>CM068385.1:35427654-36683549 GCA_034770075.1 Aralia elata
TCTCAGCAATGGCAGCATCCCTCTCAGATTCAATGGCAATCAAGGCAAGTCGGATCCGGCTGTCTTCAGTAACCCGACTAGGGGCAGAATCGACTGAGATGGAATGATATGTAGTATCATGTGGGAAAATCACTCCAGAGTCATCAAAGGCCCCAGTCTGACTCAAACCAACCGTATTCGAATCTCCGCGCAACCACTGCACATAAGCGAATGTCTGGATGGGGCAACTGTCACTATACTCGGCCAGGATCCTACGAGGCCAAAGATCATATACCCGCAGTAGATCTCTCTCTGTCTGGGATGATATAAGGAATCGGTAGTCAGCCGCGCTCGTGAAGAGGTGAAAATCCTGTGTCTGATCAAACTGCCCCATAACCGCCAGGGGATGATAAGTCGTCACACCCCTCGAGCCAGCAATAGGGATGAAATCTAAGGTGGGCACGTGAGTCAAAAAGCTCATAAAGGAGCAATAACCCGAGTAGATCAGGAGATGAAAAGGATCCTCAATAACCGACAAAAATGCTATCCAGGAGGCCGCATCAGTACAACTCACAGGACGAAACGAAAACTGCGTGGCTATGTCATGGCTGAAGCAAAACCCTTGGCAACAGAAATGGCCGATGGGACTAAGATGACTCATAAACCACACATACAACAAAGTCGAGCTCCCTCTGAATACTTTGCCTTGGAAAGACTGACAGTACGAGGTTGACATGTAAGTATCTGCTAATATCATAGGAAGGATGGTGTGATCCTCCTGAAGGGATCTCACGGCCGCGACAACTCGCATGTCCAACAGATCAGGTCCGACAGGCAGATACAAAACTGAGATGACACAGGCAATCAAAAGGTCTACTCTCAAGGCGCCCCAGCGTTCCTCATATATGGAAAAGTCACCAGAGAAATGGCGAAAACTGTCAGGTGAGCCGAATCGGTCAATCAAAAAATGAAGAGGAACCAGATGATCTGATGTGATCACCGATAGCATAGCTGCCCTCCGCAACCCAGTGAAAGTCAAGAACTGACGACGCATGGGACCAACGGTGACCCTGGCGCAAGGACCGCCCAAAGGCAAACCAGTGAAGCGGGCATACTCCTCAAGAGTAGGGGTCACCTCCACTGTCCCCAACCTGAACACCTGACGGGCAGGGACCCAGTGACCTAGAATACCATCTACAAAGCTTGCTGGCACCTGAAAGGATAATAAGGACCGAGAGTGTCCCAAAAGACCATCTGCGATAATCCTATCGGCCGGCGATAAACTGTCCAGCCAGCGGACGAGACTGCCGACCAACCCTGTGGCAGGAATGGGATCCAAACGTACCACGACATCTGATGACGACAGCTGTGAAAATAGTATCAAAAGACTATACAGGGGTCATTCTCTATTCATAAATAAAAAGCATGCATCGTACAGTTAATAATAAAGCAGGTGAATTATATAAAAGATAAAAAAAACTGTGCATAAATAAACAAATGAGTTCAATACATAGTGCATGTAATAAAAGAGAGAATAAAATCTAAACAGGTTCAGGTACAAGAGACCCTATCCTAGCCTGATCTAATCAAAGGTGAGGTCATCTAAGAAGGCAGGATCCTCGAACTGATCCCTTGGAGTCGTCGAAGTCGGAGGTCCAAAATTCATGTCAGGAATGTATGGCTGCGCTGTGGCATCAGATGAGCTCGGGCCTGCATCATAACCCGCACTGTCAGGATCGTAGGTGTAAGCGTCCTCTGGGGTCCGGCCTAACACCCGAAGATATAGGGATAACTGCTCCACCTGGCGGGTCAGCGTGGCAATCTGCTCAGCGTGAGTGGGACTTCGAACGCAGGCAGCCCAATCGGTCATCATCACTGAGCCGGGAACCATGTCTCCAAGAAAGAATGTGGCCCGAGTCTGAGGACAGATGGTGCGGGGCACCCACCAGATGCGAAAGGCCTCGCTCGTACTGGGACCCGTAGAAAGCATCCGGCCATCCTCCCCCGCGAGCATGATCTCCGAAGGCTGAGAATCCAACGGCCAGGAGGTAGTAAAAGGAAGGGAGTGCTGGATGCGAATCTCTCCAGTAACGCATCTGAATGCGCGCTCTCCCAGATACATCACCCAGCCCCCAACACTCTGCAGAGTAAGGCGGCAGGTGGAAAGTGCGAACTCCGGGCCGGAAGGATATCCATCGGTGAATCCCACAACCAAGTGCTCGGAAAGATAGGGAGTCCAGACGACCTCCGCAGCAGTGATCAGCTCCAGCTGAATGCGACAGTGGGCAAAGCTGCCAGACACCGGCACCTCCTCCAAGGTGCTGTGATGCCATCGACGACCTCGAGGATAGGTATCCAGACCGAGGGTAGTGACAGGCCTCAGACAGGGGAGTCGCTCGTAGGCCCAGAACTGTGAACAAGAACAAGGAAAAAGGCCTAAAAACGATTAGATATGATGAGTAACCAACAAATACAGAAAAGAGAAATGAAATGACGGGAAGTACAGTAAGAAAAGAGGAAGAGAAGGCTCACCAGCAGAAAGTGGTAGAATCCGAGCCAAGCATCTGTCTGTCCCTCCGAGCGTAGACGAAGATCGTGGAGGAAGTAGGCAAAGGTGAAAGACCCCCAATCATAGTCGCTGATCCGGTCCACATCCCTGACAGCTCCGACAACGCTGAAATGAATGGTAGAGGAGTTGTTCCCTAGGAAACAACCCCTCATGATGGTCAGGAATAGACGTCGGAGTAATATATCACGGGTGGCTCGATCTGTTGGGAATGGCGTCGCATATATGCCCCCAACAGCGTCAACAGCCAAAGCGCCGGACCAAATGCTGCGGGCCTTAAAGACCCGGTCGTCGGCAGCAAAACCCAGCAAAGCTCGAACCTCCGCTGGAGTGATATCAAGATCCAGAGGAACACGGGACCCGGTGAACTCTATACCCGTGATGTACCTCCAATCCCAGGGAGTCAGCACGACCTCACAGTCCAAAAGGTGAAGGGACTGGGTCTGGTGAAACCATCTCTCGGACAGAGTCCTCATATAACCCCAGGGTCACTGACGGGGTATGATGGTGAAGAAGTGACGAAAACCCCAGGCATCCACCACCGCTCGGTAATCACTGTGCAAAGCCGTGTAGAGGGAGTAAATGTTAAACCAGTTACCTCTCGGCTGAGTAAACTCGGGCACCTGTGGCAATCACCAATGGGTCAGTCCAGATAGAACGGGAATTGAGAAATTGAGAATAAAATCAGAGTAGAATTGAATATACCTCATTAGCCACGAGAGATGCTGAGGGGTGACGACTGAGATCCCGACCCAATAGATCGGGTATCTGCACAGATGCGCCAGACAGGGCACGATGAGGAGATGGAGCTGGTGTGCTAGAGGATGGCCCCTCTACCACAACGTCCGTAAGAGCAGCCTCCTCAACGTCCGGGTGATCGGGACGGATGACAGCCTCCGCCAGTCGGCGAGCCTAACGGGTCCGAGGCAAGGCAGGGGCAGGTGCAGCCTTACGGCGGTGAACGCCCGAGGTCCGAGACGCAGAGGAGCTACTAGGAGCGTCGGGATCCATAGCTGGAATAGAACAGGCAAGGAGGAAGGTAAGTTCCCTTTTTTTGAATTATGTCACAAATATTCCAATACTCGTCGTAGAATTAATGCAACATGAAGCATGTTTATTATGTGTGAAAAAAAAAAAAATCGGCAGAGTTTCGCCTATAAAATGGACATCCCATGCATAGCCAAGCATGTTTTTTTCAAAGAAACCAAGCCACAACAGATCAAAATTGCATATTATATGGATAATTGCAACATGAAAGGACCCTAATGCATGATTTTCTTCAAAAAAGAAACAACAAGTATGTGGGACCGCATCATGAGCATAAAATAGGACTCACACAGTTGATACATAGCATGTATATACAATAATACATAGCATGGCATTATAAAGCATACATTTCTATCTCTAAGCATGCAAATAGCCAAATGTATAGCAAAACATTGACGAAATTGAAAAACAATCGGTCAAAGTGTTACCTATAACGCGTAGATCGATCTAACCGAAACGGTTTTTGCAAAAAAGGTTGGAAAACTCGGCAAAAGGGCGTGCAAAGGTCTGAAAATCGCGTGGGGTACGAATGAAAGTGACAGATCTGGGAAGCGGCTGGCCGCTTATAGCCCCGATCTTGGCCGCAGATCAATCTGCGGCTGGCCGCAGATCCATCTGCGGCTGAGCCCAGTGATCCCCCCTTGGTCTAATGCAAGCTTAATCGATCCTAAAGCCCATTTGACTCATAATTTGGTAATAAAATACGAGATTTTGATGAATCGAATGTCAAACACGACTTCTCAATTCGACCGAGTGACCGGATACGAGACCCGGCACTCGCAGGACGATCGACCGGCGACGATAACCGGCAATTACGAGATGGGAGACCGGCGACGAAACCCGGCCCCGACGAGACGATAGACCGGCGACGAAACCCGGCCCCGACGAGACGATCGACCGGCGACGATAATCGGCGATTACGAGATGGGTGACCGGCAAAGAAACCCGGCCCCGACGAGACGATCGACCGGCGACGATAACCGGCGATTACGAGATGGGTGACCGGCGACGAAACCTGGCCCCGACGAGACGATCGACCGGCGACGATAACCGGCGATTACGAGATGGGTGAACGGCGACGAAACCCAGTCACGACGAGACGATCGACCGGCGACGATAACCGGCGATTACGAGATGGGTGACCGGCGACGAAACCCGGCCCCGACGAGACGATCGACCGGCGACGATAACCGGCGATTACGAGATGGGTGACCGGATACGAGACCCGGCCCCGACAGGACGATCGACCGGCGACGAAACCCGGCGATTACGAGATGGGTGACCGGATACGAGACCCGGCCCCGACGAGACGATCATCCGCATCGAATATTTTGCATGTCTTACATCTTACGTTGCATCATAAGTCATATGTGTTGCATCACGTATGTATTGTCATTCTTGTGCACTGTCATTCATGCATCGAGTGTCTATTCTTTATCCTGTTCATTTCATTTAACATTTCATAAACATGATAAAGAGGGGCAGCTGTAGACACCCAAATTTTGCATTCCCTATGCTAACCGTGACAGGAGGGCAAAATCGTCAATTGAACCGGCCTGCGAGAGCGAAGAATGGGCGCAAGTGCGAACACTCGATGCTACCGCGACGATTTGCAGTCAAAACCGACGTGACAACAAGGCCATCCGAAATGAGCATTCCCGAATAATGTGTCACGTCTCACGGTAATTCTCGGACTGCAAAATACAAGCCTTTCGGCAAAAACCGACAGTACGACGCGAGAATCGAGGTGCGGTGCGGAAACTGAGGAGAATTAAATAACTAAAGTGCATGGCGGGCTAAGGCCAGCCGCAGATTGATCTGCGGCCAGCCGCAGATTGATCTGCGGCTGGGCTTAGCCAGCCTACTTCAGCACATTTCCTTCAGCATCCAGAAAGAAGAGAAAGAGAGAGTTGGATCAGGCGAGAGCAGAAGAATAAGCAGCAGCAGCACGAAAATTCAAAGAGAAAATAACATAGTTTTTTGCAACAAAATAGGAGAGAAAGGAAGAAAAAGAGAGGTATAATATTCTTTTGATTTGATTGTATCATATATACTTCCTCTTCTATTCAAAATACACAAGTTTACATCCACTTTGATCTCATTTGCAAGGTGAAAATCTCCTTATTTTTGCAATTTCTATCATATCCTTTGGTTGAATTAAATGTAGTTTTTCATGTAATTGATGATGGAATAATGAATTAGGGATTATTAGTGAGGGTTCCATCGGAACAAAATTCTTCCTAATAACCCGATGATATTTATTTATTGATTTTTTGTTTGTTTTACGGTGCTATATTGGGCGTGGTTCCTTTAGATCGCTATTTTAGGATGTCTTGGTATTGTTAGATTATCCGTGTTGGTTATTTCTTGTAATATCCAGTTGTGGGTGTGTGGAGATTTGGGTGTGAGCCTAGGAAAGCTACCCCGTGGTCCAAATCCGATGATGGACCTCTTTTGATGTAAGAAGTAGGAATGATGTAGTTTTCATTGTAAATATGTAATCGTCGGGCCTTAAAACGACGCTAAGGCGAGAATCGTGTTTAAGGCCCCGTCATAGTGAAAGTATGCGATCGTTGGCGTTCGGGGTTATTTTGATGGCTTATATGCCCATGAATAGCCCCTACGCATTTTAATGTTTTATTTGATTTACAATATTAAAATTGATTTCGAAGCTAAACAATGAAGACTTTCATAAAATCAATCAAACTAGGTTATTAGTCTCACGAGGATAAGAAATTGGGGGTGCTAATGAATGTCGATTTCTATTTAACGAGAAGGCTAAAGAAAGAAATCGTTTTCGAACATCACAAAAAATGGTTTCATAAAAATAAATAATGTTTTATTAAATCCTTGTGCATAGGGTTAAAGAAATCCTAGAGGTTGCCCATCATTTGAGTTATGAAAGCAACGTATAGATCTCGATTCCTATTTTGACAAAGATTTAGAAAACTATTGTTTTGCCAAAACAACACCTAATGCAATCTCACAGTTTTGACGAATTAAAATCAAACATTTTCTCATAAGCTTTCTCGTATAAAACTAAAGGACATTCTAAAACATCCCCAAAAGAAAACACGACTTTTCTGAAAACTCAAATGTTTTCTTCATACAAACTCACCACCACATTCATATAGGCACACACATACACACACACACACACGCACACATACACACACACATTTCATGAATTAAAGGATAGGAAATTATCAAGATTGCGGTAACCGTGTTTCACGGAAGTCGGGGGGTGCCTAACACCTTCCCCTCGCTTAAGCAAGCCCCCGAACTCTATGAATCTCGGTTCGCAGACCAATTAATTCGGAGTCACACAGGAGCCAGCGATCTACGAAAAATGAAACTCGGATGAGTTGGTACATCCATTTCAAATATACCAACTGGCGACTCTGTTAATTGGCTCATCATAAAAAAACGTTCTTTCAAAACCCCATCGACATTAAGTGCTGATTTTTTCCAAAACATCAATCTAATCAAAAAAGGCTAAAATTGGAAAAAGACTAAAGAGGCGAAAAACCCGGCGTCGACACAGATGTCACTCATGCACTTAGTGTAAGAAGTAGATATCAGTCGAATCTTGGAGAAGAACACTGGAAGGTAGTAAAATTCATCCTAAAGTACTTAAGAAGAAGTAAGGATGTATTTCTTGTCTACGGTGGGTCTGAATTAAAACTAGAGGGCTATACAGACTCAAGTTTTCAAAGGGACCAAGATGACAGTAAATCCGTTTCAAGGTATGTGTTTACCTTAAACGATGGCACAGTGAGTTGGAAAAGTTTCAAGAAGCAAATAGTTGCTGATTCAGTGACAGAGGCAGAGTACATAGCTACAAGTGAAGCTGCAAAGGAAGCTGTTTGGATGAAGAAGTTCATTTCAGAACTTGGAGTGGTTCCTAGCATTCAAGGACTAGTGCCTTTATTCTGTGACAACACTGGAGCTGTTGTGCAGGCTAAGGAACCCAGGTCTCATCAGAAATCCAAACACGTATTGCGCGCGGTTTTATTTGATTAGAGAGATCATTGAAAGAGGAGGCGTCACCCTAGAGCGTGTGGACTTTCAAGACAACATTGCAGATCCATTTACTAAAGCTTTAACCCAACAACAGTTTGATCGTCACTTAGAGAAGATGGGTATTAGATACCATGGCGATTGGCTTTAGTGCAAGTGGGAGATTGAAAGTAGTATGCATACAAGCCAATCATATTTGATATGATAAAACATGTACTTTGTAATCTTATTCATTTATTAATAAAAGGAATTATTTATTAAAGGCATTTTATATTATCTACATGGTGCTGTTATATTAAATGTGATAAACCCTTAGTTTAAGCAATGTTTTTAGAATCATGATGATGATTATGCTAATGAGATCTAAATTCTTAGATAGCTTAAAACTAAAATAGTTATTAATCGATGGACTACTAAAAAAGGGGATTAGTAAATCCGGATAGATTAGTACATACTTTGCTTGCTCTTAAGAAGAGAATGATTGATCTCATAATCATTTGTGTGTAGACACTAAAGCAAGTTTGTAGGTGCTTATTAGAGAATAAGTTCACTGAACGTGGCTCGCTAAAGGAATACCTAATGGAGTTTTACTCGCCTGTCGATAGGAATTCTTCTAGTGATAGTAGTACAAGTGATCCTTGGACTTGAGAATATCATAGTATCTTGTGCATGATGAATTATGCTTTGACATATTCCTTAATACCTTTAGGGTATTACATAGAGTATGCTTGGGTATAATAAGTTATACATGGAGATAAGTGAATAATCAACAGAGAATCTACCGCTTCTAGTAAAAGGAGAGAATGTCCTATGTGATTTGATAAATGACAATTCAGTAGTCCTTGGCCAAGGCAGAATGAAATTATAAAGTTGTTTCTAATTTGTATTATTTAGAATTGTGCATTTGTGAATCGAAATACATATAATTAAATAAAATAAGACTTGACAGTAATTTCATATCTTATATTTAATTAGGACATTGTATGGTAGAAGGATTGAATTATACAGTAACTATTCATTAAAAGGTTCTTTTATGATTAATGTTGAAATCTATATTTTCTGGAAAGTCGTTGATCGCTAAAGGGGCTTACCCTTATTGTAGAATAAATATTATTTATTTAAATGAATTGAATAGTTTAATTTATTTAATTAAATAAGATTAGAATTATTCTAATAAATTTATTCACAATCGGTTTAATATGGAGAATCTAAAGGGTCACACCGCAAAAGAAAAATATTTATTTAAGAAGTAAATGACATAATCGTAATAATAAGTTAAGTGTATTTAATTTAAACTATGTTGATAGAATAAATTAAATAACTTAATATTTATTATTTAGTATTTTGGAAATACTAATTATAAATTAATAAGATGAGTCTTATTATTATTATTATTATTATTATTATTATTTAATTTCTAAATGGGTTAGGAATTAATTAATAGGAGTATTCTTATATTAGATCCTAATTAGATTAGGAATATAATTAACAAAACCCTAAACCTAAATAGTTTAGGAGGGTTTCCTACATCTATAAATAAGAGAAGTCTTATTATGATTTTGGGTTACACACTCTTCCATAAGAATTGGAAGAATACTCATAATTCTATAGATATAGAAACTAGAGTTTGCCATCACCCATCTTCTTGAGTATGTATTATTCCTTGGTGGATCACCTCTAGAGGCCAAACACTTTGGTGGCTTGGTTTGATCAAAAGAAGGAATCCTCGTGAAGGATTTTTGGAGTAGAACTCGTACCCGAGGAAGCTAGTTTCTACAAGGGTATAATTTCTAATTCTCTATCTTTCTATGTTAATTAATAATTGCGCATAAAGATTGATCCTAGGTTTGGTTTATAAAATTTTAAATTCTGATTTACCATGCTTCCGCTCATTATATGCAATTTGATTGTATGTTCGCGTTATATACAAACCTAACGGATCCATTGACTTACGAAGAGGCTATGAGTAGTAAAGACTCAGAGAAATGGCTACAAGCCATGAAATCCGAGATGGACTCCATGTATGAAAGCCAAGTATGGACTTTGGTTTCACCACCTGAGGGCATTAAGCCTATTGGGTGTAAATGGGTCTTTAAGAGAAAGACTATAGTAGACGGCAAGGTAGAGACCTATAAGGCCCGACTAGTTGCAAAAGGTTTCAAACAAAGACAAGGAGTTGACTATGAGGAAACCTTCTCACCAGTAGTTATACTCAAGTCCATTCCGATTTTGCTTGCAATTGCAACTTATTATGACTACGAAATCTAGTAAATGGACGTGAAGACGGCCTTCCTCAATGGAAAATTTGAGGAGAATGTATATATGATACAGCCAGAGTGTTTTGTTTCAACGGTTGAAACAAATCAAGTCTGTAAGCTACAACGATCCATCTATGGATTGAAGCAAGCTTCTCGAAGATAGAACATTTGTTTTGATGAGGTAATCATAGGGTTTGATTTTATCAAAAATGAAGATGAACCTTGTGTGTACAAGAAGGTTAGTGGGAGCGCTGTTCATTCCTAGTATTATATGTAGACGATATTTTACTGATAAGAAATGATATTCCTATGCTACAGTAAATTAAAATTTGGTTATCTAAACACTTCTTCATGAAGGACTTGGGTGAGTCATCCTATATTTTGGGGATAAAGATCTATAGAGATAGATCTAAAAGGATGCTTGGCTTGACCCAAGGAAAGTACATTGACTCGATGCTAAAGAAGTTTAGCATGGAAGATTCCAAGAGAGGTCTCATGCCGATGAGCCATGAAATACATCTCTCCAAGATACAGGCCCTAAAGACAACTGAGGAGAGAGACCGTATGAGTAAGATTCCTTATGCTTTAGCAATTGGATCTATCACGTACGTTATGATATGTACTAGACCAGATGTCGCTTATGCACTTAGTGTAATAAGCAGATATCAGTCGAATCCAGGAGAAGAGCACTGGAAGGCAGTGAAAAACATCCTAAAGTACTTAAGAAGAACTAAGGATGTATTTCTTGTCTACGGTGGGTCTGAATTGAAACTAGAGGGCTATACAGACTCAAGTTTTTAAATAGACCAAGATGACAGTAAATCCGTTTCAAGGTATATGTTTACCTTAAACGGTGGCACAGTGAGTTGGAAAAGTTCCAAGCAACAAACAGTTGCTGATTCAGTGACAAAGGCAGAGTACATAGCTGCAAGTGAAGCTGCAAAGGAAGCTGTTTGGATGAAGAAGTTCATAACTGAACTTGGAGTGGTTCCTGGCATTAGAGGAGTCGTACCTTTATTCTGTGACAACATTGGAGCTGTTTCGCAGGATAATGAACCCAGGTCTCATCAGAAATCCAAACACGTGTTGCGGCGGTTTCATTTGATTATAGAGATCATTGAAAGAGGAGACGTCTCCCTAGAGCGTGTGGACTCTCAAGACAACATTGCAGATCTATTTACTAAAGTTTTAACACAACAACAGTTTGATCGTCACTTAGAGAAGATGGGTGTTAGATACTATGGCAATTGGCTTTAGTGCAAGTGGAAGATTGAAAGTAGTATGCACACAAGTCAATCATATTTGATATGATGTAGCATATACTTTGTAATCTTATTCATTTATTAATAAAAATATTAAAGGCATTTTACTTTATCTACATGGTGCTGTTATTTAATATGTGATAAACCCATAATTTTAAGCAATGCTTTTAGAATCATTATGGTGATCATGTTAATGAGATCTAAATTCTTAGAAAGCTTAAAACTAAAATCGTTCCTAATCGTTAGATTACTAAAAGGGGATTAGTGAATCCGGATAGATTAGTACATACGTTGCTTGCTCTTAGGAAGAGGATGATTGATCTCATAATCATTTGTGTGGAGACACTAAAGTAAGTATGCAGGTGCTTATTAGAGAATAAGTTCACTGAATACCTAATAGAGTTTTACTCGCCTGTCAAATGGAATTCCTCTAGTGATAGTGGTACAAGTGATCTTTGGACTTGAGATCATCATAGTATCTTGTGTATGATGAGTTATACTTTGACATGTCCTTTAAAACCTTTAGAGTATATCAAAGGGTATGATTCAGTATAATAAGTTGTACATGGGGATAGGTGAATGATAAATAAAGAATCTACCGCATCTAGTAAAAGATGTGAATGTCCTATGTGATTCGATAAATGACAACTTAGTAGTCTTTGGCCAAGGCAGAATGAAATTAGAAAGGAGTTTCTAGTTTGCATTATTTAAAGTTATGCATTTGGGAATCGAAATATATATAATTAAATAAAATAAGACTTGACAGTAATTCCATGTATTATATTTAATTGGGACATTGTATAATAGAAGGATTGAATTGTACGGTAACTATTCACTGAAAGGTTCTTTTGTGATTAATGTTGAAATCTATATTATCTGGAAAATCATTGATCACTAAGGGGGCTTACCCTTATTGTAGAATAAATGTTATTTATTTAAATGAATTAAATAGTTTAATTTATTTATTTAAATAAGATTAGAATTGTTCTAATAAATTTATTCACAACCGGTTTAATATGGAGAACTTAAAGGGTCACACCGCAAAAGGAAAATATTTATTTAAGAAGTAAATGACATAATTATAATAATAAGTTAAGTGTATTTAATTTAGTCTATGGAGATAGAATAAATTAAATAGCTTAATATTTATTATTTAATATTTTAAAAATATTAAATATAAATTAATAAGAGGAGTCTTATTATTATTAATACTATTATTATTATTTAATTCCTAAAAGGGTTTGTGAATTAATTAATAAAGACACTCTCATAAATTCTAATTGGATTAGGAGTTTAAGTAATTAAAAGAGTATAATTAAGACAATTAACCTAATCCTAAATTGTTTAGGAGGGTTACCTATATCTATAAATAAGAGAAGTCTTATCATAGATTAGGGTTACACACTTTTGTATTAGAATTATGGAGAGTACTTACAATTTCTATAGAGATAGAAACTAGAATTTTGTCAATACCCATCTTCTTGAACAAGTATTATTACTTGGTGGATCACTTCTAAAGGCCAAACACTTGGGTGGCTAACGTTGATCAAAGCGAAGAAATTTAATCGGTGGAATTCAAGGAGAACGCCAAGGAATTGGAGGTGAACTTGTATCCGAGGAAGCTTTGATTCACGAGAGTATAATTCTCTATCTCTGTCTCTTTCATTTAATTGATAATTGAACACAAGAAAAGATCATGGTGATGGTTTGTATGAAAAAAATTTCAAATCCGTTTTATCGCGCTTCTGCTCTATTTATGTAATTTGATTGCTTGCTTGCGTATTATACAAACCAAACAAGAGTGATGTTGTCTTAAATTTATTCTACTATTTCATAAATCAAAATAACAATAAATATAAATTGTGGGGTTTTGGATTGAATATAACTAACTAACGTAACAGAAAATAATGAATAAGAATAACCAATGAATTAAAGACTTTAGTTCTCCAGTTCAGTATTGCCTTTTTACAGTAATAGAATAATCAAGTTAATCAATATTGATCCTTCAATGAAATTAATAACCCTAGATAACCGCAATCGCTAATTATCCGAAATTCTCCTTAGGTTTTAAATCTAATGTGACAATCGCCCCCACTAGATCCTAACTATTATATAACCTAGAACTATCAGTCTAGATTTAATATAACAGTAGCATTAAGAATTCGGGAATTAGATTATTTCATGCAACAATCACACAATCAGGGATTATTTAACTTATCTTCTGATAATCATAGCAATACTCAAAAATTTGTCCACAATCATGTATTACTAATCGCTACTTATGATCAGATATAATATCGTTTGCTTAATACTATATCTTAATCTAGCAGATATTATCAGTTAACTAATTTAATCTTGTAGAAACCAAATCAATTAGACCAAATAATAGTTAATCAATTAAAATAGATTATCAAGAATGAATTTCATATAAGAAGGAATAAATAATGAATACTCAATTAAACCATTAATTGTAAAGAAGGTTTAACATCCCTTAGAACTGAAAATAAAGAACTTATCTTGACATGTTTTCAATCTTGCCTCCAAAACTAGGGTTAACAATGATGTAGAAGAGTATCCTTAAAACTTGACTAGGAATATCTATTTATACTCCTAGAACAAAGTCCTAAAACCCTAAGAAGTAACAATCATAATAGGAGTAGAAATTTGATAAAATTACAAAGCCAAAATTCTTTTCCGCGCGACCGGCGCACCCCGCGCCGCTTTTACATTGCCACCGGCGCGCCCCGCACCGCTCCTACATAACTTCATCCCACCTCAGCGCGTCCCGCGCCGGTTCCTTTATAATTCGGGAGCGCCCCGCGCCGGACCATCAGAAAAATTCGATTTTTCCTCTTTTCTTCTTTTCAACTCCAATTCTTCCTGAAATTAATAAACACCCTAATAAACTCATATACACAACAAAACATGCAATAAAACTAAACATTAAGGAATCAAAATAAATGAATATTATTGATGAGTAGGTTTTATACCTATGAATTGAGTACATTTGACTTGATGATTTGTGAGTTTTCGAGTATTTTCTATTCCTTTTTATGTGTTTTTATGTAGGAAATAAAGATGGAACTCATTTGGTTGTATTTTAGCTAAATTGGAGCTATTTGGTTACATTTTAGTCAAATTGGAAAAGCATTACAATTTTCAGTTTTTAGGAAGATTGACCTTCGGAGCTTCAATGGAGGATTGGTGGTGTTAGAATTTCGGAATGAGAAAATAGTCTTCAAAAAGTTGAAGAGGATGTCTTAAGCTTCCCAGAAAGGTTTGGTTTGTAAAAATCTGAGTTCGTTTGGGTCTCCAAATAGTGTGTCAAAATAAAGCTAGTTGGAGTTGGATTCCTATTCGGACGTCTTTTGGTAAAATGACCATAACTTTTTATCCGGGAGGAGTTACGGGATGAGCCACCTGTCAAAACAAAGCTAACGAAATTTTGCTGAATAAGGTGCACCGTGGCCCTCAATAAGGTGCGCCGTGGCCCTCAATAAGGTGCGCCGCGGAGCTTGAGTGAAAGTCGCGGCTCTGGTTTCGTGGGCCGCGGCCCATCGCACGCTGGAGCGAATTTTGCTGATTTTTTCACTTTTAATTGACTTGGGACTTGCCATATTGATTCCTAATTGGATTATATGTTTACCAAGATACATAGAGGCTATAAATACACATAAGATTAGGGTTACAAAGGAGAAGAGACTTAGGGAGTAGTCAGAAGATACGTAAGGAGGTTAGGGTTTCATCAGCCATTGAAGGAGGCCATTCAAGACTTGTGAGGTTTGAAGACAGAGATTGAAGACCAACTTTAACAGAGTTTCTTCTTTACTCATAATCTTTATTTCTTGTGATCTTACAATGTTTTCTGAATTCATGTTTATGTTTCCAATTATAATTATGAACTAACTTCCTAATTAAGGATTCAATGGAACCCGATGATAATTTAATTTAATATTTATTCTATTTGATTTAAATTGGTTATGAATGAATTTGTTTATTATATCTTGTATTGGTTGTTATAATTGCGTAATTAACAATTATCGGATGGATTTAGATGAAATCTGATGATAGATTCTAAATTAAGATCTGGGTATAGTAACTTGCGATTTGTAATTCTTTTCAGTAATAGAGATTTCTAATTGAATGCTAATTTTGTGGACGTGATAGGAATATACCCGAATACCGCAAGCAACCGGTGGAAAATAATTCTTAATGAATTTATTATTATTATTTCTCATAAAAATATAGGGAAATTGATAGTAATAGGTATGTTATATAATTATTCGAAAGATGGTTATATTAACTATTAGTGATTTTCTGTTGACAATTCTAACTAACCGATTTAATAAGAGGAGAATGATATTAATTAAGTGATTCATCGGGAGAAATTGAGTTCTTAATATTTTCTTTTATTTATTGAATTCACTTTTCTTTAATTATTTCTTTATTAATTAATTCACTTGAGATTTCAATCGTTTAAATAGAATCGAATTGATTACGAATTAGTAATTGGAGTAATTAATCATTACTATTCCTCGTGGGATCGACAACTCTACTTACACTTTATTACTTGATTGACCGTGTATACTTGCACGTAAATTACTAGTATAGATTTAGCCCATCAATTATGCACTTATCAAATTCCCCCACACTTAGCATTTACACGTCCTCGTGTAAACCAAACCAAAGGTCATATTGAAACTTCTCTGAATTCTATTCAACCAAACTTCCAAAGGTTTTCATTCAATTACCAACCATGAATATCAACACTAATCAACCGAAATCTGTTTAACACTTTATCAATCAATTCACAATAACAACCTTGTCATTTCCCACTGAACATCTCTAAATCAAACTGGAATCACACAAATGTCTCTCCTATGATCAACATAAATACTCAACTCAGTTCATATGGAACAAGAACTATGCACACTGACTCAAAACTAAGAACATGCTTTTCCTACTATTTTTTTTCCACTCAATAGGACCTTCAATTTCAAAAATTTTTATAGGTGAGTGTATTTTATGCTCCATCTCACACTATACACAATTTTTTTCTTTTACAAGTGAGTGTGTTTTACGCTCCATCTCACTTATTGCATGTGTTTATGGAAGAATGCATTTTACGCTCCTTCTCAACCCACCACATGATTCTGCACTTTTGTCTCTTTTCTTCTTTTCTCAATTTTTCCTCCATTCTTTTCAAAATTTTCCAATTTCCTCTTCTTTTTTTTCATATGGTCCTACAAACAAAATAAGCAGCTTAATAGTTCTAAATTATGAAATCAGTGCATGTGACAACCCGAATTTTCAGGAATTATTAAATGAGAATTTAATAAATAAAATTCTTATTGTGAGAGGTGTCGGGTTCGAATATATTTATATATATGTTTTGTGTCGTGAAATATATGATTTGATGCGAATATAGAAGAGGAATATATATTTTTTTATATTGGAAAAGTGAGGTTTAATGTTTGATTAAACCATTGATGAGAGTTAATGAAATTATTACGAGAAGGGAATTAATTGATTATTAATTAGTTAATTTTATTAAGTTGAAAATGATATTATGAAATAATATAATTTGGTTGATATGTTTTGTTGGTAATGGAATTCTTTTATGAAGTAAATTTCATAAATAATGTGAATAATTCACTTAATTAAAATAGTGAATTAATATTTGTTTTGATAAAACGAGAAAATAATATGTTACATGCTAATGTATTACGATTGTGA
The DNA here is from genome assembly GCA_034770075.1 of Aralia elata. Classification (NCBI taxonomy): domain Eukaryota; kingdom Viridiplantae; phylum Streptophyta; class Magnoliopsida; order Apiales; family Araliaceae; genus Aralia; species Aralia elata. The sequence continues at coordinate 35,444,523 of CM068385.1, forward strand.
ATGTCGTAAATGGATAAAATATTTATTGAGAAGAATAAATATTTTAATTGGAATGCTTATTTAATAAAATAAATATTTGATGAGAATATTGTGTGATAATTTATTTGTATAAGAATATTAAGTAAGGTGAAGATAAATATTTTTATATTTGATGCGTGTTTTATTATGCATAGATGTTGGTAATTTATTAAATGAGAGGATGAATAATTTTACTCAATAAAATTATTTATTAAGTGAAAGATGATTTTATTAAACAAAATTATTTTATTAAATAAAATTATATTTAAGTGTGATATGATTTATCATATTAAAAAAAATATTAAAATAAAGAAAGGAGGTTTAATTGGGTTCTAGCCAAACATGGCCCCTTTGTTTTTGTAACTGACTAAAGGAGAGGTTTTATTTTTTTTACGTTATTCTCCTAAGTCTGGAGAAGAGAGAACACAGAGAAGGGATGAAGAGAGAAAGTAAGAGAAAAGGGATTCTCTGTGAAATTGAGAAGGCACTTAAGAAATCAAGAGAAAGAAGAAGATTTAGCAAGCAATTCTTGTCATCATCTAGATAACTTAAGCAAGAATCAAAGGTAATAATCTAGCTTTGAGTTGTTAATTTCATATTCATTGAGTTTTCTTTAAAATGAATTTTTAGTTGAAGGATTTGATGAAGTATTGGTAATATATGTTTATAAGCATGCTTAATCCGTTATTTGGTATTTATATATAATTTTGGAGTTATCAAATTCATGAAAACGTGAATTAGAAGAAGAAAATTGAGTTTTGTAGTAATATGTATATTTTAGTCTATTTTGAGACTAAAATTAATAGTTAATTCATGTATAAAGTCTGTAATTGATAATGGATTGTGTTAGTATTCTGAGAAACGAAAACGTTGCAAGTTAAATCAATCAAATTAGTGGAGAAACGAATTCGTGAGAGTTTGATTCGTTAAATTTGTTCAAATATGAAAAACTAGCATGAACCTTGATTTTGGGTCTTTAAAATTTGTTATTTAAGCAATTTATGTTGTTAGAATCACTGTACACATGTTATGTTTTAGTTTTACATGTATGATGTCTGGGTATGCGTAAATTGCCTATTGGATGAAGGAATTGGGAATTTTTGGCTTTGAAATTCTGCAGTTCGCGAACTGCAGAATCTGGAAATCAGATGTCTTGCCCCGGCGAGGTTTTTGTTAGGGAATTTCTCGCCCCGGCGAGAGTTTCACGTTATAATTTCACGCCCCGACGAGAGCTCGCCCCGACGAGGGTTTCATGTTATAATTTTCTCGCCTCGGCGAGAATTGCAGAAATGAAAAATTTTCCTATTTTTAATTCTTTTCTTTTTGGTTATCATATGTTGCCCTAAACAAGAATTACTTATAACTATTACACATCTAATGTAGAACAAAGTTTAAAACTTAGCCAGTGGTTAAGTGTCAATTAAAGCGAGACGCAATAAAATGAAGGTTTATAAGGAGCCCTAATGGAACTTAATTCTTAACTTAGGAATTGTAAAGAGAATAAAGTGAAGGATTTTGAAATGTTAAGTAGAATTAATTCTAAGTGTTGATATGTGGCTAACAAATCATGTACATGATTATATATATCGTGTAGGATACATGAAGTGCAAATAAACATAAGCTGGTTACGGTAAATGATAATCTATGAACCAGGCAAGTCTTTCAGTTCCTAGATGTTATGTGAACTCGACGATTAATTGCTTTAAATTTTATACTGTAAGAGCATGACATGTTACATGTACTGTGAGTATGAATTGTTAAAGTCAACATATGACTTCATTGATTGAGTAAAGAATGTTGATTGAATTATGAAATTCAATCTCTACTTGATATGTGACGTACAACATGTAAGTTATATTTATCCAGATGTTTACATTATGTTAGATAAGCATAATAATTATGTGTTACGTGATGCATGCAAACTGTTAGATTTTGCTGAGCTGTCGAGCTCATTCTTGCAAATAACCATTTTTGCAGGTTAAAGATTCAAGGTAAAGTTATGTGCTACCTAAATGACGTGAATCAGACATAATGCATGAGGAACAAATGTTTAGCTTAAAATTTATATTTTTGAACCATGATTAAGGTTTTGAGTAATGTATTTGATGATGTATAAATTGTATTTATGTTAAGTTGTAAAGTTTATATTGAGGTGTAAATTTTTATAGTAAGTTCAACAAGGTGAATCATGATACTAACATGATTCTAAGATATTCAGATGTAAAAGTTGAGAATTTTGGAACCGAGAATGATTTGTAATAGAAATTTTTTTTATTATTCCGCATTTTTTTATTAAGTTAACATTGAATAATGTTGTAAAGTTAGAATGTAGACGTATTGTTAACGACCGAAGTCGAGAGTTGGATTGTTCAGAATTTGGGGTCGTTACAGTTGGTATCAGAGCTGATAGGTTAGAAACCTTAGGTACGAGTACCTTAGGCTATAACCTTAGAGAGGAGGGGTAAAGATAATAGAGTTAAAAGAATAATAAGTTAAATATAAGTTATGGTATAATTGTACTCTTTAATGGTTGATGTATAGTATCTGGGCTAAACAATTCCTTCAGAGAGCGGAGGTTGATACGAACTAGCGACCGATCTAACTCGCTGTGCAAGACAGTGTAGACGAGACGGGGACTAGTTTGTTGATTGTTTGTGGGAAACCACTCGGGTGCTATACTGAACACTGTTAGAGACTCGAGGTGTACCGAGTAAAGAATTATGAATGTGGATGATTAAGAAGTGATTTTTCGTATAAGTGGATACATGAGATGAGTTAAGACCTAGAAATGTTACAAGAAGAAGATGTGAATAATGCGAAGTAAACCCGAATAAAATATTGAATAATATAAATGAAGTTAGAGATTCTTAAAGGAAGAACTGATATATAAAGAAGGAGATTCAAAGAAGAATCTTGAAGAGTTATGAAAGATGAGAACAAGGAGTTACCTGACTCCAGTAATAAAGATGGTATTAGTAAATAGATGATATCTATAAGATGAGAATGATATAATGATAAGGGTTGAACTCAAATAGAGTTTAGAGACTCCATGTGAGACAAGATTATAATAAAATGATTAGGTTCAAAGACGAACCTATAGAGCTAAAAGAACAGGGAACACCTGAGATGATTAATCATAAGATAACGTGATTAAAGAGAAGAATAGAGAAGATCGTAGGATGAGATGATCATAAGATAAGAAATACTCGTAAGAGGAGTTGCTGATAGAATGAGATCATGACGTGATCTGCTAAAGTTATAAGTGACAGAGGATCTTAAATGATTGCATAGTTATAGCATGATGCTATAAAGAGATGGTACTATAAAATAGTACGAGGTAAACTCACGAGGAGTTATGGATGATGGAATACGAGAAATTCGTATCAGACAAAGAGTTAAGTTAAGAGCAAGATGGAATTAGGTGGGATTTCAATTGAGGATTCATGTTAGTTGCTGAGTTGTACAATTCTTAGTATGGGACATGAATTTGTGCTTGGTTTGAGAACCACTTAGCTTCCTATATCGATATCGTGGTTGAGTTGAACAATTCCTGGTATGGGACGGGATTTGTCCATGGTTTAACAACCGCTCAGCTTCCTATATTGATTAATGGTCGAGTTGGTTCGACAACCACTTACCTTCCTATATTGATAATCATTGAAATATTGGTGTCGCACTATCGATATACGTATGACGAGAAGGTGATTCTTTTCTCATATTTATATTTGATAGTTAGAGAATATTAAGATTAGGTACGGTTCTTAAAACACATACTTATGGTAAGTTCGTGACTCATAATCGTATGATGGAACCCCTCAGCGAATGGACGATTTTGGTCTGACTAGGATAAGTTCCTAAACCGTATGATTGTGGTAAGTTTCTGAATTTCCAAAGTGTGGTAAGTTCGACGAACTATATTAGGTATAGAAAAGCTATGGTATAGAGAGCATTGACAGTATAGAAGATTGATAGAATGAGTAAGTAATGAAGTAATGAAGTCAAGATTGAAGTTGATGGAGAAAATAGAGATTCCAAATCCTCTAGCTAAGCTAGATTTTCGAAATTTAGTGACATCGTGCTGATATTGACATTGTAATTTTTTTTTTTGTGTTCTCGAAAATGTATATTGGGTCAATGTTTGAACCAATAAGTTTTGAAAAGGTGCTATTATTCATCCGTCTATGCTAATTGTTTCAGCTAGACAAAAATGATTTCCAAATTATCAAAATGTATTTTGAGCGATGGAGTCATCAATGCAATTGAACCTAGTGTTGGATATGATCGAAGGATCGTCAGCCCACTATGGTATGATGTAGTATGACAAAGTCCTAACATGACGACATCCTCAACGTACTATTAAGACGGTACGATATCATGATGTCATAAAAGAATTTTGATTTACTTTTAAACTATGAAAGATATGCCAATTGAGTTGGCTAAAAAAAAAATGTTTTGACTATTGTCCGAATTGTTGTTCAAGATCTATGCTAATTGATTCGGCTAGACAACTATTGAAAGATGTTTATGAAGTTCAAGAATTCTTTGAGATTTTATGCCAAACCACTTTGTTCTGGTGCGGAATTTATATTAAGTCTGAGGTGCACCAACCCTGTAATGGGGGCTACGCAATAGCGTTAATATGTATGTGCACAATACATAGTACGAAGGGTTGATCACCTGGAGTACGAAAAGAGATGGTCCATAGTCTTTTGACTGTTAAAGGTTACAGTAGAAATATCTGTTAACCTAGGATAAGGTTCAAGTCTTTACGACTCCTCAGCAGAATATTGAAAGTTTTTGAATGAATCTTTTAAATTCCTGAGTTATTCACACTACTTTCCAATTATTGAACAATTGTGGAAGATTCTTATTCTTTTGAAAGTTGGTAGGAAGATATTCCTTAGAAAGGAATAGGTTATAGAATGTGTCACGTGATGATGAGTAAATTAACAACTATATAAATCCAAGAAAGGAATGAAATTCCAGAAAGGGAGAGATCAATTTAGTTGATGATGACTAATGATGAGATATTTTTAGAAGAGGAAGATGTGAAGAATGCAATGATCTTAGAAAGATCCTTAGAGAAAGAATTGGGTTATAGAACCCAATGAATAAGTAGGGATTGATGTAAATAAGTCCATTTTGATAGCTGGAGAATATTTATACGATGCTAAATCAGAATATTTTGGTGATTACAACGAGTATGTTATGCGATGATCCTTAGAGAAAGGAAGTGAATGCGTTGAAGGGTGAAAGAATATATAATACGCGAAGAGTTTCAAGTTTTAGTAAGGGTGCCGAAATAAAACCTACTCTAAGGTAATGTGTTGAAGTTATTCAACAATAAAATTTTGAAGAGATTAAGTGAAAACCGAGTAAGGGAGGTTTCGTTGATTCCGAGGACGGAATCCTTATAAGTAGGGAAGGATGTGACAACCCGAATTTTCAGGAATTATTAAATGAGAATTTAATAAATAAAATTCTTATTGTGAGAGGTGTCGGGTTCGAATATATTTATATATATGTTTTGTGTCGTGAAATATATGATTTGATGCGAATATAGAAGAGGAATATATTTTTTTTTATATTAGAAAAGTGAGGTTTAATGTTTGATTAAACCATTGATGATAGTTAATGAAATTATTACGAGAAGGGAATTAATTGATTACTAATTAGTTAATTTTATTAAGTTGAAAATGATATTATGAAATAATATAATTTGGTTGATATGTTTTGTTGGTAATGAAATTCTTTTATGAAGTAAATTTCATAAATAATGTGAATAATTCACTTAATTAAAATAGTGAATTAATATTTGTTTTGATAAAACGAGAAAATAATATGTTACATGCTAATGTATTACGATTGTGAATGTCGTAAATGGATAAAATATTTATTGAGAAGAATAAATATTTTAATTGGAATGCTTATTTAATAAAATAAATATTTGATGAGAATATTGTGTGATAATTTATTTGTATAAGAATATTAAGTAAGGTGAAGATAAATATTTTTATATTTGATGCGTGTTTTATTATGCATAGATGTTGGTAATTTATTAAATGAGAGGATGAATAATTTTACTCAATAAAATTATTTATTAAGTGAAAGATGATTTTATTAAACAAAATTATTTTATTAAATAAAATTATATTTAAGTGTGATATGATTTATCATATTAAAAAAAAATATTAAAATAAAGAAAGGAGGTTTAATTGGGTTCTAGTCAAACATGGCCCCTTTGTTTTTGCAACTGACTAAAGGAGAGGTTTTATTTTTTTTACGTTATTCTCCTAAGTATGGAGAAGAGAGAACACAGAGAAGGGAGGAAGAGAGAAAGTGAGAGAAAAAGGATTCTCTGTGGAATTGAGAAGGCACTTAAGAAATCAAGAGAAGGAAGAAGATTTAGCAAGCAATTCTTGTCATCATCTAGATAACCTAAGCAAGAATCAAAGGTAATAATCTAGCTTTGAGTTGTTAATTTCATATTCATTGAGTTTTCTTTAAAATGGATTTTTGGTTGAAGGATTTGATGAAGTATTGGTAATATATGTTTATAAGCATGCTTAATCCGTTATTTGGTGTTTATATATAATTTTGGAGTTATCAAATTCATGAAAACATGAATTAGAAGAAGAAAATTGAGTTTTGTAGTAATATGTATATTTTAGTCTATTTTGAGACTAAAATTAATAGTTAATTCATGTATAAAGTCTGTAATTGATAATGGATTGTGTTAGTATTCTGAGAAACGAAAACGTTGCAAGTTAAATCAATCAAATTGGTGGAGAAACAAATTCGTGAGAGTTTGATTCGTTAAATTTGTTCAAATATGAAAAACTAGCATGAACTTTGATTTTGGGTCTTTAAAATTTGTTATTTAAGCAATTTATGTTGTTAGAATCACTGTACACATGTTAGGTTTTAGTTTTACATTATGTATGATGTCTGGGTATGCGTAAATTGCCTATTGGATGAAGGAATTGGGAATTTTTGGCTTTGAAATTCTGCAGTTCGCGAACTGCAGAATCTTGAAATCAGATGTCTCGCCCCGGCGAGGTTTTTGTTAGGGAATTTCTCGCCCCGACGAGAGCTCTCCCCGGCGAGAGCTCGCCCCGGCGAGAGTTTCACGTTATAATTTCACGCCCCGGCGAGAGCTCGCCCCAGCGAGGGTTTCATGTTATAATTTTCTCACCTCGGCGAGAATTGTAGAAATGGAAAATTTTTCCTATTTTTTATTCTTTTCTTTTTGGTTATCATACGTTACCCTAAACAAGAATTACTTATAACCATTACACATCTAATGTAGAACAAAGTTTAAAACTTAGCCAGTGGTTAAGTGTCGATTAAAGAGAGACGCAATAAAATGAAGGTTTACAAGGAGCCCTAATGAAACTTAATTCTTAACTTAGGAATTGTACAGAGAATAAAGTGAAGGATTTTGAAATGTTAAGTAGAATTAATTCTAAGTGTTGATATGTGGCTAACAAATCATGTACATGATTATATATATCGTGTAGGATACATGAAGTGCAAATAAACATAAGCTGGTTACGGTAAATGATAATCTACGAACCAGGCAAGTCTTTCAGTTCCTAGATGTTATGTGAACTCGATGATTAATTGCTTTAAATTTTATACTGTAAGAGCATGACATGTTACATGTACTGTGAGTATGAATTGTTAAAGTCAACATATGACTTCCTTGATTGAGTAAAGAATGTTGATTGAATTATGAAATTCAATCTCTACTTGATATGTGACGTACAACATGTAAGTTATATTTATCCAGATGTTTACATTATGTTAGATAAGCATAATAATTATGTGTTACGTGATGCATGCAAACTGTTAGATTTTGCTGAGCTGTCGAGCTCATTCTTGCAAATAACCATTTTTGCAGGTTAAAGATTCAAGGTAAAGTTATGTGCTACCTAAATGACGTGAATCAGATATAATGCATGAGGAACAAATGTTTAGCTTAAAATTTATATTTTTGAACCATGATTAAGGTTTTGAGTAATGTATTTGATGATGTATAAATTGTATTTATGTTGAGTTGTAAATTTTATATTGAGGTGTAAATTTTTATAGTAAGTTCAACAAGGTGAATCATGATACTAACATGATTCTAAGATATTCAGATGTAAAGGTTGAGAATTTTGGAACCGAGAATGATTTGTAATAGAAATTTTTTTTATTATTCTGCATTTTTTTTATTAAGTTAACATTGAATAATGTTGTAAAGTTAGAATGTAGACGTATTGTTAACGACCGAAGTCGAGAGTTGGATTGTTCAGAATTTGGGGTCGTTACAGTGCACATAGTCAAACTCCACATAAAACTTAGCCAAGTAAGCATGTATCGCATATTCAAGAACTCATGCAACACAAATTCAATTAAAAGCAATCAACTGTGGATCCTGACTCAGTTATCATTACTCATCAATTAATTAGGCATCAAACAAATTCTACCAATTAACATCAATTTCCATCCCACAACCATAACCTTTAAAAACTTAGCCAAATAAAATCAGATAATTTTTTTTAAGGCAATGCATAAGCTAAAAACAAAAAAACAAACTAACAATGCATAAGCTAAAAATGAATTAACCTAAACCTAAACCCCTCCCCCACACTTAAACCTTACATTGTCCCCAATGTAAAAACGTTATGCAAAGAAGAAATAACTAACTAATATGCAACTACACAATAAAAGGGATAAAAAATCAAATTTGAAATCTTGGGTTGCCTCCTAAGCAGCGCAATTGTTTAATGTCGTTTGCTCGACATCAATCCTGAATCTATGTAATTGGACTTGTGTACTTCAAGTGAACTGGTATTAGTTTCAATTCCAAATTAGGTGCATCCTTCAGATTTCGATTCAACTCCATTGCCGTCCTCAAATCCTCCTTTTGTATTTGATCAAAAGTTCTTTGCACTATAGAGTCAATAATATCAGTAGCATAAACAGACTTATCCTTACTAGGATACCTCATAGCCTCAAAATAATTGAATTGGATCTTTTCTGTACTAAGCTCATTATCCATATCCTCCTTGTAAAAATCAGCAGAAATTATCAATTCATTCATCTCCACCTCTTGCTCATCCTCATCAAATTCAGTGTTGGCTTTGGAGACTACATTGTCCCACATAGCACTGCTGCCTGTTTCACCATCGTTTGACTTGCTTTGTAATGAAGGCACTAACTTTTCTTGCTGCCATACCTCTTTACCACTTCTAAGGGTAATTGCACTTACATTCTCAATAGTTTGAGAGGGTAACTTCCCTGAGCCTTGAGACTCCAACCTACCAATTGTAGTAGCAAGTTGACCCACTTAATTTCTCAGATATTGAACAAAAGTTCTTGTTTCCTGCTGGAACTGATGTGTCTGATTCATGAATTGTTGTGTCTGATACATGAATGCTTTGAACATATCCTCAATAGATGTTCTAGGGTTAGCAGGTGCTGTTTGTCTAGGTTGATACTGCTGTTGAGCCGGCTGAAAACCTTCATAACTCAAGTTGGGTTGATCTCTCTATCCTGGACTATAAGTGTCGAAATAAGGATCATATTGCTGCTGATGTTGTCCAAGGAATATCCCTACAGTATTGACTTGTTGAACAACTTCATCTTCTTGCAATATTGGACAAACATCAGTAGTATGCCATGACATTGAACAAATTCTACACACTTGTGCTACTTGCATGTTCCCAGCAACCATTTGTCGAACCATAACAGTTAAATCCGAAATCTGTTGCTCAAGATTACATGTGCTTACTCATTTACCCTTTTTGGTGCATGATCATTCCTTATTCCATATTACTGTGAGTTAGCCGCCATATTTGTAATTAAGTTCCTTGCAGCCTCTAGAGTTTTGTCAACCAATGCTCTTCCACTCGCAGCATCGATCATACTCCTATCCATTGGCAATAATCCCTCATAGAAAAACTAGATCAGGTGTTGATCATCAATTTGATGTGGTGGACAACTGAGCACAATTTCTTGAATCTTTCCCGATACTCATAGAGAGTTTCGCCATTGAACTGCCTGATTGCACATATCTCATTCCTTATGCTGAAAGCTCTCGAAGCAGGAACGTACTTCTCCAAGAATAGCCTTTGCATAACATTCCATGATTTAATCGATCCTGAAGGAAGATAGTATAACCAATCCTTTGCCAACTCTACTAGTGAGAATGGAAAAACTCTAAGCTTTATTTGCTCCTCTGTTACTCCTTGTAGTTTCATGGTGGAACACACCATATAAAACTTCTTCAGATGCTTGTATGGATCTTCACCTGTAAGGCTATGAAAAGTAGGCAAAATGTGGATTAGTCCTGATTGCAATTCAAAAGTAGTATCTAAAGTAGGATATTCAATACACAATGATGGTTGATTAAGATTAGGAGTAGTAATTCTTTCAAAATCCTATTGTTGTTGATAGTAGCCATCTCTTCTTCGTCTGAATCTGCAGTGGTGCTTTATCTCTAGATCAAATTTCAATTCACGAGAATGAGAGGATCAAGTCCTAAACTAAAAATAAAAATAAAAGAAAATAAAGAATAAATAAAAGAAAACAAAGAATAAATAAAAACAAATAATACTCCCCAACAACGGCGCTAAAATTTGGAAGCTGTCGTTAACACTCTAAAATTAAACCTTATTTCTACTCTATTGGGAGCTGTCGTTAACACTCCAAAATTAATACCTTACTTCTACGCTACTAACACAAGAATAAGTATAGCAATAAGTAATGATCGATCCTACAGAGAGTGAATTGCCTTTTATTTATCGTAATGTTTTTTAAATCACAATACTACTAAATATAAATTAGGGGGTTTTGAATTGAGTAAAACTAACTAGTGTAACAACAAATAATTAATAAGAATAACCAATGAATTAAAGACTTCAGTTTTTCAGTTCAGTATCGCCTTTTTATAATAATGAAGTAATTAAGTATAACAATATTTATTCTTCAATGAAACTAATGGTCCTAGATAACAATAAGCTCTGCTATCCAAAATTCCCCTTAGATTATCACTTAATGAAACAAACTCTTCACAAGATTCTAACTATCACACAACCTAGAACAAACTCTCTAGATTTAATATAATAGCAGTATTAAGAACTAGGGAATTAGACTATTCCAAGCAATAATCACACAAGCTCGAATTATTTAACCTGTCTTTTGATAATATCAACAATACTCAAAAGTTTGTTCACAATTATGTATTACTAATTACTACTTGTGATTAGGAACAATATTAATTACACGTAATACTATCCCTTAGTCTAGCAGATGATATTAGCTAACCAATTCAATTCTGTAGAAATCAAATCAATTTAGCCAAATAGCATTCAATAATTAAATCAGATTATCAAGAATGAATTTCATATAAGAAAGAATAAATAAAGTAAACTTGATCAAACCATTAATTATAAAGAAGGTTCAACATCCCTTAGAATTGAAATATAGAATTTAGCTTGACATGCCTTCAATCTTGCAAAATTAGGATTTGAATTCCAATGTAGATGATAGTGTAGATGATCCTAATATCTAACTAATAACATGTATTTATAGTCCTAAGATAATAACTTAATATTCTAAGAAATAACAATCCAATTACAATTAGAACTCCTTGAAATTCCCTGGCCTGAAGCAAGATAAATTTCCTTTTTCCCGCTGAATTCGCTGGGGCGAATTCGTTTGCACTGGGGGAATCCACCGGGGTGAATTGGACAGAGGAGACTAGGCCAGGGCGAATTCATCCTCCTTCACGAACTCGCCGGGGCGAGTTCCCAATTTTTCAAAAACTGATTTTTTTTCCTTTTTTCTTGCTTTAGCTTCATTTATCCCTGAAATCAATAAATACTGTTAGAAATCATGGTCTAAATTTGATGTTGTGCTCTTAATGAATATGTGTATCAGTAGCTAAGATTGTAAAGTCCTTAATAGAAGACAAATGTACAAGGACTTAGAAAAGAGAAGATCAAATATGTTGGGATGATCTAAGCTGTATTGAATATCTATCATATCCAAGCAAATTGTAAAGTCCTTTATTGAAGGTGATGTACAAAGGACTTAGAATAGAACAGATCAACGTTGTTAGGTTGATCTTGTGTGCTGATCGTAGAGTACTGCCATGCTCCAAGTAAAAGAACATAGAGCTTTGTCGGAAGGACATAGAGCTTCCTCGTCAGGATGCAAAGGTTTCTCAACAGGACGTAGAGCTTCCTCGGCAGGACGCAGAGCTTCCTTGGCAGGACGCAGAGCTTCCTCGACAGGACGCAGAGCTTCCTCGACAGGACGCAGAGCTTCCTCGGCAGGACGCAGAGCTCCCTCGGCAGGACGTAGAGCCTTCTCGACAGAATGTAGGGCTGTCCCTGCATCTCAAGACAAACTCTCATATATCGTAGAGTAGTCTACGCCAGTACTCACAGACAAAATCAGCATCTCTTATGAAGAACATAAAGGCAAGGCATTGATGCTATTTCAGAATGATCAAATGAAATATGAAGATCACAGTGAATATCTGCAATTATCAAACGACTGTAATCACACTGACGACACTACGGCTAAGCAATAACGTGGAGTCAAACGTCAGACGAGCAACTCAGATCTGAAAATGAATATTCTAAGTTGCCCATAACAAATAGATAGTAGAATGATCTGCCCAAGATAGTTGCTGAATATTAAACAAATAAGTGGGGAGCAAACAGCTACAGTCTGCAGACGGTCAGAGCAATATCCCTACCACTGTCTTAAAATTAGACTAATGGAAGCTGACTCACCCCACTACTGCAGTCAACAAGGAATAAACTATTCCTAAGCTCAACAATACATCTCAAGGGGAGAATCAGATACAACGACCACATTTCAACGGAAAGATTCTCAAGAGCATCTACATAAGGCAGAAGGATTGAAGTTTCAAAATAAGCAAGAACAACGAACAGAAGATAATACTTAAAACTCCATCATTCTATAGAAAGACATCTTGCTTCGCTGCTGAGTTTATTAAACCATATGCTTCAAAGCAACTCAGTAGCAACAAAACAAATCACTCTCTATCAAGTGAAAGGGTCAACAGGTGACCAACCTAAGTTAAGTCTGCTGGACTTGTTGAGTACCAAAGGGTACCAAAGATTCTAAGGCTGCTGGTCTTAGCTTACAGAGTTCCAAGGCTACTGGCTTTTGAGTACTGGTATTCCAAGACTGCGGGTCTTGAAGGAATCTTTGTGATTCAGTTGTAACGATATCCTTAGTGGATTTGCTACTCGAGGAGTAGGACAGTGGAGTAGGAGTCTTGTGTGCTCCGAACCACTTAAAGCTTTGTCTCTATCTCTTTGCTCTTCATAATTGCTATAACTGCTATAACTGTTTTATCACTACTGTATTGTATTCTCTACTACTGATTTATTTCTACAAGGGGTTCCTTCAAGTCATTTTCCACTGTGCTTAGTTACTCTATATATTAACTAAACCATTCAATCATCTTTTGTACTAAAAGAAGAAAGAAACTTCAAAAGTTTTTAAAAGAATCTATTCAACTCCCCCTTCTAGATATCTTTTGTGCCGAATGTCAATAATCTTTATGGATGAGGAATAATCAAAAATAATTATCCACTAACATGCTTTGAAATAATAACTCAAGTTTGAGTTAGGAAACTTGCATTAATGTAAGAAGTTTAAAGTTAGAAACTTGTTAAATATAAATTTGAGTAAGGTTAAGGAACTTGCCTGTCTGACAAGCTACAGATATCTAGCTTTAATTAATACTCTTTGAATGATCTAGCATTGATAATGTTGGTCTATCAATTAGTACTGCACATAGTTGCACATCTTTATGCTTACTTATGCTATTTATCTAGCAGATAAATCAATCATCTAGCACACATAATTTAATATGCTATAATTAATCCTATAAGACAATTAGTCGATCTTAGGTCAATGATTTAATTAGTTAATAATGTTTTCCTTAAGTGGTAAACACTTATTAAACCCTTAAACAATTTATTATAATTGTTTAATTAATGTATAATGTAAATTCTCTTTATTTTATTAACTTTGTCTTCATTTAATTACTATTTAATATTAGTTAAATAGTAATTAATTAATTACCTTTAGTTATTATGTAATTATAAATAATAACTAATTATATTTACTCATTATTTATTGTTAATCAAGTAATGAATAATCAAATTATAGATCTTATTTGTCTTCAATTATTATTTAATATTAATTAAATAATAATTAATTAATTAATTAATTATCCTTATTTATTATTTAATCTTCATTAAATAATAAATAATTTATTAATTTATTAACTTTATTTGTCTTTAATTATTATTTAATATTAATTAAATAATAACTAGTTAATTATTTGTCCTTATTTATTATTTAATATTAATTAAATAATAAATAATTAATACATAAATTTTTATGTTAATTAAATAACATTTGAGTAACTATTATTAATTACTTAATCTTACTTAAATTAGTTTATTAACTTAAACATTCTTTAATCATTATTTAATATTTATTAATTAATTATTCAATCCTAATTATTACTTAATGTTAATTAAATAATAATAAAATAGCTAATTACACTTAAACAATATTTAATTAGTGTAATTATCAATTAGTAGCATTAAAAATTTATTAGTTAGTAATTTTAAATGATTTAAAAGAGTTTAAACCATTAATTACACTAATAATTACTTAATTACACTGAAAATTCCAAATTAAATATTATAATATTCTTTAACATTTTAAAAAAAATTTGGTCCGAGACTCGTCGCCGGAACCGACCGGAAAAGGCCTGAGCCAGTCGCCGGAAGTTCTTGGAACCGGACCGGTTCACAATAAACAAACCAGTAGTTTGTTCCTTTAATTCCCAGATTTGGGGTCCTTCACGGAAACGTTAATAAAATGAAATCTATAACCCGGATTGGGGTCTAGTCAGTATCGTTGGATTCGTATCTTTCCAAACTACAATTTTCCAACATCAAAATCCAAATTTGGACAAGTTTTGATCACTGAAATTTGCCCGGAAGTGGATTGTTCTTACATTGCTCCAACAGTTAACATATTTTGGTAAAAATTGCATATCTCACTCATTTTAACTTCTTTTTAAATGATTCCAACGAGGTTTTGTTCTTAACTTACTCATTTAAACTTAGAAAAAAGAAAATTACTAATATCATGCATAGCAATTTATTCAAACAAACTATGTTTTGTTCGTAAGTAAAATGTTTTCAATCATTTTGCTTAATTTTTCTACATAAACCTGTACCATTACATACCAAAATCACATGTCATCCTACATAAATATATTTAGCATGATTCTAGCTATTTAGAATATGAACTTCATATATCTAACATAAGAATACACAAATAATCCAAACTTAGGGTTTTTAGGGTTTTTGGATGAGCTTTTATACCTTTTGCTCTTAGAGGCTATCTTCCTTTGCTTTCCAAAGTAGGAGATATATTTATTGGACATCAACAAGCTCTCCTCCTTCCTCTCTAGTGTCGGCTAGCTCTCTCTTCTTTTGCTCTCAAAGAATATCTCACAAAGTGCTTTTGCTCTCTATTTTCTCTCTCTAAGCTTGGAAAATGAAATTAGTAAATGACTAACTTCTTTCTATCCAAAAGACTAATGTCTTACATAATCTATAGATATATAAATTATTTCTTTCTATTTTGACCATCAAGAGCTAAGCTTACTTACACAAGTTATGTGACAAGTTGGTGATAGGTCATGATTATTTGTACTTCTTTTTAATCCATACAAGCATTTTTGCTTTTATTTTATTGCTTTAATAGATTAATTAAGTTATTAGAAGTATTCTCCAAGTGGGCCTTCAATTGGACTTTCCTTTAAATCAATTTGGGCTCACTTTTAATTGATTGGGCCACTAGTGTTCAAATGTTATTAATTCAACATTTGGGCTACTAGTTTATTTAATCTTTTGCTAAACATTCTAATTAGGCTAAGCTAGTAAGTTTACATATTAATTATACAAGTTCATAATCAATTAAATGAGTGGGCTTGGTTAATTAATTAATTAGGCTAGTCCACTAGTATTTTCTTACTACTTGGACTATTAAATATAATTATTCATATATCACATAATTCTCATTAATTAATACTCATATTAAGTAATTTACAAAATTTATTTACTTACTACATCCACTTGAATTGAATATTTAATTAGTTTACTATCTTATCAATTTCCTTGATATTAATACTCTTAGGTTAGTCCACTAATTTAAATAACTATTAGAGGGACCCCCCTTTAACTAACAATTGGTCACATAGATCATTAATCACATATTCATTCATTATATATCACAAAATTTTTAATATCATTAATATTTAATTAATATATTTATTTACAATGTCATTTAAATTTCTTGCTATTAGAGCACCAAATTTTCTAAAACCAAAGAAAATACGAGGATGCTTTGGTTGTGGAGCGACAGAGCACCAGATCAAAGACTGCCCGAACAAAGGAAACACTGGAGGGAGCGGCACTAAGGGAG
Source organism: Aralia elata (assembly GCA_034770075.1). Classification (NCBI taxonomy): domain Eukaryota; kingdom Viridiplantae; phylum Streptophyta; class Magnoliopsida; order Apiales; family Araliaceae; genus Aralia; species Aralia elata. The sequence goes on from CM068385.1 coordinate 35,461,089, forward strand.
GAAGCAGTAAACTGATGATCGGTGGGTCTGCGCAACTGAGCCGTCTGACTGCCAGAACATTCAATATGACCTTCCAGGATGCGGTGGCATCCAAGAACGTGGTGTCAGGTATTATCCCAATCAATAATATAAATGCTTACGTATTATTTGATTCGGGTGCTACCTGTTCTTTTGTGTCTGAAGAGTGCGAAATGATTGAATTTATCCCAAGAACGACTAGAAAATCCTTTGAACATAAAAGTTGCGAATAAGGAAGTAATCCCCGTAGAATGTATACACTGTAATTGTTGTGTTGAGATTAGGGGACATAAGCTAAGCGTAGACTTAATCCCAATAAGATTGGGAGAGTTTGACGTAATTCTAGGAATGGATTGGTTGTGTAACCATGGGGCAGTAATTGACTGCCAGGAGAAAAGTATGAACATTTAGACCCTAAATCGGTCTAAGGTAGTATTTTATGGTAGCACATTGCTTAGGCGATCAAGTTGTCTTACGATAATGCAGGCCAAGAAGTTATTAAGAAAAGGGTGTATAGGCTATTTATGGGACCATTTCAGTCATTGTTTAATAATAAATACATCCTAGTAGCTGTGGATTATGTTTCTAAGTGGGTGGAAGTGACGGCTTTACCTACCAATGATGCAAGGGTTGTTCTAAATTTTCTTTGAAGGAACATATTTACACGATTCGGAACACCAAGAGCTATAATTAGTGATAGGGGATCCCATTTTTGCAATAAGTATTTCTCAACTCTTCTCACCAAGTATGGGGTAAGACATAAGGTTGTTGCAGCATATCACCTGCAGACAAGTGGATAGGCAAAAATCTCCAACAGAGAGGTTAATAGAATTTTGGAAAAAATTGTCAACCCGACCCGAAAAGATTGGGCGAGCAAGCTTGACAAAGCTTTGTGAGCATATCGGACGACCCACAAAACTCCGATAGGTATGTCTCCGTATAAACTTGTTTATGGGAAAACATGCCATCTCTCAGTAGAATTGGAGTACAATGCATATTGGGCAATGAAAAAGCTCAATTTTGATTCATAGGCAGTGGGGGAAAGGCGACTCTTGCAATTGAACGAAATGGACGAGTTTCGAGCACAAGCCTATGAAAATGCCAAACTGTACAAGGAGAAAATCAAAAGGTGGCATGACAAGCAGATTATCGAATGAACATTCGAACCAGGCCAGGCAGCGCTGCTTTTCAATTCAAGGTTGAAGTTGTTTCCGGACAAATTAAAATCAAGGTGGTCCGGGCCCTTTATCATAACTCAAGTCTTCCCATATGGGGAAATTGAGCTCAAGGATCCGAACACTCAGCAGGTGTTCAAAGTTAATGGTCAACGGTTAAAGAAATATTGAGGTGAAGACATAGATCGCCAACACACGTCAGTTACCCTTAAAGATCACGCTTGAACAAAATAACAAAGTTGGGCTGACAACTCTAAACCAAGCGCTTGTTGGAAGGCAACCCAATCTCTTTCCTATTGCATTTCAAACTGTCATTTAATTTTTAGAATTTTGTATATTGTAATAACGATTACATTGGTCTACCACTCTCTATGTATGCTTCTTAACACGTGCCTTATTGTTATTTCAGGATTTTAATCACACCAGACTATGGAACAAAAGTGCAAAAGTACAAAGCAGAAAAGTTTGGGTGATGGCAGAAATGAGCGCCGCCCGCTCTAAAAAATAAAGGATTGAGAGCGGTCGGCTCTGAGCTTGCAGTCACTAAGAGCAGACCGCTCTGAAACGAGAGAACTTAAGCGCGAACAACTCTGAATTCTAAAAGCCCCTACCACCAGAACTAAGCGCGGTTGGCTCTGAAATCCAAAGGATTGAGCGTGGCCGGCTCCGAAGCTGCAGGAGTTGAGCGCCGCCTACTCTGAAACATCACTAACTCAGAGTGGCCCACTCTGAAATCTGGAACGACACAGATTTAACTTCCTAATCGTACAGCATTCTCCCAAATACACTTCCGTCCAAATACATCACTCCTTCCTCTTAGACTAACAAGCCCCCACCGATTCCTTTCCACTACCACACGGATACACCACGCTATCTAGCAAATACATTCCCCTATTCCACATCAAATCCATCTCTAACTCCCTAAACTGCTAACTCACAACCCTCTCTCTTCTCCTCACCACTTTACGCCTCATAAATTCCTCCCTTCACCACTTGGATTAAAGAAGCATCAACTATAAAGGCTCCACTATACTTCTAACAAGTAAGTATGTATTGATGCTCCAAAGTTACGAATTAGTCATTTTCTATTCTCTCGTCATACATTGTGATATTAGGACCAAGTGTTGCCCAATTGAATTTTTGTGTTTCAATTGGAGGAGTTGGGTGGTTTATTTGAAAATTGTGGAGTGTTGGTTTGAATACAATCTACAAACAGGGGGTTTTTGAGCAAGTTTGGGAGTTATTCAGTAAGTGTGTAACCTAACGCCCGTCAGGTGTTTGAGAAATTGTCTAAGAGAGGTTTTCAGCCCTTTTTCTTCACTAAGGCTACCAATTGCCTGAATGTTGCTAAATTACATTGTAAATATGTCATCAAAGCGTTACAGAGGTGAATGTTCAAGCTCAGCACCAACTAAGTCTTACGATAAGAAGTGGTTCGCAAGTTTGGAGGCAGCGGAGAAGCACAAGGCATGGGCACCTCGCACCTTCATCCCAAAAAGGGGATTACAACCTAGTCCGACAGAAGATTGGGAATTGGCTCAAATGATTGTTGAACGTGGGTGGTGTAATCTCACCGCTCAACCGGAGGTAGCAATCGATCCCATAGTCAAGGAAGTGTATGCTAACGCTCAAGAGAAACATTTTCACGTAATATATGTAAAACGGAAAATGCTATCACTCATGGGATCAACCATCAATAGCCATTTCCATCCAACCGACTATAGCTCTCTTCTAGATGAATATGCCCAATTTGCCCGAAAGCCCGATTAAGACATACTGATCCAGAAGTTATGCAAACCGAGAACTAAATGGACTGTTAAAGGAAGAGGCGCGATGACATTCCCACAATCCGAGTTAAGTCTATATGGCAGGGCATGGTATGCCTTTATTTGCGCTCGACTGATGCCGACCAATCATTTCACCCATGTCACCAAAGAAAGGGCAGTGCTTCTATATAGTATTGTCACTAGAAAAAAAAATTAATGTTCAGGTTGTGATTGAGAATTTCATGAAGAGGTATGTGCGGGGCGGTGCTACAACGGTCGGTTTCCCATTTCCACAACTCATTACTGCCATGTGCTACACTGCGGGCGTGCGATGGCCCGAAAATTCAGCAGTAGTGCAACCCTGGCCTATTATCGATCATGCTTTAATCAAAAAGTATAAAGGCTGGCCAGGAGTTGAGCAGCACCCGCGAGGACTCGGATATCTCATGCCTCAACAGGGTGAAGTAAAATCATCTGACAGTTATGTTAACAAGCTACTGACCGCTTGCAACGCCAGAATGATGCACAACACGATGAACTGCTGCAAGAGAATAACTATCTGGCCGAACGCCAAGAGGTCCTGTTCTTGAATTTTAATCAATTCCAAACCTCTTTGGCTAACATGCTTGGATGCATACATCATAGTGTTAGGCCATTTAACTTCCCAACTCCTCATCTAATGTCAGTGTCCCCCCCCCCGGAAGATTCTAATGACGAGAATGAAGATGCAGGCAACGACGAATGACCGTCATCCTACAAGGGAGTCCTCTTGTTCTCATTTTTAGATTTAAATTCAATGAGGACATTGCATATGTTAAGTTTGGGGGTACTAGTGGTTTGGTTTTGCTTGTTTTGCAGCGTTTTGGGTTGCTCTTTATTATATATGTTGATGTTTTCGGTTCTATTAGTATATGATTATCTTTTTTAATTAAAAAAATAAAATAAAATAAAATATAAAAAATTTAAATTTGTGTTTAGATCAAGCACTAGTTTAGTAGTAATTTATATGTTTAAGTGTCAATTGAGCAATGTTTTGATGGTAATGGTAGATTTTGGAGCCAATGATATTAACATGGTGATTTAATTATAACTCTTGTTAAATGAACAATAATTGTTAGTCTGGACTTCACTGTTGCTAGTTTTGCCATTGCTGGAAACCCCTTGGACTCAAAAACACATACTCAGCGTATCAGGTGAATCAAGATTTGATTTAAATTTATTGTGATAGATGCATGTTAAGGAGATAAGAAAAACCTCTATTACTAACTTGATCATGTTGTTATAAAAAGTTTATTATTAGTAAATGCTTCAATGTCCGTCAAATAAAGTTAATAAAAGAAAAATATGCATAAAAGTGAAGGAGACAAGCCAAGCTGGCTAGTTTATTTTTGTGGCCTTAGTTACTCGAACAAGTATGCCCTTAGGAGTGTCTCTACACTTAACGCCCTAAAATCAACTAGTTTGGGAGTCGCTGGTTGAAAGTTTGCTATAAAGGTAACTCTAAAAAGCTTAAGAAAAATAGACATTACACATGCCATGCATACGAGAAGGAGTGTAAAACGCACTCGTGAAAAAAAATAGTAATAAAATGTGTGAGGGTAAGTTTATAGAGGACTTGATTATCCTTATTATGCAGATATCCTTTATGGGCATTGAAATTCATGGTCTATCCAAATTGTAGTTAGTTTGATGCGCTGAATGAACACGCACAAAGGGTTGAAAGTAATGTGAGTCTAGCGATATGTTCAGTTTGGGTAAAACATGATTTTGAAGTTTGGCATGAGTTATGGCTAATGAATCTATGAGGCTATTCTATTTATCGTGATATCGAATCGTTGCTCAAGTTGTGTTAATTTGAGTTTGCGTGTTGATAGGTCGCTGAGTTTATTTATATAGATTATTATTTTTGATTTTTACTTAAGGACAAGAAAATGTTTAAGTTTGGGGGTATTTTGTAATATCCCGGATAGTTATGAGACTTGTAAATAAGGTCTCAAATATTAAATAAAGGTTAAAGTCAAAACCTAGATTGTTAACAGAGAAATGTGTAGAGAAATGACTCAATATTTTCTTTGGGTTTGAAAGAACTTATATGAATCGAGGACGTATTCAAAAAGATTATGCGATGAAATAAATGTCGTAAGAGTTTAGAAGTTAACCGAACTTGAGCGTTTCGGTAGTAGTGGTTTCGATGATGGAATCCTTATAAGGGTTGAGTTTAAAACCTAGTTTTAAAGAAGATGATTGTGTAGAGATGATTAAACACTTTAACCTAATTTATGTGTTAAAAATTAAATGTGTGAAACGATATGTAAAGGATTGAAACCCTAAAATTGATAAGGTGGTATACAGAGATATATGGGTATACAAGCATGTATAAGCTAGATGGGGTTAGAGAAGCTACCCCAAAAACTTTTCATAAGTAGAAACTTTAGGAGAAACAATGATATATTTGTGCATTATGATTTTAAGTGATCAATGAAGATGGATTTATGCGATCTAATCAATGTGTTATGTGATACGATATAAGCATTAATGAATCGTAGAGGAAAAATATTTTCTTAGAAAATAACGCGGGAAAGACTATTCACGCGAGAAACGCATCTTCATTCTTTTCGAATTTTCACATTCCCGAATAACGTTTATATGGAGTATAAGAGCGTATTTACTATTCGAAAATATGAGAGGAGAAACTTTCTATAAATAGAAAGTTTAGGAACTTTCCATAAATGGAAAGTTTTGAAATTCTCTATAAAAGGAAAGTTGTGGTGTATAGATGTCCACCAATAAGAAGAGGTTAGAGACCTTCCATAAATGGAAAGTTTAGGATGAAAGGTGGGATGATAATGATCCAAGCCTAGATGAGTAATTAACTAGGTTAATTAATGAGAAACAAGATAAAACTATTTTATGAATTAACAAAGCTTGAATGTTGGCCTTGATTGGCAAATGAGAAGGGTGATCATCATTAGGTAATTAACTAGTGTGATTAATATAGGGAATTTCAATAAGAGAATTAATTATAGTAGCCCAATATGGGATTGCCTAGATGTGAAGTGAGTAATTTAAATATAAGCTCAAATGTATGATAATTTATAGTCCAAGAGAGATTTATTATAAGCCCAAGCTATGAGTAAGGATTTAATGTGTTAGGATTTTATGAGTAACCCAACAAATTAGCTAAAGGATGAGTAAACTAGGTTGACCATATTTTAACCAACCTTGAGTGAAAGAAGCCCAAAGAAATAGAAGGGTAGAAACTTTCCATAAATGGAAAGTTTGAAAACTTTCCATAAATGAAAGGTTTAGATAATGAAGAGAGAGAAGAGTATGTGTTGGTGTATTTATATATATGCATTAGTATATTTATACATATATATAATTTTACAAGTATTCTTATTAAAAGAAAAGGAAAAAAGAAATTAAAACAAGTGGGTAGACTTTTGCTTTTGTTTTATCCAAAGTTGCATTGGTAGGAGCAAAAAGGGGATGGAAGTGACAAGTTGATGATGTGTGTAAGTTGTGTAAGAGAGCTATGATGGGCTAGGTTGGTAGCTTGTGTTGGAGAAATGAAAGGTTGTAGAGAATTAACCAATGTAAGGTTAATTGAATAATCCTAGTTGGTAAACAAGAGAGGGCATTAACCAAACATTGGTTAAACGCTAGATGAATGCATGTGATGATGAGAATTAACCATACCTAGGTTAATTTTTGGGAGAAGGAGAATAAGTTGATAACTAACTAAGGTTGATTGAATTTTGACCTTGAGGTAAATGTTAGAAAGTTAACTACAACTAAGTTAAATGGTGGAGGGATTAGATAGATACACATATGTGTATCTAATATTATTGCAAGTATACTTATATATAAATTAAATGAAAAATAAAAACAAAAGTGTGGGGAAATGGAGCATGGGGAAACCCCCCATCTGAAAGTAGTATGAACACAAGCCAATCATATTTGATATGATGCAGTATATACTTTGTAATCTTATTCGTTTGTTAAAGACATTTTACTATATCTACATCGTGTTGTTATATTAAATGTGATAAACCCATAGTTTTGAGCAATTCTTTTAGAATCATGATGGTGATCATGCTAATGAGATCTAAATTTTAGATAGCTCACAAACTAAAATCGTTCCTAATCGATGGATTACTAAAAAGGGGATTAGTGAATCCAGATAGATTAGTACATATGTTGCTTGCTCTTATGAAGAGGATGATTGATCTCATAATTATTTGTGTGGAGACACTAAAGCAAGTATGTAGGTGCTTATTAGAGAATAAGTTCACTGAACGTGGCTCGCTAAGTAATACCTAATGGAGTTTTACTTGCTTGTCAATAGGAATTCCTCTAGTGATAGTAGTACAAATGATCCTTGGACTTGAGATCATCATAGTATCTTGTGTGTTATGAGTTAGACTTTGGCATGTCCCTTAAGACCCTTAGGGTATATCAAAGGGTATGATTGGGTATAATAAGTTGCACATGGAGATAGGTGAATGGTCAACAAAGAATCTACCACTTCTAGTAAAAGGAGTGAATGTCCTATGTGATTTGATAAATGACAACTTAGAAGTTTTTGGCCAAAGCAGAATGAAATTAGAATGGAGTTTCTAATTTGCATTAATCAGAATTATGCATTTGAGAATCGAAATACATATAATTAAATAAAATAAGACTTGACAGTAATTCCATGTCTTATATTTAATTGGGACATTGTATGGTAGAAGGATTGAATTGTACGGTAACTATTCACTAAAAGATTCTTTTGTGATTAATGTTGAAATCTATATTATCTGGAAAGTCGTTGATCGCTAAGGGGGCTTACCCTTATTGTAGAATAAATATTACTTATTTAAATGAATTAAATAGTTTAATTTATTTATTTAAATAAAATTAGAATTGTTCTAATTGATTTATTCACAACCGGTTTAATATGGAGAACCTAAAGGGTCACACCGCAAAAGAAAAATATTTATTTAAGAAGTAAATGACATAATCGTAATAATAAGTTAAGTGTATTTAATTTAATCTATGGAGATAGAATAAATTAAATAGCTTAATATTTATTATTTAATATCTTGAAAATATTAAATATAAATTAATAAGAGGAGTCTTATTATTATTATTACTATTATTATTATTATTATTTAGTTCCTAAAAGAGTTTGGTAATTAATTAATAAAAGTACTCTCATAAATTCCTAATTGGATTAGGAGTTTAATTAAAATAAAAAACCTAATCCTAAATAGTTTAGGAGGGTTCCCTATATCTATAAATAAGAGGAGTCTTATCATGATTTGGGGTTAGACAGTTACACACTCTTCCATAAGAATTGGAGAGAGAGAGTGTGTACTTGTAATTTCTATAGAGATAGAAACTAGGGTTTTACCAACACCCATCTTCTTGAACAACTATTATTCCTTGGTGGATCACCTCTAGAGGCCAAACACTTGGGTGGCTAACGTTGATCAAAGGAAGGAATTTAATCGGTGGAATTCAAGGAGAACGCGAAAGAATTGGATGTGAACTTGTACCTGAGGAAGCTTTGATTCATGAGGGTATAATTCTATATCTCTATCTCTTTCGTTTAATTGATAATTGATCACAATGATGATCATGGTGATGGTTTGTATGAAAAATTTTTAAATCCGTTTTATTGCGCTTCCGCACTATTTATGTAATTTGATTGCATGTTTGCGCTATATACAAACCTAATAGTGGCATCAGAGCCTAACCTTGTGCTAATTATCGATTATGATGATTCCATGTATGTATGGATATGCGATTGGATCGATTTTCTGGGCAAAGAAAAAAATTTCGAACTCTGCTACGCAGCGCGGCCGCGCCCGAACCCAGAAACTGTTTCTGGGGTGCAGCGCGGCCGCGCCGCTCCTAGTTCATTTTAGAGCGCGGTCGCGCCGGTCTGCAGATTTAAAAAAATTTTATTTTGATTTTATTTATTTTTAATTAAGATAAAAGGTTTATTTTGAATTGGAATATAATTAAAATTAAAAGTTTTATTTGAACTTAGAATTGGAATCTACGTTAACTAGAATAAAGGAGTTTATTCACATATGGAATAGGATTCCATGTTTCCTTAAAAATAAAGATGTTTATTTTGATAAGGAATAGGATTTAACATATTTTATTTTTCCAAGCAATTTTAAGTTAAAATAAAGGAGTTTATTTTGAACTTGAAATTGGTTTCCATGTTAATTAAAATAAAGGAGTTTATTTTGATTTGAAATTTGATTAAAAATAAAGGAGTTTATTTTTATTCAAAATTGGATAAAATAAAATAAATAAGTTTATTATGATTTAAATTTTGATTAAAATAAAGGAGTTTATTTTTGTTTCAAAATTGGATTTCTAGTAAACTTTTAATTGCCCATTAAATGATATCAATGCATATATGGAATGGTTTTATTATTCATGAGATGAATGTTATTTATTGATACATATGAAGATATGTATGATAATAAATAGGGATTGATTATGGACTACTGACTAATGTGTGATTGGATTTATTTTAGTGGATGCTTGAATGAATGGGTTTTTTATAAATGGGGTCTGCGTACCTCGTCTTCTCTAGTTTTTTCTTGATGTAAATTCTATCTTCCTCCTATGTACCTCCCCTTGACTGCTGATCAAGGTTTCTATTTATTGTAAATAGTTTATGTAATAGGTTTAGTTAAAATTACTTGAAGAATTGGAGACAAAGGAGCAAGGAGCGCTTGAAGACCCGTTTGTAATGGAGCCCGGGTTTAAATATAATAGTTATATTTAAATTTTGTTCTAGTACCTTAGGTTTGACCTTTTGGTTCACTAGGTGGCTCTAGTGAACCAAACTAGAATAAAAGTCCATAATCAATCTGGGTAGAATATAGTATTCTATATGTGCATGATTACTATATATATATATTATATATTATCCAACATGTTTCGCATGTCAAATAATATGACGCATATTTTATATATATATATATATATATATATATATGTGCATGTGCGCTAAACAAGATGAGACTAATAAATACAAACCCCTCAAAGAAAATCATATTAAGTCCTAAGCGTTCAAAGATATTCGAAATATCGAATGTCGCCTTCTAGCATGGTAAAGCAATAGAGCATTAAATATTTAATATGAGTTTGTTGTGCACACACAAGGCGAGTATTAAATATTTAAGATGTTGTTTTATCACATTTGATGCTTATTAAGGAATTGAACATTACTGCTTTGTTGTGCAAACACAAGGGCGGTCTTTTTCTCTTCACATATATGGAAGTGCTAGGTTGGACTTAACTTAGATTATTTTAGTTCGGATGTGCAGACACTTGACCATTATAATCTAAGAGGCAAAATACAAGGAGTTACATAGTGATGTAATTGACAATACTTGTCTACCTATTTATTTATATATAGTTTGTTGTGCACACACAAGGCTATATACATTTGAAATGGGATCCTTATTCTCACTAGCAAATCTTTAATTAGATTTGCCGAACTATATAATGAGGGTAATATAGTTTGATGAAAAAGTGAGAGATTCCAATTTAAAATAAAGACCTAATTTATTTTGTTATTGAATGTATGCTAAAATGTTGTTAAATTACAAATTCATTTACAGAATTTTACAATGTCTAATTTACTATCACTGCGGAGCATATTAGATGCTAATTAACTGGACCAAATTAAAAGGACTGGTTAAAGAATTTGAGAATAGTTCTCAAGGCTGAAAAGCTATCTTATGTCCTTAATATGTCTATCCCTGCAATGGTTGCAGACAATGCCTCTGAGGAAGAGATTGCTACTTTTAGAAAGTAGTAAGATGATGCACAGTTGGCTCAATACATCATGCTCGCATCCACGAGTAACGAGCTTCAGCGTCAGCATGAAACTATGGATGCTCCTACTATACTCCTGCACCTTCAAGGAGTTGAAGGGTGAGGAAAGTAGGACTATTAGATATTAGATATCTAAGGAGCTCTTCCAATCTAGAATAACCGATGTCACTACAGTATAGACAAATGTCATAAAATGATCAATCTGATTGAACAATTAGGACAACAAGGTTTTGTCATGGATGGAGAGATGATCCAAGATTTGATCTTGCAATCACTTCCAGACTCTTTCTCACAATTTGTTGTGAATTTCCACGTGAACAAGCTATATATATATATATCAGCCTGCCTGAGTTGCTTAAACACGTTGAAAACTGTAAAGAGTCACTTTCCAACCAAGAAAGACCAAGTCTTACTGGTAGATGATTCTTCCAGGAAGCAGAAAAGGGCCAAAGGATCTTCTTAAAAGAAGAACAATTCAAAGAAGGTACAAGGAAAGGCAAAAACAAAGGACAATAAGAACAAGACTGATGCAGATAATAAAGGAGTTTGCTTCCACTGCAATAAGCCTAGATACTAGAAAGGAAACTGTAAGGAGAATCTTACAGAGGCTAACCAGAAGAAGCTTAGTGAAGCTTCGGTTACAAATTCAGGTTTGTTCATGATTAAAAATAAATCTTTCTGTAAGTCAAGGTTCTACTTAGGTATTGGATACCGGCTGTAGTTCTCACGTATGCAATCTAATGCAGAGACTAAGCAGAAGTAGAAAGCTAAACAAAGAGTAAGTAATCTTATGTGTGGGAATAGAGCAAAGGTTGCTGCATTAACTATAGGAACTTATAGTTTAGCATTGCCTACGGGTAAGTCTATTAAGTTAATAAGTTATTATTATGTTCCAGTTCTCATTAGAAACATTAGAACTTTCGTTGTTGGACAAGGAAGGTTCTGGTATTATATTTAAGAACAATTGTTGTTCTATTTATAATGATAATATTTTGTTTGAAACTGGAAGATTACTTGATAGACTTTGTATACTTGACTTACATGAAAAACATTTTACAAATTGAATAAACTAATAAAAGAAAAGGAGATGGTCATTCAAAGAGTTGAATGTGTGTATTTGATAAAATATAAGTCTGAATCATTTGAAATGTTCAAAGAATTTAGAAGTGAAACATATTGACAAAGTATTAAGATTCTTTGATCAGATCGAGGAAAGAATACTTGTGCAATGAGTTTCTAGATCATCTCAAAATGATATTTTCTCATAATGGACATCTCCTGATACGCAATAATTGATTGGTGTATCTAAAAGGAGAAATTGTACTTTGTTGGACATGGTGCAGTCCATAATGATTTTTACCGATATTCTAGTATCCATCTGGTGTTATGCCCTAGAAACAGCTGCATATCTACAAAAATAAGGTAACCTTAAAAATCTGAGCCCAAGACTCCATAAAGGTTATGGATAGGGAGGATTCCCACTCTTAAGTATGTTAAGATAAAGGGTTGTCCAGCTTATGTGAAAAGGTTTCAAAAATAAGTTTGAGACAAAATCTGACAAGTGCAGACTTATAGGATATCCTAAAGAAAGTTTAGGGTATTATTACTATAATCCTACATGCTTCCTTCTTAGATAAAGGTGTTTATCATTGAAGGAGCTAGTGGGAGCGTAATAGATCTTGAAGGAGTTCAAGAACCACAAAACACTTTAAGTTGAACCGAGGAACCTGTAGATAGACCTATTGTACCATAACCGAATCGTAAATCTGGAAGAGTACCGAAGATACCTGGGAGGTATGGATTCATCATAGAGGATGATGATGAGGTACACATCATAGAGGATGATGATCCAGTTATATACGATGAGGCTATGAGTAGAAGACACTCAGAGAAATGGCAGATGACCATGAAATCCGAAATGGACTCCATATATGAGAACCAAGTATAGACTCTGGTTACTCCACAAAAGGGCATAATGCCTAGAGTGTGAATATGGGTCTTTTGGAGAAAGACTGAGGCAAATGGCAAGGTAGAGACCTATAAGACCAGACCTGTTTAAAATGTTTTTCAAGTCAAGGAGTTGACTGTGATAAAACTTTATTACCGGGTAATGCTCAAGTCCATTTGGATTTTACTTGTGATTGCAGCTTATTACGAAATCTGGCAAAATAGATGTGGAGACGCCCTTCCTCAATGAAGACTTGAGGAGAATGTATGTATGATACAGCCAGAGGAATTTGTTTCAAAGGTTAAAGCAAATCGTGTTTTAAGCTACAATGATCCATTGATGGATTGAAGCAAGCTTCTCAAAGATGAAACATTCGATTTGATGAGATAATCAAAAGAGTTTGATTTTATCAAAAACGAGAATGAACCTGGTGGGTACAAAAGGCTCAGTGGGAGCGCTGTGACATTCCTAGTATTATATGTTGATATACTACTGATAAGGAATAACACACCAATGCTACAATCAGTAAAGATAAAATTGTCTAAACATTCCTCCATGAATGACTTGGGAGGATCATCCTATAAATTGGGGATATAAATCTATATAGATAGATTTAAAAGGATGTTCGGCTTGACCCAAGGAACGTATATTCATTTGATGCTAAAGGCGTTTAGCATGGCAAACTCCAAGAGAGGTCTCATGAAGATGAGCCATGGAGTGTATCTCTCTAAAATTATCCCCAATTGAAAGAGAGATCGCATGAGTTACTATCATGTATGCAGTGAATATACAAGGCCTGATGTTGATCAGTCATATTCTGGAGAAGATCACTGTAAGACAGTGAAAAATATCTTTAAGTACTTAACCGGTAATGAAGATGTGATCATGATATATGGTGGGTTTGAATAAAAAACTAGAGGGCTAAACAGACTCAAGTTTTTCAGACTGACCAAGACGATAACAAATCCATTTTAGGGTAAATAGTTACCTTAAAAGGTGGTGCAGTGAATTGGAAAAGTTCCAAACAGCAAAGAGTTGCTGGTTTAGTGACAAAGACAAAGTATATAGCTGTAAATGAAGCTGCAAGTTGATTGTTTGGATGAAAAGTTCATTACAGAACTAGGAATAGTTCCTAAGTCTCATCTTGGATTCAAACAAGTGTTGCGACACTTTCATTTGATTAGTAGAATCATTGAAAGAAGAAAAATCACTATAGAGATAGTGGACTCTCGAGAACAACATTGCATATCCATCTACTGAAGCTTTATCCAACAGCAGGATGATTGTCACTTAGAGAAGAAGGGTATTAGATACCATGGCGATTGGCTTTAGTGCAAGTGGGAGATTGAAAGTAGTATGCACACAAGCCAATCATATTTGATATGATGCAGCATATACTTTGTAATCTTATTCGTTTGTTAAAGGCATTTTACTTTATCTACATCGTGCTGTTATATTAAATGTGATAAACCCATAGTTTTGAGCAATGCTTTTAGAATCATGATAGTGATCATGCTAATGAGATCTAAATTCTAGATAACTCACAAACTAAAATCGTTACTAATCGATGGATTACTAAAAAAGGGATTAGTGAATCCGGATAAATTAGTACATACGTTACTTGCTCTTATGAAGAGGATGATTGATCTCATAATTATTTGTGTGGAGACACTAAAGCAAGTATGTAGGTGCTTATTAGAGAATAAGTTCACTGAACGTGGCTCGCTAAGGAATACCTAATGGAGTTTTACTCGCCCGTCAATAGGAATTCCTCTAGTGATAGTAGTACAAATGATCCTTGGACTTGAGATCATCATAGTATCTTGTGTGTGATGAGTTATACTTTGATATGTCCCTTAAGACCCTTAGGGTATACCAAAGGGTATGATTGGGTATAATAAGTTGCACATGGAGATAGGTGAATGGCCAACAAAGAATCTACCACTTCTAGTAAAAGGAGTGAATTTCCTATGTGATTTGATAAATGACAACTTAGAAGTCTTTGGCCAAAGCAGAATGAAATTAGAATGGAGTTTCTAATTTGCATTAATCAGAGTTGTGCATTTGAGAATCGAAATACATATAATTAAATAAAATAAGACTTGACAGTAATTCCATGTCTTATATTTAATTGGGACATTGTATGGTAGAAGGATTGAATTGTACGGTAACTATTCACTAAAAGATTCTTTTGTGATTAATGTTGAAATCTATATTATCTGGAAAGTCGTTGATCGCTAAGGGGGCTTACCCTTATTGTAGAATAAATATTACTTATTTAAATGAATTAAATAGTTTAATTTATTTATTTAAATAAAATTAGAATTGTTCTAATTGATTTATTCACAACCGGTTTAATATGGAGAACCTAAAGGGTCACACCGCAAAAGGAAAATATTTATTTAAGAAGTAAATGACATAATCGTAATAATAAGTTAAGTGTATTTAATTTAATCTATGGAGATAGAATAAATTAAATAGCTTAATATTTATTATTTAATATTTTGGAAATATTAAATATAAATTAATAAGAGGAGTCTTATTATTATTATTACTATTATTATTATTTAGTTCCTAAAAGAGTTTGGGAATTAATTAATAAAAGTACTCTCATAAATTCTTAATTGGATTAAGAGTTCAATTAATTAAAGGAGTTTAATTAAAATAAAAAACCTAATCCTAAATAGTTTAGGAGGGTTGCCTATATCTATAAATAAGAGGAGTCTTATCATGATTTGGGGTTAGACAGTTACACACTCTTCTATAAGAATTGGAGAGAGTACTTGTAATTTCTATAGAGATAGAAACTAGGGTTTTGCCAACACCCATCTTCTTGAACAACTATTATTCCTTGGTGGATCACCTCTAGAGGCCAAACACTTGGGTGGCTAATGTTGATCAAAGGAAGGAATTTAGTCGGTGGAATTCAAGGAGAACGTGAAGGAATTGGAGGTGAACTTGTACCTGATGAAGTTTTCATTCACGAGGGTATAATTCTATATCCCTATCTCTTTCGTTTAATTGATAATTAATCACAAGGATGATCATGGTGATGGTTTGTATGAAAATTTTTTAAATCCGTTTTATTGCACTTCCGCAGTATTTAAGTAATTTGATAACATGTTTGCGCTATATACAAACCTAATACCATCTTGGGCTAAGAGAGGGCTAGAGCTAGCCTCTCACATCTCTTACAAAGTAGCCCCCAAATGTCTTGTCCCATCTACTTTAATTAATACCTTATCCCCTAGTTTATTTAACCACCTTTGGTTACTTAGGCCAGCCTATTTCAGCTCAGTTTCTTCATTTCATCCAGGAGGTTGAGCGGCGGAAGAAAGCAAGGAGAAGAAGAACAGCAGCAGCAAGCTCGGAAATAGGGAGAAAAATAGCAAAATTTTGCAACAAAATAAGAGAGAAAAGAGAGAAAAAAAAGAGGATTTATATTTCTTTTGTGAGATTATATCCAAGATAATTTCTACTCTATTTATATATTCAAATTTGCACACATCTTGGTGATACTTGCAAGGTGAAAAGACCATTTCTATAGCAATTTTTGTATATAATTTTGTTAATCTTCTTGTCAATTGGGTTATGTGAAATGTAGTTTTTCTTGTATATTGTTGTGGATCCATGGGTTGAGGACTATTAGTGAGGGTTCCAAATGGAACGAAATTCTCCCTAATGGCCCGATGATATCCATTTGGCGATTTTAGCTTGTTTAATTTTTGTAGTATCCATTGCGTGGGTGTATATAAATTGTGGATGTGATCCTAGGAACGCGACCCCGTGGTCCAAATCCGATGATGGATAATGTTGATGTATGTAATCCTTTATCGTAAGATGTAATCGTCGGGCCTTAAAACGACGCCAAGGCGATAATCGGGTTTAAGGCCCCGTAATAGTGAAGTATGTGATTGTGGGCGTTGGGGTTATTTGGATGGCTTACATGCCCATGAATAGCCCCAATGCATTTTAATGCTTGATTTGATTTACGACCTAAAATTGATTTCAAAGCTAAAAGATTAAGATTTTCGTAAAATCAATCAAATTAGGTTGTTAGCATCACGAGGCTTAAAATGAGAAGTGCTAACGAATGTCGATTCCTATTTAACGAGAAAGCTAAAGAAAATCGTTTTCAAACATCACAAAAATGGTTTCATAAAATAAGTGACGTTTTATTAAACCGTTGTGCATAGGGTTAAGGAGATTATAGAAGTTGCCCATCATTTGAGTTACGAAAGCAACGTATAGATCTCGATTCCTATTTTGACGAAGGTTTAGAAAACTCTTGTTTTTGCCAAAACGACACCTAATGAAAATCTCATAGTTTTTGACAATTGAAATCAAAATCTTTCTCAGAAAGAATAAAGCTTTCTCGTATAAGCCGAAGGACATTCTAAAGCACTCCTAAAGCACGATTTTGCCTAAAAAATCCAAATGATTCTTCATGCAAACTCACCACGACATTCACATAGGCACACACACACACGCACGCGCATACACACACATTTCATGAATTAAAGGATAGGAAAGCATCAAGATTGCGGTAACCGTATTTCACGGAAGTCGGGGGGTGCCTAACACCTTTCCCTCGCTTAAGCAAGCCCCCGAACTCTATGAATCTCGGTTCGCAGACCAATTAATTCGGAGTCACACATGAGCCAGCGATTTACGAAAACGAAACACGGATGAGTTGGTACATCCATTTCAAATATACCAACTGGCGACTCTGGTTAAATTGGCTCATCATAAAAAACGATCTTTCAAAACCCCGTCAACATCAATGCCGACCTTTTCCAAAAAATCATTTAATCAAAAGGTTAAAAATCAAAAAAGGACAAATATCGCTAGGGACGAGAAACCGGCGTCGACAGATTTAATGTGTTAGGATTTTATGAGTAACCCAACAAATTAGCCAAAGGATGAGTAAAATAGGTTGACCATATTTTAACCAACCTTGAGTTAAAGAAGCCCAAAGAAATGGAAGGGTAGAAACTTTCCATAAATGGAAAGTTTGGAAACTTTCCATAAATGAAAGGTTTAGATAATGAAGAGAGAGAAGAGTATGTGTTGGTGTATTTATATATATGCATTAGTATATTTATACATATATATTATTTTGCAAGTATTCTTATTAAAAGAAAAGGAAAAAAGAAATTAAAACAAGTGGGTAGACTTTTGCTTTTGTTTTATCCAAAGTTGCATTGGTAGGAGCAAAAAGGGGATGGAAGTGACAAGTTGGTGATGTGTGTAAGTAGTGTAAGAGAGTTATGATGGGCTAGGTTGGTAACTTGTGTTGGAAAAATGAAAGGTTGTAGAGAATTAACCAATGTAAGGTTAATTGAATAATCCTAGTTGGTAAATAAGAGAGGGCATTAACCAAACATTGGTTAAACGCTAAATGAATGCATGTGATGATGAGAATTAACCATACCTTGGTTAATTTTTGGGAGAAGGAGAATAAGTTGATAACAAACTAAGGTTGATTGAATTTTGACCTTGAGGTAATGTTGGAAAGTTAACTACAACTAAGTTAAATGGTGGATGGATTAGATAGATACACATATGTGTATGTAATATTATTGCAAGTATAATTATATATAAATTAAATGAAAAATAAAAACAAAAATGTGGGGAAATGGAGCATGGGGAAACCGCCCATCTTGGGCCAAGAGAGGGCTAGAGCTAGCCTCTCACATCTCTTACAAAGTTGCCCCCAAATGTCTTGTCCCATCTACTTCAATTAATACCTTGTCCCCTAGTTTATTTAACCACCTTTGGTTACCTAGCTTTGGTTAAGTGGTGGGAGAAAAGAATAGATATACATTATGTATGTAATGTTATTGCAAGCATAATTACAAGAGGAGAGAGAAGCTTGGTTGATTAACCGAGGCTTGGCAATTTCATTTCATTCATTTTCACTTCTTTTCCTTAATCTAAATAGCTAGAACAATAGAGAGAGAGAAAGAGAGAGAAATTCGTGGATGGCCATGAGAAGGAAGTAAATAAGCTCTAGCTATGTTCTATCAAAGCTATGGAAAGAAAAAGAGGAGGATGCTCAAGTTTGACATCCTTTCATCTAGAAGAAGAAGAAACCTTAAAGGTTTAAAAGTATTTCTAAAACCTAGAACTTTATGTTTTTGGTAAATATTGTTAGATCTAGGTTTGTATTAGGAGATCTATGATCTATATGGTGGAACATGGTGGTTCCAATGGTATAAGGTGGATCTATGATGGTAAAAATGTAGATAGATCACATTTTTGTCCATGTATGTTTAAGAAACCTAGATATGGTTGTTTAAAGTTAAGCCTTAACCCCGTCAACATCAATGCCGACCTTTTCCAAAAAATCATTTAATCAAAAGGCTAAAAATCAGAAAAGGACAAATATCGCGAGGGACGAGAAACCGGCGTCGACAGCTGGCGACTCTGCTGGGGACATTAGAGGGCTTAAGCCGCGTTCAAATCTTGATGCTATCCTATCCTTTTAAAATTCATAAAATGTGTGTGTGTGCGATATTTTGATTTTTTACTTTTGTTGTGTGAATGTGTGTTTTGCCCAATAAATGAATGATTGAATGGAATGGCGTTTCTTTAAAGAAATCATTTGCATACGGTGAGGACGATGAATGTGAATGTATGTTGAGAGAGTACCTCCTCCTGAGGCGAACCTGTCGGTTGCTTATTACTAGACTCGAAGGGGCTGCTCCCCGGAGATGGCTCAGGAAACGCACCACCCAAATCCGCTCCAATCGAAAGGATTCAGACGAGTAGATTGCGAAGATTTGGGGACCTTCATGCCGAAAAGCCCGTGAGAGTAACCCTAGGATAGGTCAGCCTCAGATTAACCCAACACAGGAAAAGTCTCTTCATGCCTTTTTACTTTCGCGTGTATAAATGTCATAGTCCCATTCAGTATTCATATATGCCTCCCCTCTTGTCAAAAGAGATTACTAACCTCTATGTTTTGCAGGGAACAGCTGGGGAAGCATAATAAAGTCGTGTCTAGCGCTCATTATTGCAATAAAGGATTGCTAACATTCTGTTTTGCAGGGATTTCTCCCCAAACACGTTCGCAATCTAAAAGGGCTCAAAACTCTACATCCGAAATGGCTGATCTTCCACCTTCTAATCCTGGTTCCATATCTAGGGAGGAATTTGATGACTTCAAAAGGCAGATGTTGGAAATGGCCACAATGATGAGAGAGCAATTTTTACTGAGACAAGATCCGCCAAATAGGGATCTGCCTAATGGGCCACCACCGGGGGGTAACCTGAATCCTCCCAAAGATGATGCAAAGGATGATCAACCCCAGCCTAAGGGCGAGTCAGTCGTCCCAAAGGCCATTCCCATACCTAACAGGATAGTGATTACTATCCCGGAGGAAGGAGACACTGATGACCAGCGAAAGAAAATGAAACAAATGGAGGAGAACATCCAATCTCTAAAAGGCATAGGTTCCCTAGGCAGGGTTAATTATTCAGATCTATGTGTCTTCCCCAGAACCAGATACCCGGAGAAGTTTAAAATCCCCGAATTTGAGAAATACAATGGGAAGGGGGATCCTTATACACACCTGAAAATATACATTGGGGAGCTGGGATCTTATGCAGAAGACGAGGGTCTAAGGATGCAACTATTCCAAAAGAGCCTAACGGGAGAAGCGAGAATCTGGTATGCCCGTCTTGATAATGCCTGGATCCACAATTGGGAGGATTTGGCCCACACCTTCTTAACACAGTATAGCTTCCAGGCACAAATGGCCCCTGATAGATATCAAGTGACGAAAATTAAGAAACAACCAAGGGAATCTTTCAGGGATTATGCACAGCGATGGAGGGGTATGGCTGCCCAGGTGAATCCTCCAATGAGCGAGTCGGAGATGGTGATGACCTTCGTGGATATTCAAGAGGCTCCTTACTATGAGCGGGTTATATCAGGGATTGGTAGGCCTTTTGCCGAGATGATTAAACACGGAGAAATGGTGGACATGGGATTGAAATCGGGCAAGATTCGGGATTTCACGGCTTTGGAAACAGCTGCAGAGCAAATACAGAGTGGAAACTATGACAGCACTTCCCGAAGGGTCCAAAAGAAAAGGGAGGAAGATGTGTCCCTCATCCTGCAGGGATCGTCTAGAAAGACAGAGAACAATCCTCCAGTACAGGTGCAGAGAGTGGGGCCATCCCGACAACCTAACTTCACTGATCAGAGGGCGGATGGGCGAAGGAGATTCGAAGCTTCGAAAAATCGAGTATTCACCCCACTCGGGGATCCTCTTGAGCAGGTTTTGGCAGTATTGATAGCCCAAAGGAAAATAGTCGATTTGGCACCCCCGAGTGACCCGAATGGAAGGAGATTTGACCCAAGCAAGCGATGCGCATACCACTCAGGTTCCCCCGGTCATGATACGCAGAAATGTTGGACGCTGAAACACAAAATTCAGGATTTGATTGATAGTGGGGAAATCGTGGTGGAACAGCTAGGGTCACCAAATGTTAAATCCTCTACCTAAGCATGATGGGGAATGGGGGTGAATCCAGAAGTATGGCAGTGAATCCCGGCCAGTAGAAGATCAATGGGTTTTAAAATTCTGAGTTTTATTTTAAATCCCTGCACGCTCAAGTCATTTTGTCATGTTATCCAATAAGAAGATCATGTGCTGAAATGTTTTATATATATGATATGCATTTTTTGTTTTATGGCAGTACCCCGAATTGAGGCATTCTAGCCTGATAAGCAATAGGCCAAATTTGAAGGAGGATCACGATTTTGGTATAAAGCTAGATTTCGATCTGATGGGGATCGAGCAGGACGAGACAGATATCGACAATACGCCTGGCGAGATCAAAGGATGGGTCGAGGGTAAACCCAAACCCAGTTTAGACCAAACCATCGCACATCAGAGCCCCTAACGATCACAAAGAACCCGGAGTAGGGCAAATTCGACCACAAAAAAAAAAAGAAAATATAAAATTTCAAAAATCAAAATCCCCCAAACCTTTCAACAAGTCAAAGGACCGGATCTGCTGTTAGCCCAGCGAGGTATCGAGGCAACCAGTATGAGGGAGATCACAAGAAAAGCAACTTAACACTGGGGCATTTGTCAACTACCCAGGAAATGATGACGTGCAAATTGGCACCCATGCAACAATCCCATCAGCATGCACCATCATCAAATGCTACCTCATGTCAATATTCAACGGTACGATTATCTGGCATTTGTCAAGCATAGCTTTCCCGGGATACGATGACCCATGTGAAAGGGGATTTTATTTGACTTGATAGCAATCGGATTAACTCTGACAAGCGACCGTGGAGCACGATCGTGAGTATGATTAGACGAAGAAAGCTATTCAACCTTTTGATCGGGTGCAAGGCCTTAATTCAAAGCAACGTTTGCGACAGAATCGACCTCATGTGCCAGTTTTCACTTTGCATTTGCACGAACTTTCAGTTGTGGGGTATAAAACTATGACGACGTTGATGGCAATTAACACGTAGTCAGGTAGCCAATAATTATCAAGCTAATATCAAAAAGTCAGACGATAAATGATTATCAGGCTAATGTCTCGAATCGTGGCCTGGGTTATTCGAGTAATTAAGCCCGAGGGGTGTCTCTACACCTGGTGCCCTAAAGCCATCTGGTTTGGGAGTCGCTGGCCCAACACTCGTTACATGGGTAACTCAGAGCCTAAGAAAACGAGCATTACAGTAGAAGAGGCCCGAGCAGATTCGAATCGTGGCATGGGCTACTCGAGTAATTAAGCCTAAGGGGTGTCTCTGCATCTGGTGCCCTAAAGCCGTCTGGTTTGGGAGTCACCGGCCTAACACTCGCTACATGGGTAACTCAAGCCTAAGAAAACGAATATTGCGCAAGGTCAAGCAAAGAATGAATGGTGCAGACCACCAGCTTTGTCTCGAACCGTGGCCTTTGTTACTCGAGTAAATAAACCCGAAGGGGTGTCTGTACACCTAATGCCCCAGAACCGTCTGGTTTGGGAGTCATTGGTCCAAAACTCGTTAAATGGGTAACTTTGAATAGCCTAAGAAAACGAGACAAGTGAAGTGGGCTGATAAAGAGAAAGGATAATATGAGAAAAAAACTCTCGGCCTTAAACAAAAGGTCATGAAAGAGAAACCCATACTGAATGTTGCATCGCACAGTGCATTTGTCATATGACGTCAATCCTGCTAAGAACGTTGTCAAGAATGGAGACAGAATACCTTTGACGAGGGGAGGTAGTTCTTTTGAATTCGACCGTACTCACGTACAATGACCATGAATGCTTGAAGGTATTCTTACGATTTCATAACTCGTTAAATAGAAAATCATCAACTCACGAGGGAGTGAAAATAACTTCCAATCTGGTACATTCACGGTTCACAACTTGCTAGATTGTGCGATCAACAGATATTTAATTTCTTGTGCTTTAACTGCATTTACTCTTTTGTCGAGATTATAATATCTTTGTGTTGAGCTAGCACTAACGGCCCGAGCTTTCAAGTTTTGGCATTTGTTAGTCATCTGATATGCAGGATCTTGCAGAGCTGTGGATAACTCAGCACGGTCAACATTGCGAGTTCTCGATAGAAATTCTTGGTAGCGACACGCGCCAAGGCAGGGGCAGTTAAGAATCGTGAAATGGAAGGAAGCTGAGGCTGCACAGAACTTCTTGTCATTGGGCCTCTCCCCAATCCTGACTATCACTGCCTCGACATCCAAATGATCCACGTGCATGAGCATATACAAGGACGGTATAATGCTGGACAGCAGCATATCGGCCGTCAGAAATGATCAAAAGGCCAAAGAGCCCAACATAGCTGTCGGTCATCACAGAGAGCAAAACAGACTACCTCAACTCGATGAAATGAAGACGACCAAGAACAGACAGAGTACTAGACTAGGGTTGAAGTCTAGAAACTACACTTCACGACGAGGCGTGATCCAGTCAAATTTTGGCAAACAGCGACGATTGTCGAATCGTATCATTTGACTGAACAGGGGTCATTTCTATCTAAACATATGTTGTGCACATGCATCAGTCCATAACATATCTGCCAGATCATGCATAACATCTTTTTCATGCATGCAGGTACGATCAAAATGAAAATCTTCAGGAAAGTACAAGCACGTTGCTTTCAACCTCACAAATGATCAGAGTGATGGTTTTTGCGGCATGGTATGTGGACGATGTTGGTGGGAGATCCATGACATGAAGCCGATCACACATCCCATATCAAAAAAAAAAATCACTTAAAACCAATCAATGACCCCTGGGAAGGGCTGGTATCCAACCAATCAATGACCCCTGGGAAGGGCTGGTATCTAACCAATCAATGACCCCAAGGAAGGGCTGGTATCCGACCAATCAATGACCCCTGAGAAGTGCTGGTATCCAAACAAAACGTAAACCTGGGAGGGCATCCAAGCAAAACCACAACAAGATGGTGAGTGAACCTGGGAAGGCATCCAAGCAAACCACAACAAGATGGTGAGCACCCTGGAAAGGGCTGAGATCCAAACAACTAACACCCTGAGAAGGGCTGGTATCCAAACAACAAACACCTTTGGAAGGGCTGATATCCAAACAACTAACACCCTGGGAAGGGCTGATATCCAAACAACTAACACCCTGGGAAGGGCTGAGATCCAAACCACTAACACCCTGGGAAGGGTTGAGATCCAAACAACTAACACCCTGGGAAGGGCTGAGATCCAAACAACTAACACCTTGGGAAGGGCTGAGATCCAAACACTAACACCCTGGGAAGGGCTGATATCCAAACAACTAACACCCTGGGAAGGGCTGATATCCAAATAACTAACACCCTGGGAAGGGCTGATATCCAAACAACTAACACCCTGGGAAGGGCTGATATCCAAACCACTAACACCCTGGGAAGGGCTGAGATCCAAACAACTAACACCCTGGGAAGGGCTGAGATCCAAACAACTAACACCCTGGGAAGGGCTGAGATCCAAACACTAACACCCGGGGAAGGGCTAATATCCAAACAACTAACACCCTGGGAAGGGCTGATATCCAAACAACTAACACCCTGGGAAGGGCTGATATCCAAACCACTAACACCCTGGGAAGGGCTGAGATCCAAAACACTAACACCTTGGGAAGGGCTGAGATCCAAACCAGTAACACCCTGGGAAGGGCTGATATCCAAACAACTAACACCCTGGGAAGGGCTGAGATCCAAACAACCAAACCCTGGGAAGGGCTGAGATCCAAACGATCGACCGGCGACGATAACCGGCGATTACGAGATGGGTGACCGGCGACGAAACCCGGCCCCGACAAGATGATCGACCGGTGACGATAACCGGCGATTACGAGATGGGAGACCGGCGACGAAACCCGGCCCCGACAAGATGATTGACCGGCGACGATAACCAGCGATTACGAGATGGGTGACCAACGACGAAACCCGGCCCCGACAAGACGATCGGCCGGCGACGATAACCGGCGATTACGAGATGGGTGACCGGCGATGAAACCCGACCCCGACAAGACGATCGACCGGCGACGATAACCGGCGATTACGAGATGGGTGACCGGCGATGAAACCCAGCCCCGACAATACGATCGACCGGTGACGATAACCGGCGATTACGATATGGGTGACCGGCGATGAAACCCGGCCCCGACAAGACGATCGACCGGCGACAATAACCGGCGATTACGAGATGGGTGACCGGCGACGAAACTCGGCCCCGAGAAGACGATCGACTGGCAACGATAACCGGCGATTACGAGATGGGTGACCGGCGACGAGACCCGGCCCCGACGAGACGATCATCCGCATTAACACCCTTTTACGAATATTTTGCATGCCTTACATCTTACGTTGCATCATAAGTTATATGTGTTACATCATGTATGTATTGTCATTCTTGTGCACTGTCAGTCATGCATCGGGTGTCTTTTTCTTTATCTTGTTCATTTCATTCAACATTTCATAAACATGATAAAGAGGGGCAGCTGTAGACACCGAAATTTTGCACTTCGTATACTAATCCTGACAGGAGGGCAAATTCGGGAAATGAACCAGCCTGCGAGAGAAAAGGATGGACAAGTGCGAACATTCGACGCCACCGCGACGATTTACAACCGAAACCGACGTGACAACAAGGTTGTCCAAATTGTGCATTCCTGGATGATGTGGCACATCTTCCAGTAATTCCTGGACTGCAAAATACAAGCCTGTCGATGAAAATCGACGGCACGACACGAGAATCGAGATGCGGCCCGAAAATTAAGAAAATCAGCCCACCCAGCCGCGGATTGATCTGCGGCTAATGATTAAAATAATTGAAGTGCGCGGCGGGCGGCTGAGCGGCTGAAGTGCGCGGCGGGCGCGGGGAAACCAAGGCCAGCCGCAGATCAATCTACGGCTGCCCTAGGCCAGCCTATTTCAGCTCAGTTTCTTCATTTCATCCAGGAGGTTGAGCGGCGGAAGAAAGCAAGGAGAAGAAGAACAGCAGCAGCAAGCTCGGAAATAGGGAGAAAAATAGCAAAAATTTGCAACAAAATAAGAGAGAAAAAAAAGAGGATTTATATTTCTTTTGTGAGATTATATCCAAGATAATTTCTACTCTATTTATATATTCAAATTTGCACACATCTTGGTGATACTTGCAAGGTGAAAAGACCATTTCTATAGCAATTTTTGTATATCATTTTGTTAATCTTCTTGTCAATTGGGTTATGTGAAATGTAGTTTTTCTTGTATATTGTTGTGGATCCATGGGTTGAGGAATATTAGTGAGGGTTCCAAATGGAACGAAATTCTCCCTAATGGCCCAATGATATCCATTTGGCGATTTTAGCTTGTTTAATTTTTGTAGTATCCATTGCGTGGGTGTATATAAATTGTGGATGTGAGCCTAGGAACGCGACCCCGTGGTCCAAATCCGATGATGGATAATGTTGATGTATGTAATCCTTTATCGTAAGATGTAATCGTCGGGCCTTAAAACGACGCCAAGGCGATAATCGGGTTTAAGGCCCCGTAATAGTGAAGTATGTGATTGTGGGCATTGGGGTTATTTGGATGGCTTACATGCCCATGAATAGCCCCAATGCATTTTAATGCTTGATTTGATTTACGACCTAAAATTGATTTCAAAGCTAAAAGATTAAGATTTTCGTAAAATCAATCAAATTAGGTTGTTAGCATCACGAGGCTTAAAATGAGAAGTGCTAACGAATGTCGATTCCTATTTAACGAGAAAGCTAAAGAAAATCGTTTTCAAACATCACAAAAATGGTTTCATAAAATAAGTGACGTTTTATTAAACCGTTGTGCATAGGGTTAAGGAGATTATAGAAGTTGCCCATCATTTGAGTTACGAAAGCAACGTATAGATCTCGATTCCTATTTTGACGAAGGTTTAGAAAACTCTTGTTTTTGCCAAAACGACACCTAATGAAAATCTCATAGTTTTTGACAATTGAAATCAAAATCTTTCTCAGAAAGAATAAAGCTTTCTCGTATAAGCCGAAGGACATTCTAAAGCACTCCTAAAGCACGATTTTGCCTAAAAAATCCAAATGATTCTTCATGCAAACTCACCACGACATTCACATAGGCACACACACACACGCACGCGCATACACACACATTTCATGAATTAAAGGATAGGAAAGCATCAAGATTGCGGTAACCGTATTTCACGGAAGTCGGGGGGTGCCTAACACCTTTCCCTCGCTTAAGCAAGCCCCCGAACTCTATGAATCTCGGTTCGCAGACCAATTAATTCGGAGTCACACATGAGCCAGCGATTTACGAAAACGAAACTCGGATGAGTTGGTACATCCATTTCAAATATACCAACTGGCGACTCTGGTTAAATTGGCTCATCATAAAAAACGATCTTTCAAAACCCCGTCAACATCAATGCCAACCTTTTCCAAAAAATCATTTAATCAAAAGGCTAAAAATCAAAAAAGGACAAATATCGCGAGGGACGAGAAACCGGCGTCGACAGATTTAATGTGTTAGGATTTTATGAGTAACCCAACAAATTAGCCAAAGGATGAGTAAAATAGGTTGACCATATTTTAACCAACCTTGAGTTAAAGAAGCCCAAAGAAATGGAAGGGTAGAAACTTTCCATAAATGGAAAGTTTGGAAACTTTCCATAAATGAAAGGTTTAGATAATGAAGAGAGAGAAGAGTATGTGTTGGTGTATTTATATATATGCATTAGTATATTTATACATATATATAATTTTGCAAGTATTCTTATTAAAAGAAAAGGAAAAAAGAAATTAAAACAAGTGGGTAGACTTTTGCTTTTGTTTTATCCAAAGTTGCATTGGTAGGAGCAAAAAGGGGATGGAAGTGACAAGTTGGTGATGTGTGTAAGTAGTGTAAGAGAGTTATGATGGGCTAGGTTGGTAACTTGTGTTGGAAAAATGAAAGGTTGTAGAGAATTAACCAATGTAAGGTTAATTGAATAATCCTAGTTGGTAAATAAGAGAGGGCATTAACCAAACATTGGTTAAACGCTAAATGAATGCATGTGATGATGAGAATTAACCATACCTTGGTTAATTTTTGGGAGAAGGAGAATAAGTTGATAACAAACTAAGGTTGATTGAATTTTGACCTTGAGGTAATGTTGGAAAGTTAACTACAACTAAGTTAAATGGTGGATGGATTAGATAGATACACATATGTGTATGTAATATTATTGCAAGTATAATTATATATAAATTAAATGAAAAATAAAAACAAAAATGTGGGGAAATGGAGCATGGGGAAACCGCCCATCTTGGGCCAAGAGAGGGCTAGAGCTAGCCTCTCACATCTCTTACAAAGTAGCCCCCAAATGTCTTGTCCCATCTACTTCAATTAATACCTTGTCCCCTAGTTTATTTAACCACCTTTGGTTACCTAGCTTTGGTTAAGTGGTGGGAGAAAAGAATAAATATACATTATGTATGTAATGTTATTGCAAGCATAATTACAAGAGGAGAGAGAAGCTTGGTTGATTAACCGAGGCTTGGCAATTTCATTTCATTCATTTTCACTTCTTTTCCTTAATCTAAATAGCTAGAACAATAGAGAGAGAGAAAGAGAGAGAAATTCGTGGATGGCCATGAGAAGGAAGTAAATAAGCTCTAGCTATGTTCTATCAAAGCTATGGAAAGAAAAAGAGGAGGATGCTCAAGTTTGACATCCTTTCATCTAGAAGAAGAAGAAACCTTAAAGGTTTAAAAGTATTTCTAAAACCTAGAACTTTATGTTTTTGGTAAATATTGTTAGATCTAGGTTTGTATTAGGAGATCTATGATCTATATGGTGGAACATGGTGGTTCCAATGGTATAAGGTGGATCTATGATGGTAAAAATGTAGATAGATCACATTTTTGTCCATGTATGTTTAAGAAACCTAGATATGGTTGTTTAAAGTTAAGCCTTAACATTGTTGGTTGTGATTTTCAAAAGAAAACCTCATATTTTTATGAGTATTTTTAAAGATCTATAAGTTTATTTTATAGATCTACAAGTGGTGATAATAACCTCTTTCAAATAAATGAAAAAGGAGCTATGTTACATTCATAATAAGTTTTAAACTTAAAAGTTGTCGTTTTGTAAAAACCCTAAGTGTCGGTTTTAAATCGATCATTGTTTAATCTTGAAAACATGTTTTAAAAGTATTAGACTTTGTGTTGGTTTATGTATTACTATGTTAGTAAGTCATATAACATGATAAACTAGCTAAATAATACATAACGCGTCAAGGTTTGTCTTTCAAGTGAAGGAAAATAAAGTTTAGTTTGCATTCTGTCCTTAAGAGCAATTTTGAGTCAACTTCCGATTGAAATATTGATTTGAAATCTAAAGGAAAGTTGTAGAGGGGAGCATTCTAATGAGAATGGACTCAAGAATCACCCAAAAAGGTTAAGAAACGAAGAAGTTATGGCCGTTTAACCGAACCAGAGTCCAGCAGTCTACACACTGTGGGAACCCACGGGTTTGACCTCTTAAATCGAACTTTTTGAGTTCGAGAATTTTGTTGGTTATAACACCTATAGGGGTAGTTAGACCATGTTATGGGTAGTTCATTATCCAAAGATGAACCAATTCCGAGTTGGTACGAGTGAGATATGAATTAGCTAAGCTAACGTAAAAGTTGAGAAAACTGAAAGTTAAAGTCATAATTAAGACTTGTAATGCATATTGTGACTAATGTGAATATGTTAACTATATTATGATTGTAGGTTGTTCGAGAAACAAAATAATGTTTGCATATGCTGGATAAACTTATCAGGCAAGTTTTTAAGAACTTTTTGCTATGTGCATTGTTATGTACAATGTGATATTAACTTGTTGATATGAATCTATATTGATGTTATTGATGATATGTGAAATCAATGGGTGTGATTATTTGTGAAGTATGTGAAAAGCATGAATCATGATTACATGTGAAATATGTACAAATTGTGAAGCATGATTTGATGTAAGTTACGAAGAATGTTTTAAGTGCGATGTATAATAATTGAGAAGCATGTATACAATGTCATACATGAATATATTGCCAAGCATGCATAAAGTTAAATTCAGTGCGGTCGGCGCTGGATCTGGATCTACAGCAGTAGTTCGGGCAAAACGGCAGTTTTTCCTATTCCTACGTAGATTGAAGAAGTGGGCAACATGGAGGAGCTGGGGAGAGACTTCTAAACGAAAAAGATCAAAAAAGTTAAAGGGTAGATAATAGAGAGGTTTCGGTGGAGGAAAAGGAAAAAAGAAAGAAAGAGAAGGACAAGAAAAAGACCATTGACAAGGTTCCAACAAGGAGGAGATCAACTTAGCAAGTTGGGAGATAAATCAGAGTTTTTATTTCTATTTCTCTTAATCTTGTGTAAATTGATACTCTTAGATGTTGAAGAATTATGTTAGCTTGTTTGTTTTAATTTCTAGAATGATGTTCTAAAATTTCTTATTAAGGTTACAATGGAACCAATTGCATAGATTTAATTAATTCATCATTATTATTAGTTGTTGAAATCAATTGGTTGTTCATCATATTTTATGCTTACTGTGTAAATTGTTTGGCCAACAATTATGTTGATACTTTAAGTTGAATTGACAAATGAGACTTAAGCTTAGATCTTTATATGATAACGTATGAATTTGTGAGCTCTCATTGAGTAGGGACACATAATAGTTCATAGGATGATCATATCTATGAGCCATGCATAACGTGAATTCGAGTTTTGGCCTAATGAATCTATTTTAATTGTTTTACATGAAAATAGTAAAATAGTTGGAATAGGTCTTTTATTAATGCTTGAAAAAGGTTAATAAATAGTGATGTTAACTCGGTTAACAATCTAATGGTTTAATTAACTGATCATAGGGTGAAGAGATTATGATAATGCAATTGGGGAAATTGTGATCTTAAGTGCTACCTATCTGTTAGTCAAGTTGTTAATATTTAATTAAGATAACTTAAGTTTCTATGATAAGTTAGTTCCTTCATTCATCAATGATGTTCGTTAAATTAGGATTGAATTGATAAGAAGATCGATATTGGGACAACTCTTTGTATTAGTTCTCTGTGGGTACGATATCTGACTTACTTCTATATTACTTGTTGACCGTGTGCACTTGCATGTTATATCGTTTTATAAAGTGACAACATCGATCCCCCGACATAATAAAATACCCCTACAGTGAGGGTTGTTCATCTCAGTTTTCACAAGAGTCTCATACCAGACCAACTGGTTGGAATAACACATCCAGGATAAAGTTGATATAACAACATTTTACTATTTGTCTAGCCGAACCAAATGGTATAGACTCCTTCTTTAATTTCAGTTATAGTTCAATCATCATTAAGGGTCGAATACCAAAATAGATGTAAGTAATTAGCCCTATTAATTCACTTACGACGAAACAGTTCTACTCAGATAGTTGCACAGCTCAATATAGCCTATCTAATTCGTATACGAGAATAATTCACAAGATCCAAGGAATTTATACACAATATTCATAGACTATGTAGAAACTTGCACAATATAGAAAGTTATGTAAGTTAGGAACATGCTCAATGTAAAATGAGTAAGATGGAACTTGCACAAAAGAACATTTGAATATGGTTAGAGAACTTGCCTGATCTGCTGCTTACTACTTAACTCTACGATTCTGCTCTTTGGAAAATCTACATTAACCATAGTCATCCCAATAATTAATCCCTGTTGAATCCACATAAGGATTTTATGTAGACCTAACTGTAAGACTCTCATCACTATACTAGTGCATGGCAGTTGCTGGATCGGTCCTTAATAGTCATCCTTACATTCTTACTAATTCTTATTACTTCCATTGGTTAACTACGTCCTGGGCAGATATTCATTTCACTTCAGGAATGATTGGGACAAGAAGCCTGGTGTCATGCTATACTGCAGGACACTCTACGACCGTGAGAGTCACTCTACGATTAGTAGAGTCACTCTACGATTAGTAGAGTCACTCTACGATCAATAGAGTCACTCTACGACTCAATTAGAGTCATTCTATGACTTGGTATTGTTATCTTATTAATCTTATAGAAGTATTCTGCTATCACGTAGGAATACTCTACAATCGGTTGAGTTGTTTTATGGTATGTGAAATTAGTCTTATGATTAGTAGAGTCACTCTACGATCAGTAAAGTAACTTTACGATACATGGGATCACTCTACGATCAATAAGTAAGACTCCACGACTGTGCAATCTTGGAACTCTACGATTTACTGGGGTGACTCTGAAATCATGTTAAGTCACTCTATGAACACATGGAAACATTTCATGGTCTGTGGGTTTACTCTACGACCTGCGTAGGTGCTCTACGATCCGTAGGAGTTACTCTACGATCATATCTGGCATTTTACAATTTAACTCTACGATTGTGTCTGACACTCTACGATTGACCCTACGATTGCGCCTGATACTATACAATTATACCTGGCACTATACGATTGACTCTACGATTGCGCATGGCACTATACGATTGTGCCTGACACTATACGATTGACTCTACGATTTGATGAGTGAAGCTCTACGATTGGTAGAGTCACTCTACGACTAACGAATTAACTCTACGATCGGAGTGAAGTCACTCTACGATCGTAGGGTTCACTCTACGATTACCACTCTCTGACTTAGCCAGTTCACTCTACGAGGACTGGTTCATTCTACGGTTAATGAGTGAGCTCTACGATCGGAGTGAAATCACTCTGCGATCGTAAAGTTCACTCTACGACGACTGAGACTAAGGCATGCATTAAAGTTTCATTTTAAAGGGAGTCTTTGACTGTCTGATCTAAGGCATACTCATTTCATTTGAGCAGACTTACAAACTTGATTTGGGTTCGCCCTGGAACACTAGGTTCCTGATTTAATGGGTTAAAACTTATAAAAGATTTCACCACAGTGTATGGAAGTTTGAAGTCTGATATATAGACCAACTTTGGTCTGTCATTCTACGACTTTTGAAACTTTGTCACACCTACACTTTTTAGAATTCAACAAAGCTCAACTGACTCATTGGTAAGGTCATTGATAGCAGGTTTAAGCCAACGGGTCGACCGACCGTCTGGACTGTCTTAATAGGACCGTCACTACTTATGACGTGGTCAATATGTTCATATGATCTAAAGATCTACTATCAAGTTTACAGTCTACATGAAACAGGAACATAGAGCACTTGTGCTCATACCAACTTTTGTTCAGTTTACAAAGTTATTTAATAACGTGTTTTCTTTTTCTTTTTTTTATTCAGCTAAGTGGTCCACACATTTTATCATACACTTGACAGGTGATCTCCATCAACAGTTACTTTATAACTTCAGAATCCACCATGATTCTCACACATAATCCTCCCACAATCAAGCATGCAAGATTACTATATAATAGACTCATACTTTAATTAAATCAAGGGCTTACAGTTAGAGGTTTGTACCTTCTTGAAGCAAACTGGGGTAAGTTATTGACTCTCTAAGCTTCTCCAATCACCGAACTGTAGGAGCTTAATTCTCGGCTCTCTCTCTCTCTCTTTTATCTCTCCAACTCTCTACCTCTCTCTCTCTTGCACTAGCACTCAACAGATGTAACAACTTTGAGACATGAATTGGGAGCTTCTATTTATAGGGGAACTTCTCTACGTATTTTATCCACATACGTGAACACATACGAGTATTTAGCCCAGCACAAACTAGTTTTATCCAGCACAAGTCGAGTTTGTCTAGCTGTTAAGGAAAGATTGGGTGAAAAGCTTTAACCTAACCACCTTTTGGCCATACTGCAGGTTATCATTCTTACTTGTTTGGGTTTAAGCAACATAAGGATTAGGCCATTGGCCTAGTTCAGCTGGGAGTACTTTCAGTACTAATAATAATATTATTATAGTACCACTATCATTTCCTGGAAATTGGACCTCTAATCCGGGTCAACTGATTGGGCTTTCCATTGAGCTCCTGAAAGGGGGAAGTAACGGAGGCAACAACCCCAATAAGCGCAAATGAATGGAGAGCCAATCCTCTGGAGGCAACAAGTCCAGGGGAGAGGCCAAGTCAAGTAGGAAGTGCAGCAGCTGCGGAAAGAATCACTCAGGGGAGTGTATGAAAGGGAGAAGCGTTTGTTATCGCTGCGGACAACCGGGGCACCTGGTTCCTCAGTGTCCGAATAGGCAGAAGGGAGGGTGTTTCTCATGTGGAGCCCCAGACCACCAGATCAAAGAGTGCCCGAAGAGAAAGGGCGATGTAGCTAGCGGCAACTGCAACAACAATAACAACAACAGGCTGAGCTTTGAAGGGCCAGCCACTCAAGCTAATAGACTAACGGCACACACGTTCAACATGACCGTCAAGGATGCGGTAGAGTCCAGGGACGTAGTGTCAGGTATCATCCCAATCAATGATATAGATGCATATGTGTTATTTGATTCGGGTGCTACTCGCTCTTTTGTTTTGGAAGAATTTGCTAGAAGGTTAGACTTACCTCGCGAAAGGTTAGAGCACCCTATGAACGTAGAAGTAGCAAACAAAGAAATTATTCCCGTAGAATACATTCATAGGAATTGTTGCATCAAATTGCGAGGATTTGAGCTCAGTATGGACTTGATACCAATTTGTTTGGAGGAGTTTGATGTAATCCTTGGGATGGATTGGTTATCAAGTCACGGAGCAGTCATCGACTGTAAGAAGAAGTGTGTACACCTACAGACTCCAGATAAGTCGAATGTGGTATTCTATGGTAGTAAATCGCCAGGACAATCTTGTTGTCTGACGATGATGCAAGCAAGGAAGTTGCTTAGAAAAGGTTGCATAGGTTATTTGGCTCACGTGGTTGATACTCGTCAAGTCACGGATGAACTGAGTCAGATACCTGTCATAAGGGAGTTCGTTGATGTCTTCCCAAACGAAATTCCCGGACTGCCACCAGATAGAGAGATATAATTTGTGATTGACTTGGTACCCGGGACGACACCGATATCCAAGGCGCCTTACCGAATGGCCCCAGTAGAGATGAAGGAACTAATGGTTCAACTGCAGGAACTGTTAGATAAGGGTTATATCCAACTGAGCGTGTCCCCATGGGGAGTGCCAGTTCTGTTTGTAAAGAAGAAGGATGGTTCGATGAGACTTTGTATCGACTATCGCGAGTTGAACAAAGTTACGATTAAGAATAGGTATCCGCTACCCAGGATTGACGATCTATTTGATCAACTCAAGGGAGCGAAATACTTTTCAAAGATTGATTTTAGAACAGGCTATCATCAGTTGAAGGTGAGACAGGAAGATATTCCAAAGACTGCGTTCAGAACTCGTTATGGACATTTCGAGTTTCTGGTAATGTCATTTGGATTAACAAATGCACCAGCGGCATTCATAGATATGATGAACAGAGTGTTCAAGCAGTATTTGGACAAGTTCGTAGTCGTATTCATCGATGACATTTTGGTGTATTCGAAAACAGAGGAGGAGCATGCTGAACATTTAAGGATTGTATTGGAGACTCTCAGAAAGGAGAAGCTGTACGCAAAGTGAAACTAACAATTGGTATCAGAGCAGGTTCTCTTATTTAAAGCATAACACGCTTGAGTAGATCAATGGCACAAACTAGAAATGGATCTGAGCAAGGCGGAGGAAACAAACCGCCCATGTGCAACAAGGACAAATTTGCCAACTAGAAAGTTCGCATACAGGCATACATGGATGCCATTGACAAGGATCTATTTGATACTGTCATCAATGGGCCTTATGTGCCAACCAAGCTGACGCCAACTACTGAAGATCCAAATAAAGTCTCAATCAAACTAAAGAAAGATTGGACTGATGCAGAGAAGAAAACAGTTCAGTTAGATAAAAGAGCCAAAAATATTTTGTTCATGACTCTAGAAGATGAACTATTTGAAAACGTGGTCAACTGTACAACAACTAAGGAAGTATGGGATGCACTACTGATCATGAATGAAGGAACGGAAGAAGTCAGAGAAAACAAGCAGTCCTTGCTCACTCAGCAGTATGAAATGTTCACCCACATCTTAGGGGAAAACATCACTTCCACATATGAATGATTCAACGTACTACTCAACTCTCTTCGAGCGTATGAAAAGACCTATCCAAATAAAGATCTCATCATCAAGTTCATGATAGCACTGCCAAGCAAATGGGATGCCAAAACCACTGCCATCAGAGAATCAAAAAATCTTCATGAAATGATTGTTCAAATGTTATATGGAAATCTTCTCACTTATGAACTGGAGCTGACCCAACGAGCAGAAACTCTATCAGAAAGAAAGAAGAAAGAAAGAGGAATTGCTCTTAAGGCATCTACTTCAAAAATATCTGACTCAGATGATGATGAAGATGATGAACTCAATGATGAAGGAGTTGCTATACTGGTCAGACACTTCAAAAGGTTTATAAGTAGAAACAACAAACAAAGGAAGTTCGGCAACAGCTCTAAGGAACAAGTAAATGACTTATGCTACAACTGTAAGCAACCAGGTTATTTCATTGCAAACTGTCCCAAGCCTCCAAGAAATGATCCAAAGAAGGACAAGAAGAAATTAGAATTCAAAAGCCACTACAAAGCCAATAAAAAGGAAAGAGGGTTCGTCACTGAAAGTTTATGAAGTGATTCAGACAACGACTCAAGTCCTGAATCAGGTGAAGATGAAGAAACTCAAAAAGCCAACTTATGCTTAATGGCCAAAGAAGGAAAAAGCAAGAAAGAATTCAATGTGGATGAGGTATTTGATTTTTATTCTCCTGATTTAACTATTGATGATCTTAGAGATGGCATGCATGACTCCATGATAGAACTGCATAAATATATAAAACTGTTTAGAATTCTGTCAAAGGATCATTCTCTTCTTCAAGAGGAAAAAGAGAAAGCAGTCGTAGAGTTGGAAACTGCTCTACGAACGGCTAACTCATGCACCAATGTTGAGGCTGAGAATGCTAACTTAAGACTTGTAAATGAGCTTAATACTCAGAGGGAGTTAATTCTAGTCTCCAAAATCCAGAAACTAGAAAAGACTATCTCATCATGGAACAAGTCCTCTCTGTCTATGGATACCATAATCTCTAGTCAAAGATCAGTGGCTAACCGATCAGGACTGGGCTTCTACAATTCTCCTTCAGAAATCTCAGTGGCTGAGCCTATGGAAGCTAATGATAATAGCTCTCCTAACTTTAATAAGAAAATTGTATTTGTTAAATCACTACAGGATATTAATACTTTTCATTCAAATTCTGCAAATCAAAGTATTGTCTCTCACACCACTCTAGGATTCAAGAAATCAAAGAGTAAGTCAAATTCTGCATTCAAGTCACGAAGGGTCGTAGAACATGACAAGACTCTCTTTATGAACCAACCTGACAAGAATCGTAGAGATAACTTCAACTCTACGAAAACTATGAATCATAGAAGTGAAAAAAAGCAGAAGGGAGTTAAGCCAAAAGGTGTGAAACACTATCATCCACACATTTCTAAGACAAAAAGGAGTTCATACTCACACACAAATATGCATTATATTCAATGTTATACCTGCCTGAAACATGGTCATAAAGCTACTGAATGTTATTTCAACCATTTTTACCCTATACTGTACACACCCAAAATCAAACAGATTTGGGTTCCCAAGGTTACTAATAAGTATGGACCCAAGCAATATTGGGTACCAAAATGAAAGTTGATCTTTCCTGCAGGTACAAAGCTCCACTGAATCAACCTGGTACCTTGATAGTGGATGCTCTAGGCATATATGACAGGCAACAAGGCTCTTTTGTCAAATTTTGAAGAAAAAGATGGTCCTGCAGTCATCTTTGGTGATAACAATTCTGGAAGGACAAGAGGATATGGTTCTGCTGGGAATGGTGCTGTGTCTTTCAGCAAAGTGGCATACGTTGAAGGACTGAAACACAATCTTCTCAGCATCAGCCAACTGTGTGATTAAAATCATCAAGTCACCTTCCTCAACAATCAGTGTTAAGTCAGGGATATGAAGACCAACTCATTGAAGCTGATAGGAACCAGAGAAGGAAATGTCTATACTGTCAACCTTGCTAAGTTAAGACCTGATGAAGTTGTATGTTTTCTTACCAAAGCTTCTGAAGATCAGTGTTGGCTATGGCATAGGAGGCTGTCTCACTTAAACTTCAAAAGCATGTCGAGACTTTCCTTAAATGACTTAGTTGCAGGACTGCCAAAGCTCAACTTCATCAAAGAAAAACCTTGCAAAGCATGTCAGTTTGGAAAGCAAACAAAAAGCTCATTCAAAAGCAAAGCAATCAACTCAAATGATAAGCCCCTTATGTTACTCCATATGGATCTCTTCGGGCCCATTCCAACAATAAGCCTTGGTGGAAAGAAATACTCTCTGGTGATAGTTGATGACTACACCAGATTCACATGGGTATTCTTTCTGAGCTCTAAGGATGAAACCAGCTCTCACTTGATCAAGCTGTTCAAACTTGTCATGAATGAGAAAGAGGAGAAGATCAAAGCTATCAGGAGTGATCATGGAAGAGAATTTGATTTCACTGAGGTTGAACTTTACTGCGAAGAAAATGGCATCAATAACAACTTCTCAGTCCCAAGAACTCCACAACAAAATGGAGTAGCTAAAAGGAAGAATAGGACATTGATCGAAGCTGGGAGAACATTATTGGCAGCTGCTCAACTCCCTGAGTACTTTTGGGCAGAAGCTGTTAGCACTGCATGCTACACTCAAAACAGGTCTCTCATCCACTCCCTACTCAAGAAGACTCCCTACGAATTATGGAAAGAAATGAAGCCAAACATCAGTTACTTTCGTGCCTTTGGTTGTCTATGCTACATCCTCAACAACGGCAAAAAGTACCTAACCAAATTTGAACCCAAGTCAGATGAAGGAATCTTCCTCGGTTATGCTATGGACAACAAGGCCTACAGAGTATTCAACAAGGAATCATTAAGTGTTGAAGTCTCTATTCATATCACATTTGATGAGTCAGAATCAAAGAAGAAAATCTCCTCACTCAATGATCCAGCAGAAGAGGACTCTACGATCAATGAGTCCAAAATCGTAGAGTCAGGCTCTACGATCATCGAGCCAGAAGCAAAAAGCATAGAGCAAGAAGAAGCAAACATATAACTCACTATGCCTGACAATGAGTCTCTACAACCTGAACCAGAAATCAACCTGGAAAAACTCAGACAAGAAGGAACAAGAATTGATGTTCCAAGAAGAAGAAGATGGACAAAGGATCATACTGAAGATCTGATAATTGGAGATCCTAATGCAAGAGTCAGGACAAGATCAACAACTCAAAATGAATGCATTTACCTAAGCTTTCTCTCTCAAATAGAGCCCAAAAAGGTAGAAGAAGCCCTAGGAGATTTAAGCTGGATAGAGGCCATACAAGAAGAACTCAACCAGTTTGAAAGAAGCAAAGTTTGGAGATTAGTTGAAAGGCCAACACAACATCCAGTCATAGGCACCAAATGGGTCTTTAGGAACAAGATGGATGAAGATGGTATTATCACAAGAAACAAAGCAAGACTGGTAGCTAAAGGGTACTCACAAGAAGAAGGGATTGACTATGATGAAACCTTCCAATTGCAAGATTGGAAGCAATCAGAATCTTTCTTGCCCATGCAGCTCACATGAGATTTAAAGTCTTCCAAATGGACGTCAAGAGTGCTTTCCTCAATGGAGAACTTCAAGAAGAGGTCTATGTAGAACAACCTCCAAGTTTTATCAATCCAACTATTTCTAATTATGCTTATAGATTAGACAAAGCATTGTATGGATTAAAACAAGCACCTAGAGCATGGTATGAAATACTCACCAACTTTCTCACAGAAAAAGGATTCACTAGAGGTAGAGTAGATACTACTTTATTCCTAAGAAAACACAAGGATAAATCACTCCTAGTTCAAATATATGTGGATGATATTATATTCGGTTCAACTGATGAAAAACTGTGTGAAAGGTTTGCCAAGCTAATGCATAATAAGTTCGAAATGAGCATAATGGGAGAACTGAATTTCTTCCTTGGACTTCAAGTGAAGCAAACTGATGAAGGTATATTCATCAACCAAGCCAAATACATTAAAGACTTATTAAAGAAATATGGCATGTAGTTAGCTTCCATCATGAAAACCCCCATGACACCTACAACCAAGCTTGACAAAGATGAGGAAGGTAAAAGTATTGACATTACTCAATACAGAGGTATGATTGACTCTCTCCTATACCTAACTGCCAGTAGACCAGGTATCATGTTTGCCACTTGTATTTGTGCTAGATTTTAAGCTTATCCTAAGGAATCTCATTTATTAGCTGTAAAGAGGATCTTCAGGTATCTTAAAGGAACACCAAATTTGGGACTCTAGTATCCAAAGGAGTCACCCTTTGAGTTAATGGGATATTTAGATGCTGACTATGCAGGATGCAAGATAGACAGAAAAAGCACAAGTGGTACATGTCAATTTCTTGGAAATAGACTTGTCTCCTGGTTTAGCAAAAAGCAAAACTCAGTTTCAACCTCTACTGCAGAAGCTGAGTATATTGCTGCAGGCAGTTGCTATGCACAAATCCTATGGATGAAAAACCAATTAGCTGACTATGGTTTTGTGTTTAAATCTATCCCAGTTCATTGTGACAATACTAGTGCAATTGCTATAACTCATAATCCCGTCATGCATTCAAGAACCAAGCACATAGATATAAGA
This sequence comes from Aralia elata, assembly GCA_034770075.1. Lineage (NCBI taxonomy): Eukaryota > Viridiplantae > Streptophyta > Magnoliopsida > Apiales > Araliaceae > Aralia > Aralia elata. The sequence continues at coordinate 35,502,091 of CM068385.1, forward strand.
TATCACTTCATTAGAGATCATGTGCAAAATGGAAATATATCATTACAGTATATTCCTATTGAAAATCAGCTTGCTGATGTATTTACAAAACCCCTAGACAAATCTAGATTCAACATGCTGATAAGTGAACTTGGAATGCTAAATTTACATCCATAATATTATGCTTTGAAATCTACTAACTCTGCAGAAAAAAAAAGTTCGTAGAGTAACGAAAACTGGAAAAACATACAACTTAAAGGAAATCAAGCTACTGAGACATACTCTACGCTTGTCGAGGAAGATGGAGGTCGTAAAGTAGAAAGGGCTCTACGATCACCGAGATGTACTCTACGATCGTCGAGTAAGATGAAGGTCGTAGAGTAGAAAGGGCTCAAAAAAAATGAAACGTAGAGCTCAGAAGGAGCTAAGGGCAAAACAGTCTTTTCCCTTCAAGCACGCATCCAACACGTGACTCTTAACCTACTCAGCAGAAAAAGAGGGAAGTTTCATTAACTCATTTCAAATTATTTCTTCGAAGAAAACTCTTCCTCTCCATCCTCGCTGAAACCCTAGCTCTCCGTTTCAATCAAACTCTGAGCAAAGTTCGTCCTTGTGCAGCAAAATCAAAGAAATTCTCAAATGGCACTCTCACCAGTAATCTCAGGCAACTCCTTCGACTTTAAAGATTTTGCTTCAGCTGAAATGAAGTACAAGAGAATCATCTCTCTGCTACGACGATCAAGACTCTACGAAGCCCTTGACACCAATACTCTAGTATATCCAACATTGGTAAGGGAATTCTATTCAAATGGAATTATTGGGGACGAAATCTTGTCCACAAAGGTTAAAGGGATCTCGCTTCAACTATGTGCCTCATAAATCAATGTAGCCCTAGGCTTCAAAAATAACGGGCTCACAACTCTCCAGTTCATCAACACCGAAGAAGGACTGAAGTGAATGCATCATGAGAACAACCCAAGGCTGAGGGGATTAAAGAAAAAGGAATTCCCTCAAAAGTATGAATTCCTTGCTGATATTGTTGGTAAATGCATTCTATGCAAAGATTCAGCTCATGATTCTGTCAATGACACTCAGCTCAGAATCATGACTGCTATTGTGAAGAAGATCCAACTGAACTATGGTGCTCTTCTCTTACAATGGATTGAAAACTGGGTATCAAATGATGGAAAGACCTAAGGGGCAAGGAAAATGTTTTATGGCAGGTTCATCAGCATTATTATTCAAAAAGCACTAGGAGACCGGATTGGGGATGATGAGGCTATAAATTTCCACAAAAGGATAACTCAAAAGTTATTCGTGAACTGGAAAAAGAATCCAGCTGGGAAGTTGAAATCAGCTCAGACAGAAGACAGTGAGAAGACTCAGAGTGAAGTAAGAAAGCCTTCTGTGAAAAATATATCTGTAGTTGTAGAAACTGATAAGGTAGAGCAGGAGGTGCCAGCACTAACCAGGAAAAGCAAAGGGAAAAGGATGGCAGTATCCCAAACTGAAGAAGAACCTCAAGGGTCATCAAATGAAGGACCTACATCATCCGCTATTCAACCTAGGCCTTCCCTATCCTCTGAAGCAGAGAAAAAGAAGAGAAAGCAAATGGAAGAAGCTTCAGGAGAAACACAACCTACTTTAAGGGTGTATCATAAGAAGGGAAAACACAGCTCCAAGCAAAGCCTCCCAACGATCACTGAGAATCCTCACTCTACGTTCATAGAGTCAAGAACAGAAGCAGCTGCTGAAGAAGTTGGTCAGCTTGATCCAATATCCACCAATGCTGAACAACTGGCTAGGAAGGTTGCTGACCCCAATCCAAAGAAAACAAAGAAGAGGCTGATGACCTTAGCTCACAAAGAGCTCAATGAAGCAATGCTAAGAATCAAAGAAGAAGAACTCAGAATGGCTAATCAAACTGACACTCCAACTAAGGGGGAGCAACAAGGAGCTCATGAACAAAGAAGTGCTCAAGTTGAGGGGGAGACACCTGATGTTCCTGCACCTGTTACTGCTCGGATTGAGGGGGAGCAATCTGAAGATTACTATGAAGGATCGTCCATCCCTGAAGAGCCTAATACTCGTGATGAGAGAAATCAAGAGAATGTGGAGTTCAATGATGAAAGGGAAGAAGAAGAGAAAGAAACAATACCTGAACATGTTGAGGCTATGGAGATCAGTGATGAATCTAATGATGAAGAGGAGGATGAAAGCCTAGAAATCATTGCTAAAGGCAGAGGAGGAGAGAGGCATTTCATCTACAACTTCCTATTTAATTACTTACCAAGAATGCCATTTCATCAAGCACTAATGGTCAATTCTTGGGATCACATGTTCTGGGCCTTCAAAACCTATCCAGCCATTACAGTGCTTGCTCAAGAATTCCCCAGCACTGGCTCTTTCGCTCAGAAGCTATTGACAAACCATCCCTTTCAGGTTAACGAGCAAAAGGTATACTTCATTCCCTCATCACTTAAGTTAAAACACTCTCCATTGCCATATTACTATCGTTTTGATGAGATTCCAAGATGGAATGAGGTCATCTTTGACCCTACAAGACCACTTCCAGTTACAGGGTCTCAAAACTCTGTCTCTGATGAACCAGATGCTTAACCATCTCCAGTCGTAGAGTCTCTAAACCCTACGACAAATGCTGAGCTCACCTTCCATATACAAAACGTAGAGTCAACCCACTCTACGATCAACTCTACGATTGTAGAGTGTGCTGACCCTATAAACATCAATCAAATTACTTCCTCTCCATCACTTCAAACAACTGCCCAAAATGTTCCTACTGACATACCGTCCTCCTCCCATCACGAATACTTTGACCTCACTATTTCTTTGGCACATCTCCAAGATAGCAACAAGGGATAATCTCCAAATAAGATCAAGCAAATACTTGAGCGTGTCAAACTTATTCCTACAATGGGTGAATTGACTGATCTCACTGTCGGAATGGCTAAAGATATGGAGGAAAATCTTGAAGTTACTTCTCTCGCCCTCCATAAAAGATTCAATGACCTTATTGATGCTGCCAATGCTCACACCAACAATCTTGGTACTGAATTAACCAAAATATTGAGGGAAATTATCCAAGAATTAATGAACGACATTGAAAAAGGGACAAATTCTATCAAAAGGAAATTACTGAACACAAATCAGCAGTTATTTCCCTTTAGCAGACCCAGACAGCTCAAAACAGACTAGTAACTGAGAAACTCTTTGATTTAAGCACCTCCATCAACAACTTCCAGCGCATATCTCTCCAACAGATAGAAAGGACTGACAATGCTCTCGCCCTTATGCACTAGCAACGAGAAAGGACTGAAGCTCAATTCGTATAGCAAAGAGCTGACAACACTCAATCTCGGTCTCAAATGTAAGAACTGGTGCGAGGAATTGAGAAACTCTCCCAAGAGGTTAGAAAGTTAGATGCTGACATAAAGGGGGAGAAATCAAAAGGCAAATAAAGAGGGGAATCAAGCAGTAGTAGGGGAAGAGAGCAACCAAGGCCAAGGCAGTTCGAATCATCAATACCAGGTGAAGAGGAGCCCATAAATACAATTCCCATAAGAAGTGAAGTCCCTGGATCCCACAGAAGAATGCCTGATGTAACCCCAATAAAAGTTCGCATACCATCAGGAAATCCTGTAGTGTTAAATAGACACTTGCATGGAACTCACCCATATGGTGAAGAAGGAAGTCATATGCCCTCTTCTGGTCTCAGTCAAGAGCAGATTGAAGAATTCCAGCAGATGACCGAAGAAGGTAGGGAAATCTACAGAAGAAGAACTGCATATGAAAGAGCCAATACCCCAAGGGCCAAGAGAGGAGCACGAGGAAGGAGAAGCTAAGGTTTGAAATCTTTTGTAAATCTTCTCTTTCCCTTTATTGATGAAACTGCCATACAATGTAATATTCATTTTATCATCAATAAAATTCATGATTTCATCTAGAAATACAGTTGCTCACTATACTATAAGACATGTTTATTTCTTTAAAGCATTTGCATTAGAACTGATGATATGATTCAACTACTAGTTATGTCAACATCAAATAGGGGGAGATTGTTAGAAATCATGGTTTAAATTTGATGTTGTGCTCTTAATGAATATGTGTATCAGTAGCTAAGATTGTAAAGTCCTTAATAGAAGACAAATGTACAAGGACTTAGAAAACAGAAGATTAAATATGTTGGGATGATCTAAGCTGTATTGAATATCTGTCATATCCAAGCAAATTGTAAAGTCCTTTATTGAAGGTGATGTACAAAGGACTTAGAATAGAACAGACAAAGTTGTTAGGTTGATCTTGTGTGCTGATCGTAGAGTACTGCCATACTCCAAGTAAAAGAACGTAGAGCTTTGTCGGAAGGACGCAGAGCTTCCTCGTCAGGACACAAAGGTTTCTTAACAGGACGTAGAGCTTCCTCGATAAGACGCAGAGCTTCCTTGGCAGGACGTAGAGCTTCCTCGGCAGGACGCAGAGCTTCCTCGGCAGGACGTAGAGCTCCCTCAGCAGGACGTAGAGCCTTCTCGACAGAACGTAGGGCTGTCCTTGCATCTCAAGATAAACTCTCATATATCGTAGAGTAGTCTACGCCAGTACTCACAAACAAAATCAGCATCTCTTATGAAGAACATAAAGGCAAGGCATTGATGCTATTTCAGAATGATCAAATGAAATATGAAGATCACAGTGAATATCTGCAATTATCAAACGACTGTAATCACACTGACGACACTACTGCTAAGCAAGAACGTGGAGTCAAACGTCAGACGAGCAACTCAGATCTGAAAATGAATATTCTAAGTTGCCCATAACAAATAGACAGTAGAATGATCTGCCCAAGATAGTTGCTGAATATTAAACAAATAAGTGGGGAGCAAACAACTACAGTCTGTAGACGGTCAGAGCAATATCCCTACCACTGTCTTAAAATTAGACTAATGGAAGCTGACTCACCCCACTACTACAGTTAATAAGGAATAAACTATTCCTAAGCTCAGCAACACATCTCAACGGGAGAATCAGATACAACGACCACATTTCAACAGAAAGATTCTCAAGAGCATCTACATAAGGCAGAAGGATTGAAGTTTCAAAATAAGCAAGAACAACGAACATAAGATAATACTTGAAACTCCATCATTCTATAGAAAGACATCTTGCTTCGCTGTTGAGTTTATTAAACCATATGCTTCAAAGCAACTCAGTAGCAACAAAATAAATCACTCTCTATCAAGTGAAAGGGTCAAAAGGTGACCAACCTAAGTCAAGTCTGCTGGACTTGTTGAGTACCAAAGGGTCCCAAAGATTCTAAGGCTGCTGGTCTTAGCTTACAGAGTTCCAAGGCTGCTAGCTTTGAAGAGTACGTTGAGTACTGGTATTCCAAGACTGTGGGTCTTAATGGAATCTTTGTGATTCAGTTGTAACGATATCCTTAGTGGATTTGCTACTCGAGGAGTAGGACAGTGGAGTAAGAGTCTTGTGTGCTCCGAACCACTTAAAGCTTTGTCTCTATCTCTTTGCTCTTCATAACTGCTATAACTGCTATAACTGTTTTAGCACTACTATATTGTATTATCTACTACTGATCTATTTCTACAAGGGGTTCCTTCAAGTCATTTTTTGCTGTGCTTAGTTACTCTATATATTAACTAAACTATTCAATCATCTTTTGTACTAAAAGAAGAAATAAACTTCAAAAGTTTTAAAAAGAATCTATTCAACCCCCCTTCTAGATATCTTTTTTGCCTCTGGAAACTAACAAATACCTTAATAAGCTCATATACACCATAAAACATGCAATAAACTAAACATAAAGGAATTATAATAAATGAATATTATGCATTCATAAAATTCCCCCACACTTAGCCTTTATACGTCTTCGTGTAAACCAAAACAAAGGTCATATTAACTTCATTTGAAATTTATTTAACCAAGCTTTCAAAAATTTTAAATCAATTACCAACCATGAATATCAACACTAACTAACAGAAATTTGGCCAACACTTTATTAATCAATGTACAACAATAACCTCGTCATTCTCTACCGAACATCTCTAAATCAAACCGTATCCACATAAATATCTTTCTTATGATCTAGACACATACTCAACTCAGTTATCAGGGAACAACAGCTGTGCACACTGACTCAAAAGTCAAAACATATTTTCTCTGCCATTCATTTTTCTTCCTTTTCTCCAGAACCATCAAATTCATTTTTTTCCAGGTGAATGCATTTTATACTCTATTTCACCTTTCTTATTCTTCCTTAAGTGAGTGCATTTTATGTTCCATCTCACTTATCTCCTCACCAACGAGTGCGTTTTACGCTCCATCTCGTTGCATGTGTTTATGGGTGAGTGCGTTTTACGCTCCATCTCAACCCACCACATATTTCTCTTTTGCATTTTTCCTTTTTTTCAAAATTTTTTCAAACTTCATGTTCTTGTTTTCTCATGGTCCTGCAAACAACATAAGCAGTAAAATAGTCATAAATAGTGAAATCAGTGCACATAGATAACTCCACAGATAACTCAGCCAAATAAGCATATATCTCATATTCAAGAACTCATGCAATACATATTCAATTCAAATCAGTTACTATAGATCATGACTTAGTAATCATCATTCATCAACTAATTTGGCATTAAACCAATTCTATCAAATAACATCAATTTTCATTCCATAGCCAAAAACCTTTAAAACCTAGCTAAATACAATCATAGAGCCAAAAAGTTTTAATTTTCAATTTTTCCACAAAAATTAACACAATTAGATCATATCTCTTAGAGTAAACCTAAATATAACCTAAACCCCTCCCCCTCCCCCACACTCAAACATTACATTGTCCTTAATGTAAGACAATCATGTAAAGATGAAGTAACTAACTAAAATGCAACAAGAATGTAGAAAATAAAAGTAAAAAGGAATAGAAAAACAAATTTGAGATCTTGGGTTGCCTCCCAAGCAGCGCATTTGTTTAACGTCATTTGCTCGATGTCCATCTTCTCAATCCTTATAAACTAGTTCCACCAAGTCCAACATCTCAACGTTCTCCACCTGATATCCTTCATAGAAGGGTTTGAGCCGGTGACCGTTTACTTTGAATATCTTTCATGTGCTCGAACTCTGAATTTCCACTGCACCATGTTGAAAAACATTAGTAACGACAAAAGGTCTAACCCATCTAGAACGTAATTTACCTGGAAATAACTTAAGCCTTGAGTGGTAAAGGAGAACTTTCTGTCCCATAACAAAAGTCTTTCTCAAAATCTGTTTATCATGGAAGGCTTTAGTCTTTTCCTTGTAAATCTTCGAACTTTCATAAGCGTTCACTACAAGAAAACTGCCCTATAGCGACGGTCGACGACCGTCGCTATTGGATGGAAGACCGACGCTATAGGATATAGCGACGGTCGTCGACCGTCGCCATAGAAGCCGTCGCTATAGCCTATTGCGACGGTCATACATCTCTATACCGACGGTCAGACCGTCGCTAGAAAGCATACAAAAACGCGCTTGTGGGTTTTTACCAACGGTCAGCACATATCTGTTGCGACGGTCAGGACCGTCGCAATAGAGTTTTTGGCGCGAATGTCTTGATGATATAGCGACGGTCGCGGCCGTAATTAGATCGAATAAATGGCGCAAATTGTTGGGCTCTATAGCGACGGTCCTGACCGTCGCAATAGAGTTTTTGGCGCGAATGTCTTGATGATATAGCGACGGTAGCGGCCGTCGCTAGATCGAATAAATGGCGCAAATTGCTGGGCTCTATAGCGACGGTCCTGGCCGTCGCTATATTAAATTTTGGCGCCAATGTTTGGTGGCTTTTGCGACGGCCCCGACCGTCGCTATATCATGTCCAATTTTTTTTTTATATTAGCTGTCATTATTTTGCAATATTTCTTTATTTCTTTTACCCATCAAGAAGCATATTTACACTCAAACAATAGCATATAATCTGAATACAACATTTGCAACTAAAAGAACAAAAGAAAAAAAACTCTCTATTAAAATTTACGAATTAAAGTATATAATGTCACCTACATATAGATTACTATCCAAAATAGCGTTAATATATATCAAAACAGTACAGAGCCAGTACCACAAATTAATAACATATTTCCAACAACACAAGACACATGTCACAGATCCTCTATAGGATTGTTCGATCCACTAATATCATCATTATCTTCTTCTGTCGATCGATCCTACAAATTAATTACCAAGTAAACTAGTTAATCCATATAAAGATAGTGAGAGAGCAACAATTTTAACTATACATGAGAGTGAAAAAGCAACACCTGATTGTTGGACTGAGCATTTGAAACTGACGATTTCTTGAGCATTTCTGCAATGATCACTTGCAATTCATCTACCTTCCTTACAGTGTCATCTCCTTTGTCCCGTACCATTTTCAACTCAATTTTCAATTCTTGATTCTCACGATGTACATCATCATTTATTTCACGAGGCCCCCAAATGTTTGTAGCCATTGCACCAACTCCACCTTGTCGAAGTCTGCCATGTCGTTCCGGCCCAAGCACCTGTGCAAGGATATCATTTCGTTCAGTAGATAGTGCAGAACTACTTTCGCCAGCCGCCGCCTGAGTCTTCCTTTAACTCAATAATTTTTTCCTGTGAAAAAAATAAATTATCATATTTAGATTAAAAATTAAAAAAGCAAAGGGCTACGAGTAAATAGAAGGATGTAAATATAACTATAATATATCATACGAGCCTTGATTTCTAACCATACAAGTATTTGCACCACCTGTTAATTCCTAACATTTGTATTTCACCACATTCGGGGATTGATAAATACATACCACATTCAAAGATGCTCCCGGTAGAATTGACTCATCACTTCGTGTGTGGGACACTATATACATATCAACTCGATCCATCTCTTTATTATTTATTTGAGACTACAAATAAAACACATAGTAGTTCATAATTCAGGAAATACTCTATTCATAGAAGTCTGAAACATGATTAAAGACAAAAAAATATTGAAATAACATCAAATATTACTAATTCATGCTTCTTTTTCGGAATTGATTTATTCCCCAAAGTATGACCGACCAATAATTGTTTCCGATTCTCATTATTTTTTGTTGCTATTTTCTGCATTGCATGCATTTATAAATTAATAATAATATATAACAATAACTAAGAACTTATAATACATAAAATAAGAATAAACACAACCTTTGCGTCATCAGTTAGCCAATAATCAACCAACGCAGCCCATTGATTAGGATTTACTCGATCATTGTTGATAGTATTCGCTATAGATGTGGCACGGTCACCAGGCACAAAATTATTAGTCTTTAAGTTAGACTTCCAATCTCTCCACCTATTGTTCATAATAGCCATCAATTTTCTTTTAGCATTGGGGTGATCTGTGGTAAACCGTTTCTACAACAAACAAATTTACACATTTATTAATTTAACTTCAAATTAAAGTGCTTAAAGTCAAATTCTATAAAGTGCAATGATTAATAACTTGGATTTCATCCCAAGCCCTTGTCATGTTAGCCTCTGTCATATTGGACCATGTTGGAGTACTTATTGGAAAAAATTCTCCATTTCGAGCAAGACACCCTAGAAAGGTTGTCAACTTATTGGCGTCTCCCCCAATAGGTTGACCATTTGTATCGTAAATTACTTTCTTAGGTGCCTCGGTATATGACCATAAGTTTTCTCCCATTATTGGTCCACGCTTCCTCTTAGGTCGAGAACCTAAAAGAGAGATACATGATATAGCAGACATTTTCAGGCTAGTAATACATGATATAGTAGGTACCCATTGATACATGATATAGCATACGTGGAGTATTGATTTACACCTTTTTTTGGTCATAATATATGTTACCTTCATCATTCTCATGAATAGTTTCCTCCTCTGCATGAGGTTCATCGACATGGATCTCATTATCTTCATGTTCATTAATATCAAGGTCATTGGAACAGCTAGCACGAGATCTGGACGCTCTATTAGAAGCCATTAAAGTAACCTGAAAAATGTATTGAACAAATTGCTAAAGAAGTGATCTAATATCAACTCAGGCAAGTATCTTAGTAAGCTAATATCAACGAAATAGTTTACTCCAAGTAATGATTAATATATAATTGCATTTGATTAATATATTTTTGCATTTTGATCTTACAATGGCCTGTGATTTTGATCTTACACGACTTAAATCGGTAAAAAAGTATACGAGATTGAGTTTACCTTATCCGAGGTCATAGGGGAAGACTTTGTTCTTATTCTTCCTGATTCACACAACTTTTAGCTTCCTGTAAATAGATAGTTCCTTCATATATCTACAACTTGCAAATAATTGGAAAGGGTGTATACAGCATAATGCAAATGCAAAATTTTTGTTATTCTTTTTAGCAGAAAAACCAAGTTCTTGGAACAAAGTCAGAAAAACATTCATTATAATAAAAAATTCATACTTGAACTGCATGTGGACTACCAAATATTTTAATGCCATTTGGACAAACTCTGATAACAAATAACTCTGACAATGCGTTTCTTTTTTATTTTTTCTTTGTTTACCTGAGCTTCAACCGTCAAAACTACATGATGATCATATTGGGCAAAATCAACTTGAAGCTCCTAAGGAACCCAATATATAAAACAACTTTAAAGAAATATAAGTTACGAAACAAACTGGACAAAGGATGAATTAAGTATGAGACGCAATAACTTGAATAAGCAATAACTCCACTAAGTCTGCATATGTATGATGGTGGACCACCGCCAACTATTTCAGGAGCTGTAAACATTATGCAAGGATTATAATTCAGGAAACTCAAAAGTTGAAACCAAGAACTAGTAGAACAAAATTAATTCACCTGGAAGTTTGTTGTCTGCAAGTGACCAACTGGATAAGGGACCAGTAATGTTAAGCACTGCAACCCAAACCTCCTCTAAAGAACTGAAAGAAAGAATAAGGAATATAAAGAAGGCAATAACACTGGAAAAGGCAATAACCTTCAATGGGGTGCACTCATATTGTCATAAGCAAAAGGCCTTAAAACTCTAGCAAAGTCATACTACTAAAGGATAAACACCCACAATAGGACAGTTTGTGTAACGAATGCAATTTTTGTGATTAAATAAAAATATTTATTGAGTTATATAAATACTTTTTATTAATTTATTTATTGAGTAAAATAATCCTGTTAAGGAAGGAAGGATGTAACGAATGCAATTTTTGTGATTAAATAAAAATATTTATTGAGTTATATAAATACTTTTTATTAATTTATTTATTGAGTAAAATAAATAATTTATAAGTTTTGGTGAAAGAATTTTTGTTAAATGTTATTTGATTGTGATTTGATGTGTTTATTCTAATTTAATTTAATAATTAAATTAGATGATTAAATGATTTATTTGAATAAAGAATTTATTTGAATAAGATAATTTATTTGGTGTTATTGTTATTGGTTAAATAAAATTATTAATTAAGTTAGTAAGGTTTAATTGAATTTATTTAATAATAAGTTTAATTAAATTAAAAGTGTGACTATTAAAACTATATGTTATAATGAGTTATTAAAATAAATAGGAAGAGTTTTTATTTCCATCAAACCAAACAAGGCCTTATGACCTTTGGTTGGAAATAATGAGTTATTTCAATTTTATTTAGCCAAACAAGCCTTATGGCTTTTGAATTATGTAACTGATGATTTTAAAATTAAAATACGTGATTATGTTTCATCAGTTTTTATTTGTAGGCTTTATCAGTTTATTTGTTAAACTTAGAAAAGAAAGAAGAAAGAACAGAGCTTTGAGAGTTTAGAGAAAATTGAGAGTTTGAGAGTTTGAGAATTGAGAGAGAGAAGGAAAAAAATTGCTAAGCTAAGGAATCATACATAGCTTGAAGGTATAATTCTTGTTAGTTTTGTTCTTCACTATATTCTTATTATTTTACTTCTCTGTATATGATTTCTATTTCTCTGTATATGAATTTATATGCTAAATACATGAATTACTTGGTTATAATTGTTAGTAAGCATGTATTAGAGATTATGTGATGATTATAAACTAGTTTGAAAGAGTTAATTCATGAAAGAATGTTTTTGAATGAAGTTTTTGTTTTTACAGAGTCTTATTTCATGTATGGCATATATATATGAAAATTAATGTTCAATTAGATTATTAATCGGTAAATTGACTTTTGATTGTGATTATATAATGAAAAATGAAAAGAATGCAAGTAGAATGGATTAAAATGGTTGAGAGATGAAGTCACAGTGTTTAATTTCATTAAAATGGTTAAAATATGAATATTTTATATAAACAGTGAATTTTTGGATTCTAATTGGTTGATTATGTGTTTTATAATGATTAGAATGTGTAGAAACATGATGGATAATTGTTTTATATCATATTAGATATCTGGGTATGTTTAAACTATGTGTTGGATGGTAGAATTCGAAACATTTGGCTAAATTTGGCATAAGTTTTCACTGGTTCGCGAACTGTAGGAGACGACTGCCGAGTCTCTTGCCCCGACGAGAGAAATGAACTGGAAATCCTCGCCCCGGCGAGATAATTGTTAAGGAAATCTTCGCCCCGGCGAAGTCTCGCCCCGGCGAGATTTTTGTTAAGAAAATCCTCGCCTCGGCGAGGGAACAATAACTAAAATTTTAAATTTTTATTTTCTTTGTGATTCTGCTATGATGCTATAAACAAGTTTAAAACTTATATTAAGGTATAAAATGACTAATAACATACTACAATGAGTGGTAAGCGAATATTTAATGAATATCAAATGACATTTGATATATTAAATGAAATGGGATAAGAACAAACCCTAAAATGTATATGAATTTGTAACTAATTATTGTTATCGTTTTGTAATCAAAAATGTATAGGGTGATTAAGGGACTTGCATTATTTAAATCTGTAATCTACGCACGAGGCAAGTTCCTTATCTCAATTTATTACTTTTACGTTGAGCAAGTTTTCCTCCCTTAATCTTATTATTTCATTTAAAACAAGTTTAATTTCATTGAGCCAACTTATTAACCTTAGCTCATTGTTATTCAAGCAAGGTTATTATCATGTCAGTTACCTATGTATTATTCAAGTCATTTGCTATACGATCATTGATCATTATTCAGACTTTGATTATAAATTCTATTGTACAACTTTATTGATGAATCAAATGCTTTAGTGACTAGCAAACAAAAAACCTTTAGATTATTCAGCTAGTCCTTAGTTGATGAGCGTTCTAAAGACTTAGAATATTTTAAAATCTTTCCAAACCAAGTTCCTTTTGGTACGGATTCCGATGCTAAACTGAGATGAACAACCCTAATATAGGGGATTAATTACGCGACAGCGTTAAAATGTTTGTGCACAATACATTGTACAAATGGTTGATCCCCCTGAGTACGAGATGGATGGTCCATAGTCTATAAGACTGTTAAAGGTTACGGTAGAAATACTTGATAACCTAGGACATAGTTCGAGGTCTTGTGACCCTCAGATGCACTTTTAATCCTGAATCTATATTCAGTTCTTGAGCTAAGCTTTCTATTGAGCTTTCAGATCTTGACTAGTTATTGATTGAATTCAGAAAAACTATTATACCTCAGTTGAAATCTACTTCATTGATTATTCAATTGCTATTGTTATCACACTTGTGGGCAATTGTTTGCTCACTCTTGCATTAAACTTTGCAGCTAAGACAGAGAAATTGGACGAGCCGTCCACGAGTAAAGGCAAGGGCAAGATGCCGAAGTAGCAAGAGATCTGTTAATTATTTGATGTTTATTTATAGCAAGACTTATTTAATTTTATGTTTTTATTCCGCATTGATGTAATAGAGGTTAGATAACCTGGGACTTGTTTCATTTAGAGATTGGTGATGTAACCCCATTTGAGGGAAGATATTTCTTTAAGTTTATTTAATTAATCTTATTATGGGTAAATAGTTGTGAATGATTGAAATAGTGAACACTAAATCAGTGGGAATTAAGTACCCGGATTTGGGGGTGTCACAGTTTGTATTATAAGTCTTGTAAGTATATACTCTGGAATATTTGTCCAAGATAAGCATATTCTTAAGAATACCCGTTTTCCTAAGAAGTTCTACCAACACAAAGATGACGGATACTCTTAAGCCAAGGAATTAGCTGTTCCTGGAATGCTCAAGACTAATCAATCCAATCTTGAACTCCATCCATAAGTTCACAGAGAACCAAACTAACTATGTTTCAGCCCATTTGAAATCAAAATTTTGAAACTGCTAGTAGTATACAAATTATCAAACACATGATGCAAATTCAGATTCTAAGGTCAGTTTGACTACTAGTATACAAATTCAAATTCAAATATACAACTGCTAGTAACTGTATATCAAATGATAAAAGACTGGTTTGAAAGCTTATATCCAGATGCAAATGCAATTTCTAACCATAACACTACATCTCCAATTATCAAACACAAGATGACAAATTTGTAATAAAAAAAATTGATATAAAAGGGGGTAAAAAATATATACCAACAGGATTTGCAGCAATTAATTTCTCTCCAACGTTCGCCACAACCTCAATAATTTGAAGCAACTCTGCAGTGAATATGTAAACTATGTAACAATTATTAAGAATCATGAATATTGCAAATATTGCAATTAATATTTGAGTTAAGAGTAGCATAAACAAAATTTAAGCTTTGCAGTTTCTAAGTTAATTTTATCTGTTTAAGCTAAAGCATCCCTACCAACCAGTTGTACTTGTGCAAAATTTTCATGAGATTTAGACAAATTATATGAATTAAGTAGTGTGGCCAAATATATGAACACATGTATACACTGTGTTGGATACTTTAACAATCATTAAGCCTTTATTTCTAAGTGTCATATATATGAAATGAGTTTCACTAACAAAAAGATAGAACATCAAAACTAGAATTATAATGCAGTAGATGAAAAATAGTTTATCATTTTATCATTCTTCCTCATCTTCATTTTCCTCACTATCACCCTCCTCCTCTTCATCTTCGAGACCCTCGTCTTCGTCTTCGTCTTCGTCTTCGTCTTCGTCTTCAACTCCATTCTCTTATTCATCTTCCTCAACAATATGTTCAATTATTCATCTTTTGGAACGAGAGGTTTCAATTTGAGATCGTGTCTTCCGCCTACTTCTAACTCTTTTTCGTCCATTTTCAACTAATTCAGCATCAACATCATTCCTAACCCAATTGATGTTTTCAATATCAACTTTTGCAACTGGAGTGATGAAATCTTCATTGGAATTGGGTAACTCGTCACTATCAGAATCTACTTCAGCATCTTCACATAAATCTCTCGATTTTGTTCGTATAACCACACGCCAATTGTTATCCCTTTGATCATCAACATCAAACATTTGTTGAACCTGAGATGGCATTACAAAGGGCTCATCAGTCGAACCAAACTTTTGAGAATTTACAAGCGTGAAGCCATATTCATCAGTTTTCACCCCTCTATCACGTGCTAAACTGTCATACCACTTACACTTGAATAGAACCACCTTGCTAGATCCACAATAATTCAATTCAACAACATCTTCCAAAATACCAAAGTATTCAACTACATCTTCCCTAGGATTTAAGTCTCTAGCAGAGGAATATCCACGAGTAGTTGCTACCACATATACCCCACTATTTTGTGTTCTCCTCTTACTGTCACAACTTGTAGTATGAAATCGATACCCATTTACCAAATAACCATCTCCTCTCCTGCCTATCAAATTCGGGCCAAATGCAAGAACTTTTACTTCCTTAGAAGCATCATTATTCACAGTTTCCATATACAAAAGCATCAATTTATTTTTAATAACCATTATAAAAGTATCATGAAATTACGTTCACATATTGTTGTACTTATGTGACACCCCCAAATCTGGGTACTTAATTTCCCCCTGATTTGGTGTTCACTATCGCATTCATTCACATCTAACTACCCATAATTAAGCAATTAAAATAAACTTAATTAATCATCTCCCAAACCGGGTTACATCAATAATTAAAATCCCAGGTCACCACAACCTTAATACATCAAATGCGGAATATAAAAAAAAAGTCTAAAACAAGTCTGGTACAAATGTTCATCAATTAATTAATAAATCTAGAACTATTTCTGCATCTTACCCTTGCCCTTACTGGTGGACGGCTCGTCCTGCTTCTCGGGCTTAGCTGAAATATTTAATGCAAGAGTGAGCAAACAATTGCCCACAAGAATGATAACAATAACTTTTAATTGAAATAGAGTTCAAATGAGAAGCAATGATTTTTTTTGAAGTTAATCAATAAGTAATCAAAGTTTGAATATATCTGAGGGTCTCAAGACCTCGAACTATGTCCTAGGTTAACAAGTATTTTTTTTTTACCGTAACCTTTAACAGTCTTAAAGACTATATATGGACCTTCATCTCGTACTCAGGGGGATCAGCCCTTTGTACAATGTATTGTGCACAAACATTTTAACGCTAAGCGTAATAATCCCCTATGTTAGGGTTGTTCATCTCAGTTTATAATAAGAGTCCGTACCAAAAAGAACTTGGCTTGGAACAAGTTTAGATAATCTAAGTTTTTTTTTGAAACGCTCATCAACTAAGGACTAGCTGAATCAATAATGGTTTGCTAGTCTAGTTCTTTAGTAAAGTTTATATTCGAAGTTTGAATGATAATCAAAGACTGAATAAATAATATCTGGAACAAAATATAATTACTCAACATGATATCAGCCTTGCTTGAATAACAATAAGCTAAGGTTAATTAATTCACTCAAAGGAAGTAAACTTGTTGAAATAATAACAAGCTTAAGAAATAGAAAACTTGCTATAATAATTTAACAAGTTTAAAGAAAGAAAACTTGCTCAACGTAAAAGTAATAAGTTGAGATAAGGAAACTTGCCTCAAGCGTAGATTACAAATTAAATAATTCACGATCCTTAAATCAACATATACAATTAATTATAAGATGGTAACATAAATTAGTTACAAAATTTATAATCACTTTAGGTTCCTTTTACCTAATTATAGTATCTCATTTAGCATACTTTCGACAACAAATGCTAAGTAGCAACCATCTTGGTAGTACATTAGTCACATTAATATAAGTTTAATTATGCATCATAATTTCCCAGAAAAGAAAATAATAAATTAAAATTTTTTTTTAAACAGTAGCGTTTCTCGCCGGGGCGAGAAAAAGCTTAACAATTTCGTCGCCGGGGCGACTCTGTCGCTGGGGCGAAGAAAACCAGTTCATTTCTATCGCCGGGGCGATAGACTTGACTGTCGTCTTCCCCAGCTCGCGAACCAGTGAAAACTTAGGCCAAATTTGGCCAAAATTTTCCGAATTCTACCATCCAGAAAACAAATTAGATATACCCAAACACCATATATGATATAAAACATTTACCCAACATGTTTCTAACTAATCTAAGTATTATAAAACACATAATCAATCAATTTAAAACCAAAAATTCACTGTTTTATAAAATAACCATGTTTTTGCCATTTTCATAAAACAAAACTCTGTAAATTCATTTTTCAATCAATTGAACCCATTCTTCTTGCATTATTCATGTTTTTCATCAAATAATCATAAACAATTATCAATTTACCGATTAATAACCAATTAGAGCATCAATTTTCATACATATATACAATTCATAAAGTAAACTCTGTAAAAACTAAAAACTCAATTCTAAAGCATGTTTTCATGGATTAATACCTCTAAATTAATTGTTAATCATCATATAATCATCTAACACATGATTATTACCAATTACAACAACTATAATCAAATAGTTCATATATTCTAACAATTGAATTTACATACAGTAACTAAAACTATATACAGAAGAATAAAACCAAAAGGAAAAAGAAATTATACCTTCAATTACTTTAGGAACTTGATGAATTCTTTTAAAATTACAAGTTCTTTCTCAATTCTTTCTTCTCAATTCTCAAATTCTCAAACTCTGCTCTCTCTTTTCTCTCAAACTCTGATGTTCTTCTTTCTTTTCTTTTTCTCTCTGTTCTTCTCTTTTCTTTTACAACAGACGCAACTTAAAAAAAATAAACTGATAGAATTAAGAAAATAAAAACTGACAATTAAATCAAATAATAACGTAAAAATCTAATTTAATTCATCAGTTATAAAATTCAAAAGCCATAAGGCTATGTTTGGCAATTACAATTAAGGATAACCTATTATTCTTATGTCTTGTTTGGTAAAACACAATTAAAATAACCCATTATTTCCAAACAAAGATCATAAGACCTTGTTTGGTAAAACTAAATTAAAACTCCTTTCATTTATTTTAATAAACCAATATAACATATAGTTTAAAATGTCACACATTTAATTCAATTGAACTTATTATTAAATAAATTCAATTAAATATAATTAACTCAAATAATAATTTCATTTAACAAATAACAATAATACCAAATAAATTCTCTTATTCCAATAAATTATTTATTCAAATAAACCTTTTCATCATCTAATTTAATCATTAAATTAAATTAGAATAAACATAACAAATCACATTTAAATAATATTTAACATTATTAAATTCAACAAATACCCACATTTAACTCAATAAATTAATAAAAATATTTATATAACTCAATAAATATTTTTATTCAATCATAAAAATTGCATTCGTTACATCTTTCCCTCCTTAAAAGGATTCTGTCCCCAGAATCACAACGCAATTAAATCGTCCGTTACATTCTCCCCCCCTTACAAAGATTCTGTCCCCAGAATCGCAATATATATAATTAAACAAACAATTGAGGGTAATTCTGCATCATTTGCTCTTCGAGTTCCCACGTTGCTTCTTCAGCATTGTGGTTCCTCCTCCATATTACCTTTACAGAAGGTATCACTTTACTTCTAAGGACTTGTTCTTTCCTGTCCACTATTTGTACAGGAACCTCTTTATAAGACAAATCTTGCTCAAACTGTATCGGTTCATACTCTATGACATGTTTATAATCAGACTTATACGGTCGTAGCACCGATATGTGGAAAACATTGTGAATGTGGTCTAACTCAGGAGGTAAAGCTACCGCATAAGCTACCTCACCCACCCGTTTCAGCACTTCAAAGGGTCCAATGAATCGCGGACTTAGTTTACCCTTCTTTCCAAATCTGATTTTCCCTTTCCAGGGAGATACTTTGAGAAACACGAAGCTGCCGACCTCAAATTCGCGATTTTGTCGGTGTTGGTCAGCATACTTTTTCTGTCTGTCTTGAGCGGCTATCAGTCTGGCTCTTATTATTTGAACAATCTCAGCAGTTTGTTGCACCAGCTCGGGTCCTAATAGTCGACGTTCACCAACCTCATCCCAGCATAACGGAGTTCTGCATTTCCTTCCGTACAACGCTTCGTAGGGTGGCATGCCGATACTGGCGTGATGACTGTTGTTGTAAGAAAATTCGACCAAAGGTAAATGATCATCCCAGTTGCCCTTGAAATCCATGACACAACACGCTCTCAGCATGTCCTCCAACGTTTGAATTGTTCTTTCACTCTGGCCATCGGTTTGAGGATGATAGGCTGTACTCATTCGCAATTGTGTCCCCAAACAAGTTTGCAGACTCCTCCAAAACTTTGATGTGAACCGCGGATCCCTGTCTGACACTATTGATACTGGAACACCGTGCCTCGAGATAATTTCTTTGATATATAACTTCGCTAGCTGATCTAAAGTGAATCTGACTTTGATTGGTAAAAAGTGCGCTGATTTCGTCAGTCGATCCACGATGACCCATATCGCGTCATATCCCTTCTGAGTAGCTGGAAGACCTACCACGAAATCCATCGTGATATGCTCCCATTTCCATTCTGGTATCTCCAAAGGCTGTAGCAAACCACTTGGTCGTTGATGTTCTGCTTTTATTCTCTGACAGGTTAGGCACTTCGCAACACACTCAGCAACCTCTCTTTTCATATTTGGCCACCAGAAATGTTGGCGAAGATCTTGGTACATCTTCGTACTTCCTGGGTGAACCGAAAATCTTGAACTATGGGCTTCGGTCAAAATCTCTTCTCTGATCTTTAGTTCTGCCGGAACCCAAATTCGGCCTTCGAATCTAAGCAGTCCTTCAGTGTCAACTTTGTATTTAAGCTTTTCGCCCTCAAGCAATCTTTTCCGTATCTCAGCACATTCCTCATCTTTGAGTTGCGCTTCCTTCACTTTTTCCACCAGAGTTGGTTGGGTTTCTATCTGAAATAATTTTTCGGTCGACGTCATCTGATTCTTTACTTCTAGTTCCAACTTAGCCATTTCCTCCACGAGCTTCTCCTGAGCGGTTAACAAAAACAATTTCTCCCGACCCTTTCTGCTCAAAGCGTCTGCAACCACATTGGCTTTTCCCGGATGGTATAGGATTTCACAATCATAGTCCTTGATTAACTCTATCCATCTCCTTTGCCGCATATTCAAATCTTTCTGTGTAAAAATATACTTCAGACTTTTATGGTCTCTGTATATTTCACACTTCTCCCCATAGAGATAGTGTCGCCAGATTTTCAGAGCAAATACCACAGCTGCTAACTCTAAGTCATGGGTCGGATATCCTTTTTCATAGTCTTTTAGTTGGCGCGATGCATATGCAATAACCTTTCCATTCTGCATCAACACACAACCAAGTCCCTTATGCGATGCGTCGCTATACACCACAAAATTTCCTGTATCATCTGGCAAAGACAATACAGGTGCCGAACTTAGTCTCTTCTTTAGTTCTTGGAAACTCTCTTCGCACTTCTCCGTCCAAACAAACTTCACTGATTTTCTTGTTAAATTCGTTAACGGAGTGGCGATTCTCGAGAAATCTTGAATAAAACGCCTATAATATCCTGCCAAACCTAGGAAACTCCTCACTTCTGACGGTGTTTTCGGCTGATCCCAGTTTATCACAGCTTCGACTTTTGATGGGTCTACCGATATTCCGTCCTTATCAATCACATGCCCAAGAAATTGCACACGTTCCAACCAAAATTCGCACTTCGAAAATTTTGCATACAATTTCTCTTTCCTTAACGCCTCTAATGTCACCCTCAAATGCTCGACGTGTTCTTCCTGAGTTTTGGAATATACGAGGATGTCGTCTATAAACACCACTACGAATTTATCCAGAAATGGTTTGAACACCCTATTCATTAAGTCCATGAATGCTGCAGGCGCATTCGTTAAACCAAATGACATAACCAAAAACTCATAGTGACCATATCTAGTTCGAAATGCCGTCTTTGGTATATCCTCCTGTCTCACCTTCAACTGATGGTACCCACTTCGTAAATCTATCTTTGAAAAGTACCTTGCCCATTGCCCCCCTTTAGTTGATCAAACAGGTCATCGATCCTTGGCAACGGATACTTGTTTTTGATCGTGACCTTGTTCAATTCTCTATAATCAATGCAAAGACGCATTGATCCATCCTTCTTCTTAACAAATAATACCGGCGCTCCCCACGGCGAAACGCTTGGTTGAATATACTTTTTATCTAGCAACTCCTGTAGTTGCGCCATCAACTCCTTTAATTCCACTGGAGCCATTCGATACGGGGCCTTCGATATAGGGGCCGTTCCCGGTGCTAAATCAATCACAAACTCGATTTCCCTATCTGGCGGTAATCCTGGTAAATCTTCAGGAAACACGTCCACGAAATCTCTAACCACTGGTATCTCTTCCAACTTTGCACCTTCCTTTCGCATATCAACTATGTAGGCTAGATACCCTACACAGCCTTGCCTCAACATCTTTCTGGCCTGCATCATCGTCAGACAACTCGCTTGTCTAGGCGATTTGCTACCATAAAATACAACCTTTGACGGAGTCATAAGGTTTATACACTTCTTTTGACAGTCAATGACTGCCCCATGATTAGTCAACCAATCCATACCCAATATAATGTCAAACTCCCCAAGTCGAATTGGGATCAAGTTTACCATCGTTATCTGACCCTTAATATCTATTTGACAATCCTTGTGGATAAGTTTAACAGGAATTATTTCCCTATTCGCAATCTCTATGTTCATAGGGTAATCTAGTTCTTCCTGGGGTAATTCTAAGTTCTTAGCAAAATCATCGGATATAAATGAGCAAGTAGCACCCGAGTCAAACAATACATAAGCATTAATATTATTGACTGGAATGATACCTGACACCACATCCTTTGACTGCACAGCGTCCTGCACCGTCATGTTGAACGTTCGAGCGGTAGGTCGGTTGGGTTGTGTCGGTCCGGTGATAGTCAGATTACCTCCACCGCTGCTCCCTTTTCCTGCACCAGCTCCTCCTGTAGCTGTTTTCTTAGGGCACTCTCTGGCAAAGTGATCCTTCGACCCGCAAATGAAACATGCTCCTTTCTTCGGATTAGGGCAATTTGGTGAAATATGGCCCTCTTGTCCACAGTTGAAGCACACCCGCTTACCCTTCAAACAAGCACCCATATGGCTCTTCCCACAGTTGCTGCACACCTCTATCTTCTTCTTCTGATTACACTGCTGACTTCCCACAGAGTTACTATCATTCCACTTCCTTTTCTGATTACTGCCCCCATGGCTACCACTTGCTTTGTTTTCATTCTCATTCTTCTTTTTCTTCTGCTCCTGGTTGTACTTTGACAGAGCATCACTGCCTCCTTCAGCGATAATTGCCTTTTCTAGCACTGCCGCAAATGAACTTAGTTGAAACAACGAAACTCTACTATATAACCAGGGTTTCAGTCCCTGCTCAAATCTCCTAGCCTTCCGCTCATCCGTGTTAACCTGATATGGCGCAAACCTTGCCAGCTCATTGAACTTTGCAGCATATTCAGGTACCGTCATAGTACCTTGCTTCAGCTCTAGGAACTGCACTTCCATCTGGTTCTGCGCACTTACTGGGAAGTATGTCTCGAAAAATATTTCTTTAAATCGCTCCCACGGTATTATACCCTGACCACCACGAGTTTTGTTTGCCTGCCACCAGTAGCTGGCTTCTGATTTCAGCATGAATGTCGCAAATGCCGTTTTCTGGTCTTCACCGACTCTGGCGACATCGAACACTTTCTCCATCTCCATGATCCATGTTTGAGCTTCAATCGGATTCATGGAGCCCTGAAATTCTGGAGGTCCGACAGCCTTGAAGTCTTTGAAGGTCGTGGCCTACGCTTGGGGTTGGTTCGCAAAGGCTCCCGTTAACAAATTTACCAACTGCTGCATGGGATTAGCGTTGGCTTCTTCGTTGTTAGTAGATCCCTCGGGGGTCTGTTGACGTGTTGGTTGTCTTCTTGGAGGCATTTTACTGATAAGAATTCTCGTTATTAAACTATTGCTCAATTACTCAAACATTTAAGTCTTAACTTAAACATTTATGAACAACACTTAAATACATAACACATCTGATAAAACTTTCACATTTTATTCATTAACTGCTTTAAAAAAACATAATAGAGATAACATCGTAGTTATTTACATCAAATCATCTATCCTGAAATCACAAAGTTCCAGGATTACATCATTATTCTATCCCATTAAATAAACTGGGATTAATCAACTTATTAACTCATAAATTTCATAATAACATAACTAATCATAATCTATGATGACATCCCACGACGTACAGCTTCCTGGCGTTCCTGCTCCATAATGCGTGTCATCATCCTACGATCCATCACATCTGGATGACGATTAGCTCGATCTTGAGCTCTGTCTATGGTAGTATGAAAAATATACTCCATCTCATCAATCTTGGCCTTCTTTGACCGCATTTCACACTCAACACGATCTGCACGATCAGCCTCCCTCAGCCAAGCTGTCTCCGCTCTCGCCCGCTTAGCTGACTCCTCTTTCAACTCATCTCGTACAATCTCATTCCTGGCTATCAACTGTCCGCGTCGATACTCAGACTGTGCTAGCCTCTGCTCAGCCTCTGCAAGACGTGAAGAAAGGTCTTGGATCTCAGCATCCTTCTGCTCTAGAGTGGTTTGACGTTCTGCAGCCTGTTCCTCTAACTCCTCCTTATCACTCTCTACATGAACCAACTTCCACTCCACGTCTCCAAGACGTATGTCTAACTCCTCCACAATCTCACTGCTCTTCTGCTCCAAATCAGACTGTCGCTCCGCCAGCTGCCTCTCTAACTCTTCCACTCTGTCCTGCAAACTCTATGTTGCGATCATACACCTGCTCGTACATCTGAAACACCCAAAGTAGATAATGATATCCCCTCAGGGTCTTCCTCCTCCTCCTCAACCTCTTCAGGATCCTCCTCAGGATCCTCCTCAGGGTCCTCCTCAGGATCAGTCTCAGGCTCATACTCGTGACCTGTAACTGTAACCAATGGAGAATAGCTCCCTCTGCACTAGCTGCTCATGAACCACGTGAATATCTCGGGGCTCCTCCTCCCTAGTCTGGCTGGGCTCTCCTCTATCAGTCATCCTGACAACAAAGTTTTAAGTTTTAATTACTAATTGACAATACTCGATAGTACTCGCGAGCACATAAGTTTATTATCAAATAAGCACATAACACATAATCATTTTGTTGTCTTTTATGAATTTCCGTAATTCATTCCTTAGAACTCGATAAGAGTTTATCACCACTATATTCTCTATCTTCTAAAAGGCTACTACCCTAAGGTTTTCCCCACCTAAAGGTTCATAACCTACAGCTCTGATACCAACTTGTGACACCCCCAAATCTGGGTACTTAATTTCCCCCTGATTTGGTGTTCACTATCCCATTCATTCACATCTAACTACCCATAATTAAGCAATTAAAATAAACTTAATTAATCATCTCCCAAACCGGGTTACATCAATAATTAAAATCCCAGGTCACCACAACCTTAATACATCAAATGCGGAATATAAAAAAAAGTCTAAAACAAGTCTGGTACAAATGTTCATCAATTAATTAATAAATCTAGAACTATTTCTACATCTTGCCCTTGCCCTTACTGGTGGACGGCTCGTCCTGCTTCTCGGGCTTAGCTGAAATATTTAATGCAAGAGTGAGCAAACAATTGCCCACAAGAATGATAACAGTAACTTTTAATTGAAATAGAGTTCAAATGAGAAGCAATGATTTTTTTTGAAGTTAATCAATAAGTAATCAAAGTTTGAATATATCTGAGGGTCTCAAGACCTCGAACTATGTCCTAGGTTAACAAGTATTTTTTTTTACCGTAACCTTTAACAGTCTTAAAGACTATATATGGACCTTCATCTCGTACTCAGGGGGATCAGCCCTTTGTACAATGTATTGTGCACAAACATTTTAACGCTAAGCGTAATAATCCCCTATGTTAGGGTTGTTCATCTCAGTTTATAATAAGAGTCCGTACCAAAAAGAACTTGGCTTGGAACAAGTTTAGATAATCTAAGTTTTTGAAACGCTCATCAACTAAGGACTAGCTTAATTAATAATGGTTTGCTAGTCTAGTTCTTTAGTAAAGTTTATATTCGAAGTTTGAATGATAATCAAAGACTGAATAAATAATATCTGGAACAAAATATAATTACTCAACATGATATCAGCCTTGCTTGAATAACAATAAGCTAAGGTTAATTAATTCACTCAAAGGAAGTAAACTTGTTGAAATAATAACAAGCTTAAGAAATAGAAAACTTGCTATAATAATTTAACAAGTTTAAAGAAAGAAAACTTGCTCAACGTAAAAGTAATAAGTTGAGATAAGGAAACTTGCCTCAAGCGTAGATTACAAATTAAATAATTCACGATCCTTAAATCAACCTATACAATTAATTATAAGATGGTAACATAAATTAGTTACAAAATTTATAATCACTTTAGGTTCCTTTTACCTAATTATAGTATCTCATTTAGCATACTTTAGACAACAAATGCTAAGTAGCAACCATCTTGGTAGTACATTAGTCACATTAATATAAGTTTAATTATGCATCATAATTTCCCAGAAAAGAAAATAATAAATTAAAATTTTTTTTTAAACAGTAGCGTTTCTCGCCGGGGCGAGAAAAAGCTTAACAATTTCGTCGCCGGGGCGACTCTGTCGCTGGGGCGAAGAAACCAGTTCATTTCTATCGCCGGGGCGATAGACTTGACTGTCGTCTTCCCCAGCTCGCGAACCAGTGAAAACTTAGGCCAAATTTGGCCAAAATTTTCCGAATTCTACCATCCAGAAAACAAATTAGATATACCCAAACACCATATATGATATAAAACATTTACCCAACATGTTTCTAACTAATCTAAGCATTATAAAACACATAATCAATCAATTTAAAACCAAAAATTCACTGTTTTATAAAATAACCATGTTTTTGCCATTTTCATAAAACAAAACTCTGTAAATTCATTTTTCAATCAATTGAACCCATTCTTCTTGCATTATTCATGTTTTTCATCAAATAATCATAAACAATTATCAATTTACCGATTAATAACCAATTAGAGCATCAATTTTCATACATATATACAATTCATAAAGTAAACTCTGTAAAAACTAAAAACTCAATTCTAAAGCATTTTTTCATGGATTAATACCTCTAAATTAATTGTTAATCATCATATAATCATCTAACACATGATTATTACCAATTACAACAACTATAATCAAATAGTTCATATATTTCTAACAATTGAATTTTACATACAGTAACTAAAACTATATACAGAAGAATAAAACCAAAAGGAAAAAGAAATTATACCTTCAATTACTTTAGGAACTTGATGAATTCTTTTAAAATTACAAGTTCTTTCTCAATTCTTTCTTCTCAATTCTCAAATTCTCAAACTCTGCTCTCTCTTTTCTCTCAAACTCTGATGTTCTTCTTTCTTTTCTTTTTCTCTCTGTTCTTCTCTTTTTCTTTTACAACAGACGCAACTTAAAAAAAATAAACTGATAGAATTAAGAAAATAAAAACTGACAATTAAATCAAATAATAACGTAAAAATCTAATTTAATTCATCAGTTATAAAATTCAAAAAGCCATAAGGCTATGTTTGGCAATTACAATTAAGGATAAACCTATTATTCTTATGTCTTGTTTGGTAAAACACAATTAAAATAACCCATTATTTCCAAACAAAGATCATAAGACCTTGTTTGGTAAAACTAAATTAAAACTCCTTTCATTTATTTTAATAAACCAATATAACATATAGTTTAAAATGTCACACATTTAATTCAATTGAACTTATTATTAAATAAATTCAATTAAATATAATTAACTCAAATAATAATTTTCATTTAACAAATAACAATAATACCAAATAAATTCTCTTATTCCAATAAATTATTTATTCAAATAAACCTTTTCATCATCTAATTTAATCATTAAATTAAATTAGAATAAACATAACAAATCACATTTAAATAATATTTAACATTATTAAATTCAACAAATACCCACATTTAACTCAATAAATTAATAAAAATATTTATATAACTCAATAAATATTTTTATTCAATCATAAAAATTGCATTCGTTACATCTTTCCCTCCTTAAAAGGATTCTGTCCCCAGAATCACAACGCAATTAAATCGTCCGTTACAACTTACATAATTCTTAAACCATTTGGGGAAATTCATTTTTCTTAGCATTGTCAATTTCCCTTGGAGTCAGTTTTTGCTTACGCTTTCCACGTCGTAACATATACGAATCTTGCCAAATACTACAGAAAAAATTAAATTTTTTTTTGTTATAGATATAAAACAAAAGTACTTAATATTTCGAACAATAAATTTCATTCTTCATTTACTCACCTTAGATATGTCTCAACTTCTGTACAATTAAATAATACATACAAGTGTGCACTCTTGACATCATCGCCACATAGTGAACAATCTCTTGGGGCATTACAAAATCGACCTATGTTTCTGAATACGGAGAGACTTGATTCACCTTGTTCGTATCCAGCTTCATTTCTTCCAACTCGATTCCATGTAGCATTATTCTGACTCAAATATCTTGAGCAAAATGTAACACATTCTTCAGCAATATATCCCTCTACGATTGACCCTTCTAGACGACTTCTGTTGCGAATATACCCTTTTAACTTGCCCATGTATCTTTCAAAAGCCCACATTTGTCGATATTTCACATTTCCAGCTATCCTCGCCTCTTCAGCAAGGTGAACACACAAATGTATCATTATATCAAAGAAAGCAGGAGGAAAGACCATCTCAAGCTTGCAAAGTATTAACGGGATTTTCTTGTTCAACTGTTCATAATCTTCCGATGTGTTATAATTGGAACATAATTCTCTAAAGTAGTTACAAAGTTCAATTATCGTTGAGCAGACATGTCGAGGCAAGTTGGTACTTCGTATTGCTACCGGAAGTAATTGTTGCATTAAAATATGGCAATCGTGGCTTTTAAGACCTGAGATCTTACCCCCCTTCAAATTAACACAACGTGAAATATTTGAAGCATATCCATCGGGTACCTTAACATTTTTCAACATTTGCAAGAAATCATGTCTTTCTTTCTTAGACATTGAGTAGCTTGCAGCCGGCAAAAGGTACTTTGAATCGCTTGCTTGCACGGGTCTTAGATGAAGCTCTCTTCTTATACCCATTTCCATCAAGTCCAATCGTGCTTTTAAGTTATCTTTTGTCTTCCCTTGCACACTCAACAATGTCCCAATCAAGCTATCACAAATGTTTTTGGCAATGTGCATTACATCTAGATTGTGGCGCAACAAAAGTATCTTCCAATATGGCAATTCAAAGAAAATTGATTTCTTCCTCCAATTATGTTTTGAGTCATGAGGAATGGTCTTCGTGCTAGTGGGTGTCTTTCCAAAAGTGACATTAATGGCATTAACTTGTTCAAGAATATCAGATCCTGATGGCACTAGTGGAGCTTCACTATGGTCACATTCTCCGTTAAATCTTCATGTATCAAACCTATAACTATGACCCGACTCCAAAAAACAACGATGCCCGATATAACATTCCTTACTTTGCAGTCTACGAGAATGAGTGCTCATTTGACATGATGGACAAGCCAACTTACCTTTAGTGCTCCAACCAGACAACATAGCAAGAGCTGGAAAATCACTAATTGTCCACAACAGTGCAGCACGTATTTGGAACTTCGTACCGGTACATGCATCATACGTTTCAACCCTATTACTCCATAGTATCTTCAACTCCTCAATTAAAGATTGCATGTACACGTCAATATCATTACATGGAGAGTTTGGTCCAGGTATTAACAACGGCATGATAAAATACTCCTGCTTCATACATATCCATGGTGGTAAGTTATAGACAACAACCGTCACTGGCCATATACTATACGGTGACCCATGGGTAAAGGGACTCATGCCATCAGTGGACAATCCGAGCCTTACATTTCGATGTTCTTGAGAGAATGTAGGGTACATTGTATCCAAATGCTTCCAAGCTGCAGAGTCAACTGGATGACGATTCACTCCATCTTTCCGCCGCTTTACATGATGCCAGGTCATGTATTTTGCAGTTTCTATAGACATAAATAGCCTCTGCAATCTTGGAATTAACGACAAATAACGTAATTGCTTCACAGCTATTTTACTCCTCTTAACATTTGTATTTCCTTGTGCCTTCTCTGGTACAACCATCACAGTCTGCTTCCACCTGAATGATTTGCAAATTGTACAAGACTCTAATTTTTCATTCTCCTTCCAAAAAAGCATACAATCATTCTCGCATGCATCAATCTTCTCATAACCAAACCCCAAATTTCCAACTATTTTCTTCATTTCATAAAAATTATCAGGCAAGTTTGCAAATGCTGGAAATGATGACTTGAAACTTACGAAGCAAACCATCAAAGGACACATCAGTCCATTTGCTAACATTTTTATGATTGAAAAGCCATACAATGAACGAAAGGACAGTCTCAGTTTCACATCCAGGATATAAAGGTTGATTGGCCTCTGACATGTACTTTTGATATTTTGTAGCTTCAGCCGACGATTCCGTACCATGATCCCTAAATATATCATTTACCATCTCAGGCATTCGATGATCATCTTCGGATTGTGATGGTTCGTCGTGAACATCATCACTGCTCACATCCCTGACAATCTCATCTTCCCCCTGATGCACCCAATTCGTGTAACCAAACATAAATCCATCACAAATTAAATGTTCATGAATAGTAGCTCGAATCTGGTATCGACCATTCACACAATTCTTACATGGACAAGGAATTCTTCCCGTTACCATGCCCACTTTTTCGAAACCAAAGTCCAAAAATCTTTCTAGGCTTGCAAGATATTCTCTAGAATATCTTGGTAAATCCAACCACCTCTTATCCATAATATTATGTCCCTATTTCAAATTGAACAACCATATGAATGATATTAAACTAGGTGGTTAGTGCTTTTCATCACAATCTCTTTAAAAAAAAGAAACACAATACTATTGCAAGATGCATTTATTTATTGATAAAATATCATTCACTAATCTGGGGATAAGATAATAAACCATTTTTTGTGTGGACTTCTAATAATGTGCCAAAAGCGCATGGTTTCCGAATAGAAAAGATTAGATTAGCATAACGTAGTGGTTGGACAACGAACAATCAATTAAGTCAAACTCCCGTGTTTGATTATCATTAAGCCCAATATTCTCAATTTTTACTTCACACTTCCAAATTTTAATTTAAACCACCTTATTCTACACGATTAAAGCAAGTCAAATTTGTTGTTGATGAAATTCAAACTTCTATTTTTCCGAGACATATGTGCAGATGTCAAAAGCATTAAAGTCATAACCAAAATCTCTCTCTCTCTCTAATGGCGGTTGACCTTGTTAGCTTTCAGAAGATGGAAAATCATGTTGGGATTCATGAATTAGCAGCCTCAGCTGAGATGAAGACTATTGAAGAACAACTTATTCGCATATTACAATCTCACCATCAACAAATTCAACTCGATTTCACCATCAACAAATTCAACTCTCATTTAAGTCTTACAAGTATTAAAGGTTAAAGAGATTCTGAGTACTCAGAAAAAAAGAAACAAAGTCTAAGAATGATTGATTTTAGTATGTATGCAGATGGGTTTAAGCTAAGGTTTAGGAAAGTCCTAGTCTAGAAAGATATGGCAAAAGGTGGATAAAAACATAACTTAATTTAATTTAATGGACTTCAAATCAGATATTCCCAGCAGCTTTGCAGATTTAGGATTGATTGTGCAATGCAAAACTAATGCAAATGGATGACAAAGAGAGTCTACATTAAATTCCTATATATATACTGTTTGAATGAAAGAAGTCTTTATTCCTTTTGTTCTAATCCCCAAAAATACTACAATTCCTACCCTTCTGAATTTCATTTGTGGTCCTCCAGTTGCATCATTTAAATTCCTACAAGTGTCTGAATTTTGAGGACAATGAAATTCCATGTTCAAAGAGACCAGAACACTGTTTAGATATATCACTTTGTCCTTGACTGGCCTAACTTGTTCATATGGGGTGATTCACAGACTTGAACATAAATTCACAATTAATCCATAAATTTGAAAAGTCAAACCTTCACATCCGATAGTCAAACATGTGAATTATCTGCTATCGCCCATATGTAGTTCATAAGGTAAAATGCAATACACTTTTTCAAGGTTTAAACCTTTGTCTATGGGGATTTTAAGACCTAGAACCATTGTAGTTCTTATAGTTGTTTTGCTATTATAAATAACATGTTTTCACTCCCGCAACCACATCACTTTCACCCTGCAAATTGTTCACTTAGCTTGGTCCTCAATGTTCTAATATGATACCATGTACATTCAGTTCACATAAGGAACAGATAACTTTAAATCCAAAGAAATTCAACAAATGAATAAACTTGTAAGACTTAAATGAGAGTTTAAATGCAGAGAAATTCAAGCATTAAAGGTTAAAGAGATTCTGAGTACCAATCAAGCATTATAGGTATTCAAATTATATAGAACATGATTAGACCTAGAAAATATAATCTAATACTCTGAGCAACAAAGTTTATAAGGATGTAAGTAAAAAAAGTATTCAAATTAGCTCCTGAAAGATAGCTGTTATTCATAGTGGTGAAAGAAAAAATTCTAGTCCAGTAGGGAAAAAATTTGACTATGGCTAGCATTAAGATCTAACAGTATATTCCATTATATACCCATATACTACAACACTCACTTACCAAAAACCGTACGCTTCACTACCGGAAGGCCTCTTGTCGGCGGCGTAAACCCGATGGCCAATTCTCTCGGATGAGAACAATCGACCTGAGAAATGGTGAGAAAGGATGAGAATGATGGACTTGATTTGGGGGAAAAATTTGATTTGGGGGAATCTGATTTGGGGAAAAGCGTGAGAGAGGAGAGAGACTTGATTTGGGGGAAACTGTGAGGGATGGACGCGCGCCTCTGCTAAAATAAGCTCTATACCGACGGCCATAGTACGACCCTCGCAATAGGCGACTTTTAAGTGTATATACCGACGGTCACCCAGTGGCCGTCGCTATAGGATCCTATAGCGACGGTTCCGTCCCGACCGTCAATATATCGCGTCGCTATAGGTCAATTTTCTAGTAGTGGTTATTCCTCAATTCTTCGAGCTCCTGCAACTGTAACTTCCTCTGTTCTCTAGCTTGATCTAAATTCATGTTGCATTGCCTAATTGCCCAAAAATCCTTGTGTTCTAGCTCCACAGGGAGGTGACATGGGTTTCCAAACACAATCCGGTAAGGTGACATACCAATATGAGTTTTGTATGCGGTTCTATAGGCCCAAAGTACATCCTCTAATTGTAGACTCCAATCTTTCATGTTCGGGTTGACTACCTTCTCTAAAATGGATTTGACCTCACAGTTGGATACCTCAGCCTGGCCATTACTTTGTGGATGATAAGATGTAGAAACCTTATGCATCACATTGTATTTCCGAAATAGTGCTGCTAACATCCTGTTGCAAAAGTGTGTTCCTCTATCACTGATGATGGCTCTTGGAGTTCCAAACATGACAAATATGTTAGATTTGACAAAATCTGCAACAACTTTAGAATCATCAGTCCTGGTGGCTTTAGCTTCCACCCACTTAGAAACATAGTCAATAGCCAAAAGAATGTAAATATTATCATAAAAAACAAGGAAAGGTCCCATAAAATCAATACCCCAAACATCAAAAATTTCAACAACTAAGATGAGAGTTTGTGGCATTTAATTCCTATGTGATATGTTCCCTGTCTTTTGACAATTCGCACATGATTTACAAAACAGATAAGAATCTTTAATGATTTTTGGCCAATAGAAACTACATTCTAAAACCTTATGGGCTGTCCTTTTCGGTCTAAAGTGACCTCCACAAGCATAAGAGTGACAGAAATTTAGAATCGACAAAAATTCACTATTAGGCACACACCTTCTAACTATCTGGTCGGCACAAAATTTCCATAAATATGGGTCATCCCATACATAATATTTGGTATCACTCTTAAGCTTTTCTTTTTGGGATTTAGAAAACTCACTAGGAATGTAAGCACTCACTAGATAATTCATTATATCAGCATACTAGAGTACGGACTCATGAATGGAAAACAGATGCTCATCTGGGAAAGAGTTCTGCAATGGTAGAGCTTCCTCATCTCTCAGCAACTTACTCAAGTAATTTGCCACCAAGTTGTCTGCTCCTTTCTTATCCTTGATCTCCAAGTCAAATTCTTGCAGCAGTAGAATCCATCTGATAATTCTAGGTTTAGAGTCCTTTTGGTTAGCAAATACCTGCGAGCAGCATGGTCAGAATAAACTACAACTTTAGTTCCAAGCAGATATGATCTAAACTTGTCTAAAGCAAAAACAATAGATAAAAGTTCTTTTTCGGTTGTAGAGTAGTTAATCTAAGCATCATTCAACGTTCTAGAAGCATAGTAGATGGCATGAACAACTTTATCAACTCTTTGTCCCAAGAGCTCCTACTGCATAGTTGTTTGCATCACACATGATCTCGAATGGTAATTTCCAATTTGGTAGTTGTATCATCGGTGCTGAGGTCAATAATTTCTTCAATTTATCACAAGCCTCCTTGCACTCATCATCAAACTGGAATTCCACATCCTTTTGTAACAACTTACATAATGCAACGCTATCTTTGAGAAGTCCTTGATAAATCTGCGATAGAAACCTGCATGTCCAAAAAAAGAGCGAATCTCCCGCACACTTGTGGGGTAAGGCAAAGCAGTAACAATTTCTATCTTAGTTTTATCAACTTCTAACCCCGTAGCTGAAACAACATGACTAAGTACTATACTTTGTTCTACCATAAAATGATACTTTTTTCCAATTAAGAACAAGATTAGTCTCTAAGCATCTATCTAGCACACGAGTCAAATTATCTAGGTATGCATCCAAAGAATCACCATGAATTGTGAAATCATCCATAAAGACTTCAATACAATTTTCAAGAAGATCAAAAAAGATACTCACCATGCATCTTTAAAAAGTACTTGGAGCATTGCAAAGTCCAAAGGGCATCCTACGATATGCAAATGTACCGAATGGACATGTAAATGTGGTCTTTTCCTGGTCTTCGGGTGCAATCACAATCTAGTTATAACCTAAAAAACCATATAGAAAACAATAATAAGTATGCCCAACTAATCTTTCTAACATCTAATCAATAAAAAGGAGAGAAAAATGATCTTTTCTAGTTACATCATTCAATTTCCTATAGTCAATACACACTCTCCATCCTGTTTGCATTCTTGTGGGCACCAACTCATTGTTGTCATTCGTGATAACTGTGATTCCAGATTTCTTTGGTACTACCTGCACCGGACTTACCCATTAACTGTCGGAGATGGGGTAGATTATACCTGCGTCAAGTAATTTTATAATCTCTTTCTTCATTACCTCCATCATGGGTGGATTTAATTTTCACTGTGCTTCTCTAGTGGGCTTAGCTCTATCCTCCAAAAGGATTCTATGCATGCACATAGCAGAGCTTATACCTTTGATATCCGCTATAGTCCAACCAAAGATTGTTATGTGGTCCCTTAGGACTCTTAGCAGTTTGTCCTCTTGAACTTTGGTCAAATTGTTAGCGATGATCATTGGTAGTGTGTCCTCCTTCTCTAGGTATGCATACTTCAAGTGCGTAGGTAACAGTTTCAGTTCTAATGTTGGAGCATGCACAACAGATGATAATGACTTTTGATGAGAAGCAGGTAATTGAATATAATAAACTGCATACTAATCTAAAATTTTAGGTAAAGAATGCAATGCAGCCACAGTTTCCCTCAATTCCTGATTCTGCTCAATCTCTTCTTCCTTGTCCAAGTCCATGCTATTTCTGATGGCAACCTCCAAGCTTTCCTGATGAATTTGTTCAAAAGATCCCTGCACCAAAGAGTCAATGATGTCAATAGCAAAAATAGGATTAATATCACTAGGATACCTCATGGCCTCATATCTGTTGAACTTAATCTTTTCGCCATCAAACTCCACGGTCAAGGTTCCATTGTGTACATCAATCATTGTCTTTGCTGTTTTTAAGAATGGCCTCCCTAACAAAATATATGAAGCATTTGGAGATGTATCATCTGAAAGTAGTATACACACAAGCCAATCATATTTGATATGATGTAGCATATACTTTGTAATCTTATTCAGTTATAAAAGGCATTTTACATTATCTACATGGTGCTGTTATATTAAATGTGATAAACCCATAGTTTTGAGCAATGCTTTTAGAATCATGATGGTGATCATGCTAATGAGATCTAAATTTGAGATAGCTCACAAACTAAAATCGTTCCTAATCGTTGGATTACTAAAAAGGGGATTAGTGAATCCGGATAGATTAGTACATACGTTGCTTGCTCTTAGGAAGAGGATGATTGATCTCATAATCATTTGTGTGGAGACACTAAAGTAAGTATGTCGGTGCTTATTGGAGAATAAGTTCACTGAACGTGGCTCGCTAAGGAATACCTAATGGAGTTTTACTCGGCTGTCAATAGGAATTCCTCTAGTGATAGTAGTACAAGCGATCCTTAGACTTGAGATCATCATAGTATCTTGTATATGATGAGTTATACTTTGACATGTCCCTTAAGACCTTTGGGGTATATCAAAGGGTATGATTGGGTATAATAAGCTGTGCATGGAGATAGGTGAATGATCAACAAAGAATCTACCACGTCTAGTAAAAGATATGAATGTCTTATGTGATTCGATAAATGACAACTCAGTAGTCCTTGGCCAATGTAGAATGAAATTAGAAAGGAGTTTCTAATTTACATTATTTAGAGTTGTGCATTTGGGAATCGAAATACATATAATTAAATAAAATAAGACTTGACAGTAAATCCATGTCTTATATTTAATTAGGACATTGTATGGTAGAAGGGTTGAATTGTACGGTAACTATTCACTGAAAGGTTCTTTTATGATTAATGTTGAAATCTATATTATCTGGAAAGTCGTTGATCGCTAAGGGGGCTTACCCTTATTCTAGAATAAATGTTATTTATTTAAATGAATTAAATAGTTTAATTTATTTATTTAATAAGATTAGAATTGTTCTAATTGATTTATTCGTAACCGGTTTAATATGGAGAACCTAAAGGGTCACACCGCAAAAGGAAAATATTTATTTAAGAAGTAAATATCATAATTGTAATAATAAGTTAAGTGTATTTAATTTAATCTATGGAGATAGAATAAATTAAATAGCTTAATATTTATTATTTAATATTTTAGAAATATTAAATATAAATTAATAAGAGGAGTCTTATTATTATTATTACTATTACTATTATTTAATTCCTAATAGGGATTGAGAATTAATTAATAGAAGTACTCTCTCATGAATTCCTAATTAGATTAGGAGTTTAATTTAATTAAAGGAGTTTAATTAGAATAGAAACCTTAATCCTAAATAGTTTAGGCAAGGGTTTTCCTACATCTATAAATAAGAGAAGTCTTATCATAGATTAGGGTTACACACTCTTGCATAAGAATTATGGAAAGTACTTACAATTTCTATAGAGATAGAAACTAGGGTTTTACCAACACCCATCTTCTTGAATAGATATTATTCCTTGGCGGATCACCTCTAGAGGCCAAACACTTGGATGACTAACGTTGATCAAAGGAAGGAATTTAATCGGTGGAATTCAAGGAGAATACGAAGGAATTGGAGTTGAACTTGTACCCGAGGAAGCACGGTTCTACGAGGGTATAATTTCTTAATCTCTATCTATTTCGTTTAATTAATAATTGTGCATAAAGAAAGATCATGGTGATGGTTTGTATAAAATTTTAAAATCTGATTTTATCGCGCTTCTGCTTTATTTATGTAATTTGATTGCATGTTCACGTTATACAAACCTAACAGTGGTATCAAGAGCCAAACTTTATGCGAATTATTAATTGTTTTGATTATGTATATACATTGATATGTGTTTAGAACAATTTAATTGGGCATAATTGTTTGTGTAAAATTATTATTTTTTTTAATAAATTTTTTTAAAAAAAAAAAACCTTGGTCAAAGTCAACAGTTAAACGTTGACCGTTGACTGGTCAACTGTTGAATGGTCAACTGATGACGTGGCACTTGCTGCTGACGTGGCGCTGACTGGTCAACTGTTGACTGCTGACGTGGCGCTGACTGGTCAACCTTTAAAAATAAAATAATTAATTTGGATCTAGAAGGTTTTGAACCCTTAACCTATTGGTCATAAGTTAGAAGCCTTACCACTACACCAGAATCACTTTTGATTATGAATCAGAATGTTTAATATTTAAACTATATAATTCTGGATTTGAAGTTTGACTTAAAGGCTTGTTTTATTATTTCTTTTAAAGGTTTATGATCAAGGGTTGACCTCATTTTTTTATTTTTTTTATTTTTTGTAAATTAAAATAAAGGAGTTTATTTTGATTTGGAATTTGATTAAGGAACTTATAATTTATTTTTTATTTAAAATTGGATAAATTAAAATAAAAGAGTTTATTTTGATTTGGAATATGATTAAAATAAAGAAGTTTATTTTAATTGAAATTGGATTTCATGATAACTAATTAGAGTTGGAATTGGATTCCATGATAACTAATTGGAGTTGAAATTGGATTTTATACTAACTAATATTGCCCATTAAATGATATCAATGCATATATGGAATGATTTTATTATTCATGAGATGAATATTATTTATTGATGTATATGGAGATATGTATGATAATAAATAGGGATTGATTATGGACTATTGACCAATGTGTGATTGGATTTATTTTAGAGGATGTTTGAATGAATGGGTTTTTATAAATGGGGCCTGTGTACCTCGTCTTCTCTAGTTTTTCTTGATGTAAATTCTATCTTCCTCCTATGTACTTCCCCTTTACTGCTGATCAAAGTTTCTATTTATTGTAAATAATTTTTGTAATAGGATTAGTTAGAATTATTTTGAAGAATTGGAGACCAAGGAGAAAGGAGCGCTTGAAGATCCGTTTGTAATGGAGCCCGGGTTTAAATGTAATAGTTATATTTAAATTTAATTCTTGCACCTTGGGTTTGACCTTTTAGTTCACTTGGTGGCTCTAGTGAACCATACTAGAATAAAAGTCCATAATCAATCCGGGTAAAATATAGTATTCTATATGTGCATGCTTACTATGTATATATTATATATTATCCAACATTCTTTGCATGTTAAATAATATGACGCGTATTTTATATATATATGTGCATGCGCGCTAAACAAGATGAGACTAATAATAACAAACCCCTAAAAGAAATTATATTAAGTCCTAAGCGTTCAAAGATATTTGGAATATCGAACGTCGCCTTCTAGCATGGTAAAGCGATAGAGTATTAAATATTTAATATGAGTTTGTTGTGTCACACAAGGCGAGTATTAAATGTTTAAGATGTTGTTTTATCACATTTGATGCTTATTAAGGAATTGAACATTACTGCTTTGTTGTGCAGACACAAGGGCGGTCTTTTTCTCTTCACATATATGGAAGTGCTAGGTTGGACTTAACTTAGATTATTTTAGCTCGGATGTGCACACACTTGACCATTATAATCTAAGAGGCAAAATACAAGGAGTTACATAGTGATGTAATTGACAATAGTTGTCTACCTATTTATTTATATATAGTTTGTTGTGCACACACAAAGCTATATACATTTGAAATGGGATTCTTATTCTCACTAGCAAACTTTTAATTAGATTTGTCGAACTATATATATTGAGGGTAATATAGTTTGATGAAAAAGTGAGAGATACCAATTTAAAATAAAGACCTAATTTATTTTGGTAATTAATGTATGCTAAAATGTTGTTAAATTACAAATTCATTTACAGAATTTTACAATGTCTAATTTACTATCATTGCAGAGCATATTAGATGCTAATTAACCTGGCCAAATTAAAAGGACTGGTTAAAGAATTTGAGAATAGTTCTCAAGGCTGAAAAGCTATCTTTTGTCCTTAATACCCCTATCCCTGTAATGGTTGCAGACAATGCCTCTGAGGAAGAGATTGCTACTTTTAGAAAATGGCAAGATGATGCACAGTTGGCTCAATGCATCATGCTCGGATCCATGAGTAATGAGCTCCAGCGTTAGCATGAAACTATGGATGCTCCTACTGTACTCATGCACCTTCAAGGAGTTGAATGGTGAGGAAAATAGGACTGCTAGATATTAGATATCTAAGGAGCTCTTCTAATCTAGAATAACCGATGGCACTACAGTATAGAAAAATGTCCTAAAAAATGATCAATCTGTTTGAACAATTGGGACAACTGGGTTTTGTATTGGATGAAGAGTTGATCTAAGATTTGATCTTGCGATCACTCCCGAACTCTTTCTCACAGTTTGTTGTGAATTTCCACGTGAACAAGCTATATATCAGCCTGCATAAGTTGCTTAAACACGTTAAAAACTGTAAAAAGTCACCTTTTAACCAAGAAAGACCAAGTCTTACTGATAGACGATTCTTCCAGGAAGCGGAAGAGGACTAAAGGATCTTCTTAAAAGAAGAACAATTCAAAGAAGGTATAAGGAAAGGCAATAACTAAGTACACTAAGAACAAAACTGATGCAGATTGCAAAGGAGTTTGCTTCCACTACAATAAGCCTGGACACTGGAAAGGAACCTATAAGGAACATCTTGCAAAGGCTAACTAGAAGAAGCTTAGTGAAGCTTCGGTTACAGATATAGGTTTGTTCATCATTGAAATAAATCCTTCTGTAAGTCAAGGTTCTACTTGGGTATTGGATACCGGCTATAGTTCTCACGTATGCAATCCAATGCAGAGACTAAGCAGAAGTAGAAAGCTAAACAAAGAGTAAGTAATCTTACGTGCGGAGAATGGAGCAATGGTTGCTACATTACCCGTAGGAACTTATAGTTTAGCATTGCCTACGGGCAAGTCTATTAAGTTAACAAGTTGTTATTATGTTTCAGTTCTCTTTAGAAACATTATTACTTCCGTTGTTGGACAAGGAAGGTTCTGGTATTATATTTAAGAACAATTATTGTTCTATTTATAATGATAATGTTTTGTTTAAAACTGGAAGATCACTTGATGGACTTTGTAAACTTAACTTACATGAAAAATAATTTTGTAAATTGAACAAACTAGTAAAAGAAAAGGAGATGATCATTCAAAGAGTTGAACATGTGTATTTGATGAAATACAAGTCTGAATCATTTGAAAGGTTCAAAGAATTCAGAAAGCGAAACATATTGACAAAGTATTAAGATTCTTTGATCAGATCGAGTAAGGAATACTTATGTAATGAGTTTCTAAATCATCTCAAAATGGTATTTTCTTATAATGGACACCTCCTGATACGCAATAATTGATTAGTATATTTAAAAGGAGAAATTGTACCTTGTTGGACATGGTGCAGTCCATAATAATTTTTACCGACATTCTAGTATCCATCTGAGGTTATGCCCTAGAAACGGCTGCATATCTACAAAAATAAGGTAACCTCAAAAATCCGAGCCCAAGACTCCATAAAGGTTATGGATAGGGAGGATTCCTACTCTTAAGTATGTTAAGATAAGGGGTTTTCCAGTTTATGTGAAAAGGTTTCAAAGATAAGTTTGGGACAAAATCTGACAAGTGCAGATTTGTGGGATATCCTAAAGAAAGTTTAGGGTATTATTACTATAATCCTACACACTGCCTTCTAAGATAAAGTTGTTTATCATTGAAGGAGTTAGTGGGAGGGTAATAGATCTTGAAGGAGTTCAAGAACCACAAAACACTTTAAGTTGAACCGAGGAACCTGTAGATAGACCTATTGTACCACAACGGAATCGTAAATCTGGAAGAGTACTGAAGATACCTGGGAGGTATGGATTCATTATAGAGGATGATGATGAGGTACGCATCATAGAGGATGATGATCCAGTTATATACGATGAGGCTATGAGTAGAAGACACTCAGAGAAATGGCAGATGGCCATAACATCCGAAATGGACTCCATATATGAGAACTAAGTATAGACTCTGGTTACTCCACTGAAAGGCATAGTGCCTAAAGGGTGTATATGGATCTTTAAAGAGAAAGACTAGGGCAAATGGTAAGGTGGAGACCTATAAGACTAGACGTGTTTAAAAGGTTTCAAATCAAGTCAAGGAGTTGACTGTAATAAAACCTTATTAGCGTGTAATGCTTAAGTCCATTTGGATTTTGCTTGTGATTGAAACTTATTACGAAATCTGGCAAAATGGATGTGAAGACGTCCTTCCTCAATAAAGACTTGAGGAGAATGTATGTATGATACAGCCAGAGGAATTTGTTTCAAAGGTTGAAGCAAATAGTGTTTTAAGCTACAATGATCCATTTATGGATTGAAGCAAGTTTCTCAAAATGGAACATTCATTTTGATGAGACAATTAAAAGAGTTTGATTTTATCAAAAACGAGAATGAATCTAGTGTGTACAAAAGGGTCAGTGGGAGCACTGTGACATTCTTAGTATTACATGTTGATATACTACTGATAAGGAATAACTCACCAATGCTATAATCAGTAAAGTTAAAATTATCTGAACATTCCTCTATGAATAACTTGGGAGGAGCATCCTATAAATTGGGGATATAAATCTATATAGATAGATTTAAAAGGATGTTCGGCTTGACCCAATGAACGTATATTCATTCAATGCTAAAGGTGTTTAGCATGGCAAACTCCAAGATAGGTCTCATGATGAGCTATGGAGTGTATCTCTTTAAATTGTCCTCAATAAAAGGAGATCGCATGAGTTACTATCATGTATGCAATGAATATACAAGGCCTGATGTTGATTAGTCATATTCTGGAGAAGATCACTGTAAGATAGTGATAAACATCTTTAAGTACTTAACCGGTACTAAAGATGTGATCATGATTCATGGTGGCTTTGAATTAAAACTAGAGGGTTAAACTGACTCAAGTTTTTTAGACTGACCAAGACGATAACAAATCCACTTTAGAGTAAATTGTTACCTAGATTGGTGGTGCAGCGAATTGGAAAGGTTCCAAAATAGCAAAGAGTTGCTGATTTAGTGACAAAGACAAAGTATATAGCCGTAAATAAAGCTGCAAGTTGATTGTTTGGATGAAAAGTTCATTACAGAACTAGGAATAGTTCCTAAGTCTCATCTTGGATTCAAACATGTGTTACGGCACTTTCATTTGATTAGAGGAATCATTGAAAGAAGAAAAAGTCACTATAGTGATAGTGGACTGTCAAGAACAACATTGCATATCCATTTACTAAAGCTTTATCCAAACAACAGGATGATCGTCACTTAGAGAAGAAGGGTATTGGATACCATGACGATTGGCTTTAGTGCAAGTGGGAGATTAAAAGTAGTATGCACACAAGCCAATCATATTTGATATGATGTAGCATATACTTTGTAATCTTATTCAGTTATAAAGGGCATTTTACATTATCTACATGGTGCAGTTATATTAAATGTGATAAACCCATAGTTTTGAGCAATGCTTTTAGAATCATGATGGTGATCATGCTAATGAGATCTAAATTCGAGATAGCTCACAAACTAAAATCGTTCCTAATCGTTGGATTACTAAAAAGGGGATTAGTAAATCCGGATAGATTAGTACATACGTTGCTTGCTCTTAAGAAGAGGATGATTGATCTCATAATCATTTGTGTGGAGACACTAAAGCAAGTATGTAGGTGCTTATTGGAGAATAAGTTCACTGAACGTGGCTCGCTAAGGAATACCTAATGGAGTTTTACTCGGCTGTCAATAGGAATTCCTCTAGTGATAGTAGTACAAGCGATCCTTAGACTTGAGATCATCATAGTATCTTGTGTATGATGAGTTATACTTTCACATGTCCCTTAAGACCTTTGGGGTATATCAAAGGGTATGATTGGGTATAATAAGTTGTGCATGGAGATAGGTGAATGATCAACAAAGAATCTACCACGTCTAGTAAAAGATGTGAATGTCCTATGTGATTCGATAAATGACGGCTCGGTAGTCTTTGGCCAAGGTAGAATGAAATTAGAAAGGAGTTTCTAATTTACATTATTTAGAGTTGTGCATTTGGGAATCAAAATACATATAATTAAATAAAATAAGACTTGACAGTAAATCCATGTCTTATATTTAATTAGGACATTGTATGGTAGAAGGATTGAATTGTACGGTAACTATTCACTGAAAGGTTCTTTTATGATTAATGTTGAAATCTATATTATCTGGAAAGTCGTTGATCGCTAAGGG
Source organism: Aralia elata (assembly GCA_034770075.1). Taxonomy (NCBI): domain Eukaryota; kingdom Viridiplantae; phylum Streptophyta; class Magnoliopsida; order Apiales; family Araliaceae; genus Aralia; species Aralia elata. Next base: position 35,545,830 of record CM068385.1, read on the forward strand.
GGCTTACCCTTATTTTAGAATAAATGTTATTTATTTAAATGAATTAAATAGTTTAATTTATTTATTTAAATAAGATTAGAATTGTTCTAATTGATTTATTCGTAACCGGTTTAATATGGAGAACCTAAAGGGTCACACCGCAAAAGGAAAATATTTATTTAAGAAGTAAATGTCATAATTGTAATAATAAGTTAAGTGTATTTAATTTAATCTATGGAGATAGAATAAATTAAATAGCTTAATATTTATTATTTAATATTTTAGAAATATTAAATATAAATTAATAAGAGGAGTCTTATTATTATTATTACTATTACTATTATTTAATTCCTAATAGGGATTGAGAATTAATTAATAGAAGTATTCTCTCATGAATTTCTAATTAGATTAGGAGTTTCATTTAATTAAAGGAGTTTAATTAGAATAGAAACCTTAATCCTAAATAGTTTAGGGAAAGGGTTTTCCTACATCTATAAATAAGAGAAGTCTTATCATAGATTAGGGTTACACACTCTTGTATAAGAATTGTGGAGAGTATTTACAATTTCTATAGAGATAGAAACTAGGGTTTTGCCAACACCCATCTTCTTGAATAGATATTATTCCTTGGCGGATCACCTCTAGAGGCCAAACACTTGGATGGCTAACGTTGATCAAAGGAAGGAATTTAATCGGTGGAATTCAAGGAGAATACGAAGGAATTGGAGTTGAACTTGTACCCGAGGAAGCACGGTTCTACGAGGGTATAATTTCTTAATCTCTATCTATTTCGTTTAATTAATAATTGTGCATAAAGAAAGATCATGGTGATGGTTCGTATAAAATTTTAAAATCTGATTTTATCGCGCTTCCGCTTTATTTATGTAATTTGATTTCATGTTCGCGTTATACAAACCTAACATCATCCTCCATGTCCACAATGTAAAAATCTGCAGGAAAGATTAGTTCATTCACTTGCACCAAGACTTCAATCACCCCTTGGGGGTAAGTATTAGTACGATTAGCCAATTGAATAATAATACCAGTTTGTTTCAAAGGGCCTAGATTTAAAGAAGCATAAATAGATAACGACATAACGTTAATTGAAGCTTCTAAATCTAGCATAGCTTTCTCAAATCTAGTATTACCTATCTTACATGAAATTGTGAACATGCCTGGATCTTTACACTTAGGGGGCATTTTTCTTTAGAGAACCGCTGATACATTCTCACCCACAGTGACTCTTTCATCATTTTTCAATTTTCTTTTTTTAGTGCATAATTCTTTTAAAAACTTTGCATACCTTGACACTTGCTTAATTGCATCGAGTAAAGGGATATTCACCTCTTCCTTCCTGAAAGTCTTCAAAATTTCCTTCTCTTGCTCATCCTTCTTTAAAGTTCTAGGATTCCTGGGGGGGGGGGAAGGTAAAGGATTAGTCTTGAGCTGAGTAGGAAGGTTAGGTATTACCTTTGATGATTCTGCTTCCTCCTTAGCTTTTTCCTCCTCAAACTCAACAGTGGCTTTTAGTGTATCCATTTATTTTCCACTCCTCAAAGTTATAGCACTTGCATTCTCTCTCGAATTAATAGCAGTTTGAGAAGTTAGCTTCCCTGAACCTTGAGAGTCCAATCGACCAACTGTAGTAGCAAGTTGACTCATCTGATTCTCCAAATTGTGGATAGAAGTCTTTGTCTCTTATTGAAATTGCTGAGTTTGGTTCATGAATGCTTTGAACATATCTTCAAGGGATGTTCTAGAATGGGCAGGTGTTGATTGTTTCGGTGGATACTGCTGTTGATCTGGCTAAAATCCTTGTTGCCTTGGTGGGAAAACACCTTGGGCTGGTGGTCTATTTCCTCCATAACTAAAATTGGGATGATCCCTCCAACCTGGATTGTAAGTGTTTGAGTAGGGATCATACTTTCTCTGCGGGCGTGCCTGATAATTTCCTACTGCATTGGCTTGTTGCATGGTGTCATCCTCCTGCAATGTTGGGCATGCATCTGGGTTGTGGCCTGTCATTAAGCATATCCCACAAGCTTTTGTAACTGGCATGTTCCTTGCAGCCATTTGTCTAACCATAGCAGTTAAGTCAGAAATTTGTTGCTCAATATTACTTGTGCTCACTTCATTTACCTTTTTTGGTGCATGATCATTCCTGGTTCCGTATTGCTGTGAGTTGGCTGATATGTTTGCAATCAAGTTCTTTGCAGCCTCCGGAGTCTTGTCAACTAGTGCTCCACCACTAGCAGCATCAAACATACTCCTATCCATTAGTAGAAGCCCCTCATAGAAATATTGAATCAGGTGTTGATCGTCAATCTGGTGGGGTGGACAACTAGAGCACATCTTCTTGAACCTTTCCCAATATTCATACAACGTCTCTCCACTGAACTATCGGATTCCGCATATCTCCTTCCTTATGTTGGCTACTCTTGAAGCAGGAATGTACTTCTCCAAGAAAAACTTCTTCATATCATTTCATGACTGTATTAATCCAAAGAGAAGATAATACAACCAATCCTTTGCCAAATCTGCCAGTGAAAAGGGAAACACTCTCAGCTTGATTTGTTCCTCCGTGATTCCTTGCGGTTTCATGGTGGAGCACACACCACATGGAATTCCTTTAAATGCCTATATGAATCTTCACCTATAAGACCACGAAAGGTAGGCAAAAGGTGAATTAGTCCGAATTTTAGTTTAAAAGCAGCAGTTAAAATAGGATATTCAATGCATAAAGGTTGTTGATTGAGGTTAGGAGTGGCTAATTCTTTCAACGTCCTGTTGTTGTTTTGCACCGCCATCTCTTCTTCTTCTTCTTTTGATTCGGTGGATGACTTGTTTGACAGTAGTTCTAGTGCGATGTTGAGGCCTTGTGATGGAGCTTCGTCGGAATCTGCAATTGTGCTTCGAGATTGACGAGCTTCCTTCCTTAACCTGCGTACAGTTTTCTCTATTTCTGGATCAAAATTTAGTTCAAGAGAGTTAGAGGATCGAGTCATAAACTGAAACAAAAGAAAACAAAGAATAAATAAATGAAAACAAAGAATAAATAAAAACAAATAACACTCCCCGACAACAGCGCCAAAATTTGGGAGCTGTCATTAACACTCCAAAATTAATACCTTACTTTTACGCTACTAACAAAAGAATGAGTATAGCAATAAGCAAGGATCGATCTCACAGAGAGTGAATTACCTTTTATTTATCCTAATGTTTTCTAAATCACAATACTACTAAATATAAGTTGGGGGGTTTTGAATTGAGTAAAACTAACTAATTTAACAGAAAATAATTAATAAGAATAACCAATGAATTAAAGACTTCAGTTCAGTATCGCCTTTTTATAATAATGAAGTAATCAAGTATAACAATATTTATCCTTTAATGAAACTATTAGTCCTAGATAACAATAAGCTCTGCTATCCGAAATTCCCCTTAGATTATCACTCAATAAAACAAGCTCTTCATAAGATTCTAACTATCATACAACCTAGAACAAGCTCTCTAGATTTAATATAATAGCAGCATTAAGAACTAGGGAATTAGACTATTCCAAGCAATAATCACACAAGCTCGGATTATTTAACCTATCTTCTGATAATCTTAGCAATACTCAAAAGTTTGTCCACAATCATGCATTAGCAGATGATATTAGCTAACCAATTCAATTCTGCAAAAATCAAATCAATTAAGTCAAATAACATTCAACAATTAAATCAGATTATTAAGAATAAATTTCATATAAGAAGGAATAAATAAAGTAAACTTGATCAGTCCATTAATTATAAAGAAGCTTCAACATCCCTTAGAACTGAAATATAGAATTTAGCTTGACATGCCTTCAATCTTGCAAAACTAGGGTTTGAATTCCAATGTAGATGATAGTGTAGATGATCCTAATATCTAGCTAATAACATGTATTTATAGTCCTAAGATAATAGCTTAATATTCTAAGAAATAACAATCCAATTACAATTAGAACTCCTTGAAATTCCCTGGCCTGAAGCAAAATAAATTTCCTTTTTCTTGCTGAATCCGTCGAGGCGAATTCGTTTGCACTGGGGGAATTCGTCGGGGCAAATTGGACAAAGGAGACTGGACCAGGGTGAACTCAGAACGCACTGGGGTGGATTCAGCAGAGATGAATTCGCCGGGGCGAATTCATCCTCCTTCACGAACTCGCCGGGGCGAGTTCCCAATTTTCCAAAAACTAATTTTTTTTCTTTTTTTCTTGCTTTAACTTCATTTATCCCTAAAATCAATAAACACCTTAATAAGCTCATATACACCATAAAACATGCAATAAACTAAACATAAAGGAATTATAATAAATGAATATTATGCAATCATCAAATTCTATGAATACAAAATTCAGTATAGTGATAAGCAAGGGTCGATCCCATAGAGAGTGATGTTGTCTTAAATTTATTCTAATATTTCCTAAATCAAAATAACAATAAATATAAAGTGTGGGGTTTTGGATTGAATATAACTAACTAACGTAACAGAAAATAATGAATAAGAATAACCAATGAATTAAAGACTTTAGTTCTCCAGTTCAGTATTGCCTTTTTACAGTAATAGAATAATCAAGTTAATCAATATTTATCCTTCAATGAAATTAATAACCCTAGATAACCGCAATCGCTAATTATCCGAAATTCTCCTTAGGTTTTAAATCTAATGTGACAATCGCCCCACTAGATCCTAACTATTATACAACCTAGAACTATCAGTCTAGATTTAATATAACAATAGTATTAAGAATTCGGGAATTAGATTATTCCATGCAACAATCACACAATCAGGGATTATTTAACTTGTTGATAATCATAGCAATACTCAAAAGTTTGTCCACAATCATATATTACTAATCGCTACTTATGATTAGATACAATATCGTTTGCTTCATACTATATCTTAATCTAGCAGATATTATCAGTTAACTAATTTAATCTTGCAGAAACCAAATCAGTTAAACCAAATAATATTCAATCAATTAAAACAGATTATTAAGAATGAATTCCATATAAGAAGGAATAAATAATGAATACTCAATTAAACCATTAATTGTAAAGAAGGTTTAACATCCCTTAGAACTGAAAATAATGAACTCAGCTTGACATGTTTTCAATCTTGCCTCCAAAACTAGGGTTAACAATGATGTAGAAGAGTATCCTTAAAACTTGACTAGGAACATCTATTTATACTCCTAGAACAAAGTCCTAAAACCCTAAGAAGTAACAATCATAATTAGAGTAGAAATTTGATAAAATTACAAAGCCAAGATTCTTTTCCGCGCGACCGGCGCACCCCGCGCCACTTTTACATTGCCACCAGCGTGCCCCGCACCCCTCCTACAGAACTTCATCCCACCTCAGAGCGCCCCGCGCAGGTTCCTTTGTAATCAAGGCGCGCCTCGCACCGGACCATTAGAAAATCCGATTTTTCCTCTTTTCTTCTTTTCAACTCCAATTCTTCCTGAAATCAATAAACACCATAAAAAGGTCATATACACAATAAAACATGTAATAAAACTAAACATAAAGGAATCAAAATAAATGAATATTATGCACTTATCATTGAGGTAGAGAATGTACACTTGAGAAAGATAACTAAATCTAATATACTAAGAGAATGTGCCCTTACCTTTAAGATAGAGGAATTAGAGAGAACAATCTCTATGTAGAATCGTTCTTCTTTATCCATCGATTCATTGATCACAAGTCAGAGTGTAGTCTCTGATAGATCAGGATTGGGGTTTTGAGATTCCTTAACGACCCCAAGTGTGGAAAAACTTGTGGAGAATAACAATGATAATGCTTCTTCCCCTCATAGAAGTATTGTATTTGTGAAATCCAAAGAGGTTGTAGAGCCGATAATTCCAAGTTGCCTAATCTCTAATGACTAATTAGTTATTCCAAAGAACAACAGGTCACACACTAGTCTGGGTTTTGTAAAACCGCAGAGTAAACCTAAGTCTACGATAAAGCCTCGAAGGATCGTAGAATTTGGAAAATTCAACTCTATGAACTAACCTGGCGTCAATCGTAGAACTGGGTCTTACTCTACGAAATTTCAAAATCGTAAAATGGTATATAACAGAGAGAGGATCAGTCATGGGCAAAGGCATATTCACCACACAAGTCCCAAATGAGGAGATATCCACACACACACTCACATATGTAGTATGTTATAATTATTTTAAGCATGGTCATAAAGCTGCATACTGTTATCACTATGAGTATATTGCATATAGAGGACTCAAAATCAAACAGATTTAGGTCCCGAAGGGAACTAACATTGTAGGACCCAAACGAGTATGGGTACCAAAATGAGCGATAATTATTTTTGCAAGTACCAAGAAGACCTGAATCAATCTGGTATCTCTATAGTGGGTGCTCTAGGCACATGACTGGTAATAAGGCTCTTCTGTCAGAATTTAAAGCTAAGGATAGTCCAGCAGTTATCTTTGGAGACAACAACTCTAGGAAAATCAGAGGCTATGGTGTAATAAGCAATGAAGTTGTCTGATTTAGTAAGGTACCCTATGTTATTGGACTGAAGCACAACTTGTTAAGCATAAGTCAGCTATGCATAAAGGTTATCAAGTCATCTTCCTCTACAACCAGTATCGAGTTCGAGACCTGGAAACTAACTCACTAAAGCTGACTGGATCTAGAGAAGGAAATGTGTATGTAGTCAATCTCTCTAAATTAAGTTCTTCAGCATCAGCTTGTTTCTTTACCAAAGCCTCAGAAGATATAAGCTGGTTATGGTATAGGAGATTGTCTCATCTGAATTTCAAAAGCATGTCAAAACTAGTATCAAAGGATCTAGTCAGAGGTCTACCCAAGTTAAGTTTTGTCAAGGAAAAACCATGTAAAGCATGTCAACTAGGGAAGCAGACCAAGATCTCATTCAAGAGCAAGATAATTAATTCAAATGAAAGACCCTTGGAACTTCTTCACATGGATCTGTTTGGGTAGATTCCAACTGCCAGTCTAGGAGGCAAGAGATACTCACTAGTTGTGGTGGATGACTACACCAGGTTTACATGGGTATTATTCCTAAGCTCAAAAGATGAAACCAGTAATCAATTAACTCGATTCTTTAAGCTGGTAATAAATGAGAAGGGTGAAAAGATAAAGACTATAAGGAGTGATCATGGTAGAGAATTTGACTATTCTGAAGTAAATCAGTTCTGTGAAGATAATGACATTCAACACAACTTCTAAGCTCCAAGAACTCCACAACAAAATGGAGTAGCTGAGAGGAAGAACAGGACACTGATTGAAGTAGAAAGAACACTTCTAGCAGCAACTCATCTTCTTGAGTACTTTTTGGCAGAAGCTGTCAACACAGCGTGCTACACTCAGAATAGATCTTTGATTCACTCTACTCTTAAGAAGACACCCTATGAGTTGTGGAAAGGAAGGAAGCCTAATATAAGCTACTTTCATGTATTTGGTTGTGCATGCTATATCCTCAATAATGGAAAATGATACCTTACAAAATTCTAGCCAAAGTCAGATGAAAGAATCTTTCTTAGTTACTCTATAGAAAGCAAATCCTATAAAGTGTTCAACAAGAATTCCTTGAGACTAAAAGTCTCAATTCATGTCACCTTTGTTGAGGCTGATTAAGGAAAGTCAAGTAAAATAACTCAACCTAATGAAATCGTAGGGTTGGACCCTTAGATCGCAGAGCAGAAGAACCCTACGATCGTAGAAGCTGAAGTAGTAGAATCGGATCCGACGATCGTAGTGCCTCACCCGAAAATCTTAGAGTCTTTAGTTCCAAGCATAGGAACTCTACGAATCAATAAACATGTAGAACAAGAACCAAATCTTGAAGGTCTCAGACAATAAGGCACAAGGACAGACATTCCATTTAGAAGCAAATGGGCAAGAGATCACACTCAGAATTTAATTATTGGAGATCTAATAGCTAGTGTTAGAACAAAGTCAGCCACAAAAAATGAATGCTTCTACCTTAGTTTTCTCTCTTAGACAGAGTCCAAGAAAATTGAAGAAGTATTGGAAGACTCAAGCTGGATTGAAGCTATGCAAGAAGAGCTAAATCAGTTAGAGAGAAGCAAAGTTTGGAGGTTGGTTCCTAAGCTAAAAGATTATCCAGTTGTTGGCACTAAATGGGTCTTCAAGAATAAAATGGATGAAACTGGGGGAATCACAAGGAATAAAACAAAATTAGTGGCTAAAGGCTACTCATAGGAAGAAGGGATTAACTATGACGAAACGTTCGCACCTATCGTTAGATTGGAAGCTATCAGGATGTTCCTAACTTATGCAGCCCACATGAAGCTCAAAGTTTTTCAAATGAATATCAAGAGTGCTTTCTTAAATGGTGAACTTCAAGAAGAAGTTTATGTTGAGCGACCCCCAGGTTTTGTTAATTCAACTTATTCTAATTATCTTTATAAGTTAGATAAAACACTCTACGGTCTAAAGCAAGCACCTAGAGCATCTATTGAAACACTCACAAATTATCTTATTGAAAATGGATTTATTAGGGATAGAGTAGACACAACTCTGTTCCTTAAGAAGCACAAGGATAAAATTCTGTTAGTACAAATCTATGTAGATGATATTATTTTTGGTTCTACTGACGAAAAATTATGTGAGAGATTTGCCAAGTTGATGTAGAGAAAGTTTGAAATGAGCATGATGGGTGAGCTAAACTACTTCCTTGGACTCCAAGTGAAGCAGACTGATGAAGGAATCTTCATCAACTAAGCCAAGTACATCAAGGATCTACTTAAGAAGTATGGCATGAAATCAGCTACTCCCATGAAAACTCCTATGGCTTCTATAACAAAACTTGACAAAGATGAAAATGGTAAGAGTATAGAGATTACTCAATACATAGTTATGATTGGGTCTCTCCTATATTTGACTGCTAATAGACCATACATTATGTATTCTACCTATATTTGTGCTAGATTTCAAGCTAATCCTAATGTAATATCCCAAATATTTATGAGGCTTGTAAATATGATCTTGAAAGACTTAATAAAGGTTAACTTGAAAACCTATTCGTTATGAATAGAATACCTAAGAAATGATTACTCGGGTAAACATTGAAAATCTAATACGACTCGATTAAGCGATAGTATGCGATTAGAGGTTAAATTATAACCTAACTTTTGTGTTATGTGTTTAAAGATCGTATTACGACCTAGATTGTGTTTACGTGTTAGAATATACGAATTAGGGTTTCGTATGAGACAATAAAATTTTTTCGAGAAAAGACATAAAAATACTATTCACGCTAAAAATGTCTTTTTCGTTTTCTAACTTTTCGAATTATGTCATAGCGTTTATACGGGAGATAAAGACGTAATCTCTAATAAAATTTATGAAAGGGTAAAATTGACTTTTTCCCAATCGGATGAGTTAGGAAGTTAACTAGAAAATCGAACTAGAAAGAAAACTAGTTGGAGTAACTAAGTTAGGGTTAAGCTTGATTGAGCTTAGGGTTTGGAAGGATTGGCTAGAGTTGAGCCAGGCTTGGCTAAGGTTGAGTCACAGCTTGGCTAGGGTTGAGCCACGACTTGGCTAGGGTTGAGCCACGACTTGGAGCCAAATAATTTTGGCTTGGTGGGCCTGGATTTGGTTAGAGAAAGTAAGGGCATTTTGGCCATTTAGAAAGTGTGGAATACTTACATATTGTGTATGCAAGTATTCTTGTCTTGCAGTTGGAGTAGTCAAGTGGGACTTTGCTACCTAAGGGGGAGGATGTGGCCTTTGTGAGTCTTGGGTTTCTATGTGAGGTTGTTAGTGTAGAGATGTGGTGTAATGACCGGGAATTCTGGATTTACCTTGTAATTCAAATTTTTGAATATTAATGAATATATTATATTTTATTCATATTATTTTTGTGTTACGTGTTTAAAGGTTGTGTGACAACCTGAATTATGTGAATGCATGAAATTTTACGTGTTATAGTTTTGATTAAGTGAATAATTGATTTCACGTAGCGTCGCTAAATCACTATTCACAGGGCACATTTTCTGAGGCACTATTCACGCCATAATATTTTTTCCTCTTTTTCAATTTTAATAAATTTCATAAATACGTGTACGCGTACGAATAATTTTTCCAAGTGTCGAAAATTTTATTTGAGCTGATACGTGATTTTATCCGTATCTGAAATGTATTCTATGCGTGTTCCAAATATTTGGACAAATCCCATAATAATTATTTTTATACATCCCAATATTTTATGGGAGTACCCATTTTAATTTTGGGTAGAGTTATTTACCAGCTTTGGTACAAAAGTGGGAGTTTTCGGATATATTTTTGTGTATTTAGGTTTTTATTTTGGCTTGTTACACCAAGTGGGAACCAACCAAACCATTTTCAACCAATCAAATTGCTAGGAAATTAGGAGAGAGAAGGGAGGTTGCCGGCAAGTTTGAATTTTGGCCTCCTTGAGCCACAAACCCATTTTATTCCCTAAATTCCTCCTCCACTTCTCCTTTTCCATTTCATTTCCTCCCACGCCACTTCCCTTGCTTTTCCATTCCAAGTTAGCCCATCAGCTGATAGAGAGAGAGGGAGAGAAAGAGGGAGAGAGCTGCAAAGAGGAAGAAGAAAGAAGGAGAAGGTCGCCGGAGAAGTCGCCGAAAAAAGAGAAGAAGGTCGCCGGAAAAAGGAAGGAGGAAGAAGAAGAAGGCACGGGTGGAAGAAGGAGAGAATCCAAGCAAGGAGGACCCTCAAAATCAAGCCTAGCCGAGCTTCTTAACCTCTAGGAAGCATTTACAGAGGTAAACAACCAACCAAATCCATTCCATTCGATTTCTTGTAAAGATTTTCAAGTTTTTCTTAGTTTTGAGCTCTTAAGCTTGTGGGTCAGATTTATGACGATTCTTGGTGTTTTTGTTTGTTGTGATTGTTTGTAAATGTTGTTAAGAGACTATAGAAGCCATTAATAACATCAAAGTGGAACAAAAGTGGAACAAATTCGTACCTTGGCTTAATGGAGCAAGAACAATGGACAAAACATGGACTTTGGACATTCGGACCATTTTAAATGACTGTAAAGCTATGCGTTCGTGTTTGTTAATTTTGTTTGTTGCTATGGTATTGTAGCTCCATGGGTTACGAAGCTAACCCAATTGGAATGGAGTAAAAAAGAGTTAAAATGAGTTCGTAGTAATGATTTTTGTAAAACTTGTCAAGAACTCGAAGAACAGAGTATGAACTTTACACTTTGGCTTAAGATTTGGCCATGTTAATGTTTATAAATAATTCTTAATTTTTGATATGTTATAGCACCATAAGTTAGGAGTCCATAGAGTCTGGAATGGACCAATTTGCTTGTGTATTGAAGGAGTTATGGAGGTTGGAGTGGCCGGAGGTCGAAGTCGCGAACTGGGAACAAACCCAGAATCCGGCTACTGTAGAATGGCGCCACAACGCCACTCATAAGCCCTGCAGCTCACGCTGCTGCGATGGGCAAGTTGGTAAAAGACGACTCACGCCGCAGCGTGAGGCCCAAGCTCTAAGGCTCACGCCGCAGCGTGAAGCCCTGCCATGGAGAAGACACGGGACTCACGCTGCAGTGTGATGTCCAACACTAAGGCTTGGCGCTGCAGCACCAGTGCCGTGTCCAGCCTGGGTCGGGTCGATCAGACCGGATCTGGTCGGGTCGAACCTAATGAGTTCCTTTCAGCGGGTCCAACACTTATATATTTCTTTGTACTAAATGATTTGACAGGTTATTTATTCATATTTGGTTAAGGCCTTACATGCCTAATTTTATGTTAAATGTCAACCAAATTGGTATTGTCTTAAGGAGAAAATTGAATAATCAATGAGACCCCCGATTGGATAGTCGTAGGGCAATCAATGTGTTTTAATGATGCAGCGTCCGTTTTGAACCATTATTTGGAATGTGACTAATTGTTATGTAAATATGTACTTAATTATGTAGGATATTAAGGAGCGTGTGTTATAATATTGTAGCAGCGCATCAGGCAAGTTTCTTAATGTTTGTCTAACCCTTGTGTTGGGCAAGTTTCTAAACCTTATGCACTATTCTTTTTATTTCGTGCAAACAGGTGTATGTTATGCAAGTTTCCTTTAACCCTACTCAATTTACATTCGAGCAGGATGTGGTGTATTATACAAGTTTCCTATCCTAACTCAATTTATTTATTGAGCCAGTTTCCTCAACCGTATAACTTTTGTTATTGTGCGAGTTGTTTATTAATTGAGCAATCATTCTATATTATTGCAAGTTTCTTAACTTAACTCAATTTATATTTGAGCAAGTATTATGCATTGTTGCAAGTTTCCTAACTCAACTCGACTTATCATTTTTCAATTATGGTTAGTGGTTTAATTATTGTTAATTACTCCACATCAAAGATAATTATTGATATTCGCACCTTGTGCATTTGAATTCATTATATGTTGTTGGACTGTGAAACGTTTAAGTTCTTCATTCATGAACTATTTAAGGGAATAGTCTACGCCACTTGTTTCGGCTAGACACATACAGGTTATTATTTTAAAAGCTATCCAAATCGATTGTTGGTGCGGATTCTTGGACTGAGAGAGCAACCCTTATGTAGGGGATTTTAATGTGTCGATTATTCGATGCAGTCAGAGCTAAATGTTATGCATATACATAGGGTACGAGAGGCTGATCCCCTCGAGTACTACTGACGGGCCAGGCGTTTAAAAGGGTTAGTTGAATAACTGATCCTTTGGCCAAATAGTTCATGGTCTATTGGACCACTCAGCAGTAAATAATCAATATTCATCATTTCTTTTGAACTTTGATTATATTGTCAGCTATTTCTTCAATGTCTTAAATTGTTGACCTATGCAATTATGGTTCTCATTCATTCATGATATATCCTCTTTATTCATTTTAAACTTGTCGAGCAAAGTAGTTGCTCACTCTTGCTATATCATGAACCTATTGCAGTTAAGCCGGGGAGTTCCAAAGCGGACAAAGGCAAAGGAAAGCTTAAGGAATAGTTATATGTATTATCCCGTTATGTAATCGTGGAATCGTTTTGTATTATTATTTTATTCTACGATGTAATCATTTAAGGTTATAGACCTTGGGACCGTAGTAAACCTTTTGTAATGAATAACATATGTTTATTTATTCCGCATTAGTTGATTTATGTTGTTTAGAGGTGTATGGATGTATTTTATCGTGAGCACTAGATTCGAGGTATTGGTACCTGAATTTGGGGGTGTCACATGTGGCCTCTTTGATAGCTTATGGTGTGTTGGCTAGCAAAAAGAGGTGAGATATGGCCTCTTTAATAGCTTATGGTGTGTTGGCTAGCCAAAAGAGGTGAGATGTGGCCTCTTGTGGAGCAACACATTTGTTGTAAGAGCAAGTGGTAGGCCAAGGCCTTGTTGGCCAATAGTGAGTGGTGGAGCTTAGGGCCTTTTTGGCAAATTATGGATAGTGAAAGTAGTATACACACAAGTCAATCATATTTGATATGATGTAGCATATACTTTATAATCTTATTCATTTATTAATAAAAGAATTAATATGTTAAAGGCATTTTACTTTATCTACATGGCGTTGTTATTTTATATATGATAAACCCATAGTTTTGAGCAATGCTTTTAGAATCATGATGATAATTATGCTAATAAGATCTAAATTCTTAGAAAGCTTAAAACTAAAATCGTTCCTAATCATTGAATTACTAAAAAGGGGATTAGTGAATCCGGGTAGATTGGTACATACTTTGCTTACTCTTAGGAAGAGGATGATTGATCTCATAATTATTTGTGTAGAGACACTAAAGCAAGTACGTAGGTGCTTATTAGAGAATAAGTTCATTGAACGTGACTCGCTAAAGGAATACCTAATGGAGTTTTACTTACCTGTCAAGAGGAATTCCTCTAGTAATAGTAGTACAAGTGATCCTTGGACTTGAGATCATCATAGTATCTTGTGTATGATGAGTTATACTTTGACATATTCCTTAAGACCCTTAGGGTATATCAAAGGGTATGCTTGGGTATAATAAGTTATATATGAAGATAATGAATGGTCAACAAAGAATCTACCGCTTCTAGTAAAAGGAGATAATGTCATATGTGATTCGATAAATGACAATTCAGTAGTCCTTGGCTAAGGCAGAATGAAATTAGAAAGTAGTTTCTAATTTGCATTATTTAGAGTTGTGCATTTGAGAATCGACATACATATAATTAAATAAAATAACACTTGACTGTAATTGTGACACCCCCAAATCCGGGTACTTCATTCCCACAGGATTTGGTGTTCACTATCCAAATAAATCACATCACATCTAACTACCCATAAAAATATAAGAATGAAAGCTCTTAACTGAAATAGAAATCCCCCATTAAAGGGTTACACCATTATATTTAAATAAATAAATTAAACTATTTAATTCATTTAAATAAATAATATTTATTGCACAATAAGGGTAAGCCCCCTTAGCGATCAACGACTTTCCAGATAATATAGATTTCAACATTAATCACAAAATAACTTTTCAGTACATAGTTATCGTACAATTCAATCCTTCTACCATACAATGCCCCAATTAAATATAAGACATCGAATTACTGTCAAGTCTTATTTTATTTAATTATATGTATTTCGATTCCCAAATGCACAACTCTAAATAATGCAAATTAGAAACTCCTTTCTAATTTCATTTTGCCTTGGCCAAAGACTATTGAGTTGTCATTTATCGAATCACATAGGACATTCACATCTTTTACTAGACGTGGTAGATTCTTTGTTGATCATTCACATATCTCCATATACAACTTATTATACCCAATCATACCCTTTGATATACCCTAAAGGTCTTAAAGGACATGTAAAAGTATAACTCATCATACACAAGATACTATGATGATCTCAAGTCCAAGGATCACGTACTACTATCACTAGAGGAATTCCTATTAACAGCCGAGTAAAACTCCATTAGGTATTCCCTAGCGAGCCACGTTCAGTGTACTTATTCTCCAATAAGCACCTACATACTTGCTTTAATGTCTCCACACAAATGATTATGAGATCAATCATCCTCTTCCTAAGGGCAAGCAACGTATTTACTAATCTATCCGGATTCACTAATCCCCTTTTTAGTAATCCAACGATTAGGAACAATATTAGTTTGTGAGCTATCTAGAATTTAGATCTCATTAACATGATCACCATCATGATTCTAAAAGCATTGCTCAAAACTATGAGTATATCACATTTAATATAACAACACTATGTAGATAATGTAAAATGCCTTTTAAGAAAATCAATTCTTTTATTAATAAATGAAAAAGATTACAAATTATATGCTACATCATATTAAATATGATTAGCTTGTGTGCATACTACTTTCAATCTCCCACTTACACTAAAGCTAATCGCCATGGTATCTAATACCCATCTCCTCTAAGTGACGATCAAACTGCTGTTGTTTTAAAGCTTTAGTAAATGGATCTGCAATGTTGTCTTGAGAGTCCACACGTTCCAGGGTGATATCTCCTCTTTCAATGATCTCTCTAATCAAATGAAACCGCCGCAACACGTGTTTGGATTTCTGATGAGACCTAGGTTCCTTAGCCTGCGTAACAGATCCGGGGTTGTCACAGAATAAAGGTACAACTCCTCTAATGCTAGGAACCACTCCAAGTTCAGTTATGAACTTCTTCATCCAAACAACTTCCTTTGCAGCTTCACTTGCAGCTATGTACTCTACCTCTGTCACTGAATCAGCAACTGTTTGCTGCTTAGAACTTTTCCAACTCACCGCGCCACCGCTTAAGGTAAACACGTACCCTGAAACGAATTTACTGTCATCTTGGTCCGTTTGAAAACTTGAGTCTGTATAGCCCTCTAGTTTCAATTCAGACCCACCGTAGACAAGAAATACATCCTTAGTTCTTCTCAAGTACTTTAGGATGTTTTTCACTACCTTCGAGTGCGCTTCTCCTGGATTCGACTGATATCTTCTTATTACACTAAGTGCATGAGCGACATCTGGTCTAGTACATATCATATCGTACATGATAGATCCTATTGCTGAAGCATAAGGAATCTTACTCATACGGTCTCTCTCCTCAGGTGTCTTTGGGGCCTGTTTCTTGGAGATATGTATTCCATGGCTCATCGGTATGAGACCTTTCTTGGAATCTTCCATGCTAAACTTCTTTAGCATCGAGTTAATGTACTTTCCTTGGGTCAAGCCCAGCATCCTTTTAGATCTATCTTTATAGATTTTTATCCCCAAAATGTAGGATGCCTCACCCAAGTCCTTCATGAAGAAGTGTTTAGATAACCAAATTTTGATCGACTGTAGCATAGGAACATGCCCTATTATTAATATATCATTAACATATAATACAAGGAATGAAACAGCGCTCCTACTAACCTTCTTGTACAGACAAGGTTCATCTTTATTTTTGATAAAATCAAACCTTTTGATTATCTCATCAAAACGGACGTTCCATCTTCGAGAAGCTTGCTTCAATCCATAAATGGATTGTTGTAGCTTACAGACTTGGTTTGTTCCAACCGTTAAAACAAAACCCTCTGGCTGTATCATATATACATTCTCCTCAAGATCTCCATCGAGGAAGGCCGTTTTCACGTCCATTTGCCAGATCTCGTAGTCATAATAAGCTGCAATTGCAAGCAAAATCTGAATGGACTTGAGCATAGCTACTGGTGAGAAAGTTTCATCATAGTCAACTCCTTGTCTTTGTTTGAAACCTTTTGCACTTTACCTTGCCATCCGCTCTAGTCTTTCTCTTAAAGACCCATTTACACCCAATAGGCTTAATGCCCTCAGGTGGTGAAACCAAAGTCCATACTTGGTTTTCATACATGGAGTCCATCTCGGATTTCATGGCTTTTAGCCATTTCTCTGAGTCTTTATTACTCATAGCCTCTCCGTAAGTCAATGGATTATCATCATCTATGATGCGTACCTCATCATCATCCTCTATGATGAATCTATACCCATCAGGTATCTTCGGTACTCTTCCAAATTTATGAATAGGTAGTGGTATAGTAGGTTCTTCTACTTGGTCAGGTACCTAACTTTGATCCGTAGTATTTTGTGGTTCTTGAACTTCTTCAAGATATATCTTACTCCCACTGACCTCTTCAAGGATAAACTCCTTTAACAAGAAGGCAGCGTGTTTCGCAACAAACACCTTTTGATCAGTAGGATGATAGAAATAATATCCTAAACGTTTTTTAGGATATCCTACAAATCTACACTTGTCAGATCTAGTTTTCAGCTTATCATGCTCAAACCTTTTAACATAAGCTGGACAACCCCAAGTCTTAACATGCTTAAGACTAGGTTTCCTCCCTATCTATATTTCATATGGGGTCTTTGGGACGGATTTAGTAGGTACCTTGTTAAGTAGGTATGCAGCCGTTTCTAGGGCATAACCTCAGAAGGATACTAGAAGGTCGATAAAACTCATCATGGAACGAACCATATCCAACAATGTTCGATTTCTCCTTTCAGATACACCATTTAACTGTGGCATCCCTGGTGGAGTCCATTGTGAGATTATACCATTGAGACAACTTAGAAACTCATTGGTCAAGTATTCACCTCCTCGATCCGATCGAAGAATCTTAATACTCTTACCAGTTTGCTTCTCTACTTCACTTCTGAATTCTTTGAACTTTTCAAACGATTCAGATTTATATTTCATTAAATACACATATCTAAATCTAGAATGATCATCAATGAAAGTAATAAAGTAAGAATACCATCCTCGTGCATTCGTTGTCAAAGGTCTACATACGTCTGTGTGTACCAACGCTAACAACTCTGTAACTCTTTCTCCTTTTCCACTAAAAGGGGATTTAGTCATCTTACCCATGAGACAAGATTCACAAGTTGGATATGATTCGTAATCATATAGCTCTAAAAGCCCATCTTTATGCAACTTGGTTAATCTTATTTCATTAATGTGACCGAGTCTACAGTGCCACGTAAAGGTATAATTAACATCATCTCTTTTTCTTTTCTTAGTTTGTTCAATTTGAAGTATATTTTCATGCAAGTCAAGTATGTAAAGTCCATTCAGTAAATTGCCAACACCATATAAAACATTTTTATTTTAAATAGAACAACTGTTGTTCTTTATTATAATATCAAAACCATCCATATCCAATACAGAAATTGAAATAATATTTCTAATGAGTGTTGGAATATAATAACAATTATTTAAACTAATGGACTTGCCCGTAGGCAGTGCTAAACATTAAGTTCCTACAGCTAATGCAGCAACCTTTGCTCCATTTCCCACTCGTAGGACGACTTCATCCTTGTTCAGTTTTCTACTTCTGCTTAGTCCCTACATATTATTGCATATGTGAGAACTATAGCCGATATCCAATACCCAAGTAGAATTTTGACTTTCAAAAAAATTAATTTCAATCATGTACAAACCTAGATCGGAAGTCGAAGCTTCTCCATGCTTCTTTTGGTCCGCAAGATACTCCTTGCAGTTCCTCTTCCAGTGTCCCAGCTTATTGCAATGGTAGCAAATTCCTTTGCTATCTGGATCAGGTTTCTTTTTATCCTTTCTCTCCGCCTTGCCCTTAGACTTATTATTTTTCTTCTTTTCAGAAGATACCTTGGGCCTCTTCCTTTTCTTGGAAGAATCATCCACTAGTAAGACTTGGTTCTTGTTGGATGAGAAGTGACCTTCAGCAGTTTTCAATATGTTAAGTAACTCAGGCAAGCTGACGTCCAACTTATTCATATGAAAATTCACAAAAAATTGTGAGAAGGTGTCCGGGAGTGACTGCAAGATCAAATCTTGGCTTAACTCCCCATCCATCACGAACCCAAGTTGTCCAAGTTGTTTAATCAGATTGATCATCTTAAGGACATGAGTCTCAACGGCAGTGCCCTCGGTCATACGAGATCGGAAGAGCTCCTTAGATATCTGATATCTAGCAGTCCTACTTTGCTCACCATACAACTCTTTGAGGTGCAGTAATATAGTAGGAGCATCCACAGTTTCATTCTGATGCTGAAGCTCGTTACTCATGGATGCGAGTATGATGCATTGAGCCAAGATTGCATCATCTTGCCACTTTCTGAAAGTAGCAATCTCTTCCTCAGAGGCTGTTTCTGCAACATTTGCAGGGACTGGCGAATTTAGGACATAAGAAATCTTTTCAACAGTGAGAACAATTCTCAGATTCCTTAACCAGTCCGTGTAATTCGGTCCGGTCAGTTTGTTAGCATCAAGTATGCTATACAATGATAGTGAGTTTGACATTTTTAAATTCTGCATGTGAAATAGACAACATTTTAGCACACATTCATTTTATTAATCATCAAAAATAAATTAGGTCTTTATTTAAATTGGTATCTCCCACTATTTTCATCAAACTATATTACCCTCAATATATAGTTCGGCAAATCTAATTAAAGATTTTCTAGTGAGAATAAGGATCCCATTTCAAATGTATATAGCCTTGTGTGTGCACAACAAACTATATATAAATAAATAGGTAGACAACTATTGTCAATTACATCACTATGTAACTCCTTGTATTTTACCTCTTAGATTATAATGGTCAAGTGTGTGCACATCCGAACTAAAACAATCTAAGTTAAGTCCAACTTAGCACTTCCATATATATGAAGAGAAAAAGACCGCCTTTGTGTGTGCACAACAAAGCAGTAATGTTCAATTCCTTAATAAGCATCAAATGTGATAAAACAACATCTTAAATATTTAATACTCGCCTTGTGTGTGCACAACAAACTCATATTAAATATTTAACACTCTATTGTTTTACCATGCTAGAAGGCGACGTTCGATATTCCGAATATCTTTGAACGCTTAGGACTTAATATGATTTTCTTTGAGGGGTTTATTATTATTAGTCTCATCTTGTTTAGCGCGCATTATATATATATATATATATATATATATATATATATATATATATATAATACGCGTCATATTATTTGACATGCAAAGCATGTTGGATAATATATAATATATATATAGTAAGCATGCACATATAGAATACTATATTCTACCCAGATTGATTATGGACTTTTATTCTAGTTTGGTTCAGTAGAGCCACCAATTGAACCAAAAGCTCAAACCTAGGTTGCAAAAATTAAATTTAAATATAACTATTACATTTAAACTCGGGCTCCATTACAAACAGGTCTTTAAGCGCTCCTTGCTCCTTTATCTCCAATTCTTCAAAATTAATTCTAACTAGTCCTATTATATAAACTATTTAAAATAAATAGAAACCTTGATCAGCAGTCAAGGGAAAGTACATAAGAGGGAGATAGAATTTACGTATTGGTCAATCATCCATATATCCAAGCATCCTCTAAAATAAATCCAATCACGCATTGGTCAATAGTCCATAATCAATCCCTATTTATTATCATACATATCTCCATATACATCAATAAATAACATTCATCTCATGAATAATAAAACCATTCCATATATGTATTGATATCAATTAATGGGCAAAAGCTTTGCTAATACTTAGTTTTTGAAACAAAATAAACTCTTCTATTTTAATCAAAAAACCAAATCCAAATTAAACTCCTTTAATTTTAGCAATCTGAAATCCTATTCTAGATAAAATAAACATCTTTATTTTAAACTTTTATCAATTAAATAAACCATTTATTTTAATTGAAAGAAAAAATAATTTTTCAAAACCTGCAGACCGGCGCGGCCGCGCTCCAAATTGAATTAGGAGCGACGCGGCCGTGCTCCAGAATGAACTGGAAGTGGCGCGGCCGCGCCGCGATGCAGATTTAGGAAAAATTTTCTACCCAAAAATCCAATCATATTGCA
The DNA here is from genome assembly GCA_034770075.1 of Aralia elata. Taxonomy (NCBI): domain Eukaryota; kingdom Viridiplantae; phylum Streptophyta; class Magnoliopsida; order Apiales; family Araliaceae; genus Aralia; species Aralia elata. Next base: position 35,566,682 of record CM068385.1, read on the forward strand.
TATCAATTCATACACGGAATCATCAAAATCAATAATTAACACAAGGATTAGGCTCTGATACCACTGTTAGGTTTGTATATAACGCAAGCATGTAATCAAATTACATAAATAGGGCGGAAGCGTGATAAAACGGATTTTAAAATTTTAATACAAACCATCACTATGATCTATCCTTGTGTTCAATTATCAATTAAACGAAAGAGAAAGAGAATAAGAATTATACCCTCATAGATCAAAGCTTCCTCGGGTACAAGTTCAACTCCTAGTCCTTCGTGTTCTCCTCGAATTCCACCGATGAGATTCCTTCCTTTGATCAACGTTAGCCACCCAAGTGTTTGGCCTCTAGAGGTGATCCACCAAGGAAGAATAGGTATTCAAAAAGTTGGGTGTTGGGAAAACTCAAGTTTCTATCTCTATAGAAATTGCAAGTACTCTCCACAATCTAATGCAAGAGTGTGTAACCCTAATCTATGAGAAGACTCCTCTTATTTATAGATGTAGGAAAACCCTTCCCTAAACTATTTAGGATTGAGGTTTCTATTATAATTAAACTCCTTTAATTAATTATGCTCCTAATCTAATTAGGAATTCATGAGAGAGTACTTCTATTAATTAATTCCCAATCCCTATTAGGAATTAAATAATAGTAATAGTAATAATAATAATAAGACTCCTCTTATTAATTTATATTTAATATTTCCAAAATATTAAATAATAAATATTAAGCTATTTAATTTATTCTATCTCCATAGACTAAATTAAATACACTTAACTTATTATTACAATTATGCAATTCACTTCTTAAATAAATATTTTTCTTTTGCGGTGTGACCCTTTAGGTTCTCCATATTAAACCAGTTGTGAATAAATCAATTAGAAAAATTCTAATTATATTTAAATAAATAAATTAAACTATTTAATTCATTTAAATAAATAATATTTATTCCACAATAAGGGTAAACCCTCTTAGCGATCAACGACTTTCCAGATAATATAGATTTCAACATTAATGACAAAATAACATTTCAGTACATAGTTACCGCACAATTCAATCCTTCTACCACACAATGTCCCAATTAAATATAAGACATGGAATTACTTTCAAGTCTTATTTTATTTAATTATATGTATTTCGATTCACAAAATGCACAACTCTAAATAATACAAATTAGAAACTCCTTTCTAATTTCATTCTGCCTTGGCCAAAGACTACTGAGTTGTCATTTATCGAATCACATAGGACATTCACATCTTTTACTAGACGTGGTAGATTCTTTGTTGATCATTCACTTATCTCCATGTACAACTTATTATACCCAATCATACCCTTTGATATACCCTAAAGGTCTTAAGGGACATGTAAAAGTATAACTCATCATACACAAGATACTATGATGATCTCAAGTCCAAGGATCACTTGTACTACTATCACTAGAGGAATTCTTATTGACAGCCGAGTAAAACTCCATTAGGTATTCCTTAGCGAGCCACGTTCAGTGTACTTATTCTCCAATAAGCACCTACATACTTGCTTTAGTGTCTCCACACAAATGATTTTGAGATCAATCATCCTCTTCCTAAGAGCAAGCAACGTATGTACTAATCTATCCGAATTCACTAATCCCTTTTTTAGTAATCCAACGATTAGGAACGATCTTAGTTTGTGAGCTATCTAGAATTTAGATCTCATTAACATGATCACCATCATGATTCTAAAAGCATTGCTCAAAACTATGGGTTTATCACATTTAATATAACAGCACTATGTAGATAATGTAAAATGCCTTTTAAGAAAATCAATTCTTTTATTAATAAATGAATAAGATTACAAAGTATATGCTACATCATATCAAATATGATTGGCTTATGTGCATACTACTTTCAATTACCTCCTGAACTGGGGCACATTCACAATGTGTTTCATGTGTCAGTGTTGTGGCCATACAAACCAGACTACAAGCACGTTATATCATACGAACCAATTCAAGTCGAGAAGGACTTATCGTATGAGGAGATTCCTGTCCAAATACTTGATACGAAGGAACAAAAGTTAAGGAATAAGATCATTCATTCCGTTAAATTTCTCTGGAGAAATCACGGAGTTGAGGAAGCTACGTGGGAACTCGAGGAGAAGATGAGAGCGAATTATCCGCAATTATTTGAGTAACCTTATTTTACAATTCCGAAGACGGAATTTTTATAAGGGGGAGGATGTAATGACCGTGAATTTTAAACTCCATGATTAATTAAATATAAATTTTAATTTTTAATGAGTTAGCTTTGTATGCTTATTTAAATCTTGGGAGATAAATTGATTATGTGGTAACTGCGCGTAATTGCCTAGATTTATGAAAGGGAGTCGCTAATGGTTTAATTAAATTAGTGGATTAACCCTAAGGTTCAATATCAGAAGAATTGATAAAGTTGTTTATTAATTAAATATTTAATTTATTTGAATATAGTGGAGGAATTTAATTTGCATAGATTAATTAATATAATTATTAATTAATGTGTGAAATATTGATATTATTATGTAATAGTCTATTTAGTAATTTAATACTAAGTGGACTAGAATAAGTTATTAATTCCATCTTATATGTATTTACGAATTAGGTATCAAATGTACACTAGATTAATTGGGTTTTTAATTATATGATTTATTTACCTAAGTAGTGTTAGTTTGGGACAAGAGTTATGGGACATAACCCATTTAATTCTAAGTCGTGGTCTGCATTAAGGGAGAGAGAAACCAAATAGTATATGCACAGTGGAAGTTCCATCCTCAGCTGTGTATAGGCATGATGCCTATGTTTGCTTGCATTAATTAGATGGTAAGAATGATAAATGAGAGAATGGGAAACTCACCAAACCTTCAATACCCATCAACTTCTTCTTCTTCTCGTTGGTTCTTCATTTTGGTTAAGAGCATTGCCTGGGTAATAAATTCTCTATAAATTAGAACCAATTCTTCAAAGTTTCAGTTGCTACAACTTCTGATAGGTTAGTATATAGAGTGAGTATTGCTGAGAGTGAGAATAATATGTTATTAAGCATTTAAGAATTTCAAATTAGCATCAAGAAGGTATACTGTGTTATCAATTTCTTAGATTGTTAAATTCTATGAAATCCATGATTCTTGCTAATTAGTTTGTTAATTAGTGTAATGATGTTATATGGGTCGATATTCATATTTGGGACCAATGTGATTGCACTGAATTGCATTTAGAAAGGTTAGGCCATATTAATTTTTGAGTTCTGCAGAAGCAGAGCCAAACTTGAAGCAGTGCAGGAGTGGCGCGGCCGCGCCACTCCCAAGGCTAAAACCAGCGTGGCCGCGCTGGCTGCCAGAAATGGTTGAGGTGTTCTGATTTTTTGAGCATGCTAGCTTAGTTCCTTCATGCATAAAAATAGGTTACTATGTATCTAGAGTCCCTGTAAATACCATGAGTTGCATACGTTACTCTATGTATGTAATTTCAAAAAAAATAAAACTTAAGAATTTCAAAATAAAATTGTCAAATGGGCGTCTCTTTATAATCTAACCATTTGAGTATGTGTATATAGCTTAAATATGTGTTCAAATGCATCTGAGTTATGATTTCCAAGTTGTCTTATATGAGTTACGTGGCATGAGTTGTCTTAGTATGATTTTCAAAGGAAAATATAGAGTTTAAAGGCGAGAATCGTCAAATATTGTGGAAAGTTATGTTTTGACCATACAATCATAATTGTTAGGACTCATTATGCCTCTAGACATGATTGACATGAGCACCATTTAGCTAAGTATTATTTTGGCACGTGCGAGTATGTTTAAGGCATGAATTCCAAGTATAAGCTATGTATTTAGTATGTGCATGTGTTGTTTACATCCGAGCGTGCATATTAAGTATTGTCTAGTCTTATTATGGGGCATTATGACCATAATACTGGATTACTTGTGAAATGGACTTGTTTGGCCTAAAGCATAGGAATTTCCGTTATAAAGCCTTATAACTTTGGATTAGATTTAGAATGAGCATGCTAGGTTTTAAACTCAAGTTAATAACCTTATGAGCATGTGTATGTAATTAATATCAGTAACTTGCATGCTAAGAATAGGCTTAGATTCTAGCTGAATGAAATCTCATTCTTGGTCTGTCCAGTGAGTGGCGCGGCCGCGCCACTCGCAAGGCAAAAACAAGCGCGACCGCGCCGGTCGCCAGTTTTGCCCTGTTGCTTTAAGATATGAATAGAGTCTTATAGCATGTATGTATGTAGGTCTCAAGCTGTAATGGATGAATTAATTGATGTGTTATATGTTCAAGCTTACATTGATACATAGAACCAAGTTATTCCAGGCTTGTTAACTCCTTTATCTAAGATAGGAAGTAATGTTTATAGACTTAGTAAAGATGGTTACATCTACGTGTCTATGTGATAGGATTACTTGGTGTGTAATCTCTTGTAAGTGTAAACTCATACTAGTTATACTGTGCCAACTAAGGAATCGACTTACTAATGATAGGTTGTTTCACGCAATTTAATTTAAAAGCTAGATTATTATAGCTGAGCAATCAGGCAAGTTTCCTTTAAACCTACTCAATTTACATTCAAGTAGGATGTTGTGTATTATTTATTGCAAGTTAATATTTAAGATTGAACCTTTAATTCCTCAAGCATGCTCTAAGTGGTTTAATTACTTAACAATTATTCCACATCGTTGTTATTTGTGACAAACGAGAATTTTGTAACTTAATTTAAATATTTATTGATTCAATAAATATTTTTCGATGATTTGATTGTTGAATTAATTGATTAATCGATGAATTTGTGGTAGATTAATTTAATTATATGTGTTACATTAGTAAAATTAACATGGAGAATTTTTATATTTAAAGTATGTGTTTAATTGAATTTATTTGATTAAATGCATTATTTAAATAAGTATAATGTTATTTCTAATTAATTTAATATTAATTAAAGATTTAATAATTTATCATATTTAATAAATGAGAATTTTATTTATATGATTTAATATAGAATTATCCTATTTTATTTAATTGATTTTAGTAAGATTATTTAGTTGATTAAATGTGTGACATGAACTATATAATAAGTAATTTATTAAAATAAACTAGAAGGGGGAATAAATGTGTTAACCAAACAAAGCCTTAAGGGAGGTTGGAGTCAGTTAACCCATTATGGGATTAACTGACACCCATGTTGCCTGTTTCATGTTATACGAGTTTTGTTTCATCAGTTCCTAATAGCCAATACAGAGAGAAAAAGAGAGAATTTTGAGAGGAATTAGAGAATTTAGAAGAATTCCATTCTTTTGCTGCATAATCTAAACCATTACTTAAGGTAATTATTCTAATTTAAGTTTTTAATTTATACTCTTGAAGTTCTTCCATGAATGTATGTTTTGAGTTCTCTGTATTCTTTGTAAACTAAATTCTATGGCCAAACTTTTATAAATTGATGATTAGATGTTTGAAAGCATGTATAAACGTATTTTATATGATGTACACGTGAATTAGAGTAATTAAATCCATGAAATCATGTTTTAATTGAAGTTTTGAAAGTTACAGAGTAGTTACATATGAATATGAACTGTATGTATGAAATTGATGTCTGTGTTGCAAGTTAATTGGTTAAATTGATAATGTATTTTGTTTATGTATGTGTGAATGAAGAAAACAAGATTTAAACGGTTTAATTTGGTAGTATAACGAACCTGTTATATGTGATTTTATGGAATTTGTAGAAACTCTGATAAATGATAAAAAAAACCCTCAAATTTGATTTTTAGATTCATGGTTTGTGTGATTTAAGTTGTTAGAATCATGCTAGAAGGCTTGGGTAATGATTTTATATGAGTTATAGTAATTGGGTATGTTTATTTTGATGTAAGAATAACAAGATTGGAAATTTTTGGCCTGTTTCTGTATTCTTCGCGAACTGCAGAAGCTGAAATTCGTGATTCTCGCCCCGACGAGCTCAATAAACTGAGTTTCTCGCCCCGACGGGAGCTCGCCCCGGCGAGCTCAATGAACTGCATCTCTCGCCCCGGCAAGAGCTTGCCCCTGCGAGAGTTTTGTGAAGGAATTCCTCGCCCCGGCGGGAATTAAAAAAAAAGAGTAAAAAGAAAAGAGTAAAAATTTTCTTCTTTCTTTGAGATCATGTTATGTTATCTTAGACATATCTAAAGCTTAGACTAATGTAAGAAATGAACATTAAGATACTGTGATGGGTCCCATTGGCTATCCGGTAACTATTGAGATATTAAAATGAAAGTTGGATGACAATGAATCCTGAAATGTTTATAATAATGTAACTAATTATTGTTACTGCTTTATAAACCGAATGTATAAATTGATTAAAGAACGTGAATTTTTTTTTATAGTCTACACACGAGGCAAGTATCTTATCCTCACTTTTACGTTTACGCAAGTTTTCTACCTTGATCTATTATTTCGTTGAAAGCAAGTTACCTAATACTACCTTGATTTCAATCACGCAAGTTCCTGAACTTAATTCTCTTATCATATATGTTTCATAATGCTATTACTTATTCGAGCAAGTTATTATTTCTATTCCATTCAATTTCATAGATTCAATGAGACGTTTTAATTTCCTCTTTGTAATGCTTCAGTTATACAGAACTTATTCAATTGTACCTTTTGTGAGATTTAGTTTTTGATTCTCGAATTACACCTTTTGAACCTTGATCGACTAGCGAACCCTTATTGATTCGACTAGTCCATAGTTATGAGCGTTCTAAATTCTAAAAACGTTATTGAAGTAAATCCAAACCAAACTTCCTTTGGTGCAGACTCTGATGTCAAACTGAGATGAGCAACCCTTATACAGGCGATTTGATTTACGCATTAGCGTTAAGATGTTGTGCACATACATGGTACAAAGGGCTGATCCCCCTAAGTACGAGAAGTAAGGTCCATATAGTCTTACGACTGTTAAAGGTTTAAAGTAGAAATACTTTATAACCTGGGACATAGTTCGTGGTCTTAAGACCCTCAGACGTTCTTTTGAATCTTGTCTTATATTCTTAACTCAAAAGCTGAATCTTCGATTATTTAATATCCGTTGACTATTTCGCATGTTATTATTATTGTTGTTATTGTACTTGCTGGGCAATCATTGCTCACTCTTGCATAATAACATTGCAGTTAAAGTTGAAAGAGTTGACGAGTCGTCCACTAGTAAGGGCAAAGGAAAGGCAAACAAGTGATGAAGACTTGTTGTATTTGCTTTAATGATGTTTATGTATTAGACTTGTTTCCGCATTTGATATTTTATTAAGGTTAGATGACCTGGGATTTATTTATTAATAATGTTGTAACCCTTTAATGGGAGATTTCTATGTTATTAATAGTTTTCCTTTATATTTGAATGGGTAGTTAGATGTGATATGATATGTATTTGGATAGTGAACACCAAATCCTGAGGAAACGAAGTACCCGAATTTGGGGGTGTCACAGGTTGGTATCAGAGCTGTAGGTTATGAACCTTAGGTGGGGAAACCTTAGGGTAGTAGGCTTTTAAGAGTCAGAAAATATAGTGGTGATGAACTCTTATCGAGTTTTAAGGAATGAATTATGGAAATTCATTAAAGATAATAAAAAACTTTATGTGCTATGTGCTTATGTGTCAACAACCTATGTGCCGCGCGTAGTATCGAGTATTAATTAAAATTTAAATTTTGTTTTCAGATGTCGGATATTGGAGGATTCAGTCAGCCTAGGGATGTTGAGCCCTGAGTGGCTGGAGAGGAGGAGCCCCGTGATATCCATATTATCCGGGAACAGTTGATACACAGAGAGCCATCTCCATTGATCACAGTTGTGGGTCAGGAGTATGAGCCTGAGTTTGATCTAGAGGAGGATCCTGAGGGGGTAGAGGCTGAGGAGGATGATGAGGATTCCGAGGAGGTACCCCTTACCTCTATCGATGCTGAGATGTACGATGCATTATACGATCGTACTGTTGAGTTACAGGATAGAGACATAGAATTGGAGGGGCTGGCAAATAGACGCCAGACTCTCATAAATCATAAGAATGAGAAGATCGAGGATCTTGATATACGTCTTGGAGATGTAGAATGGAAGTTAGTTCAGGCAGAAAGTCAAAAGGAAGATCTATTAGCTGAGAATGAGAAGATGAAACTTGAGATTCAGAAACTGAAGGACGATTTGAGTGAGGAGTCAGCGAAACGTGCTAGAGTAGAGGATGCTTGGATGAACATCGCTCGACGTGCAAAGATTTTTGAAGAAGGGGAACGGGCAAAGAGGGCTAAAATTGAGGAGACAGACTATACTTTTCAGACAACGATTGATAGGGCCCAGGATCGAGTTTTCCACTGTCCAGTTCAGTTCGAGGACTTTCCATGGTACATGTTGGATTGTAGGACGATGCTCCATATCATAGAGGAAGAACGCAGGAAGGCGGTTCGAAACCTTAGTAGGCCGTGATAGGAGACGTCTTGAATTATATGTAAATATTTCTGATAGTTTATGATATAAATTCCAGCGTGATTATACACAATGGAATATGACTATTTAATTCTAAAGATTGTTTGATCTTGGGATAGTTGATGTAAATAGCAGTGATGTTATCTTTCTATGTTTAAGACTTTTGAATTAATGAAATATCAGTTTTATTTGAAGAAGTTATGTGTTAAATGTTTAACCTGAATTATTTGAGTTAAATGTTGAACACTTAAGAAATTGAGTGATGATCTAATAAGCGTATATTCTTTAACAGAAAATGTCGCCGAGACGCCAACCACGTCAACAAGCTCAGGAGAGCTCAACCAATAACAACAACGACGCCAATGCTAATCCTGTACAGCAGTTGGTGAACCTTTTGGCTGGAGCCCTTGCGAATCAGCCGCAAGCTCCACCAGTGACGTCATTTAAGGATTTCAAAGCGGTAGGACCGCCAGAATTTAGGGGTTCCCTGAACCCGATCGAAGCCCAAACTTGGGTGATGGAAATGGAGAAAGTATTTGACATTGCTTGGGTTAGTGATGACCAAAAGACTACCTTTGCAACGTTCATGCTTAAATCGGAGGCCAGCTATTAGTGGCAGGCGAATAAGGTTCGAGGAGGTCAGGGTGTAATCGCATGGGATAGATTTAAGGAGATGTTCTTTGAGATGTACTTTCCGATGAGCTCGCGTAACTAGATGGAGATTCAATTTCTAGAGCTAAAACAGGGTACCATGACTATACCGGAGTACACAGTGAAGTTTAATAAGTTGGCTAGGTTCGCAACTTACCAAGTGAACACCGATGACAGGAAGGTGAGGAGATTCGAACAAGGGTTGAAGCCGTGGTTGTATAGCAAGGTGTCAATATTCTAATTAAACACTTTTGCTGGAGTGTTGGAAAAGGAGATCATCGTCGAAGGAGGGAGTGATGCTCTGACTAAGTATAACCAGGAGTAGAAGAAGAAGAAAGGCAAAAATAATAATAACAAAGCAGGTGGTAGTAACAGTGGAGGTCACAACCAGAAGAGGAAGTGGAATGATAATGGATCTACTAGAAATCAGCAAGGAGGTTAGAAGAAGAAGATAGAAGCGTGTGTTACATGTGGGAAGAATCACGTGGGGATTTGCCTGAAGGGGAAGAGAGTTTGCTACAATTGCAATCAGGAGGGCCACATAGCGCCGAATTATTCGAATCCAAAGAAGGGTGCTTGTTTCACATGCGGATCAAAAGATCATCTAGCCAGAGATTGTCCCAAAAAGGCAGTAGGAAGACCAGGATCAGGAGGAAATAAGGGAAACAGTGGTGGTAGTACGTTGACTATAACCAGATCAACACCAACAAACTGACCTACCGCCAGAACTTTCAACATGACCGTGCAAGATGCCGTGCAGTCTCGCGATGTGGTGTCAGGTATCATTCCGATCAATAATATAGATGTTTATATATTGTTTGATTCAGGTGCTACTTGTTCATTTATATCCGACGACTTTGCTAAGAACTTAGATTTGCCTAAGGAGGAATTAGATTACCCTTTAAACATAGAAATTGCGAATAGGGAGGTAATTCATGTTAGGTACGTACACAAGAATTATAGGGTGAATATTAAGGGAAATGTGATGACAGTAGATCTGATCCCAATCAAACTTGGGGAATTTAACGTTATTTTGGGTATGGATTGGCTATTTAATTATGGAGCAATAATTGATTGCTAGAAGAAACGTATTAACCTTTTGACCCCGTCAAAGGTAGTATTTTACGGCAGCAAATTGCCTAGACAAGCGAGTTGTCTGACGATGATGCAAGCCAGGAAGTTGTTAAGACAAGGCTGTGTGGGATACTTAGCCTACATAGTTGATACTCAAAAAGAGAGTCCAAAATTAGAAGAGATACCTGTCGTAAGGGACTTTGTAGACGTCTTTGAAGACGATTTTGAAAGTAGTATGCACACAAGCCAATCATATTTGATATGATGTAGCATATACTTTGTAATCTTATTCGTTTGTTAAAGGCATTTTACTTTATCTGCATGGTGATGTTATATTAAATGTAATAAACCCATAGTTTTGAGCACTGCTTTTAGAATCATGATGGTGATCATGCTAATGAGATCTAAATTCTACATAGCTCACAAACTAAAATCGTTCCTAATCGATGGATTACTAAAAAAGGGATTAGTAAATCCGGATAGATTAATACATACGTTGCTTGCTCTTATGAAGAGGATGATTGATCTCATAATCATTTGTGTGGAGACACTAAAGCAAGTATGTAGGTGCTTATTAGAGAATAAGTTCACTGAACGTGGCTCGTTAAGGAATACCTAATGGAGTTTTACTTGCCTGTCAATAGGAATTCCTCTAGTGATAGTAGTACAAGTGATCCTTGGACTTGAGGTCATCATAGTATCTTGTGTGTGATGAGTTATACTTTGACATGTCTCTTAAGACCCTTAGGGTATATCAAAGGGTATGATTAGGTATAATAAGTTGCACATGAAGATAGGTGAATGGTCAACAAAGAATCTACCACTTCTAGTAAAAGGAGAGAATGTTCTATGTGATTCGATAAATGACGACTCAGAAGTCTTTGGCCAAAGTAAAATAAAATTAGAAAGGAGTTTCTAATTTGCATTAATCAGAGTTGTGCATTTGAGAATCGAAATACATATAATTAAATAAAATAAGACTTGACAGTAATTCCATGTCTTATATTTAATTGGGACATTGTATGGTAGAAGGATTGAATTGTATGGTAACTATTCACTGAAAGGTTCTTTTGTGATTAATGTTGAAATCTATATTATCTGGAAAGTCGTTGATCGCTAAGGGAGGCTTACCCTTATTGTAGAATAAATATTATTTATTTAAATAAATTAAATAGTTTAATTTATTTATTTAAATAAGATTAGAATTGTTCTAATTGATTTATTCACAACCGGTTTAACATGGAGAACCTAAAGGGTCACACCGCAAAAGAAAAATATTTATTTAAGAAGTAAATGACATAATTGTAATAATAAGTTAAGTGTATTTAATTTAATCTATGGAAATAGAATAAATTAAATAGCTTAATATTTATTATTTAATATTTTAGAAATATTAAATATAAATTAATAAGAAGAGTTTTATTATTATTATTACAATTACCATTATTTAATTCGTAATAGGGATTGGGAATTAATTAATAGAAGTACTCTCTCATAAATTCCTAATTTGATTAGGAGTTTAATTAATTAAAGGAGTTTAATTAGAATAAAAACCCTAATCCTAAATAGTTTAGGAGGGTTCCCTATATCTATAAATAAGAGGAGTCTTATCATGATTTAGGGTTAGACAGTTACACACTCTTCCATAAGAATTGGAGAGAGAGTACTTGTAATTTCTATAGAGATAGAAACTAGGGTTTTGCCAACACCCATCTTCTTGAACAACTATTATTCCTTGGTGGATCACCTCTAGAGGCCAAACACTTGGGTGGCTAACGTTGATCAAAGGAAGGAATTTAATTGGTGGAATTCAAGGAGAACGCGAAGGATTTGGAGGTGAACTCGTACCTGTGGAAGCATGGTTCTATAAGGGTATGATTCTCATACTTTATCTCTTTCGTTTAATTGATAACTGAGCACATGGATGATCATGGTGATGGTTTGTATGAAAATTTTTAAAATCCGTTTTATTGCGCTTCCGCACTATTTATGTAATTTGATTGCATGTTCGCGCTATATACAAACCTAACAGATTTTCCAGGACTTCCGCTAGATAGGGAAGTTGAATTCGTAATCGATTTGGCGCCAGGAACTGCCCCGATATCGAAAGCTCTGTACCGTATGGCCGCAGTAGAGATGAAAGAATTAATGGTACAACTACAAGAACTTTTAGATAAGAAGTATATCCAGCTGAGCGTATCGCCATGGGGAGCGCCGGTGTTGTTTGTTAAAAAGAAGGACGGATCGATGCGACTTTGCATTGATTACAGAGAGTTGAACAAGGTCACGATTAAGAATAAATACTCGTTGTCAAGAATCGACGACTTGTTTGATCAATTGAAAGGAGCTAGATATTTCTCAAAGATAGATCTGAGGAGTGGTTATCATCAGTTGAATGTGAGGAAGGAAGATGTACTGAAGACAACATTCAGGACTCGTTATGGTCACTACGAGTTTCTGGTGATGTCATTTGGTCTAACGAATGCTCCTGCAACATTCATGGACTTAGTGAACAGGGTGTTTAAGCCGTTTTTGGACAAGTTTGTAGTAGTATTCATTGACAATATTCTAAATTATTCCAAAACCAAGGAAGAGCATGCAGAGCATTTGAAGTTGACATTGGAAGCGTTAAGGAGAGAGAAGTTATACGCTAAATTTTCAAAGGTGAATTCTGGATAGAGCGAGTGCAATTTCTTGGACATGTAATTGACAAGGATGGGATTTCGGTGGACCCGTCAAAGGTTAAAGCAATGCTTAACTGGGATCAGTCAAAAACACCATCAGAAGTAAGGAGTTTCCTCGGATTGGCAGGTTACTACAAGAGATTCATTCAGGATTTTTCCAAAATCGCGACTCCGTTAATGAATTTGACTAGGAAGACGGTGAAGTTCGTTTGGACGGAGAAGTGCGAGGAAAGTTTTCAAGAATTAAAGAAGAGGTTGAGTACGGCGCCTGTGTTATCCCTACCGGATAGCACAGGAATTTTTGTGGTGTATAGTGATGCATCGCATAAAGGACTAGGCTATGTGCTTATGCAGAACGGTAAGGTCATTGTGTATGCGTCACGACAATTAAAGGACTATGAGAAGGGGCATGCTACCCATGATTTAGAATTGGCCGCGGTGGTATTTGCTTTGTAGATATGGAGACATTATCTTTACGGGGAGAAGTGTGAAATATATACAGACCACAAGAGTCTAAAATATATTTTTACATAGAAGGATCTGAACATGTGACAGAGGAGATGGTTGGAATTGATAAAGGATTACGACTGCGAGATTTTATACCATCCGGGTAAAGCAAACGTTGTGGCCGACGCCTTAAGCAGAAAGGGACGGGAGAAACTGTTTATGTTAGCCGCTCAGGAGGCGTTAGTTACAGCAATAGCAAAATTGGAATTGGAGGTGAAATATCCGGAGGAGTGTGACGAAAAATTATTTCAATTGAGAATCGGTTCAACTTTGGTGGATAAGGTTAAGGAAACACAAAATCAGGACGAAGAATGTAAGAAAATTAGGAAAAGAATATCTGGAGGTGATGAAATGAAATTCAAAGTGGATAATGAGGGAGTATTAAGATTCGAGGAAAGAATTTGGATTCCGCCAGTACCAGAGATTAATGAGGAAATTTTGAGCGAGGCTCATAATTCAAGATATTTGATTCATCCAGGTAGTACGAAAATGTACCAAGATCTCTGACAGCATTTTTGGTGGCCGAATATGAAGAGAGACGTTGCTGATTGTGTAGCCAAGTGTTTGACATGTCAAAAAGTTAAAGTAGAACATCAGAGACCAAGAGGGCTATTACAACCGTTAGAAATCCCAGAATCGAAATGGGAGCACATCACCATGAATTTCGTAGTAGATCTTCCGACGACCTAGAAAGGTTTCGACGCAATATGGGTTATCGTGGACCGACTGACGAAATCAACACACTTCTTACCGATCAAGATCAGATTCAACTTAGATCAGCTAGCAAAGTTGTACGTCAAAGAGATTATTTTGAGGCACGGTGTTCCAATATCTATTGTCTCAGATAGGGATCCGCGCTTCACATCGAATTTTTGGAAACGACTACAGGAATGCATGGGAACGCAATTACGTATGAGTACGACATATCATCCACAGACCGACGGGCAGAGTGAAAGGATAATTCAAACATTGGAGGATATGTTAAGAGCATGCATCATGGATTTCAAAGGAAATTGGGATGATCATCTACCGTTGGTGGAATTTGCTTACAACAACAGTTACCATGCAAGTATTGGCATGTCGCCTTACGAAGCGTTGTACGGCAGAAAGTGCAGAACTCCATTATGCTGGGATGAAGTTGGCGAACGTCAATTGCTAGGAGCAGAACTGGTACAACAGACTGTAGAAATCGTCAAATTAATCAGGGCAAGATTGATAGCAGCTCAGGATAGAGAGAAGAAATATGCCGATCAATATTGTAAGAATCGAGAGTTTGAGTCTGGTAGCTACGTTTTCTTGAAGGTATCTCCCTGGAAAGGGAAGATTCGTTTTGGTAAGAAGGGAAAACTGAGCCCAAGGTTCATTGGACCCTTTGAAGTGTTAAGAAGAGTTGGAGAAGTCGCATATGAGGTAACTTTACCTCCAGCGTTGGAACACGTCCACAATGTCTTCCATGTCTCGGTATTACGACCATACAAACCCGACTACAAACATGTCATAGAGTATGAACTCCTGCAAGTTGAAAAAGATTTGTCTTACGAAGAAGAGCCTGTTCATATTATTGACAGGAAAGAGCAAGTGCTACGAAATAAAATTATACCTTCTGTTAAGGTGATCTAGAGGAACCACAACGCTGAAGAAGCAACGTGGGAGCTCGAAGATCAGATGATGAGAAATTATCCTTAGTTATTTGGTTAATCTATGTGTAGCGATTCTGGGGACAGAATCTTTGTAAGGGGGGGGGAGAATGTAACGGGACGAGTTAATTGAGTCGTGATTCTGGGGACAGAATCCTTTTAAGGGGGAAAGATGTGACAAACGAGAATTTTGTAACTTAATTTAAATATTTATTAATTCAATAAATATTTTTCGATGATTTGATTGTTGAATTAATTGATTAATCGATGAATTTGTGGTAGATTAATTTAATTATATGTGTTACATTAGTATAATTGACATGGAGAATTTTTATATTTAAAGTATGTGTTTAATTGAATTTATTTGATTAAATGCATTATTTAAATAAGTATAATGTTATTTCTAATTAATTTAATATTAATTAGAGATTTAATAATTTATCATATTTAATAAATGAGAATTTTATTTATATGATTTAATGTAGAATCATCCTATTTTATTTAATTGATTTTAGTAAGATTATTTAGTTGATTAAATGTGTGACATGAACTATATAATAAGTAATTTATTAAAATAAACTAGAAGGGGGAATAAATGTGTTAACCAAACAAAGCCTTAAGGGAGGTTGGAGTCAGTTAACCCATTATGGGATTAACTGACACCCATGTTACCTGTTTCATGTTATACGAGTTTTGTTTCATCAGTTCCTAATAGCCAATACAGAGAGAAAAGAGAGATAATTTTGAGAGGAATTAGAGAATTTAGAAGAATTCCATTCTTTTGCTACATAATCTAAACCATTACTCAAGGTAATTCTTCTAATTTAAGTTTTTAATTTATACTCTTGAAGTTCTTCCATGAATGTATATTTTGAGTTCTCTGTATTCTTTGTAAACTAAATTCTATGGCTAAACTTTTATAAATTGATGATTAGATGTTTGAAAGCATGTATAAACGTATTTTATATGATGTACACGTGAATTAGAGTAATTAAATCCATGAAATCATGTTTTAATTGAAGTTTTGAAAGTTACAGAGTAGTTACATATGAATATTAACTGTATGTATGAAATTGATGTCTGTGTTGCAAGTTAATCGGTTAAATTGATAATGTATTTTATTTATATATGTATGAATGAATAAAACAAGATTTAAACGGTTTAATTTAGTGTTATAACGAACCTGTTGTATGTTATGTATGTATGAATGAAGAAAACAAGATTTAAATGGTTTAATTTGGTGTTATAACGAACCTGTTATATGTGATTTTATGGAATTCGTAGAAACTCTGATAAATGATAAAAAAAAACCTCAAATTTAATTCTTAGATTCATGGTTTGTGTGATTTAAGTTGTTAGAATCATGCTAGAAGGCTTGGGTAACGATTTTATATGAGTTATAGTATTTTGGTATGTTTAATTTGATGTAAGAATAACAAGATTGGAAATTTTTGGCATGTTTCTGCGTTCTTCGCGAACTGTAGAAGCTAGAATTCGTGATTCTCGCCCCGGCGAGCTCAATAAACTGAGTTTCTCTCCCCAGCGAGCTCAATGAACTGTGTCTCTCGCCCCGACGAGAGTTTTGTGAAGGAATTCCTCGCCCCGGCGGGAATTAAAAAAAAAGAGTAAAAAGAAGAGAGTAAAAATTTTCTTCTTTCTTTGAGATCATGTTATGTTATCTTAGACATATCTAAAGTTTAGACTAATGTAAGAAATGAACATTAAGATACTGTGATGGGTCCCATTGGCTATCTGGTAACTATTGAGATATTAAAATAAAAGTTGGATGACAATGAATCCTGAAATGTTTATAATACTGTAACTAATTATTGTTACTGCTTTATAAACTGAATGTATATGTTGATTAAAGAACGTGAATTTTATTTTATAGTCTACACACGAGGCAAGTATCTTATCTTTACTTTTACGTTTACGCAAGTTTTCTACCTTGATCTATTATTTCGTTGAAAGCAAGTTACCTAATACTACCTTGATTTTAATCATGCAAGTTCTTGAAGTTAATTCTCTTATCATATATGTTTCATAATGCTATTACTTATTCGAGCAAGTTATTATTTCTATTCCATTCAATTTCATGGATTCAATGAGACGTTTTAATTTCCTCTTTGTAATGCTTCAGTTATACAGAACTTATTCAATTGTACCTTTTGTGAGATTTAGTTTTTGATTCTCTAATTACACCTTTTGAACCTTGATCGACTAGTGAACCCTTATTGATTCGACTAGTCCATAGTTGATGAGCGTTCTAAATTCTAAAAATGTTATTGAAGTAAATCCAAACCAAACTTCCTTTGGTGCGGACTTTGATGTCAAACTGAGATGAACAACCCTTATACAGGGGATTTTATTTACGCGTTAGCGTTAAGATGTTGTGCACATACATGGTATAAAGGGCTGATCCCCCTAAGTACGAGAAGTAAGGACCATATAGTCTTACGACTGTTAAAGGTTTAAAGTAGAAATACTTGATAACCTGGGACATAGTTCGTGGTCTTAAGACCCTCAGACGTTCTTTTGAATCTTGTCTTATATTCTTGACTTAAAAGCTGAATCTTCGATTATTCAATATATGTTAACTATTTTGCATGTTATTATTATTGTTGTTGTTATACTTGCTAGGCAATCATTGCTCACTCTTGCATAATAACATTGCAGCTAAAGTTGAAAGAGTTGACGAGCCGTCCACTAGTAAGGGCAAAGGAAAGGCAAACAAGTGATGAAGACTTGTTGTATTTGCTTTAATGATGTTTATGTATTAGACTTGATTATGTTTCCGCATTTGATGTTTTATTAAGTTTATATGACCTGGGATTTATTTATTAATGATGGTGTAACCCTTTAATGGGAGATTTCTATTTTATTAATAGTTTTCCTTTATATTTGAATGGGTAGTTAGATGTGATATGATATATATTTGGATAGTGAACACCAAATCCTGAGGAAACGAAGTACCCGGATTTGGGGGTGTCACATTATTGGCACTCGCACATTGTGCAATTGTTTTCGCGTAGACGTTGACTTGTACTTTATTTAACGTTCTAATATGGATGAACTGCCATAGTTAAGTCTTAGCCATTGTCCGGCTAGACATTTGCGGTATAGATTTTAAAAGCTATCCAAACCAATTGTTGGTGCAGAATCTTGGAATTTATGAACACCCCTTCAATATAGGGGAGTACCCCACGTATCGGATATAAGATACAAAAAATAGAAATTAAATGTTATGCATACACATAGGGTACTAGAGGCTGATCTCCTCGAGTACTTATTTCTGAGCCAGTAACCAAAGGGTCAATTAGCTATTGATTCCATTGGAAGTGAAATGTTCATGGTTTTTATTAACTATTGCTTATCTTAAAGAGCTGTTATTATTCTTGCTTTCGTACTCTCACTATTGAATCAATCTCAGATATCTCTTTCATTCATGATATATGCCATTCCTGTTGTTATTTAAACTTACTGAGCAAACTAGTTGCTCACCCTTGTATATCATGAACCTAATTGCAGTTAAGCCCGAGACTTCAAGCAAGGACAAGGGCAAGGAAAAGATAAAGTAATAGACTTCAAGTAGCTGACTTCGTTATATGCTTAGTTAGATCTATTATTAATATAATTTGAACCCTGATTAAGATTTAGGGTATGTATTGACTTATGTTTTAAGGTTTTCAAATCTTGGGATTAGTAACACCTTTCGAATGAACAACATATGTTTATTATATTCCGCATTTAGTCATTGTATGTTATTTAGAGGTGGATGTTTATATTGGATCGTGATGACCAAATTCGGGTAATAGAGACTTAAATTTGGGGGCGTCACAGGTTGGTATCAAAGCTATAGGTTATAAACGTTAGGATTGCGAAACCTAGGTTATAACCTTAGTATTAAATTCGTATAGAGTGCATTAGAAGATAAATCAAGGAGATTTATCATATTCGGTATTTTGATGAATTGGGAAATTCATCGAGTCAAATAGTACCCAATGAAATATAATTTCATTCCTTCAATGAATATATTTTATTGTTGTACTAATGTTAGTTTTGTGTGTTTGTAGGATGGCTATCGTTGGAGAGACTAGTGGAGTCAGGGAGGAGGAGAAGGTATTCACCGATATACCCATTATTATAAAGCAGTTGGTGGGCTATGCACCTGCTGCCCCAGGAGTTCCATTGAGTAGGCCCGGCCCAGAGGAGGACTACTTGGTGGATTTGGTAGAGCCTGTCATAGGTGGAGTGTTGAGATTCGGCAGTCAGGACAGGGATGATGAGTCTGAGGAGGACCCGGCTGAGGTAGAGATACGTGGAACTACTGAGGAGGTACCTGAGGAGGGATCCCCAGTATTCCACACATTCCAGGATGACTTGCTTGGAGATTATGCCGATCGCATAATAGAGCAGGAGCAGATTATTGAGCAGCAGAATGCTCGTATCGCACACT
This sequence comes from Aralia elata, assembly GCA_034770075.1. Lineage (NCBI taxonomy): Eukaryota > Viridiplantae > Streptophyta > Magnoliopsida > Apiales > Araliaceae > Aralia > Aralia elata. The sequence goes on from CM068385.1 coordinate 35,586,162, forward strand.
TAGAGGAGGAAAATTATGTCCATCAGGAGATGGAAGATCAGTATAAGGCAGAGGCATACTCGCTATAGTTCCATATAGCAGAGCTGAAAGCTCAGATTCAGCAGTTAGAGAGTGCTACACCCTAGTTAAGCCCCACAGTGTAACAATTGGTGTTGCAAAATAGTCAGTTGAGGCAGGCAGATGTCAGGGAGGTGGAGCTGCAGACAGTTCTATAGGCTATTAGGGCTGAGCGAGACTTTGAGCAGGTAGAAAGGATTCGGATGCAGGAGTTCTGGGTTCGCGCAGCCATAAGGGTGGATGTACTAGAGGGAGAGATTCGAGATGGATCCGCTAGGATCGATACCTTAGAGTATGCCATATATACAGTAGTGGCCAGATTGCAAGATCAAGTCAGGAGATACCCTCGGGAGGAGGGCAGTAGTCGGTGCATGATCAGACGCCGAGTGGTTGATCGGTTGGCTCAACAGGCACTCCGCCGGGCATTCCGCCATAGCAGAGATTGACTTATTAATGTAGTACCTTTGTATGCACTTAGTAGCTGTAGTGAGTCCCACTTTTGTTTAATAGGGACAAATTTATGATGTAAATCCAAATGCTGAGTTGTATGCTTAGAATAGTAGTCAACCCCAACTTTTGTTCTGTTAAAGGGGGTAGGTAGTAGTGAATCCTCACCTTTTGTTTAATAGAGAATAGTTAGTAGTAGGCAGATGGTGCCATTGAGCATTTATAGTAGTATGCCAAATGTTGGGTCAGTCTGTATTAAAACATTGGTATATGAATATAAATGCAATTATTTCTTTTTTAATCAAATGTGTTTGAAAGATGCTTTTACTATTAAATGTTGAATTAACCAGCATAGTGCGAAAATTGTAGCATAATAAGCGAAAGTCTAAGATTTGTTCTTTAGCAGATCATAATGCCGCCAAGAGGTAGACCCCGCAACCAATGTGTCGCTGAGTCAAAAAGTGAGGTTGGAGATCAACCTAACCTAATGAGAATATTTGTTGAACTGCTAGCCGAGGCTATGCAGGCTAGACCCCCACCAGTCGTGGCACAACCAGCACCCCAACCAGTGTATCACTTAGCCAACTTTAAGGATTTCAAGCTAGTTGGACCACCTGAGTTTAGGGGAACTCTCGACCCAATAGAAGCCCAAACTTGGATCGAGGAGATGGAGAAAGTTTTTGAGGTCGCACGAGTGGCCGAGGAGCACAAAACTGGATTCGCCACCTTCATGATGAAGGGTGAAGCTAATTATTGGTGGAAAGCCAATAAGGGCCGAGCAAGCGATGGAGTTATCCCTTGGGACAAACTCCTTCGAGAATTACTTCTCGGAGAATACACAACAGGATATGGAGGTTAAGTTTCTGGAACTGAGACAGGGCGGTATGACGGTCGTAGAGTACACGGCGAAATTTAACGAATTAACCCGATTTGCTCCACATCAGGTAGACACGGAGGCCAGGAAGGCAAGAAGGTTCGAGTTGGAATTGAAGCCATGGGTGCAGAAAACCGTCGCTCTATTGAAGATTAAGAATTTCTCTGAACTACTGGAAAGGGCTATCATTGCAGAAGGAGGCAATGAAGCCATAGCACGTTTTAAGCAGGAAAAGAAGGTCGGTCTTGACTGTGTGCTTATGCAACATGGTAAGGTTATTGCAAAAAATAAGAAAAGAGATATCCTACCCATGACCTGGAATTGGCAGCGGTGGTATTTGCCCTGAAAATATGGAGGCACTATTTATATGGTGTAAAGTGTGAAATATACACGGACCATAAAAGTCTAAAGTATATCTTCACGCAGAAGGAGTTGAATATGCCACAGAGGAGATGGTTGGAACTAATAAAGGACTACGATTGTGAAATCTTATATCATCCGGGGAAAGCTAACGTGGTAGCAGATGCGCTAAGCAGAAAGGGTAGTGGTAAATTGGCAATGTTAACAGCTCAAGAAGAGTTAATTAAGGAAATGGCAAGATTGGAGCTCGAAGTAAAGTGTCCGAGGGAGTCAGATGAGAAATTGTTCGAAATGGAGGCTCGTCCGACTCTATTGGACAAAATAAAGGAAGCACAAGACCACGATGAAGAATGTGAGAAGGTGAGAAAAAGAATTTCGAACGGGGAAAAGCTTAAGTTAAGTGTGGATGGTGATGAACTGTTAAGATTTGAGGGGAGAATTTGGGTGCCAGCAGTATCTGAGTTAAAAGAAGAGATTTTGCAAGAAGCTCATAGTTCAAGTTACTCGATTCATCTGGGAAGCACAAAGATGTATCGGGATTTTCGTCAACATTATTGGTGGCCCAACATAAAAAGAGAGGTCGCAGAGTGCGTCAGCAGATGGTTAACATGCCAAAAAGTAAAGGTAGAACATCCGAAACTGAGCGAGTTACTTCAACCTCTAGAAATACCGGAATGGAGGTGGGAGCATATTGCGATGGACTTCGTGGTAGGACTTCCAACTACATAGAAAGGTTATGATGCAGTATGGGTGATCGTTGATCGATTAACTAAGTCAGCGCACTTCTTACCGATCAAGATCAAATTCACTTGGATCAATTGGCCAAACTCTACATCAAAGAAATCGTCTCTAGGCACGGTGTGCCGGTATCGATTGTGTCATATCGCGACCCGCGATTCACAGCAAATTTCTGGAAAAGCTTTCAAGAGCGCATGGGAACGCAACTGAGGTTGAGTACTGCATATCATCCTTAGACAGACGGGCAAAGAGAGAGAACAATTCAAACTCTAGAGGACATGTTAAGGGTGTGCGTTATGGATTTCAAAGGAAGTTGAGATGATCATCTACCATTGGTGGAATTTGCATACAATAACAGTTATCACGCGAGCATCGGTATGCCACCTTATGAAGCTCTATATGGAAGAAAATGCAGAATGCCATTATGTTGGGATGAAGTAGGTGAACGTCAACTGCTAGGGCTGGAATTGGTACAGCAGACTGCAGATGTTGTCAAAACGATGCGAGCAAGATTAGTGACGGCTCAAGATCGACAAAAGAAATATGTTGATCAACATAGGCAACAACACGACTTTGACGTCGGTACTTATGTATTCTTAAAAGTGTCTCCCTGGAAGGGGAAGATGAGATTTGGGAAGAAGGGAAAACTGAGTCCGAGATTTATAGGACCCTTTGATGTGTTGAGGCGAGTAGGTGAGGTAGCTTATGAAATAGCTTTTCCTCCAGAGTTGGAGCATGTACACAATGTGTTCCATGTGGCAGTTTTACGACCTTACAAGCAGGATTACAAGCATGTCATAGAATATGAACCCATTCAGTTTGAGAAAGATTTAACTTATGAAGAAATTCATATACAAATTATTGATAGGAAAGAGCAAGTTCTAAGAAATAAAATAATATCTTTTGTGAAGGTTGTATGGAGGAACCACAATGCTGAAGAAGCTACGTGGGAACTCGAGAAAAAGATGATGAAAAACTACCCTAATATTTTTGTTTAACTTTGTAATGATTCCGGGGACGGAATCCTTATAAGGGAGGGTGAATGTAATATCCGAGGTCAATTTGTAATTTAATATTTATAATAAATTGAATTTATGCGAAACTCTTATGTGATTTCAATTATTATTTGTATATGTGTTATATATATATATATATATATAATTAGGATATGTGATGAGATGAATTTAAATAGTTGGTTTTGATTAATTTAACTATTTGAATTAACTAAGTAGTTATCAATTTTATTAAATGCAAGCAATGGAATTAAAACTCAAATTTGAGTTCGGAGTGGAATTTGAAGACACGTACTATATATTTGAGTCCGAAACGTCGAAATTATTTAGAATAGACGGTAATCACAAAATATGCCGGGGTTGACTTTTTGGTTAAAGTCAATCAGTTGACTTTTTCGGGTAAAAAGTCAAACTCGAACTTCAGAAGCTAATTTGGCGAAACGCGTAATCCCACGACGTTTGGAACGTCGATTTTAGGAGGAATCGATATTAGTATCGAAAAGTTTGGTTCTGGAGGGTAAAATAGTCAAATAGCTTATTAATTGATTAAATAATTAAAACAATTATTAAAAGAATAAGATTTGCATCAGCAGGTATTGGGGGGGCCCACGTGACAATTGTTTTGGGACACGATGAGGGAGTATACAGTTTGTATAACAAGAAATCAATAGGAGGGAGTTACATTTGCTTTAATCACAAAACTCTTTCAATTTATAACTCCTCTCTCTTTTAATCCAATAAACTGACATGGGAAATGTCAAAGGGTTGTTAACTGATGATTGCAGAGCTAGAATTGTGAAGGAGTGCAAGAATTATATATACTTCTTCTCTAGTATTATTTCCTTTTGACTAAAATTTCCTCTCGAGAGAAAATTGAGAGTAAGAGTGAGAGAGAGATAGCTTGGCAAATTTATGGGATTTCAGAGAGTCTAAACAAGCAACAAGAATCGCATCATTAGTGTTAGTCAAGAGGAATTCACTAAAGAGGTAAACCATGAACCCATTTCATTTTCTTAAGAAAAATAGTGAGAATTATGCATATATCATTGTAAATTATTTGTTTGTGGCTATTTGTTGCTATGTTGTTGTTAAATGTTGATGTTAGGATATAAAGAACACAAGTTCTGGGCAAATCATATTCCAAATACACTGAATCACATGAATTAAAGCTATGCATGCTCCATGTTTGTATAAATGTCTCTAAGATGCTAGATTAATCAAAAAGTGGAAATTTGTTGGAGTTTGACATTGTAATATGTGTAAACATGTTATATTAGATGATCTGGATAGTAGGAACAATTTTATTGCATGCTAAAATCGAAATCATGGATTTTTGTCAAATTGGGTTAAACTAGTGTTATGTGACTTTTCGGAGCTTTGGAATTATACCTTCGATAATCCGATTGATGTATGTATTAATTTTGTAAAATACTAGGTAGCATGATGTCTAACCTGACCAAGTTTGAATGTAATCCGAATTAAAACGAGCAAGATATGATTTTCGGGAGTAAGCATGAAAATAAGAAAAACTGCAGATTCTGGGAAATTCCCAGAAATTTCCAAGTCTCAAGAACAGTCGTGCACGCTTATCTAGGCTTCTGGTTTATGGTCTTAATATATTAGTTTGATATATGTGTTAATTTTGTAAAATACTAGGTAGTATGATGTATATGCTAACCAAGTTTCAAAGGAAACTAGTTTAAATTGAGCAAGATATGAATTATGGGAACTAGCATGAAAATAACTAAAATCTGGAAATTCTAGAAAACCCAGAAAATTTTCAAAGTCTAAAAGCAGGTCGGGCACGCTTATCTAAGCTCCTGAATTGTGGCCTTATTATGTTATTTTCATGTATGTAATATTTTTATAAAATACTATGTTGTATGATGTTTATTGTGTCCAAGTATCATGGTCATATCATTGGTAGATTAGTGGGAATAAAATCGCAAAAGTGGCTGCAAGAAACGAAAATTTCTATGTCGGGTCAATTTTTTTTTTTTTCTCAGATTCTAAAATTGTACAATTTTACCTATGTGAAGGGACATGTTAGGTGATTAATTTGTATTGATAATAGAATGAGAATTAGTTATATATTCTAATTGAAATGAAAGGAATCATTTATCCTTAAAACTAATATTTGAATACTTAGTTGCTTAATGTGACTTAAATGAATAGGTTATGTGAAGAACTAGTAGATAGCTTTAACTATAGAAGACTTATCGGGTAAGTTTCTTGACTCTACTTATTCATTGAGCAAGTTTATAAACTTTACTCTTTTAATTGAGTAAATATTCTATCCTTATTCAGTGATCGTGAGTTTCTTCACTTGTGCTATTTATTAATATGTACAAGTTTCTTATGACGTAAGTTATACAAATTAATTGTAAAAGCTTTACTGATGATTACTCAATTGTTATGCTTTAAAGTTCTTATTCATTAATGAACTGCTTTCAAGTATGCTTTCTAGCCTTTTGTTCTGGCAAGATATTATTGATGTGAAACGTTATATTATTTGAATAATTCAAATTAACTGTAGCTATTAAAGTTTACCAATCTAAATTACTTTGGTGCGGTCTCACATGAATACTAAGATGAACAACCCGATTAACGGGGCAAACAGATGTCGGGCATATAGTCCCATTTTTGCCTATGCGTTTAAATTTCATACTTGTGAACAATGTAGGGTATGATAGGCTGATCACCTAGAGCACTTGCAGAGAATGTTTTACAGTCTATTTGATTGCTAAAACTTCTGATGGTTTTGGATGAATTAAAAACAATGTTCAGGGTTCTTAATACCCCTTAGTATGCTATTGAAAATTCTAAAACTCTTATCTTTAACATTCATATTTACCTCTTGATTATTCTTTCCATTATTGAGAAACACAATTCAGATATCTCTATCCTTGATATTTATTATTAAATTACTTGTTATACTTGTTGGGCAATTTGTGCTCATTCTTGCTTAAATCTTTCAGTTAAGGGTGAGAAGGCCGAGGGCTCTGGCAAGGACAAGGGAAAGGCTAATATGAAATGATGAAAACTTATTTCTTTGTAATAAGTTTAGATTTTTCCGCATTGATGTAATGTAGCGATGAACGCTAAGTTTAAGTTTATTTAAGGTTTTGTAACTTGGGATTATGTTTGGATTTATATTTGGGTTTATTATCGGATACTATTGTAATTATTATTATTATTTATGAAGTTTACTTAGTTAGATGACGGTGTGTGATGTATCGTGAGCAGCATATCCTGTGTTTGATGTTACACGGATTTGGGGGCATCACAATCCTTATTCTTACTAGCAAATCTTTAATTATATTTGCCAAACTATATAATGAGGGTAATATAGTTTGATGAAAAATAGTGGAAGATATAATTTTAATAAAGACCTAAATTATTCTGGTGATTAATAAAATGAATGCATGCTAATGTTATAAAATTACAAATTTCATTTACAAAATTTTACAATATCTAATTCACTAATCACTGCGGAGTATATTGGATGCTAACAAGTCAACCGGACCGAGCTATACAGATTTGTTAAAGAATTTGAGAATAGTTCTCACTGCTAAAAAGCTATCTTATGTCCTTAATACGCCTGTCCCTGCAACTGTTGCAGAAACAACCTATGAGAAAGAGATTGCTACGTTTAGAAAGTGGCAAGATGATGCAACCGTGGCTCAATGCATCATGCTCGTATCCATGAGTAACGAGCTTCAGCGTCAGCATGAAATTATGGATGCTCTTACTATACTCCTGCACCTCAAGGAGTTGCATGGTAAGGAAAGTAGGATTGCTAGATATCAGATATCTAAGGAGTTCTTCCGATCTAGAATGATCGATGGCACTACAATACAGACACATATTCTCAAAATGATCAATCTGATTGAACAATTGGGACAACTGGGTTTTGTAATGGATGGAGAATTAATTCAAGATCTGATCTTGTGATCACTTCCGGACTCTTTCTCATAATTTGTTGTGAATTTTCATATGAAAAATCTAGATGTCAGCCTGCCTGAGTTGCTTAAACATGTTGAAAACTATAAAGAGCCATTTTCCAGCCAAGAGAGACCAAGTCTTACTAGTAGATGAGTCTTCCAAGAAAAGGAAGAGGACCAAAGGATCTTCTTAAAAGAAGAAAAGTTCAAAGAAGGCAAAAGTAAAGGCAAATATAAAGGACAATAAGATGAAAACTGATGCGGATAGTAAAGGAGTTTGCTTCCACTACAATAAACTTGGACACTAGAAAAGAAACTGCAAAGAGTATCTTGTAGAGGCTAACCAGAAGAAGCTTGGTAAAGCTTCGGTTACAGATACAAGTTTGTTCATGATTGAAATAAATCTTCTGTTAGTCAAGGTTCTACTTGGGTATTGGATACCGATTGTAGTTCTCACATATACAAATCGATGTAGAGACTAAGCAGAAGTAGAAAGCTAAACAAAGAGGAAGTAATACTGTATTTAGGGAATGGAGCAATGGTTGCTACATTAGCCATAGGAACTTATAGTTTAGCATTGCCTACGAGCAAGTCTATTAAGTTAATAAGCTGTTATTATGTTCCATTTCTCGTTAGAAACATTATTTTTGTTCCGTTGTTAGACAAGGAATGTTTTAATATTATAATAAAGAACAATGGTTGTTCTATTTATAATGTCAATATTTTGTTTGGAACTGAAAAATTACTTGATGGACTTTATATACTCGACTTATATGAAATATTATTTTATAAATTGAACAAACTAGTAATAGAAAAGAGATGATTATTCAAAAGTTGAATATGTGTATTTGGTGAAATATAAGTTTGAATCATTTGAAAAGTTCAAAGAATTCAGAATTGAAACAAATTCGCAAAGTATTAGGATTCTTCGATTGGATCGAGGAAGGGAATACTTAAGCGAAGAGTTTCTGGATCATCTCAAAGATAATGGTATTTTCTCACAATGGACACATCCTGATACGCAATACTTGATTGGTGTATCTGAGAGGAGAAATCGTACCTTGTTGGACATGGTGCAATCCATGATAATTTTTACCGACATTGTGACGCCCCCAAATTCGGGTCTCCAAATACCCGGATCCGGTCATCACGATCCAATACAAACATTCACCTCTAACAACATATGGTAACTAAAATGCGGAATAAAATAAACATACGTTGTTCATTACAAGGTGTTACTAGTCCCAGAATACAAATAACCTTAAACACATACACAATCCGTACCCTAATAACTATCAGGGATTAAATTACATTACAGTAATTAACTACACATAATTTTATTTTCTGCTACATGAAGTCTATCACTTCATCTTTTCCTTCCCTTTGTTCTTCCCTGACGTCTCGGGTTTAGCTGCAATGAGATCATGATATAGCAAGAATGAGCAACGAGTTTGCCCAGCAAGTTTAAAGTATGACAATAAGGATATATCATGATGAAGGGATATTAAGGAATTTCAACATTAGAAAAATCAGAAGCAAGAACCATAATTGCTTTTAGAACAATTGATAGTCAAATAGACTTTGAACGATAACTTCCAAAGGAGTCAATAGCTGGTTGACCCTCTGGTTACTGGCTACAGAATAACGTACTTGAGGGGATCAGCCTCGCGTACCCTATGTATATGCATAACATTTAATTCTGCTATTTGTACCTTATATACGGTACGTGGGGTACTCCCCTATAAATAAAGGGGTGTTCATACAGTCTAAGAATCCTTACCATTGATTGGTTCAGATAGCTTTTATGAATTCTCACATATTCGTCTGGCTGAACAAGGGTTCAGACTTAACCATAAATGGTTTATAAATTCCTGAATTTAAATATACGAATTTCAAATGCACGAGTGCGAATGTCAATAAATATACAGATGTGGAATAATTTTGAAAGTAATTAGACCACTTAAGGCATGCTTGAAGATAAAAACTCAAGCTTAAAGAATAACTTGCAACAGTATATATATACCTTTTTGCACGAATTAGAAATAGTGCATAAGGCTTAGAAATTTGCTCAATGTAAAAGTTGAGTAAAGAAGAACTTGCAATAATGTAAGAAGTTTAGGGTTAGGAACTTGCAATAATGTAAGAAGTTTAGGGTTAGGAACTTGCAATAATGTAAGAAGTTTAGGGTTAGGAACTTGCAATAATGTAAGAAGTTTAGGGTTAGGAACTTGCCTGTTTGCTCAGCTACAAATAAATTCTAGCTTTACTTAATTGATCTTGGATAACCTATCAATTGGTAGGGTTGGTTTATCCATTAGCATTTCGTAATTATAGTCACTTATGCTATTTATTTAGCAGATAAACAGATCACTAAATACATTTAATCATTAACTAACCAGAAATTAATTCAATGACCTTTAATTGATAACTAATCATGCATACTTTGAATACTCCGACTATTGCCCTTACTTGTCTCTAACTATGGGTTAGCAACCTTTATTTATTGTTAGCATGATTTATTAACAACTAATTTATGGTTGATCTCTTATTTACTCTTTTATTTGTTAATCACTATTTTCCTTAGGGGTAATTTAGTAACTATTTTACTTGTTCTTTATTCAACATTAATTAAATACTTATTGTATAAATTCTACCCACACCTAATTACTATTAAACAATCGTCAAGTTTTTATTATCATTATTTATTAAGGGCCACAGATAATCTTATTAATCTCACTCATACTTAATCATTATTTCATTAATGATTAAGTGATTATCATTCTCATTAGCTTTATTCATACCTAATTATTATTAATCAAATAATAATTAGATATTTATTATCTTTATCTATTACTTATTGAATAAGTATTTAATTAAATTTATTGGCTAATATCAATTAAGATAGTATTTATTATCCTTATTTATTATTTATTGACAAATAATAAATAATTATTTAATTAACTTTATTATTAGTTAAATAATAATTAAATATTTGTTATCTTTATTTATCACTTACTGACAAATAATTAAAATATTAACTTCATACTTGAGTATTTATTAATAGTAATCAAGCAATAATCGACTATTTATTAACTTTATTTATTATTTAAGGATCAATAATAAATAATTAACCTATTGATTTTATCCATACTTGGGTATAGTAGTTAAACAATAATCAAATATTTATTAGGTTTATTTATTATTTAGGGGTAAATAATAAATAATTAACTTATTAACTTTATTCATACTTAGTTAAATATTTATTTTCTTTATTTATTTATTATTGGTGAATAATAAATAATTATTTCATTAATATTATTCACATTTAATTATTATTAAATATTTACTATCCTTATTTATTATTTATTGTCGAATAATAAATAATTCTTTCATTGATTTATTGTTAGCAGTTTGCCTAATAGATCCCTTTAATCTAATATAAGGAATTACAATATCCCAATACACAGTGTGATACCAACTGTTTACATCCCAACAATATCACACAATCCTCAACTAATGTATAGTATAAACTAAAACCATCACTGTTAAAGCCTTTGTGGTTCATTAACCACAGTTTCCCAACAAAGACTTAACACAATACAAAGAAAATCAACCCAATACAAAGAAGAACTCAATACAAATTTCCCAAAAATAAAACCAAGACAGTTAAATGGGTTACAGGAAATAAACATCCCAATACAGAGAACAAAATACTATTCAGCATAATATGACAGATTCAAAACACACTTGGTTATCCCATTTGTTATGTGTAATTATCTTCAACTACTATAGATGGCCATATATCATCATAACCCAGGTCGACTCAACCAAGAAATCAGAGAAAAGAAAGAGAATTCAACCCAATACCATTACTACCACCATACCAGGTTTCTAAATCAAATTAACCAACTAAAATTATTATAACCAATACAAGCATTGTCGGCAACCCAAATCCAAGTTTATAAGAAAGAAATTTATACAAAACCTAAATAGAAAAACTATTACAGTGGTTTAATGACCTCATTGCTATACCTTGTGGCTGATCGAATCGCTTGTCTCCTTCTTCTTCCAAAATACGAAACAAAGCCGAACATTTACAATGGCCTTCCTCTGTATCCCTCTTCTCTCTATATTCCCTTGCTACTTCAAAACCCTAATTTCTAATTGGAAACTCTCAAACAAAGGAAAATCGGCAGTTTCAGGGTTTGGGGGGTCCAATTTATAGTAGAGATTTTTTTCCCCAAATTGCTTGGGTATTACCCTAAACGACTGGTCAATGACCGATGGTAGGAGAAGAGTGGCCGCCAATTGTACCTATCCAGTTCACTGACGACGCCGGCAGTCCTCGAACCATGCGCACTTTCGCCGATCGCGTCGCCGGATTTCTGGGACCGTTGGTCCTAGCCGCTTGTTGCTCGGTCACTCATGGCTCCACTCTTTTCCCCGCTGGTAGACCCAGGGTGTCGCCGGCGCCTTCTTCTTCCCGTCCCTTATCGGTTGATGGATTGATTGAAGGTTTGGGGGTTGCTAGGTTCGACTATTGATTTTGAGAGGCTAGAGATTTCTATGGATTAACTGAGTTGAGGGGTTTGTTCTTCTTAGTTTCGGTTCTCTCCCAAATGAATCCCACCGATTGAATTTTTGTTTTTTCCCAATTCATTTGGATCCAACCCAACCGGTAAGAATGAAGAATGGGCTCACAATTAGTGGGTCAGCTAAATGAATGAGGGGCGGCCCAAAAGAAAATAATAGGGGAATTGGGCCAACAAAACAAAAAGAAAATGGGTCATCCTAATTAAAGAAAATGACCCCAATTAGATTAACCGCTATACATTTCCAATATTTCCAATTAAATAACTAAGTCAATTAATTATTTACTTGAATATTTATTTCACCCAAAATTCCCCATTCGAATTATTTAATCCGATACCGATAAAATTATTTATTTAATTTTCCAAATTTTATACCAATCAAATGCTTAGGTTAACTTGCTAATTTATTCAACCTATTAGTGAGCCCCTTTTAGGGTAAGGAAAATTATTGAACCATATAGTTATATAATTAAATAATAATTATTACATGGCTCCAATTAAATTGGTAAAATTAATTATAGTAAATTTCATATATTAAAATAATTCGATACACTGTTTAAAAATTCCTGGGCATTACAGACATTCTAGTATCCTTCTAGGTTTTGCTTTAGAAAAGGTTGCATATCTACTGGATAAGGTATCCTCAAAATCCATCCCCAAGACTCTATATAAGTTATGGACAGGGAGGAAATCTAGTCTTAAGCATGTTAAGATTAGGGGTTGTCCAGCTTATCTGAAAAGGTTTCAAAAGGATAAGCTTGGGACAAGATCTGACAAGTACAGATTTGTGGGATATCCTAAAGAAAGTTTAGGGTATCATTTCTATAATCCTATTGAGCAAAAGGTATTTTTTGTGAAACACGCTACCTTCTTGGATAAAGGAGTTTATACTTGATGGGTCTAGTGGGAGGAAAAATAGATCTTGAAGAAGTTCAAGAACTACGAAGCACTATAAGTCGAACCGAGGAACCTGTAGATAGACCTATTGTACCACAACCGAATCGTAAACCTGGAAGAGTACCGAAGATACCTAGGAGATATGGATTCATCATAGAGGATGATGATAAGGTATGCATCATAGAGAATGATGATCCAGTTATATATGATGAGGCTATGAGTAGTAGACACTCATAGAAATGGCAGATGACCATGAAATCTGAAATGGATTCCATGTATGAAAAACCAAGTGTGGACTTTGGTTTACCCTCTGGAAGGTATAAAGCCTAAAGGGTGTATATGGGTCTTTAAAAGAAAGATTAGAGCATATGACAAGGTGGAGACCTGTAAGGCCAGACTAGTTGCAAAAAGGTTTCAAACAAAGTCAAGGAGTTGAGTATGAAATCTTCTCACCAGTAGCTATGCTCAAGTCCATTCAGATTTTACTTGCGATTGTAGCTTATGATTGCTTAATTTGGCAAATGGACGTGAATACGCCCTTCCTCAATGAAGACTTGAGGAGAATATATGTATGATACAATCAGAGGTATTTGTTTCAAAGGTTGAAGCAAATCGTGTAAGTAAACTACAATGATCTATTTATGGATTGAAGCAAGCTTCTCAAAGATGGAACATTCGTTTTAATGGGAAAATCAAAGGAGTTTAATTTTATCAAAAACGAAGATAAACCATGTGTGTACAAGAACGTCAGTGGGAGTGCAGTGACATTCCTAGTACAATATGTTGACATACTACTGAAAAGGAATGACATACTAATGCTACAATCAGAAAAGATAATGTTGTCTAAACATTCCTCCACGGAAGATTTGGGAGAAGCATCCAATATTTTGGGGATAAAAGATCTATAAAGATAGATTTAGAGGATGTTAGGCTTACCCAAGAAACGTACATTGATTCGATGCTAGAGAAGTTTAACATGCCCAACTCTAAGAGAGGACTCATGGTGATGAGCCAGGGAGTACATCTCTACAATAAATGTCCCCAAAGGACACTGGTAGAGAGAGATCGCATGAGTAAGATGCCTTAAGCTTCGACGACAGGATCAATCGTGTGTGTGGGATGATATGTATGAGACCCGATGTTGCTTATGCACTAAATGTGATAAACAAATATCAGTTTGTTTGTTTGTCGATTTAGCAATCAATAAATACGTACAAGTGTACACGATCAACAAGTAATAAAGTGATAAGAGAGTGTCGAACCCACATAGAATTATTTAATAATAATTACTAAATACTAACTCATAATCAAATTAATTTTATTTAAACAATTCGATAAAAGATTTTGAATTTTGAAAATAAAGTACCAAACTAACTAATTACTAACTACTAAGAATTGAATTCAGATAAAAAGGCTTAAGATTATAATTTCGCTTAATGTTTCACTTGAATTAATACACTTCCTGTTAAGTTATATGAATTATTCTGTTGTTAATCAAGAACTCATCAATATTTATAACCATCTCTCGATGTATCATAAACGAATCAACTTAAATCCACAAAAGATAGAATTAAGATGAACACCCTAGTTAACTAATTCACTATATCTCTATGTGAATTACAATTAAAAAGGATTTAAAGCACAGGTTCTCTTTCAGATTACATGCGGCGTATAGGTATATCTCTATCCTAGACACAAATTATGAATTCCATCACTATGCAGAAAACACAATCACATGCTATTATGATTAGGTCTAAATCTATAATCGGGTTAATTGACTTTTTGGTCACTGTACTAGGGCCCGATTTTCATTGTGGTTACCGACTCTTTTTTTGTTACAATCGCATAACTAAACTCCAAAATAATTACCAAATAGTCATTATTAACGATTTCCGTCCAAAAAATAGACAGAAGTGCTGAGTAGACTAACATTTGCCATGTGGTAATGAGGTGGCATGTGGGGTCCACGCCTACGTGGATCTGGAAGGAAATGTCCCGCTAATTACACTGAACCTTCAGTTTCTCTCTTAATTTCATTACACGAACATCCTTTTAGAGCAAAAAAATTATAGGCGAAGTTCTGAGAGATTTCTTCGGCGAGAGTTGTGAGATTTCTTAGAGATTAGCAAAGTCGGTTGAAGAAAAAACCCAGTTCCTCTGCAGGTACTACTCTCAATTTCTTCCCATCTCAGTTTTAGGGTTTAAGTAAAAAAAGGGTTTTTAAATTTTTGAAATTTCAGTGGATGTAATTGGGTCAAATACCCTCAAATCCATGTTTTTTACTCAATTTGTGGTCCCGATGGTCCTCTGTTGTTGTTTTCTTGTACATAATTTAGATGGTTAAATTATTTGATGGTGACCCTTGGTTTGTCTGCTGGTGGTGGCCCTTGTTTTGTCTGATATGCATATTAGGTTATGTATAAAGTATTATCTCGTGGCCCTGTGTTGTCTCCCATTATATGTATTTTTATCCAAAGTATTCTATGTTTTGTCTCCCATTCTATGCATATTAGGTTATTGCTTTGTCTGACATGCATATTAGGTTAGGTTATGTTGTATCTTATATAAAGTATAAAGTATTTTGCATATGTTGGCAGTGTTAGTGTCTCTTTTTAGTTATAATTCTTCATTTTTTTGTAACTTTATTAATTTGACTATAACAGGATGTCTATTCTGCAATTGAATATACATTATGGTGGGAAGTTTAAGGATGTGCCAGTATATGAGTATGATGGTGGTTTTAAAAAAACAGTTAAAATGGATATTGATTATCTTTGTCCACAGATAATAGCTTCTATAGCTGAAGAATTTAAATATCATAAGGACTCTGTAGTTTACTATAAAGAAAATGGGATTCGAATGGCACATGGCCTTAGAAAACTGAATAATGATGAAAGTATTAGGGCATTGCAAGTAACCTCCATAGGTTATGATTCTATTGATTTATATGTTGATCATGGGGATAATATTCCAGAGTATAATGCAGAGGGTAATAGTGAAGGGGCTAATAATGAAGGGGCTAATGATGAAGGGGAATTAGATTTGACTTCTGATGACAGTGATTATCATGATAGTGATGGGTTTAGTACTGATGAGGAGTATATTGATGCTAGAAATAAGTCAAGGGAATATAGAAAAGAAGTGAAAAAGAATGGGGAGGCTGATGCATTAGAATATGTAGATGAGTTAACTGAGACTGACAATGACAGTGAACATGACAATGAAAATGCTGAAAATGTTAACCAACCCCAAATGAACAAGAAGAACTAGAACAAGTAGCTGAAAATGAACAGGGACCTCTAAATGAACAAATAGATGAAATTGTTCAAAACAGTGAAGATGATGAGTATAATGGGGATGATGACAGTAAAGGCAATGGTGGGCAGTGGGAAAGTGAAGAGGATGATAGTGACAAACACTATTCACCAAATGAGGAGAGTAGTGAGGAGGAACAGGAGGAGATGGAAGTGATAGTTAGGGATAGGAGGAGGAATAGGAATGTAAAACCTAAGTTTGAAGTTATACCTTATGACCCTAACACAAAAAGAAAAAAAATTAAGTTTAATGTTGGTCTGTAGTTCAGTTCTAAAGAGCAGATGAAAGAAGCAGTTAGGAATTATGGGATTGGGAAAGGTAGGTCAATTAGATTCAAAATAAATACTGGGAAGAGGTTTCAGGTTGTGTGTCTGCCTGGATGTCTATGGAATATGTGGATTAGCACCATTCAAGGCTCTGAGACTTTGCAAGTTAAAAAAATTAATGGTGATCATACTTGTATAAGGGCACTACAAAATAAGTGTGTTAAAACTCAATGGCTTGCAAACTTTTATGGAAACAGGATTAGAAATAAACCAGATTGGAAGTTAGTTGATATTCAAGATGAAATAGCCAGAAAATTAAAGGTAAATGTGTCTTTGACAAAGTGTCACAGGGTAAGGGAGATGGCTTTGAGAAATGTTGGAGAATTATGAAAGAAACATTATGAGAAAGTGTGGGATTATGGGGCTCATTTGATAAAGAGCAATAAAAAAAACACAGTTGATATTGAGGTTAGAAGAGACAATCCAGAAAATAAGCCTCAATTTCAAAGGTTTTATGTATGCTTTGAAGAACTGAAGAGGGGATGGATTGAAGGGTGTAGGCCTATCATAGGCTTAGATGGTTGTTTTTTGAAGACTATGGTTGGGGGGCAACTGTTGTCTGCTGTTGGGAGAGATGGTAATAATCAAATGTACCCAATAGCATGCGCCATAGTAGAGAGTGAAAATAGGGATAGTTGGGGATGGTTTCTGCAGCTGTTACTGGGAGACCTAGAAGGTAATGATGGAGTTGGTTGGACCATTATAAGTGACCAGCAAAAGGTACATAATTGTCTTATTCTTATTTTGTTATACATGAATTTTATTTAGCACTAATTATCATACATGTCCCACTGACTACTGTATTTTCTTCTCTGTGGTTATAGGGTTTGGTTCCAGCAGTTACGGAGATACTTCCTTATGCTGAGCACAGGAATTGTGCCAGACATATTTATGCAAATTGGAGGAAGAGATTCCCCACTCAAGCCTTGCAGTTTGCATTCTGGGAAGCATCTATGGCCACCCATATTGTGCCATTCAAAGAAGCCATGAAGGAGATCAAAAGGTTGTCAAGTGAAGCCCATGACAAGTTACTTGAGCAAGACCCTTGTCTGTGGAGCAAAGCACATTTCCAAACACATTCCAAGGCAGACAATGTAGAGAACAACATGAGTGAGACCTTCAATGCATGGATTATAAAGTCTAGATGGATGGCTTCATTAGACATGCTAGAGGAAATAAGGAGTCAAGTGATGGTTAGACTCAACTAAAAAAGGGATGAAATGCTTAAGAGTCAAGCAGCTATATGTGCCAGGACTAGGAAAAAGTTGGATATTCAAATTGAGAATGCAGCTGCCTGTGAACCATTAAGGGCTAAGGATAGAAAGTTTCAGGTAATTATGCAATCATAACCTCTCACATGTTTTATATATGTAATGCTCTGACTTGTCACAATGAATAATTTATGGCTCATAATCCATATGTATACATTGCAAGTTAAGTGTCATGGGGATAAGTTTGTGGTTGATCTTGCAGATCAAACATGCACATGTAGGGTGTTTCAGCTAACTGGGATCCCGTGTTGTCATGCTATAAGTGCTATCAATTTTATGAGGGAGCCAGTAGAAAATTATGTGAGTCATTGGTTTAAGAGGGAAACATATTTGAAATGTTACAGTCATCTCTTAGAGCCGGATAACAATTTCTGGGAGGAGACACCATATGAAAAGATGTTGCCACCACCAATCAGAAGGAAGCTTAGAGGAAGGCCTCAAAGACTAAGGAGGAAAGAACAGTGGGAAAGTGAAAAGAACCCAGGAAGAATTACAAGAAGGGGAAGAATAATGCATTGTACGAAATGTAGACAAGCTGGACACAATAAAAGTAAATGTCCCAACTCAAATGCACAATCAACTGAAGGAACTGAAGGAAGTGGATCACAAAGGGTAAGCAATGAAGTTTAACTCATAATTCATAATGCATTTTCAATACTAGTGTTTGATTGCTGTATTTATATGTCAAGTAAACAAGGATAAATGAAAGGCAAAGGTTAATAAAGGTGATAAGGGGAAGGGAAAGAGGAAGGCCAAAGAGAGTGAGAGTGGGATACAAAGAGTGAAGTTGCCAATAAGAAGAAAGAAAGGGCAACCTCCTGTTGGATTTGGGACTTGCGTGCTTCCAAATGGGAATACAATTTTCCAGTCAGGCAACGAAGGCTACATTTTTGTAAGAAAATACTAATTTTTATCATTTGTTTTACACAGTTTCATTCATAAACAACAGAATTCCACCTCCAACAAACAACACACCTGTAAGTATTAATGCTCTGACTGAAGCTGCTGCAAAAAGGAGAGCTGAGATAGGTAGTAGTCAACAATCAACTGCAAGCAATGCAGACACAAGGCTAAGGAGGAGGGAAACTAAACAATAGGGGATTCACTTTAATGTTTTTTAAGTTTGTATTTATTTTGTTAAATGTGGGTTGGTTTATTTTGTGTATGGTTAGGAAAATGATATATGGTACATTTTGGTGTATGGGAATGAATATGGTACATTTTGTGTTATGGGATGAAAGCATTAGATGGTACATTTTGTTTTGGTATGAAATAGTTGGTCTATTTTTGGAATACTCTATTGGGATTTTATGTATAAGTTTGGATATTTGCAAGTTAATGCAGAAGCCTTAAATGGCCACTGTGTCTGTTACTTATTATGGATTTTGCTTTCTGTTGGGTTTTTGAATTTGTCATCAAAGCTGCAGTTTTTCAAGCTATGTATTTGAATTTGCCAATGTTGCAGCATGGATGATAGCACTTATTTGAATTATACTGTGTTCATGATTGAGGTCGAATGGACTAGGAAATGTTGAATTATACTGTGTTCATGATTGAGGTAGAATGGACTAGGAAATGAAAAGGAGTGCCTCATAGGGCTCTAATAAAATAAGGCTTCATAGTGCACCTTATTACAATTCATTAGATAATGGGAGTGCCTCATTGTACTTTTGAACCTTATTACAATTCATTAAAACATAACAGAGCATTATAACAAAGCAACATACAACTCATTAGAACAATAGAGAGCATCATGAACACAATATATCAAACTCAAAATTCATTTCAATTCAACCTTCATTACAAGCATTACATTCCCAACACATAGCAGATATGCCAATCAAAAACCAATATGGAGCAGACAGAACATCAACTACATACCGAAATCAATTCATACATTCATCTAAATCATCCTAATTCATTTCATATACATAATTAGAAAGCATAAAACCAAAGATATGACAAGCAACAAAATGAATTTTTTCTCTCTAGCTGCAACTTTGTTAATTGCACTCTTCAATGTCCTAACTTCCCTCTCCAATTCCTTGATTTCCACTTCATGCCCAACTGGAATATTCAACCTTCTATCAATGTTGTGAAGTTCATTTCATAATCGGTCAATAACCTCCTTTGACCTTGTATTAAAAGGGCTATCATACCATTTAAAAAATCCACAATAAGGATTTTTATCCTGTGTAGAAAAAATTATATATATAAGTAATTTTAAAAAAAAACTAAATTCACATTAAGCTAATTATACAAACATGTATTAACAATTTGTACCTTGTATCTATTGTATCCTACAAACCTCCTACCCGGGTGTAATGTTCCAGGCTTCCAAGCTTCCCACATCCGTGCGGTTATTCCACAGTAGCATTGCACTGGAAGATGAGGTCTTTGCCATTGTATTTGATGAGATGAAGATATCTCATCTGTGTCGTCTCCATGAACAAAAACTCCAAATGAAGAATTCATGGGAACACAACAAGAATTCATGGAAGACAATAAAAACGAAAGGAATCAGTAGAATCAACCAACCATAGTCGTTACATACCAAAATTAACACTTAACAGTAGTGAGGAGGAGCAGCAAATCAGCCAAGCAAAATCAATCGCACCAAATGAGCAGCAGAATCGCACCAATGAGAATCGCACCAGCCGAATTTCTCTACTCCTGATTTCGTTGCTTTGTTTTGTATTATGAAGGGTCAATTGTCATGTGCTTGGCACATGATGATACACATGGCAAAGCCTATGTACACATCAGCAAAAAAAGTCACGTGATATGCACGCTCAGCACTTTCGTCTATTTTTTGGACAGAAATCGTTAATAATGACTATTTGGTAATTATTTTGAAGTTTAGTTATGCGATTGTAACAAAAAAAGAGTCGGTAACCACAATAAAAATGGGGCCCTAGTACAGTGACCAAAAAGTCAATTAACCCATGTATAATCCATCTCTCGAGTTCATATAGATTACCACGGTAATTGTTCATCAGGCAATTAAGCAATTAATCACAAATCATAATAGACAATCTGATAATAATCAACAATAATTAACAAGGAAGCATATCAATAAAAGCTACGCAATAAGTTCTATTGTAATCTTAAAAAGAAATTAGTTCATGATTGAATCAAAATTCATAATCCACAATTGATAAAGCATTCAAGAATACAAAATAAGAGGTAGAAAAGAGAATAGAATCTGTAGACGCAATCCTTGAGTCTCTCCTTCAACTCCTTAATTTAATCTTTTGTGCTCTTGTAATTGCCTCAAGCCTCCATCTCTTTCTCCCAAACTAGGGTTAGCAAAAAGTAACAAGATCTCCAATTGATTACCAATTAAGATTGAGTCTCTTAATTCGTAGATAGATAAAAACTCCTGAAAACTAGCTATTTATAATGCCTACTAATTGTCCAAAACTAAATAGAAGAGATAAGTTTGATTACAAATCAAATTCTAATCCAAAACTTAAAAAGTCAAACTTCTGCTCCTGGTCAACTCCCGACCTAGCGCGGCCGCGCTATGTCCTAGTATTAATCTGGCGCACCCGCGCAGTGCCTCAGCAAAACTCAACTCTGGCGCCCAGCGTGCGCGCACTGCTTCCCTTCACAATATCGGCGCGGCCGCGCAGCTCTTCAGCACTTCTGACTTTGGCTTCTTCAGTACTCAATTTCCATCAGCTTTGGTTCCAAATGCAAAATACCTACACAAATACAGAAAACACATGAAAAGTAACTAGAACTCAAGGATTTAAACAATAATGCAGTCACTTGGTATCCAATTTGTAGTTATAAAACTTACTCATCAAATACCCCCAAACTTGAACTATTGCTTGTCCCCAAGCAATGCAACACAATGCAAAATAACAAAACACAATGAATGCAAACTAGAAACTATCAATCCTATGAATACAACTAGCAGGTAGGTAGCAAATCATTCCAAGCCTCATTTATATCAACAAAGAAACTCAACAGCAAATCAAATCAATATAGAATACTGATCCCAACCAATCAGATAATTCAAACTTGTCATCACCCAAGTTATGTGTGTGTGGTCCTTAACCATTGAACCCAAATATAATTCAAGATTAGTTACATCAACAAATTTCTAACAAGAATATGTCAATTCTCATTCAATTTTAGTAACAATGACAAATCCAGTTAAAATCGAGTAAAACTAAGTATAAAGGCAAGCTGAGGTTTATTTCTACTCTAATCCTACCACGAGTGCGTTTTACGCTCCATCTCGTGTTTATGCTTTTTGGTGTAATGCCAGACTCTATTAGGCTTTTCAAAGTCACCCATGTAGCGAGTTTTCAATCAATGACTCCCAAACCAGATGGTTTTAGGCACTAGGTGTTGAGACACCCTTAAGGATCTAATTACCCAAATGACAAAGGCCACAAAGTCCAACTATTCAAAGCATTTATTCATCTATTTTTTTGTTTTCAGTTTTTTTAAAGAAAATTAAATACTACCTCATAGATACCCCTAAACTTAAGTTTTTACCCAACTCTCACCTTCATTGCCAAGTCACTGTGTTCTTTCTTTTAGTTCCAAAAATATCCCAAATTAGAAAAATGATTATGTAACCCTTGAACTACAGCTGAGCAAAACAATCCAATTAGGTGCTAACCGGTAACTTAAGTTTCAGAAATGCATAACTATCCTCATGATCAAAACTATGACTCCATATGAACTATCAATGTTGTTTAGGCTAACAAATAATCACAACTTCATCATTGGCCTGGTCAGTAACATACTACTCATCAATTGGATTCATGCAATACTAATTAAATGCAAAAAACATACTAACTAACATGCAACCTTAATAAACTAAAATAAATAACACAAAACAAGACCACTCCCCCAAACTTAAACCAGACATTGTCCTCAATGGCTAAAATAGGAAAAAGTAAAGCAAAGGACTTCCCTAAAAATATAGCAATCTTCCTCTTTGTCTGATAAGTCTAAAGAATAGGCTAGGCACATTGGAATGAAGAAGGCATTGCACTTGAATTGGACTCGAATAACCTTTAAACACATTAGAAACAAATTTATTAACTACTATGAAACCTAATAAAATAAATAAAAACTAAAAATAAAAATTAAACTTGGGTTGCCTCCCAAGAAGCGCTTGGTTTATAGTCGTCAGCCCGACTTCATCCTGTTCTACTATCCAATTCCCCTTCGATAATTGAGTAACCCTCCATCTATTAGTAGCAATGTAACTTTTGAAGGTTTTGCTGCAGTAGGGGCCATTGTTTCAAAGTCACCTAGTTTGCTTTTTGTCCAATAGCTAGGTGCTTCCTCCGTTGTGTTCGTGATTAGATTGGGGCATTGAATCTTGTCAAACACCACGGGCTCTTCTTCTATCTTCTCTCTCTCATCCCACCATGGTTGTAATGCAGTCTTAGTTCTCATATCATAAAGAGCTTTACCAAGGACATGACTACCAAGTGGGCAGGGGATTGCAAAACTACCCGGATCTTTGAGCTTTGGCGGAAAAGGTACATGGGGCACTAACAAAATCGGTACATCAGCGTTGAAACTCACGGCTAGACCTTCTTCGGCTGTATTTTCTTGATCCCCACTATTATCCTCCATATCAGAATTATCATCAATTAGCACGTCCGGTTGCAGCTTTGGCGCGGGCAATCCATCAGTCTCGAGAACCACGTCACTGGGCCATGCACAATGATAACTATTCTTGAATGTGTTGATAAGCTGTCCCATCTAGTTCTCAAGATTTCGAATCGACACTACTTGGCTTTTTATATTTAAATCCACTAAGTTCAACAACTGATCTTGATCATTCATTCTTTTGTCCATATCTGTAATAAACTTCGCCAAGGCCTCCTCCAAACTCAGTTTCCTTTCTTCTTCATGTAGATAGGCTGAATCTTGAAATTCTGGAGTGTATGATTGGCTTGGAGCAAAGATTTGGACTTGATTATTATAGCTCCATGAAAAATCCGGATGATACCCCCAATCTTGATGATAGTTGTTGGGATAGGCATAATTGTTGGGGTAATCGCCGAAATTACCACCATACTACATCGACTTAAAATTGATGGCGCATTGATGACTCGGATGATTTCCAGTACAATAATCACAAATTATCGCCACACTTTGAATACGTTGTACTGCAAAAGCGTCAATTATCCTCGAAAGTGTCTCAATTTGTGCTGAGAATTCATCGAATTCATAAATCCCTGCCGCTCTTGGTTAAATCATTCTCGTATAAGGCCATTGATAGTTGTAGTCAGCCATGGTGAACCTAAAAAGAGAGAAATATAGGAAGAGAATTAAAATAAAAACAAAATGATTAAATTAAGACTAATTTGATTGAAGCTAATGATGGCAAAAATTATTAAACTAATTCCCCGACAACGGCGCCAAAAACTTGTTTGTCGATTTAGCAATCAATAAATACGTGCAAGTGTACACGATCAACAAGTAATAAAGTGATAAGAGAGTGTCGAACCCACAGAGAATTATTTAATAATAATTACCAAATACTAACTCATAATCAAATTAATTTTATTTAAACAATTCGATAAAAGATTTTGAATTTTGAAAATAAAGTACTAAACTAACTAATTATTAACTACTAAGAATTGAATTCAGATAAAAAGGCTTAAGATTACAATTTCCCTTAATGTTTCACTTGAATTAATACACTTCCTGTTAAGTTATATTAATTATTTCGGATTGTTAATTAAGAACTCATCAATATTTATAACCATCTCTCGATGTATCATAAATGAATCAACTTAAATCCACAAAAGATAGAATTAAGATGAACATCCTAGTTAACTAATTCACTATATCTCTATGTGAATTACAATTAAAAAAGATTTAAAGCACATGTTCTCTTTCAGATTACATGCGGTATATAGGTATATCTCTATCCTAGACACAAATTATGAATTCCATCACTATGCAGAAAACACAATCACATGGTATTATGATTAGTTCTAAATCTATAATCCATCTCTCGAGTTCATATAGATTACCACGGTAATTGTTGATCAGGCAATTAAACAATTAATCACAAATGATAATAGACAATCTGATAATAATCAACAATAATTAATAAGGAAGCATATCAATAAAATCTACGCAATGAGTTATATTGTAATCTTAAAAAGAAATTAGTTCATGATTAAATCAAAATCCATAATCCACAATTGATAAAGCATTCAAGAATACAAAATAAGAGTTAGAAAAGAGAATAGAACCTGTAGACGCAATCCTTGAGTCTCTCCTTCAACTCCTTAATTAAATCTTTTGTGCTCTTGCAATTGCCTCAAGCCTCCATCTCTTTCTCCCAAACTAGGATTAGCAAAAAGTAACAAGATCTCCAATTGATTGCCAATTAAGATTGAGTCTCTTAATTCGTAGATAGATAAAAACTTCTGAAAACTAGCTATTTATAATGCCTACTAATCGTCCAAAACCAAATAGAAGAGATAAGTTTGATTACAAATCAAATTCTAATCCAAAACTTAAAAAGTCAAACTTCTGCTCCTAGTCAACTCCCGACCTAGCGCGGCCGCGCTATGTCCTAGTATTAATCTGGCGCACCCGCGCAGTGCCTCAGCAAAACTCAACTCTGGCGCCCAGCGTGCGCGCGCTGCTTCCCTTCACAATATCGGTGCGCCGGGTAGCTCTTCAGCACTTCTGACTTTAGCTTATTCAGTACTCAATTTCCATCAGCTTTGGTTCCAAATGCAAAATACCTACACAAACACAGAAAACACATGAAAAGTAATTAGAACTTAAGGATTTAAACAATAATGCAGTCAATTGGTATCCAATTCGTAGGTATAAAACTGACTCATCACTGTTCCTGGAGAAGATCACTATAAGATAGTGAGAAACATCCTAAAGTACTTAAGAAGAACTAAGGATGTGTTTTATGATGGATCTGAATTGAAACTAGAGGGCTATACAGACTCAAGTTTTTCAGACTGACAAAGACGGCAGCAAATCCACTTCAGGGTATGTATTTACCTTGAATGGTGGTGCAGTGAGTTGAAAAAGTTCCAAACAACAAATAGTTACTAATTTAGTGACAAATGCAAAGTATATAGCTGTAAATGAAGTTGCAAAGTTGATTGTTTGGATGAAAAGTTTATTACAAAACTAGGAATAGTTCCTAAGTCTCATATGGGATCCAAACATGTGTTACGACACTTTCATTTGATTAGAAAAATCATTGAAAGAGGAGAAGTCACTATAGAGATAGTGGACTCTCAAGACAAAATTGCAAATCCATATACTAAAGCCTTAACCCAACAGCAGTTTGATCGTCACTTAGAGAAGATAGGTATTAGATACCATGACGATTGACTTTAGTACAAGTGGGAAATTAAAAGTAGTATGCATACAAGCCAATAATATTTGATATGATATAGCATATACTTTGTAATCTTATTCATTTATTAATAAAATAATTAATATGTTAAAGGCATTTTACTTTATCTACACAATGTTGTTATTTTATATGTGATAAACCCATAGTTTTGAGCAATGCTTTTAGAATCATGATGATGATCATGCTAATGAGATCTAAATTCTTAGAAAGCTTAAAACTAAAATCGTTCTTAATCGTTGGATTACTAAAAATGGGATTAGTGAATCCGAATAGATTGGTACATACTTTGCTTGCTCTTAGGAAGAGGATGATTGATCTCATAATTATTTGTGTGGAGACAATAAAGCAAGTATGTAGGTGCTTATTGGAGAATAAGTTCACTGAACATGACTCGCTAAGGAATACCTAATGGAGTTTTACTTGTCTATCAATAGGAATTTCTCTAGTGATAGTAGTACAAGTGATCCTTGGATTTGAGATCATCATAGTATCATGCGTATGATGAGTTATACTTTGACATGTTCCTTAAGACCCTTAGGGTATATCGAAGGGTATGCTTGGATATAATAAGTTGTACATGGACATAATGTGACGCCCCCAAATCCGGGTCACCTGAGACACGGACTTGGTTCGTCACTATCTAATACATGCATCATACAATTGATAAATAATAGTGGACTAATTGAATATTTACATTGATATAAGATAAATAATCCTATCCCAAGTCTCGATACAAAGACTACTACAAAACATAACTTAATACATAAGGGTAAATAAGTCTTAAAACACAACATCAAGTAATAAGTCTTAATACAAACGGTGATTCTAATATAATAAAACAGAACTAATCAGTAGCTTTGCGCTTTCCCTTATCTTTTCCCGAGCTCTCGCCACGTGCTGCACTAACTGAAATGTTTTAAGGAAAGCAAGGGTGAGCAACAAATTTGCCCTACAAGTATAATAGCAATGAATAATCACATGAATAACTTTATAGCTCACAAGAATAAAAATTTAGATAACTCAAGGAAATAAACAACTTCTTTTATCACCATTATAGTAGTCGTTATGGACCGAAGGATTTTTGAAGTATCCAAAGATTTCAAAGTTTCCTAAAGAAAGGGATTAATCAATACTGAGTGAGCACCAAGGTACAGAACTCTATCTAGAATTACTGAAAATTCATCCGATAATCCACAAAACTAGTATAATAGGTGATCAGCCTAAAGTACCTGGCGTTATGCATAAGCCTCACTTACTATTTACGCGCGTGTCGGTTCCCCGACGTTTATACAATTGCCCCTGCTATGAGGGTTGTTCTTCTCAGCTTTACATGGGAATCCGAACCAAAACAATTTGATCGGATAGTTTTACTTAACATCAATAATAGTTTGAGGACTTAACCTCACTTCAATAAACAAATCAATATGTGTTTAGCTGAAGCAATTGGCTTTAACATAGTTTTCAAACAATTTATGGAATAAAGAACTTTAAGGCTCAACAATATGCATTATAACATAGGTAGATAACTTGAACGAATGTCAAAACATTTGAATAATCATAAGAGTAGTCGCACAATAAAGTAAATTGTGGAAGTTTAGAAAACTAGCTCAATACTGCAATACTTGCAATCAATACATAACTTGAGTGAATTTAGGGAGCTTGCATTAATATAGAATACTTGTTCAATATCAAATTAAACAAGAATTTGAAACTTGCCCAATAAATAAATTGAGTAAGGTTTAAGGAAACTTGCACAATAGAATAACATACTTGTTCAAATATAACTTGAGTAGGATAAGGAACTTGCTCAATAATAAAGGTTGAGTAAGGAACTTGCCTTGTATGTGCGTTAATAACTTGACGTTAATCGTCCTTCAAAAATATCCTACATAGTACATTAAAATCATCATAAAGATTAGTCACATAAGGACTAGGTTCAATACAGTCATCACATCATTAAAATACATTGATTGCCACTACGACAAGGTAGTCGGGGGTCTCGCTTCGGTTAACTCTGGGTATATAACTGAGCGTTTAAAGCTTAACAAGATATAAATAACTAACGAGTCTAATCATTTTGAACAAAAATATAAGTTTTGGACTTGCTGGAAAAATTCACTGGGTCTGACCCGACCCGACCTGGCCGACCCAACCCGGTCCCGACCCGGCACCAGCGCCATGCAGCAGTGCCCAATTATGCAACTTTCTGCAGAATTGCGATGCAGACCTCTTCCCACTCCGATCTCCATAACTCCTTCTATACACGTTTAAATTGGTCCATTATGGACTCTATGGATTCCTAAGACATGGGGCTACAACATATCAAAAATGTAGAGCTACCCATAAATACTAACACAACCAAATCTTAAGCTAAAGCACAACGTTAATACTCTGTTTTTGTGTTCTTTGTATGTTTTACAAAAATCTTCACCAATTCTTTGTTTTAATACCTTTTTACTCCATTCTAACTGGGTTAACCTCATGACCCATGGAAGTACAACCTCGCATCAAAGAACAAACTAAACAAACACGAAAATTAGCATTTACAGTCCTCTAAAGGTCCAAACAGTCTAAGGTTCCATTTTTGTCCGAAGTTCTTCCTCCATTAAGCAAAGGTACGGATTGTTCTTCATTTTTTGTTCCACTTTGTTGTTATTAATGGCTTACAAAGTCTCTTAGCAA
Source organism: Aralia elata (assembly GCA_034770075.1). Lineage (NCBI taxonomy): Eukaryota > Viridiplantae > Streptophyta > Magnoliopsida > Apiales > Araliaceae > Aralia > Aralia elata. Next base: position 35,615,064 of record CM068385.1, read on the forward strand.
CATTATTAAACCATCAAAACTATCAACAACAACAGAAAGTAATCACAAATCATCCACCAAGCATAAGAGCTTAAGAAAATGAGAAAGATAGAAAAACTTAATGAAACCAAAAGAAAATCATTTAAGGTTGAAGGTTTACCTCTGTAAATCCTTCCTAGGTGCTATAGAAGCTTTGAAAGGCTAGCTTGAGTCTTCTTCTTCCTTTTTGGTTTCACCCGAGCTTCTTCTTCCTTCACCCGCTCATTCTTCTTCTTTCTTCTTCTTCCTTGTTCTTCTTGGCTGCAGATTCTCTCTCTCTCTCTCTATAGTTCTCTTCTTGCTAGCAAATGGAAAGTGAGCTGAAGTTTGTAAGGAACCAGGAAGCGTGGAACGGATGGAGTATAGCTTGGGAGTTCTTCTTTTTTCTTTTCTCTACAATTTCCTCTCAACTCTCTCTAAGCTTGCTAGTTGCTGAACTTGAAATGGAAGAGAAGGAATAAGAGTGTACCAAATTTGCTCAATAACTCTACCCAAAATTAAAATGGGTACTCCCATAAAATATTGAGACACGTAAAAATAATAATTTTAGGATTTATCCATTTATTCGGAACACCAATATAATACATTTGGATACCGAATAAAACACGATTGGGCTTAAAATGAAAATCCGACACTTGAAAAAATTATCCCTTCGTACACGCGTATTAATGAAATTATTAAAATAGAAAAAGACACAAAAATATAATGGCGTGAATAGTGCATCGGGAGACGTGCCCCCGTGAATAGTGATTTTGCGATTTTGTGCGAAACCAATTTATTCTCTCCAACAATACAACAACACATAAAATTTAACACATACACATATTCTAGGTTGTAACACAACTTTTAAGCACATAACACAACATAATATAAATAAAAAAATAAAATTCATTTTATTCATACATAAACTCGGGTTACAAGGAAATCCAAAATTTCTGATCGTTACAGATAATGAATGGTCAACAAAGAATCTACCGCTTCAAGTAAAATGAGAGAATGTCCTATCTGATTCGATAAATTACAACTCAGTAGTCTTTGGTCAAGGCAGAATGAAATTAGAAAGTAGTTTCTAATTTGCATTATTTAGAGTTGTGCATTTGAGAATTGAAATACATATAATTAAATAAAATAAAACTTAACAGTAATTTCATGTCTTATATTTAATTGGGACATTGTTTAGTAGAAAGATTGAATTGTACGGTAACTATTCAGTGAAAAGTTCTTTTATGATTAATGTTAAAATCTATATTATTTGGAAAGTCATTGATCGCTAATGGGGCTTACCCTTATTGTAGAATAAATATTATTTATTTAAATGAACTAAGTAGTTTAATTTATTTATTTAAATAAGATTAGAATTGTTCTAATTGATTTATTCACAACCGGTTTAATATGGAAAACCTAAAGAGTCACACCGCAAAAGAAAAATATTTATTTATGAAGTAAATGACATAATCATAATAATAAGTTAAGTGTATTTAATTTAATCTATGGTGATATAATAAATTAAATAGTTTAAAATTTATTATTTAATATTTTGGAAATATTAAATATAAATTAATAAGAGGAATCTTATTATTATTATTACTATTATTATTATTTAATTCCTAAAAGGGTTTGGGAATTAATTAATAAAAGTACTCTCATAAATTCCTAATTGAATTAGGAGTTTAATTAATTAAAAGAGTTTAATTAAAATAAAACTCTATTCCTAAATAGTTTAAGAGGGTTGCCCATATCTATAAATAAGAGGAGTCTTATTATGGATTAAGGTTATACACATACACTTCCATAAGATTTGGGAGAGTACTTACAAATTCTATAGAGATAGAAACAATGGTTTTACCAACACTCATCTTCTTGAATATATATTATTCCTTGGTGGATCGCCTCTAGAGGCCAAACACTTGGATGGCTAACGTTGATCAAAGGAAGGAATCTAACCAGAGAATTCAAGGAGAAAGCAAAGGAATTGGAGTTGAACTTGTAGTTGAGGAAGCTTTGTTCTACAAGGGTATAGTTCTTTATCTTCCTTTGTTAATTGATAATTGCGCATAAAGTATGATCTTGGTTATGGTTTGTGAAATTTTAAATTCTGATTTTATCATGCTTCCGCTATGTATATGCAATTTGATTATATGCTCATAAATATTACAAACCAACAGATGGTTGAGTTTGTTAGGCATTGGTGGCTTTGTGTAAACCATAGCTTGATGGCCTTGTTGGCCACTTGTATGTGGTGTGTTGTGGCTAGTTGTTAGCCATGGCTTGTTTGCCTTGTTGGCCAATTGGTGGGGTTGTGGTTGATGACCATTTAACTATAGGTCTTGAGATTTCTATAAATAAAAGTCCCATCCTTCATTGATTCTTGTTTTTTTCACAAGAAGGTAAAAGAGAGAAAACTATAGTAAGAATACTTGTGAGTTGAGAGAAGGAAAGGAAAACCAAGCTAAGTAGGATCGACGATCGAAAAGCTTGCACTTCAAGAGGTAAACCTAGAATTCATTATGTCGTTCATAGTTGTTGATATTAGAACTTATGAACATATGCATGTTAGAGTTACGATCATATATATTAGTGTTAAAGCCATCAAACATGCTAAAATTTGTTAAGTATTGCCTTAGATGACTTAAACCCAAGCAAGTAAGATTAGGCTATGAAAACCTAACTTTTATAGTCTTTACGAGAGGTGTGCAGCCTCATATGTTTGGATTTGGTCATGAAATTCAAAGCCAAATCGTAGAAGGGGAAGTTACAAACGCGTAGGAAAAAGTATCACTCAAAAATAATTTGTGGAATAAAAGTTATGCAAATTTTTATCAAGTAGGGAAAATTGCACAAAACACAAAAAACTTGAAAGTTAAGCACTGCCGAGGCAGCGCAGCAGCACATGTTTGGTGCGCTGCCTGCTGTGCTGCAGCGCTTGCCTTGTAGTCGCCATGGGCTGCTGCGCAGGCAGCATGCGCTGCTGTGCTTGGCAGGCAGGTTGGGCAGGGCGCGCGCGCGCTGAGGGCGCGGTGCTGGGCGCTAGGAGCGGGGCGCTGCTGGCATGCCGTGCGGCGTTGTGCGTTCTTAGGCGTTTTGAGCGTTCTAAGTTATTTTTTGAACATTGTATTGTTATGTATTAAAATTTAATTCGTACTAAAGATTAATTATAGTATGCCAAGATTGTAAAGTCATGATTATAACTAACTGTATGTTAACCTAATAAATAATATAGGCCATACGAACAACGAGAACTTAACATAATCATAAAAGACGTTTCCAAGCAAGTTCTCTAACTTCATTTGATTTTTATATTGAATGCAAGTTTCCTAACCTTGCTCAAGTTATATTTGAGCAAGTTTTATATTCCCTATTTTGGGTAAGTTTTCTAACTATTACACGTTCTTTCTGCACTTGGTGAAATAATGTGTTTTAATTGTTGAATTTCATTTAATTCTTTCCTTGAATTATGAAGTTCATTATATATTGTGAAATGATTTATTGAGAAGAGTTATTTGCCATTTGATTTGGCTTAACTCGAGTATTGAGCTATTCCTTTCGGAACAATTATTGATGAGATATTGAATTGTTATAATTCTTTATTTGAGTTGTGTTTATTGTGCCAAACCAAATTATTTTGGGGCGAAATCTGTATGTTAGTAACTAAGTTGAACAACCCTTATTCATGGGGAGAATTATAATGTGTCGGGTAACCGACTCCTATATTGATTGAAAACGAAAGTTGTCAGTATAGTAGGTGTTATGTATAACATAGGATATTATTAGGCAGATCCCCTTATAATATCTACAAGAGTTCTTAGTCTATATGACTGTTGGACAAACTGGAGAGTTCTAAGTCTTTATGACGGACGAACATTATTAGTTCTTGGTTTAACAACCCTAAGTTTACTATTACGAACAATTGTTGATATTTTTTGTTGAGCAATTCATTCCCTTGAATTTGAGAAGTTTAAGTTCTCTTATGTGTTATGTGTTAGACTTACTGAGCTATTTTATGCTCATTCTTGCGAATAAAATCTTATTTGCAGTTAAGGAAGAATTACCAGCAGAATCTGGCAGTAAAGAGAAAGTGAAAGAAGAATAGTTAGGTCAAGAGAGTTTATTATTGTTGTCTTCTCTTGATGTAATAGAAAGAAAATTGTAATGACTTTGGAAGACAAATAAGGAGAAGTATTGAAGGATTTGTTAGAAATGTAGTGTTTGTATATTGTACATTCAAGCTAGTAGATGTAAAAGTCATTTAACTATGCCAGATTAACATTATTGGTAATGTCTAGAAAGTTTTATCGAGGAAACGGGTTGTCTAATTGAGCGCCGCTTTAACGAAAAGCCCCCTCTTTTATGGGAACTGACTGGTTGCTAATATTGAAAGTCTAGGATAGATAAATGGTATTGAAGTTGAGAAGAAGGGTTTAGTGTTGGATATGAGTCACAGGTTGGTAAGGTGCTATCCAAAGTGTTGGATTGGAGTTATGGAATATTCAAGAGGATGTAGGGTTAGAGGAGTTGCATATCAAATGCATTGAAATGAGTTGTAACAGAAAATTATAAAGCTTACGATTATGGAATAAAGGGTATGATTTTAAGTTTTTAATTAAATGAATTTTCACCAAGTTTATTGTTGGTAAATGTTATGGAAGATGATGGATCGTGAGCACCAGATCCGCTGTGGAAAGCACACGTATTTGGGGGCGTTACAGGTTGGTATCAATACTGTAGGTTATAGCTCTAAGGTAATAGTACCTTAGGATATAACCTGAGGAAAGATTATTGGAGATAGTATAGAAGTGAACTCACAAAGAGTTGTAAGTGTTAAAATATGGATTAAGAAAATTCATATTATGTGCAGAGAAGGTTGGAGATAATTATACTGTAATTTCGAGGATGAAATTCTTATAAGTAGGGGTGAATGTAATATCCCCAATATTTATGAGGCTTGTAAATATGATTTTGAAATACTTCATAAAGGTTAACTTGAAAACCTAGTCGTTATGAATAGAATACCTAAGAAACGATTACTCGGGAAAACATTGAAGACCTAATACGACTCGATTAAGCGATCGTATGCGATTAGAGGTTAAATTATAACCTAAGTTTTGTGTTATGTGTTTAAAGGTCGTATTATGACCTAGATTGTGTTTACGTGTTAGAATATACGAATTAGGGTTTCGTATGAGATAATAAAAAAAATTTCGAGAAAAGACGTAAAAACACTATTCACGCTAAAAATACCTTTTTCGTTTTTTGACTTTTCGAATTACGTCATATAATTTATACGGGAGAGAAAGACGTAATCTCTAATAAAATTTATAAAAGGGTAAAATTGACTTTTTCTCAATCAGATGAGTTAGGAAGCTAACTAGAAAATGAAACTAGAAAGAAAACTAGTTGGAGTAACTAAGTTAGGGTTAAGCTTAATTGAGCCTAGGGTTTGGGGGGCTTGGCTAGGGTGAAGCCACGACTTAGCTAGGGCCACGACTTGGCTAGGGTTGAGTCACAACTTAGCTAGGGTTGAGCCACAATTTGGCTAGGGTTGAGCCACTACTTGGAGCCAAATAATTTTGGCTTAATGGGCCCAGATTTGGTTAGAGAAAGTAAGGGCATTTTGGCCATTTAGAAAGTGTGGAATACTTACATATTGTGTATGCAAGTATTCTTGTCTTGCACTTGGAGTAGTTAAGTGGGACTTTGCTACCTAAGGGAGAGGATGCAGGTTGCTATATGAGGTTGTTAGTGTAGAGATGTGGCCTCTTTGATCGCTTATAATGTGTTGGCTAGCAAAGAGAGGTGAGATGTGGCCTCTTTGATAGCTTATGGTGTGTTAGTTAGCAAAGAGAGGTGAGATGTGGCCTCTTGTGGAGCAACACATTTGTTGCAAGAGCAAGTGGTAGGCCAAGGCCTTGTTGGCCAATGGTGAGTGGTGGAGCTTAGGGCCTTGTTGGCAAATTGTGGATGGTTGAGTTTGTTAGGCATTGGTGGCTTTGTGTAAGCCATAGCTTGATGGCCTTGGTGGCCACTTGTATGTGGTGTGTTGTGGCTAGTTGTTAGCCATGGCTTGTTGGCCTTGTTAGCCAATTGGCGGGGTTGTGGTTGATGACCATTTAACCCTAGGTCTTGAGATTTCTATAAATAGAAGTCCCATCCTTCATTGATTCTTGTTCTTTGCACAAGAAGGTAAAAGAGAGAAAACTATAGTAAGAATACTTGTGAGTTGAGAGAAGGAAAGGAAGACCAAGCTAAGTAGGATCGACGATCGAAAAACTTGCATTTCAAGAGGTAAACCTAGAATTCATTATGTCGTTAATAATTGTTGATGTTAGAACTTATGAACATATGCATGTTAGAGTTACGATTGAAAGTAGTATGCACACAAGCCAATAATATTTGATATAATATAGCATATACTTTGTAATCTTATTCATTTATTAATAAAAGTATTAAAGGCATTTTACTTTATCTACATGGTGTTGTTATTTAATATGTGATAAATCCATAGTTTTAAGCAATGCTTTTAGAATCATGATGGTGATCATGCTAATTAGATCTAAATTCTTGGAAAGCTTAAAACTAAAATTGTTCCTAGTCGTTGGATTACTAAAAGGGGATTAGTGAATCCGGATAGATTAGCACATACGTTGCTTGCTCTTAGGAAGATGATGATTGATCTCATAATCATTTGTGTGGAGACACTAAAGCAAGTTTGTAGGTGCTTATTGGAGAATAAGTTCACTGAACGTGACTCGCTAAGGAATACCTAATGGAGTTTGACTCGCCTGTCAATAAAAATTCCTCTAGTGATAGTAGTACAAGTGATCCTTGGACTTAAGATCATCATAGTATCTTGTATATGATAAGTTATGCTTTGACATGTCCGTTAAGACCTTTAGGGTATATCAAAGGGTATGATTGGGTATAATAAGTTGTACATGGAGATAGCTGAATGATCAACAAAGAATCTACCACATCTAGTAAAAGATGTGAATGTTCTATGTGATTAATGTTAAAATCTATATTATCTGGAAAGTCATTGATCGCTAAGGGAGCTTAACCTTATTGTAGAATAAATGTTATTTATTTAAATGAATTAAATAGTTTAATTTATTTATTTAAATAAGATTAGAACTGTTCTGATTAATTTATTCGCAATTAGTTTAATATGGAGAACCTAAAGGGTCACACCGTAAAAGAAAAATATTTATTTAAGAAGTAAATGGCATAATTGTAATAATAAGTTAAGTGTATTTAATTTAGTATATGGAGATAGAATAAATTAAATAGCTTAATATTTATTATTTAATATTTTGAAAATATTAAATATAAATTAATAAAAGGAGTCTTATTATTATTATTTAATTCCTAAAAGGGTTTGGGAATTAATTAATAAAAGTACTCTCATAAATTTCTAATTGGATTAGGAGTTTAATTAATTAAAAGAGTTTAATTAAAATAATTAACCTAATCCTAAATTGTTTAGGAGGGTTACCTATATCTATAAATAAGAGAAGTCTTATCATAAATTAGGGTTACACACTCTTGCATTAAAATTATGGAGAGTACTTGTAATAACCCGAGATTTTTGATATATTAAAATAAGAAATTTTACGTATGAATTTTTTTTATATATAATAAAAATTATTTTTATTATATATTAAAGCAAGTATGGGAACGTGTGCAAGGAAATGAATGTGAATATGTGATATATGAACATATATATTTATTTCATATATGGTTTCAAGTAAATTTCTTATTAAAGAAATAGTTGATAATAATAAATTATATTCTGTTAATAAGTTAATTTTTATATTAAAGATTTATGATTATTTATAAAAATATGATTACTATATTATTTGAATAATAAATGTATATTTTAAGAAATGATTATTAATATTATTATTATTACTATGATTATTTCTTTATGATATAAATTTGTAAGATTAGTTAATTTATTTTAAATTGACTAAGTATGGTAAATGTGGCAAAGTGTCACTACGGATCAAAACCTAATTTGATCTATGATTATGAATTTTAATGATTAATACAATTATTGTTACAATTGTATTTAAAATGGATGTATGTTTGTATATGGATAATAAGAATTCATTTTCTTAAGGAAATTGAATACTAAATACAAGTATTGATTATAATGGAATGTATGTATGTACAATATGTGATTCAATGTGTATGATAATTATTTATCAATGATGATAAATATGTTATGACTTATGTGGATAATGTATGTGATTAGTTACTAGTTAAAATAGAGCCCACTAATAGTTATTTAAATTAGTGAACTAACCTAAGAATATTAATATTAAACAATTAATAAGATAGTTAGTTAATTAAATATTCAATTAAAGTTAATATAGTTAGTGATTAATTTTGTACATTAATTAATATGAGTATTAATTAATGAGGATTATGTGTTATATGTATAACTTATTTTAATAGTCCAATGAGTAAGGAAACTAGTGGACTAGCTTAATTAATTTAGTAACCAAGCTCACTCATTTATTTAATTGTGGACTTGGATAATTAATGTGTGGACTAATTAAATTAGCCCAACACTTATTAAATTAGTAACTAAGCATGGATTAAAAATATTTAGAAACTAGTGGCTCAAACTAGTTAAAAATAAGCCCAAAGTGTTTTAAATCAAAGTCCAAATTGCTAGCCCACTTGGTAGATATTTTTAGCAATTTAGTTATTAATTCATTAAAGCAATAAAGGACTAAAAATGTGGGACAAAATAGAGGAGGCCAGCCGGCAAGGATATACTAAAATGGTGAAGTGTTGTTCCATTAAGTAGATTGCTTGTTAAGTTTAAAAACAAGGACAATTAGCAATTATGACACATCAACAAGTTGTCAAAAAAAATGTGTAAGAAGTGTGCTTCCTAATGATGGCTAAATGCATAGATATACTCCATGTATCTATAGAATATCTAGGTAATTAGATTTAATAAAGCAAAAGTTACTTCATCTTATTTCTCTCTCTTCTCTCACTTTCCATTTTGCTAAAGAAAGAAACTAAAGAGAGAGAAAGGAGAGAGGGGCGGCAGCCTATAGGTGAGAAGGGAGTGAATTTTTTGTCATCTAACTCCATAATCAAAGCCTAGGAAGAAGGAGAAAGAAAATCAAGCAAATGTATAATTTTTCAAACCTTAATCTAGTTTATTTTCATTTGTTTTGGGTGTAATTTGTGTGATATGAAGTTTATGATCTTGAGATCTAAAACCTTAGATCTATATGTTAGTAAGTGTTTTATGTTTAGATCTAACCCTTTTGAATGCCAAAAGTTGGATCAAAAGAAAAAAAAGCAAAACTATTTTCTAAAGGGTTAGAAAACCCTAACTTTTCATCACTTTGTAAGTGTATAACTTGAGATCCGTAAACTCTTTTTATGATCCGTCAAAACATAGTGCTAGATATATAAGTTAATTACAAAACTCAAGTGGTAGAACTCAAAAATAGTTGGTATAAAATTCGTATGGACTGTTTTGGTACAAACAGTCCACATCTTTCTCAAAAACTGGAATGAGCCCGCTGATTATTCACATCCAGGGGCAATTTCATCAACTTTTTTGCTCTAAACATTCTAGAAAATTTGGGATGATAATATGGAAAGTTATGTAAGTCCTGTAAAAATTTGAAGATTTTTGACCACGTATAATGAACGTTATGGATTTTATCGTGAAGGACTATTTTTAAAAGTATTCTTGAATAACTCTTTGTGGTTAACCCCAAAAATTATGAACTTATTACTGGGAGTATATGTATATAGCAGGAACATACCCTAAAAATTTTAGAATTGTTGGATGTAATTTCGATTTATGAAAAATATAGTAATATTTGGCTATTTTGGACTATTTAAATATAGTAAATGGATTTTAAAATTCCGAGAAAAATATATTTTCATAAGGGGACTATATATAGTCTATTTCCAGAAAAAAAATAATTTTGAAGTTATTTTGCTATTTTTCGTGTAAATGATGAAGTTATGTATAAATGGTTTTAATTAATTATGTGAAGTTGAAAATTTGGAAAATGGGATTTTAGAAGTTGAGAACCTTAAATATGGTTCATACAGATTTTTGATAAGGACTTTGGTCATTGGTGAGGAAGTATAATATTTATGGCATTTTAGATCGATTAAATGAATTATTTAATAACATGGAAAACAGTTTGAATCCAGCTAGCTGAATTAGTGAATCCAGCTAGCTGAATTAGTGAATCCAGTTTGCTGAATAGTGTAATCCAGTTTATTGAATAAAGTGAATCTAGTTTGCTGTATTATAGAATAGTTCGAATCCAGGTTACTGGATTGGAAAATAGTTTGTTGAATTAGTGACTCTAGTTTACTGTATTGAAAGTTAGTGAATCCAAGTTGCTGGATTATAAGATAGTTTGAATCTAGGTTACTGGATTGTAATCCAGGATGGAATCTAGTTTGCTAGATTGGAATCCAGTTTGCTGGATTGCCATCTAGTTTTCTGAATTTGGATTCCAGTTTGTTGGATTGGATATTTAACCTACGGGATCATAAAGAAAGACTTATATAATGAAAAGACTTAGTGTTAATTCATAAAGTAGTGGTACAGTCGTACTCTTTAATAGTCGATGTATAGTAGATGGGCTAAACAATTTCTTCAGGGAGCGGAGGTATATACGAACTGGCAACCGATCTAACTCACTGTGAAAATAGTGTAGACGAGACGGAAACTAGTTTGTTGGTTGTTTGTGGGAAACCACTCAGCATACTATATTGAACATTGTTAAAGACTCGATGTGTACTAACTTTAGAATTGAATGCGTATTTTGTTAATGTGTTATCTAATATTTGATTATGTGGTTGAATGTTAGATAATTTACTTGTAAAGAAGTGATATTTTAAGATATAATATGATTTGCTAATTGAGAGATCGATCTTATAAATGATAGGTCTTTCAAAAGAAGTCATATTAAATTGCGTAGCAGTAGTCAACGACCAAGGCAAGTATCTGAACCCTACGCACTACTTTTATTCTGTGCAAACAGGTATATGTTATACACGGTTCATGTTGTATTCAAATCTTACTGTTATTCTGCTAAGCAAGTTTCTAACTTACACAACTTCTTTTATTGTGCAAGTATCTGAACCCTATGCACTACTTTTATTCTGTGCAAACAGGTATATGTTATGCTAGTTCCTAACTCAACACGAGTTATCAATTTCAAAGCATGCTCGTGAGTAATTATTGTTAATTATTCATATCCATAATGATCTTTGTTATTCGTTTATGAAATTATCGTAACCCTTTGCATTTACTTTATGCAATGGATCCATATGTTATGCAAGTATTCTTAAACTTTATTCAAGCTATCTATTGATTTCAAATATCTCGATATTATCTCATGTGATGCATTTATAATCAAAATTATTATGTTCTTTGTGCAAGTGTCCTCACTTGTACAAATTGTTATGATTATTATAAATTCGAAATTCCTTCGATTCGTTCATTGTTAAAAGTATCTCATTACTGAATTGCTATGACTCATATTGAAAATTTGTATTCTAAGTTTGGTTATACAAGTGTCCCCACTTGTATGAACTATTGTACATTATCAATTACCCTTGAATTCGAAATTCGTTGACAAGTTCTGATACATACTATTAAATTTCGGTATGTATACCTAGTCTAAAGATTGTCTACGCTATTTGACCAGCTAGACCTAATTCGAAAAGCATTGTTGAACAGTAATTAGAGTTCTCTATTTATGAACTGTCTATTAGCCATGTCTCAGCTAATTATTTTCGGCTAGACTAATATTAAATTGATATCGCATGAAACGTTTTATTATTGGAACCATTTTGTTATTAAAGATATATGTCATTTGATTCGGCTAGATCAAATTGTTATAATATGTTGAACTCAAAATATTTCTTTGAAAGCAATCCAAACCATATTGATGTGGTACGGACTCATGATGTAAGACTGAGATGAACAACCCTGAAAAATAAATCAGGGGAAACTTTATTGTCGGTAACCCGACCGCACGCTATGTTTAAGAATTATGCATAATCTAGGGTACAATGAGGTTGATCCCCTTACGTACTTGCAGAAGAGAAAAGTTTAGTTTTTATAGCTAACTTTTACTCTTGAGGTAGTCAGTAATAAAATAACTGATGATTCCTCTAGCAGTTCTTGATCCATTTGTGATCACTCAGCATGAAATCTGGGAATAATCCTATGTATTGAAAATTATCGCAAAAATTGTTAATCCTTCATAATCAATTGAATATTATTGTATCTTCGAAAGAATTTTAACTCTTTCATTCTTGATGTATTACTCTGCATGAAATTCAAGAAAATTCTTGTTACTTGAAATGACTTATTGTTCAGTCATTTCAAAGAAATCTTAAAATGATTTGATATGTTGTTAAGAATAGTTTCAAATTACTTCACCATTATTGATTCGTGGTAGAAGTAGTCCTCAAAGGAAACATTTACTTCTTCAGCGTATTATTATAATTGTTATTACTTGCTGAGAAATTGAATGCTCATTCTTGCTTTGACTTAAATATTTTCAGCTAAGTGTGATCGACCAAAAGGCTCTGGCAAAGACAAGGGCAAAGGAAAGCTCAAGGTTTAGGTCTCAAGGTGTTATCTGTAATGATTAGTCTTTTGTATTGTGATTATATATATTATGTAACATGTAAAGAATGTAATTAAAGGTTGCCATACCTGGGGAATAGACAACTCTGATATAAATATTAAGTTTGTAATTTATTAAACAGCTCAAAGAAATGGTATCGTGATGCACCAAGTACGGGTTTGAAGTACTCGGATTTGGGGGCGCCACAACATGGTATTAGAGCTATAGGTTAGAAACCTTAGGTGGGGGATTACCTTAGGCTATAACCTTAAGCTAGATAGAAGCATTGAAAAACAAATAACTCATATAGAGTTTAAAGGAGATGAATTAAGGAGATTCATCGTAAAACGAAATAAAAAGTAACTTATATAAACTATTGTTTGCTATGTGTATATATTATGTACTAATCAAGACAATTTGTGAATAGATGTCAGGTAAGGAATGATTAGGAAACTCTCATGTCGTGAATAAGGAGCAAATCACTCCGCCTGAGCCCATATCTAAATCAATAGCTGAAATGTATGCTCATTCTGAAAGTAACCTTGATGAGGTAATCATCTTGAAAAACATAGAACCAGAACTAGAAACGGTGGTGCTGACAGATAGTGATTCGGACACTGAAGTTGGAGCTGACCAAGCATCAACAGAAGTGCAGAATCTAAGGAATAAGGTATTATGTTTGGAAAAGTTATTGGAAATGGAAAGGGTGTTAAATGGTCAAATGCGAAAAGCGTTAATGGAAATAATGGAAGAACAAGATAAGCTGAAAAGCCAAATTGATGTAATGGGAGCTAAATGCAGCAAATCGTCTGCAACTCCAAGCAAGAAAGGAAAAAGAGAGATAAATGACTGTGACATCGGAAATTCTGACCAAGGAAACTTTAGGAAAGTATTAAGGTGTACAAATTGCAATAGGAAACATGAAGGTGTATGCATGAAAGGACAAAATGTGTGTTATAATTGTGGACGTGAAGGACATGTTTCTTCTCATTGTCCCGAACCGAAGCAATGCGTATGTTTTGTATGTGGAATAGTAGGTCACTAGGCAAAGGTTTGCCCAAGATCTAAGAATGGTGTAGGGAATAAATAGAATAAGTGCTTTAGGATTATGTATGATATGATGTGTGTGTATTGTACTAATCTCGACTTTTGTTGTCATTAAGGGATAGTAAATGGTTATAGCAGCATGTTGTGTAATGGAAAGTATGTTGTACTGTTTGAACAAATATGAATATGAATGAAATGGTATGGTTATATGTTTGATTAAGATATTATGTTGTTTCAATTGGTAAACTTGTAATTCGGCAAGCTGCATTTGGGAATTCAGCAAGCCGAATTGGGTAATTCAGCAAGCTGAATTCATGAATCCAGCAAGCTGAAATAGACAATCCAGCAAGCTGGATTGGGTAATCCGGCAAGCTGAATTGGTCTAAGTTTTGAATTTTATTTTCAGAATGTTATGATACGGTACGATATAAAGGAATATGAAGAATAGATAATAATTTAAGGTTTCGTATAACCAGATAATAAAAAAAATGTTTGTTATGTATGATTTGTAAGAAGTATGTATTGGTATGTGTAAATGATAGATAATAAAGACTATTAGTAAATAGAAAATGGGTTAAAATAACTCGTTAATGAAAGGATTTTTGAAAGAAAAATCATGTGGGCATGTTATTGTACCAAGTCACAAACGCAAGGAAACACTAAACGACATGGTGCAAGCAGACTGTATGCAATGGTTCAAGACGTGCAACAATTCCAGACTCGTAATACGAAATTCGAAAAGAATGGCAGATAGGGAAAGTGCGAATACGCGGAAAAGCGGCGAAAAACTGGCGATTACTTATCCAACTCTGACCAACAAACCAACCGTAAGGACCTTCAACATGACGGTTCAAGATACGATAGCAGTCGGGGATGGAGTTCCAGGTATTATTCGAATAATAATTTATTCTTATATATACTGTGGGGTACGTTTACGTTTAAAAACATCAGATAGGCAATGGCCTAGATTAATAAATAAATAATACATAATTTAATAAAAAAAATATCGTTTTATTAACGTATTTTGAAGGAGAAATTTGAGTTCTATTAGAAATCAAATTCCGTATAATCAGATAGACAAGTTTTACGCTGAATAGTTAAAGATCGATTCGATTGAATCAGATCGTGATCTACTTGTGATATGAATGTGTATGATGTTTACTTTTATGGGTGTAAGTGTTGAACGGTGATTCCGGGGACGGAATCCTTATAAGGGAGGGTGAATGTAATAACCCGAGATTTTTGATATATTAAAATAAGAAATTTTACGTATGAATTTTTTTTATATATATAATAAAAATTATTTTTATTATATATTAAAGCAAGTATGTGAACGTGTGCAAGAAAATGAATGTGAATATGTGATATGTGAACATATATATTTATTTCATATATGGTTTCAAGTAAATTTCTTATTAAAGAAATAGTTGATAATAATAAATTATATTCTGTTAATAAGTTAATTTTTATATTAAAGATTTATGATTATTTATAAAAATATGATTACTATATTATTTGAATAATAAATGTATATTTTAAGAAATGATTATTAATATTATTATTATTACTATGATTATTTCTTTATGATATAAATTTGTAAGATTAAGTTAATTTATTTTAAATTGACTAAGTATGGTAAATGTGGCAAAGTGTCACTACGGATCAAAACCTAATTTGATCTATGATTATGAATTTTAATGATTAATACAATTATGGTTATAATTATATTTAAAAGGAATGTATGTGTATATGGATAATAAGAATTTATTTTCTTAAAGAAATTTGAATACTAAATATAAGTATTGATTATAATTGAATGTATGTATGTACAATATGTGATTCAATGAGCATGTTAATTATTTATCAATGATGATAAATATGTTATGACTTATGTGGATAATGTATGTGACTAATTGTTAGTTAATATAGAGTCCACTAATAGTTATTTAAATTAGTGGACTAACCAAAGAATATTCATATTAAACAATCGATAAGATAGTCAGTTAATTAAATATTTAATTAAAGTGAATATAGTAAGTAAATAAATTTTGTACATTAATTAATATGGGTATTAATTAATGAGAATTATGTGATAGATGAATATTTTATTTTAATAGTTCAATTAGTAAGAAAAATTAGTGGACGAGCCTACTTAATTTATTAACCAAGCCCACTCATTTAATTAATCATGGAGTTGGATAATTAATGTGTGGACTTATTAAATTGGCCCAATACTTATTAACTTAGTAACCAAGCATGGGTTAATAACTTTGAAAAACTAGTGGCTATACTAATCAAAAATGAGCTCAAAAAGAATTTTATTAAAGTCCAATTGATTAGCCCACTTGGAAGATATTTTAACCAACTTGATTAAGTCATTAAAACAATAAAAGACTAAAAATGTGGGACAAAAATTGAACTGGCCAGCCGGCAAGGATGTCATCTCATGGGTGAGGTGTTGATATTTTAAATGGTTGCTTGTAGGAATGGAGAAAGGACAATAAGTAATGATGGTCCATCACAAGCTTGTCAAATGGGTATACTTATTAATCATGGCAAAATGGATAGATATACTTTCTATATCTATAGATATTGCAAGAATTAGTTTTTATAAAACAAAGCTATCCATTTGGTTCATCTTCTTTTCCTAACTTTGGAGAGAGAGAAAATAAAAGAATTAGAAAGTTACTTCCTTCTCTCTCATCTACCATTCTTCTTTTCAAAATAAAATCTAAAGAGAGAGGAAGAGGAGAGGGTTTACGGCAAGGAAGAGGGAGAGATTTTTTTCAAAGCTTCAAGATCCCATAAACAAACCCTAGAAAGAAAGGGAAGGAAAATCAAGCAAAGGTAAAATTTTTCTAACTTTAATAAAGTGAATTTCTTTTTGTTTTAGTTTGATTTTTATGATATGAGGTTTATGATCTTGAGGTCTAAAACCTTAGATCTATATGTTAATAAGTGTTTTGTGTTTAGATCTTACCTATTTGGGGGTTTAAGAGTTTTGAAAAAGAAAAGACCGAAAACTAGTTTCTAAAAAGTTAGAAAACCCTAACTTTTGGTCACTTTATATAGTTACCATTTGAGATCTATAAACTCTTTTTATGATCCATCAAAGAGTGATGCTAGATATATAAATTAACTACAAAAACCAAGTGGTAGAACTCAAAAATAATGAGTACAAAATTTGTAGGGACTGTTTTTACCAAAACAGTCCAGGTGGTTCAAAAGGGAAAAAGAGGCTGCTACAGGACAGTCCCATCCAGGGGCATTTTCATCCAATTATTATGCTCTAAAACTTCTGAAAAAATTTGGAGTGATAATATGATAAGTTATATGAGTCGTGTAAAAATTTGAGAATTTTTGGCCATGTAGAATAAAAGTTATGGATTTTATGGCGAAGGACCTCAAATCGGAAAAACGGACCAAACCCGCTGACCCTTTGCTTGTGTGCACTGTTTTGACCACTTACCAAGTGCAATAAATTCAGAGCTTTTTACCACTAAAAATATAGGAAGTTATGTAGCTCCTGGCCAAATATCGCCGCATTCTGACTTGTAATGAAGAATCTACGGCTAAAATCAAAACGTAGAGTTTTTCGACGAAAACGGGTAAAATTGGAGTTCTATAACTCCGATGGCCACGAACGTTTAACTGGGAGTACTTGTTAATATGTATAAGATGCTATCAAAAATTTGGTATAATCGGAGTTGTGCAATATAGTGATCATTTTTCTTAGTTTTGAAAGTTAAAACGGACATTTGAAAAATGTTAAAGAAAATTGAAAACTTTCATAAGGAAAGTAATTTTTTGTATGGAATATATGTACATATATGTGGCAAGATTTGAAGAAAATAAAAATCGATTTTTAAAAGAGGTTAAGTCATTTTAAGAATGCAGTTTCCAATACGGTTTGCTGTATTCCTATTTCAGTTTGCTGGATTGTGGTATTCGGCTTGCTGAATTGATAAAAACAGTTTGCTGAATTATGAATATAGTTTGCTGAATTAATGAATATAGTTTGTTGAATTGGTGAATATAGTTTGCTGAATTAGTGAATCTAGCTTACTGAATTGTAAGATAGTTGAATCCAGGTTGCTGGATTGCAAAAATAGTTGACTGGATTGAATAGTTTGAATCCAGTGTACTGGATTGTAATCCAGGTTGGAATCCAAATTGCTAGATTGAAATCCAGTTTGCTGGATTGTCATCTACATTGCTGGATTTGGAATCCAGTTTGCTGGATTGGGTATTTAACCTACAGAATCATAAAGAAAGACTTATATAATGAAAGACTTAGTGTTAATTCATAAAGTAGTGGTACAGTCGTACTCTTTAATAGTCGATGTATAGTATCTGGGCTAAACAATTCCTTCAGGGAGCGGAGGTATATACGAACTAGCAACCGATCTAACTCACTGTGAAAACAGTGTAGACGAGACAGAAACTAGTTTGTTGGTTGTTTGTGGGAAACCACTCAGCATACTATATTGAACACCGTTAAAGACTCGATGTGTGCTAACTTTAGAATTGAATGCTTATGGTGTTAATGTGTTATCTAATATTTGATTATGTGGTTGAATGTTAGATAATTTACTTATAAATAAGTGATATTATAAGGTATAATATGATTGGCTGACGGAAAGATCAATCTTATAACTGATAGGTCTTTCAAAAGAAGTTAAATTAAATTGCGTAGCAGTAGTCAACGACCAATGCAAGTACCTTATCTTTTCATTTACTTTATGAATCGGATCTGTTTAAGCAAGTTTTTAACTTACTCAACTTTTACATTGAGCAAGTATCCGAACCTACGCATTTATTTTATGCAATAGGTGTATGTATGCAAGTTCCTTAACTCAATCTTTTATTGTACAAGTAGTCTATCCTTTTCAATTACTTTATGAAATGGATTCAGGTTTACGCAAGCTTTTAACTCAATCTATCATTGAGCAACTATTCTATCTTTCATTTACATTATGGACTGGATCCATATGATTATGCAAGTATTCTTAAATTTTATTCAAGCTATCTATTGATTTCAAATATCTCGATATTGTCTCATTTGATGTATTTATAATCAAAATTGTTCTATTCTTTGTGCAAGTGTCCTCACTTGTACAAATTGTTATAATTATTATAAATTTGAATTTACTTCGATTCGTTCATTATTAAAAGTATCTTATTACTGAATTGCTATGACTCATATTGAAAATTTGTAGTCTAAGTTTGGTTATGCAAGTGTCCCCACTTGTATAAACTATTGTACATTATTAATTACCCTTGAATTCGAAATTCGTTGATAAGTTCTGATACATACTATTAAATTTCAGTATGTATACCTAGTTTAAAGGTTGTCTAAGCTATTTGTCCCAGCTGGACACGATTTGAAAAGTATTTGTCGAATGTTATGGGTTATGATAAAGTCGTTCAACTAAATTGTTTTAGTTAGGACTCCAGACTGAGTATGAACAACCCTAAATGGGAAATTTTATGCGCTAAAAGCGGTGATGAAAATTTTATGCGCCAATGACGGTGATGTATTATATATTGTTGATCAATACAGGGCACAACGGGACTAATCATCCTCCGTGTCCGTAAGACCAGACGGTTTACAGATGAATTTCTGTTCAAACCATTTCAAAAATGAAAAATAACAGTTCATGGTCTTTTGAACACTCAGTATTCAAAAGTCACTCAGTTGTTTCAAAAATCTTAAAATGATTTGATCCGTTGTTAAGAATGGTTTTAAATGACTTCACCATTATTGATTCGTGGTAGAAGTAGTCATCAAAGAAAACATTTACTTCTTTCAGCGCATTATTATTATTTATTATTACTTGCTGAGCAATTGAATGCTCATTCTTGCTTTGACTTAAATGTTTTCAGCTAAGTGTGATCGACCAGAAGGCTCTGGCAAAGACAATGGCAAAGGAAAGCTCAAGGATTAGGTTTCAAAGTGTTATCTGTAATGATTAGTCTTTTGTATTGTGATCATATATATTATGTAACATGTAAAGAATGTAATTAAAGGTTACCATACCTGGGAAATAGACAACTCTGATATAAATATTAAATTTGTAATTTATTAAACAGCTCAAAGAAATGGTATCGTGATGCACCAAGTATGGGTTTCAAGTACCCAAATTTGGGGGTGCCACAGGTTGGTATCAGAGCTATAGGTTAGAAACCTTAGGTGGGGGATTACCTTAGGTTATAACCTTAAGCTAGATAGAAGCATTGAAAAATAAATAACTCAAATAGAGTTTAAAGGAGATGAATTAAGGGAATTCATCGTAAAACGAAATAAAAAGTAACTTATATAAGCTATTGTTTGTTATGTGTACATATTATGTACTAATCAAAATAATTTGTGTATAGATGTCAGTTAAGAAAGGATTAGGAGACTCTCATGTCGTGAATAAAGAGCAAATCACTCCGCCTGAGCCAATATCTAAGCCAATAGCTGAAATGGAGGCTCACCTTGAAAGCAACCTAGATGAGGTAATCATTTTGGAAAACATAGAACCAGAACTAGAAATGGTGGCGCTGACAGATAGTGATTCGGACAATGAAGTTGGAGCTGACCAAGTATTAACAGAAGTGCAGAATCTAAGGAATAATGTATTATGTCTGGAAAAGTTATTGGAAATGGAAAGGGTGTTAAATAGTCAAATGCGAAAAGCGTTAATGGAAATAATGGAAGAACAAGATAAGCTGAAGAGCCAAATTGATGTAATGGGAGCTAAATGCAGCAAATCGTCTGCAACTCCAAGTAAGAAAGGAAAAAGAAAGATAAATGATTGTGATATCGGAAATTCTGACCAAGGAAACTTTAAGAAAGTATTAAGGTGTGCAAATAGCAACAAAAAACATGAAAGTGTATGCATGAAAGGATAAAATGTGTGTTATAATTGTGGACGTGAAGGACATGTCTCTTTTCATTATCCCGAACCGAAGCAATGCGTTTGTTTTGTATGTGAAATAGTAGGTCACCAGGCAAAGGTTTGCCCAAGATCTAAGAACGGTGTAGGGAATAAATAGGATAAGTGCTTTAAGATTATGTATGATATGATGTGTGTGTAATGTACTACTCCCGACTTTTGTTGTCGCTAAGGGATAGTAAGTGGTTGTAACAGCATGTGCGATATAATGAAAAGTATGTTGTACTGTTTGAAAGATTATGAATATGAATGAAATGGTATGGTTATATGTTTGATTAAGATAATATGTTGTTTAAACTGATAAATTCTAATTCGGCAAGCTGCATTTGGGAATTTAGCAAGCTGAATTGGATAATTCAGCAAGCTGAATTCATAAAGCCAGCAAGCTGAAATAGATAATCCAGCAAGCTGGATTGGGTAATCCGGCAAGCTGAATTGGTCTAAGTTTTGAATTTTGTTTCATAATGTTATGATACTATATGGCATAAAGGAATATGAAGGATAAGATAATAATTTAAGGTTTTGGTATAACCAGATAATGTCGTCAAGACGTCAAACTCGAAACCAAAGGGTAAAAGAATCTGTTAATAATGCAGAAGGTCAGGCAAACCCAATGCAGAATTTTGCGAATATATTGGCACAAGCAATGCAGAATCAAGCACCAGTAACAAGAAATCAACCAAATAACCAGTTGGCGAACTTCAAAGATTTCAAGGCAGTAGGACCGCCTGAATTTAAAGGAATGACTGACCCGATAGAAGCCCAAACTTGGGTAAGGGAAATAGAAAAAGCGTTTGTGATTGCAAGGGTAGCGGAGGAGCAAAAGACTGCATTTGCTACATATATGATGAAAGGGGAAGCGAACTTCTGGTGGGAGGCTAATCAAACAAGGGCCGGAACAGAAGTCGTCACATGGACAAGGTTCAAAGAACTGTTCAACGAGAATTACTTCTCGACTGGGATGCAGGCTAGGATGGAAATTAAATTTCTGGAATTAAAACAGGAAAATATGACCGTCTCTGAATACGCGGCAAAGTCTAACGAATTGGCTAGGTTAGCTCCACACCAAATAGATACTGAAGCAAGAAAAACATGAAGGTTTGAACAAGGTTTGAAACCATGGATCTATAACAAGGTTGCAGTGTTGTAGATTAGTACGTTTGGATCGCTCTTGGAAAAGGCTATTATAGCCGAAGAAGGAAGTGAGGCCATGAGCCTCTACAATAAGGAAAAGAAAAATAAGGTCAAGGTTGAAGGAAGCGGTGGAAGTGGAAAAAGGAAATGGAACAATGCTGGAAATTCTGGTAATAAGCAGGAAGGAATAAAGAAGCAGGTTAAGAAATGTGAAAATTATGGAAAGAATCACTCGGGTGAATGTTTGAAAGGGAAAAATGTATGTTATAAGTATGGGCAGGAGGGACACATCGCTTCAAATTGTCCAAATTTAAGGAAGAACAATGGTTGTTTTATTTGTGGATCAACTGATCACATGGCAAGGGATTGCCCAAAAAGAAAGATCAATGGGGAAAGTGCAAACACAGAAAAAAGAGGCGGAAAGCTAGCGATCACTTATCCAACTCCGACCAACAAACCAACCGCAAGGACCTTCAACATGACGGTTCAAGATACGATAGCAGCCGGGGATGGAGTTCCAGGTATTATTCGAATAATAACTTATTCTTATATATACCGTGGGGTACGTTTACATTTGAAAACATCAGAACTATAGGAAATGACCTAGATTAATAAATAAATAATACATAATTTAATGATAAATTGTTTTATTAACGTATTTTGAAGGAGGAATTTGAGTTCTATTAGAAATCAAATTCCGTATAATCAGAAAGACAAACTTTATGCTGAATAGTTAAATATCGTTTCGATCGGATCAGATCGGGATCTACTTGTGATATGAATGTGTATGATATTTACCTTTATGGGTGTAAGTGTTGAACGGTGATTCCGGGGACGGAATCCTTATAAGGGAGGGTGAATGTAATAACCCAAAATTTTTGATATATTAAAATAAAAAAAATTTACGT
Source organism: Aralia elata (assembly GCA_034770075.1). Taxonomy (NCBI): domain Eukaryota; kingdom Viridiplantae; phylum Streptophyta; class Magnoliopsida; order Apiales; family Araliaceae; genus Aralia; species Aralia elata. The sequence continues at coordinate 35,637,750 of CM068385.1, forward strand.
ATGAATTTTTTTTTATATAATAAAATTATTTTTATTATATATTAAAGCAAGTATGGAAATGAGTGCAAGGAAAAGAAATGTGATTATGTAATATGTACATATATATTTATTTTATATGGTTTCAAGTAAATTTCTTATTAAAGAAATAGTTGATAATTATAAATTATATTTTGTTAATAGGTTAATTTTTATATGAAGATATATGATTATTTACAAAAATATGATTACTATATTATTCAAATAATAAAAGTATATTTTAAGGAATGATTATTAATATTATTATTATTACTATGATTATTTCTTTATGATATGAATTTGTAATACTAGTCAATTTATTTTAAATTGACTAAGTATGATAATTGTGGCAAAGTGTCACAACGGACCAAAACCTAATTTGATCTATGATTATGGATTTTAATGATTAATACAATTATGGTTATAATTATATTTAAAAGGAATGTATTTGTATATGGATAATAAGAATTTATTTTCTTAAAGAAATTTGAATACTAAATATAAGTATTGATTATACTTGAATGTATGTATGTACAATATGTGATTGAATGAGCATGTTAATTATTTATCAATGATGATAAATATGTTATGACTTATGTGGATAATGTATGTGACTAATTGTTAGTTAATATAGAGCCCACTAATAGTTATTTAAATTAGTGGACTAACCTAAGAATATTCATATTAAACAATCGATAAGATAGTTAGTTAATTAAATATTTAATTAAAGTGAATATAGTAAGTAAATAAATTTTGTACATTAATTAATATAAGTATTAATTAATGAGAACTATGTGATATATGAATATTTTATTTTAATAGTTCAATTAGTAAGAAAAATTAGTGGACTAGCCTACTTAATTTATTAACCAAACCCACTCATTTAATTAATCATGAACTTGGATAATTAATGTGTGGACTTATTAAATTGGCCCGATACTTATTAACTTAGTAACCAAGCATGGGTTAATAACTTTGAAAAACTAGTGGCTATACTAATCAAAAATGAGCTTAAAAAGAATTTTATTAAAGCCCAATTGACTAGCCCACTTGGAAGATATTTTAACCAACTTGATTAAGTCATTAAAACAATAAAAGACTAAAAATGTGAGACAAAAATTGAAGTGGCCAGCCGGCAAGGATGTCATCTCATGGGTGAGGTGTTGATATTTTAAATGGTTGCTTGTAGGAATGGAGAAAGGACAATAAGTAATGATGGTCCATCACAAGCTTGTCAAATGGGTATACTTATTAATCATGGCAAAATGGATAGATATAATTTCTATATCTATAGATATTGCAAGAATTAGTTTTCATAAAACAAAGCTATCCATTTGGTTCATCTTCTTTTCCTAACTTTGGAGAGAGAGAAAATAAAAGAATTAGAAAGTTACTTCCTTCTCTCTCATCTACCATTCTTCTTTCCAAAATAAAATATAAAGAGAGAGGAAGAGGAGAGGGTTTACGACAAGGAAGAGGGAGAGATTTTTTTCAAAGCTTCAAGATCCCATAAACAAACCCTAGAAAGAAAGGGAAGGAAAATCAAGCAAAGGTAAAATTTTTCCAACTTTAATAAAGTGAATTTCTTTTTGTTTTAGTTTAATTTTTATGATATTAAGTTTATGATCTTGAGGTCTAAAACCTTAGATCTATATGTTAATAAGTGTTTTGTGTTTAAATCTTACCTATTTGGGGGTTTAAGAGTTTAGAAAAAGAAAAGACCTAAAACTAGTTTCTAAAAAGTTAAAAAATCCTAACTTTTGGTCATTTTATATAGTTACCATTTGAGATCTACAAACTCTTTTTATGATCCGTCAAAGAGTGATTGTGACACCCCCAAATTCGGGTTTCCTAACCTCGAATTCGGTGTTCACGATACTCAACAACAACATACTTTCTAACTGATGCAGAATAATAAACATACATTGTTTATCGAAATAGTAATAAAGTCTTACAATCAGGGTCCCAATGTTCTTTAACCTTAACTTAAAACATACCCTCAATACAATAAGAGTTCACATAGCCAAATAACATTTAAGATAAACTAGTACATAAGCCATATCAGGCAACTACTCTTGCACCTTCCCTTTTCCTTTGTTCCCTTTAGACGTTTATGCCTTAGCTGAAATAAAGATCATGATATAGCAAGGGTAAGCAACTAGTTTGCTTAGCAAGTTTATACACAAGGGAGATATATCATGTATAGAAGGAAATTTCGCTTTCAATGTTCAACAACAGTATAAAATTGTGAAGAAACATGAATTAATAGTCGACAATTGAATATTCGAATAATTGAATGACAATTACTAAGTGGTTGGAAATAACCATAGACAATTGCCAAGGTTCTCAGCATTTAAACTGGACCTCTTAAAAAGTTTTGGTAATCAAGGGGATCAGCCTTTCATACCCCGTGATTTATGCATAAACACTTAATAAACCAGCATTGATATCATGCCTTAATCAAATTTATCCTTTTCTCAGCCAAGAGTTCTTACCATAACAATATAAGAACAACTTTTAAAATACCTTTGATTCAACAAATTTAGACATGATTGATCTAGCTGATACAAATAGCATAGATCTATCTCATAAACAGTTCATGCTTGAAAGAACTTTAATCTAATTCACAGTTCAATAATAATAGAATAGGAATTCAATTGCACAAGGTGCGAATCTCAATAATCAGTATAGATGTGAATAATCAACAATAATTATTCACTAACATGCTTCGAAAATAATAACTCGAGTTTGAGTTAGGGAACTTGCATGTCTACTCAGCTACAAGTAATTCTAGCTTTAACTAATTGGCCTTGAATAACCTAACATTGATAACGTCGATCTACCAATTAGTACTGCGTAGTTGTATATCGATACGCTTACTTATGCTATTTATTTAACAATTAAGCAAATCACATAGCACACATAAGTTAATAAACTATCGTAAATCCTATAAGACACTTAATATTATCAATCCTGATAATATTTAATTCACCTCTTGGTATTATTAGTCCACTAATAACACTTTTATTCGTTTACTAATGTTATTAACATCTTAATAATATTTTAATCATCCAATAATACTTTAATCTAATATTATTAATCTCTTAATAATATTTTAATTCTCATATCATTAATAATATTTTAATCTAATATTATTAGCCATTTTAATAATATCTTAATCATTTATTAATGCTTAAAACAAATATTATTACCCATTAAAAAATATTTCCATGAAGTTTTAATCTTAATATTTCTTTGTTTACTTAAAAATATCGAATTCTTATATTACAATTATCATAGTAATATTTTAATAAGTTATTAGGCGAATGAACAATTTATTCTAATTGTTTTACCCTTTATTAAACAACTCTTTTACTACCCATAAAAGGTCATAAATATTATTTATCATAATAGATTGTCAAAATACCTCATATAGGTTATATTACACCATAATAGGAGTACCTAAGTTTTAACATCCTATTTTTCTTATTTATGACATTATTTAACCATTTATTTTTTTTTAAGCATAACTATAATATTATTATGAAAAATAGCAAACAAGTTCGAAACATTATTATCTTCTGGATCTGGACAATATATGACCCAACAATAATTTACAAATTTTCCTGGAATTTTACAAAATAATTTACTATTTTTAAAGTACTCAAAACCTCCGAATCTTGTTATATATTTCATAAATCGAGTTTCGCTCAGAAAATTCTGCAATTTTTAGGGTACACTTTCATTATGTACATAAACATATGGTAAAAATTTCATAGTGTTTCAAGGTACACACAGTGAGAAATCCGAGTATGAATATTTAGGAGTCCTTCACAGTAAAAGCCATTACACAAAAACTACACATTGAAACGTGTTCGTTCTTTTTCTTACTTGTAGATAACTTCTTAAGATACCTCTGTGATTTTTTCCAGATTTTTAAAAGATCCATAACTGGCCGAAACAACCTTTGGAAAAACGAGGATAGCAAGCTTCTTGGTTTTAAGACTTTAAATGGACTGTTTCGGGGAAAACAACCCCCATGGCTGCAAAACTTGATGGATTTGTGTTCTACCACTTGGGTTTACTAGCTAACTCATGTACCTAGCACTCCCTTTTGACGGATCACAAATCCAAGTTGTAGATCTCAAGTTATGGGTGATCCAAGTGAAGAAAAGCTAGGGTTTTTACCCTTTAAGAACATAAGTTCCTTTTCTTCCTTTGAATCTCCATTCTAACACTCAATGTGACGCCCCCAAATTCGGGTCTCCAAATACCCGGATTCGGTCATCACGATCCAATACAAACATTCACCTCTAACAATATATGGTAACTAAAATGCGGAATATAATAAACATACGTTGTTCATTACAAAGGTATTACTAGTCCCAGAATACAATACCCTTAAACACTTACACAAATCCGTACCCTAAATAAATATTAGGGTTTAAATTACATTAACAGTAATTAACTACACATAAATTTAAAATCTGTTACATGAAGTCTATCACTTCATCTTTTCTTTCCCTTTGTTCTTCCCTGACGTCTCGGGTTTAGCTGCAATGAAGTCATGATATAGCAAGAATGAGCAACGAGTTTGCTCAGCAAGTTTAAAGTACAACAATAGGGATATATCATGATGAAAGGGAATATAGAAAGAAATCTCCGCAATAGAATTATCGGAAGCAATAACAATAAATGCTTTTGAATTAATTGATAGTCAAGTAGACTTTGAACAATAACTTCCAAAGGAGTCAATAGCTAGTTGACCCTCTGGTTACTGGCTACAGAATAAGTACTTGAGGGGATCAGCCTCGCGTACGCTATGTGTATGCATAACATTTAATTCCGCTAGTTGTACCTTAAATACGGTACCTGGGGTACTCCCCTATAAAAAAAAAGGGGTGTTTATACAGTCTAAGAATCCTTACCATCGATTGGTTCGGATAGCTTTTATAAATTCTCACATACTTGCCTGACCGAACAAGGGTTCAGACTTAATCATGAATAGTTCGTAAATTTCGGAATTTTAATAAATGTACGAATTCAAATGCACGAGTGCAAATGTCAATGACTACATAGATGTGGAATAATTTTGAAAGTAATTAGACCACTTAAGGCATGCTTGGAGATAAGATTCAAGCTTAAAGAATAACTTGCAATAATATATACCTTTTTGCACGAATTAAAAATAATGCATAAGGTTTAGAAACTTGCTCAATATAAAAGTTGAGTAAGATGAACTTGCATTCAATATACTAAAAGAATGAAGTTAGGGAACTTGCCTGTTTGCTCAGCTACAAATAAAATTTAGCTTTAATTAATTGATCTTGGATAACCTATCAGTTGATAAAGTCGGTTCATCCATTAGCATCGCATAACTGTATATCGATACACTCACCTATGCTATTTATTTAGCAGGTAAACAAATTCACTATATATATTTAATTACCATCTAATCGTTAGCTAAACAGAAATTAATTTAATGGCCTCTAGCTATTATTTAAAAATAAATAATAGTTAATCATGATTACCTAATATTTGAGTACTCACTATTACCATTATTCGTCTCTAAATATGGGTTAATAATTCTTATTTATTATTCATAAAAATAATAAATTTATTATGGTTTAATGGCAACTAGAAAATAGTCGATCACTTATTCAATTTTATTTACCCTTAATTACCATTCACCCTTAAGGGTAATTGAGTAATTATTATTCTTGTTCCTTATTCACATTAAATACTTACTGTATTAATTCTACACACACTTAATTATTATTTAATATTAATAATCGTTAAGTGTTTATTACCTTTATTTATACTTTATTATTATTAATAATAATTAAATATTCATTATCTTTATTTATTATTTATTGCTAAATAATAAATAATTATTTTGTTAACTTATTCATACTTAATTATTAATAAATATTTACTACCCTTATTTATTATTTATGATAAATAATAAATAATTAATTTACTCATTTATTCCTATTTAATTATTATGTAACAACGGACAAATAATAATTTAAATATTTATGATCTATATTTATTATTATTTTTTTTATACATACTTAATTATTATTTAATATTAATTAAATAATATTTATAACATTTACTTATACTTAATTATTATTTAATATTAATTAAATATTTATTTATTATTTAGTTATAAATAGTAAATGATTAATTTACCAAATTATTCATATTTAATTAGTATTTATTAATCAAATAAAATTAACTATTTATTATCTTTATTTATTATTTATTGATAAATAATAATTAATTACTTATTAATTTTATTTATTAGTTATAGTAACCAATCAGTTTGCAAATGCATTATTAACTCAAATTAGTTACCCATTAATTAAGCCACTACCTGTATAGTTGATTAACAATTTGACAACAATTAGACTCCATTCACTAATTATTTTTGTTTAAATAAGCAAATGAACTACAAAACCAATTTGGGAAATAACTAAATTATTGCCTAATACCACTGAACATCACAGTTCCTGCAATATTATTTCAAGCCAACTGACAGTTTGTTCAACATAGTAGGGGAATACTGATCCCAGTATACAGTATAGTTAAATTCACCAACTCTTACACAAGCAAAACAGGTTACCAATCAATACCATAAAGAAATCTAATAGTTTGGTCCTCATTGGCATTACATCAAACACCTTGTGGGCATACTAAGGTCGACGCTAGCCTAAATCCTGCATAAAATCCTACTGGCCGAACCCTGAGGTTCACTTAAACACCAAGATTCCCATTCAAAGAACAATTTAATACAGTCCAACAAGAACAACCCAATACAGATTTCCCAAATTAAAACCAGACAACAAACAAAAGTAATTCAATACCAGATTCCCAATCAAGATAAACCAACACAATACAGTATGGTGAAATCAACCAAGAACAATCCTAATACAATAATCACAGCTACTAACCAGAGAAGGAAAATACTTAAAATCTAAATCACAAAATTGTTATAGCAGTTTACTGCTATACCTTGAATTTGATTGAATGGCAATCCTTCTTCTTTTTCCACAATAATCAAGGAACCCAGACATTCACCTCTTGTTCACCCGCGTCTGACCTCCCCTGTATTCTCCTCTCTGCGACTGGCTTCTCTCTTTCTAATTTGGACTCATAAAGCTCTGTAGCTGGGCTAGGGTTTGGACGCCCAATTTATAGGAGAATACATGCCCCATCTTGTCGGTTAATACCCCAATTGGAACGAGATAATACCCAAAGGTTAGAGAAGGGTAGGCGAGCGACTGTCGGCATCAAGTCCTATCCGAGCCCAGCTAAGCTCGGTCGACGGACCCTCGAGCCGCGCGTTCCCATCGGTCCGTCGCCTGGTGTCAAATCCCTTGGTCCGACCGGTGAGTGCTCGGTCACCCAAGCCTTTGCACGATCAGTCCGCCTCGAACTCTGAACACCCTCTGGTCGCTGAGGTTCCTTTCCAGTACGAGCCGCCGGTCGTTCTCCCCTGTCACGCCCAATCCCTCAGCCTTCACCCGTCCATCCGATTGATTGAGGGTTTGTTCTAGGGCTTAGAACTTCCTCTTTGATCGGTTTATCCCCAAGTAAGCTTCCGTTTGCCTAAATCAGATAGGAATGGATCCGACCCGTTGCCCTTGTCCAACCCGATTGGCCCAGCAGGAAAAATGAAAAGAAATTGGGTTGGCCCAATAGGAAATTAAGGGAACTTGGGTTGGGTCCAACTGAAGGTAAGGAATTGGGTCGGCCCAATCGATTTGACCAGCCAACTCGGTTGACCCAAACCAGGAATATAAAAGGAATTTGGCCCAATAAAAGAAGGAAATGAGTCCAGCTAGCCAAAAGGAAAAATGGGCCAGTCTAATTAAAAGAAAAATGACACACTAAATTAATGCCCTTAGGTTTCTAATATTTAAATTAAATAACTAATCCAATTAATTAATTATTTAAAAATATTTATTTTAACCGTAATTCTTCATTCGAATTATTTAATCCGAAAATGATAACATTATTTATTTAATTATCCTAATTTTCTCGCCAATCAAATGCTAGGGTTAACTCATTAATTTATTCAACCTATTAGTGAGTCCCTTTAAGGTAAGAAAAATTATTGGACCACGTATTTATATAATTAAATAAAAATACCCACATGGATCCAATTAAATTCGTAAAAATATATATAAAATGGATTTTATTTATTAGAATAAATTTGATACAATGTTTAAAAATTCCTGGACATTACACTCAAGAGGATTGGATCTATACATGAAGCATGAAGATCTAATAATTCTTGAGTCTTAGAACAAAATCTCTCAAAAACTATAAAAATAAAACAAAGTAAGAAAGAAGGAAATGGTTTAGGGTTTTACCTTGATCTTGTAGCTAATCTCCTTGATCTACCAAAGTATGTGATGAACTTAGGATGCATGAACTATGCTAATCTCACTCTCTTTTCCTTTCTAAGCTCTTACTCTATGTTCTTGCTTTGGAGAAATGAAAGAAGGAGATGAAAAGAAGAAATGAACTTGAAATGAAATGAAAGGATAGAATACTTGTAAGTATAATGCTAAATTAGAATTCATGCTATTATCCCCCACATCTTTCTTGCCCCTTGGATATAAGAGTTCACCCTATCCCTTCCATTTAGCCTTAATCTTATCTTTAAGTGTGCTAATTAGATTTTCCACCAATGGGAGCTTGACAACCTAGTCCTTTGTGTAAGAGTTACTAATATCCCCCATATCTTTGTTGTCCCTTGGATAAAGGCTTACTAATTGGATAATAGCAAGAAACCTCTACCTTTTGTCATCATGAAGCTAGTGAGTAGCCTTGTGTCATTAGGGTGGCTAGTTGACATCTTAGGAAGCTATGACACATCATAGGTAGCTACTTGATATTATAGGAAGCTATGATGTCAAGTCTACCATTTCAACTTCCCACACAAGCTAGCTACTTAATTAAAATAAAGTTTGAAATCAACTTACTCTTCCTTTCTCCTAAGTGCACGACAAGGAGGGATTTTGTCCCAAAATATTGTCCCAAATAGCTTTAAATAAATAAACAATTGTTACACATTTAATAAATCAAGTGGCTAGATTTTGGACCACACATTAAATACCATTGGCTTCCAATTTAAATGATTAGGCTAATAAAATCTAAATCTATTTAATGCAATATTGGGTCATTTAATTTAACCCCATGATAGCTCATTTAATAAGCCACATAATTAATACTTAAATCCATGATTAATATAAATGATTGAACTAGGTTCATTAATTAAGTAACTTAGTCAATTAGTAAATAAATTACTAACTTAACTATTAATTATTATCCAATTTGGACCATATCTCATTAACAACTACTTTCATTAATTAACCAACACACTTTATTTACTAACTATATTCAATTTACTTGAATACTTAATTTAGTAAATATCTTGTCAACTTTATGGATATAAAGCCTTAGGGTTTGCTCACTAGTTTAAATATACTACTAGTGATTCCCTTAACACAAATTTATATCAATAAATCACATAGTCACATAATCCACCAATACCCCAAAGGTTTAAATAAGAACACAAAGTTAACTCATTAAAATTAAAATTATATTTAATTAATAATGACGTTCAAAATTCACGGGCATTACATCCCTCCCCCCTTATAAAAATTCCGTCCTCGGAATTGCAAAAATAGGGTTACTCAAATAAAAACGGATAATTCGCTTTCATTTTATCTTCGAGTTCCCACGTAGCTTCTTCGACTGCGTGATTCCTCTAGAGAACCTTGACGGAATGGATGGTCTTGTTTCTCAGCTTCTGTTCCTTCCTATCGAGAATCTGGACAGGAACCTTCTCATACGTTAAGTCCTTCTCGACTTGGATTGGTTCATAGGAGATAACGTGCTTATAGCCTGGTTTATACGGCCGCAACACTGACACATGAAACACGTTGTGAATGTGCTCAAGTTCAGGAGGTAACGCTACCTCGTACGCCACCTCGCCGATTCGCCTCAAAATCTCAAACGGTCCTATGAACCTAGGGCTCAATTTGCCCTTCTTCCCAAACCGGATCTTTCCTTTCCAAGGAGATACCTTCAAAAATACAAAGCTACCAACTTCAAAGTCCCGCTTCTGACGATGTAAGTTGGCATATTTCTTCTGGCGATCTTGAGTTGCTACCAGCCGGTTTCTGATCAGTCGCACGATGTCCGTAGTTTGCTGCACCATTTCTGGTCCCAACAATCTTCGCTCCCCAACCTCGTCCCAACACATCGGGGTTCGGCATTTCCTTCCATATAGCGCTTCGTACGGTGGCATGCCGATATTGGCGTGATAGCTATTGTTGTAAGCAAACTCTATCATTGGCAAATGGTCATCCCATTTGCCCTTTAAATCCATCACGACGGCCCGAAGCTTATCTTCTAAGGTCTGAATCGTTCGCTCGCTCTGTCCGTCGGTTTGAGGATGATACGTTGTACTCAACCTCAACTGCGTCCCCATTCTTGCCTACAGACTTTTCCAAAAATTCAACGTGAAGCGCGAATCTCTGTCAGATACAATTGATACCGGCACTCCATGTCGTGACACTATCTCTTTCACATAAAGCTTTGCTAATTGCTCCAGATTGTACCGTATCTTGATTGGCAAAAAATGAGCAGACTTGGTTAGATGATCCACAATTACTCAGATGGCGTCTAAACCCTTATGAGTTGGTGGCAGTCCCACCACAAAGTCCATTGTGATGTGCTCCCACTTCCACTCCGGAATCTCTAATGGTTGAAGTAATCCACTCAGTTGTTGCTGCTCTACTTTAATCCGCTGGCATGTTAGACATCGGCTGACGCACTCTGCCACTTCTCGTTTCATATTCGGCCACCAAAAATTTCGTCGCAAATCCTGGTACATTTAAGTGCTCCCGGGATGTACTGAGTACTTCGTGCTGTGAGCTTCCTGAAGGATTTCTTCCCTCAATTCTAGATCCAACGGTACCCAGACTCTCCCTTCAAACCTTAGCAACCTGGTGCTATTAATCTTATACTTAAGCTCCTCGCTTTCGGCAATTCGCTTCTTTATTGAATCACAATCCTCATCCTTTTCTTGAGCCTCCTTAATTTGATCCAATAGGGTTGGGCTCGCTGTCACTGTGAACAATTTCTCGTCCGTCTCCATCGGATACTTAACCTCCAATTCCAGATATTCGAACTCCTTTATCAACTTCGCCTGAGTTGTAAGTCTTATCAATTTCTCTCTGCCTTTCCTACTCAAGGCATCTGCCACTACATTTGCCTTGCCCGGATGGTACAGAATCTCACAGTCGTAATCCTTGATCAATTTTAACCATCGGCGCTGCCTCATATTCAGCTCCTTCTGAGTGAAGATATATTTCAGACTTTTGTGATCTGTATATATCTCGCACCTCTCTCTATATAAGTAGTGCCTCCAAATCTTCAAAGAGAATACTACTGCTGCTAACTCCAGGTCATGAGTCGGGTATCCCTTCTCATAATCCTTCAGCTGACATGAAACGTACGCAATGACCTTGTCATGCTGCATTAGTACACAACCAAGACCTTTGTGTGACGCATCACTGTATACAACAAAACCTCCAGTGTCATCCGGTAAAGTCAACACTGGTGCTTGGCTAAGTCTCTTCTTCAATTCCATGAAACTCTCCTCACACTTCTCCGTCCAAACGAACTTTACCGTCTTTCTGGTTAGATTGGTCAACGGTGATGCTATCTTCGAGAAATCCTGGATGAACCTCCGATAGTATCCTGCTAACCCTAGGAAACTCCTGATCTCCGTTGGCGTCTTCGGTTGCTCCCAGTTGATAATGGCTTCCACCTTTGCTGGGTCTACCGAAAAGCCATTCTTGTCAATGACGTGTCCAAGAAACTGCACTCTTTGCAACCAAAATTCACACTTTGAAAACTTCGCGTACAGCTTCTCCCTTCTTAATGCCTCCAAAGCAATCCTTAGATGTTCAGCATGTTCTTCCTCTGTCACTGAATACACCAAGATGTCATCGATGAATACTACCACGAACTTGTCCAAGTACTGCTTGAACACTCTGTTCATCATATCCATGAATTCCGCTGGTGCATTTGTCAGTCCAAATGACATAACCAGAAACTCGAAATGTCCATAACGAGTTCTGAATGCCGTCTTCGGGATATCTTCCTGTCTCACCCTTAGTTGATGATAGCCCGTCCTTAAATCGATCTTCGAAAAGTATTTCGCTCCCTTGAGTTGATCAAACATATCATCTATCCTGGGCAACGGGTACCTATTCTTAATCGTAACTTTGTTCAACTCGCGGTAATCGATACAAAGCCTCATCGAGCCATCCTTCTTCTTTACGAACAAAACTGGCGCTCCCCATGGTGACACGCTCGGTCTGATATAACCCTTGTCTAACAGTTCCTACCATTGAACCATCAGCTCTTTCATCTCTACTGGTGCCATTCAGTAAGGCGCCTTGGATATCGGTGTCGTCTCGGGTACCAAGTCAATCACAAATTCTATCTCTCTATTTGGCGGCAATCCCGAAATTTCATCTGGGAAGACATCCGTGAATTCCCTTACGATGGGTATCTGACTCAGTTCACCCTCGACCCGTCGAGTGTCCACCACGTGAGCCAAATAACCGATACAACCCTTCTTAAGCAATCTCTTTGCTTGCATCATCGTCAGACAACAAGATTGTCTCGGCGATTTATTACCATAGAATACCACCTTTGACTTACTCGGAGTCTTCAGGTGTACGCACTTTTTCTTACAGTCAATGACCGCCCCGTGGCTCGCTAACCAATCCATCCCAAGGATTACATCAAATTCTCCAAGACGAATCGGTAACAAGTCCACGTTAAGCTTAAACCCTCTTAAATCAGCACAACAATTCCTATAAACGTAGTTTATGGGGATAATCTCTTTGTTCGCTACTTCTACATTCATCGGGTGTTCTAATAGTTCACTAGGTAAATTAAATCCTTGAGCAAATTCATCAGATACAAAAGAACATGAAGCTCCCGAATCAAATAACACATAGGCATTTATGTCGTTAATTGGAATAATACCTGACACCACCTCCCTGGATGCCACGACATCTTGCACTATCATGTTGAAGGTCCTCGCTGTTGGCTTATTTGGCTGGGCTGGTCCTCCACTGGTTGCCCTCGAGTTGTTGCCCTTATTGCCGCTTCCGCCATCCATGTTTTTCTTTCTGGGACAGTCCTTGATCCGATGTCCCATCTCTCCACAATTGAAACAACCTCCTCTCTTCGCCTTAGGACAATTGGACGAGATATGCCCTTCTTGTCCACAGGTATAACAGACCATCTTTCCTTTCATGCACTCTCCCGAGTGACCCTTTCCACAATTTCCACATACCTGCCTTTTCTGCTGTATGCTCCCTTGCTGCATTTCAGAATTGCTACCCCCACTGCTCCATTGACGCTTCCTGTTATTGCTGCCACCACTGCTAACATTCACATTTCCACCTTCTACCTTTTTCTTGTTCTTCTCCTAATTATATTTTAAAACCGCTTCACTCCCACCTTCAGCAATGAGAGCTTTCTCCAACAAAGTTGAGAACGACGTAATTTGTAAAATCGCTACCTTGCTGTAGATCCACGACTTTAATCCATTCTCGAATCTTCTGGCCTTCCTCACCTTAGTGTCCACCTGATGTGGGGTAAATCTAGCCAATTCATTGAATTTTGCAGCGTACTCTGACACTGACAAATTTTCCTATTTTAGTTCTAAAAACTTGATCTCCATTTTCACCTGCGTACTCTCAGGAAAGTAATTCTCGAAAAACAATGTCTTGAATGCTTCCCACGCCACGACTCCAGTTCCAGCTTTGCTCTGATTGGCTTCCCACCAAAAGTTAGCCTCACCTTTCATTAAGTAGGTAGCAAAAACTGTCTTCTGCTTTTCAGCGACTCTAGCAATGACAAAGGCCTTTTCAATCTCCTTTATCCACGACTGGGCCTCTATCGGGTCCGCGGTTCCTCTAAACTCCGGCGGTCCTACTGCCTTGAAGTCTTTAAAATTGGCTAAGTGGTTGCCTGTCTGATTTCCTGCGGTAGTCGTTTGATTCCGCAGAGCTTCGGCCATCATGTTCATAAAGTCTTGCATTGGGTTTGGTTGAGTTCCCTCTGCATTGTTAACCGACTCTTCGATCCCTTGGTTCCGTAGGATTCGTCTGGGCGGCATTATCTGATTAAACAAAGTCCTAACACGTTACTCGGGTTTTATTAACATATAAGTATTTAGCATGTAGTACAATATTATACTTGAACAATCGCATGACCATCGTGTGGGAGCTCTAGCTTACACAACCTCGGGAGTTCTGCTTTCCCCGATTAGTGATTTAAGTTGCTAAAATACCGATTCAGTTTTACTGAATTAACATAATCATTGAATAGACGGTTTACCAAGTAAAATTCTCAAATACATACCACAATAATGCATTTATATTCATATACCAACTTTAGCGTCTTACACGTTCATCACCGGTATATTGCTATAAATGCTACCATCCCATTTAACATAACAAAGATGGGATTCACTTAAACCATTCCTTCCTACCTACATAACTGGAAAGTACGTCCTACATATGAACTACCTCGCACCTGCTGAGGTTAATACGAACTTTAGTAAATCAAAAGTAGTACCAACATCACTGCTCAAGGCATAACTGCCCACCTCCAACTATCCTCTATGGGACACAAATACAACTCAATGCTTGCTCTCGCTACTGGAGGGCAGATCCATCCATTTGGCGTCGAACTGCATAAAGGCGATGTCTAAGGCTCGCTCCAAATCATATATCTTCACATCTTTAGCTTTCACCTCACCCCTCAACTGTCCTAACTGTTGCTCTCTCTGCTCCAGCCTTTTGCGCAACTCGGCTAACTCAGCCTGTGCCTGGTAAGAAGCGTCGTTGTACTGCTGCTCAGCAATCTGGAGGATGTGGTTTTGTGCCTCCATTTGTTCAGCCTTAACCTCTAGCTCGGCGTTCCTCGCCAGCAAATCTCCTATCACCTCAGGCTCTATGGGCTCCTGATTCACTGAATAGCTATCTTGACTCTCGTCCGATGTTGCTCGATTTCACAATCAATAAACACGCGCAAGTATACGCGGTCCACAAGTAATATAAGATAAGTAAGTGTCGAACCCACGAGGAATTATGTTAAATAATTGCCAAATATCAATCGCATGTAAAATCAATCTAATTTAAACAATGACAATATGGTTTGTGTTTGTTGTTGATTATAACTAAAATAAAGACAATTTAGAAAGCAAGGTTTTACTAGCACGGATAAAGTTCAAGATAAAAAGGTCTAAGATTACAATATCCCCCAACTCTTCATTTAAACATCATACTCTCTCTTGTTTGGTAAATTAGAACATAAGAATTGCTATCCGAGAAATCACAAGTATATATAAGCCTCTCTCGATAGTCGAATACGTATTTTCTATTGTGGTGTATAGATATATTTCTATTTTACACAGAAGCAAGAATCTCATATCAAGAACAACTAATAAGACACATGTCACGTAAAATCCCATTAACCATTCTATCAATTACCATCTTTGACAATAGAAATCATTAAACACGGATTCTCAATTGGATACATGTGGTATTTAGGTATATGTCTATCCTAAATACAATCAAATTATCAACCCTCAAGAATAATCCATAAGACTCACGTCACATAATCTCATACATTATCCATAAAGAACCTCTAATTTTCACATGAGTTCATAACTAGGTCTCAACTTATACTTCCTCTCTCAATTCCATATAAGTTACCAAAGTAATTACGGGCCAAGCAATTAATCCTTAATCAAAGGTTATAAACTCCAATTCACAAAATGCCTAATTACCATTCAAGAGAGAGCATTCAATTTAAACTACAAGTTGGGTTCCATTGCAATCTTAGAGTGAAGAGTTTAGCTCATATTAAATCTCAATAACATCATAATCTGATTATAGTACATGGTTGAAGTTACAAAATAAGAAAGAAGAACTAAAACATATGAAGATACACCCTTTTTGTGATAAGAAGCTCCAATTGATGTGGTGTAATTCTTCTTCTCTAATCCTTGCTCTCCTATTTCGTGCTCCTAGCCTCCTTGGTTGATGAAATTCTGATAATCTTTCCTTTAGTTCCTTTGTTCTTCTCTTTTTAGCTCCAAACCCTAGCTTTTTCAATGTGTAACCAAGTATGAATGATGCAATACCAACTCCCTGGATGCCTGATAAATCCTCTCTCTCTCCTCATTTTCCCGTTCCTGAATTTCCTCCACTAGTGCGCCACAATTGCAGAACAGACAAAGCAAGCCGCTCAGAAAATTGCGCTCTCGCCCCGGCGAGAAAAACAGCCTGGGGAGCTCGCCCCGGCGAAGTTTTAAGCCTTGGAGGCTCGCCCCGGCGAGGAAATTGGCCTGGGGAGCTCGCCGCGGCGAGGGCTCATGTCATGCAGAAATTACTCTTTTGCCCCTGGACTTGCTAAAAACCGCCACGATCGTCTACAACTGTTCTCTGCACAACAAAAGCATAAAACAAGTAAATAGATACTATAAACACCTAAGGATAGCAAAGAATTGAGTTCAAAAGATAACTAATTCGTAGGTATAAAACCCACTCATCAAATACCCCCAAACTTAAGACTTTGCTTGTCCTCAAGCAAAAACAACGGAAATGAAAAATGCACAATGCAACTAATTAAATGAATGCAAATGCATGAACTATAAGCCTAGAGCAGCCAAGATAAGGAAATCAAGCCTCAACAATCAGAAACAAATAAACAACAACATCACAACTGTAGGACTATCAGAAATGAGACACGCACCAAATTTCGCCAAATGATTAACCCTTATGTGTGTGTGTGGTCAGAAAGACAGAGTACACAATGATCACAATTCGATCTAAGAACTATAGTGCTCAAAAGAAGATAAAATAGTCGAGAACCACTACTAGCGTCTCGCATGCTCACTAGCTTTTATTTTCACACTATATTTAGAAATATTCTATAATAATTACCGAGTGCGTTTTACGCTCCATCTCGATAATAGTTTTATTTACATCTAGATCAGTGCAATGTCTATCTTTATTAGGCTTTTCAATGTCACCCATGTAGCAAACTTTCTACCGATGACTCCCAAACCAGATGATTTTAGGGCACCAAGCGTAGAACGCTCCAAAAGGCTTACTTGTTCGAATGACACAGGCCACAAAGATAAACTAGTCTAGATTTGCTCATATCTGTCTATATTTCATTTTTCAATTATAACTAGCAATCAAGACAGACATCGAAGCAGCAAATAAGCATAGAATATTTTTTTTTTACTATCCTATCTTTTAATGAGCAACAACAGTTTCAAAGATCTGAACATACAATCTCACGTACTCAACAACACTGATATGTGCATTAGTAACTCAAAGGGTTAAAAATTTAAGAAAATTAGGCACGAGTTAACATTTCTAATATAGCAATTCGGATCCAAAGTGTTGAATATCATAAAAAAAATTATTACCATGTCATCATCGGCTCTCCTTAAGTGCGCTGCTCAAAAGCTTTCTAAATGCAAATTTTTTATTTTTTATTATTTTTTATTATTTTTATTTTTTATTTTTTATTTTTTATTTTTTTTTTATTTTTTTTTTTAGAATGAAGACAACGCAGACGATGTCATAAGTTTCAGAATCCATGTCATTACACCAATTGTTTTGAGGACAGTTGTTTAAAGCATTGAACATTTGATCAATCTGATTCTGAAGATTTTGAATTGATAGGTCTTGACTTTTCAACATCTCCACAATCAACGGTGCCAAATCTGCAACTGGATGAGCCACGAGAGATAGAAATAGAGGAGACAATTGGGGATAAGGTTAACACAATCGGCGAAGAGATTTGTATGAGTTCAAACGAAGATGAGTCAATTGTGTTAGTGCCCCAAGTGCCTTCTCCACCAAAGCTCAAGGATTCGGGCAGTTTTGCAATACCGTGTCCACTTGGTAGTCATTTCTTAGGCGAGGCTCTATGTGACGATAGAGCTTCTATGAATGTGGAACCATGGTGTGAGGACATAGAGGTCCATGAGGAGAAAACCGATGGTTCTATTGTGTTTGTAGAGCTTCAATTCAACATTCCATCCATAGACACAATGGAACAATCACCTAGCATTGTGCAGTGCATAAATGAGAATGTATCGAACAGAAACAAGCTCGGTGAACTTGAAACAATGACCATTACTGAGGAGAAGCCCTCAAATATTACATGGTTATCAATGGATGGTGGGTTCCTCAATTATCGAAGGGGAATTGGATAAAAGCAGGGAGTTAGTCAAACCGAAGACTTTAAAACAAGCGCTTCTTGGGAGGCAACCCAATTTTATTGTTTTGATTTTGATTTTTTTTCAATTGCTTTTAGTTTGTTTAATTGCATTTTAATTTCTTTAGTCAATTGCTTTCAGGTACCGAATACTAAGCAAATTGGTGTGCGCTCCCAACTTAGGGGACTTGAAAGATGATATTAATAGCGCTTGACACGTTCTCAGGGAAGTCTTCTATTTTATTTTTTTCCCTATTTCAAACATTGAGGACAATGTCAAGTTTAAGTTTGGGGGTATAGGCTTTAGTATTTAGTATTTGTGTTTTTAATTTAGTATTTGTGTGTTGTTAGTGTTTTTTTTAAACAAAAAAAAAATTCATTTATTTTTAGGATATGTCCCTTGAGCATTGTTTTAATTTGATTTGAACCATAATCCATGGTCTATGATAATGGCTTGTTTGAATTGATTCTAACTCATGGAAAATGGATAATTGTTGCTTAGTCGTTGTGCTTATCGTTATTGTTGGTTATTGTTTTGCTTATGCGTCCTTTCACATTTATGCACTCACCCATGAGTATTGAGCTAGTCGTATGCTTAGAGAAGGCTTTTATAACCGAATGCTTATGGGAAATATCTATAAACTCTTGAACTCGTTTAAACATCACTCGAAGTAAGGTGTCCAAATTTGTTGTGTTTGAATTGTTGGTCATGTGGTGAGTTGAGATGGAGTGTAAAACGCACTCACTCATGGACACATGCGTAGGAGAGATAGAGCGTAAAACGCACTCTCTTATAATTTTGATAAAAGTGAGACATGTATGTTTATCAAATCTTGTGTTGGGTTGAGATGGAGCGTAAAACGCACTCACCCACAAGAGTGGACTTAGGATAAGATGGAGCATAAAATGCACTTACCTAGAGTCCTTTGATTTCATATTTTTGAAAATTGTGATTTGTATACCCTTGTAGTGAGTGATGTGTTAAGCATGTTGTTTTGGGGTTTATTTTGATTATTTCATAAGGTAATGTGATTCCATAACTTCATCCGAGCTTGATTGGTTTAGTGCTATTGGGTACTCACACACACGCGGATGGGACCTAAAGCAAGCTATGACTAGCTAATTGTAATTCTAGACTTGCAACGTTTTGAAAGTTTCCTTGAATATTATTGTATTTATGCTTTGAGACCATTGGTTAGCTTATTAACTCATTGCTCAAGATAATTTTATTTAGAAATGTTTAATTTTTATAGTTTGTGTGTTTTGCTTGAGGACAAGCAAAGGTTTAAGTTTGGGGGTATTTGATGAGTGTGTTTTATACACACAAATTGGGTACTTTTAGCCTTGATAATTTGTAAGTCTTTAGCTATTTCGTTTGGTTTTATGTATTTTCATCTTATTGTTGTATAATGTAGTTTTATATTACTTTTATATGTTTTTGTATGCTTTTATGTGTTTTTACTTTGTTTTGTAGGAATGGAAATAAAGGCCCCTTGGATCGATGCATTTTTGACTTGAATCTAGCATTCCCTCATTTGGTTTTATGTATTTTCATCTTATTGTTGTATAATGTAGTTTTATATTACTTTTATATGTTTTTGTATGCTTTTATGTGCTTTTACTTTGTTTTGTAGGAATGGAAATAAAGGCCCCTTGGATCGATGCATTTTTGGCTTGAATCTAGCATTCCCGCTGCTTGTTTCTCAATTTCACCCATGATCCAATCTGAATCTCTCAAAATGCAAAGAACGAAAGTTGTAGATTTTGATCTTAGCTTTTGAAGTTCGTATGAGAGAGTTATGGTCATTTTACCATCGGATTCGGCATGCATTTTACACAGCAGTTGCTTCAAGCTCGATTTGATCCTTGCTACGGCCTGTATCTCGTCAAGCTCCAGTTATGAAAATTGTAGAGCTACTTCTTAGCTTTCCATAGCCTACTTAAACGCCTAAATCCGAGTTTGGACGAAGAAGTTATGGCCATTTTACCTGAGCTCGCCGGGGCGGGAATTTCCTACACAAATTCCTCGCTGCGGCGAGATCTTGCCGGGGCGAGAATTCTTAGGGCGAGCTCGTCGTGGACAGAAGCAGATTTTTTAGGTTTTTTGGTCATTTTGGGGGTGCTAAGCTAGGTTTACTCACACCTAACACATATAACATATCCAGGGGCTCGAAAATGGGCAGTGACACTTGTGGAGGCTGCACATAAACATCAAAATTGAAGAGAAATGGGTTGCAATACAAGGAAATTCCAGCAAAATCAAAGGATTAATTGAGGAAAGGAGTACCAAATCAAGGAGGAAAGCTAGGAATCATCAACCCTCAAGCAAGCAATATATGAATATCTTTAAATTGGGTTCTATCATTTCTACTTTCCCTTTGATTTTGTATTTCAACATGATGTATAAATTGAATATGATGTTATTTGTAGTTACCATGAACTAGAACTAATTTTCTAAGATTTCAATGGAACCCAATACATAGTTTGAATTGAATGCTCTCTCTTTGATGTTGGTTAATTATTTGTGATTGGATATCATAATTTGTGCTTTATATATTAATTATCTTGCTAGTAATTACCTTGGGAACTTATATGGAATTGAGAGAGGAAGTATAGGTTGAGACCTTGTTATGATATCATGTGAAAATTAGATATTCTTATGGGTAATTTATGAAATTAAGTGACGTGTGTTTTATTTATTACCCTCATGAATGGATAATTTGATTGTATTTAGGATAGAGATATACCTAAATACCACATGTATCCATTTGAGAATACTTGCTTAATGATTCCTATTGCGAAAGTTGGTAATTGATAGGATGATTAATAAGATTTGGTGACACGTGTCTTGTTGATTATTCTTGATATGAGATTCTTGCTAGTGTGTAGAATAGAGATATATCTATACACCATAATGGGGAATACGTATTTGACCATCGAGAGAGGCTTAGACATACTTGTGATTTCTCAGGTAACAATCCTTGTGATTTAACTAGTTGAAAAAAGAGAGTTAGGATATTCAAGTGAAGTATTGGGGGAAATTGTGATCTTAGACTTGTTAATATTAGATTTCATTATATTAAAGCTTTCCATAGTTCTTTGATTATTTGTCATCTTCCTTAATGCAAAACAACCAAAACAATCATCGCTTGTTTAAATAAGATTGAGATGATAAAAGGTTAGTACTTGGAAAAGACTAGTTATAATTCCTCGTGGGATCGATACTCTACTTACTCTTTATTACTTGTTGACCGCGTATACTTGCGCGTAAATTGTCGTTATATTAATCGGACAACAGTAGCACCCGAATCAAATAATACATATGCATTTATATTATTGATTGGTACAATACCTGACACCACGTCTTTTGCAGCAACTGCGTCTTGGACGGTCATGTTAAAAGTTCGGGCCGTCGAGCGATTGGGCTGTGCTGGTCCACCTATCATTAGCTTGCTTCCCCCTTGGTTGCCGTTTCCCCCGGTGTTCCCCTTCTTCGGGCAATCCTTGATCTGGTGTTCAGTCGAGCCGCAACCGAAACATCCTCGGTTTTTCTTCGGCTTTGGACAATGGGGTGCAATGTGCCCTTCTTGGCCGTAGTTGAAACAGACACTGCACCCTTTCCAGCATTCCCCTTGATGGTTCTTTCCACATTTAGAGCATACCTCAGCCCTTTTCTTAAATCCTCCCTGATAACTTCCCGACTGGTTGCTTCGGTTGTTGTTGTTGTTGTTGTTGTTATCCCACTTCCTTTTTCCTAAATTGCTTCCTCCACTGCTACTTCCCCCACGACTTTCTCCTCCAGAATTCTTATTCTTCTTCTCCTTATTGTACTGACTTAACGCCTCACTACCTCCCTCAGCAATGATTGCCTTTTCCAACAGCGTGGCGAACGAATCGATTTGGAGAACTGACACCTTGTTGAATAACCAAGGTTTCAGCCCTAACTCAAAGCGTCTAGCCTTCCTTTCTTCGGTGTCGACATAGTGTGTAGCGAATCGTGCGAGCTCATTGAATCTTGCCGCATACTGAGCTACCGTCATCTCTCCTTGCTTCAGTTCCAAGAATTTAATCTCCATCTTATTCTTCATGCTCTTTGGAAGTAATTCTCGAAGAACAGAGTGGTAAACCTATCCCAGGCTATCACTCCTTCACCCGCTCTTTGTTGATTGGCTTCCCACCAGTAATTCGCTTCACTCTTCATCATATAAGTAGCGAATATCGTCTTCTGATCTTCTCCCACTTGAGCAATAGCAAACGCCTTTTCCATTTCCTTGATCCAGGTTTGTGCTTCGATGGGATCGGTAGTTCCCCTAAACTCGGGCGGTCCTACACTCTTAAAATCTTTGAAGTTCGTTACTGGTGCAGCTAGGGGGTTGGGGTGTACTGGTTCGTTGTTCCTTCCCCGCAGGGCTTCTCCTAGCAAGTCTACTAGTCGTTGAATGGGGTCCGCTTGGTTCCTTTCGTTATTGACTGACTCATCTAACTCGGCGATTCTACGTTTGGGCGGCATTTTCTGCAACACAAGATTTTACTCTTATTTTCTAAGCATAAAACTCAGGCATTTCTCTAATGCAGAAATTTAATAACACAATGATGAAACAAAAACATTTATATTCATATGCCAAGTTGTTATATCATGACGATTTCTTGCATACTGCTATAAATGTTACCTCTATCCCCTAATATTACAAAAGGTGGGGAAAACATCAACATACTACCCTTAACATCAAAAAGGGTTCACATAACAATTCCGTATCTCATACAGTAGATCGGAGATTACATAACGATGTACATCTAGACATACTACTAACACTACTAGACTACTAATCGCTAGATTTCATCCCAACATCCCGCGCTCCACTGCACGGATAAATTCCTGCTGCGTGATATGTGCTACTAAATCCCGACTCACAGTGTATCGTGTCTGCCCCTGCTCTGCCGGGTAGTGGTACACACCATCCACTAACCTCTCCATAGCTGTGCGAAAAACATAGCTCATCTTATTCGTCTTCCTTTTCTTGCATCTCACCTCATCCTCTAGGTCGTTAGCCATGTCATTGGCTTCCTCCCACTTTTCCTGGAAGTTGATCCTATCCATCACCTCCATCTCTAACTGTGCACGAAGGGCCTCCTTCTCTGCCTTCTCGGACAACTCCCTCTGCTCGAACTCCTCCACCTTTCCCACCAATTCTATGCTCCGAGCTACCGAACGGTGAAAAAGGGCTCCCATCTGAATACCGGCTTCCTTGCGATGTGCAAGCTCCACCTCCATCTCCTGCATCTTTAGTTTTTGCTGATCGTTCTCCTCCCTCAGCTTCTGGATTTCCGCCTCTCGATCCTGACCTTTGGTTTCTAATTCTAAGATGCGTTCTTCGTACTCTCCCAATATGCGATCCTCGATAGGAGTCTCATCAGGGTCTGTCTCAGGCTCCTCCTCCATGGGTTCTTCCTCGGGGTCAGACTCTATCTCTATTGGTTCTTCAGGGTCAGACTCCACCTCTTCATCTATCATTGGTGCCTCATACACCACGTGTATATCACATGGCTCCTCCTTGACAATCCAACCATTACCTCCCACGCTTGACATCCTACAGCCACAAACACAAGACAAAACAACAAACTCTATCAGAAGGTCAAACAGAACATAAGTTCATTGTATGGAATGAA
The DNA here is from genome assembly GCA_034770075.1 of Aralia elata. NCBI lineage: Eukaryota > Viridiplantae > Streptophyta > Magnoliopsida > Apiales > Araliaceae > Aralia > Aralia elata. Next base: position 35,661,786 of record CM068385.1, read on the forward strand.
ATTATATTTCATAATGCTACTAAGTCTTCACAAAAACTCTATATGAGTTTTATCTCCTCCTAGTTCCTAAATTCTTCTAAGGTTATAGTCTAAGGATTCTTGCTCCTAAGGTTTATAACCTAATGCTTTGATACCAACCTGTGACGCCCCCAAATTCTGACGTCACTGTCTCGAACACATAGTATATCAGTTCAATCATGCAATACAGCTTAAAACATTCATACATACATGCTGCAAGACTTTATTTACAAATTAAAACAACTGGGCTTTTCTGGCAACCTGCGCGGCCGCGCTGGTTTTGCCTTTAGGAGTGGCGCGGTCGCGCCACCCTCTGGGCAGACCAAAAAATGCAATTTCATTATGCTTGAACCTAGTTTATTCTTAGCATACTAGTTATTGTTATACATCAAGATACACATGTTTATGTCCTTATTAACTTGGTCTATAACTCTAGCATGCTCATTTAAATCCATTTGGAAGTCTTATGGTCCTAAGTCGGAAATTTCTACACTTTAGGCCAAACAAGTCCATTTCACATATAGTCCGCTATTATGGTCGAAATGTCCTATAATATGACTAGACAATACTTAATACACATGCTCGGATGTAAACAACATATGCACATGCTAAACACATAGCTTATACTTGAAATTCATGCATTAAACATGCTCGTACATGTCAAAATAATTCTTAGCTAAATGGTGCTCATGAAATTCATATCTAGAGGCATAATGAATCCTAACAATTATGCTTGTATGGTTAGGACACAACTTTTCATAGCATTTGACAACAATAGTTCTCACGTCTTAAGTTTTCTTGAAAATCTTCACGTTAGACTAACTAAACATGCTTAACATCTCTATGTGACTCTCCGTATGCATTTATACAAGTATTTAGACCATATATGCATGCTTGTAAGCTCAGAATATCAAAGATATAAAGTTCGTAAGTGTTAGTTTACAAAACTTTAAGTTCTCTTTTAGAAAATTGTTATAACCAAGCTAACATAACTCATTTCATGCAAGACCATTTCAGACCACACACCAGATACACACATGGGCTTATTCAAGCTAAACTAACATGCTCATGACACCTGAAGGATCAAAAGTTCAATTTCACTCTGGTGCACGGCGCGGCCGCGCCTGGTTTTGCCTGGGGAGTAGCGTGGCCGCGCTGCTCCTCGGCAGAACCAGGTAACTCCCTGGATGGCAAAATTTCCAAAAACCAAAACCAATTCGAACAATGATCTGAGCATACCCATCTTACATAAGGCCTATAACCACGATATTAAGCATACCTAACATGATTCTAACAACTTAAAACAAGTAAACAATTAAGTTTAAGGATTAAATTCAACATTCATGCTATTTCTTCATATTTTCGCATACTTAGCGATTGATCACGCTACAAACTCATTTCTGAACCAAAATGGTTCGTGATAGACTCCACGGCACGCTTGCGTGAGGTGGTCGTCGCCCGGATCGTTTCTAACAAGTTGATAGGATGGATAGCTTACAACACCTTAACCCCTCGCCTATATGTAGACGGTAATCTTGGTACAATTGCTTGCAAATGAAGTTTGCGTAGGGTGGACACCAACGACACCTCGACCCCTCGCTTATGTTGAAGCGGTAATCTTGGTACAATCGACGATTGATGTGGTAGAAGACGCCACACACAACTATGATTGGTTGTATGATAAGTCGATTATGAATCTTAAAGAAAACTAAGGAATACTTAGGAATTCTCAAGAACCACAAGAAAAGAACAATCTCACAATAATGATGATAATCTGAATATTAATTGGTGACCATTCAAGTTTACAATAGCACATATTTATACTAGTTTTAGAAACAAACTAGAAGCTTCTAGAAGCACACACTCTTTGAAATACAAGCGCACAAATATGGAAATGTTGTAATCAGAACACATTTAATTGATCCTAAATACTGATATCATGTTTTGGATGAAAGAAGGTTCGAAAATCAAGAAAGTCAAAAAATAACAAATTGCATCCAGGAGGTTCTCGCCGGGGCGAGAGATTTGAACTGAAGATTTCTCGCCGGGGCGAGAGGTTTGGCTTGGGAAAACCTCGCCGGGGCGAGAAAAATGGCCTGGAGATTCTCGCCGGGGCGAGGTCAACCTGATCCGAGCAAACAGTTTTCTTTTGCTGTTTGGTCTGCCACGTCCATTCGCAACATGTTTACGGGCTTCATACACTTGGACTTCATCTCCATAACCTCTATGCTTGATCCAACCTCGTTCCATAGTTCATGGATCATTCCGTTAAGGCCGTCTTTGAAGGTTTTAGCTTGAGCTCTAGTAACGGGTCCACGTGGTAATTGTAATGGATCTTCTCGGGTTGTGTCACGGGTTCCTGGATTATGGATGTCCTCATCATACCTCTCCTCTTGAGAAGGATTTGTCCTCAAATCTTCACCTACATCAAACAGGCTTAGATCAGAAACATTGAAAGTTGCACTAACAGTATACTCACCGGGTAAGTCCAATTTGTAAGCATTGTTGTTAATGCGTTCAAGCACTTGAAATGGTCCATCTCCTCTCGGGAGTAGTTTCGAACGCCTTTGAGCAGGAAATCTTTCCTTACGCATGTGTAGCCATACCCAATCCCCGGGTTCGAAGATTACTTGACGCCGACCCTTGTTGGCCTGTTTGGCATATTGATCCGTCTTCTTCTCAATGTTGAGTCTTGTCTTCTCATGTATCTGCTTAACAAAATCAGCTTTGTTTTTGCCATCCATATTAGCATACTCAGAAATAGGTAAAGGTGCTAAATCCAATGGTGTTAAAGGATTAAAACCATACACAATTTCAAAAGGTGAAAATTTAGTAGCCAAGTGGACAGACCTATTATAAGCAAACTCAACATGGGGTAAACATTCTTCCCAAAGCTTAATATTCTTATTAATGATAGCCCTTAATAATGCAGATAGAGTCCTATTTACTACCTCCGTTTGACCGTCAGTTTGTGGATGACAAGTAGTTGAAAACAACAGTTTAGTTCCTAGCTTACACCACAAAGTTTTCCAAAAATAGCTCAAGAATTTAGCATCTCTATCCGAAAAAATTGTTCGGGGCATGCCATGCAGACGCACAATATCTCTAAAGAATAAATCAGCAATATGGGATGCATCATCAGTTTTGTGGCATGGGATAAAGTGTGCCATTTTTGAAAACCTGTCCACAACCACAAATATAGAATCATGACCATACTTAGTTCTAGGTAAACCCAATACAAAGTCCATAGACAAATCAATCCAAGGTTCACTCGAAATAGGTAATGGTGTGTATAACCCATGGGGTTGAACACGAGATTTAGCTTGACGACAGGTAATGCACCTATCACAAATTCGTTCCACATCTCGTTTCATATGCGGCCAATAGAAATGTTCTTTTAATACAGATAAAGTCTTATCAACACCAAAATGTCCCATCAAACCTCCCCCATGTGATTCACGAACCAATAGTTCACGTAAAGAACTTGCAGGTATACACAATCGATTCTCACGAAACAAGAATCCATCCATCTTGAAGTACTTACCTACAACATTCTTTTCACGAATTTTAAACTCTTCACAGAAATCATAGTCATTAACATACAATTCTTTGATTTGTTCAAAACCAAGTAATTTTGTGTCGAGAGTATTTAACAACACATACCTTCTTGAGAGAGCGTCAGCAACGACATTCTCCTTACCTTGCTTATATCGAATGACATACGGGAACGTCTCGATGAACTGCATCCATCGGGCATGTCTCTTGTTCAACTTGTGTTGGCCTTTCAAATATTTCAATGATTCATGATCTGTGTGAATCACAAATTCCTTAGGCCACAGGTAATGTTGCCAAGTCTCCAAAGATCGAACTAAGGCATATAACTCCTTGTCATAGGTAGGATAGTTCAAAGCTGCTCCACTCAATTTTTCACTGAAATATGCAACGGGTTTTCCTTCTTGCATCAACACAGCTCCAATGCCTAAACCTGAAGCATCACATTCAATTTCAAAGGTTTTAGTGAAATTTGGAAATACAAGTAAAGGAGCGTTAGTCAATTTTTCTTTAATCAAATTAAACGCTTTTTCCTGTGCATCACCCCACTTGAATCCTACACTCTTTTTGATTACTTCGATGAGTGGTGCGGTGACTTCGCTGAAATTCCTTACAAACCGTCTATAGAAACTCGCGAGTCCATGAAAACTACAAACTTGACTGACATTAGTAGGAGTTGGCCATTCTTGGATTGCACGTACCTTTTCTTCGTCAACCTGTACTCCCTGTGTACTCACAACAAAACCAAGGAACACAACTCGATCTGTACAAAATGTGCATTTGTCCATATTAGCATACAACTTTTCTTTTCGAACCACATCTAGGACAGATTTTATATGCAATGCATGTTCAACTAAATCTTTGCTATAGATTAAGATATCATCAAAGTAGACAACTACAAACTTTCTAATGAAGGAACGCAAAACATGGTTCATTAGTCTCATGAACGTGCTAGGAGCATTAGTTAAACCAAAAGGTAAGACTAACCACTCATATAACCCATATTTTGTTTTAAAAGCAGTTTTCCATTCATCTCCTTCATGCATCCTAATCTGATGATAGCCACTCTTTAAGTCAATTTTAGAAAACACACAAGAACCATGCAATTCATCTAACATGTCATCTAGCCTAGGAATGGGATGTCGATATTTTACCGTGATATTATTTACCGCTCGACAATCAATGCACATACGCCACTTCCCATCCTTCTTAGGTACTAAAATAACAGGAACCGCACATGGACTCATGCTTTCCCTCACAAAACCTTTGTCCATTAGCTCGTCAACTTGCCTTTCCAATTCCTTTGTTTCCTCGGGATTGCTTCGGTATGCTGGGCGATTTAGAATGGTCGCGCCTGGGACAAAGTCAATTTGATGCTCAATTCCCCGAATTGGTGGTAATCCCTGGGGAAGTTCCTCGGGAAATACATCCTGATAATCCTGTAAAAGAGCAGAAACAACACTAGGTAAAGAAGGATTATTAGCGTTAGTATTTAAAAGTGCCTCCTTATACCGAAGTATAATCATTGGCTTTTTTGAATCCAAAGCTCGCCTTACATCACTCCTTTTTGCAAAAATGTTTGTTTTTCTCTCTTCTTTCTTTTTTTCTCTCTCTTTTGTTTTCTTTTCATGATCTCTCTGTAAGTGTATTTGATCCTCATGCACTTGTTTTGGTGACATAGGACACAAGGTGACTTTTCTTTGATTATGAACAAAAGAGTACTCATTAGTGAAACCATCGTGTTTTACTCGCCGATCAAACTGCCAAGGTCTCCCAAGTAGTAAATGACCTGCCTGCATAGGCACTACATCACAAAGAATCTCATCAACATACTTCCCAATTGTAAACGGCACGGATACTTGCTTGGTAACCTTGATGTCGCCGCTGTCATTGAGCCACTGCAATCGGTATGGGTGAGGGTGTTTGGATGTTGTAAGTCCCAATTTCTCTACATTGTGATGCTTGCTACATTTGTACAGCTCCCACCATCAATTACAACACAACAAATCTTACCATTTACCATGCATCTAGTATGAAACAGATTCTCTCTTTGCTCGCTGCTTTCTTTTTTTGCCTGTGTACTAAGCATTCTCCGTGTGACCAACACCTCGCCATGCATAGCAATCTCTCTATCTTCCTCCAATGGTGGCATAGAGTCACTGTCACTATCTTGTTCCTCGGTCTCCAAATCCCCATTATCGAGCAATAACATAGTTCTTTGATTTGGGCATTGATTTGCAATATGTCCCCTGCCTTGACATTTAAAGCATACAATATCTCGAGTGCGACTAGTAGAAGGTGTATTAGTTTTACCTTGCACTACCTGAGTAGCCGCTCCTTGCTTGATTTCTGGCTTTGGCTTGAAAGTAGATGGCTTTTCCTCACGCTTCATATTATTGGGTTTCCATGATGAACCCGTGGTAGGATTTGTTCGCTGGCCACCTCTCCTCTTAAGTTGCTTCTCTATTTTGATAGCCATGTGCACCATGTCTTCCAATACCACATAATGTTGACGCTCCACCAAATCTGCAATATCCCAATTTAAACCTGCTGAAAATCGGGCCATGGTTGCCTCATTATCCTCGTCGATGTCAGCTCTAGCCATTAGCATCTCCATCTCCTTGAAGTAGTCCTCCACACTCTTGCTTCCCTGTCTCAAATTTTGTAAGTTTCGAAACAGATCTCGATAGTAGTGGCTTGGGACAAACCTCTTTTTCATTACAGCTTTCATTTCTGCCCAAGTCTCTATTGGACGTTCCCTGCACCTCCTTCGGCTGGTCATTAATTGATCCCACCAAGTAACTGCATAGTCGGAAAATTCGGTAGCTGCAATTCTAACTTTTTTGAGATCCGAGTAGTTGTGACAGTGAAAGATCCACTCCATTTTCCTCTCCCATTCTAGATATGCCTCGGGGTCACTTCTGCCTTGGAATGTGGGAATTTTCATTTTGATGCTATCAAGATTGATGTCCTCTCGATTTCGGCCGCCTCTATCCTTTGCAAAATGTCTCCTAGGGATAAAGTCAGTTTCTCGATCCTCCTCCTCACTAAACCTTTCATCATAGTAATTTGTTTCCTCTAGCCTTGCTTCCTTTTGTTGGGTTTTTCCTTTTGGGCGCCCACCCGGAGGGATTTGAGTTCGTTCCCCTCGAGTGTCACTCAATTGATCGATGCGATCATGCACTTGTTCCATAGCCATCCCCAATTGTCTAGAAAATTCTTTCATCATAGCCTCCATCATGAGTTTTGGGTCAAAATTCGATGTAGAAGGTTCATTTTCAATTGTCTTATCTCTTGTGTTAGACATATTTCCTGCAAAACAAAGATTAGTAGAAAAATAGTTCCTCACCACTCCCTTACGTGGTTCACTCAAACAATATATCACACAAATAGGAAACGCTCGTGTATCACACAATTAGGCTTTTATCCTCAATTAAACTTACTACTCCTGCCTTTTTCCGCTCGTAGTTCTCACTAATAGGTTCTTTTTGAATTCTCACAAATATTACCTCAATTCTCTAATTACAATCCAATAATAACTCATCAAGAACACAATATAGAAAGTACGACTCTCCACAAGACTTCTAATCGTCAAATATGATTTTTGCAAATGAAAATCCCAATGGTAACAATTCACAATACAAATTTTCTGCTATATATTTTATGCAGTTTTTTATTTATTTATTTATTTATTTATTTTTTTGACTATAATTCAACAATAAAAGTAAAGATAAGTAACTTGATAGGAAACTTAGCTTTGATACCAAATGATAGACTCCACGGCACGCTTGCGTGAGGTGGTCGTCGCCCGGATCGTTTCTAACAAGTTGATAGGATGGATAGCTTGCAACACCTTAACCCCTCGCCTATATGTAGACGGTAATCTTGGTACAATTGCTTGCAAATGAAGTTTGCGTAGGGTGGACACCAACGACACCTCGACCCCTCGCTTATGTTGAAGCGGTAATCTTGGTACAATCGACGATTGATGCGGTAGAAGACGCCACACACAACTATGATTGGTTGTATGATAAGTCGATTATGAATCTTAAAGAAAACTAAGGAATACTTAGGAATTCTCAAGAACCACAAGAAAAGAACAATCTCACAATAATGATGATAATCTGAATATTAATTGGTGACCATTCAAGTTTACAATAGCACATATTTATACTAGTTTTAGAAACAAACTAGAAGCTTCTAGAAGCACACACTCTTTGAAATACAAGCACACAAATATGGAAATGTTGTAATCAGAACACATTTAATTGATCCTAAATACTGATATCATGTTTTGGATGAAAGAAGGTTCGAAAATCAAGAAAGTCAAAAAATAACAAATTGCATCCAGGAGGTTCTCGCCGGGGCGAGAGATTTGAACTGAAGATTTCTCGCCGAGGCGAGCCTCTCGCCGGGGCGAGAGGTTTGGCTTGGGAAAACCTCGCCGGGGCGAGCCGCTCGCCGGGGCGAGAAAAATGGCCTGGAGATTCTCGCCGGGGCGAGGTCAACCTGATCTGAGCAAACAGTTTTCTTTTGCTGTTTGGTCTGCCACGTCCATTCGCAACATGTTTACGGGCTTCATACACTTGGACTTCATCTCCATAACCTCTATGCTTGATCCAACCTCGTTCCATAGTTCATGGATCATTCCGTTAAGGCCGTCTTTGAAGGTTTTAGCTCGAGCTCTAGTAACGGGTCCACGTGGTAATTGTAATGGATCTTCTCGGGTTGTGTCACGGGTTCCTGGATTATGGATGTCCTCATCAGTTCGTTTAACTTTCGTTGTTTTCGTATTTGACTATACTAACAATGTATACCATCCACTTACAGATTACCATAACTTAGCTCAATCATTTTTGGTACATTATGAGCATGCATACATGTTATTTTCTGAGAACTCATGGAACTCAAGTTTGATAGCATAAAACATGATTAACACTTTAGTAACATGTATATGAACTTGACAACTCATATACATCAACTACTAACCAACTAACAAGAGATTCATGGTAAAACTCTCGAAATTTATATATAGAATGCAAGAACACAATCAAAGAGAAATTACCTCTTGAAGCTAATTGAGTACCCTAAATCTCCCACCTCAATTTCTGATTACTCCTTAGCTTCACCACACTCACTCTCTACTTGAACAATTCAGATTTCTTATAACCAAAATGAAGAAGAGGAGGTCTCAATTTATAGAGTTTCCTTTGTCCATTTTTAGATTTTGCCCAAGGATTCAACCCAAAGGAAGAAGAAAGAAACTTATGGGTAATGGAGATTTGGTGGAATAGTGGTGAGGCACTATTTGGACCACTCCCCCCTCCATCATCACCAAGCTCTAGCTCTCCACCAATTCTCAGCAAAGTGGGTGATAGACCAATGGCCTATATACGGCTGATTACTAGAGGGGGGCACTCAATTTGGGACAAAGCAAAAACTCAGACATTCCAACAAGGCTAGTTAGCATACTTTAATTTAAAATGTAACTTAGGTCATATGAGAATAATTAAATGTTACCACATTGTATCAAATAGAGTCACATGTACACATATCATAAAATCCATATACATTAATTATAGCGAAATTTAATTAATCGCTAACACCCAAATATTCAATATACATTATTATTTCATAATACATTTATTGTAATAATATTTAAGTATGAAAATAATTATCATGTAGCAAATATTAATTACCCCATATAATTTAAATGTACATCACACAACAAAATGTCACATGGGATGTTCATGTAATTTAAATATCACGCATATTCCACCTTATTTAATGATTTATATGAATACCCACACATGCTAATGTCACATAAAAAAAATATCATGCCACATAATATTTAATTAAATGAAAGGAGATTATTAGCCACACGAAAATTAATTAAGATACATTAATAATTTCTTTTCTTATTAAATCACTCCTCTATTAAATAATCAAGAGATCATTTTATTGCATCACTATTATGGTGACATATCACATATACTCATATTTGAATAAATATTCAACTTAAATAGAAAAGTCAATAATAATATTATTCAAAATTCTCGGGTATCACAGGTTCCGCCAGTACCAGAGATTAAGGAGGAAATTTTGAGGGAGACTCATAATTCAAGATATTCGATTCATCCGGGTAGTACAAAAATGTACAAAGATCTCCGACAACATTTTTGGTGGCCGAATATGAAGAGAGACGTTGCCGATTGTGTAGCCAAGTGTTTGACATGTCAGAAAGTTAAAGCAGAACATCAGAGGCCAGGCAGGCTATTACAACTGTTAGAAATCCCATAATGGAAATGGGAGCACATCACTATGGATTTCGTAGTGGGTCTTCCGACGACTCAAAAAGGTTTCGACGCAGTATGGGTTATCGTGGACCGACTAACGAAATCAGCACATTTCTTACCAATCAAGATCAGATTCAACTTAGATCAGCTGGCAAAGTTGTACGTGAAAGAGATTATTTCGAGGCACGGTGTTCCAATATCTATTGTCTCAGATAGGGATCCGCGCTTCACATCGAACTTTTGAAAACGACTACAGGAATGCATGGGAACGCAATTACGTATGGGTATGGCATATCATCCACAGACCGATGGACAGAGTGAAAGAACGATTCAAACATTGGAGGATATGTTAAGAGCTTACATCATGGATTTCAAAGGAAATTGGGATGATCATCTACCGTTGGTGGAATTTGCTTACAATAACAGTTACCACGCAAGTATTGGCATGCCACCTTACGAAGCGTTGTACGGCAGAAAGTGTAGAACTCTATTATGTTGGGATGAAGTTGGCGAACGGTAATTGCTAGTACCAGAACTGGTGCAACAGACCGCAGAAATCGTCAAAGTAATTAGGACAAGATTGATAGCAGCTAAGGATAGACAGAAGAAATATGCCGACCAACATCGTAAGAATCGAGAGTTTGAGTCTGGTAGCTATGTTTTCTTGAAGGTATCTTCCTGGAAAGGGAAGATTCGTTTTGGTAAGAAAGGAAAACTGAGCCCAAGGTTCATTGGATCCTTTGAAGTGTTAAGAAGAGTTAGAGAGGTCGCGTATGAGATAACTTTACCTCCAGCGCTGGAACACATCCACAATATCTTTCATGTCTCGATGTTACGACTATACAAACCTGACTACAAGTGTGACACCCCCAAATTCGGGTACCAATACTTCGAATTTGGTGCTCACGATAAAATACATCAATACACCTCTAAACAACATAAATTAACTAATGCAGAATAAATAAACATATGTTGTTCATTACAAAAGGTTTACTACGGTCCCAAGGTCTATAACCTTAAATAGAATACATCGCAGAATACAATAATATTACAAAATAATTCCACGATTACATAACGAGATAGTACATATAATTACTCCGTAAGCTTTCCTTTGCCTTTGTCCGCTTTGGAACTTCCCGGCTTAACTGCAATAGGTTCATGATATAGCAAGGGTGAGCAACTACTTTGCTCAGCAAGTTTAAAATGAATAAAGGGGATATATCAAGAATGAATGAGAACAATAATCGCATAGTTCAACAATTTAAGAACATTGAAGAAGTAGCTGACAATATAAATCAAGTTCAAATGAAATAATGAATATTGATTATTTACTATTGAGTGGTCCAATAGACCATGAACTATTTGGCCAAAAGATCAGTCATTTGGCTAACCCTTTTAAATGCCTGGCCCGTCAGTAGTACTCGAGGGGATCAGCCTCTCGTACCCTATGTATATGTATAACATTTAGCTCTGACTGCATTGAATAATCGACACATTAAAATCCCCTACATAAGGGTTGCTCTCTCAGTCCAAGAATCCGCAACGACAATCGGTTTGGATAGATTTTAAAATAATAACCTGTACGTGTCTAGCCGAAACAAGTGGCGTAGACTATTCCTTAAACAGTTCATGAAATGAAGAACTTAAACATTTCACAGCCCAACAACAAATCATGAATTTAAATGCACAAAGTGCGAATACCAATAATTATTTCTGATGTGGAATAATTGCCAATAATTAATCCACTAATATCATCTAAAAGTAATAACTCGTGTCTGAGTTAGGAAACTTGCAATAATATAGAGAACTTGCTCAACAAATAAATCAAGTAAGATAGAACCTGCTCAATAATGAAACTTGCCCAATTATAAAGATTGAGTAAGTTTAAGAACTTACAATTCATAAGGATAAACTCGCACAATAATAAAAGTTGTACGGGTTAGGAAACTTGCAACAAGATATAATACTTGCTCAAATATAATCTTGAGCAAGGTAAGAAACTTGCATTCAATATGTTGAAAGAATGAAGTTAGGGAACTTGCCCAACACAAGGGTTAGACAAGCGTTAGGAAACTTGCCTGAAGCGCTGCTACAATAATACAACATACGCTCCTTAATATCCTACACAACTATGTACATATTCACATACAATTAGTCACATACGGGAAACCAAATATTTGTTTAAACAAATCTATAATGTCCCATTCAAATAAGAAATAAAATATTAAACAAGGTTATGCCCACTAGTTACGGCGTTACAACGCTTGTACATTTGAACGCCAACCTTACCTATTCGAATGCCCAAGCGACACGCAATTGCGTACGCCTAGCACGCCCCTTCGATTTATCTAATACTCATTGGTTAATGCTAAGTATCATTATAATTCATAAAATTCATATTTAAGAACTTAGAACAACATTTTACATTGTCGGGAGCATTACATGTGTTTACGTGCATGCCCGACACCCGCCAATTGTCTCTAATTACACATCAGTCCTATAAATGGCCAATTTAGGCCATGCTACAGACCTCAAATTGAAAAACTCAAAAAACAAAAGTTGTAGATCTACTCGTTCTCTTTCCGAATCATCTTGAATCACATCAATCCGAGTTTGTATGAGAAAGTTATGCCTATTTTAGTAAAGGACGTCAAAGTTGATTCTGGCCGAAATTGGACCCGACGTAATTACGCCCAAAAATAGCCTATGACCGGCGTCATGACGCCCAAGCCCAGTAGCTCTGGCGTAATGCCAGTGTCATTACGCCCATACTTAGTTTCCTACTCTGTTTTTCGTGTTCTAGACCTATCTTGCTTCCAACCACCATAACTCCTTCTATACATTTTCAAATTGGTCCATTCTGGACTCTATGGACTCCTAAGACATAGAGCTACAACATATCAAAATTCAGAACTATCCATTAACATTAACATAGCCAAATATTAGGCCAAAGTATCAACTCATGCTAAATTTTTGTGTTCTTGGTGTTTTTCACTAAAATTGTCACCAACTCTTTGTTTTAACACCTTTGTACTCGATTCCAATTGGGTTAACTTTGTAACCCATGGAACTACAATACCATAACAACAAATAAATCAAACACACATGAAATCATAGCTACAAAGTCCTCTAAATTCGTCCAACAGTCCATATTGTCCAAAAAGTCCATTGTTCTTTATGTTCTTCATCCTCCTTAAGCATAGGTATAGATTTATTGCGTTTTTGTTCCACTTTGATGTTATTAATGGCTTATATAACCTCTTAACAACATTTATCATCATAAAACCCAAACAAAAACAATAAGAATCGCCAGAAAATCGAATTACAAGCTCAAGAGCTCAAAAACCATAAAAACTTGAAAACCTTAACAAGAAATCGAATGGAAAGGATTTGGTTGGTGTTTACCTCTGTAAATCCTTCCTAGATGCTAGAGAACTTGCTAGGCTAGGCTTGAGACTCTTCTCCTACTTCTTTGGTTCCTTTCTTTTCCACCCGTGTCTCTCTTTTTTTCTTCCTTCAAGTTTCTTCCTCTTCTTCTTCCTTTGTTCTTGTTTTTCAGCACTTTCTCTCTCTAACAGCAGCTCTCTCCCTCTCTCTCTCTATCAGCTGATGGTAGTTTGAATGGGATGCAAGAGAGAATTGGAAAATGATTTGGGAGAAGTGGAGGAGTGAATTAGGGAGAAGTGGGAGAAAAATGGGAGTGGCTCAAGGTGGCCAAATTTTCTAAGCTCATTTGATTGGTCTAATGTGGTTGGGTGGTTCCCACTTGGAGTAACAAGCCAAAATAAATACCCAAATACATAAAAATATTCCCGAAAACTCTCACTTTTGTACCAAAATTGGTAAATAACTCCACCCAAAATTAAAATGGGTACTCCCATAATTATTGAGATGGGTAAAAATAATTATTATGGGATTTGTCCAAATATTCGGAACACCCATATCATACATTTCGGATACGGATAAAATCACTTATCAGCTCAAATAAAATTTTCGACACTTGGAAAAATTATTCGTACGCATACACGTATTTATGAAATTTATTAGCATCGAAAAAGATACAAAAATATTATGGCGTGAATAGGGCCTCGAGAAACGTGCCCCGTGAATAGTGATTTAGCGACGCTTCGCGAAATCAATTATTCACTTAAATAAAACTATAAGAATTATAGTAATTGGGTATGTTTAATTTGATGTAAGAATAACAAGATTGGATATTTTTGGCCTATTTTTGCGTTCTTCGCGAACTGCAGAAGCTGGAATTCGTGATTCTCACCCCGGCGAACTCAATGAACTGAGCTTCTCGCCCCGACGAGCTCAATGAACTACGTCTCTCGCCCCGGCAAAGGCTCGCCCCGGCGAGAGTTTGTGAAGGATTTTCTCGCCCCGGCGGGAATTAAAAAAAAAGAAGAAGAAAAGAGTAAAAAGAAGAGAATAAAAATTTTCTTCTTTCTTTGAGATCATGTTATGTTATCTTAGACATATCTAAAGCTTAGACTAATGTAAGAAATGAACATTAAGATACTATAATGGGCCCCATTGGTTATCCGGTAACTATTGAGTTATTAAAATGAAAGTTGGATGACAATAAATCCTGAAATGTTTATAATACTGTAACTAATTATTGTTACTGCTTTATAAACCGAATGTATAGGTTGATTAAAGAACGTGAATTTTAATTTGTAATCTACGCACGAGGCAAGTTTTCTACCCTTGATCTTTTATTTCGTTGAAAGCAAGCTTCTTAACATTACCTTAATTTTTAATTACGCAAGTTCCTGAACTTCATTCTTTTATCATGCAAGCTTCATAATGCTATTACTTATTTGAACAAGTTCTTAATTCTATTTCATTCAATTTCATGGTTTCAAATGAGATGTTTTAATCTCCTCTTTGTAATACTTCAGTTATACAGAATTTATTCAATTATATTGCCTTGAGATTCAGTCTCTTGTTTTCAAATACCTTTCATATTAGATTAGTGAACCTTGATTGACTAGCGAACCCTTATTGATTTGACTAGTCCATAGTTGATGAGCGTTCTAAATTCTAGAAACGTTATTGAAGTAAATCCAAACCAAACTTCCTTTGGTGCGGACTCTGTTGTTAAACTGAGATGAACAACCCTTCTAAAGGGGATTATTTTACGCGTTAGCGTTTAGATGTTGTGCACATACACAGTACAAAGGGCTGATCCTGTAACGAATGCAATTTTAATGATTGAATAAAAATATTTATTGAGTTATATAAATATTTTTATTCATTTATTGAGTTAAATATGGGTATTTGTTGAGTTTAATAATGTTAAATATTATTTGAATGTGATTTGTTATGTTTATTCTAATTTAATTTAATGATTAAATTAGATGATGAAAAGGTTTATTTGAATAAATAATTTATTTGAATAATAGAATTTATTTGGTATTATTGTTATTTGTTAAATGAAATTATTATTTGAGTTAATTATATTTAATTGAATTTATTTAATAATAAGTTCAATTGAATTAAATGTGTGACATTTTAAACTATATGTTATATTGGTTTATTAAAATAAATGAAAGGAGTTTTAATTTAGTTTTTCCAAACTAGGCCTTATGACCTTTGGTTGGAAAAATGAGTTATTTTAATTGTGTTTTACCAAACAAGACATAAGAATAATAGGTTATTTTTATTAGTGTTTACCAAACATAGCCTTATGGCTTTTGAATTTTATAACTGATGAATTAAGTTACATTATACGTTATTATATTAAGTATCAGTTTTATTATTTTAAATTAACAGTTTTTATTCCATCAGTTTTATTTTACGTCAGTTGAAAGAAAGAAAAGAAAAGAGAAGAGCAGAGTTTGAGAGAAAGAAAGAAAAAAAGAAAGAAGAACTCTGTGAATTTGAGAGTTGAGAGAAAAGAGAGAAAATTGTGAGAGAAGCTTGGAGATTGGAGTAAGAATTCAAGCAAGGAAGCTTAATCAAACTTTCTAAGAATTAGAAGGTATAAACTCTTACTGTATTTTATTTTTTTTAGTTCTCTGTATATTATTTACTTGCTTAAAACATGAATTACTTGGTTGTAATTGTTAGAAAACATGTGTTAGATGATTATGTAATAATTATAGATTAATTGGAATGATTAATCCATAAAAGCATGTTTAGAATAGAGTTTTTTTGAGTTTTATAGAGTTTATTTTCATGAGTGGTATATATGTATGAAGTTAATATTCAAATAGTTTGTTAATTGGTAAAATTAACATTTGTTTATGATTATTTGATGAAAAAAAAGAATATTGCAAGAAGAATGGTTTAAATTGGTTGAAAGGTGAATTTACAGAGTTTAATTTCATAAGAACGGTTGAAACTTGATGTTTGGTTTTAACAGTGAATTTTTGGTTTTAAATTAGTTGTTTATGTGTTAGAATGATTAAAATGTTTACAAAACATGTTAGGTAAATGTTTTATATCATATATGATGTCTGGGTATGTGTAATTTGTTTTCTAGATGGTAGAATTCGGAAAAATTTGGCCAAATTTGGCCTAAGTTTTCACTGTTCACGAACTGCGGGAGACGACTGCCGGGTGTCTTGCCCCGGCGAGAAAATAAGCTGTTAAACTTCGCCCCGGCGAAGTCTCACCCCGGCGAGAAATTTGTTAAGGAAAACCTCGCCCCGGCGAGAAAATTTAAAAGGGAATTCTCGCCCCGGCGAGAATCACTGCTGGATAAAAAAAAATTATTATTATGTATTCTTTTCTTGATAGCTATGATGTATAATTGTATGCATAATTAAACTGTTATATATGTGACTAAAGTATTGTCAAGATGGTTGCTAAACTAGTACTTGTTGACTATGGTATGCTAAATGAGATACTATAATTAGGTAAAAGGAACCTAAAGTGATTATAAATTTTGTAACTAATTTATGTTACCATTTTATAATTAATTGTATAGGTTGATTTAAGGATCGTGAATTATTTAATTTGTAATCTACGCTTGAGGCAAGTTTTCTTTCTTTAAACTTGTTAAATTATTACAGCAAGTTATTTATTTCTTAAGCTTGTTATTATTTCAACAAGTTTACTTCCTTTGAGTGAATTAATTAACCTTAGCTTATTGTTATTCAAGCAAGGCTGATATCATGTTGAGTAATTATATTTTGTTCCAGATATTATTTATTCAGTTATTGATTATCATTCAAACTTCGAATATAAACTTTATTGAAGAACTAGACTAGCAAACCATTATTGATTCAGCTAGTCCTTAGTTGATGAGCGTTTAAAAAAAAACTTAGATTATCTAAACTTGTTCCAAGCCAAGTTCCTTTTGGTAAGGACTCTTATAATAAACTGAGATGAACAACCCTAACATAGGGGATTATTACGCTTAGCGTTAAAATGGTTGTGCACAATACATTGTACAAAGGGTTGATCCCCCTGAGTACGAGATGAAAGTCCATTTATAGTCTTTAAGACTGTTAAAGGTTACGGTAAAAAAATACTTGTTAACCTAGGACATAGTTCGAGGTCTTGAGACCCTCAGATATATTCAAACTTTGATTACTTATTGATTAACTTCAGAAAATCATTGCTTATCATTTGAACTCTATTTCAATTAAAAGTTATTGTTATCATTCTTGTGGGCAATTGTTTGCTCACTCTTGCACTAAACATTTCAGCTAAGCCCGAGAAGCAGGACGAGCCGTCCACTAGTAAGGGCAAGGGCAAGATGCAGAAATACTTCTAGATTTATTATTTAATTGATGAACATTTGTACCAGACTTGTTTTAGACTATATTTTTATTCCGCATTTGATGTATTAAGGTTGTGGTGACCTGGGATTTTAATTATTGATGTAACCCGGTTTGGGAGATGATTAATTAAGTTTATTTTAATTGCTTAATTATGGGTAGTTAGATGTGAATGAATGGGATAGTGAACACCAAATCAGGGGGAATTGAGTACCCAGATTTGGGGGTGTCACAGATCCCCCTGAGTACGAGAAGTAAGGTCCATATAGTCTTATGACTGTTTAAGGTTTAAGGTAGAAATACTGATAACCTGGGACATAGTTCGTGGCCTTAAGACCCTCAGATGTTCTTTTGAATCTTGTCTTATAATCTTGACTCAAAAGCTGAATCTTCGATTATTCAATATCCGTTGATTATTTCGCACGTTATTATTATTGTTGTTGTTGTACTTGTTGGGCAATCATTGCTCACCCTTACATAATAACATTGCAGCTAAACTTGAAAGAGTTGACGGTCCACTAGTAAGGGCAAAGGAAAAGCAAATAAGTGATGAAGACTTATTGTATTTGCTTTATTGATGTTTATATAATAGACTTGATTATGTTTCCGCATTTGATGTTTTATTAAGGTTAGATGACCTGGGATTTATTTACTAATGATGTTGTAACCCTTCAATGGGATATTTCTACTTTATTTAAGAAGTTTCATTTATATTGAGTGGGTAGTTAGATGTGATGTGATGTATATTCGAATAGTGAATACCAAATCCTGTGGAAACGAAGTACCCGAATTTGGGGGTGTCGCATGTTGGTATCAGAGCCAGGTTATGAACCTTAGGTGGGGAAACCTTAGGGTAGTAGCCTTTTAAGAGTTAGAATATATAGTGGTCATAAACTCTCATCGAGTTCTAAGGAATGAATTAAGGAAATTCATTAAAGATAATAAAAGACTTTATGTGCTATGTGCTTATGTGTTAACAACCTATATGCTACGACTAGTATCGAGTATTAATTAAAACTTAAACTTTGTTGTCAGGATGTCGGATATTAGAGGATTCAGTCAGCCTAGGGAGATTAAGCCCCGAGTGGCTAGAGAGGAGGAGCCCCGTGATATCCATGTTATCCGGGGGCAGTTGATACACAGGGAGCCATCTCCATTGATCATGGTTGTGGGTTAGGAGTATGAGCCTGAGACTGATCCAGAGGTGGATCTTGAGGAGGTAGAGGCTGAGGAGGATGATGAGGATTCCGAGGAGGTACCCCTTACCTCTATCGATGCTGAAATGTACGATGCATTGTATGATTGTACCATTGAGTTGCAGGATAGAGTCAGAGAATTGGAGGGACTGGCAAATAGACACCAGACTCTTATAGACCAGAAGAACGAGAAAATTGAAGATCTTGATATATGTCTTGGAGATGTGGAGTGGGAGCTAGTTCAGGCAGAAAGCCAAAAGGAAGACCTTGTAGCTGAAAATGAAAAGATGAAACTTGAGATTCAGAAGTTAAATGATGACTTGAGTGAGGAGTCAGCAGAACGTGCTAGAGCAGAGGATGCTTGGATGAAATACCGATCGACGTGCAGAGATTTTCGAAGAAGGTGAACGGGCAAAGAGGGCTAAGATTGAGGAGATAGACTACACTTTTCAGACGACGATTGATAGGGCCCAGGATCGAGTTCTCCACTATCCAGTTCAGTTCGAGGACTTGCCATGGTACATGTTGGATTGCAGGACGATGCTTCGTATCATGGAGGAAGAACGCAGGAAGGCGGTTAGACGCCTTTATAGGATGTGATAGGAGACGTATTGAAGTGAATGTGTAAATAATTATGGTAGATAATGATGTAAATTCCAGCGTGCTTATACACAATGGAATATGACTATTAATCCTAAAAATTGTTTGATCTTGGGATAGTTGATGTAAATAGCAGTGATGCTATCTTTCTATGTTTAAGACTTTTGAATTAATGAAATATCAGTTTTATTTGAAGATGTTATGTGTTAAATGTTTAACCTGAATTGTTTGAGTTAAATGTTGAACACTTAAGAAATTGAGTGATGATCTAATAAGCGTATATTCTTGAACAGAAAATGACGCCGAGATGCCAACCACGTCAACAAGCTCAGGAGAGCTCTACTAATAACAACGACGCCAATGCTAATCCTGTTCAGTAGTTGGTGAACTTTTTGGCTGGAGCACTTGCGAATCAGCCGCAAGCTCCACCAGTAACATCATTTAAGGATTTCAAAGCTATATGACCGCTAGAGTTTAGGGGTTCCCTGAACTCGATCGAAACCCAAACTTGGGTGATGGAAATAGAGAAAGTATTTGACATTGCTAGGGTTAGTGATGACTAAAAGACTGCCTTTGCAACGTTCATGCTTAAATCGGAGGCCAATTATTGGTGGCAGGCGAATAAGGTTCGAGGAGGTCAGGGTATAATCGCATAGGATAGATTTAAAGAGATGTTCTTTGAGATGTACTTTTCGACGAGCTCGCGTAACCAGATGGAGATTCAATTTCTAGAGCTGAAATAGGGTACCATGACTGTACCGGAGTACGCCGCGCAGTTTAATGAGTTGGCTAGGTTCGCAACTTACCAAGTGAACACTGATGAGAGGAAGGCGAGGAGATTCGAACAGGGATTGAAGCCGTGGTTGTACAGCAAGGTGTCAATGTTCTAATTGAACACTTTTGCCGGAGTGTTGAAAAAGGCGATTATCGCAGAAGGCGGGAGTGATGCTTTGACTAAGTATAACCAAGAACAGAAGAAGAAGAAGGGTGAAAATGAGAATAATAAGGCAAGTGGTAGTAGCAGTGGTGGTCACAACCAGAAGAGGAAGTGGAATGATAATGGATCTGCTGAAAATTAACAGGGAAGCCAGAAGAAGAAGGTGGAGATGTGCGTTACCTGCGAGAAGAATCATATAGGGATATGCCTGAAGGGGAAGAGGGTTTACTACAATTGTGGTCAGGAAGGCCACATAGCACCAAATTGTCCGAATCCGAAGAAGGGCACTTGTTTTACTTGCGGATCGAAAGATCATCTGGCTATAGATTGCCCCAAGAAAGCAGTAGGAGGAACAGGGACAGGAGGAAATAAGGGAAACAGTGGTGGCGGCATGTTAACTATAACCAGATCAGCACCAACAAACCGACCTACCGCCAGAACTTTCAACATGACCGTGCAAGATGTCGTGCAGTCTCGCGATGTGGTGTCAAGTATCATTTCGATTAATAATATATATGCTTATGTATTGTTTGATTCGGGTGCTACTTGTTCATTTATATCCGATGATTTTGCTGAGAATTTAGATTTGCCTAAGGAGGAATTAGATTACCCTTTTAACATAGAAATTGCGAAAGGGAGGTAATTCCTGTTAGGTACATACACAAGAATTGTAGGGTAAATATTAAGGGAAACGTGATGACAGTAGATCTGATCCCAATTAAACTTGGGGAATTCGACGTTATTTTGGGAATGGATTGGCTATTTAATTATGGAGCAATAATTGATTGTCAAAAGAAACGTATTAATCTTATGACTCCGTCAAAGGTAGTATTTTACGGCAGCAAATCGCCTAGACAAGCGAGTTGTCTGACGATGATGCAGGCCAGGAAGTTGTTAAGACAAGGCTGTGTGGGATACTTAGCCTACATAGTTGATACTCGAAAAGAGAGTCTGAAATTAAAAGAGATACCTGTCGTAAGGGACTTTATAGACGTCTTTCCAGACGATTTGTCAGGACTTCCGGCAGATAGAGAAGTTGAATTCACAATCGATTTGGCACCAGGTACTACCCCGATATCGAAGGCTCCGTACCGTATGGCTCTAGTAGATATGAAAGAATTGATGGTGCAGCTACAAGAACTTTTAGATAAGAAGTATATTCAGCCGAGCGTATCGCCGTGGGGAGCGCGGGTATTGTTTGTAAAAAAGAAGGACGGATCGATGCGACTTTGCATTCATTATAGGGAGTTGAACAAGGTCATGATTAAGAATAAATACCCGTTGCCAAGAATCGACGACTTGTTTGATCAATTCAAAGGAGCTAGATATTTCTCGAAGATAGATTTGAGGAGTGGGTATCATCAGTTGAAGGTGAGGAAGGAAGATATACCGAAGACAGCATTCATAACTCGTTATGGTCATTATGAGTTTCTGGTGATGTCATTTGGTTTAACGAATGCTCCTGCAGCATTCATGGACTTAATGAACAGGGTGTTTAAGTCGTTTTTGGACAAGTTTGTAGTAGTATTCATTGACGATATTCTAATTTATTCCAAAACCAAGGAAGAGCATGCAGAGCATTTGAAGTTGACATTGGAAGCGTTTAGAACAGAGAAGTTGTACGCTAAATTTTCAAAGTGTGAATTCTGGATAGAGCGAGTGCAATTTCTTGGACATGTGACGTTTTGAGTTTGAGTATGTGTACATATGTGTTTCATATTATGAAATTGTTATTTGGTGTGGAGAGGAATACATATATTCTTATATTAGAGAAATGATGTTTAATGGTAAATTAAACCATTGATGATAGTAAATGAAATTGTTATGAAAAAGATATTAACTGAATGTTATTAAGTTAAAATTATATTATCAAATAATATAATTTAATTATTATGCCTTGTTAGCAAAGAAATTGTTATGGATTATATTTCATAATAATGTGAATAATTCACTTGATTAAAATAGTGAATTAATGTAAATATATATTTATTTTAATAGAATAAATATTTGATGAAATTATTTAGGTATGATGATATTGAGTAATTGATGATAAACAATTTTATCGTCGGTGCGTATTTTTGTTACGCTAATAGAATAGTAATATTCTAATTTAATTAAATAATTAAATTAGAGGATTAATGTTTTATTGAATAAAATGACTTATTTAATAAAATTATAATCTGGCTAAATAGAATTATAATTTTATTAGTAATGTTTAAATTAGATTTACTAGTAAAATAAGTTTAATTAAAGTGTGACAATATATATCTTATAAAAAAAATTATTATTTAAATAAGCTAAAAGGGATTTTTTTTTGAGTTAATGCCAAACAAGGCCTTGTGGCATTTGGTTTTTTTAACTGGCGTAACTCCCCACTAAAAGTGACGTTAGTTTTTTTCATCAAGAGTTAGTAAGCCAAAGAACAGAGATGAGGAAGAGAGAAAATTGAGAGAATTCTTGGGAAATTGAGGAGAAATTCTAATAATCAAGAGGAAGAAGGAGATTAATCACACTCTCCTAATCATCTAACCTAGTCTAATGAAGAAATCAAAGGTATAAATTACTTTAAACCTTAGTTTTCTTTTCTTTTGAAGTTTTTTTTGTAAATTGGGTTTTGATGAAGAATTCATGAATATGTTGGTTGTTTATGTTAGTGAGGGTGTACAAATCGTTTTATGTTGTTTATAATTAGGTTTTTAGTCATCAAATCTATGAAAAGATGTTTAAAATAAAGAAATTTGAGTTTTGTTGTAATATGTATGTTTTGGTCTATTTTGAAATTAAAATTAGTTAGGAATTCATGTTGTAATCTGTAAGTTGATGATGAATATTGATAATACATTAAGAAACGAAAAGAATGCAAGTTGAATGAATCAATTTGGTTTAGAAACAAATTCGTGAGAGTTGGATTCGCTAAATGTGTTAAATGTGAAAATTAGTATGAATATGGAATTTGAATCCTTAATTTGGGTTATTTGATGTTTCTAAGGTGTTAAAAAGTATTTGTGGATGCTAGTTTTGGTGTGTATTAAGTTTAGAACCTCTGGGTATGATTAATTTAAACTCTAATTGATGAATCAATGAGTTTTGGCCTAAAAATTTCAAGAATCGCGAACTGCAGAAGTCGAGTTTCAGGTTCACCGCCCCGGCGGTGAAATTGTACTAGGAATGTAGCCCCGGCGGTCTCATCGCCTCGGCGGTGTATTTGTACTGGACATGTCGCCCCAGCGGTAGCCTCGCCCCGGCACTCTTTTATGAAGGATTCTACCGCCCCGGCGGTGGAACAGGAAATGAAATTTTCTTTCTTTCTTCCTGGTCAAGTTATGTTACCATATTAATGTTTAAGTTCAGATTAATGTATTAAATGGGTACTAAGATATTGTGATGAACGTTAGTATATGCCCATTGATTATCAAATGATAAGTGAGATACTTAAAATGAGACTGGATGTGAGTGAATCCTGAAGTGTTGTAGCAAGCCAAAGATTAGCTTAAGTAGTGTTAATAAACATTATACGTCTAACGTAAAGAAGAGTGTAAGATTTAATTAAATGTTGCGTGTCGATTAAAGTGAGACGCAATAAAATGAAGGTTTATAAAGAGAACTTAATTTCTAAGTTGAGAATTGCATAGAGAATAAAAATGAAGGATTATGAAATATAAAGTAGAGTAATACTAAGTGTTGCTATGTGACTAATAAATGTTGTGCATGATTATATATCGTGTAGGATACATGAAGTGCAGATAAGTATAAGCTGATTATGGTAATTGTTAATCTACGAACCAGGCAAGTCTTTCAGTTCCTAATTACTATGTGAACTTGTTGTTAAATTGTATTAATTCGTTTTGCAATCACATGATGAATTGCATGCATTGTCAGCATGAAATGTTATAGTCAACTTATGACTATTGATTGAATAGAGAATGTTGGTTGAGTAAGGAACTCAATCTTTATACTTGTTACGTGAATTGTCGAATGTATGTTAAACTAGTATAATAATTATGAGATGTATGTTGAGCATGTTATTATGTGTTACGTAATGCATGAAAACTGTTAGATATGCTGAGCTGTCGAGCTCATTCTTGCAAATAACCATTTTTTTGTAGGTTAAGGATCCAGGGTAACGTTATGTGATGCTTGAAAGGCATAGATCATAGTGAAGCATGAAGATTAAATAAATTTAGTTGAAAAAGTTATGTTGAACCATGTTTAAGAGTTTGATAAATGTACTTGATTTAAAATGTGTAATTTACAATGAGTTGTAAGATTCCATTGTTTTGATGTGAAGTTATATTATCCTACATGTAAGAATGATAATCTGAGATGTAAAGTTTTATTTCGAAATAAGGATGAAGTGAATCATAGAATAAAAAAAATTGATTCTAGAATATGTGAATGATAAAGGTTATGATTCAGGGAAAGATGAGAAAGAAAACCGAAAAGTTTAAAATTATTCCGCATTTTATTAAGTATAACATTGAATAATGTTGTAAAGGCAGAATGAAGATGTATTGTTAACGACCGAAGTGAAGAGTTGGATTGTATGAATTTTAGGGTCGTTACAGTTGGTATCAGAGCTGATAGGTTAGAAACCTTAGGTACGAGTACCTTAGGTTATAACCTTAGAGAAGAGAGGTGAAGATGATAGAGTTTAAAGAATAATAAGTTAAGTATGATTATGGTACAATCGTACTCTTTAATGGTTGATGTATGGTATATGGGCTAAACAATTCATTCATAGAGCGGAGGTTGATACGAACTAGCAACCGATCTAACTCGCTGTGAGACACAGTGTAGACGAGACGGGAACTAGTTTGTTGGTTGTTTGTGCGAAACCACTCAGGTGCTGTACTGAACGCTGTTAGAGACTCGAGGTGTACCGAGTATAGAATTATGGATGCGTATGAGTAAGAAATGATTCTTTTTAAATAGATAGATGCATGAGATGAGTTAAGACTTAGAAATGTTATAAGAAGAAGTTGTGAATGACTCGAAGTGAACTCGAATAAAGTATTGAATAATATGAATGAAGTTAGAGATTTTTAAAGGAAGAATTGATATTTAAACAAGAAGATTCAAAGAAGAATCTTGAAGAGTTATGAAAGATGAGAACCAAGAGTTACCTTACTCCAGTAATAAAGATGGTGTTAATAAATAGACGATATCTATAAGATGAGAATGATATAATGATATCTAAAGTTGTAAAATGTCAAAGGATCTTAAATGATTGAATAGTTGTAGCATGATGCTATAAAGAGATAGTACTATGAAATAGTACGAGATAAACTCACGAGGAGTTATGGATGATGAAATACAAGAAATTCATATTAAGCAAAGAGTTAAGTTAAGAGCAAGATGAAATTAGGTGGGATTTTAATTGAGGACTCATGTTAGTGACTGAGTTGTACGATTCCTGGTATGGGACGGGAATTTGTCCTTAGTTTAAAAACTACTTAGCTTCCTATATTAATATAGTGGTTGAGTTGAACAAATCCTGGTATGGGACGGGATTTGTTCATGGTTTAACAACCGCCCAGCTTCCTATATTGATTAGTGGTCGAGTTGGTTCAACAACCACTTAGCATCCTATATTGATAATCATTGAAATATTGGTGTCGCACTATCGATATACATATGACGAGAAGGTGATTCTTTTCTCATATTTATATTTGATAGTTAAAGAATATTTAAGATTAGGTGTGGTTCTTAAAACTCATACTTATGGTAAGATCGTGACTCATAATCGTATGGTGGAACCCGTCAGCGAATGAACGATTTTGGTCTGACTAGGATAAGTTCCTTAACCCATATGATTGTGGTAAGTTCCTGAACTTCCAAAGTATGGTAAGTTTGATGAACTATATTGAGTATAGAAACGTTATGGTGTAGAGAGCATTGATGGTATTGAAGATTGATAGAATGATTAATTAATGAAGTAATGGAATAAAGATCGAAGTTGATGGAGAAAATGGAGATTCTAAATCTTCTAGCTATGCTAGATTTTCGAAATTTATGGACATCGTGCTGATATTCACAATTTTGAATTCTCAAAAATACATTGGGTCAATGTTTGAACCAATAAGTTTTAAAAAGGTGTTATTATTCATATGTCTATGCTAATTGTTTCAGCTAGACAAAAATGATTTGAAATTATCAAAATGTATTTTTAACGATGGAGTCATCAATGCAATTGAACCTAGTATTGGATGTGATCGAAGGATCGTCAGCCCACTATGGTATGATGTAGTATAGCAAAGTCCTAAAATGACGGCATCGTCAACGTACTATTAAGACGGTACGGTATTATGACGTCATAAAAGAATTTTATTTTTTCTGCTAAGTTATGAAAAGATATGCCAATTGAATTGGCTAAAAAAATACTTTGACTGATGTCTGAATTGTTGTTCAAGGTCTAAGCTAATTGATTCGGCTAGATGACTATTGAAAGATGTTTTACCAGAATCAAGCATTCTTTAAGAATGTATGCCAAACCAGATTGTTCTGGTGCAGAATTTGTATTAAGTCTGAGGTGAACCAACCCCGTAATGGGGGATACGCAATAGCGTTAATATGTATGTGCACAATACATAGTACAAAAGGATGATCACCTGGAGTACGAGAAGAGATGGTCCATAGTCTTTTGACTGTTAAAGGTTACAGTAGAAATATTTGTTAACCTAGGACAAGGTTCAAGTCTTTACGACTCCTCAGCAGGATATTGAAAGTTTTTGAATGAATCCTTAAATTCCTGAGTTATTCATACTGTTTCCCAATTATTGAATAATTGTGAAAGATTCTTATTCTTTTGAAAGCTGGAAGTGGAAAGAACATATTTCTTAAGAAGGGGTAAGTCGTAGAATGTAACATGTGGTGATGAGTAAGTTAAACAAATTATATTAAACCCAAGAAAGAAATGAAATTCCAGAAAGGGAAGAGATAAATTTAGCTGATGATGAGTAATGATGAGAAATTTTAGAAGAGGAAGATGTGAAGAATGCCATTAGGAAGATCCTTGGAGAAAGAATTGGGTTGTAGAACCCAATGAATAAGTAGGGATTAATGTAAATAAGTCCATTTGGATAGCTGGAAGGAACGAATGTTAGTAAATCAAAATTTCGAGGACGAAATTCTTAGAAGAAGGGGTGAATGTGATATTCCGAATATTTATACGATGCTAAATCAGGATATTGAATGATTACGACGAGTATGATATGCAATGAATGCGTTAAAGGGTTAAAGAATATATAATACTCGAAGTATTCCAAGTTTAAGTGAAGGTGATGAAATAAAACCTACACTAAGGTAATGCGTTAAGTTATTCAGCGATATTGTGGAAGAAATTTTTGTGAAAATCGAGTAGGGGACTTTTCGTTGATTCTGAGGACGGAATCCTTGTAAGGAGGGAAGGATGTGATAACCCAGATTTTCAGAAATTATTTAATAAGAATTTAATAAATAAAATTCTATGAGACGTTTTGAGTTTGAGTATGTGTACATATGTGTTTCATACTATGAAATTGTGATTTGGTGTGAAGAGGAATATATATATTCTTATATTGGAGAAATGCTGTTTAATGGTAAATTAAACCATTGATGATAGTAAATGAAATTGTTATGAAAAGGATATTAACTGAATATTATTAAGTTGAAATTATATTATGAAATAATATAATTTAATTATTATGCCTTGTTAGCAAAGAAATTGTTATGGATTATATTTCATAATAATGTGAATAATTCACTTGATTAAAATAGTGAATTAATGTAAATATATATTTATTTTAATAGAATAAATATTTGATGAAATTATTTAGGTATGATGATATTGAGTAATTGATGATAAACAATTTTATCGTCGGTGCATATTTTTGTTACGCTAATAGAATAGTAATATTCTAATTTAATTAAATAATTAAATTAGAGGATTAATGTTTTATTGAATAAAATGACTTATTTAATAAAATTATAATCTGGCTAAATAGAATTATAATTTTATTAGTAATGTTTAAAATAGATTTATTAATAAAATAAGTTTAATTAAAGTGTGACAATATATATCTTATAAAAAAATTATTATTTAAATAAGCTAAAAGGGATTTTTTTTGAGTTAATGCCAAACAAGGCCTTGTGGCCTTTGATTTTTTTAACTAGCTTAACTCCCCACTAAAAGTGACGTTAGTTTTTTTCATCAGGAGTTAATAAGCCAAAGAACAGAGATGAGGAAGAGAGAAAATTAAGAGAATTCTTGGGAAATTGAGGAGAAATTCTAATAATCAAGAGGAAGAAGGAGATTAATCACACTCTCCTAATCATCTAACCTAGTCTAATGAAGAAATCAAAGGTATAAATTACTTTAAACCTTAGTTTTCTTTTCTTTTGACGTTTCTTTTGTAAATTGGGTTTTGATGAAGAATTCATGAATATGTTGGTTGTTTATGTTAGTGAGGGTGTACAAATCATTTTATGTTATTTATAATTGGGTTTTTAGTCATCAAATCCATGAAAAGATGTTTAAAATAAAGAAGTTTGAGTTTTGTTGTAATATGTATGTTTTGGTCTATTTTGAAATTAAAATTAGTTAGGAATTCATGTTGTAATCTGTAAGTTGATGATGAATATTGTTAATACGTTAAGAAACGAAAAGAATGCAAGTTGAATGAATCAATTTGGTTTAGAAACAAATTCGTGAGAGTTGGATTCGCTAAATGTGTTAAATGTGAAAATTAGTATGAATATGGAATTTGAATCCTTAATTTGGGTTATTTGATGTTTCTAAGGTGTTAAAAAGTATTTGTGGATGCTAGTTTTGGTGTGTATTAAGTTTAGAACCTCTGGGTATGATTAATTTAAACTCTAATTGATGAATCAATGAGTTTTGGCCTAAAAATTTCAAGAATCGCGAACTGCAGAAGTCGAGTTTCAGGTTCACCGCCCCGGCGGTGAAATTGTACTAGGAATGTAGCCCCGGCGGTCTCATCGCCTCGGCGGTGTATTTGTACTGGACATGTCGCCCCAGCGGTAGCCTCGCCCCGGCACTCTTTTATGAAGGATTCTACCGCCCCGGCGGTGGAACAGGAAATGAAATTTTCTTTCTTTCTTCCTGGTCAAGTTATGTTACCATATTAATGTTTAAGTTCAGATTAATGTATTAAATGGGTACTAAGATATTGTGATGAACGTTAGTATATGCCCATTGATTATCAAATGATAAGTGAGATACTTAAAATGAGACTGGATGTGAGTGAATCCTGAAGTGTTGTAGCAAGCCAAAGATTAGCTTAAGTAGTGTTAATAAACATTATACATCTAACGTAAAGAAGAGTGTAAGATTTAATTAAATGTTACGTGTCGATTAAAGTGAGACGCAATAAAATGAAGGTTTATAAGGAGAACTTAATTTCTAAGTTGAGAATTGCATAGAGAATAAAAATGAAGGATTATGAAATATAAAGTAGAGTAATACTAAGTGTTGCTATGTGACTAATAAATGTTGTGCATGATTATATATCGTGTAGGATACATGAAGTGCAGATAAGTATAAGCTGATTATGGTAATTGTTAATCTACGAACCAGGCAAGTCTTTCAGTTCCTAATTACTATGTGAACTTGTTGTTAAATTGTATTAATTCGTTTTGCAATCACATGATGAATTGCATGCATTGTCAGCATGAAATGTTATAGTCAACTTATGACTATTGATTGAATAGAGAATGTTGGTTGAGTAAGGAACTCAATCTTTATACTTGTTATGTGAATTGTCGAATATATGTTAAAGTAGTATAATAATTATGAGATGTATGTTGAGCATGTTATTATGTGCTACGTAATGCATGAAAACTGTTAGATATGCTGAGTTGTCGAGCTCATTCTTGCAAATAACCATTTTTTTGCAGGTTAAGGATCCAGGGTAACGTTATGTGATGCTTGAAAAGCCTAGATCAAAGTGAAGCATGAAGATTAAATAAATTTAGTTGAAAAAGTTATGTTGAACCATGTTTAAGAGTTTGATAAATGTACTTGATGATTTAAAATGTGTAATTTACAATGAGTTGTAAGATTCCATTGTTTTGATGTGAAGTTATATTATCCTACATGTAAGAATGATAATCTGAGATGTAAAATTTTATTTCGAAATAATGATGAAGTGAATCATAGAATAAAAAAAAAATTGATTCTAGAATATGTGAATGATAAAGGTTATGATTCAGGGAAAGATGAGAAAGAAAACTAAAAAGTTTAAAATTATTCCGCATTTTATTAAGTATAACATTGAATAATGTTGTAAAGGCAGAATGAAGATGTATTGTTAACGACCGAAGTGAAGAGTTGGATTGTATGAATTTTGGGGTCGTTACAGGTCTTCCGACGACTCAAAAAGGTTTCGACGCAGTATGGGTTATCGTGGACCGACTGACGAAATCAACACATTTCTTACCAATCTAGATCAGATTCAACTTAGATCAGCTGGCAAAGTTGTACGTGAAAGAGATTATTTCAAGGCATGGTGTTCCAATATCTATTGTCTCAGATAGGGATCTGCGCTTCACATCAAACTTTTGGAAATGACTACAGGAATGCATGGGAACGCAATTACGTATGAGTACGGCATATCATCCACAGACCGATGGGCAGAGTGAAAGAATGATTCAAACATTTGAGGATATGTTAAGAGCTTACATCATCGATTTCAAAGGAAATTGGGATGATCATCTATCGTTGGTGGAATTTGCTTATAATAACAGTTACCACTCAAGTATTGGCATGCCGCCTTACGAAGCGTTGTACGACAGAAAATGTAGAACTCCATTATGTTGGGATGAAATTGGCGAACGGCAATTGCTAGGACTAAAACTGGTGCAACAGACCGCAGAAATCGTCAAAGTAATCAGGACAAGATTGATAGCAGCTCAGGATAGACAGAAGAAATATGTCGACCAACATCGTAAGAATCGAGAGTTTGAGTCTGGTAGCTACGTTTTCTTGAAGGTATCTCCCTGGAAAGGGAAGATTCGTTTTGGTACGAAAGGAAAACTGAGCCCAAGGTTCATTGGATCCTTTGAAGTGTTAAGAAGAGTTGGAGAGGTCGCGTATGAGATAGCTTTACCTCCAGCACTGGAACACATCCACAATATCTTTCATGTCTCGGTGTTACGACTATACAAACTCGACTACAAGTATGCCATAGAGTATGAACCCCTGCAAGTTGAGAAAGATTTGTCTTACGAAGAAGAGCCTGTTCAGATAGTTGACAGGAAAGAGCAAGTACTACGAAATAAAATTATACCTTCTGTTAAGGTGATCTGGAGGAACCACAACGCTGAAGAAGCTACGTGGGAACTCGAAGATCAGATGATGAAAAATTATCCACAGCTATTTGATTAATCTATGTGTAATGATTCTGGGGACAGAATCTTTGTAAGGGGGGAGAATGTAACGGGACGAGTTAATTGAGTCGTGATTCTGGGGACAGAATCCTTTTAAGGGGGGAAAGATGCGCCAAACGAGAATTCTGTAATTTAATTTAAATATTTATTGAATTAAATAAATATTTTTCGATGATTTGATTGTTGAATTAATTGATTAATTGATGAATTTGTGGTAGATAATTTAATTATATGTGTTACATTAATTAAATTGACCCAAAGGATTTTTTATATTCAAAGTATATGTTTAATTGAATTTATTTGATTAAATGCATTATTTAAATAAGTATAATGTTATTTCTAATTAATTTAATATTAATTAGAGATTTAATAATTTGTCATTACTAATAAAGGAGAATTTTTATTTATGTGACTATGTCATTTAATGTAAGATTATTCTATTTTATTTAATTGATTTAAATGAGATTATTTAATTAATTTAAATATGTGACATGAACTATATTATAAGCTATTTATTAAAATAAACTAGAAGGGAGGATGAATGAGTAGCCAAACGAGGCCTTAGTGGGAGTTGGTGCCAGTTATTAACTGACACCATGTTCTGCCATTTAACTTTCACGTATTATTATTATACCGACCATTGTTCATCAGTTTCTAAGAGTTAACACAGAGAGAAAAGAGAGAGATTTGAGAGATTTAAAGAAGGGAAGAAGAAATTGGTTCAATTGTTCCTTAAATTCAACCTTGATTCATGTTCTTTCAAGTTTTATTCCATGAACGTACACTGTGTTTTCTGTAAAGTTAATTCTATGGCTAAATCTTTAATAAATTGATGTTAGATGTTTGTAAACATGCATAAATATGTTATATATGATTTATATGTGATTTAGAGTAATTAAATCCATGAAATCATGTTTTAATTGAAGTTCTGAAAAGTTACAAAGTAGTTAGTTACGAGCATGGCCTAAATGTATGAAATTGATACTGGTTTTGCATGTTATTTGGTTAAATTGATGACTAATTATGTTTATGTACGTAAAAACAAAAAGAATGAAAGTTAAACGGATTAATTTGATCTTACAATGAACCTGTTATGTGTGATTTCATGAAATTTGAAGAAACTCTGATAAAATGATAAAAAAAACCTCAAATTTGATTCTTAGATTCATGGTTTATGTGATTTAAGTTTTTAGAATCATGCTAGAAGGCTTGAGTAACGATTTTATATGAATTAAAGTAATTGGGTTTGTTTAATTTGATATAATAATAATAAGATTGAAAATTTTTGGCTTGTTTCTGCGTTCTTCACGAACTGCAGAAGTTGGAATTCGTGATTCTCGCCCCGGCGAGCTCAATGAACTGAGCTTCTCGCCCCGACGAGCTCAATGAACTGCATCTCTCACCCCGACGAGAGTTTTTTGAAGGAATTCCTCGCCCCGGCGAGAGTTTGTGAAGGATTTTCTCGCCCCGGCGGGAATTAAAAAAAAAAGAAGAAGAAAAAAAGAGTAAAAAGAAGAGAATAAAAATTTTCTTCTTTCTTTGAGATCATGTTATGTTATCTTAGACATATCTAAAGCTTAGACTAATGTAAGAAATGAACATTAAGATACTGTGATGGGTCCCATTGGTTATCCGGTAACTATTGAGTTATTAAAATGAAAGTTGGATAACAATGAATCCTGAAATGTTTATAATACTGTAACTAATTATTGTTACTGCTTTATAAACCGACTGTATAGGTTGATTAAAGAACGTGAATTTTAATTTGTAATCTATGCACGAGGCAAGTTTTCTACCCTTGATCTTTTATTTCGTTGAAAGCAAGCTTTTTAACATTACCTTGATTTTAATTACGCAAGTTCCTGAACTTCATTCTTTTATCATGCAAGCTTCATAATACCTTGAGATTCAATTGTATTGCCTTGAGATTCAGCCTCTTATTTTCAAATACCTTTCATATTAGATTAGTGAACCTTGATTGACTAGAAAACCCTTATTGATTCGACTAGTCTATAGTTGATGAGCGTTCTAAATTCTAGAAATGTTATTGAAGTAAATCCAAACCAAACATCCTTTGGTGCGGACTCTGTTGTCAAATTGAGATGAACAACCCTTCTAAAGGGGATTATTTTACGCATTAGTGTTTAGATGTTGTGCACATACATGGTACAAAGGGCTTATCCCCCTGAGTACGAGAAGTATGGTCCATATAGTCTTACGACTGTTAAAGGTTAAAGGTAGAAATACTGATAACCTGGGACATAGTTCGTGGTATTAAGACCCTCAGATGTTCTTTTGAATCTTATCTTATAATCTTGACTCAAAAGCTGAATCTTCGATTATTCAATATCCGTTGATTATTTCGCATGTTATTATTATTGTTGTTGTTGTACTTGTTGGGCAATCATTACTCACCCTTGCATAATAACACTGCAGCTAAAGTTGAAAGAGTTGACGAGCCGTCCACTAGTAAGGGCAAAGGAAAAGCAAGCAAGTGATGAAGACTTGTTGTATTTACTTTATTGATGTTTATGTAATAGACTTGATTATGTTTTCGCACTTGATGTTTTATTAAGGTTAGATGACCTGGGATTTATTTACTAATGATGTTGTAACCCTTTAATGGGAGATTTCTACTTTATTTAAGAAGTTTCATTTATATTGAATGGGTAGTTAGATGTGATGTGATGTATATTCGGATAAGTCTTCGAGGGGAATGCCGACTGCCGAAGTTGAAGCTGAAACCGATGATGTTAACTGGCGAACGGGCGAAGGATATTCATGATAAATCCCGTGGAAATGAAGTACCCGGATTTGGGGGTGTCACAGGTTTTAATTAAGACCCACCGTAGACAAGAAATACATCCTTAGTTCTTCTTAAGTACTTTAGGATGTTTTTCACTGCCTTCTACTGCTCTTCTCCTAGAGTCGACTGATATCTGCTTGTTACACTAAGTGCATGAGCGATATCCGATCTAGTACATATCATACCGTACGTGATAGATCCTATTGCTAAAGCATAAGGAATCTTACTCATACTGTCTCTCTCGTCAGGTATTTTTGGGGCCTGTTTCTTGGAGAGATGTATTCCATGGCTCATCGGCATGAGACCTCTCTTGGAATCTTCCATACTAAACTTCTTTAGCATTGAGTCAATGTACTTTCCTTGGGTCAAGCGAAGCATCTTTTTAGATCTATCTCTATAGATCTTTATCCCCAAAATATAGGATGCCTCACCCAAGTCCTTCATGGATAAGTGTTTAGATAACCAAATTTTGATCGACTGTAGCATAGGAACATCATTCCCTATCAGTAATATATCATCAATATATAATACAAGGAATGAAACAGCGCTCCCACTAACCTTCTTGTACATACAAGGTTCATCCTCATTTTTGATAAAACCAAACTTTTTGATTATGTCATCAAAACGGATGTTCCACCTTTGATAAGTTTGCTTCAATCCATAAATGGATCGTTGTAGCTTACAGATTTGATTTGTTCCAACTGTGGAAACAAAACCCTCTGGCTGGATTATATATACATTTTCCTCAAGTTCTTCATTGACGAAGGCAGTCTTTACGTTCATTTGCCAGATTTCGTAGTCATAATAAGCTGAAATTGCAAGCAAAATCCGAATGGACTTGAGCATAGCTATGAAAGTAGTATGCACACAAGTCAATCATTTTTGATATGATATAGCATATATTTTATAATCTTATTCGTTTATTAATAAAAGAATTTGTTTGTTAAAGGCATTTTATTTTATCTACATGGTGTTGTTATATTAAATGTGATAAACCCATAGTTTTGAGCAATACTTTTAGAATCATGATGATGATCATGCTAATGATATCTAAATTCTAGATAGCTCACAAACTAAAATCGTTCCTATTTGTTGGATTACTAAAAAGGGGATTGGTGAATCCGGATAGATTAGTACATACTTTGCTTGCTCTTAAGAAGAGGATGATTGATCTCATAATCATTTGTGTGGAAACACTAAAGCAAGTATGTAGATACTTATTAGAGACTAAGTTCACTGAACGTGGCTCGCTAAAGGAATACCTAATGGAGTTTTACTTGCATGTCAATAGGAATTCCTTAAGTGATAGTAGTACAAGTGATCCTTAGACTTGAGATCATCATAGTATCTTGTGTATGATGAGTTATACTTTGACATGTCCCTTAAGACCTTTAGGGTATATCAAAGGGTATGATTGGGTATAATAAGTTGTACATGGAGATAGATGAATGGTCGATAAAGAATCTACCACTTCTAGTAAAATGAGAGAATGTCCTATATGATTCGATAAATGACAACTTAGAAGTCTTGGGCCAAAACAGAATGAAATTAGAAAGAAGTTTCTAATTTGCATTATTTAGAGTTGTGCATTTGAGAATCGAAATGCATATAATCAAATAAAATAAGACTTGACAGTAATTCCATGTCTTATATTTGATTGGGACATTGTATGGTAGAATGATTGAATTGTACGGTAACTATTCAATGAAAGGTTTTTTTTGTAATTAATGTTGAAATCTATATTATCTGGAAAGTCGTTGATCGGTAAGGGGGTTTACTCTTATTGTAAAATAAATATCATTTATTTAAATGAATTAAATAGTTTAATTTATTTATTTAAATAAGATTAGAATTGTTCTAATTGATTTATTCACAATCGGTTTAATACGGAAAACCTAAAGGGTCACACCGCAAAAGAAAAAATATTTATTTAAGGAGTAAATGGTATAATCATAATAATATGTTAAGTATATTTAATTTATGCTATGGTGATAGAATAAATTAAATAGCTTAATAATTATTATTTAATATTTTAGAAATATTAAATATAAATTAATAAGAGGAGTCTTATTAATATTATTACTATTATTATTATTTAATTTCTAAATGGTTTAGGAATTAATTAATATAAGTACTCTCATTAATTCCTAATTGGATTAGGAGTTTAATTAATTAAAGGAGTTTAATTAAAAATAAAACCCTATTCCTAAATAGTTTAGGAGGGTTACCTAGATCTATAAATAAGAGAAGTCTTATGATAGACGGGTGATGTGATTTTTCCAATTGTTGGGAGAGTACTTACAATTTCTATAGAGATAGAAACTAGGGTTTAGCAAAACACCTATCTTTTTGAATACGTATTATTCCTTGGTGGATCACCTTTAGAGGCCAAAAACTTGGGTGGCTTGCATTGATCAAAAGAAGGAATCTAATCGGTGGAATTCAAGGATAACGCGAAGGATTTGAAGTTGAACTTGTACCCGAGGAAGCTTTGATCTACGAGGGTATAATTTTAATTCTCTATCTTTCTTTGTTTAATTAATAATTGCGCATAAAGAAAGATCATGGTGATGGTTTGTATAAAATTTTAAATTCTGATTTACCATGCTTCCGCTGCTTATATGCAATTTGATTGTATGCTCATGGATATTACAAACCTAATAGTGGTATCAAGAGCCCATCTTTATGCGAATTATTAATTATTTTGATTATGTATATGTACATGTATGTGTTTAGAACAATTTATTGGGCATAATATGTTGTATAGAATCATATTTTTGGGAGAAAACTGCAAAAATCATGATCTGAAAAAACCAGAAACTAACGATCAGAGTTTGTGGGCCGCGACGCTCTTTTGTGTGAGCCGTGGCGCTCAAATCCTTGAGCCGCGGCGCATGGCCCTTAAGCGCAGCAGCGCTTGGCTCTTAAGCGCCGCAGTGCATGGCCCTCAAGCGCTGCATCTCATGGCCCTCAAGAGCCGCAACTCATGGTCCTCTTGAGCCGCAGCGCATGAAGGGTTGTAAGTCCATTTTGTAATTTTTCAAAAATTTTAAATTAGAAATAAAAGAGTTTATTTTTGATTTGGAATTAGACTAAAATAAAGGAGTTTATTTATTTGGAATAGGATTCCATGTTTTTTCAGAAATTCTAAATTAGAAATAAAGTAGTTTATTTTGATTTGGAATTTGATTAAAAGTATATGAGTTTATTTTTATTCAAAATTGGATAAATTGAAATAAAGGAGTTTGTTTTGATTTAAAATTAGATTAAAATAAAGAAGTTTATTTTAATTCAAAATTAGATTTCATGATAACCAATTAGAGTTGGAATTGGATTTCATGCTAACTAATTAGAGTTGAAATTGGATTTCATGCATTTCTTACTAACTATAATTGCCCATTAAATGATATCAATGCATATATATAATGGTTTTATTATTCATGAGATGAATGTTATTTATTGATGCATATGGTGATATGTATGATAATAAATGTGATTGATTATGGACTATTGACCAATGGATGATTGGATTTTATTTTATGAGGATGCATGAATGAATGGGTTTTTATAAATGGGGTTTGCGTACCTCGTATTCTCTAATTTTTCTTAATATAAATTCTATCTCCCTCCTATGTACTTCCCCTTGACTACTGATCAATGTTTCTATTTATTGTAAATCGTAATTGTAATAGGTTTAGTTAGAATTACTTGAAGAGTTGGAGACAAAGGGGCAAGGAGCGTTTGAAGACCCGTTTGTAATGGAGCCCGGGATTTAAATGTAATATTTATATTTAAATTCATTTCTTGCACCTTAGGTTTGATCTTTTGGTTCACTTGGTGGCTCTAGTGAGCCAAACTAGAATAAAAGTCCATAATCAATCCGGGTAGAATATAGTATTCTATATGTTTCTATATGTGCATGATTACTATATATATATTATATATTATACAACATGCTTCACATGTTAAATAATACGACGCGTATTATATATATATGTGTGTGTGTGTGTGTGTGTGCATGCGCGCTAAACAAGATGAGACAAATAATAACAAACCCCTCAAAGAAATATATTAAGTCCTAAACGTTCAAAGATATTAGGAATATCGAACGTCCCCTTCTAGCATGGTAAAGCGATAGTGTATTGAATATTTAATATGAGTTTGTTGTCTCACACAAGGCAAGTATTAAATATTTAAGATGTTGCCTTATCACATTTGATGCTTATTAAGGAATTGAACATTACTGTTTTGTTGTGTCACACAAGGACGATATTTTCCTTTTCACATATATGGAAGTGCTAGGTTGGACTTAACTTGGATTATTTTAGTTCGGATGTGCACACACTTGACCATTATAATTTAAGAGGCAAAATACAAGGAGTTACATGGTGATGTAATTGACAATAGTTGTCTACCTATTTATTTATATATAGTTTGTTGTGTCACACAAGGCTATATACATTTGGAATGGGATCCTTATTCTCACTAGCAAATCTTTAATTAGATTTGTCGAACTATATAAGGAGGGTAATATAGTTTGATGAAAATAGTGGGAGATACCAATTTAAATAAAGACCTAATTTATTTTGGTAATTAAGAAATGAATGTATGCTAAAATGTTGTTAAATTATAAATTCATTTAAAGAATTTTACAATGTCTAATTTACAATCACTGTGGAGCATATTAGATGCTAATTAACTAGACCATATAACACGAAGTGGTGAAGGAAAACGAGAATAGTTCTCAAGGCTGAAAAGCTATCTAATGTCCTTAATATGCCTATCCCTGCAATGGTTGTAGACAATGCCTCTGAGGAAGAGATTGTTACTTTTAGAAAGTGACAAGATGATGCACAGTTGGCTCAATGCATCATGCTCTCATCCATGAGTAACGAGCTTCAGCGTCAGCACGAAACTATGGATGCTCCTACTATACTCCTGCACCTTCAAGGAGTTGAATGGTGAGGAAAGTGGGACTACTAGATATTAGATATCTAAGGAGCTCTTCCGATCTAGAATGACCGATGGCATTACAGTACAGACACATATCCTTAACATGATCAATTTGATTGAACAATTAGGACAACAGGGTTTTGTCATAGATGGAGAGTTGAACCAAGATTTGATCTTTTAATCACTCCCAGACTCTTTCTCACAATTTGTTGTGAATTTTCACATGAACAAGCTATATATCAGCTTGCTTGAGTTGCTTAAACATGTTGAAAACTATAAAGAGTCACTTTCTAACCAAGAAAGACCAAGTCTTACTGGTAGATGATTCTTCTAAGAAGCGAAAGAGGGCCAAAGGATCTTCTGAAAAGAAGAACAATTCAAAGAAGGTATAAGGAAAGGCAAAAACAAAGGATAATAAGAGCAAAATTGATGCAGATAGCAAAAGAGTTTGCTTCCACTGCAATAAGCCTGGACACTAGAAAGAAACTGCAAGGAGTATCTTACAGAGGCTAACTAGAAGAAGCTTAATGAAGCTTCGGTTACAAATATAGGTTTGTTCATGATTGAAATAAATCTTTCTGTAAGTCAAGGATCTACTTGAGTATTAGATACCAGCTGTAGTTCTCACGTATGCAATCCAATGCAAAGACTAAGCGGAAGTAGAAAGCTAAACGAAGTGTAAGTAATCTTACGTGTGGGGAATGGAGCAATGGTTACTACATTAGTCGTAGGAACTTATAGTTTAGCGTTGCCTACGGGCAAGTCTATTAAATTAATAAGTTGTTATTATGTTTCAGTTCTCATTAGAAATATTATTTCTTTCCGTTGTTGGACAAGAAAAGTTCTAGTATTATATTTAACAACAATGGTTGTTCTATTTATAATGATAATATTTTATTTGAAACTGGAAGATTACTTGATAGACTTTGTATTCTTGACTTATATGAAAATAATTTTGCAAATTGAACAAACTAGTAAAAGAAAAAGGAGATGGTCATTCAAAGAGTTGAATATGTGTATTTGATGAAATACAAATCTGAATCATTTGAAATGTTCAAAGAATTTAGAAGTGAAACAAATTGACAAAGTATTAAGATTCTTTGAACAAATCGAGGAAAGAATACTTGTGCAATGAGTTTCTGGATCATCTCAAAATGGTATTTTCTCATAATGGACACATCCTAATACACAATAATTGACTGGTGTATCTAAAAGGAGAAATCGTACCTTGTTGGACATGGTGCAGTCCATAATGATTTTTACCGACATTCTAGTATCCATCTGGGTTATGCCTTAGAAATGGTTATATATCTACAAAATAAGGTAACCTCAAAATTTCGGCCCCAAGACTCCATAAAAGTTATGGATAGGGAGGATTCCTAGCCTTAAGTATGTTAAGATAAGGAGTTGTCTAGCTTATGTGAAAAAGGTTTCAAAAGATAAGTTTGGGACAAAATCTGACAAGTGAAGATTTGTGGAAAACCCTAAAGAAAGTTTAGGGTATTATTACTATAATCTTACACGCTGCTTCTTAGATAAAGGTGTTTATCATTGAAGGAGCTAGTGGGAGGGTAATAGATCTTGAAGGAGTTTAAGAACCACAAAGCACTTTAAGTCAAACCGAGAAACCTGTAGATAAACCTATTGTACCCCAACCAAATCGTAAATCTGGAAGAGTACCGAAGATACCTAGGAGGTATGGATTCATCATAGAGGATGATGATGAGATACACATCATAGATGATGATGATGATCCAGTTATATATGATGAGGCTATGAGTAGTAGACACTTAGAGAAATGGCAGATGCCATGAAATCCGAAATAGACTCCATATATGAGAACCAAGTAAAGACTCTGGTTACTCCACCGAAAGGCATAGTGCCTATAGAGTGTAAATGGGTCTTTAAGAGAAAGACTGGGGCAAATGGTAAGGTGGAGACCTATAAGACCAGACCTGTTTCAAAAGGTTTCAAATAGAGTCAAGGAGTTGACTGTGATAAACCCTTATTATCGGGTAATGCTCAAGTCCATTTGGATTTTACTTGCGATTGCAGCTTATTATTACGAAATCTGACAAATGGATGTGGAGACGTCCTTCCTTAATGAAGACTTGAGGAGAATGTATGTATGATACAGCCAGATGGATTTATTTCAATGGTTGAAGCAAATCATGTATATGAGCCACATCAATCCATTTATGGATTGAAGCAAACTTCTCAAAGACGGAACATTCGTTTTAATGAGATAATCAAAAGAGTTTTATTTTATCAAAAACGAGAATGAACTTAGTGTGTACCAAAGGGTCGGTGGGAGAGCTGTGACATTCCTAGTATTATATGTTGATATACTACTGATAAGGAATGACATACTAACGCTACAATCAGCAAAGATAAAATTGTCTAAATATTCCTCCATGAATAACT
Organism: Aralia elata; assembly: GCA_034770075.1. Taxonomy (NCBI): domain Eukaryota; kingdom Viridiplantae; phylum Streptophyta; class Magnoliopsida; order Apiales; family Araliaceae; genus Aralia; species Aralia elata. The sequence continues at coordinate 35,703,689 of CM068385.1, forward strand.
TGGGAGGAGCATCCTATAAATTGGGGATATAAATCTATATTGATAGATTTAAAAGGATGTTTGGCTTGACCTAAGGAACGTACATTCATTTGATGCTAAAGGCGTTTAGCATAGCTAACTCCAAGAGAGGTCTGATGAGCCATGGAGTGAATCTCTCTAAAATTATCCCCAATGAAAGATCGCATGAGTTACTATCATGTATGCAATGAATATACAAGACCTGATGTTGATCAGTCATATTTTAGAGAAGATCACTATAAGACAGTGAAAAACATCTTTAAGTACTTAACTGGTACTGAGGATGCGATCATGATTCATGGTAGGTCTGAAATAAAAACTAGAGGGTTAAACATACTCAAGTTTTTCAGTCTGACCAAGACGATAACAAATCAACTTTAGGGTAAATCGTTACCTTGAATGGTGGTGAAGTGAATTGGAAAAGTTCTAAACAACAAAGAGTTGTTGGTTTAGTGACAAAGACAAAGTATATAGCTGTAAATGAAGTTGCAAGTTGATTGTTTGGATGAAAAGTTCATTACAGAACTAGGAATAGTTCCTAAGTCTCATCTTGGATTCAAACATGTGTTACGACACTTTCATTTGATTAGAGAAATCATTGAAAGAGGAGAAGTCACTATAGAGATAGTGGACTCTCAAGAATAACATTGCATATCCATTTACTGAAGCTTTATCCAACAGTAGGATGATCGTCACTTAGAGAAGAAGGGTATTAGATATCATGACGATTGGCTTTAGTGCAAGTGGGAGATTGAAAGTAATATGCACACAAGCCAATCATATTTGATATGATGTAGCATATACTTTGTAATCTTATTCGTTTATTAATAAAAGAATTCGTTTATTAAAGGCATTTTACTTTATCTACATGGTGTTGTTATATTAAATGTGATAAACCCATAGTTTTGAGCAATACTTTTAGAATCATGATGATGATCACGCTAATAAGATCTAAATTCTAGATAGCTCACAAACTTAAATCGTTCCTAATCGTTGGATTACTAAAACGGGGATTAGTGAATCCGGATAGATTAGTACATACTTTGTTTGCTCTTAGGAATAGGATGATTGATCTCATAATCATTTGTGTGGAGACACTAAAGCAAGTATGTAGGTGCTTATTAGAAAATAAGTTCATTAAACGTGACTCGCTAAAGGAATATTTAATGGAGTTTTACTTGTCTGTCAATAGGAATTCCTTAAGTGATAGTAGTACAAGTGATCCTTAGACTTGAGATCATCATAGTATCTTGTGTATGATGAGTTATACTTTGATATGTCCCTTAAGACCTTTAGAGTATATCAAAGGGCATGATTGGGTATAATAAGTTGTACATGGAGATAGATGAATGGTCGACAAAGAATCTACCACTTCTAGTAAAAGTAGAGAATGTCCTATGTGATTCGATAAATGACAACTTAGAAGTCTTTGGCCAAAGCATAATGAAATTAGAAAGAAGTTTCTAATTTGCATTATTTAGAGTTGTGCATTTGAGAATCGAAATACATATAATCAAATAAAATAAGACTTGACAGTAATTCCATGTCTTATATTTGATTGGGATATTGTATGGTAGAATGATTGAATTGTGCGATAACTATTCAATGAAATGTTCTTTTGTGATTAATGTTGAAATCTATATTATCTGAAAAGTCGTTGATCGCTAAGAGGGCTTACCCTTATTGTAGAATAAATATAATATCATTTATTTAAATGAATTAAATAGATTAATTTATTTATTTAAATAAGATTAGAATTGTTCTAATTGATTTATTCACAATCGGTTTAATATGAAGAACCTAAAGGGTCACACCGCAAAAGAAAAATATTTATTTAAGGAGTAAATGGCATAATCGTAATAATATGTTAAGTATATTTAATTTATGCTATGGTGATAGAATAAATTAAAGAGCTTAATATTTATTATTTAATATTTTAGAAATATTTAATATAAATTAATAAGAGGAGTCTTATTAATATTATTACTATTATTATTTAATTTCTAAATGGTTTAGGAATTAATTAATATAAGTACTCTCATTAATTTCTAATTGGATTAGGAGTTTAATTAATTAAAGGAGTTTAATTAAAAATAGAACCCTATTCCTAAATAGTTTAGGAGGGTTACCTAGATCTATAAATAAGAGAAGTCTTGTGATAGATAGGTGATGTGATTTTTCCAATTGTTGGGAGAGTACTTACAATTTCTATAGAGATAGAAACTAGGGTTTAGCCAAACACCCATCTTCTTGAATACGTATTATTCCTTGGTGGATCACCTCTAGAGGCCAAACACTTGGGTAGCTTACATTGATCAAAAGAAGGAATCTAATCGGTGGAATTCAAGGAGAACACGAAGGATTTGGAGTTGAACTTGTACCCAAGGAAGCTTTGATCTACGAGAGTATAATTCTAATTCTCTATCTTTCTTTGTTTAGTTAATAATTGCGCATAAAGAAAGATCATGGTGATGGTTTGTATAAAATTTTAAATTTTGATTTACCATGCTTCCCCTGCTTATATGCAATATGAATGTATGCTCACGGATATTACAAACCTAACAACCTACTGGTGAGAAGGTTTAATTATAGTCAACACATTGTCTTTGTTTGAAACCTTTTGCAACCAGTCGGGCCTTATAGATCACTACCTTGCCGTCTGTTCCAGTCTTTCTCTTAAAGATCCATTTGCACCCAATAGGCTTAATGCCCTCAGGTGGTGAAACCAAAGTCCATACTTGGTTTTCATACATGGAGTCCATCTCTGACCCCTTCAAGGATAAACTCCTTTTCCAAGAAGGCAGCGTGTTTCGCAATAAACACCTTTTAATCAATAGGATGATAGAAATAATACCCTGATGTTTCTTTAGGGTATCCCACGAATCTACATTTGTCGGATCTAGTTTGTAGCTTGTTTTTGTCAAACCTTTTGACATAAGCTGGACAACCCTAAGTCTTAACTTGCTTAAGATTTGGTTTCTTCCTGTCCATAACTCATATTGAGTCTTTGGGATGGATTTGGTAGGTACCTTGTTAAGTAGGTATGCAGCCGATTCTAGGGTATAACCCCAGAATGATACTGGAAGATTGGTAAAAACTCATCATAAAACGAACCATGTCCAGCAATGTTCGATTTCTCCTTTCAAATACACCATTCAACTGTGGCGTCCCTGGTGGAGTCCATTACGAGATTATACCATTTTCTTCGAGACAATTGAGAAACTCATTCGTTAAGTATTCCCTTCCTCGATTTGATTGAAGAATCTTAATATAGGAGGGAGATATAATTTACATTAAAAAAATTAGAGAAGACGAGGTACGCAGACCCCATTTATAAAAACTCATTTATTCAAGTATCCTCTAAAATAAATCCAATTACACATTGGTCAATAGTCCATAATCAATCCCTATTTATTATCATACATATCTCCATATGCATCGATAAATAACATTCATCTTATGAATAATTAAAACCATTCCATATATGCATTGATATCATATAATGGGCAATAAGTTTGCTAATATTTAGTTTTGAAACAAAATAAACTCTTTTATTTTAATCAAAAACCGAATCAAAATTAAACTCCTTTAATTTTAGCAATCTGAAATCCTATTTCAGATAAAATAAACATTTTTATTTTAAACTTATTCCAATTAAATAAACTATTTAAATTAATTGAAGAAAAAATTATTTTTCAGATTCTGCTATCCGGCGCAGCTGTGCCCAGAATGAACTAGGAACCGGCGCAGCTGCGCTATACCACCAGAAACAACTTTTTGGGTTTGGGCGTAGCTACGCTCCAGAATGAACTAAAAGCGGCGCAGCTGCGCTGCGTAGCAAATTCGCGAAGAACAGATGGAATTGCATACCATACATAAATGGAATCATCAAAATCGATAATTAGCACAAAGATTGTCTCTGATACTGTGACACCTCCAAATTCAGGTACCATACCTCGAATCTGGTGCTCACGATAAAGTACATCCATACACCTCTAAACAACATAAATTAACTAATGCGGAATAAATAAACATATGTTGTTCATTACAAAAGGTTTTCTACGGTCCCAAGGTCTATAACCTTAAATAAATACATCATGGAATACAATAATATTACAAAACGATTCCACGATTACATAACGGGATAGTACATATAACTATTCCTTAAGCTTTTCTTTGCCTTTGTCCGTTTTGGAACTCTCCGGCTTAACTACAATAGGTTCATGATATAGCAAGGGTGAGCAACTACTTTGCTCAGCAAGTTTAAAATGAATAAAAAGGATATATCATGAATGAATGAGAATAATAATCGCATAATTCAACAATTTAAGAACATTAAAAAATAGCTGACAATATAATCAAAGTTCAAATGAAATAACGAATATTGATTATTTACTGCTAAGTGGTCCAATAGACCATGAACTTTTTGGCCAAAGGATCAGTTATTCAACTAACCCTTTTAAACGCCTGGTCCGTTAGTAGTACTTGAGGGGATCAACCTCTAGCACCCTATGTATATGCATAATATTAACTCTGACTGCATCGAATAACCGACACATTAAAATCCCCTAAATAAGGGTTGCTCTCTTAGTCCAAGAATCTATACCAACAACCGGTTGGATAGCTTTTAAAATAATAACCTGTACATGTCTAGCCGAAAAAAATAGCGTAGACTATTTCCTTAAACAGTTCATGAATGAAGAACTTAAACATTTCACAGTCCAACAACAGATAATGAATTCAAATCCACAAGGTGCGAATATCAATAATTATCTTGGATGTGGAGTAATTTACAATAATTAATCTACTAATATAATTTGAAAGTAATAACTCGTTTTGAGTCATGAAACTTGTAACAATATACAACATTTGTATATAATATTAAACCTGCTCAAGTATAATTCGAGTAAGGTTAGGGAAACTTGCCCAACACTAGGGTTAGACAAGCATTAGGAAACTTGCAATAATATAGAGTACTTGCTCAATCAATAAATAACTCGCACAATAAATGAGAATTGTACGGTTGAGAAAACCTGCCCAATATTAAATTGAGTTAGGGTAAGGAAACTTGCCTGGTGCGTCTGCTATAATATTACAACACACACTCCTTAATATCCTACACATATAAATACATATTCACATAACAATTAGTGACATAACGGATACTAAATAATGGTCTATACTACTCTATAATGTTTCATTCATATAAGAAATAAAATATTAAACAAGATTATACACACTAGTTACAGCGTTACGACGCTTGCGCGTCCGCATGCCAACCTTGCCTATTCGAATGGCCAAGTGACACGCAATTTGCGTACGTCTAGCACACCCATTCAATTTATCTAATACTCATTGGTTAATGTTATGTATCATTATAATTCATAACATTCATGTTTTAGGACTTAGAACAATGTCTTTTATTGTCGGAAGCATTACACGTTGCACACGCGCATGACCGACGCCTTCTATTTGCACAACAACCCTAAAAACGGTCAATTTCAAAATTGCTCCAAGTAGTAAATTTCAATTACAATTAATGGAAGTTATAGGTCTTGTGACACCCCCAAATCCAGGTACTTAATTCCCACAGATTTGGTGTTCACTATCTCATTCATTCAAAACTAACTACCCAATAAAATAACAATTAAATAAACTTAAATAAATATCTTCCCAAAATGGGTTACATCTCCAAACTCTTAAACAATCAAATCCCAGCTTATCTAGACCTTAATACATCAATGCGGAATAAAACATAATTTAAATAAGTCTTGTTACAATCAACCATCAAATAAATAACAGGTCTTTAGCTATTTATGCATCTTGCCCTTGCCTTTGCTCGTGGACGGCTCGTCCGGCTTCTCAGCCTTAGCTGCAATGATTAGTGCAAGAGTGAGCAAACAATTGCTCACAAGTATGATAACAATAATATCTAAATGAAATGATTTCAACTGAGGAATAATAGTTTTCTGATTCTCAACCAATAAATGATTAAAGTTTAAAAGCTCGTTAGAATGCTTGATTCCAAAAATATAGAATTCAAGATGTAGAAATTATATCTGAGGGTCACAAGACCTCGAACTATGTCCTAGGTTGACAAGTATTTCTACTGTAACCTTTAACAGTCATATAGACTATGGACCAACATCTCGTACTCAGGGGGATCAGCCCTTTGTACAATGTATTGTGCACAAACATTTTAACGCTGTCGCGTAAGTAATCCCCTATATTAGGGTTGTTCATCTCAGTTTATCATCTGAATCCATACCAAAAAGGAAATTGGCTTGGAACAAGTATAGAAAACATTCTAAGTATTTGAAACGCTCATCAACTAAGGACTAGCTGAATCAATAAGGGTTTGCTAGTCTAATTCAATAGAGTTTGTTCAATAGAAACTATACTTGAAGTTTGAATAATAACAATGATTGGAATAAAGCTTGAGTATATAATCATGATAATAACCTTGCTTGAATATCAATAAGCTAAGGTCAATAAGCTTGCTCAATATAAATAAACTTGTCTTGAATAAATTAACAAGTTAAAAGAGAACAACAACTTGCTATAAATAATTCTCAAGCTTAAGGAAGGAAAACTTGCTCAACATAAAGTAATAAGTTGAGATAAGGAACTTGCCTCAAGCGTAGATTACAAATTAAATATCTCACGATCCTTAAACAACCTATACATTTAATTATAAAATGGTAACATAATTAGTTACAAAATAATATACACTTTAAGCTTGCTCTTATCCTTTATATTATAACATCTCATTTAACATACCATAGTCAACAAGTACTAGTTTAGCAACCATCTTGACAATACTTTAATCACATTAATATAAGTTTAATTATGCATCCAATGATACATCATAGCTACCAAGAAAAGAAAACATAATAATAATTTTTTTTTTTTATCCAGCAGTGATTCTCGCCGGGGCGAGAATTTACTGAACAAAACGCTCGCCGGGGCGAGACCTCGCCGGGGCGGGGATTTACAGAACAAAATTTCTCGCCGGGGCGAAGATTTCTTCACATTTTCTCGCCGGGGCGAGATACTCGACAGTCATCTTCCCAGCTCGCGAACCAGTGAAAACTTAGGCCAAATTTGGTCAAATTTTCCGAATTCTACCATCCGGAATACAAATTAAACATACCTAGACATCATATATGATATAAAACATTTACCTAACATGTTCTGTAAACATTTTAATCATTCTAACACATAAACAACTAGTTTAAAACCAAAAATTCACTGTTAAAACCAAATATTCAAGTTTTAACCATTCTCATGAAATTAAACTCTGTAAATTCATTTTTCAACCAATTAAAACCATTATTCTTGCATTATTCATGTTTTTCATCACATAATCATAAACAATTATTAATTCACCGATTAATAACCAAATTGAATCATCAATTTTCATACAAATATGCCATACATGAAATAAAGCTCTGTAAAACTAAGAACTCAATTCTAAAGCATGTTTTCATGAATTAATTCTTCAAACTAGTTTATAATCACACATAATCTCTAATACATGCTTACTAACAATTATAACCAAGTAATTCATGTATTTGGCATATAAATTCATATACAGTGAAGTAAAAATCACATACAGAGAAGTAAAATAATAAAAATATAATTAAAACAAAACTAATAAGAATTATACCTTCAAGTTATGTATATAATTCCTTACTAGCACTTCCCTTCCTTCTCTTTCTCAATTCACAAACTCTCAATTCTCTCTTTTCTCTCTAACTCTCTCTTCTTCTCTATATATCCTCTTTTCTCTTTGAACTCTGTTCTTTGTTTTCTTTCTTTTCTTTTTCTTACAACTGACGCACTTTAAAAATAAAACTGATAAAAATAAAAACTGATAATTAATATAATAACGTATAATCTAAATTTAATCCATCAGTTTAAAATTTCAAAAGTCATAAGGCTATGTTTGGCAATTACAAATAAAATAATCTATTATTCTAACTAAAGGTCTTAAGGCCTTGTTTGGTAAAACACCAATAAAACCCATTATTTCCAAACAAAGATCATAGGGCCTTGTTTGGTAAAACTGAATTAAACACTTTCTCATTTATTTTAATAAACCAATATAACATATAGTTTAAAATGTCACACCTCTAATTTAATTGAACTTATTATTAAATAAATTTAATTAAACCTTACCAACTCAAATAATAATTTCATTTAACAAAAACACCAAATAAATTATATTATTCAAATAAATTATTTATTAACATAAATCATTTATTCAAATAATTCTTTTCATCATCTAATTTAATTAATAATTAAATTAGAATAATCATCACAAATCATATTCAAGTAACAATTAACACAATTAACTCAACATAAACTTATTTCACAATAGCTTAATTAATCATCTATTAACTCAATAAATTAACAAAAATATTTATACAACTCAATAAATATTTTTGTTAATTCTCAAAATTGCATTCGTTACAGGTCTATCTCTAAGCTTTCTGAATCATCTTGAATCATCGAATTTGGAGTTTATATGAGAACATTAGGTGCGTTTTAATAAAGGAGGTCAGCATCGCAAAACTGGAGCACAACGAGCTCGCCCTGGCAGACTCCTCTCTAACGAGCTCGCCCTAGGCCAAATGAGCTCGCCGTAGGCCAAATGAGCTCGCTTTAAGCCAAATGAGCTCGCCCAAAGCCAAATGAGCTCGCCCCTAGGCCAAATGAGCTCGCGCCCGAAGGGCTGAGCTCGCCCCTGGGCCAAATGAGCTCTGTTTTGGCACACAAACTTCAAACCTTCATAACTTCTTCGTTACAACTCAGAATTATGCCATTTTAGAGGCTATGGAAAGCTTACAACATGAACTATAAGACTCCTATAGATTCATACACTTAGCCAAAATTATCAAACATGAAAAATATCTACAATGGTCCTCTAAATTCGTCCAACAGTCCATGTTCTTGTTCAACAATTCATTATTCTTGCTCCATTAAGCCAATGTAAGGATTTCTTTCATTTTTGTTCCACTTTAATGTTGTTAATGGCTTACATAGTCTCTTAACAACATTTACAAACATCCAAAACAAACAACAATAACAAAGATCGCAGCAATAACTTAAACCCATCAACAGAAGCTTAAAAGCTCCAAAAACCATAAAAACTTAAAAACTCTTAATCAAATCAGTTGGGATGGGTTTATGTTGATGGTTTACCTCTTTTAATCCCTCCAAGATGCTAGAGAACTTGCTAAGCATGGCTTGAGACTCTTTTTCTTCCTTCCTTGCTGCACCCAAGCCTCTCTTTCTTTCCTTTTTCCTTCACCCGCTACTCCTTCCTCTCAAGTTCTCTCCTTTCTTCTTTTTCCTTCACCCGTTGCGTCTTCCTCTCGAGCTCTCTTCTTTCTTCTTTTTCTTTCACCCGCTGCTCCTTCCTCTCGAGCTCTCTTTTTTCTCTAATTGAGCTGATGGTTTGAATGGGTGTGTAAGAAGGAGGCTTGGTTAGCTGGAGTCCTTCTTGGCTTTGGCTTCTCCCTTCTTTACCTTCTTCCTCCTTGGTCCTCTCTTTTCTCCTCCTTCTTCCTTCAAGCTATCGGCAGTTCTCTCTCTCTTTCAGCTCTGTAGCTAGGCTAACTTGGAATGGAAGAGGAGGATGGCTGAGTAAATGGAATGGTTGCTTTGGGGGAATAGGAGGGAGTTTCACCTGAGTGGGGTTTAGACCTTCAAGAGGGAATGTTGCATAAATGAGAAATCCAATACATGGAGCTTAGTGAATGGTTGTCTACTGCCGACCAGTCTCTCTACTCGCTCATTTGATTGGTCCACAATGGTTTGCTTGTCTCCCAAATTAATAACATGCCACAAATAATACATATAATTGGTCTTTTCTATACCCGAATACTCCTACTTTTGTACCCAATTTACTCAATAACTCTACCTATAACTAAAATGGGTATTACCATAAATATTGGGATGGGTAAAACTAATTATTACAGGATTTATCCATTTATTCAGAACATTTATAATATACATTTCGGATATGGATAAAATCATGTATCAGCTTAAGTAAAATTTCAGACGCTTGGAAAAATTATCACTTCGCTCACACGTATAAATGAAATTTATTAACATCGAAAAAGACACAAAATATTATAGCGTGAATGGTACCTCGGGAAACGTGCCCATGAATAGTGATTTAGCGACACTACGCGAAATCAATTATTCACTTAAACAAAACTATAACACGTAAAAGTTCATGCATTCACTTAATCCAGGTTGTCACACAACCTTTAAACATGCAATACAAAAGAATATTAATAAAATATAATATGTTCATTAATACACATAAATTTAAATTACAAGGCTATCCAGAATTCGTGGTCGTTACATCATCCCCCCTATAAGAATTTTGTCCCCAGAATTTTAACCTAGGGGCGGAAAAATCTTAACAGAGGTTCACTCAAAAAGATGCGGATAATTCTGCCTCATCTTTTCTTTCAGTTCCCACGTAGCTTATTCAGCCGTGTGGTTCCTCCAAAGCACTTTGACCGAATGGATGACCTTATTCCTCAATGTCTGCTCCTTCTTATCTAATATTTGGATAGGAATCTCTTCATATGACAAGTCCTTCTCAACTTGAATCGGTTCATAGGATATCACATGCTTGTAGTTGGGTTTATATGGTCGCAACAACGAAATGTGAAACACATTATGAAAATGCTCAAGTTCAGGAGGTAGAGCTACCTCGTATGCCACTTCCCCTACCCTCTTTAAAACTTCGAAACACATTGTGAATATGCGTCTGTATCATTCGTTCGCTTTGCCCGTCCGTTTGATGATGATACGCCGTACTCAACCTCAATTGAGTTCCCAATCTTTCTTGTAAGCTCTTCCAGAAATTCGACGTAAAACGCGGATCTCTGTCAAATACAATAGATATCGACACTCCATGTCGTGACACAATCTTTTTCACGTATAATTTTGCTAGTTGTTCCACATTGTACCTTAACTTGATCGGTAGAAAATGTGCAGATTTAGTTAAACGATCCACGATCACCCAGATCGTGTCGTAACCCCTCTGAGTTGGTGGAAACCCCGTCACAAAATCCATCGTGATATGCTCCCACTTCCACTCCGGAATCTCCAGCAGTTGTAGCAGCCCGCCTGGTTTCTGATGTTCTGCTTTTACCCTCTGACATGTCAAACATCGCACAACATCCCTCTTCATGTTCGACCACCAGAAGTGTTTACGCAAGTCCTGATACATCTTGGTACTACCAGGGTGTATCGAATATCTTGTAGAATGAGCATCCTGTAGAATCTCTTCCCTTAACTCCGGAACCATCAGTATCCAGATCCTTCCTTCAAACCTTGGCAGTCCCGTGCTATCAGTTTTGTTCTTCAATTCCTCTCCATCTGAGATTCGATCCCTTATGGCAACACATTAATCATCCTTTCCTTGAGCCTCCTTTATCCTGTCTAATAAAGTCGGACTCGCCTCCACTGCGAACAGTTTCTCGTCTGCATTCATCGGATACTTGACTTCCAACTCTAGTTTTTCCATATCCTTGATTAGTTTCTCTTGAGCTGTTAGCATCATCAACTTATCTCTGCCCTTCCTACTTAGAGCATCAGCTACTACATTGGCCTTACGGGGATGGTACAGGATTTCATAATCATAGTCCTTGATCAACTCCAACCATCGCCTCTGCCTCATGTTTAGTTCCTTTTGAGTGAAGATATACTTCAGACTTTTGTGGTCTGTGTATATCTCACACTTCTCCCCATACAGATAGTGCTTCCAAATCTTCAGAGCAAACACCACTGCCGCTAGTTCCAGGTCATGAGTCGGATACCCCTTCTCATAGTCCTTCAGCTGTCGTGACGCATACGCAATGACCTTCTCATGCTGCATCAATACGCACCCAAGGCCTTTGTGTGACACATCACTGTACACCACAAATCCCCCTGTATTATCTGGTAGTGATAACACAGGCGCTTCACTAAGTTTCTTCTTTAACTCCAAGAAACTCTCTTCGCACTTATCCGTACATACAAACTTCACAGTCTTCCTCGTTAAATTTGTTAACGGCGTCGCTATCTTTGAAAAGTTCTGAATAAATCTCCGATAGTAACCTGCCAATCCCAAGAAACTTCGAATTTTTGTTAGGATCTTAGGTTGTTCCCAGTTTATTACTGCTTCTACCTTCGCAGGATCCCCTGATACACCATCCTTGTCAATCACGTGCTCCAAAAACTGCACCCTTTGTAGCCAAAATTCACACTTAGAAAACTTTGCATATAATTTCTCCCTCCTTAGAGTTTCCAGGGCTATCCTCAAATGTTCGACATGTTCCTCCTCCGTCTTCGAGTAGACTAGGATGTCATCTATGAAAACGACAACAAATTTATCTAGGTATTGCTTGAACACTCTGTTCATCATGTCCATAAATGCTGCTGGCGCGTTCGTCAGCCCAAATGACATCACCAAAAACTCAAAGTGTCCATATCGAGTTTTGAATGCTGTTTTCGGTGTGTCCTCTTTTTTCACCTTTAGCTGGTGATACCCTGTCTTCGAATCAATCTTCGAAAAGTACTTCGCTCCCTTCGGTTAATCGAAAAGATCGTCTATCCTGGGTAATGGGTACTTGTTCTTAATCGTGACTTTGTTTAACTCTTGATAGTCGATACAAAGCCTCAGCGATCCATCTTTCTTCTTTACAAACAGCACTGGTGCTCCCCATAGAGATACACTCGGACGAATATACCCTTTATCTAGCAGCTCCCGCAGTTGAACCATCAGTTCTTTCATCTCCACCGGTGCCATCTTGTATGGTGCCTTTGAGATTGGTGTTGTCCCCGGAACTAAATCGATTACAATTCCACTTCTCTATCCGGTGACAAACCCGGTAGATCTTCTGGGAAAATATCTTGAAATTCCCTTACTACAGGTATCTGACCCAGCTCACCCTCTACTCTTTGGGTATCAACCACGTGAGCCAGATAACCTATGCAGCCTTTTCTAAGCAATCTCCTTGCTTGCATCATCGTTAGACAACAAGATTGTCTAGGCGATTTACTACTATAGAATACAACCTTCGACTTATTCGGAGTCTTCAGGTGTACGCACTTCTTCTTACAATCAATTACAGCTTCATGATTAGATAACCAATCCATTCCAAGATTTAAATCAAATTCTTCTAGTCGTATCGGAATTAAATCTATGCTCAGTTTACATTATTTTATTGGAGTTACTTCCTCCGCCGTTCCCATCCTTATGCCCCTCGTAGCATTTTTTTCTTTTTTTTTTCTGCTCCTGGTTGGGCTTTGTCAACGCTTCATTTCCTCCTTCGGCGATAATGGCCTTCTCAAGAAGTGTGGAAAAAATTTTGATTTGCAATACTGCCACCTTGTTGTAAACCCAAGGTTTCAACCCTTGCTCGAATCTTCTCGCCCTCCTAGTTTCAGTGTCCACTAGGTGTAGAGTAAACCTAGCTAGTTCGTTAAGCTTCGTTGCGTACTCTGCTACCGACATATCATCTTGCTTCAGTTCCAAGAACTTTATCTCCATACTTACCTGTGTGCTTTCTGGAAAGTAATTTTTCAAAAAATAGCTCCTTAAAACGAGTCCACGCAGTTGTGCCTTCCCCAGCTCGGCTTCTATTCTCCTTCCACTAGTAATTTGCCTCACCCTTCCTCATGAAAGTGGCAAACAAAGTCTTATGTTCCTCGGTCACTCTTGCGACCTTGAAAACTTTCTCCATTTCTTCTTCCCATGTCTGGGCTTCATTCGAATCCGTATTCCCACGAAACTCCGGTGGTCCTACTAATTTGAAATCCGTAAAGTTTGCCATGTGACTTCTTGGCTGAATAACCGCAACGGCTGGTCTACCTTGCATCGCTTCCTCTAACAAGTTCGCAAAAGTCCTCTTGGGGTCAGTCTGACCTCCTCGTTATTCACGAACTCTTCTACCCTCGTGTAACGGGTTGTCTCCTTGACGGCATTGTTCGTTCTAAACAAAACCTTACATAAATCCCTCGTGTGTTACACACCCTACAACATTCTACTGATGTTATCATTTAAGAGTCAAAGTACAAATCGATCACAATCAAAAATTTAATAATAATACCATATTTATATTCATACACCCTTTAGTGTGTCAAACACTTATAATTCCGGCATATTCCTATAATGTTAACTATCCCATTAAGACACAAAAGATGGGATTAATAAGAAGTACATTCTCCCAGATCTGAAAAGTGGGGATGTATCACCATCATATCACCTCAAGGCACCTTTAATAACTACTAATAAGCTCATCTTAGTACCCCGTACTACTTGCATCATATAGCATTCCTGCTATCCACTTATCCCTCTGTTACTAACAACATGATGGGATTCACAAAACTACTCCACAACTTACACAAAGTTGGAACTTACAACAGATATATTGCTAGCTGTACAAAAATTGAGATTCACATTTCTTACACGCATAGATATACCTATAAATATACATTGCTTATTAACGCAGGTGCTCGTCAATGATGAAAGCCGCTGAACTTAAGACTCGAGTTGAGAAAGAGATTGATTATGATTCTTCATTCATTACGACTCACAAAGGTCTTATAACTCTCAGACTTAACCTTTCTTTCTTTCATTTCCTCCATCTATTCCTTATATCGGGCTCTAATTGATGTCACGCCCCGAAAATCCACCTGCTAGCTTCTTTTAGCCAGGTCAGACTTTGTGCTGACTTGTATAACCTTATTCAAAACATTCATTAACTTAAAGGTAAAGTACACGATAAGTTTCTATAAATCTCATAATATAATTGATTTGAATCGTATATAGAAATCTTAACTTCTAATAATCAGAGTATAATGCGGAAAAGTGATAATATTATAAAATATCATTTGTTCATTGTTACAACATTCCCAGATAACTTGTTCTTATTACAAATAAGTCCTAAAAGACTTAACAACAAATCTCCATTTATCTATCCAAGACTTACAGTATTAGCAACCAGTTAGTTCCCAGGAAAGAGGGGGCTCTCCGTTAAAACGGCGCGCAATTAGATGACCTAACCCCTTTCCTCGTCAGAACTTTCTAGACATTGCCAATAATGTTAATCTAACATAGTTAAAATGACTTCTACATCTTCAACTTAAATCTTTATACCTCTGTAACAAATTCTCTACACCTCATGTAGCAGATTTGGTGCTCATGTGATACTATTTAACTGTAAATATTTCATAATATATAACTTCTATCTATCCAAGGTTCACAGTATCCCATAACAGATGATAATTCCTGCCAGAACGTTATCTGTGTTTGGATGCCCTCACTTGGATGTATAGATTCATATCTCATGAATACTTCTTTCATATCGATATTCTTTATCTATCTGACATTCACAGTATTAATGATAAGATTGTTCTTGGAACTGAGGGGCGCATTTCGGTAAAGGTGGCACCTTACCGGCGCTCATTAAGTGTAACCTCAGCGCTTACAGAACTCCCAATATCATTTAAATACCCTCATTCAGATGTATAGTTCTTATAGATACTATATTTACTTAGTACACCTATGCTAAAGAAAGTAAAGATCAGAGTATAATGCATTCGATAATGGATCATAATATATTACATATCATTTGATTCGATTACATCGTTCTCAGTACTAAGTTATTACAACAAAGCCTTATAGAAGACTTGGATTATTCAAAACAGAAATAAAACTAATAAACATGTCCTTTTCCTTTATCTGTATCAGAGGTGCTGGGATTATCATTTAAAGCTGCAAAGAAGATATGCGCAAGAATGAGCTACAAATGCTCAGTAAGTTCATTTGAATATGTAAACACAATGTGTTTGATTTGAAAGATGTCAGTTGATGTATATAACTGAGGGTTCTGTACCGGAACCATATATTTCATTTAGTTCTATCAGTCTACAAGGACTTAGAACCATTTGAGTTCGGATATCTGGTAGGTGATCAGCCTCACCAATATCCTAGGAGTATGCATATCATCCTACCATTTATGTCAATTTTATTCCATTGACGTCACACTACCTTATCATAAGGCTTTCGAGATCACCTTCCATCTAAGGTGTCTCATTTTACTCAGTATAAGATGTCGTACCAAAACAATTTGGTTTGACATAATAAATTTCCGCTTTAATATACGAACAATGATTCATTTTTAAGTTATGCTGAACAGGAAGCAATAACTTCACAATAATTAATAGCAAGATGTATAATACTTGCATAATATAACAAGGTTAAAAGACTTGCCTCATATATCTTTTACAGTTAATATTACGGTCTAAACATTCGTCGTAAATCCTATACGATTATAAGTTTATGTAGACAATTAAGTATTGAACGATTAAATCTTTTAAGTTTTATTTCGGATATCATAACCGCATATAAATAAGACTTCTTTTACAATATATGAAATAATTTTAGCATTATAACTGCTTACAGAATGAATATTTTTCAACTATATTTAAAATAAATTGAGCATTATAACTGCTTACAAAATGAATATTCGGCTATTATATTTGAGAAAATTTCAGCATTATAACTGCTTATAAAATGAATATTCGACTATTATATTTGAGAAAATTTCAACATTATAACTGCTTATAAAATAAATATTTTTACTAAATAGTTGAAGAAATTCGGACATAGTAACTGCTTATAAAAGTATATTTTCTAATATATAAGAGAAATAAATTGGACATTATAACTGCTTGTAAATAGGACTTTTGTACTATATACTTAAAATAATTTGGGCATTATAACTGCTTATAAAAGTATATTTTAACTAAATATATAAAGAAGAATGAAAATAATAACCACTAAAGTAATACCTCTTGTAGTTGCTAGCTTTGCTTCCAATCACGCAGCGCTTCGATGCTTAGAAAGTAATTTTTATCTCACAATATCTCTCAGAATATAAATATAGAGTGTTTTTGCTCTTGAACTGCTCTTGAAAAGTAGTAAGGAATGAATGAACTGAGCTTGCTATTTATAGAAAAACCAAGTTTCGCTAATTGCACGTTAGGGGCTCGGCTTATTACACTTTTCACCCGACTTATTACACTTTGGTACATAGGTTAATTACACTTTAAGCTAAGAAAAAGTGGTTAATTACACTTTAGTACCTAGGTTAATTACACTTTAGTACCTGGCGTGTGCCAGACGTAAGCTGGCGTGTGTCAGGCGTAAGCTGGCGTGTGCCAGGCGTAAGCACGACAAAGCGTAAGCACGACAAGGCGTAAGCACGACAAGGCGTAAGCACGACAAATTACTTTGTCATGTCAAAGCATGACACAACAGCTTACTAAAAATAATTTGTCAGGACGCTTCTCGGTGAATTCGCCGGAAGCACGACAAAGACGGTATCTGAGTGGACCCTGCAAAGGTGGAGGCAGTTAGTAACTGGGAACAACCGAAGACGCTGATAGAAGTGCGAAGTTTCTTAGGGTTAGCCAGGTAATATCGAAGATTTATCCAGGATTTTTTGAAGATAGCAACCCCATTGACCAATCTGACGAGAAAAACAGTGAAGTTTGTATGGTCTGAAAAGTGCGAAGACAGTTTTCGGGAGTTGAAAAAGAGATTAACCGAGGCACCTGTATTGTCCTTACCAAATGATACGAGAGGTTTTGTAGTGTATAGTGATGCATCACACAAGGGTCTTGGTTGTGT
This sequence comes from Aralia elata, assembly GCA_034770075.1. NCBI lineage: Eukaryota > Viridiplantae > Streptophyta > Magnoliopsida > Apiales > Araliaceae > Aralia > Aralia elata. Next base: position 35,721,414 of record CM068385.1, read on the forward strand.
GTTAATGCAACACGGCAAGGTCATTGCGTATGCATCACGACAGTTGAAGGACTACGAGAAGCGATACCCTACCCATGACCTGGAATTAGCAGTTGTCGTCTTTGCATTGAAGATTTGGAGACATTACCTTTATGGGGAGAAATGTGAGATATACACGGATCATAAGATTCTAAAATATATCTTCACACAAAAGGAGTTGAACATGCGACAGAGGAGGTGGTTGGAATTAATCAAAGATTACGATTGCGAAATTCTTTATCACCTGGGAAAAGCAAACGTAGTAGCAGATGCATTGAGTAGAAAGGGGAACGAGAAATTGTTTATGTTAACAACTCACGAGGAGTTAATACTAGAAATGGCGAGACTGGAAATTGAAGTGAAAAGTTTGGCAGAGGCAGCAAAGAAGTTATTCGTAATTGAAGCTCGTCTGACGTTACTCGACAAAGTAAAAGAAGCACAGGAAAAGGATGAAGAGTGTGAAGGGATACAGAAAAGGATGGCAGAAAATGAGGAAGAGAAATTCCGAATAGATAAGGATGGTATCTTGAGATACGAGGAGCGAGTGTGGGTGCCAGCCGTGACTGAATTAAGAGAGGAAATTTTACATGAAGCACATAATTCAGTATATTCTGTCCACCCAGGAAGCACGAAAATGTACCGGGATCTTCGTCAATATTTTTGGTGGCCCAACATGAAGCAGGACGTAGCAGAGTACGTCAGTAAGTGTCTCACCTGTCAACAAGTCAAAGCGGAACATCTGAGACCGAGCGGGTTACTTCAACCACTAATATAATAGAATGGAAATGGGAGCACATCACTATGGATTTCGTGGTAGGACTTCCAGTTACACAGAAGGATTATGATGCCATTTGGGTTATTGTAGATCGATTGACGAAATCAGCACACTTTCTACCGATAAAGATCCGACTTAATTTGAACCAATTAGCTAAGTTATACGTAAAGGAAATTGTTTCACGACATGGAGTGCCAGTGTCAATTGTCTCGGATTGAGATCCACGCTTCACGTCAAATTTTTGGAAAAGCTTGCAAGAGAGAATGGGAACACAGTTACGACTAAGTACTGCTTACCATCCTCAAACTGATAGACAGAGCGAACGAATAATTCAGACACTAGAAGACATGTTGAGAGCTTGTGTGATGGATTTCAAGGGAAATTGGGATGACCATTTACCACTTGTGGAATTCGCTTACAATAACAATTATTATGCAAGTATCGGTATGCCGCTATACGAAGCTGTCTACGGAAGGAAGTGTTGGACACCATTAAGTTGGGATGAGGTTGGCGAACGGTGACTGTTGGGACCAGAATTGGTGCAGCAGACAGTAGAAGTGGTCACAATGATTAGGGCAAGATTAGTTACAGCCCAAGACCGATAAAAGAAGTATGCAGATCAACATCGCCAGACGAGAGACTTTGACGTCGGCAGTTACGTGTTTCTGAAGGTATCTCCCTGGAAAGGGAAGATACGATTTGGAAAGAAGGGAAAGTTAAGCCCGAGGTTCGTAGGATCATTCGAAGTATTGAGAAGGGTGGGTGAAGTGGTATACGAGGTAGCCTTGCCTCCCGAACTGGAGCATATCCACAATGTGTTCCATGTTTCAGTGTTACGACCATACAAGCCCGATTATAAATACGTGATATCCTATGAGCCCGTCCAAATAGAGAAAGATCTAACGTATGAGTAAATTCCTATTCAGATAATCGATAGGAAAGAGCAAGTATTAAGAAATAAGGTTATACCTTCTGTGAAAGTAGTTTGGCGAAACCATAATGCCGAGGAGGCTACGTGGGAATTAGAAGATAAAATGAAAGAGAATTACCCTCAACTTTTTGCTTAACCTTGTATTGTGATTCTAGGAATAGAATCCTTATAAGGAGGGGAGAATGTAACAATTGGGAATTTTAATTTCCTTGTAACCCGAGCTTATGTGTGAACAAAATGAATTTTTATTTTTTATTTTTATTATTATGTGTTATGTGCTTAAAAGTTGTGTTATAACCTAGAATATGTGTATGTGTTGAATTTTACATGTCGTAGTGTCGTTAGGGTGAATATATTGACTTCGCGAAAAATTGCAAAATTACTATTCATGGGGCACGTCTACCGAGGCACTATTCACGCCATAATATTTTGCATCTTTTTTCGACCTTAATAAATTTCAGTAATACATGTGTGCGAAGTGATAATTTTTCCAAGTGTCAGATTTTTATTTTGAGCCCATTCGTGTTTTATTCGGTATCCGAAATGTATTATATGACTGTTCCGAATAAACAGACGAATCTCATACTATTATTTTTATGCGTCCCAATATTTTATGGGAGTACCCATTTTAATTTTGGGTAGAGTTATTTACCAAATTGGGTACAAAAGTGGGAGTAGTCGGGTATATTTTTGTGTATTTGGATATTTATTTTGGCTTGTTACTCCAAGAGAGAACCAACCTAAACCCTTGGACCAATCAAATGAGGGAGTAGAGAGTATAGCCGGCAGCATGCTGCTATTTGTTAGGCTTAATGCCTTAATTTTCCAAATTGCTGAACATTCTTGAGCTACTCCCTCTCATTCACCCGAAGCCTCAAACTTCCTAAGCCATTTTCAATTTCTCTCCCATTCCTTATTTAGCCATTCCATTTCCTCCTCCTTGCTGCTGCTACTACTGATAGACAGAGAGAGAGGACATTGAAGAAGGAGCAGAAGAACAAAAAGAAGCAGAGGAACAAGAAAAGAAGAGGAGGAAGAACACGGAAGAAAAAGAAACGGAGTGAACGGGAGAAGGGAAGGAGGAACTCAATCCAATCGAGCCTAACAATTCTCTTAGCACCTAGAAGGGATTTACAAGGTAAACAATCAACCAATAAATTCATTCCATTTGATTTTGATAGAATTTTCGAGTTCTATGTGTTCTTGAGCTCAAACCGTTGGGTTTGAGCATTTCTTGCAATTATTGTTGTAATTGTTGGTTGTGGTCGCTTTTTATTGTTGCCAAGACATCTTGTAAGCTATTAATAACCTCAAAGTGGAACAAAATCAATGAATGGTCCGAACCTTGGCATAAAGGATGAAACTTTGGACTTTTTGGACAAAATGACTTTCATACGATTTAGGGGACTATAAAGCCTTGATTGAGTAATTGTTCAGTCTAATTGATGTTGTAATATTGTAGTTCCATGGGTTATCTTCATAACCCAGTTGGAATGGAGTTAAAACAAAGATTTGGTGTTGATTTTGGTGAAAAACACCAAGAACACAAAAATAGAGTTTTTATTTTGTACTTTGGCTCACAAATTGGTCATGTTAATGTTCATAGGTGATTCTAAATTTTTGATATGTTGTAGCCCTATGAATTAGGAGTCCATAGAATCCGAAATGGACCAATTTGCTTGTGTAAAGGAGGAGTTATGAAGGTTGGAGTCGAAGGAGGTCGAGGTCGCGAACAGGGCAAAAGCCCAGAATCCGGGCACTGGATGGTTGACGCTGCCTCGCCAATAACTCACGTCGCAGTGTGGCCTATCCAGGGAATGAAGGGGACTCACGCCGCAGCGTGAGATCCAATTGTTAAGGCTCACGCCATAGCGTGAAGCCTGTCGAGGAAAAACCGGGACTCACGCCGCAGCATGAGATCCAAGTACTAAGGCTCACACCGCAGCATGAAGCCTGCCATTAGAATAGTACGGGACTCACGCCGCAGCATGAGATCCAAGCTCTAAGCGTGACGCCGCAGCATCAAGCCCGTGTCCGACCTGGGTCGGGTCGAACCTAGTGGACTTTTTCAGCGGGTCCAACACTTATATTTTTGTACAAAATGATTAGATAAGTTAGTTATTTATATCTAGTTAAGCCTTAATTGCTTAATTGTATGCTAAGTGTTAATCAAATCGGTATTGTCTTAAGGCGTAAATTGAGAAACCTAGTTGCAACTTACGTTTGGCTTCCAGGGGGCACTGCCCCCTTAGACCCCCGCCAGCTCACAGGCGAGCGAGACTCCCGACTGGGTAGTCGTAATGGCAATCAATGTGTTTTAATGATGCAATGTTTTTTTTAAACTTAATCCTTATGTGACTAATTGTTATATGAATATGTATTTATATGTGTAGGATATTAAGGAGCATGTGTTGTAATATTGTATCAGACGCACCAGGCAAGTTTCCTAACGCTTGTTTAACCCTTGTGTTGGGCAAGTTTCTTAACTTAACTCAATCTAATATTGCGCAGGTTTTCTCAACCGTACAACTTTTATTTATTGTGCGAGTTATTTATTGATTGAGCAATCATTCTTTATTATTGCAAGTTCTTTACTCAACTATTTTTGTTTGAACAAGTTTCCTATCTTATACAAATGTTGTATATTGTTGCAAGTGTTACTCCATTAAGCGAGTTTCTTATCATATTCAAGATATTCTGGACAGGTTCCTTTACTTCAATTATTGTCGTATTGCAAGTACTGTTAGAATGAACTCATAATCGTTCACGTTATTTAACTATGCTTCAATGCATGTTATTAAAGCTTTCAAGTTCTATATTCCATGAACTACATAAGATAAATGTCAAAGCCAATTATTTCGGCTAAACGTATGTTTAATCATCATTGTTGTTAAGTAAAGCTATCCGATCAAATTGTTTGGTTTGGATTCCTACGTAAAGCTGAGATGAACAACCCTCATAACAGGGGAAACAATATATATGTCGGGGAACCGACACGCACACGAACAGTATGTAAAAGGGGTTATGCATAACACCGGGTACATTAGGCTGATCACCTATTGTACTAGTATGTCGGGTTATCAGATGAATTTCTGGTGACTCTAGTAAAAGTTCAATGTCATGATGACTACTCAGTATAGAATATTTCCTCCATTTGGGAATATTGAAATCATTTGGTCCATAGAGGCCCTACAATTGTGTTAAAGAGATCATTCGTAGAAATTGCGCAAGCTCTTGAGTTATCTTTTATTCTCTTGATTCTTGCAAGCTATAAAGTATTCATTTGATGATTCGCGATTATTATTATTATACTTGCTGAGCAAATTTGTTGCTTACCCTTGCTTTCCTTAAAATATTTCAGTTAGTGGAGCTCGTGGTGAAAGCTCAGGGAAGGATAAAGGCAAAGGAAAAGCTACTGATTAGCTTTGTACCGTTAAGATTACCATTTTGATTATGTATTAAGACTCGCTGACTTTTGTGATGTATTAAGACTTAATTACCCTTATGTATTAAGTTACGTTTTGTAGAAGTTTTGGTTTCGAGACTTGGGACAGGATTATTTATGTTATATCAATGTAAATATTCCTTTATTTCCGTTGTAAGTTATCAATAGTATGATGTATATTCTAGAAAGTGACGAACCAAGTCCGCGGTTCGGGTGACCCGGATTTGGGGGCGTCACATAGAGTGCTTGTATGAATATGGATAGATATATGTGTAATAATTTGTCGATCGAACGATAAGAGTTTTCAAGCCAATTAGGGCTAATTGAGTTAGAGAATTGGTAGAATAAAAAGGAAAGCCAAGAGATAAGAATTTATTGAGTTAAGCCTATGCTACTAACTAACCAAGCTTAAAATGATAGCCTCGTATGATAATATTGAAAGTAGTATGCACACAAGACAATCATATTTGATATGATGTAGCATATACTTTGTAATCCTATTCATTTATTAATAAAAGATTTGATTTATTAAAGGCATTCTAAAAGTAATTAATGCTTTTAGAATCGTGATGATGATCATGCTAATGTGATCTAAATTCTAGATATCTTAAAACTAAAATCGTTCCTAATCGTTGGATTACTAAAAAGGGGATTAGTGAATCCAGATAGATTAGTACATATGTTGCTTGCTCTTAGGAAGAGGATGATTGATCTCATAATCATTTATGTGGAGACACTAAAGCAAGTATGTAGGTGCTTATTGGAGAATAAGTTCACTGAACGTGGCTCGCTAAGGAATACCTAATGGAGTTTTACTCATCTGTCAATAGAAATTCCTCTAGTGATAGTAGTACAAGTGATCCTTGGACTTGAGATCATCATAGTATCTTGTGTATGATGAGTTATATTTTGACATGTTCCTTAAGACCTTTAGGGTATATCAAAGGGTATGATTGGGTATAATAAGTTGTGCATGGAGATAGGTAAATGATCAACAAAGAATCTACCACATCTAGTAAAAGATGTGAATGTCCAATGTGATTCGATAAATGACAACTCAGTAGTCCTTGGCCAAGGCAGAATGAAATTAGAAAGGAGTTTCTAATTTGCATTATTTAGAGTTGTTCATTTGTGAATCGAAATACATATAATTAAATAAAATAAGACTTAATAGTAACTCTATGTCTTATATTTAATTGGGACATTGTATGGTAGAAGGATTGAATTGTACGGTAACTATTCACTGAAAGGTTCTTTTGTGATTAATGTTGAAATCTATAATATCTGGAAAGTCATTGATCGCTAAGGGGGCTTACCCTTATTATAGAATAAATGTTATTTATTTAAATGAATTAAATAGTTTAATTTATTTATTTAAATTACTTTAGAATTGTTCTAATTGATTTATTCACAATCGGTTTAATATGGAGAAACTAAAGGGTCACACCGCAAAGGAAAATATTTGTTTAAGAAGTAAATGACATAATCGTAATAATAAGTTAAGTGTATTTAATTTAATATATGGAGATAGAATAAATTAAAGAACTTTATATTTATTATTTAATATTTTGGAAATATTAAATAAGAGGAGTCGTATTATTATAATTACTATTATTATTATTTAATTCCTAAAAGGGTTTGGGAATTAATTAATAAGAAGAACTCTAATAAATTCTTAATTGGATTAGGAGTTTAATTAATTAAAAGAATTTAATTAAAATAAATAACATAATCCTAAATAGTTTAGGAGGATTACCTATATCTATAAATAAGAGGAGTCTTGTTATAGATTAGGGTTACACACACTCTTGCATTAAAATTGTGGAGAGTACTTATAATTTCTGTAGAGATAGAAACTAGAATTTTTCCAACACCCATCTTCTTGAACAAGTATTATTCCTTGGTGGATCACCTCTAGAGGCCAAACACTTGGGTGGCTAACGTTGATCAAGCGAAGGAATTTAATCAGTAGAATTCAACGCGACCACTGAGGAATTGGAGTTGAACTTGTACTTGAACTTCTACAAGGGTATAATTCTTATTCTCCATCTATTTCGTTTAATTGATAATTGAACACAAGGAAAGATCATGGTGATGGTTTGTATTAAAATTTTAAATTTTGTTTTATCGCGCTTCTACTTTATTTATGTAATTTGATAGTATCAGAACCAATCCTTGTGTTATTTATTGATTTTTTTGATTCTATGTATGAATTGATATGTGATTCGATCGGATTTTTTGGGCTGCAAAAATTTTTTTGATTCTGCGTCGCGGCGCGACCGCGACCTAACCTAGAATGTCGTCTCTAGCCTTGCAGCGCGGTCGCGCCGCATCCTAGCTCATTTTGGGCGCGACCACGCCACACCCTAGGAATTGATTTTTTTTTTTTGGTTTTTCAATTAAAATAAATGGTTTATTTAATTGATAAAAATTTAAAATAAAGTTGTTTATTTTATCTGGAATAGGATTCCAAGTTGCTAAAATTAAAGGAGTTTAATTTTGATTTGGTTTTTGATTAAAGTAAAAGAGTTTATTTTGTTTCAAAACTAAATATTAGCAAACGTTTTGCGCATTAAATGATATCAATGCATATATGGAATGGTTATTATTCATGAGATGAATGTTATTTATTGATGCATATGGAGATATGTATGATAATAAATAGGGATTGATTATGGACTATTGACCAATGTGTGATTGAATTTATTTTAGAGGATGCTTGAATGAAATAAATGGGGTCTGCGTACCTCGTCTTCTCTAGTTTTTCTTGATGTAAATTATATCTTCCTACTATGTACTTCCCCTTAATTGTTAATCAAGGTTTCTATTCATTGTAAATAGTTTATGTAATAGGATTAGTTAGAATCATTTTGAAGAATTGGAGACAAAGGAGCAAGGAGCGCTTGAAGACCCATTTGTAATGGAGCTCGAGTTTAAATGTAATAGTTATATTTAAATTCAGTTCTTATACCCTAAGTTTGACCTTTTTTGTTCACTTGGTGGTTCTAGTGAACCAAACTAGAATAAAAGTCCATAATCAGTCCGGGTAGAATATAGTATTCTATATGTGCATGCTTACTATATATATATATATATTATATATTATCCAACATGCTTTGCATGTTAAATAATATGACGCGTATTTTATATATATGTGCATGCGCGCTAAACAAGATGAGACTAATAACAACATGAGACGTAATCTCGGTTTTTCGGATGTGAATTGAAATACGTAAGGCAACGAAGAATAATACTAGTATAATACGAATTATTATACGAGTAGAATACGAAAATGATACGAGTATAATACGAAATATTATACGGTAGAAATACGAAAGTCAACCGAAAAAGGGTGGTCAACGAGTACGGCTAATTATTTAGTCGGAGTAATCGAAAAAGTTAGAAAATCTAACTAGAAAGAAATCGGGTAACCAACCGAGTTTGGAAATGTAAACCCTAATTGATTATATGAAAGGAAAAAATAGACTTTTGCTAACCAATTGAATTATGAGAGCTAACTAGAAAGAAACTAGAAAATATAATAACTAATTAAATTTAGTTGGACTAACTAAGCCTAAAAATATTAAGTCTTGGCTAAGAATTTGTAAATGGCTTAGTTAGGAAATGAAAGGGGCTTGGTTAGGTTAGTGTGGCTTAAGTCTTGAAGCCATAGCTTGAAGACTTGAAGCCAACTATTGCAAACTTGGAGCCAAAGCTTTAGAAATTACATGTGTCACTTGATAAATGAAATGAGGGCCATGTGTCTTGCTTGTATAATTCAACATGAGGTGAATTGAATTTGGAAAAGGAAGAGAAGAGAGCAAGTGGGCAGGCACATGATGAGGGGGAAGAAAAGTGATCAGTCACTTTTCATTTTTGGTAAATTTTGGTTTAAGTATTTTGCCATTTAATGCTTGGTTCCCTTTAATTCATTTAGTTTAGCCAAACAAGCCCTTAAGCAATTATTTGGTTCCCTAGCTCCTAACCTTGGTTAATCTAAGGTGTTGGTAGATGGTTGGATGAGAAGGGGCTGGTGAGAATTAACTCAAGTATGGTTAATTCTCTTAAATCAACCAATGTAAGTATACTTGCATTTCTCATTTCATTTCACTAAGTAAGTAAATTAAGAGAGAAAACAAGAGAGAGAATAGAGAGAAAGACAGGGGTGGAGGAGAAGGAAGAGGAGGAGAAATAAAGTGATCATCCATTAACAAGTAAAGAAGAACTAGAAGAAGCAAGAAGAGGAAATCAAGAAACCTAACTTTAAAACCATTCCTTAAAACTTTATGTATTTATATTTCTTTGTTTTGTTGGGTGGTTGTTGTTATTATTTAGGGGGATCATGGTGGATCCGAAAGTAATAAGGAGGAATATGATGTATATTATATGTTTAAACCATGTAAAAATGGAAGGAAATGAACCCAAGCATAACGGATGAAAACCTAATTAGTGGACTGTTAATGGACTGATTTGGGGCTTTTTGTTGTGATGTTCCAAATCTAAAAATTTGGTTCCAGGGTGTTATGTTATACTCTTATGAGTTATGAACATCACCCAATTGGAATGGAGGAAAAAGCTTTAGTAACGAAGTCATGGCGATTTTTTTAAAAACTAGTTAAAAGGGTAAAAAATTAGTTGGTACACTGACTTTAGAGTCATCTTTTCGAATAGTTAAAGCTTTTGAAAATTGGTTATTTTTAGGGGGTTTTGTAGTTTGTAGTATAAGGAAGTAGTAGGTTGAAGAACGGACTAATTCCGACTTAGAATGAGCGAGTTATGATGTCGCAAAGTAGGTACAAGAAGAATGAAAACTGCCCAGATAATAACATGGCATACAGTGAGTTTTCTTCTAAAGCAGACACTAAAACAGACGAGTTAAAGCTGTCTGGATTATAAGAAAATAAAATTTTAGCCTAAAGCAAACACTTAAACAGAACGAGTTAAGCTGTCTGCATTTAATGAAATCACATGCAGTACGTGTCGGTCTTAAGGAGAGGCCTAAGTAGACAGGAATTAGTCGTGTGGATATTAACTAAAATAAAAGTTGACCTAAAGTAGACACCAAAGCAGACAGGTTTTACCTGTCTGATTTGGACATGTAGTGAAGGATTTAAAAGTTTGGTCGCGTTGACTAAATTTATAAAACGCGAACGACCAAAAATGAGAAAAATTGTAAAGTAAACCAAAATGTGTTGTTTTCCAAAAGCCGAGTAGTCGGGCAATGTTATGTTACATTGTTCTGAACTTTATAAAACAAGCGTAATAAAGATTAATTAAAGATTGATATAAAATGCCTTAAGTTCTGAGACGTGAGCATCATGGGACTTTATAATTAAAGTCTAGACTATGAACAAAGCTAAAAGAGAAATATATCGGGGCGTATAAAGTTAAGTACGTTATATCGAGTTATAAAACCCGAACATCGTGAATTATGAAATAAGCTAAGATAAGCTAGAGTAAACCAATATTTGGAGTCAATACTTGACTAATTGGTATGTTCGACCTTAATGATATATGTAGGTCGATTGAAGAGCAAGTTAGCGTAAACTATTAAAGAACGCATCAAGCAAGTTTCCTAAACTTACTCAAATATTTATTCTGTGCAAGTTTTCTAACTTGTGCAATATTTTATATTGTACAAGTGGTCTATGTTTTCACAAGCTTTCTAATCCTGTACATTGATCATTGTGTACAAGTTTGTTTTACATTTATTCAACTTCGTTTTTGTGAATGCCTTGAGACATTTAAATCTTCAAATTTACTCAATGTTTATACATTGTGTAAATTCTAGACTTATACATTTTTTTAGTATTTGTACAAGTGTTTCAGCTATACTTTGACATAAATTGTTCAAACGTTAATGTTCTATGGTCCCGAACTATTGAAGATATACGTCAATAAAGTTTGTTCCGGTAATAATGTGCTATGTGAGTAAATGTTGTAGATGTTTAAAAATAAAAGGAATCTAATTTATTCCTGTTTATTTAAGCTGCTTCATAACTTTTGTCCAGTTATCGAAGTTTTCATAGAACGAATATTTGATTCTTGATTTTGTTGTTATTCAACTATTATGACTTGCTGAGCAATAAAATGGTCACCCTAGCTTTAAATAAAACATTTTCAGCAAAGCTAGAACGAACCGAGAAATCCGGTGAAGACTAAGGAAGAAAGATCAATTTTTAGATAGAAGAATTATATGTATTTGCTGTGACTTATAAAGGTCACCAATTTAATATTGTAATAGATATTAGACGATGTATTAGTTAAGGTCTTCACGAAAGTAGTATGCATACAAGCCAATCATATTTGATATGATGTAGCATATACTTTGTAATCTTATTCATTTATTAATAAAAGAATTGATTTTCTTAAAAGGCATTTTACATTATCTACATGGTGCTGTTATATATTAAATGTGATAAACCCAGAGTTTTGAGCAATGTTTTTAGAATCATGATGGTGATCATGCTAATGAGATCTAAATTTTAAATAGCTCACAAACTAAAATTGTTCCTAATCGTTGGATTACTAAAAAGGGGATTAGTGAATCCGGATAGATTAGTACATACGTTGTTTGCTCTTAGGAAGAGGATGATTGATCTCATAATCATTTGTGTGGAGACACTAAAGCAAGTATTTAGGTGCTTATTAGAGAATAAGTTCACTGAACGTGGCTCGCTAAGGAATACCTAATGGAGTTTTACTCGCCTGTCAATAGGATTCCTCTAGTGATAGTAGTACATGTGATCCTTGGACTTGAGATCATCATAGTATCTTGTGTATGATGAGTTATACTTTGACATGTCTCTTAAGACCTTTGGGGTATATCAAAGGTTATGATTGGATATAATAAGTTGTATATGGAGATAGGTGAATGACCAACAAAAAATCTACCACGTCTAGTAAAAGATGTGAATGTCCTATGTGATTCGATAAATGACAACTCAGTAGTCCTTGGCTAAGGCAGAATGAAATTAGAAAGGAGTTTATAATTTACATTATTTAGAGTTGTGCATTTGGGAATCGAAATACATATAATTAAATAAAATAAGACTTGACAGTAAATTCATGTCTTATATTTAATTGGGACATTGTATGGTAGAAGGGTTGAATTGTACGGTAACTATTTACTCAAAGGTTCTTTTGTGATTGATGTTGAAATCTATATTATCTGGAAAGTCGTTGATCGCTAAGGGGGCTTACCCTTATTGTAGAATAAATATTATTTATTTAAATGAATTAAATAGTTTAATTTATTTATTTAAATAAGATTAGAATTGTTCTAATTGATTTATTCACAACCGGTTTAATATGGAGAACCTAAAGGGTCACACCGCAAAAGAAAAATATTTATTTAAGAAGTAAATGACATAATTGTAATAATAAGTTAAGTGTATTTAATTTAGTCTATGGAGATAGAATAAATTAAATAGCTTAATATTTATTATTTAATATTTTGGAAATATTAAATATAAATTAATAAGAGGAGTCTTATTATTATTATTACTATTACTATTATTTAATTCCTAATAGGGATTGAGAATTAATTAATAGAACTATTATTTATTTCCTAATATGGATTGGGAATTAATTAATAGAAGTACTCTCCCACGAATTCCTAATTGGATTAGGAGCATAATTAATTAAAGGAGTTTAATTAGAATATAAACCCTAATCCTAAATAGTTTAGGGAAGGGTTTTCCTACATCTATAAATAAAAGGAGTCTTATCATAGATTAGGGTTACACACTCTTACATTAGATTGTGGAGAGTACTTACAATTTCTATAGAGATAGAAACTAGGGTTTTGCCAAATACCCAACTTCTTGAATACTTGTTCTTCCTTGGTGGATCACCTCTAGAGGCCAAACACTTGGGTGGCTAATGTTGATCAAAGGAAGGAATCACACCGTAGCATTCGAGGAGAACACGAAGGACTAGGAGTTGAACTTGTACCCGAGGAAGCTTTGTTCTACGAGGGTATAATTCTTATTCTCTTTCTCTTTCATTTATATCGTTAATTGAGCACATTGATCGATCATGGTGATGGTTTGTATAAAATTTTAAAATCCGTTTTATCGCGCTTCCGCTCTATTTATGTAATTTGATTGCATGCTCGCGTTATATACAAACCTAACAGTGGTATTAGAGCCTAATCATGTGCTAATTATCGATCTTGATGATTCCATGTATGAATTGATATGCGAAACGTTCGAATTTTTGGCAAGAAAATTTTTCTGATTTTGCGTCGCGGCCGCGTCGCTTCCAGTTCATTCTGGAGCGCGGCCGCGCCCGAACGCAGAAAAACGTTTCCTGGGGTACAGCGCGGTCGCGCCGCTCCTAGTTCAATTTGGAGCGCGGCCGCGCCGGTATGTAGAATTTGAAAATTTTTGTTTTTCTCAATTAACATAAATAGTTTATTTAATTGATAAAAGTTTAAAATAAATATGTTTATTTTATCTGAAATATGATTTCAGATTGCTAAAATTAAAGGAGTTTAATTTGGATTTGGTTTTTGATTAAAATAAAAGAGTTTATTTTGTTTCAAAAGTAAATATTAGCAAAACTTTTGTCCATTAATTGATATCAATGCATATATAGAATGGATTTATTATTCATGAGATGAATGTTATTTATTGATATATATAGAGATATGTATGATAATAAATAGGGATTGATTATGGACTATTGACCAATGTGTGATTGGATTTATTTTAGTAGATGTTTGAATGAATGGGTTTTATAAATGGGGTCTGCGTACCTCGTCTTCTCTAATTTTTCTTAATGTAAATTCTATCTCTCTCCTATGTACTTCCCCTTGACTGCTGATCAAGGTTTCTATTTATGTAAAATAGCTTATGTAATAGGACTAGTTAGAATTATTTTGAAGAATTGGAGACAAAGGAGCAAGAAGCGCTTGAAGACCCGTTTGTAATGGATCCCGGGTTTAAATGTAATAGTTATATTTAAATTTAATTCTTGCACCCTAGGTTTGACCTTTTGGTTCACTTGGTGGCTCTAGTGAACCAAACTAGAATAAAAGTCCATAATCAATCCGGGTAGAATATAGTATTCTATATGTGCATGCTTACTATATATATATATATATATATTATATATTATCCAACATGCTTCGCATGTAAAATAATATAACGCGTATTTTATATATATATGTGCATGCGCGCTAAACAAGATGAGAATAATAATAACAAACCCCTCAAAGTAATATATTAAGTCCTAAGCGTTCAAAGATATTTGGTGTGACGCCCCCAAATTCGGGTCCCCAAATACCCGGATCCGGTCATCACGATCCAACATAAACATCCACCTATAACAACATATGGTATCTAAAATGCGGAATAAAATAAACATACGTTGTTCATTACAAGGTGTTACTAGTCCCAGAATACGATTAACCTTAAACATTTACACAATCCATACCCTAAATAGCTATCAGGGTTTTAAATTACATTAACAGTAATTAACTAACACATGAATCTAAAGTCTGCTACGAGAAGTCTATCATTTCATCTTTTCTTTCCCTTTGTTCTTCCCTGACGTCTCGGGTTTAGCTGCAATGAAGTCATGATATAGCAAGAATGAGCAACGAATTTGCCCAACAAGTTTAAAGTGCAACAATAAAGATATATCATGATGAAGGGATATTAAAGGGATTTCAACAATAGGATAATCAGAAGCAAGAACATTAAATGCTTTTAGAACAATTGATAGTCAAATAGACTTTGAACGATAACTTCCAGAGGAGTCAATAGCTGGTTGACCCTCTGGTTACTGGCTACAGAATAACGTACTTGAGGGGATCAGCCTCGCGTACCCTATGTATATGCATAACATTTAATTCTGCTGTTTGTACCTTATATACGGTACGTGGGGTACTCCCCTATAAATAAAGGGGTGTTCATACAGTCTAAGAATCCTTACCATTGATTGGTACGGATAGCTTTTATAAATTCATACTTGCCTGACCGAACAAGGGTTCAGACTTAACCATGAGTAGTTCAAAATTTCTGAACTTAATTATACGAATTCAAATGCGCGAGTGCGAATGTCAATAAATATACAGATGTGGAATAATTTTAAAAGTAATTAGACCACTTAAAGCGTGCTCGGAAATAAGATTCAAGCTTAAGGAATAACTTGCAACAATATATACCTTTTTGCACGAATTAAAAATAGTGCATAAGGCTTAGAAATTTGCTCAATGTAAAAGTTGAGTAAAAAGAACTTGCAATAATGTAAGAAGTTTAGGGTTAGGAACTTGCCTGTTTGCTCAGCTACAATTTAAATCTTAGCTTTAATTAATTGATCTCGACTGACCTATCATCGGGTAAAGTCGATTTATCAATTAACAGTTGTATATTGGCACCTCTTACTATACCTTTTACTCAACAGGTAAAATTCATCATCTATATTTAATTACTAATTAACATTAGCTAAACAGAAATTTATTGATGACCTTTAGCTATTAAAAATAATTGTTAGCTAATCGTGATTACTATTCTCGAGGGTTCAGATTATTACCCTTACTGTCCCTAAATATGGGTCAACAATCTTTATTTATTATTAGAATAATAAATTCATCATGGTTTAATGACAACTAACTAATAGTTAATTACACTTAATTACTATTTACTATTAATAAAATAATCTTTAAGCGTTTATCCTCATTATTTAATAAGGACCAACATAAAAATCAGCTTATTAATTCCCCTTATACTTAATCATTATTTCAGCAACGATTAAGTAATTCTCATCCTTATTATTTATTAACTTTATTCATATTTAATAATTATTATTATTACTAAATAATAATTAAATATTTATTATCTTTATTTATTAAATAATAAATAATTATTTTATTAACTTTATTCCTATTTAATTATTATTAAATAATAATTAAATATTTATTAAATAATTATTTTATTAACTTTATTCATATTTAATTATTATTATTATTAAATAATAATTAAATATTTATTATCTTTATTTATTATTATAAATAATTATTTTATTAACTTTCTTCAAGTTTAATTATTATTATTATTAAATAATAATTAAATATTTATTAAATAATTATTTTATTAACTTTATTCATATTTAATTATTATTATTAAATAATAATTAAATATTTATTATCTTATGTATTATTTATTAATAAATAATAAATAATTATTTTATTACTTTATTCATATTTAATTATTATTTAAATAATAATTAAATATTTATTATCTCTATTTATTATTTAATGGTAAATAATAAATAATTAATTTATAAGTGCATTATTAGTTCAAATAATAACCACTAATTAAACCAACAGCAGTACATTTGATTATTATTAGATATTAATTATATAATAAACCATTAAGCTTCATTTGTTATCTGTTTGAATAAACTAATGAATTGGACAACCAATTTGTAAAATAATTCAATCATTGCATAATATTATTAATGGTAACAATATTATTTATTCCTTCCTGCCAAAATCAACAGCCACTATATCACAATACTGTCACAGGCTCCTGTAATCCTACTTCAAGCTAACCAGAGTTATTATCCAACACAAAAAAAATTCCCAACCGATTCATGTCAACACTGGTTTTAGTTTCTATGAATGATCAAATATTATCACATAATAATCCAAGTTCGATTTGCCTATGAACAATAGTGTTGACAGACACTTAGCACCAGAATGGAACACAACTGATTCAGGCATTATATCAAACACAGGCTGGGCGTTCTAAACCGTAACACTGTCCTATTTACTATACACAATCATGTTGCCCGAACCTTTTGGTTCTTCCTTACCCAGATTTTCCCCAACAATTCAGCAACAAAGTTGATTCAACAAACAAATAATTCCATACACAGGTTTCCCAAAATAAAGCTAAGACAGTTAAATGGGTTACAGGAATAAACATCCCAATACAGAGCAACCATATACTAATTACAGTATTATAACCCAGCAAAATCGGCAACTACACCGAACACAATAGCAACAAAATTCGACTGCTAGAATGAAGGAATTTATACAGCAACATGGTCCCTAATACAGAAGAACAATAACCCAATACAGGGAATTGATTGAACCAATATAGAGAAGAAAAAAAAATTAATTTAAAGCTATTCAGTCACTACCTTGCTAACGATCGGACTGCCGTCTTCCTCCTCCTACCGAAATAGACTGTATAACCTTGGGACATTCACTCCAATTGAAACCCTCGTTCAACACCTCTGCTCCCTTTCTCACTTGAACCCTAATTTTCTAATTTGTATGTATTTTACTCCTAATTGGAACTCACAGGAACAAAGGAAGAATCGGCAGCTTTGGCAAGTGGGTGGGGGCTTCAATTTATAGAACAAGGTTTACCCAATTACTGGGCAAAACCCCAATTGACGTAACCATTGTCCAACGGTAGGAGGTGTAGGCTGTCAATCGCTCATATCAACCTATCAATCCAAGCCGCGATTTGCCGGCAACCCTCGAGCTGTGAAACCACACCAGTCACGTCGCCGCACGCCCTAACCCGTTGGTCCGTTCGTCGTGTGTCCAGTCGCCCGTGGCGAAACCCGCTTCGCATGCTAGTTCTTCTTCACGCCGTCGGTCGATTCAAGCCCTTCGCCGGCGCCTTTTCCCCCGTTCTTTACTCGACTGATGGATTGAAGCTTTGACAGAGGGTTTGACTGATTCGCTGATGGATTGCTTCGATCTTGCTCGGCTGTTTGCCTTGAGGGCTTGAGGGTTTTGGCTTTCTCTCTCGGTTATCCCCAATTGATTTCCACCGGTCCTCATACTACCCCTTTTGCGCTACCAGTTTCCCTTATCAGCTAGGAGATCCGACCCGTGCCCCATGGTTTGACCCAACTGGTAGGAAAATAAGGAATGGAGTTGGGCCGGGTATTTCAAGTACAAGTGGCCCAATCGAAAGAATAACAAGGAAATTGGATTTGGCCCAATAAAATAAAAGGAACATGGGTCCATTAAATTAACACCCTTATTAAATAATTAATTCAATGATTTAATTAGTTGAACATTTGTTTCAGCAAAAATTTCTTTTTCGAATTATTTAAATCCGATAATGATATAATAAAATTATTTATTAATTTTCTTCCCAATTTTCTTGTACTTAAATGTTAGGATTAATTTATAAATTTGAATAATACTACTTACATGGATCCAAATTAAATTCGTTAAGTTAAATTAAATAAAACGAATTTCATACGTTAAAATAAATTGTACAGGATTTTAAAAATTTCTGGGCATTACATCCTCTCCCCCTTATAAAAATTCCGTCCTCGGAATTTCGATCTAAGGTTACTCGAATAACTGGGGGTGATTAGCTCTCATCTTCTCTTCGAGTTCCCACGTGGCTTCTTCCACAGCGTGATTTCTCCAGAGAACTTTAACCGAGTGAATGACTTTATTTCTCAGCCTCTGCTCCTTCCTATCAAGTATTTGGACAGGAATCTCCTCATACGATAAATCCCTTTCGACTTGAATTGGTTCATAGGAAATGACATGTTTGTAGTCTGGCTTATACGGACGCAACACTGATACGTGAAACACGTTGTGAATGTGCTCAAGTTCATGAGGTAAGGCTACCTCGTACGCCACTTCGCCTATTTTTCTTAATATTTCAAAAGGTCCTATGAACCTAGGGCTCAATTTGCCCTTCTTCCCAAAATGGATCTTCCCTTTCCAGGGAGATACCTTCAGAAACACAAAGCTACCAACTTCAAAGTCTCGTTTTTGACGATGTAAGTCGGCATACTTCTTCTGACAATCTTGAGCTGCTACTAACCGCTGTCTTATTACTTTAATGATTTCTACGGTTTGTTGTACCAATTCTGGTCCCAACAATCTCCGTTCACCAACTTCGTCCCAACACAACGGCGTTCGACACTTTCTTCCATATAATGCTTCGTACGGCGGCATACCAATGCTAGCATGGTAACTATTGTTGTAGGCGAACTCTACCAGTGGCAAGTGATCGTCCCAGCTGCCACTTAAGTCCATCACAACTGCCCGAAGCATATCCTCTAAGGTCTGAATTGTTCGCTCACTTTGACCATCAGTCTGAGGATGATATGCCGTACTCATTCTTAACTGTGTTCCCAGTCTCTCCTGTAGACTTCTCCAAAAATTCGACGTGAAGCGCGGATCTCTATCAGACACGATAGATACTGGCACTCCATGACGTGATACTATTTCCTTTACGTAAAGTTTCGCCAGCTGTTCCAATTTGTACCTTATCTTGATTGGTAGGAAATGGGCAGACTTGGTCAAACGGTCTACGATTACCCAGATGGCGTCCAGACCCCTTTGGGTTGTTGGGAGTCCTACGACAAAATCCATAGTAATGTGCTCCCACTTCCACTCGGGAATCTCCAAGGGTTGCAACAATCCGCTCGGTCGCTGGTGCTCTGCCTTAATCCTCTGGCAAGTTAAACACTGGCTGACGAATTCTGCAACTTCCCCTTTCAAATGCGGCCACCAATAATGTTGACGAAGATCTTGATACATCTTGGTGCTACCCGGATGTACCGAAAATCTCGTATTATGGGCCTCCTGCAAAATCTCTTCCCTTAAGTCTGGTACGTAGGGTATCCAGATCCTTCCCTCGAATCTCAGCAATCCTGTGCTGTCAACCTTATACTTCGAGGCTTTTCCCTCCGATAACTGTTTCTTAATGTCAATGCATTCCTCGTCAAATTCTTGAGCCTCCTTTATCTTATCCAGTAGAGTCGGACCTGCCGTTACGGTACACAACTTTTCGTCCGTCTCCATTGGATACTTAACCTCCAGTTCCAGGCGTTCGAAATCCCGTATCAATTCCTCCTGGACTGTCAGCTGCATCAATTTCACCTTGCCTTTTCTACTCAAGGCATCATCCACTACATTCGCTTTGCCTGGATGGTACAGAATTTCACAGTCATAGTCCTTGATCAATTCTAACCATCGGCGCTGCCTCATGTTCAGCTCCTTTTGAGTGAAGATATATTTCAGACTTTTATGATCTGTATATATCTCGCACTTCTCCCCGTATAGGTAGTGCCTCCAGATCTTCAAGGCAAAAACCACCGCTGCTAACTCCAAGTCATGAGTCGGGTAACCCTTCTCATAATCCTTCAGCTGACGTGATGCGTACGCCACTACCTTGCCGTGTTGCATCAACACACAGCCAAGACCCTTGTGTGACGCGTCGCTATACACTACAAAGCCTCTAGTGTTGTCTGGTAAGGTCAACACCGGTGCCTGGCTAAGTCTCTTCTTCAATTCCATGAACCTTTCTTCACACTTCTCCGACCAAACAAACTTAACTGTTTTCCTGGTGAGATTGGTCAATGGCGATGCTATCTTGGAAAAATCCTGTATGAATCTTCGATAGTATCCCGCTAATCCCAAGAAACTCCGGATCTCTGTTGGCGTCTTCGGCTGTTCCCAGTTGATAACTGCTTCTACTTTTGCTGGGTCCACCGAAACACCATTCTTGTCTATGACATGACCCAGAAACTGCACTCTCTGCAACCAAAACTCACACTTAGAAAACTTTGCATACAATTTCTCCCTCCTGAGAGCTTCTAATACAATCTTTAAATGTTCAGCATGCTCCTCCTCTGTCCCTGAATACACCAGAATGTCATCGATGAATACAACTACGAATTTGTCCAAGTACTGCTTGAACACTCTGTTCATCATATCCATGAATGTTGCTGGTGCATTCGTCAATCCAAAAGACATTACCAGAAACTCGAAGTGCCCGTAACGAGTTCTGAATGCAGTCTTCGGGATATCTCCTTGCCTCACCTTCAGCTGATGATAGCCTGTTCTTAAGTCTATCTTTGAAAAGTACTTCGCTCCCTTAAGTTGATCAAACAGATCGTCAATCCTAGGAAGCGGATACCTATTCTTAATCGTAACTTTGTTCAACTCCCGGTAGTCGATGCACCGTCTCATCGACCCATCTTTCTTCTTTACAAACAGAACTGGCACTCCCCATGGGGACACGCTTGGTCTGATGTAACCCTTATCTAACAGTTCCTGCAGTTGCACCATCAACTCTTTCATTTCTACCGGTGCCATTCGATACGGCGGCTTTGATATTGGTGCGGTTCCCGGTGCCAAATCGATAACGAACTCGGTTTCCCTATCCGGCGGCAGTCCCGGAAGTTCCTCGGGAAAGACATCGGTGAAATCTCTCACGACTGGTATTTGATTCATCTCATCCCCGACCTGACGAGTATCGACCACATGGGCCAAATAACATTCGCGACCCTTCTTGAGTAATCTCCTTGTTTGCATCATAGTAAGACAACAAGATTGGCTTGGTGACTTACTGCCGTAAAATACCACCTTCGACTTATTAGGAGTCTTTAGGTGTATACATTTCTTCTTACAGTCAATAACTGCTCCGTGGGTTGATAGCCAATCCATTCCCAAGATTACATTGAACTCTCCCAATCGAATTGGTATCACATCCACATTGAGCTTAAATCCTCGCAATTCAACACAGCAATTCCTATGAATGTGTTTTACAGGGATAATTTCTTTGTTTGCTACTTCTACGTTCATAGGGTGTTCTAACTTTTCACAAGGTACATTTAACTATCTAGCAAATTCTTCGGAAATAAAAGAGCAAGTAGCACCCGAATGAAATAACACATATGCATTTATATCATTGATTGGGATGATACCTGACACCACGTCCTTGGATTCCATTGCATCCTGGACGGTCATATTGAACGTGCGGGCTGTCGGCCTGTTGGCTTGACTGGATGGTGGCCCGTAGTTCAATCGGTTGCTGTTTCCACTGTTGTTGTTGTTTCGGTTGCCACTCCCGGCGTCGCTTTTCTTCTTCGGACAATCCCTCATTTGGTGGTCGGGTGCTCCACATGAAAAACATCCCCCCTTTGGCTTATTCTGACATTGGGGAGCCATGTGCCCCGGCTGTCCGCAACGGTAACACACATTCCTTCCCTTCATACATTCCCCGGTGTGGTTCTTGCCGCAATTATTACACCTGCCTGGTTTCTTTGCCTCCCCTCCAGACTGGTTTCCTCCGGGTTTATTGCTCCCGAAAGATTGGCTCTCACTCCATTTGCGCTTATTGGGGTTGCTGCCCCCGCTGCTCCCTGCCTTCGGGCCCTCATGTCCCTTCTTCTTCTCTTGGTTGTATTTGGCCAGGGCCTCACTGCCACCCTCTGCAATGATTGCCCTCTCCATCAATTCTGCAAATGTTCTGATTTTCAATACCGCGACAGAACGGTATAACCATGGTTTCAACCCTTGCTCAAACCTACGAGCTTTCCTTTCCTCGGTGCTGACCTGGTGAGTTGCAAACCGTGCCAACTCATTGAACTTAGCTGCGTACTCCGCCACAGACATGTTCCCTTGTTTTAGTTCCAGGAACTTGATCTCCATCTCTTGCTTCATGCTCTCTGGAAAGTAATTTTCCAAGAACATTTCCTTAAAACGATCCCAAGCGACAGTGCCTTCTTCCACTCGGCCTCTGTTGGCCTTCCACCAGTAGTTTGCCTCGCCTTTTAACATGAAGGTAGCAAAACTTGTTTTCTGTTCCTCTGCCACCCTTGCCACCTCAAAGACCTTCTCTATCTCTTCTATCCAGGTCTGCGCTTCGATTGGGTTAAGAGTCCCCTTGAACTCAGGTGGTCCGACCAATTTAAAATCTTTAAAGTTTGCCAGATGATGCGCTGGCTCAGCTGCGGCTTGGGTTCTTCCAGGTGGCGGTCTTGATTGCATGGCCTCTGCCAGCATTTCCGCAAACATTCTCATTGGGTTGGTTTGGTCTCCAACCTCACTTTCTGACTCTTCGACCTGTCGGTTTCGTGGTCGTCCCCTTGGCGGCATGTTTGGATAAGGAAAATCCGCTGACTTTTACCTATAGTTTTATATTTTACATGACATGTTATTAAAATAAACAATTAAAGGTAAAATATCTATCAATACATTGATTTAAGTGAAACATCCGCATTTATATTCATATACCACTGTTTGTTACAAGACGAAACCTGTGGCATACTGCTATAAATGCGCCACTGTGTGCCCTATCATCACTTCCCCTGAAACAAAAGGTGGGGAATGATACTGCCCATCCTCTAAGGCAACAAAATTTGAGGTTTGACTACTACCCCAACAAGAAAACAAATATAATGTTTCACAATACAAATATGCATACGTCCCTAATATAACAAAAGGTGGGACTGACTGTACTAGCAACTAATCCACCATCCTATCCCATCACTATACATCATGACGGATCCGAGCCTGCTGGCCAGAAGAGAATGCTCCATCCCCGATCCTGCGACGAACAGAGCGACTGGACTCCCCTACCTCAGTCCGGGGTCTCCTGTAAGCTGCATCTAGGGCATGGCCTAGGGTCTCTATCCTCACAGCTCTGGCCTCCAACTGGTCCTTCAGCTGATCAACCCTCCTGGCCTCCCTGGCCCAGGCCTCCCTGGCCCAGGCCTCCCTGACGCGCATCCTCGCAGCCACCTCCAGTCCAGCCTCGAACCTCATAGCCTCCTGTTTCGCCCTCAGGTGGGCGATCTGTAAGTCCCTCTGCTCCAGTCTCTCCTTCAACTCAGCGTTTCGGGCCACTAGCTGATGTAGCAGTGGTCCGACCTGCTGTGCTGAGGACTCGTAGCCCTGCAGCTGTACCTTGGCCACCCCTAAATCATGCTCGAGCTGGTAGGCCAGGTCTCTGTACTGGTCCTCCATAAACTGATGGGTCTGGTTTTGCTCCTCCAAATGAGCAATCCGAGCTTCCAGCTCCTCATTTCTGCCAGTCAACCCCTCGATGATATCATCAGCAGTGGACCCCATGCCATCCACGTAGGCAGGTGGCTCCTCGGCCTCGGGATCCTCCTCCTCAGATTCAGGGTCCTGGCTACCGGACCTCATCACCCTACCTACCACTGGCTCTGGTAGCTCCCTCTGGTAGTCCTCCTCCGACTCGGACTCCTCCTGTAATAACCCCGGGGCAATAGGAGCATAGCCCACCAGCTGCTCCGCAACTACTGGTATGTCTGTAAATACCTCCTCCTCACGGGCTCCACTGGTCTCCCCTACAGCAGCCATCCTACAAACACACAAAAACTAACATTAGTACAGCAATAAAATATATTCATTGAAGAAATGAAGTTATATTTCATTGGGTACTACTCGACTCGATGAATTCCCCAATTCATCAAAACCACATATGATAAATCTCCTCGATTTATCTCCTAATACTCAATACGAGTTTACTATGAAGGTTATAACCTAGGTTTCGCGATCCTAAAGTTTATAACCTATGGCTCTGATACCAACCTGTGACGCCCCCAAATTCGGATCCCCAAATACCCGGATCCGATCATCACGATCCAACATAAACATCCACCTATAACAACATATGGTATCTAAAATGCGGAATAAAATAAACATACGTTGTTCATTACAAGGTGTTACTAGTCCCAGAATACGATTAACCTTAAACATTTACACAATCCATACCCTAAATAGCTATCAGGGTTTAAATTACATTAACAGTAATTAACTAACACATGAATCTAAAGTCTGCTACGAGAAGTCTATCATTTCATCTTTTCTTTCCCTTTGTTCTTCCCTGACGTCTCGGGTTTAGCTGCAATGAAGTCATGATATAGCAAGAATGAGCAACGAATTTGCCCAGCAAGTTTAAAGTGCAACAATAAAGATATATCATGATGAAGGGATATTAAAGGGATTTCAACAATAGGATAATCAGAAGCAAGAACATTAAATGCTTTTAGAACAATTGATAGTCAAATAGACTTTGAACGATAACTTCCAGAGGAGTCAATAGCTGGTTGACCCTCTGGTTACTGGCTACAGAATAACGTACTTGAGGGGATCAGCCTCGCGTACCCTATGTATATGCATAACATTTAATTCTGCTGTTTGTACCTTATATACGGTACGTGGGGTACTCCCCTATAAATAAAGGGGTGTTCATACAGTCTAAGAATCCTTACCATTGATTGGTACGGATAGCTTTTATAAATTCATACTTGCCTGACCGAACAAGGGTTCAGACTTAACCATGAGTAGTTCAAAATTTCTGAACTTAATTATACGAATTCAAATGCGCGAGTGCGAATGTCCAATAAATATACAGATGTGGAATAATTTTAAAAGTAATTAGACCACTTAAAGCGTGCTCGGAAATAAGATTCAAGCTTAAGGAATAACTTGCAACAATATATACCTTTTTGCACGAATTAAAAATAGTGCATAAGGCTTAGAAATTTGCTCAATGTAAAAGTTGAGTAAAAAGAACTTGCAATAATGTAAGAAGTTTAGGGTTAGGAACTTGCCTGTTTGCTCAGCTACAATTTAAATCTTAGCTTTAATTAATTGATCTCGAGTGACCTATCATCGGGTAAAGTCGATTTATCAATTAACAGTTGTATATTGGCACCTCTTACTATACCTTTTACTCAACAGGTAAAATTCATCATCTATATTTAATTACTAATTAACATTAGCTAAACAGAAATTTATTGATGACCTTTAGCTATTAAAAATAATTGTTAGCTAATCGTGATTACTATTCTCGAGGGTTCAGATTATTACCCTTACTGTCCCTAAATATGGGTCAACAATCTTTATTTATTATTAGAATAATAAATTCATCATGGTTTAATGACAACTAACTAATAGTTAATTACACTTAATTACTATTTACTATTAATAAAATAATCTTTAAGTGTTTATCCTCATTATTTAATAAGGACTAACATAAAAATCAGCTTATTAATCCCCCTTATACTTAATCATTATTTCAGCAACGATTAAGTAATTCTCATCCTTATTATTTATTAACTTTATTCATATTTAATTATTATTATTACTAAATAATAATTAAATATTTATTATCTTTATTTATTAAATAATAAATAATTATTTTATTAACTTTATTCCTATTTAATTATTATTAAATAATAATTAAATATTTATTAAATAATTATTTTATTAACTTTATTCATATTTAATTATTATTATTATTAAATAATAATTAAATATTTATTATCTTTATTTATTATTATAAATAATTATTTTATTAACTTTCTTCATGTTTAATTATTATTATTATTATTAAATAATAATTAAATATTTATTAAATAATTATTTTATTAACTTTATTCATATTTAATTATTATTATTAAATAATAATTAAATATTTATTATCTTATTTATTATTTATTAATAAATAATAAATAATTATTTTATTACTTTATTCATATTTAATTATTATTTAAATAATAATTAAATATTTATTATCTCTATTTATTATTTAATGGTAAATAATAAATAATTAATTTATAAGTGCATTATTAGTTCAAATAATAACCACTAATTAAACCAACAGCAGTACATTTGATTATTATTAGATATTAATTATATAATAAACCATTAAGCTTCATTTGTTTATCTGTTTGAATTAAAACTAATGAATTGGACAACCAATATGTAAAATAATTCAATCATTGCATAATATTATTAATGGTAACAATATTATTTATTCCTTCCTGCCAAAATCAACAGCCACTATATCACAATACTGTCACAGGCTCTTGTAATCCTACTTCAAGCTAACCAGAGTTAGTATCCAACACAAAAAAAATTCCCAACCGATTCATGACAACACTGGTTTTAGTTTCTATGAATGATCAAATATTATCACATAATAATCCAAGTTCGATTTGCCTATGAACAATAGTGTTGACAGACACTTAGCACCAGAATGGAACACAACTGATTCAGGCATTATATCAAACACAGGCTGGGCGTTCTAAACCGTAACACTGTCCTATTTACTATACACAATCATGTTGCCCGAACCTTTTGGTTCTTCCTTACCCAGATTTTCCCCAACAATTCAGCAACAAAGTTGATTCAACAAACAAATAATTCCATACACAGGTTTCCCAAAATAAAGCCAAGACAGTTAAATGGGTTACAGGAATAAACATCCCAATACAGAGTAACCATATACTAATTACAGTAGTATAACCCAGCAAAATCGGCAACTACACCGAACACAATAGCAACAAAATTCGACTGCTAAAATGAAGGAATTTATACAGCAACATGGTCCCTAATACAGAAGAACAATAACCCAATACAGGGAATTGATTGAACCAATATAGAGAAAATTTTTTTTAATTTAAAGCTATTCAGTCACTACCTTGCTAACGATCGGACTGTCGTCTTCCTCCTCCTACCGAAATAGACTGTATAACCTTGGGACATTCACTCCAATTGAAACCCTCGTTCAACACCCCTGCTCCCTTTCTCACTTGAACCCTAATTTTCTAATTTGTATGTATTTTACTCCTAATTGGAACTTACAGGAACAAAGGAAGAATCGGCAGCTTTGGCAAGTGGGTGGGGGCTTCAATTTATAGAACAAAGTTTACCCAATTACTGGGAAAAACCCCAATTGACCTAACCATTGTCCAACGGTAGGAGGTGTAGGCTGTCAATCGCTCATATCAACCTATATATCCAAGCCGCGATTTCCCGGCAACCCTCGAGCTGTGAAACCCCACCAGTCACGTCGCCGCACGCCCTAACCCGTTGGTCCGTTCGTCGTGTGTCCAGTCGTCCGTGGCGAAACCCGCTTCGCCTGCTGGTT
The DNA here is from genome assembly GCA_034770075.1 of Aralia elata. NCBI lineage: Eukaryota > Viridiplantae > Streptophyta > Magnoliopsida > Apiales > Araliaceae > Aralia > Aralia elata. Next base: position 35,749,280 of record CM068385.1, read on the forward strand.
CTTCTTCACGCCGTCGGTCGATTCAAGCCCTTCGCCGGCGCCTTTTCCCCCGTTCTTTACTCGACTGATGGATTGAAGCTTTGACAGAGGGTTTGACTGATTCGCTGATGGATTGCTTCGATCTTGCTCGGCTGTTTGCCTTGAGGGCTTGAGGGTTTTGGCTTTCTCTCTCGGTTATCCCCAATTGATTTCCACCGGTCCTCATACTACCCCTTTTGCGCTACCAGTTTCCCTTATCAGCTAGGAGATCCGACCCGTGCCCCATGGTTTGACCCAACTGGTAGGAAAATAAGGAATGGAGTTGGGCCCGGGTATTTCAAGTACAAGTGGCCCAATCGAAAGAATAACAAGGAAATTGGATTTGGCCCAATAAAATAAAAGGAACATGGGTCCATTAAATTAACACCCTTATTAAATAATTAATTCAATGATTTAATTAGTTGAACATTTGTTTCAGTAAAAATTTCTTTTTCGAATTATTTAAATCCGATAATGATATAATAAAATTATTTATTAATTTTCTTCCCAATTTTCTTGTACTTAAATGTTAGGATTAATTTATAAATTTGAATAATACTACTTACATGGATCCAAATTAAATTCGTTAAGTTAAATTAAATAAAACGAATTTCATACGTTAAAATAAATTGTACAGGATTTTAAAAATTTCTGGGCATTACATTTGGAATATCGAACGTCGCTTTCTAGCATGGTAAAACAATAGAGTATTAAATATTTAATATGAGTTTGTTGTGTCACCATAAGGCAAGTATTAAATATTTAAGATGTTGCTTTATCACATTTAATGCTTATAAATAGACTGGACAATGCTGTTTTGTTGTGTCACCACAAGGACAGTGTTTTTCTTTCGAATATATGAAAGTGCTAGGATGGACTTAACTTGGATAATTTTGATTCGGATGTGTCACCACTTGATCAAAATAATCTAAGAGGCAAAATACAAGGAGTTACATAGAGATGTAATTGACAATAGTTGTCTACCTATTTATTTATATATCGTTTGTTGTGTCACCACAAGGCTATATACATTTGAAATGGGATCCTTAGTCTTACTAGCAAATCTTTAATTAGAATTGCCGAACTATATAAATTGAGGGTAAAATAGTTTGATGAAAAAGTGAGAGATACCAATTTAAAATAAAGACCTAATTTATTTTGGTAATTAATTAAATGAATGTATGCTAAAATGTTGTCTATTTCACATGCACAATTTTAAAATGTCAAATTCACTATCACTGCGTAGCATACTTGATGCTAACAAACTGACCGGACCGAATTACACGGACTGGTTAAGGAATCTGAGAATTGTTCTCACTGCTGAAAATTTTTCTTATGTCCTAAATTCGCCAGTCCCTGCAAGTGTTGCAGAAACAGCCTCTGGGGAAGAGATTGCTACTTTCAGAAAGTGGCAAGATGATGCAATCTTGGCTCAATACATCATGCTCGCATCCGTGAGTAACGAGCTTCAGCGTCAGCATGAAACTATGGATGCTCCTACTATATTGTTGCACCTCAAAGAGTTGTATGGTGAGCAAAGTAGGACTGCTAGATATCAGATATCTAAGGAGCTCTTCCGATCTCGTATGACCGAGGGCACTGCTGTTGAGACTCATGTCCTTAAGATGATCAATCTGATTGAACAACTTGGACAGCTTGGGTTCGTGATGGATGGGGAGTTAAGTTAAGATTTGATCTTGCAGTCACTCCCGGACACCTTCTCACAATTTGTTGTGAATTTTCACATGAATAAGTTGGACGTCAGCTTGCCTGAGTTACTTAACATGTTGAAAACTGTTGAAGGTCACTTCTCGTCCAACAAGAACCAAGTCTTACTAGTGGATGATTCTTCCAAGAAAAGGAAGAGGCCAAAGGTATCTTCTGAAAAGAAGAAAAACAAGAAGGCTAAGGGCAAGGCGAAGAGAAAGGATAAAAAGAAACCTGATCCAGATAGCAAAGGAATTTGTTACCATTGTAATAAGCCGGGACACTGGAAGAGGAACTGCAAGGAGTATCTTGCGGACCAAAAGAAGCTTGGAGAAGCTTTGACTTCCGATCTAGGTTTGTTTATGATTGAAATTAATTTTTCTGAAAGTCAAAATTCTACTTGGGTATTGGATACCGGCTGTAGTTCTCACATATATAATAATATGCAGGGACTAAGCAGAAGTAGAAAGCTGAACAAGGATGAAGTCGTCCTACGAGTGGGAAATGGAGCAAAGGTTGCTGCATTAGTTGTAGGGACTTATTGTTTAGCACTGCCTTCGGGCAAGTTCATTAGTTTAAATAATTGTTATTATGTTCCGACACTCATTAGAAACATTATTTCAATTTCTGTATTGGATATGGATGGCTTTGATATTATAATAAAGAACAATATTTGTTCTATTTATAATAAAAATATTTTATATGGTGTTGGGAACTTACTGAATGGACTGTACATACTTGACTTGCATGAAAATATACTTCAAATTGAACAAACTAAGAAAAGAAAAAGAGATGATGTTAATTATACCTTTATGTGGCACTATAGACTCGGTCATATCAATGAAACAAGATTATCCAAGTTGTATAAAGATGGACTTTTAGAGCTATCTGATTACGAATCATATCCAACTTGTGAATCTTATCTCATGGGTCAGATGACTAAATCCCTTTTTAGTGGAAAAGGAGAAAGAGTTACAGAGTTGTTAGCATTGGTACACACAGACGTATGTGGACCTATAACAACGAATGCACGAGGAGGGTATTCTTATTTTATTACTTTCACTGATGATCATTCTAGATTTGGATATGTGTATTTAATGAAATACAAATCTGAATCGTTTGAAAAGTTCAAAGAATTCAGAAGTGAAGTAGAGAAGCAAATTGGTAAGAGTATTAAGATTCTTCGATCGGATCGAGGAGGGGAATACTTGACCAATGAGTTTCTCAATTGTCTCAAAGAAAATGGTATAATCTCACAATGGACTCCACCAGGAACGCCAAAGTTGAATGGTGTATTTGAAAGGAGAAATTGAACATTGTTGGACATGGTTCGTTCCATGATGAGTTTTACCAACCTTCCAATATCCTTCTGGGGTTATGCCCTAAAATCGGCTGCATACCTAGTTAACAAGGTACCTACCAAATCCGTCCCAAAGACCCCATATGAGATATGGACTGGGAGGAAACCAAATATTAAGCATGTTAAGACTTGGGGTTGTCCAGCTTATGTCAAAAGTTTTGAGCATGATAAGCTGAAGACTAGATCCGATAAATGTAGATTCGTGGGATACCCTAAAAAAACATCAGGGTATTATTTCTATAATCCTACTGATCAAAAGGTGTTTGTTGCGAAACACGCTGCCTTCTTGGAAAAGGAGTTTATCCTTAAAGGGGTCAGTGGGAGCAAGATATATCTTGAAAACGTTCAAGAACCATAAAATACTACGGATCAAAGTCAGGTACCTGACCAAGTAGAAGAACCTACGGTACCACTACCTATTCGTAAATCTAGAAGAGTACCGAAGATACCTGATAGGTATGGATTCATCATAGAGGACGATGATGAGGTACGCATCATAGATGATGATGATCCATTGACTTACAAAGAGGCTATGAGTAGTGAAGACTCAGAGAAATGGCTAGAAGCCATGAAATCCGAGATGGACTCCATGTATGAAAAACAAGTATGGACTTTGGTTTCACCACCTGAGGGCATTAAGCCTATTGGGTGTAAATGGGTCTTTAAGAGAAAGACTGGAGTAGATGGCAAGGTAGAGACCTATAAGGCCCGACTGGTTGCAAAAGGTTTCAAACAAAGACAATGAGTTGACTGTGATGAAACCTTCTCACCAGTAGCTATGCTCAAGTCCATTCGGATTTTACTTGCAATTGCAGCTTATCATGACTACGAGATCTGGCAAATGGACGTGAAAACGGCCTTCCTCAATGGAAAGCTTGAGGAGAATGTATATATGATACAACCAGAGGGTTTTGTTTTAAAGGTTGGAACAAACCAAGTCTGTAAGCTACAACGATCCATTTATGGATTGAAGCAAGCTTCTCGAAGATGGAACATCCGTTTTGATGAGATAATCAAAAAGTTTGATTTTATCAAAAATAAGGATGAACCATGTGTGTACAAGAAGGTTAGTGGGAGCGCTGTTTCATTCTTTGTATTGTTGATGACATATTACTGATAGGGAATGATGTTCCTATGCTATAGTCGATCAAAATTTGGTTATCTAAACACTTCTCCATGAAGGACTTGGGTGAGGCATCCTATAATTTAGGGATAAAGATCTATAGAAATAGATCTAAAAGGATGCTGGGCTTGACCCAAGAAAAGTACATTGACTCGATGCTAAAGAGGTTTAGCATGGAAGATTCCAAGAGAGCTCTCATGCCGATGAGCCATGGAATACATCTCTCCAAGAAACAAGCCCCAAAGACACCTAAGGAGAGAGACCGTATGAGTTAGATTCCTTATGCTTCAGCAATAGGATCTATCATGTACGGTATGATATGTACTAGACCAGATGTCGCTCATACACTTAGTGTAACAAGCAGATATCAGTCGAATCCAGGAGAAGAGCATTGGAAGGCTGTAAAAACATCCTAAAGTACTTGAGAAGAACTAAGGATGTATTTCTTGTCTACGGTGGGTCTGAATTGAAACTAGAGGGCTATACAGACTCAAGTTTTTAAACGGACCAAGATGACTATAAATCCGTTTCAGGGTATGTGTTTACCTTAAACGGTGGCGCAGTGAGTTAGAAGAGTTTCAAGCAGCAAACACTTGCTGATTCAGTGATAGAGGCAGAGTACATAGCTGCAAGTGAAGCTGCAAAGGAAGCTGTTTGGATGAAGAAGTTCATAACTGAACTTGGAGTGGTTCCTAGCATTAGAGGAGTCGTACCTTTATTCTGTGATAACACTGGAGCTGTTGCGCAGGCTAAGGAACCCAGGTCTCATCAGAAATCGAAACACGTGTTGCGGCGGTTTTATTTGATTAGAGAGATCATTGGAAGAGGAGATGTCACCCTAGAGCGTGTGGACTCTCAAGACAATATTACAGATCTATTTACTAAAGCTTTAACACAACAACAGTTTGATCGTCACTTAGAGAAGATGGGTATTAGATACCATGGCGACTGACTTTAGTGCAAGTGGGAGATTGAAAGTAGTATGCACACAAGCCAATCATATTTGATATGATATAGTATATACTTTGTAATCTTATTCATTTATTAATAAAAGAATTAATTTTCTTAAAAGGCATTTTACATTATCTACATGGTACTATTATATATTAAATGTGATAAACCCATAGTTTTGAGCAATGATTTTAGAATCATGATGGTGATCATGCTAATGAGATCTAAATTCTAGATAGCTCACAAACTAAAATTGTTCCTAATCGTTGGATTACTAAAAAGGGGATTAGTGAATCCGAATAGATTAGTACATACGTTGCTTGCTCTTAGGAAGAGGATGATTGATCTCATAATCATTTGTGTGGAGACACTAAAGCAAGTTTGTAGGTGCTTATTAGAGAATAAGTTCACTGAACGTGGCTCGCTAAGGAATACCTAATGGAGTTTTACTCGCCTGTCAATAGGAATTCCTCTAGTGATAGTAGTACAAGTGATCCTTGGACTTGAGATCATAATAGTATCTTGTGTATGATGAGTTATACTTTGACATGTCCCTTAAGACCTTTGGGATATATCAAAGGGTATGATTGGGTATAATAAGTTGTATATGGAGATAGGTGAATGATCAACAAATAATCTACCATGTCTAGTAAAAGATGTGAATGTCCTATGTGATTCGATAAATGACAACTCAGTAGTCCTTGGCCAAGGCAGAATGAAATTAGAAAGGAGTTTCTAATTTACATTATTTAGAGTTATGCATTTGGGAATCGAAATACATACAATTAAATAAAATAAGACTTGACAGTAAATCCATGTCTTATATTTAATTGGGACATTGTATGGTAGAAGGATTGAATTGCACGGTAACTATTTACTCAAAAGTTCTTTTGTGATTGATGTTAAAATCTATATTATCTGGAAAGTCGTTGATCGCTAAGGGGGCTTACCCTTATTGTAGAATAAATATTATTTATTTAAATGAATTAAATAGTTTAATTTATTTATTTAAATAAGATTAGAATTGTTCTAATTGATTTATTCACAACCGGTTTAATATGGAGAACCTAAAGGGTCACACCGCAAAAGAAAAATATATATTTAAGAAGTAAATGGCATAATTATAATAATAAGTTAAGTGTATTTAATTTAGTCTATGAAGATAGAATAAATTAAATAGCTTAATATTTATTATTTAATATTTTGAAAATATTAAATATAAATTAATAAGAGGAGTCTTATTATTATTATTACTATTACTATTATTTAATTCCTAATAGGGATTGAGAATTAATTAATAGAACTATTATTTATTTCCTAATAGAGATTGGAAATTAATTAATAGAAGTACTCTCTCACGAATTCCTAATTGGATTAGGAGCATAATTAATTAAAGGAGTTTAATTAGAATATAAACCCTAATCCTAAATAGTTTAGGGAAGGGTTTTCCTACATCTATAAATAAAAGGAGTCTTATCATAGATTAGGGTTACACACTCTTGCATTAGATTGTGGAGAGTACTTATAATTTCTATAGAGATAGAAACTAGGGTTTTGCCAAATACCCAACTTCTTGAATACTTGTTCTTCCTTGGTGGATCACCTCTAGAGGCCAAACACTTGGGTGGCTAACGTTGATCAAAGGAAGGAATCACACCGTAGCATTCGAGGAGAACACGAAGGACTAGGAGTTGAACTTGTACCCGAGGAAGCTTTGTTCTACGAGGGTATAATTCTTATTCTCTTTCTCTTTCTCTTTCGTTTATATCATTAATTGAGCACATTGATCGATCATGGTGATGATTTGTATAAAATTTTAAAATCCGTTTTATCGCGCTTCCGCTCTATTTATGTAATTTGATTGCATGCTCGCGTTATATACAAACCTAACACTTCGTACCTGGGAGTAGGTTGAATTATATTGTAATAATTTAATATTTACTCTAATGTTGTAAGAATATGTTGAGTAGGTAGTATCTTGATGGCACCAGACTCGGGTTTGAAGATAGACTGGATTTTGGGGTTGTCGCAGTTGGTATCAGAGCTGATAGGTTATAAACCTTAAGTAAGGGTACCTTAGGCTATAATCTTAGAGAAGGACGAAGAAAATGACAAAGATGATAATAATAAACTCGAAAAGAGTTTAAGTACTAATAATCAAATTTAGAAAATTCATAAATGAGGAATTAAGATATAAATGAGAAGATTCAAAGAAGAATCTTGAAGAGTTATAGATGATGAAATACGGATTAAAGAAAATTCGTATTGAGCAAAGAGCAAGCTAGGATTGGGTGGGATTTCAATTGAGAACTCATGTGATAGCTGAATTGTACAAACCTTTATATGGGCAGGGGTTTTGTGCTTGGTTTAATGACCACTTAGTTTATCGCATTGATAATCGTTAAAATGTTGGTATTACGCTATCGATATATATATGGTGAGAAGGTGATTCTTTTCTCATGTGTATATTTGATAGTTAGAGAATATTAAGAATATGTGCGAGTTCTAAAACTCATACTTATGGTAAGTTTGTAACTCATAATCATATGGTATGTTTTCGAGCCCAAAGGGTATGGACAGTTTTTGATAAGTTCTTAAACTACATATTTCGATGACAAGTTCTTAAACTCATATTATTGTGGCAAGTTTCTGAACTCATAATGTATGGTAAGTTTGACAAACTATGTTTGGCGTATAGAGTCATAGACTAGGAAAGAAAGGTTATAGAAGGAGAATGATTAAGTGATATAGAATGGAGAAATAGGTATTCCAAATCTTCTAGCGATGCTAGATTTCAAGATTTATTGACATCGTGCTAATATTCATATTTTTGAAAAAAAAATATTGGATCAGATTATTGAACTGATAAGTTTTAAAAAGGTTTTACTATTCATCTGTCTCTGTTAATCTTTCTAGCTAGACAAAATTGATTTGAAAACATCAAAATATATTTTAAAATTGTCAACGCACCATTTAAAAACATGGTGTCGATATGACAAATGACGGAATCATCAACGCACAGTACAATGTTGTGGTATGATCATAGAACCATCACCGCACTATTATACCATGCGGTATAAGAAAGTCATAAAATGATTTCCATTTTATATTAGTTATTTTATGAATTATGTCAATGCCAATTGTTTCGGCTAGGCAAAATTAATTTTGAAAATATCAAAATGTATTTTTAAAAATTATCATCACAGTATGGTGTGAATATGACAAATGATGGAATCATCAATGCAATATAACCTAGTGGGGATGTGATCATAGAATCGTCAACCCTCTATGGTATGTTGTAGTATGTCAACGTCATAAAAATAATTTTTGAGTTTATGAAAACTATCTCGGTGAAACTGGCCAAACAAATGTTTCAATTGATGTCCGAACAGTTTATATAAGTCTAAGTTATTTGATTCGGCTAGACAAATGTTGAAATATGCTTATGAATTCAAGCGTTCTTTGAGAATTAATGCCAAACCAAATTATTTTGGTGCAGAATCTTTTACTAAGTCTGAGGTGAACAACTATATTATTGGGGTATTTTATGTCAAAAAAATCCCGACCGGTTAGCTAAAGAGTTATGCACAACGCCAGAGTACAATAGGCTGATCCCCTAAAGTACAAACAGAGGAAGTTTACTGTATTTTTTATTGTAAATAGGCCTTACATAGAATGTTTACAATCTTAATGATTGTGAAACTCTATTTTTGGGTTTTAGTAGGGAATACCCACTAAACCTAGTAACGAGTTCATGGTCTTTATGACCCTCAACATAATATGAAAAGTTTTAAAAGAAATCTTTTACTTCCTAGTTATTCATACTACTTCACAATTATTGACCAATTGTTGAAGACTCTTGAAAGATATTCCGATATTCTTGAAATTGGATGTTTAGAAGGAATAAGTTGAGTAAAGATGATTATACTGTAATTTCGAGGGCAAAATTCTTAAAATAATAGGTGAATGTAATATCCTAGAAATTTTCCAAATAAGGAAAAGAATATTATAATGTAAGCAAAAATGTTATTTTCAGGATGAGGCTAAGTAGTTGATGATAGAATTCTGAGGATTATAATAATATTATGCTGGTGATTCCGGGGACGAAATCGCTATAAGGGGGGAAGAATGTGACGACCTGAGAAATTGAGTAACCATATAATTAAGGTTTAAGAATATTATTTAATAAAATAAAATTTTTATGAATAGTATTTCGTATATGTGATTTAAGGTCGATTAATGACCTAGTTTACATGTTACGTGATTATGTATAAATTTTGGGATTTTTGGGAGAAAATAAATTTTTTCGAGAAAAAGACGAAATAACACTATTCATTTTAAAAACGTCTTTTGCAACTTTTTTTAATTTTTCGAAAAATGTTATAGCGTTTATATGATGTCATGAGACATAATCTCTAATAAAATTCGAAAATGAATTTTGCGGTTTTTCGGATGTGGATTGAAATACGAAAGGCAACCGAGAATAATACTAGTATAATACGAATTATTATACGAGTAGAATACGAAAATGATACGAGTATAATACGAAATATTATACAGTAGAAATACGAAAGTCAACCGAAAAAGGGTGGTCAACGATTACGGCTAATTATTTAGTCGGAGTAACCGAAAAAGTTAGAAAATCTAACTAGAAAGAAATCGGGTAACCGACCGAGTTTGGAAATCTAAACCCTAATTGATTATATGAAAGGGCAAAATAGAATTTTTGCTAACCAATTGAATTATGAGAGCTAACAAGAAAGAAACTAGAAAATATAATAACTAATTAAATTTAGTTGGACTAACTAAGCCTAAAAATATTAAGTTTTGGCTAAGAATTTGTAAATGGCTTGGTTAGGAAATGAAAGGGGCTTGGCTAAGTTAGTGTGGCTTAAGCCTTGAAGCCATGGCTTGAAGACTTGAAGCCAACTATTGTAAACTTGGAGCCAAAGCTTTGGAAATTGCATGTGTCACTTGATAAATGAGATGAGGGCCATGTGTCTTGTTTATATAATTCAATATAAGGTGAATTAAATTTGGAAAAGGAAGAGAAGAGAGAAAGTGGGCGGGCACATGATGAGGGGGAAGAAAAGTGATGAGTCACTTTCTATTTTTGGTAAGTTTTGATTTAAGTATTTTGCCATTTAATGCTTGGTTCCCTTTAATTCATTTAGTTTAGCCAAACAAGCCCTTAAGCAATCATTTAATTCCCTAGCTCCTAACCTTGGTTAATCTAAGGTGTTGGTGGATGGTTGGATGAGAAGGGGTTGGTGAGGATTAACTCAAGTATGGTTAATTCACTTAACTCAACCAATGTAAGTATACTTGCATTTCTCATTTCCTTTCACTAAGTAAGTAAATTAAGAGAGAAAACAAGAGAGAGAATAGAGAGAAAGACACGGGTGGAAGAGGAGGAAGAAGAGGAGGAGTAAAGTAATCATCCAGTAACAAGTAAAGAAGAACTAGAAGAAGCAAGAAGAGGAAATCAAGAAACCTAACTTTAAAACAATTCCTTAAAGCTTTATGTATTTATATTTCTTTGTTTTGTTGGGTTGTTGTTGTTATTATTTATGGGGATCATGGTGGATCCAGAAGTTATAAGGAGGAATATGATGTATATTATATATTTAAACCATGTAAAAAATGGAAGGAAATGAACCCAAGCATACAGGATGAACAAAACCTAATTAGTGGACTGTTAATGGACTGATTTGGGACTTTTTGTTGTGATGTTCCAAATCTGAAAATTTGGTTCCAGGGTGTTATGTTATACTCTTATGAGTTATGAACATCACCCAATTGGAATGGAGGAAAAAGCTTTAGTAACGAAGTCATGGCGATTTTTTTTAAAACTAGTTAAAAGGGTAAAAAATCAGTTGGTACACTGACTTTAGAGTCAGTTTTTTGTAGTATAAGGAAGTAGAAGGCTCAAGAACGGACTAATTCTGACTTGGAATGAGCGAGTTATGACGTCGCAAAGTAGGTACGAGAAGAACAAAAATTGCCCAGATAATAACATGGCATACAGTGAGTTTTCTTCTAAAGTTGACACTAAAACAGACAGGTTAAAGCTGTGTGGATTATAAGAAAAAGAAATTTAGCCTAAAGTAGACACCTAAACAGAATGAGTTAAGCTGTCTGCATTTAATGAAATCACATACAGTACGTGTTGGTCTTAAGCAGACGCCTAAGCAGACAGGAATTAGTCGTCTGGATATTAACTAAAGTAGAACTTGACCTAAAGTAGACACCAAAGCAGACAGGTTTTACCTGTCTGATTTGGACCTGTAGCAAATGATTTAAAAGTTTGGTCGCATTGACTAAATTTATAAAACGCGAACGACCTAAAGTGAGAAAAATTGTAAAGTAAACCAAAGTGTGTTGTTTTTCAAAAGCCGAGTAGTCGAGCAACATTATGTTACATTGTTCCGAACATTATAAGACAAGCGTAATAAAGATTAATTAAAGATTGATATAAAATGTCTTAAGTTATGAGACGTGAGCATCATAGGACTTTAGAACCATGAACGAAGCTAAAAGAGAAATATATCGGGGCGTATAAAGTTAAGTACGTTATGTCTAGTTATAAAACCTGAACATCGTGAATTATGAAATAAGCTAAGATAAGCTAGAGTAAACCAATATTTGGGGTCAATACTTGACTAATTGGTATGTTCGACCTTAATGATATATGTAGGTCGATTGATGAGCAAGTTAGCGTAAACTATTAAAGAATGCTTCAGGCAAGTTTCCTAAAGTTACTCAGATATTTATTTTGTGCAAGTTTTCTAACTTGTGCAATGTTTTATATTGTACAAGTGGTCTATGTTTTCGCAAGCTTTCTAATCTTGTACATTAATCATTGTGTGCAAGTTTGTTTTACATTTATTCAACTTCATTTTTGTGAATGCCTTGAGACATTTAAATCTTCAAATTTACTCAATGTTTATATATTGTGTAAATTCTAGACTTATACAAATCTTTTAGCATTTGTATAAGTGTTTCAGCTATCCTTTAACATAAATTGTTCAAACTTTAATGTTCTATGTTCCTGAACTATTTAAGATGTACGTCAATGTCGTTTGTTCCGGCAATAATGTGTTATGTGAGTAAATGTTGTAAATGTTTAAAAATAAAAGGAATCTAATTTATTCTTGTTTATTCAAGCTACTTCATAACTTTTGTTCAGTTATTGAAATTTTCATAGAACGAATATTTAATTCTTGATTTTGTTGTTATTCAACTGTTATGACTTGCTGAGCAATCAAATGCTCACTCTTGCTTTAAATAAAATATTTTCAGCAAAGTTAGAACGAACCGAGGAATCCGGTGAAGACTAAGGAAGAAAGATTAAGGTTTTAGATATAAGAATTATATGCATTTGTTGTGACTTATAAAGGTCACCAATGTAATATTGTAATAGATATTAGACGATGTATTAGTTTAGGTCTTCGTACCTGGGAGTAGGTTGAATTATATTGTAATAATTTAATATTTACTCTGATGTTGTAAGAATATGTTGAGTAGGTAGTATCTTGACGGCACCAGACTCGGGTTTGAAGATAGACCGGGTTTTGGGGCTCTCACAATCCTTATTCTCACTAGCAAATCTTTGATTAGATTTGTCGGACTATATATATTGAGGGTAATATAGTTTGATGAAAAATAGTGGGAGATACCAATTTAAATAAAAACTTAATTTATTTTGGTAATTAATAAAATGAATGCATGCTAAAATGTTGTCTATTTCACATGCAGAATTTAAAAATGTCAAACTCATTATCACTGCATAGCATACTTGATGCTAACAAACTAACCCGACCGAATTACACGGACTGGTTAGGGAATCTGAGAATTGTTCTCATTGTTGAGAAGATTTCTTATATCCTAAATTCGCTCGTCCCTGCAAATGTTGCAGAAACAACCTCTGAGGAAGAGATTGCTTTCAGAAAGTGGCAAGATGATACAATCTTGGCTCAATGAATCATGCTCGCATCCATTAGTAACGAGTTTCAGCGTCAGCATGAAACTATGGATGCTCCTACTATATTGCAACACCTCAAGGAGTTGTATGGTGAGCAAAATGTTAGGTTTGTATATTACGCAAGTACGCAGTCAAATTACATAAATAGAGCGGAAGTGCGATAAAACAGATTTTAAAATTTTTTCATACAAACCATCACCATGATCTTTCCTTGTGTTCAATTATCAATTAAACGAAAAAGACATAGATAGAGAATTATACCCTCGTGAATCAAAGCTTCCTCGGGTATAAGTTCACCTCTAATTCCTCCGCGTTCTCCTTGAATTCCACCGATTAAATTCCTTCGCTTTGATCAACGTTAGCCACCCAAGTGTTTGACCTTTAGAGGTGATCCACCAAAGAATAATATCTATTCAAGAAGATGGTTGTTGGCAAAATCTTAGTTTTTATCTCTATAGAAATTGTAAGTACTCTCCACAATTCTAATGAATAGTGTGTAACCCTAATTTATAACAAGACTCCTCTTATTTATAGATATAGGTAACCCTCCTAAACTATTTAGGATTAGGTTATTTGTTTTAATTAAACTCTTTTAATTAATTAAACTCCTAATCCAATTAGGAATTTATGAGAGTACTTTTATTAATTAATTCCCAAACCTTTTTAAGAATTAAATAATAATAATAGTAATAATAATAATAAGACTCTTCTTATTAATTTATTTTCAATATTTTCAAATATTAAATAATAAATATTAACCTATTTAATTTATTCTATATCCATAGACTAAATTAAATACACTTAACTTATTATTATAATTATGACATTTACTTCTTAAATAAATATTTTTCTTTTGCGGTGTGACCCTTTAGGTTCCACATATTAAACCGGTTGTGAATAAATCAATTAGAACAATTCTAATCTTATTTAAATAAATAAATTAAACTATTTAATTCATTTAAATAAATAACATTTATTCTACAATAAGGGTAAGCCGCCTTATCGATCAACGACTTTCCAGATAATATAGATTTCAACATTAATCACAAAAGAACCTTTCACTGAATAGTTACCGTACAATTCAATCATTTTACCATACAATGTCTCAATTAAATATAAGACATGAAATTACTGTTAAGTTTTATTTTATTTAATTGTATGTATTTCAATTTCCAAATGTACAACTCTAAATAATGCAAATTAGAAACTCCTTTCTAATTTCATTCTGTCTTGGCCAAGGACTACTGAGTTGTCATTTATCGAATCACATAGGACATTCACATCTTTTACTAGATGTGGTAGATTCTTTGTTGATCATCCACCTATCTCCATGTACAAGTTATTATACCCAATCATACCCTTTGTTATACCCTAAAGGTCTTAAGAGACATGTCAAAGTATAACTCATCATACACAAGATATTATGATGATCTCAAGTCTAAGGATCACTTGTACTACTATCACTAGAGGAATTCCTATTGACAGGGGAGTAAAACTCCATTAGGTATTCCTTAGCGAGCCACGTTCAGTGAACTTATTCTCCAATAAGCACCTACATACTTGCTTTAGTGTCTCCACACAAATAATTATGAGATCAATCATCCTCTTCCTAAGAGCAAGCAACATATGTACTAATCTATCTGGATTCACTAATCCCATTTTTAGTAATCCAACGATTAAGAACGATTTAAGTTTTAAGCTTTCTAAGAATTTAAATCTCATTAGCATGATCATCATCATGATTCTAAAAGCATTACTTAAAACTATAGGTTTATCACATATTAAATAACAACACCATGTAGATAAAGTAAAATGCCTTTAATACTTTTATTAATAAATAAATAAGATTACAAAGTATATGCTACATCATATCAAATATGATTGGCTTGTGTGCACTAATGAGTGGGTTTTACACCTACGAATTGAGTACGTTTAACTTGATAATTTGTGAGTTCTTAAGTATTTTAAGTTAGGATTAGGTATTTATAGTGTTTTTATGTTATTTTGTAGGAATAAACAAGGAAACGCAATCCGAACATCTTTTGGAGTACAACATGCGAGCAAATGTGAAAAGGGAAGATTGCAGGGCGTTTAACATTAAAATGGATGCATATTCTTGGTTTGGAACTTGGATTTTATTGTAGATTTACTTCTTAGCTTTCCGGAACATCTTAAATCACCCCAATCGGAGTTAGGATGCGAGAGTTATGACATTTTTATCAACAGAGATCAAGGTTTGGAGTTGTCATTTACATAGCAGTCACTTAAAGCTCAATTTCAACCATTCTCCAACCTGAATCTCTTAATGCTCAAAGAAAGAAAGTAGATCTCGTCGATATCTTCGATTTGATAGGTGGCAGGCCCCGAAACTCCTCCCGGATCAAAAGTTATGACTATTTTACCAACCGATGTCTGAGCAGAATTTGGTCTGGCGCGGCCGCGCCGGTTCCAAGTGTATTTTGGGCGCGGCCGCGCTGGTCTGCAGAGTGAAAACATGACTTCTGGCACCTGGGCGCAGCCGCGCTGCTTCCTAGGCCAAATATGGCGGCCGCGCTGGGTCGGGTTTTTAAAAAGCTTATTTTTGACCCGCATTGAATAGAACAAGGATTATAACTTCTAATTGGTTTAGGACTTTAACTAGAACCTATAAATACATGATATGAAACATAGAATAAGGGAGATTTTGCTACTTTTTGCTAACCCTAGTTTGGGAGAAAGAGAGGGAGGTTTGAAGCAATTGAGCAAGCAAGAAGGATTCATCACAAGAGCTGAAGGAGAGACTCAAGGATTGCAATTACAGAATCTATTCTCTTCCCTAATCTTTTATTTTGTATTCTTGAATGCTTTATCAATTATGGATTATGGATTTTAATTCGATTATGAACTAATTTCTTTTTAAGATTACAATGGATCTTAATGCGTAGCTTTTATTGATATGCTTCCTTGTTAATTATTATTGATTATTATCGGATTGTCTTTTATGATTTGTGATTAATTGCTTAATTGTTTGATCAACAATTACCGTGGTAATCTATATGAACTCGAGAGATGGATTATAGATTTAGACCTAATCATAATAGCATGTGATTGTGTATTCTGCTGTCGATGGAATTCATGATTTGTGTTTAGGATAGAGATATACCTATACGCTGCATGTAATCTGAAAGAGAACATGAGTTTTAAATCCTTTTTAATTGTAATTCACATAGAGATATAGTGAATTAGTTAACTATGGTGTTCATCTTAATTCTAGCTTTTGTGGATTTAAGTTGATTCGTTTATGATACATCGAGAGATGGTTATAAATATTGATGAGTTCTTGATTAACAATCCGGAATAATTAATATAATTTAATAGGAAGTATATTAATTCAAGTGAAACATTAAGGGAAATTGTAATCTTAAGCCTTTTTATCTGAATTCAATTCTTGGTAGTTAGTAATTAGTTAGTTTAGTACTTTATTTTCAAAATTCAAAATCTTTTATCGAATTGTTTAAATAAAATTAATTTGATTATGAGTTAGTATTTAGTAATTATTATTAAATAATTCTATGTGGGTTCGAC
Source organism: Aralia elata (assembly GCA_034770075.1). NCBI lineage: Eukaryota > Viridiplantae > Streptophyta > Magnoliopsida > Apiales > Araliaceae > Aralia > Aralia elata. Next base: position 35,765,987 of record CM068385.1, read on the forward strand.
ACTCTCTCATCACTTTATTACTTGTTGACCATGTACACTTGCACGTATTTATTGATTGCTAAATCTACAAACAAGTTTTTGGCGCCGTTGCCGGGGAATTAATTTAATAATTTTTACCAATATTAATTTCAATTAAATTAATCTTAATTTAAATATTTTATTTTTATTTTTTTATTTATTTCTTTTTCTGTTTTACTTCTTTTTGAGGTACACCATGGCCAACTTTGACTGTCAATGGCCTTATACAAGAATGACTCAGCCAAAAGTGACAGGGACTTGTGAACTCGATGATTTATCAGCGCAGTTAGAGACACTTTCGAGGAAGTTTGATACTTTAGCAACACAATCTATTCAAAGTGTAACGATGATTTGTGATTATTGTGCTGGAAACCATCTGAGTCACCAATATACTATCAGTTTTGAGTCGGTACAGTGTGGCGGTGACTACCCCAACAATTATGCATATCCTAATAATTATCATCATAGTTGGGGGTATCATCCGGATTTTTCATGGAGCCATAATAATCAAGTCCAAATCTTTGCTCCAAGCCAATCATGCACTGCAGAATTTCAGGATCCAGCCCCTCCACATGAAGAAGAAAGGAACTTAAGTTTAGAGGAGGTCTTGGCAAAGTTCATTACAGCTACGAACAAAAGAATGAGTGATCAGGATCGGCTGTTGAACCAAGTGGATTTAAATATAAAAAGCCAAGCAGTGTCGATTCGAAATCTTGAGAACGAGATGGGACAACTTATCAACGCCTTCAACAATAGTTATCATTGTGCATGACCCAATGACGTGGTTCTCGAGACTAATGGATTGCCCGCGCCAAAGCTACAACTGGACGTGCTAATTGATGATAATTCTGATATGGAGGAGAATAGTGGGGATCGGGAAAATACAGCCAAAGAAGATCTAGCCTTGAGTTCCAATGCTGATGATCCTACGTTATTAGTACCCCATATACCTTCTCCGCAAAAGCTCAAGGATCTGGGTAGTTTTGCGATCCCGTGCTCAATTGGTAGTCATATCGTCGACAAGGCTCTATGTGACAATGGAGTTAACATAAATTTGGGGCCATGGTGGAATGAAAGAAGGGACCATGAGATGTTAAATGAAACTCTAGTTGTGCTTAAAGAGGTTCAAGTCCATATTCCATTCAGAAACATAATTGGAAAAACGCCTAGCTATTTGAAGTTCATAGAGAATATTCTATCTAAAAAGAATAATCTAGATGATCTTGAAATTATGGCCCCTATTGCAACAAATCCCTCGAAAGCTACATTATTACTAATGGATGGAGGGTTCCTCAATTTTCGAAGGGGAATTGGATAGAAATTGAAGCAGTCAGGCTGAGACTATAAAACTTATTGGGAGGCAACCCAAGTTTAATTTTTATTTTTAGTTTTTATTTATTTTATTAGGTTTCATAGTAGTTAATAAATTTGCTTCTAATGTGTTTACAGGTTATTCGAGTCCAATTCAAGTGCAATGCCTTATTCATTCCGATGTGCCTAACCTATTCTTCAGACTTAGCAGACAAGGAGGAAGATTGCTATATTTTCAGGGAAGTCCTATGCTTTACTTTTTCCTATCTTAGCCATTGAGGACAATGTCTAGCTTAAGTTTGGGGGTGTGTTCTTATTCTATATGGTACTTGTGCGTTTAGGTTATTATATTTGCATTTTAGTTAGTATGTTTTAGGATAGATGAGCAATGGGTTGATTGAATCTGATTATGGCCAAGGATGAGAAAAAAAATATGTTTAATTTTTTTTATCTCACGGGAATTGAAAAGCATGTTTAGTTTATATTTTGACTTATGAGTTGGGTTTACACTATTTGTGATCTTTTTGAACTTCAAAGCACATATCCATCTGTTTAGCTAGTTGTGTCTTAAGAAAAAAAAAAATTTGTTGAATACTTGTGAAAGATATCATTGAAACTTTAAAATCTTATTTGAGCATCATTCAAAGCGAAATTTAGGCATTAACATAAGTTTGGGAGAAATCGTGGGTTATTAAAAATTTTGAAAATTGTGAAACCTTCCTGAGTTAAAATGATGAATCATGTGGTGGGTTGAGATGGAGCATAAAATGCACTCACCCATAAACACATGCACGAGAAGGAGCGTAAAACGCACTCATGCAAGAGAAAACGAGAGGGAGCGTAAAACGCACTCGTTCAATGAGAAGTGAGATGAAGCGTAAAACGCACTCACTAAAAAAGGAAAGAAAAATTGTGTTTTAAAATACTTGGGAAGGGTTCAAGTGTGTTTAAATGAATGAAATATCCTTTTGATCATCTAAATTTTATGTTTTGCCTTTATTAGCGAAGATTGATGTGAAAGCAGGTTTTTAGAGTTCATTTGAAAATGTTTTATGAGTATTTGATTATTTGATCTAGTGTGAGTCATGGCTAGTTGAACATTTGGATGCACACACACGCACTTAAAGGATCATGAGTAGTTGTGGAACTGATAATTAGGTTAAAATTTTAGGCTTTGCATGTTTTCGGAATTTTTTTTTCTTGAGTTAACATTAGAAGAAATCTTTGAGGCTATTATGAAAATTTGTATTGATTCATTACTCGAGTCGTGTGAGTTGATAATTTATGAGTTCTTAAGTATTTTAAGTTAGGATTAGGTATTTATAGTGTTTTTATGTTATTTTGTAGGAATAAACAAGGAAATGCAATCCGAACATCTTTTGGAGTACAACATGCGAGCAAATATGAGAAGGGAAGATTGCAGGGCTTTTAACATTAAAATGGATGCATGTTCTTGGTTTGGAACTTGGATTTTATTGTATATTTACTTCTTAGCTTTCCGGAACATCTTAAATCACCCCAATCGGAGTTCGGATGCGAGAGTTAGGACATTTTTATTAACAGAGATCAAGGTTTGGAGTTGTAATTTACATAGCAGTCACTTGAAGCTCAATTTCAACCATTCTCCATCCCGAATCTCTTAATGCTCAAAGAAGGAAAGTTGTAGATCTCGCCGATATCTTCGATTTGATAGGTGGCAAGCCTCGTAACTCCTCCCGGATCAAACGTTATGACCATTTTACCAACAGATGTCCGAGCAGAATTTGGTCGAGCGCGGCCGCACCGATTCCAAGTGTATTTTGGGCACGACCGCGCTGGTCTGCAGAGTGAAAGCATGATTTCTGGCACTTGGGCGCGGTCGCGCTGCTTCCTAAGCCAAATATGGGTGCGACCGCGCTGGGTCGGGTTTTTAAAAAGCTTATTTTTGACCCGCATTGAATGGAACAAGGATTGTAACTTCTAATTGGTTTAGGACTTTAACTAGAACCTATAAATACATGATATGAAACATAGAATAAGGGAGATTTTGCTACTTTTTGCTAACCCTAGTTTGGGAGAAAGAGGGGGAGGTTTGAAGCAATTGAGCAAGCAAGAAGGATTCATCACAAGAGCTGAAGGAGAGACTCAAGGATTGCAATTACAGATTCTATTCTATTCCCTAATCTTTTCTTTTGTATTCTTGAATGCTTTATCAATTGTGGATTATGGATTTTAATTCAATTATGAACTAATTTCTTTTTAAGATTACAATGGATCTAAATGCGTAGCTTTTATTGATATGCTTCCTTGTTAATTATTATTGATTATTATCGGATTGTCTTTTATGATTTGTGATTAATTGCTTAATTGTTTGATCAACAATTACCGTGGTAATCTATGTGAACTCGAGAGATGGATTATAGATTTAGACATAATCATAATAGCATGTGATTGTGTATTCTGTTATCGATGGAATTCATAATTTGTGTTTAGGATAGAGATATACCTATACGCCGCATGTAATTTGAAAGAGAACCTGAGTTTTAAATCCTTTTTAATTGTAATTCACATAGAGATATAGTGAATTAGTTAACTAGGGTGTTCATCTTAATTCTAGCTTTTGTGGATTTAAGTTGATTCGTTTATGATACATCGAGAGATGGTTATAAATATTGATGAGTTCTTGATTAACAATCCGGAATAATTAATATAATTTAATAGGAAGTATATTAATTCAAGTGAAACATTAAGGGAAATTGTAATCTTAAGCCTTTTTATCTGAATTCAATTCTTGGTAGTTAGTAATTAGTTAGTTTAGTACTTTATTTTCAAAATTCAAAATCTTTTATCGAATTGTTTAAATAAAATTAATTTGATTATGAGTTAGTATTTGGTAATTATTATTAAATAATTCTCAGTGGGTTCGACACGCTCTCATCACTTTATTACTTGTTGACCGTGTACACTTGCACGTATTTATTGATTGCTAAATCGACAAACATGTATGCTACTTTCACAAAGTATGACTACTAGATATCAGATATGTAAGGAGCTCTTTCGATCTCGGATGATCGTACTTGTAATTTCTATAGAGATAGAAACTAGGGTTTTGTCAATACCCTTCTTCTTGAATAGATATTATTCCTTGGTGGATCACCTCTAGAGGCTAAACACTTGGATGGCTAACGTTGATCAAAGCGAAGGAATTTAATCGATGGAATTCAAGGAGAACGCGAAGGAATTGGAGGCGAACTTGTACCCGGGGAAGCTTTGATTCATAAGGGTATAATTCTCTATCTTTGTCTGTTTCGTTTAATTGATAATTGAACACAAGGAAAGATCATGCTGATGATTTGTATAAAAAATTTTAAAATCTGTTTAGTGTGAGGCCCCCAAATTCTCTACACTCCCTGTAGCAGATTTGGTGCTCACGTGAGACTATTTTACTATAAATATTCTATAATATATAACTTCTATTTATCGAAGGTTCACAGTATCCCACAACAGATAATAGTTCTTGTTAGAACGTTATCTGTGTTTGGATACCCTCACTTGGATGTATAGATTCATATCTTATGGATATCTCTTTTATATCGATATTCCCAATCTATCTGACATTCATAATATTAATGATAAGATTGTTCTTGGAACTGAGGAGCGCATTCCGGTAAAGATGGCACCTTACCGACGCTCATTAAGTGTAACCTCAATGCTTACAGAACTCCCAAGATCATTTAAATACCCTCATTCAGATGTATAGTTCATATAGATATTGTACTAGATCAAGTACTATTTTCTAACTTAACTAAGAATGTAAATACAACGCAAGAGATGTAACAAAAGATGATATATATTTCATAAGCTTAAGTTTGGTTACAACATTCTAAGTACTATGTTCTTATTACAACAAAGTCTTATAAGACTTGAATTTATTCGAAACAGTAATTAAAACTAATTAACACGGCCTTTTCCCTTGTCTGTCCCTGAAGTTCTGGATTACCATCTAAAACTACAAAAGAAAGTTTTTTGCAAGGATGAGTTACAGAATGCTCATCAAGTTTAATTTCAATAATATAAACACAAGGTGTTTGATTAGAAAGAAGTTCAAAAGCTTTTGCCAACTAAGGGTTCAATACATGAACCATGTGTTCCAACCAGTTCTATCAGCCTTCAATGACTTAGAACAACTTTGTTCGGATATCTTATAGCGGATCTGCTTAATCGAAATACCTTAGGAGTATGCATATCATCCTACTCGTGCCCAACATGCACTAGATTTCAATATATTATCGACAATAACAACCCATATAGGGTGTTTGTAAATTCAGTTATAAGATGTCGTACCAAACAATTTGGCTTGACACAATAATTCATGCTCGGATAAATAATATATGAATAATAATTCATTTCTTAAGTTATGCTGAATCAAGAAGCAATAATTTCACAATAATTGATAGCAAGATGTATAATACTTACATAAAGGTAACAAGGTTTGGAGAGTTGCATGTGCGTAGCACGTTTTGTTCACACTGTTTATCAACGTTGGGTAGTCTATTTATGTCTATTCATATCAATAATAAACATTAGAATCTATAATTATACTTATCTAATTAAACTATACAAGTATCGTTAAGGTTCGGCGCTGATTCGGCCTTTCGATAACGCTATTAGACACTTAAACACGTAGGTTTATCAATAAAATTTTAGTTAATAGCTTAAATATTAACTTAGATAATTTAATGATCATTTATAATATTTTTAGAAACTTCATATTATTTTTAAATAATTTTTACAAGCTTTGTAATATTTTTAAATAATTTTTACAAGCATAGAAATATTTTTAAATGATTTAATTATCATTTATAATATTTTTAAAACATTAATATATTATTTAAATAATTTATTTATCATTTAGAATAATTTTAGCCATTTAAAATATTATTTAAATGATTTAATTATCATTTATAATATTTTTAGAATTTTAATATATTATTCTAATATATTTAGAAAGTAAGTATATTTTTTAAAATGATTTATTTATCATTTATAATAATTTTAGAAAGTTAGTATATTATTTAAATTTTATTAATTATCATTTAAAATAATTTAAATACATTAATATCATTTTTAAATTATTTAATATAATTATTAAATAATTTATTATTATTAATATTCAATTAAATTAAATAATTAATAAAATTTTATGTCAAAATATTAAAAGTTACTAAATATAATTAAAAATAAATTTTAATATTTATTTATTAATAATTTAATATTTATTTCTAATTTATTAATTATTTTTATTAATTTTTATTTAATACCGTCTCAATAAGGCTTTAACGACGGTTAGCGTCGCTAAAGGTGTTCTTGCTGGGCGGAAGGAGATTGTCGGCTAAAGGGCCCTATAGCGATGGACATCTGTCTCCGTCGCTATAGGTGTTCTTCATGGGCTGAAGAACAACTAGTCATGGTCTAACAGGATACTTTGACTCACTTTAATTCCTTGTTGCTTATTCGTTTGAGTTAATTCTTTATTGCTCGTTATAGCCAACATGGCAGAGTATAACAACATGCTTTAATCTGACCTTAGGTATTTCATATCTAAGAGATTTGATCAGGTCAAACTAGCTAGTTCAACTATTCTTGTGGTTTCTGGGTTACCCAGAAACCCGTCAGTCATTGTCCAAATGGGACTTTTAGCTTAATTTAATTTTCATCTGGTGAATGTTTTTAGTGTTTAATTGGTTTGTACTTGGAGTCTACATGGCAAGGAGCAACGACATGTGTTAATTGTAAGTTTGCAAAATCACAATCATATTGAAATACGCAACGGAAAATGGAAATTAAAATTTTTACAACTTATCCATGAATCACCTTATACATAGCTATTAATTGAAGAAGAAGATGAACAAGAAATACACTTTAATAGATCCAACCTTTGAACCACTACAAGATTTACTCCTTGTTGATTTCTTCAAGCTCCTCCTTTCTTTGTTCCTTGGATTAAACACTAGCTTCAAAGTGTATGAAGCACTCTAGAGGTGATCCACCAAGAATGATTATATGGAACAATATTTGATTTTTACAAATCTTGGATGGCTAATCCAATAAGTTCTTTTATCCCTAACTCTTAAGAATAACAAGAACAATACATGAAGAACACTTTGAAGATTTGATCAACAACTTGATCTCTAATTTGGTGTTCTTGAGATGGAGGCTACTAGTTCATAACTTAGTTTGCTTAGTTAGGTTAATTAGGAGAAACCCTAATTTTTTTTAGTATTCCACCAAGTATAATACTTACATAATATGTAAGTATCAATATTCTCCTAACCCACATGTTTTGTATTTAAGCACTTAACACATGTTTTGCAATTATTTAACCAAATTCAAATTTGCATTTAATTTAAATGATATTTACATTTCATTTAAATTAATTCTTAATCTAATTAAGAATTAAATGATAATAATAATAATAAGATTTCTCTTATTAATTTATAATTCAATATTTCTCCAAATATATCATTATAAATATTAAGCATTTCAATTTATTCAACTAATAAATTAAATACTTAATTTATTATCATTAAGCCAATTGTTTCTAACATAATATTATTCTTTTTGCGGTGTGACCCTTTAGGTTCAGTATTATGCCAGTCATAGAATAAATAAATTAGAACTATTCTAATATTATTTATAATGAATTAAACTCCTTTAATTCATATATAAATAAATATTATTTATTCTACATCATGAGGGACACCTTACGATAATGTATCATGACTATCCGTATAATATGAAATCAATGTTTAATCACATAGAACCTATTCAGCAGTAGTTACCGTACAATTCAATCCTTCTACCATACAATGCCCCGATTAAATATAAGACATGGATTTACTGACAAGTCTTATTTTATTTAATCATATGCATTTCGATCCAAAAATGCACAATTCTGATTAATGTAAATTAGAAACTCCTTTCTAATTTTCATTCAACCCTGGCCAGGGATTTTTGAGCTGTCATTTATCAAATCGCATAGGACATTCTCTCCCTTTATCAGAAGTGGTAGATCCTTTGTCGATCATTCACCTACCTCCGTGTATACTTTATTATACCCGTACATACCCTATGACATACCCTAAGGTATTAAGGAATATGACAAAGTATAACTTAACATATACAAGGTACTATGATGATCTCAAGTCCAAGGATCACTTGTACAACTAGCACTTAAGAACTTCCCTATTGACAGGTGAATAAAACTCCTGTAGACACCCAAATTTTTCACTTCGTATACTAACCTTGACAGGAGGGAAAATTCGGCAAATGAACCGGCCTGCGAGAGCGAAGGATGGACAAGGGCGAACGCTCAACACCATCGCGATGATTGGCGACCAAGGCTGACGTGATGATAAGGCCATCCGAAACGGGCATTCCCGAATAAGGTGGCACGTCTCCCGGAAATTCCCGGACTGCAGAATACAGGTCTGTCAGCGAAAACTGACGTTACGGCACGAAAATTGAGGCGTGGCACAAAAATCAAGAAAGTCAAACCGTCCAGCCGTGGATTGATCTGCGGCCAAATAGTGCACCTTTTGAAAACACGGAACTCGAAACACGGAACTCGAAATCAGGCGAGTGGAAGGCAGGCGGCCAGTCAGCCGCAGATTAATCTGCGGCCAGCCGCAGATCAATCTGCGGCTGGCTTTGGTCAGCCTATTTCAGCTCAGTTTCGTGCAGCATACAGGGAGTTGAGAAATTTGAGAGATTAAGAGAAGAAGGAGGATTCAGCAGCAGCAAGAAGCACGGAAATAGAGAGGAAAAAGAGCAAAAATTTGCAAACAAATAGGGAGAAAAGAGAGAAAAAAAGAGAGGATTTATTTCTTTTGATTTTGATTGTATCAAATACACTCCTTATCCTATTCGAATATACAAGTTCACATCCATTTGAGATCAATTGCAAGGTGAAAATTTCTATTTGTTCTAGCAATTCATATCATATTGATTGGTTAAATTAGATGTAACTTTCATGTATCTTGTTGAACAATCATGGATTAGGGATCATTAGCGAGGGTTCCATCGGAACAAAATTTTTCCTAATAACCCGAGGATATCCGATTGGTGAAGTTTTTTTAGTTTGTTTATGATGATTTAGTGGATGTAATTTATTTAGATTGTCATTTTCGGATATCATGGTGTATTAAGTAAATCCGTGTGGATTAGTTTTGTAGTATTCATTTTGTAGGTATGTAGCAATATCGGGTGTGAGCCTAGGAACGCGACCCCGTGGTCCAAATCCGATGATGGACGTTTTGATATATGTAATAGATTCAAGGTGCTCGTTTGTAACATGTAATTGTCGGGCCTTAAAACGACGCTAGGGCGAGAATCGGGTTTAAGGCCCCGTAATAGTGGAATATGTGATTGTTGGTGTTCGGAGGGTGTCTTGATGGCTTACATGCCCATGGATGGCCCCGACGCGTATCTATGCTTTAGTTGAATTTCGTGACACCAAAATGATTTCAAAGAATTAAACGATAAAGATTTTTCTAAAATCAATCAAAGTAGGATATTAGCATCACGAGGCTAAAAATTGGAAATGCTAACGAAAGTCGATTCCTATTCTACGAGAAAGCTAAAAAGAAGTTGTTTTCAAATGTCACAAAAATGGTTTTTTATAAAAAGAACTAAATGTTTTATTGAACCTTGATACATAGGGCGAAAGAGATCCTAGAAATTGCCCATCATTTATGAAAGCAACGTATAAATCTCGATTCCTATTTTTGCTAAGGCTTAATAAACTCCTATTTTTGCCAAAATGACACCTAATGAAATTCTCCTAGTTTTGACAATTAAAATCAAACCTTTTTCATAAAGCTTTCTCGTGTATGCCGAAAAGACATTCCGAAGCGTTCCCAAATTAAAGCACGACTTTCCCTAAAAATCCAAATGATTCTTTCATGCAAACTCACCACGACATTCACATAGACACACACACACACGCGCACATAGACTCACACATTCAAGAATTAAAGGATAGGAAAAGCATCAAGATTGCGGTAACCGTGTTTCACGGAAGTCGAGGGGTGCCTAACACCTTCCCCTCACTTAAGCAAGCCCCCGAACTCTATGAATCTCGATTCGCAGACCAATTAATTCGGAGTCACATATGAGCCAGCGATTTACGAAAACGAAACTCGGATGAGTTGGTACATCCATTTCAAATATACCAACTGGCGACTCTGGTTAATTGGCTCATCATAAAAAATGATCTTTCAAAACCCCGTCGACATCAATGCCGATCTTTTCCAAAAAATCATTTAATCGAAGGGATAAAAATCGGAAAAGGACAATATCGCGAAGGAAAGGAGGCGAGAACCCGGCGTCGACAGCTGGCGACTCTGCTGGGGAATCATTAGAGGGCTTAAGCCGCGTTTAAATCTTGATGCTATCCTATCCTTTAAAAATTCATGAATATGTGTGTGCATGCGATATTTTGATCATTTTTACTTTTGTTGTGTGAATGTGTGTTTTGTCCAATGAGTGAATGATTGAATGGGATTGCTTTAATTTAAAGTAAAATCATTTGCATACGGTGAGGACGATGAATGTGAATGTATGTTGAGAGAGTACCTCCTCCTGAGGCGAACCTGTCGGTTGCTTATTACTGGACTCGAAGGGCTGCTCCCCGGAGATGGCTCAGGAAACGCACCACCCAAATCCGCTCCAATCGAAAGGATTCAGACGAGTAGATTGCGAAGATATGGGAACCTTCATGCCGAAAAGCCCGTGAGAGTAACCCTAGGATAGGTCAGCCTCTGATAAACCTAACGAAAGGGAAGCTTCTTTATGCCCTTTTATCGTTCAGTCAAATAAATAAATGTCATGTAAATGGCATACAACTGTCATACCGTCATCATCGTAATAAATATGTCATGTATCATGTGATTACATCACCTGCACATATAAAGAGAATACTGACATGGTTTTGCAGGAAGGCCATCCGTGCCACGTACCAAGTTTTCTAAAACTTCTAAATATTATCCTGTCATCAAACACTGACCTTGTTTTGCAGGATAAGATTTAGAGGACCGTGAAGGCGTGGCATAGCGATCACAAAGAACCCGGATTAGGGGCATATTCGACCACAAAAAAAAGGGGGAAAAAGAAAAAGAAAAAGAAGAAAAAGAAAAAGAAATAATAATAATCATGCATCAGTGTTGACATGCATCTGCCAATTCGTAACTGGCACAGTACTAAGAGGCCGTAAAGTCCATAGTCCATCCATCTAAATGACAGAGGCCGATAGCCATGAAGTTACAGTTCTGCCACTCCAACAATACGGCCGAATACGAGGGATTCATCCTAGGACTGAGATTAGCCCTGGGAATGGGAATCCAAAAGATGATAGTAGTTGGAGACTCGAATTGGTCATCCGACAGGCCATGGGAATATACAGCACCAAAGGGCATAAATGGGACCTAGCTACAGGACCGCTGAGATATCTGGAAGCCGAAGAAGCCCATAGACAACTGAACGAAGTACATGGCGATGTGTGTGGAGCCCATATGAGCAGAGCATTTTTGGCAAAGAAAATCGTGTGAACGGGTCACTACTGGCTAACCATGAAAACTGACTGCGATGCTCATGTCAGGAAATGCCATCAAAGGCCAAGTCCATGCCAATGCGATCCATGCACCTCCTAATGAGCTCCATTGCTTGACCTCACCGTGGCCAGTTGGACCGTGCAGCGGGTGATATCCAGGAAGGGGTAAATCCAGGAGTATGGCAGTGAATCCCGACCAGTAGAAGATCAAGGGGTTTTAAAATTCTGAGTTTTATTTCAAATCCATGCACGCTCATGTCATTTTGTCATGTTATCCAAAAGGAAGATCATGTGCTGAAATGTGTTATATATATGACAAGCATTTATTGTTTTATGGCAGTACCCCAATTTGAGGCATTCTAGCCCGACAAGCAATATGGCCAAATTTGAAGGAGGATCACGATTTTGGTATAAAGCTAGATTTCGATCTGATGGCGATTGAGCAAAACGAGACAGATATCGACAATACGCCTGACGAGATCGAGGGATGGGTCGAAGATAAACCCAAAACCGACTTAGACCAAATCATCGCCATCAAACATCAGAACCCCCAAACGATCACGAAGAACCCGGAGTAGGGGCAAAAAAAAAAAAAAAAAAAAAAAAAGCAACTTAACACTGGATCAAAAATCCCCCAAACCTTTCAACAGGTCAAAGGACCGGATCTTTTGTCAGCCCAGTGAGATGCCGATGCAACCAGTACGAGGGAGATCACCAGAAAAACAACTTAACGCTGGGGCATTTGTCAACTACCCGGGAAATGATGGCGTGCAAATTGGCACCCATGCGACAATCCCATCAACATGCACCATCATCATCAAATGCTACCTCATGTCTTCAATCTTCAACGGTACGATCATCTGGCATTTGTTAAGCATAGTTTTCCTGGGATACGATGATCCGCGTGAGGGGGGATTTTATTTGGCTTGATAGGAATCGGATTATTTATGACAAGCAATCGTGGAGCACAATTGTGAGTATGATTAGACGAAGAAGGCTATTCAACCTTTTGATCGGGTACAAAGCCTTAATTCAAAGCAACGTTTGCGACATAATCGACCTCATGTGACAGCCTTCACTTTGCATTTGCACAAACTTTCAGTGTGGGGTATAAAACTGTGACGACGATGATGGCAATTAACATGTAGTCAGACAGTCAATAATTATCAAGCTAATATCAAGAAGTCAGACGATAAATGATTATCAAGCTAATGTCTCGAATCGTGGCCTGGGTTATTCGAGTAATTAAGCCCGAGGGGTGTCTCTACACCTGGTGCCCTAAAGCCATCTGGTTTGGGAGTCGCTGGCCCAACACTCGTTACATGGGTAACTCAGAGCCTAAGAAAACAAGCATTAAAGTAGAGGAGGCCCGAGCAGATTCGAATCGTGGCATGGGCTACTCGAGTAATTAAGCCTAAGGGGTGTCTCTGCATCTGGTGCCCTAAAGTCGTCCGGTTTGGGAGTCACCGGCCTAACACTCGCTACATGGGTAACTCAAGCCTAAGAAAACGAATCTTGCGCAAGGTCAAGCAATGAATGAATGGTGCAGACCACCAGCTTGTCTCGAACCGTGGCCTTTGTTACTCGAGCAAATAAATCCGAAGGGGTGTCTGTACACCTAATGCCCCAAAACCAGCTGGTTTGGGAGTCATTGCTCCAAAACTCGTTAAATGGGTAACTTTGAATAGCCTAAGAAAACGAGACAAGTGAAGTGGGCAAGGAGAAAAGATAATACGAAAAAACTCTTGGCCTTAAACAAGAAGTCATGGAGGAAAAACCCCTACTGAATGCTACATCGCATAGTGCATTTGTCATATGACGTCAATCCTGCTAAGAACGTTGTCGAGAATGGAGACAGGATACCTTTGACGAGGGAGGGTAGTTCTTTTGAATTCGACCGTACTCACGTACAATGACCATGAATGCTTGAAGGTATTCTTACGATTTCATAACTCGTTAAATAGAAAATCATCAACTCACGAGGGAGTGAAAATAACTTCCAATCTAGTACATTCACGGTTCACAACTTGCTAGATTGTGCGATCAACAGATATTCAATTTCATGTGCTTTAACTGCATTTACTCTTTTGTCGAGATTATAATATCTTTGTGTTGAACTAACACTAACTGCCCGAGCCTTCAGGTTTTGGCATTTGTTAGTCATCTGATGTGCAGGATCTTACAGAGATGTGGATAACTCAGCACGGTCAACATCGCGAGTTTCCAATAGAAATCCTTGGTAACAACACGTGCCAAGGCTGGGGCAGTTAAGAATCGTGAAATGGAAGGAAGCTGAGGCTGCACAGAACTCCTCATCATTGGGCATCTCCCCAATCATGACTATCACTGCCTCGACATCCAAATGATCCACGTGCATGAGCATATACAAGGATGATATAATGCGGGACAACAGCATATCGGCCAGCAGAAATGATCAAAAGGCTAAGGGGCCCGACATAGCTGTCGATCATTACAGAGAGCGAAACAGACTGCCTCAACTCGATGAAATGAAGACGACCAAGAGCAGGCAGAGTACCAAACCAATGTTGAAGTCTAGAAATTACATGTCACGACGAGGCGGGATCCAATCAAATATTGGCAAACAATGACGACGGTCGAATCGTATCATTTGACTGAACAGGGGTCATTTCTATCTAAACATATGTGTGCACATGCATCTGTCCATAACATATCTTCCAGATCATGCATAACATCTGTTGCATGCATACATGTACGATCAAAATGAAAATCTTCAGGGAAAAGACAAGCACGTCGCTTTCAACCTCACAAATGATCAGACTGTGATGGCTTTTACGGCATGGTACGTGGACGATGTTGGTGGGAGATCCAGGACAGAAGCCGATCACACATCCCACTTCAAGAAATCACTTAAATCAAATCAACAATCCCTGGAAAGGGCTGGTATCCAAAAATCAACGATCCCTGGGAAGGGCTGGTATCCAAAAAATCAACGATCCCTGGGAAGGGCTGGTATCCAAAAAATCAACGATCCTTGGGAAGGGTTGGTATCCAAAAAATCAACGATCCCTGGGAAGGGCTGGTATCCAAAAAATCAACGATCCCTGGGAAGGGCTGGTATCCAAAAAATCAACGATCCCTAGGAAGGGCTGGTATCCAAAAAATCAACGATCCCTGGGAAGGGCTGGTATCCAAAAAATCAACAATCCCTGGGAAGGGCTGGTATCCAAAAAATCAACGATCCTTGGGAAGGGCTGGTATCCAAACAATCAACGACCCCTGGGAAGGGCTGGTATCCAAAAAATCAACTAACACCCTGGGAAGGGCTGAGATCCAAACAACTAACACCCTGGGAAGGGCTGGTATCCAACCAATCAACTAACACCCTGGGAAGGGCTGAGATCCAAACAACTAACACCCTGGGAAGGGCTGGTATCCAACCAATCAACTAACACCCTGGGAAGGGCTGGTATCCAACCAATCAATTAACACCCTAGGAAGGGCTGAGATCCAAACAACTAACACCCTGGGAAGGGCTGAGATCCAAACAACTAACACCCTGGGAAGGGCTGAGATCCAAACAACTAACACCCTGGGAAGGGCTGAGATCTAAACAACTAACACCCTGGGAAGGGCTGGTATCCAACCAAACAACTAACACCCTGGGAAGGGTTGGTATCCAACCAATCAACTAACACCCTGGGAAGGGCTGGTATCCAAACAATCAACGACCCCTGGGAAGGGCTGGTATCCACACAATCAACGACCCTTGGGAAGGGCTGGTATCCAAACAATCAAAGACCCTGGGAAGGGCTGGTATCCAAACAATCAACGACCCCTGGGAAGGGCTGAGATCCAAACAATCAACAAACCTTGGGAAGGGCTGAGATCCAAACAATCAACGACCCCTGGGAAGGGCTGAGATCCAAACAAGGTGGTGAGTGAACCTGGGAAGGCATCCAAGCAAACCACAACAAGGTGGTGAACAACCCCTGGGAAGGGCCAATATCCAAAAAGTGAGCGATCCCTGGGAAGGGCTGAGATCCAAGCAAACCCCGACAAATGATGACATCTGTAGAACAGTATCAAAAGACTGTACAGGGGTCATTTTTCATCAAATCTACATTTTAAGTTGTGTCACATGCATTGAATAGATGATAACTCTGTACGTGATCCATGCAGGTTAAGTGTCAAGGTCCTAACCTATCTGAGTCAAAGGCAATGGCTGCCAAGGACGATGTACGAGGATGAACTCCAAGGATGCCTTTCAAGCTAGTTAGGAGAATAACTTCCTTTGATGACAATGCGATGGAATAAGGCGATTACGAGATGGGTGACCGGATACGAGAGTCGGCCCCGACAAGACAATCGACCGGAGACGAGACCCGGCGGTTACGAGACGATCGATTGGAAGACAAAACCCGACGACTAACAGTGCGGTTGGGGATTGAGGCATTGACACCTTTACGAATGTTTTGCATGCCTTACATCTTGTGTTGCATCATAAGTTGCATGTGTTGCATCATGTATGTATTGTCATTCTTGTGAACTGTCATTCATGCACCGGGTGTCTATTTCTTTATCCTGTTCATTTCATTTAACATTTCATAAACAATGATAAAGAGGGGCAGCTGTAGACACCCAAATTTTGCACTTCGTATACTAACCCTGACAGGAGGGCAAATTCGGCAAATGAACCGGCCTGCGAGAGCGAAGGATGGACAAGGGCGAACGCTCAACACCACCGCGATGATTGGCGACCAAGGCTGACGTGACGATAAGGCCATCCGAAACGGGCATTCCCGAATAAGGTGGCACGTCTCCCGGAAATTCCCGGACTGCAGAATACAGGCCTGTCAGCGAAAACCGACGTTACGGCACGAAAATTGAGGCGTGGCACGAAAATCGAGAAAGTCAAACCGTCCAGCCGCGGATTGATCTGCGGCCAAATAGTGCGCCTTTTGAAAATACGGAACTCGAAACACGGAACTCGAAATCAGGCGAGTGGAAGGCAGGCGGCCAGCCAGCCTATTTCAGCTCAGTTTCGTGCAGCATACAGGGAGTTGAGAAATTTGAGAGATTAAGAGAAGAAGGAGGATTCAGCAGCAGCAAGAAGCACGGAAATAGAGAGGAAAAAGAGCAAAAATTTGCAAACAAATAGGGAGAAAAGAGAGAAAAAAAGAGAGGATTTATTTCTTTTGATTTTGATTGTATCAAATACACTCCTTATCTTATTCGAATATACAAGTTCACATCCATTTGAGATCAATTGCAAGGTGAAAATTTCTATTTGTTCTAGCAATTCATATCATATTGATTGGTTAAATTAGATGTAACTTTCATGTATCTTGTTGAACAATCATGGATTAGGGATCATTAGCGAGGGTTCCATCGGAACAAAATTCTTCCTAATAACCCGAGGATATCCGATTAGTGAAGTTTTTTTAGTTTGTTTATGATGATTTAGTGGATGTAATTTATTTAGATTGTCATTTTCGGATATCATGGTGTATTAAGTAAATCCGTGTGGATTAGTTTTGTAGTATTCATTTTGTGGGTATGTAGCAATATCGGGTGTGAGCTTAGGAACGCGACCCCGTGGTCCAAATCCGATGATGGACGTTTTGATATATGTAATAGATTCAAGGTGGTCGTTTGTAACATGTAATTGTCGGGCCTTAAAACGACGCTAGGGCGAGAATCGGGTTTAAGGCCCCGTAATAGTGGAATATGTGATTGTTGGTGTTCGGAGGGTGTGTTGATGGCTTACATGCCCATGGATGGCCCCGACGCGTATCTATGTTTTAGTTGAATTTCGTGACACCAAAATGATTTCAAAGAATTAAACGATAAAGATTTTTCTAAAATCAATCAAAGTAGGATATTAGCATCACGAGGCTAAAAATTGGAAATGCTAACGAAAGTCGATTCCTATTCTACGAGAAAGCTAAAAAGAAGTTGTTTTCAAATGTCACAAAAATGGTTTTTTATAAAAAGAACTAAATGTTTTATTGAACCTTGATACATAGGGCGAAAGAGATCCTAGAAATTGCCCATCATTTATGAAAGCAACGTATAAATCTCGATTCCTATTTTTGCTAAGGCTTAATAAACTCCTATTTTTGCCAAAACGACACCTAATGAAATTCTCCTAGTTTTGACAATTAAAATCAAACCTTTTTCATAAATCTTTCTCGTGTATGCCGAAAAGACATTCCGAAGCGTTCCCAAATTAAAGCACGACTTTCCCTAAAAATCCAAATGATTCTTTCATGCAAACTCACCACGACATTCACATAGACACACACACACGCGCACATAAACACACACATTCAAGAATTAAAGGATAAGAAAAGCATCAAGATTGCGGTAACCGTGTTTCACGGAAGTCGAGGGGTGCCTAACACCTTCCCCTCACTTAAGCAAGCCCCCGAACTCTATGAATCTCGATTCGCAGACCAATTAATTCGGAGTCACATATGAGCCAGCGATTTACGAAAACGAAACTCAGATGAGTTGGTACATCCATTTCAAATATACCAACTGGCGACTCTGGTTAATTGGCTCATCATAAAAAATGATCTTTCAAAACCCCGTCGACATCAATGCCGATCTTTTCCAAAAAATCATTTAATCGAAGGGCTAAAAATCGGAAAAGGACAATATCGCGAAGGAAAGGAGGCGAGAACCCGGCGTCGACAACTCCATTAGGGTTCTTTAAGCGAGTCACATTCAGTGAACTTATTCTCTAATAAGCACCTACACACTTGTTTTAGTGTCTTCACACAAATAATTATGAGATCAATCATCATCTTCTAAAGATCAAGCATAGTATATACCAATCTATCCGGATCAGTAATCCCAATATTAGTGATCCAACGATTAGGAACATTTTAGTTTTTGAGCTTTCTTGAATTTAGATCTCACTAGCATGATCTCATCATGATTCTAAAAGCATTGCCCGAAAACTATAGGTTTATCACATTTATTAATTCAACCAATTAATATGGATAAAATATGCCTTTTATTCTATTATTAATATTTGAATAAGATTACAAAGTAAATGCTTATTACATCAAATATAATTGACTTGAGGGCATATTACTTTCATTAATATCTCATTAATCATATCATACATGAAAGATATAAGCTGACCAAACCTTATCAGAAGGCTGTCAGTATGTTCTTCATATTTCTAGGTTACCTAGAAACAGCAAACGTGGTCGGTCAACGGGTTTTGACCACCCATATCTTTCAACTGAAGTATTCTTTTAGTGTTCTACCAATTCAAATCTATAAACCTCATGGCATATTATAAATACACATTTTAAAACACATCAAACGACCAATTTAAGCCGATCAAATCGTGACAAAGTGGCTTGTCAGACAGTTCTGGGCTGTCAAGAACAGTTCATGTTTTTCATTATTTTTGGCCATTTAAACGTTATGGATCCATGTTTTATCAACCCAGATCATTAAATAACATGTTATTACATATCCCTAAACATCTAAACATAACATCTAACAAAACTTTAAATATCTAGTATAAAATTAGGGTTTTTGCACCTTTTTTTGAGCTACTTTTGATCTGATCTTTTTGATTCTTTTCTTGCAATAGCAGAGGCTTCTTATGGTTTGATTATAAGTGTTTAGGCTTCAAAATTTCATAGCTCTTATGATCAGATTACTTGTCTATTTATAGAACTTGCAAATTTAGGGTTTTTAGGTCTTTTTTCCAATTTTGCCTCCACAAATATCTTTACCTTGTTACTTGTGCTACTTGCAATTTGATCCAAGCCTCCTACTTGTACTGGAGCAAGATCAGATCAAGCTAGCACACTCCTCACTCAATTCTAATTGGTTAGTTTGTTAATTTTAGGTTTAATTAACACTAATTAATATTAGATTTTTGTAAATCATATTTATGATGTTTAGTTATGTTTAGTAATACTTTAATTAAGTTTATATATCATAATTAAGGTTTATCATTTCATAATTAAGGTTTAGGAATTTCATATTTAGAATTAGGGTTTACTAATTAGGGTTAGGGTTTTCCTAATTTATGAATTAGGGTTTAAATCCTTCAATTAAGTTTTAATTCTAAGTTAATGATTCATAATTTATATTATGATCCATTACTTAAGATTTAGTAATATTAATTAGGATTCTTGTGTACCAATTATGGTTTCGGTTCGTAATTTCAGTTAACAACTATCAATTAGGGTTTTATAATTCAAATTATCATTTTAAACCCTAATTAACTTATTTAAATTTTTATCAGTTAATATATTATTATATTAACTTCGAAGCACGACAAATCATTTTGTCATTCCCAAGCACGACACAACAACTTACTAGAATAATTTGCCGGGATGCTTCTCGGTGAAATCGTGGGAAGCACGACAAATTATTTTGTCAGTGTAAGCACGACTAAGTAGCTTCAGAAAAAAATTTATTTGACCTAATTCATTAATAAAATATACAATCACATAACATAAAGTCGGAATAAGAAATTTTATTTAATAAACACATAATTTACATATATGAATCTTATTAAGGTCTGGAATATCACATTCACTCTTTCTAATAAGAATTTCATCCTCGAAATTATAGTACAGATTACAGAAATAAATGTGAGTAGTTGTCTCGCATTTTACTCTCGAGCTCCCACGTAGCTTCCTCTATGTTTTAATTTCTCCAAATAACCTTGACTGAAGGTATCACTTTATTCCGTAGAATTTGTTCTTTCCTATCTATGATTTCAATAGGAATTTCTTCATAGGACAAATCTTTCTCGATCTGAATAGGCTCGTAATCTATAACATGTTTATAATCAGGTTTATATGGTCGTAACACGGACACATGGAACACGTTATGGATATGTTCTAACTCAGGAGGTAGGGCTACCTCATAGGCTACCTCACCTATCCTCCTCAATATCTGGAATGGTCCAATGAATCTCAGACTTAATTTTCCCTTCTTGCTGAAACGTATTTTGCCTTTCCACGTAGATACTTTCAAAAATACATGGCTACCGACATTGAAATCTTGTCGTTTCCTGTGTTAATCCGCGTACTTCTTCTGTCGATCTTGAGACGCTTGCAATCTCTCGCGTATAATTCAAACTACCTCAGCGGTTTATTGAACTATTTTTGGCCCTAACATTTGCCGCTCACTGACTTCGTCCTAACATAATGGCGTCCTATATTTTCTTCTGTATAACGCTTCAAATGGTGGCATTCCTATGCTGGCATGGTAACTATTATTGTAGGCAAACTCTACTAAAGGTAACTGATCTTCCTAACTTCCTTTGAAGTCCATGATGCAAGTTCGCAACATGTCCTCCAATGTTTGAATTGTCCTCTCACTCTGACTGTCGTTTTGTGGGTGATAAGCTGTGCTTAATCTCAACTGGGTTCCTAAGTGTTTCTGGAGACTTTTCTAAAAGTTTGAAGGAAACCGCGGATCTCGGTCTGATACTATAGAAACAGGGACTCCATGTCTAGAAATAACTTCATTGATGTAAATTTTGGCTAATTGGTCAAGACTGAAGTTAACTTTTATAGGTAGGAAATGAGCTAACTTAGTAAGACGATCTACAATTACCCAAATGGCATTGTGACCTTTCTGTGTATTTAGAAGACCCACTACGAAATCCATGGTGATATATTCCCATTTCCACTCGGGAATTTCTAAGGGCTGCAGTAACCCACTAGGTTTTTGATGTTTAGCTTTAACCCTTTGACACGTTAAACATTTACTTACCCATTTCGCTATTTCTCTTTTCATGTTCGACCACCAAAAGTGTCGACTTAAATCTTTGTACATTTTTGTACTACCCGGATGCACGGCGAACTTAGAACTATGGGCTTCATTCAATATTTCATCTTTTAGTTCTTGTACTGATGGGACCCAAATTCTATCCTCGTACCTCAGTACCCCATCCTTGTCTATTCTGAATTTGATATTCTTTTTATGAGTTATTTCTGTTTTACATTTCTGACACTCTTCATCTGTTTCTTGTAGTTCCCTGACTCTATCTAATAAAGTCGAACCACTCTCTACAACAAATAACTTCTAGGTAGAGTTAATTGGAACTCTTACCTTAATCTCAAGTTTATTAAACTCTTTTATCAGTACCTCGTTGTTTGTTATTACATTAAACTTCTCTTGGTTCATTCTACTTAATGTGTCTGCCACGACGTTGGCTTTCCCGGGATGATATAAGATTTCACAATCAAAATCCTTTATTAACTCTAGCCATCTCCTCTGCCTCATGTTTAACTCCTTCTGTGTGAAAATATACTTCAGACTTTTGTGATATATGTATATCTCACACTTCTCCCCGTATAAGTAATGCCTCTAAATTTTCAATGCAAATACTACGGCGGCTAACTCATGATCATGAGTAGTACTTCTTTTTATAATCTTTGAGTTGTCGTGATGCATACGCAATCACCTTCCCATGTTGCATTAACACACAACCTAATCCCTTGTGTGATGCATCACTATAAACTACAAGGCCTCCTGTATTATCTGGTAAAGATAACACTGGTGCCATGCTCAATCGCTTCTTCAACTCTTGGAAGCTTTCTTCACATTTATCTGTCCAGACGTACTTTATCGTCTTTCGAGTTAAATTGGTTAGCGGGGTTGCTATTTTTGAAAAATCTTGTATAAAACACCGATAGTACCCTGCTAAACTGAGAAAACTTCTTACTTCTGTTGGAGTTGTTAGTTGTTCCCAATTCACAACCGTCTCTATCTTTGCTGGATCTACCGCGATATCATTCTTCTCAATCACATGACCCAAGAATTGGACTCGTTCTAACCAGAATTCACACTTGGAAAACTTTGCATAAAGTTGTTCCTTTCGTAATATCTCCAATACGCTCCTTAAGTGTTCAGCATGCTCCTCCTTTATTCT
Source organism: Aralia elata (assembly GCA_034770075.1). Lineage (NCBI taxonomy): Eukaryota > Viridiplantae > Streptophyta > Magnoliopsida > Apiales > Araliaceae > Aralia > Aralia elata. The sequence goes on from CM068385.1 coordinate 35,788,810, forward strand.
CGAGTATACTAAAATATCATCGATGAACACTGCGACAAATTTGTCCAAGTATGGTTTGAACACTCGGTTCATCAAATCCATGAATGTTGTCGGTGCATTCGTCAATCCAAAAGACATCACAAGAAACTCATAATGTCCATAGCGTGTCCTAAATGTTGTCTTCGGCACATCTTCTTTTCTTACCTTTAATTGATGATAACCTGATCGTAGATCGATCTTTGAAAAGTGTTCGGCCCCTTTCAACTGGTCAAACAGATCATCAATTCTTAGTAAAGGATATTTGTTCTTTATGGTTAACTTTTTTAACCCTCGATAATCAACACATAACTTCAAAGTTCCATCCTTCTTCTTTACAAACAACACCGGTGCTCCCCAAAGTGAAACACTAGGTTGTATGTATTTTTTATCTAAGAGTTCCTGTAACTGCATAAGTAACTCCTTCAACTCAACTGATGCCATCTTGTATGGTGCCTTCGAAACTGGCGCCGTACCAGGTGCAAGATTGATAACAAACTTGATCTCCCTATTCGGAGGAAGACTTGGTAAGTCATCGGGAAACACATCTTGAAATTCCCTAACTACAGGTATTTGATCCAATTTTACTCCTTCCTTTCGAGTATCCACTATATATGCCAAATAACATGTACAACCCGTCCTAAGCAATCTCTTTGCTTGCATTACTGTCAGATATCGAGACCGCTTAGGTGAACAACCACCGTTGAACACCACCTTTGACTTTGACACAGTCAATAGGTTTACACGCTTTCGATGGCAGTCAATCATTGCATTATGATTAACCAACCAATCCATGCCTAAGATTATATCAAATTCCCCTAACTGTATAGGAATAAGGTTCACAAGAAACTTATGTCCCTTAATCTCGACGTTACAATTTCTATAGATGGTTTTAACGGGAATTATCTCTCGATTTGCAATTTCTACATTGAAAGGTATATCTAAGTCTTCACATAGCATATTCAAGTTTTTAGCAAAGCTATTAGACACGAATGAACAAGTAACACCAGAGTCGAATAACATATATGCATTTCAAGTGTTGATAGGGATGATACCTGTCACCACGTCCTGTGAAGCAACAACATCCCTCATCGTCATATTAAATGTTCTAGCGGTTAGACGACTCTGACCTCCAGCTCCTGCTACAGTTGGTTTATTGCTATTGTTGTTTGTTTGAATTCCCCCTCCATTTTGGTTCTTGGTCCTTGGGCAATTTCTAGCTATGTGATCCACTGACCCACAGTTGAAACACCTACTCTTATTGGGTTTAGGACGATCAGATGCATAGTGTCCATCCTGACCACACTTATAACAAGTCACTTTCTTTCTAAGACACATTCCTCGATGATTCTTTCCACAGGTAGCGCAAAGGTCAGTCCTATTATTGTTGTTTCTGTTGTTGTTGTTAAAGTTATTTCCTTTTATCCCAAAATTATTAGTAAAAGTGGCATCCCACTTTCTCTTGTTATTATTGTTATTGAACCCACCAGTACGTGCTTCCCCTTTAAACCTACCCCCTTCATTTTGATTCTTTTTCTCTTTGTGAAATTTTAACAGAGCTTCACTCTCGTTTTCAACTATGATAGCTTTCTCAAGAATTTCTAGGAAGGTTCTTACCTGGAACACCGACAACTTACTATGGATTTGGGGTTTCAAATCCTCTTCATACCTCCTGGTCTTCCTTGCCTCCGAATCTACTTGATGTGGGGTAAACCTAGCTAGTTCATTAAACTTAGCCATATATTGGGATACAGTAAGCTCCCTTTGTTTTAATTCTAGGAATCGTACCTCCATACAATCCTACATTGATTGGGGAAAATAATTTTCAAAGAATAGTTCCTTGAACCTAGCTCAAGAAACCATCCCTTCACCTGCACGAACCTTAGTAGTTTCCTACCAATGATTCGCCTCACCTTTGAGGAAAAAGGTAGCAAAGGCCGTCTTTTGGTCTTCGCCGATATTAGTTACTACAAAGAACTTCTCTATTTTGGTAATCCAAGTCTGAGCCTCAACAGGTTTTGCGGCTCCTTTAAACTCAGGTGGACCTACAAGTTTAAAGTCTTTAAATATGGTGCCCTGTGGGGTAACTGTAGTAGGTTGATTTGGCTGACGACCTTGTAAAGCTCCTAAGAGTATGTCCACTAATTGTTGGGTAGGGTTTGTTTCTCTATCCTCATTCTCTCTTTCTGTCTGATTTCTCCTTCTTGTTGCCATGATTCTATAAATAAAGGAAAGACAAGTATAAATACAAGTATGTACTACACACAGAATTAACAACTTGATTTGTACAAATATAACTTATATATCACATACTGAAAGTTTACATATTCGACTAGTGGTTTATACTACCACTAGTTAGTACAAATGATTCCCTATTTACAACCAAAATCTTTATAATACAATTGCTGATAATAAACCTAAGTACTATACTATACTCAACGACCACGTGCCTTATCATAAGCATCCTGGACCATGTGGCATACCACTGATCGATCTATCATATAGTCCACATTCTTCTCCTCTACTGGATATTTAAGCACTCGACGCTTTAAGTCGTTGAATGAATCACGACATCCTTTATCAGCTCGGTATAACTGCATCTGTACATCCTGTTTCTCCTTTTAAGTACTCTATAATAGTGTCCTCAATCGGCGAGTAGTACCCCTCTCTGACTCCAACAAACGCTCAGCTATGAATGTCCGAAAGTTGGCAGCCTCTAGGTTTTCGGTCGATTGTTGTACCAACTGTTAGGTTTGTATATAGCGCGAACATGCAATCAAATTACATAAAAGTGCGGAAGCGCAATAAAACGGATTTTAAAATTTTTCATACAAACCATCACCATGATCATCCTTGTGATCAATTATCAATTAAACGAAAGAGATAGAGAGATAGAATTATACCCTCGTGAATCAAAGCTTCCTCAGGTACAAGTTCACCTCCAATTCCTTCGCGTTCTCCCTGAATTCCACCGATTAAATTCCCTCCTTTGATTAACATTAGCCACCCAAGTGTTTGGCCTCTAGAGGTGATCCACCAAGGAATAATAGTTGTTCAATAAGATGGGTATTGGCAAAACCCTAGTTTCTATCTCTATAGAAATTGCAAGTACTCTCTCTCCAATTCTTATGGAAGAGTGTGTAACTGTCTAAACCCAAATCATAATAAGACTCCTTTTATTTATAGATATAGGGAACCCTCCTAAACTATTTAGGATTATGGTTTTTATTCTAATTAAACTCCTTTAATTAATTAAACTCCTAATCCAATTAGTAATTTATGAGAGAGTACTTCTATTAATTAATTCCCAATCCCTATTAGGAATTAAATAATAGTAATTGTAATAATAATAATAAGACTCTTCTTATTAATTTATATTTAATATTTCTAAAATATTAAATAATAAATATTAGGCTATTTAATTTGTTCTATCTTTATAGATTAAATTAAATACACTTAACTTATTATTACAATTATGTCATTTACTTCTTAAACAAATATTTTTCCTTTTGCGGTGTGACCTCCCCTTTAGGTTTTCCATATTAAACTGGTTGTGAATAAATCAATTAGAACAATTCTAATCTTATTTAAATAAATAAATTAAACTATTTAATTCATTTAAATAAATAATATTTATTCTACAATAAGGGTAAGCCCCCTTAGCGATCAACGACTTTCCAGATAATATAGATTTCAACATTAATCACAAAAGAATCTTTCAGTGAATAGTTACCGTACAATTCAATCCTTCTACCATACAATGTCCCAATATATTATCTGGAAAGTCGTTGATCGCTAAGGGGGCTTACCCTTATTGTAGAATAAATATTATTTATTTAAATGAATTAAATAGTTTAATTTATTTATTTAAATAAGATTAGAATTGTTCTAATTGATTTATTCACAACCGGTTTAATATGGAGAACCTAAAGGGTCACACCGTAAAAGGAAAATATTTATTTAAGAAGTAAATGGCATAATTATAATAATAAGTTAAGTGTATTTAATTTAATCTATGGAGATAGAATAAATTAAATAGCTTAATATTTATTATTTAATATTTTGGAAATATTAAATAGAAATTAATAAGAGGAGTCTTATTATTATTACTATTACTATTATTTAATTCCTAATAGGGATTGGGAATTAATTAATAGAAGTACTCTCTCATGAATTCCTAATTGGATTAGGAGTTCAATTAATTAAAGGAGTTTAATTAAAATAAAAACCCTAATCCTAAATAGTTTAGGAGGATTCCCTATATCTATAAATAAGAGGAGTCTTATCATGATTTAGGGTTAGACAATTTACACACTCTTCCATGAGAATTGGAGGGAGAGTACTTGCAATTTCTATAGAGATAGAAACTAGGGTTTTGCCAACACCCATCTTCTTGAATAACTATTATTCCTTGGTGGATCACCTCTAGAGGCCAAACACTTGGGTGGCTAACGTTGATCAAAGGAAGGAATCTCATTGGTGAAATTCAAAGGAGAACGCGAAGGAATTGGAGGTGAACTTGTACCTGAGGAAGCACGGTTCTACGAGGGTATAATTTCTTAATCTCTATCTCCTTCGTTTAATTGATAATTGAGCACATGGATGATCATGGTGATGGTTTGTATGAAAAAATTTAAAATCCGTTTTATCGCGCTTCCGCACTATTTATGTAATTTGATTGCATATTCGCGTTATGTACAAACCTTACTGTGGTATCAGAGCCTAACCTTGTGCTAATTATTGATTATTATATTTTCATGTATGTATGGGTATGCGATTGGATCGATTTTCTGGGCAAAGAAAATAATTTTCGAACTCTGCTACGCGGCGCGGCCGCGCCGCTTCCAGTTCATTCTGGAGCGCGGCTGCTCCTGAACCCAGAAAACGTTTCTGGGGTGCAGCGCGGCCGCGCCGGTCTGCAGGATTTGAAAAAAAAATTTATTTTTGATTTTATTTATTTTCAATTAAGATAAAAGGTTTATTTTAATTGGAATATGATTAAAATTAAAAGTTTTATTTGAACTTGGAATTGGATTCTAAGTTAACTAGAATAAAGGAGTTTATTCACATTTGGAATAGGATTCCATATTTCCTAGAATAAAGGAGTTTATTCACATATGGAATAGGATTCCATGTTTCCTTAAAAATAAAGATGTTTATTTTGATAAGGAATAGGATTTAACATATTTTATTTTTCCAAGCAATTTTAAGTTAAAAATAAAAGAGTTTATTTTGAACTTGAAATTGGTTTCCATGTTAATTAAAATAAAAGAGTTTATTTTGATTTGGAATTTGATTAAAAATAAAGGAGTTTATTTTTATTCAAAAATTGGATAAAATAAAATAAATAAGTTTATTATGATTTAAATTTTGATTAAAATAAAGGAGTTTATTTTTGTTTCAAAATTGAATTTCTAGTAAACTTTTAATTGCCCATTAAATGATATCAATGCATATATGGAATGGTTTTATTATTAATGAGATGAATGTTATTTATTGATACATATGGAGATATGTATGATAATAAATAGGGATTGATTATGGACTACTGACCAATGTGTGATTGGATTTATTTTAGTGGATGCTTGAATGAATGGGTTTTTATAAATGGGGTCTGCGTACCTCGTCTTCTCTAGTTTTTCTTGATGTAAATTCTATCTTCCTCCTATGTACCTTCCCTTCACTGCTGATCAAGGTTTCTATTTATTGTAAATAGTTTATGTAATAGGTTTACTTAGAATTACTTGAAGAATTGGAGACAAAGGAGCAATGAGCGCTTGAAGACCCGTTTGTAATGGAGCCCGGGTTTAAATGTAATAGTTATATTTAAATTTTGTTCTTGCACCCTAGGTTTGACCTTTTGGTTCACTTGGTGGCTCTAGTGAACCAAACTAGAATAAAAGTCCATAATCAATCCGGGTAGAATATAGTACTGACCAATGTGTGATTGGATTTATTTTAGTGGATGCTTGAATGAATGGGTTTTTATAAATGGGGTCTGCGTACCTCGTCTTCTCTAGTTTTTCTTGATGTAAATTCTATCTTCCTCCTATGTACCTTCCCTTGACTGCTGATCAAGGTTTCTATTTATTGTAAATAGTTTATGTAATAGGTTTACTTAGAATTACTTGAAGAATTGGAGACAAAGGAGCAATGAGCGCTTGAAGACCCGTTTGTAATGGAGCCCGGGTTTAAATGTAATAGTTATATTTAAATTTTGTTCTTGCACCCTAGGTTTGACCTTTTGGTTCACTTGGTGGCTCTAGTGAACCAAACTAGAATAAAAGTCCATAATCAATCCGGGTAGAATATAGTATTCTATATGTGCATGCTTACTATGTATATATTATATATTATACAACATGTTTCGCATGTTAAATAATATGACGCGTATTTTATATATATATGTACATGCGCGCTAAACAAGATGAGACAAATAATAACAAACCCCTCAAAGAAATTATATTAAGTCCTAAGCGTTCAAAGATATTTGGAATATCGAACGTCGCCTTCTAGCATGGTAAAGCGATAGAGTATTAAATATTTAATATGAGTTTGTTGTGTCACCACAAGGCAAGTATTAAAATATTTAAGACGTTGCTTTATCACATTTGATGCTTATACATAGACTGAACGATGCTGTTTTGTTGTGTCACCACAAGGACAGTGTTTTTCTTTCGAATATATGGAAGTGCTAGGATGGACTTAACTTGGATAATTTTGATTCGGATGTGTCACCACTTGATCAAAATAATCTAAGAGGCAAAATACAAGGAGTTACATAGTGATGTAATTGACAATAGTTGTCTACCTATTTATTTATATATCGTTTGTTGTGTCACCACAAGGCTATATACATTTGAAATGGAATCCTTATTCTCACTAGCAAATCTTTAATTAGAATTATCGAATTATATATATTGAGGGTTATATAGTTTGATAAAAATAGTGGGAGATACCAATTAAATAAAGACCTAATTTATTTTGGTAATTAATTAAAATGAATATATGCTAAATGTTGTTAAATTACAAATTCATTTACAGAATTTTACAATGTCTAATTTACTATCACTGCGGAGCATATTAAATGCTCATTAACCGGACCAAATTAAAAGGACTGGTTAAAGAATTTGAGAATAGTTCTCAAGGCTAAAAAGTTATCTTATGTCCTTAATATGCCTATCCCTGCAATGGTTGCAGACAATGCCTCAGAGGAAGAGATTGCTACTTTTAGAAAGTGGAAAGATGATGTAAAGTTGGCTCAATGCATCATGCTCGCATCCATGAGTAACGAGCTTCAGCGTCAGCATGAAACTATGGATGCTCCTACTATACTCCTGCACCTTCAAGAAGTTGAAGGGTGAGGAAAGTAGGACTATTAGATATCAGATATCTAAGGAGCTCTTCCGATCTAGAATGACCGATGGCACTACAGTACAGACATATGTCCTAAAATGATCAATCTGATTGAACAATTGGGACAACTGGGTTTTAATGGATGGAGAGATGATCCAAGATTTGATCTTGCAATCACTTCCAGACTCTTTCTCACAAATTGTTGTGAATTTCCACATGAACAAGCTATATGTCAGCCTGCCTGAGTTGCTTAAACATGTTGAAAACTGTAAAGAGTCACTTTCGAACCAAGAAAGACCAAGTCTTACTGGTAGATGTTTCTTCTACGAAGCGGAAGAGGGCCAAAGGATCTTCTTAAAAGAAGAACAATTCAAGAAGGTAAATGGAAAGACAAAAACAAAGGATAATAAGAACAAGACTGATGCAGATAGCAAAGGAGTTTGTTTCCACTGCAATAAGCCAGGATACTGGAAAGGAAAACTGTAAGGAGAATCTTACAGAGGCTAACCAGAAGAAGCTTAGTGAAGCTTCGGTTACAGATATAGGTTTGTTCATGATTAAAATAAATCTTTCTGTAAGTCAAGGTTCTACTTGGGTATTGGATACCGGCTGTAGTTCTCACATATGCAATCCAATGCAGAGACTAAGCAGAAGTAGAAAGCTAAACAAAGAGTAAGTAATCTTACGTGTGGAGAATGGAGCAATGGTTGCTACATTAACCGTAGGAACTTATAGTTTAGCGTTGCCTACGGGCAAGTCTATTAAGTTAATAAATTGTTATTATCTTCCAGTTTTCATTAGAAACATTAGAACTTTCATTGTTGGACAAGGAAGATTCTGGTATTATATTTAAGAACAATTGTTGTTCTATTTATAATAATGTTTTGTTTGAAATTGGAAGAATACTTGATAGACTTTGTATACTTGACTTACATAAAAAATAATTTTGCAAATTGAACAAACTAGTAAAAGGAAAAAGGAGATGGTTATTCAAAGAGTTGAATGTGTGTCTGAATCATTTGAAATGTTCAAAGAATTCAGAAGTGAAACAAATTAACAAAGTATTAAGATTCTTTGATCAGATCGAAGAAAGAATACTTATGCAATGAGTTTCAAGATCATCTCAACATGGTATTTTCTCATAATGGAAACCTCCTGATACGCAATAATTGATTGGTGTATCTAAAAGGAGAAATTGTACCTTGTTGGACATGGTGCAGTCCATAATGATTTTTACCGACATTCTAGTATCCATCTGGGGTTATACCCTAGAAACGGCTGTATATCTACAAAATAAGGTAACCTCAAAAATCTGGCCCTAAGACTCCATAAAGGTTAAGGATAGGAAGGATTCCTATTCTTAAGTATGTTAAGATAAGGGGTTGTCCAGCTTATGTGAAAAGGTTTCAAAGATAAGTTTGGGACAAAATCTGACAAGTGCAGACTTGTGGGATATCCTAAAGAAAGTTTAGGGTATTATTACTATAATCCTACACGCTGCCTTCTTAGATAAAGGTGTTTATCATTGAAGGAGCTAGTGGGAGGGTAATAGATCTTGAATGAGTTCAAGAACCACAAAGCACTTTAAGTCGAACCGAGGAACCTGTAGATAGACCTATTGTACCACAACCGAATCGTAAATCTGGAAGAGTACCGAAGATACCTGGAAGGTATGGATTCATCATATTTGAGATGATGATGAGGTACGCATCATAGAAGATGATGATCCAGTGATATACGATGAGGCTATGAGTAGTAGACACTCAGAGAAATGGCAGATGACCATGAAATCCAAAATGGACTCCATGTATGAGAACCAAGTATTGACTCTGGTGTATATGGGTCTTTAAGAGAAAGACTAGGGAAAATGGCAAGGTGGAGACCTATAAGACCAGACCTGTTTAAAAGGTTTTTCAAGTCAAGGAGTTGACTGTGTTAAAACCTTATTACCGGGTAATGCTCAAGTCCATTTGGATTTTGCTTGTGATTGCAGCTTATTACGAAATCTGGCAAAATGGATGTGGAGACTCCCTTCCTCAATGAAGACTTGAGGAGAATGTATGTATGATACAGCCAGAGAAATTTGTTTCAAAGGTTGAAACAAATCGTCTTTTAAGCTACAATGATCCATTGATGGATTGAAGCAAGCTTCTCAAAAATGGAACATTCGTTTTGATGAGACAATCAAAAGAGTTTGATTGTTTCGAAAACGAGAATGAACCTAGTGTGTACAAAAGGGTCAGTGGGAGCACTGTGATATTCCTAGTATTATATGTTGATATACTACTAATAAGGAATGACACACCAATGCTACAATCAGTAAAGATAAAATTGTCTAAACATTCATCCATGAATGACTTGGGAGGAGCATCCTATAAATTGGGGATATAAGTCTATATAGATAGATTTAAAAGGATGTTCGGCTTGACCCAAGGAACGTATATTCATTTGATGCTAAAGGTGTTTAGCATGGCAAACTCCAAGAGAGGTCTCATGATGATGAGCCATGGAGTGTATCTCTCTAAAATTGTCCCCAATTGAAAGAGAGATCGCATGAGTTACTATCATGTATGCAATGAATATACAAGGCTTGATGTTGATCAGTCATATTCTGGAGAAGATCACTGTAAGACAGTGATAAACACCTTTAAGTACTTAACCGGTACTGAAGATGTGATCATGATTCATGGTGGGTCTGAAGTAAAACTAGAGAGCTAAACAGACTCAAGTTTTTCAGACTGACCAAGACGATAACAAATCCACTTTATGGTAAATTTTTACCTTGAAAGGTGGTGCAGTGGATTGGAAAAGTTCTAAACAGCAAAGAGTTGTTGGTTTAGTGACAAAGACAAAGTATATAGCTGTAAATAAAGCTGCAAGTTGATTGTTTGGATGAAAAGTTCATCACAGAACTAGGAATAGTTCCTAAGTCTCATCTTGGATTCAAACATGTGTTGCGGCACTTTCATTTGATTAGTGGAATCATTGAAAGAGGAAAAGTCACTATAGAGATAGTGGACTCTGGAGAACAACATTGCATATCCATCTACTGAAGCTTTCTCCAACAGCAGGATGATCGTCACTTAGAGAAGAAGGGTATTAGATACCATGGCGATTGGCTTTAGTGCAAGTGGGAGATTGAAAGTAGTATGCACGCAAGCCAATCATATTTGATATGATGTTGCATATATTTTGTAATCTTATTCGATTATTAAAGGCATTTTACTTTATCAACATAGTGCTGTTATATTAAATGTGATAAACCCATAGTTTTGAGCAATGCTTTTAGAATCATGATGATGATCATGCTAATGAGATCTAAATTCTAGATAGCTCACAAACTAAAATCGTTCCTAATCGATGGATTACTAAAAAGGGGATTAGTGAATCCGGATAGATTAGTACATACGTTGCTTGCTCTTATGAAGATGATGATTGATCTCATAATCATTTGTGTGGAGACACTAAAGCAAGTATGTAGGTGCTTATTAGAGAATAAGTTCACTGAACGTGGCTCGCTAAGGAATACCTAATGGAGTTTTACTCACCTGTCAATAGGAATTCCTCTAGTGATAGTAGTACAAGTGATCCTTGGACTTGAGATCATCATAGTATATTGTGTATGATGAGTTATACTTTGATATGTCCCTTAAGACCCTGAGGGTATATCAAAGGGTATGATTGGGTATAATAAGTTATACATGGAGATAGGTGAATGATCAACAAAGAATCTACCACTTCTAGTAAAAGGAGAGAATGTCCTATGTGATTCGATAAATGACGACTCAGAAGTCTTTGGCCAAAGCAGAATGAAATTAGAAATGAGTTTCTAATTTGCATTATCAGAGTTGTGCATTTGAGAATCGAAATACATATAATTAAATAAAATAAGACTTGACAGTAATTCCATGTCTTATATTTAATTGGGACATTGTATGGTAGAAGGATTGAATTGTACGGTAACTATTCACTGAAAGGTTCTTTTGTGATTAATGTTGAAATCTATATTATCTGGAAAGTCGTTGATCGCTAAGGGGGCTTACCCTTATTGTAGAATAAATATTATTTATTTAAATGAATTAAATAATTTTAATTTATTTATTTAAATAAAATTAGAATTGTTCTAATTGATTTATTCACAACCGGTTTAATATGGAGAACCTAAAGGGTCACACCGCAAAAGGAAAATATTTATTTAAGAAGTAAATGGCATAATTGTAATAATAAGTTAAGTGTATTTAATTTAATCTATGGAGATAGAATAAATTAAATAGCTTAATATTTATTATTTAATATTTTAGAAATATTAAATATAAATTAATAAGAGGAGTCTTATTATTATTATTACTATTACTATTATTTAATTACTAATAGGGATTGGGAATTAATTAATAGAAGTACTCTCTCATGAATTCCTAATTGTATTAGGAGTTCAATTAATTAAAGGAGTTTAATTAAAATAAAAACCCTAATCCTAAATAGTTTAGGAGGGTTCCCTATATCTATAAATAAGAGGAGTCTTATCATGATTTAGGGTTAGACAATTTACACACTCTTCCATGAGAATTGGAGAGAGAGAATACTTGCAATTTCTATAGAGATAGAAACTAGGGTTTTGTCAACACCCATCTTCTTGAATAACTATTATTCCTTGGTGGATCACCTCTAGAGGCCAAACACTTGGGTGGCTAACGTTGATCAAAGGAAGGAATCTCATTGGTGAAATTCAAGGAGAACGCGAAGGAATTGGAGGTGAACTTGTACCTGAGGAAGCACAGTTCTACGAGGGTATAATTTCTTAATCTCTATCTCTTTCGTTTAATTGATAATTGAGAACATGGATGATCATGGTGATGGTTTGTATGAAAAAATTTAAAATCCGTTTTATTGCGCTTCCGCACTATTTATGTAATTTGATTGCATATTCGCGCTATGTACAAACCTTACAACTTAAACCTTCTTGCCTTCCTGGCCTCAGTGTCCACCTGGTGTGGGGCAAATTGGGCCAACTCATTGAATTTTGCCGCGTACTGTGCGACAGTCATATTCCCCTGTTTCAGTTCCAGGAACTTCACGTCCATGTCCTGCTGTGTATTCTCCGGAAAGTAATTTTCGAAGAATAGCTCTTTGAATCTGTCCCAAGAGATGACTCCCTCACCTGCTCGTCCCTTATTGGCCTTCCACCAATAGTTAGCCTCGCCCTTCAGCATGAACATGGCAAATCCTGTTTTCTGTTCCTCAGCCACCCGTGCGACCTCGAAGATCTTCTCTATTTCTTCGATTCAAGTTTGTGCTTCGATTGGGTTGAGAGTTCCTTTGAACTCGAGTGGTCCAACCAGTTTGAAATCTTTAAAATTTGCCAAATGATGCGCTGGCCCGGGTGCTGCTTGGGTCCCTACATGTGGCGGTCTTGATTGTATGGCTTCCGCCAGCATTTCTGCGAACACCCTCATTGGATTGGGGTGGTCCCCCACCTCGCTTTCTGACTCTTCAACCTGCTGGTTACGCGGTCATCTTCTTGGCGGCATGATCTGATAAAGGAAAACTGCCGACTTTTACCTATAGTTTTACGTTTTACACAATAGAGTATTGAAATCAGCAATTAGGAGTAGAAACATTTATCAAACACACTTGATTTAAATAAAACATCCACATTTATATTTATATACCACTGTTTAAGTACAACTGAACTCAACCTGTGGCATACTTCTATAAATACGCCCTGGCATTTCCTATTAAACATTAAACATCCCCTAAGACAAAAAGTGGGGAAATGATAACCTTCTACCCCTCTATCAAACAAAAGTTAGGGTTTAACTGCTACCCCAAGCATGATACAAATACGGGGTTTACAACACACATATGTCCCTAGTATAACAAATAGTGGGACCTACTGCACCTAAGACAAAATAAGACATCCAACCTAACACGTCACTACAAGTTGTGACGAATCCGCGCCTACTGATTTGAAGAAAATACTCCACCCATAACTAGGTGACGAACCGAGCGACTAGACTCTCCCATCTCGGTCCGAGGCCTCCTATAGGCTGCATCCAAAGCAAATCCCAAGGTCTCTATTCTCACCGCTCCCGCCTCTAACCTGTCCTCCAACTGATCAACTCTTCTTGCCTCTCTGACCTAAGCATCTCTAACCCGCATCCTCTCAGCAATCTCTAGCCCGAACTCGAACCTTATAGCCTCCTGTTTGGCCTTCAGATGGGCGATCTCCATGTCCTTCTGTTCCAGCTTCTCTCTCAGCTCAGCATTCCTAGCCACCATCTGATGTAGCAGTGGTCCAATCTGCTGCGCTGAGGTCTCATAACCCTGCTGCTGTACCTTCAACACTCCCAGCTCATGCTCTAACTGATATGCTAGCTCCCTATACTGATCCTCCATCGACTGATGGGTCTGGTTCTGTTCCTCCAGATGAGCTACCCTATTCTCGAGCTCCTCGTTCCTACTCGACAATCCCTCAATGATATCATCTGCAGTAGAGCCCATGCCATCAACATATGCAGGTGGCTCATCACCCTCAGTCTCTGGGTCCTCCTCGTCATTATCCGGATCCTGACTGCCGGTCCTCATTACCCTACCTATAACAGGCTCTACTAGATCCTCCAGATAGTCCTCTCTTAGATCAGGACCATTCAGTGGTACTCCTGGGGTAATAGGTGCATAGCCCACTAACTACTCGGTAACAACAGGTATATCGGTGAATACCTCCTCCTGGACTCCACTGGTCCCTCCTATGTCATCCATCCTACAAACACAGACAGAGACAACAATGTCAGTATCACAATAAAATATATTCATCGATAAAATGAAAGGATATTTTATCATGTTTATCTCGGCTTGGCAGATTTCCACAATCCACCCCAGACAAGGCCATTATCTGAATCTCCTTGATTCATATCCTAGCGTACTCAATACGAGTTTAAATCTAAGGTCATAACCTAGGTTTAGCGATCCTAAGGTTTATAACCTACAGCTCTGATACCAACTTGTGACGTCCCCCAATTTCGGGTCTCCAACTACTCGGATTCGGTCATCACGATCCAATACAACATTCACCTCTAACAACATACATTGACTAAAATGCGGAATATAACAAACATATGTTGTTCATTAGAAAGGTGTTACTAGTCCCAAGATACAATAACCTTAATACATAACACAAAACATACCCTAAATAATAATCAGGGTTTAAATTTCATTAATAGCAATTACGCTAAACATAAACTAAAGCCAGCTACGTGAAGCCTATCACTTCATCTTTTCTTTACCCTTGCCCTTTCCTGATGTCTCGGGTTTAGCTGCAATGAAAGTCATGATATAGCAAGGGTGAGCAACGAGTTTGCTCAGCAAGTTTAAAATACGACAATAAAGGGTATATCATGATGAATGGAATATAGAAAGAGAATTCAACAATATAATTATCAGAAGCAAGAACAATTATTGCTTTTAGAACAATTGATAGTCAAGTAGACTTTGAACAATAACTTCCAAAGGAGTCAATAGCTAGTTGACCCTCTGGTTACTGACTACAGAATAAGTACTAGAGGGGATCAGCCTCGCGTACACTATGTGTATGCATAACATTTAACTCTGCTGTTTGTACCTTATATACGGTACCTGGGGTACTCCCCTATGAAAAAAAAAGGTTCATTCAGTCTAAGAATCCTTACCGTCGATTGGCTCGGATAGCTTTTATAAATTCTCACATACTTGCCTGACCGAACAAGGGTTCAGACTTAATTATGAATAGTTCGTGAATTTCGGAACTTTAATAAATGTACGAATTCAAATGCACCGAATGCGAGTGTCAATAATATCGATGTGGACTAACCGTAAATTAATTAAACCACTTAAGCACTCTTGGGATAAAATTTCAAGCTACGATACAATAGTAGCCTGCTCGAATATGAATTGAGTAGGGTTTAAGGAAAACTTGCATTAAGTATACAGAAAGAACGAGGTTAGGAAACTTGCCTGTTTGCTCAGCTACAATAAATTTTAGCTTTAACTAATTGACCTTAGATGACCTATCATTTGATAAAGTCGATTTATCCATTAGCATTGTATAGCAGTATATTGATGCATCCACTTATGCTATTTATTTAGCAGATAAGCAATTCATATAGCATATAAGTCAATAGATCAGTCTCAATCCTATAGGATACTTAATTAATCGGTAGACGGAGAAATTATTTACTAACAATGTTTCTCTTAAGTGATAAACACTTTCTAACAATTACTTATAATTGTTCAATACATTCCATTACATTACTTCATTGTTACTACCCACCTTTAATTTCTATTTAACATTAGCTAAACAGAAATTAACTAATGACCTTTAATTATTATTTAAAATAAATAATAGTTAATCATCATTACTTATTATTTGAATACTCAAATTATTACCCTTATTTGTCTCTGAGTATGGGTTAATAATCCTTATTTATTATTTATAAAAATAAATAATAAATTTATTGGTGTATCATTAACTAATAGAGACTAATAATAAATAAGTTGTTTAATTTTATTTGCACTTAGCTACTATTCACATTTAAGGGTATTTAAGTAATTATCACCCCTCATCTCTCATTCCCTATTTAACCTTAGTTAAATAATTAATTTATTAATTCTACTTGTGTTTAATTATTACTTAATAATGATTAAGTAACCATTACCTTTATTTATTAATGTCCAATAATAAATAGTTAATTTATTAATTTTACTCATACTTAATCATTATTTTAATAATGATTAAGTAATTATTACCTTTATTAGCTTTATTCATACTTAATTATAACAATTAAATATTTATTATCTTTATTTATCATTTATTGATGAAAATAATAAATAATTATTTTATTAACTTTATTCATACTTAATTATAACAATTAAATATTTATTATCTTTATTAATTATATTCATACTTATTATTTAATATTCATTAAACAATAATAAAATATTTAGTATCTTTATTTATTATTTAATGTTAAATAATAAATAATTATTTTATTAGTGCATTATTAATTCAAATAATTTCCAATAATTAAGCCAATAGTATTATATTTGATTATTAGATAATAGCTATATAATAAACCATTAGACTTCATTTGTTATTTATTCCATTTGAATATTACTCACATTATTTCGAGGGTCATTAGGTATTATAATAATACTCCAATTGCCCCTAACAATATTTTAAGTCCCAACTATTATTATTAATTCTGAAATAAAATAATTAGAGAGCCAATATTATTCACCTCCTGGAAATCTCTTATTAATCAGCTATGATTTAATTACTTCTTAGCATTACTAAAAAAAATAAAAATAAAAATACTAATGATGGTGTTGCATTTGCGAAGTGATAGTGTTAATCAACTGAAAGGAGCGATTAGCCCTCAATTAAGAGTTTTACTCAACCTAATTTTGTTTACTGCACTGGATGCCAACGGCGTGGCTGCCGCTCACGCCTTACACCTCGACTCAACCCCAACCATCAGCCACATAAACTCATCCTAACAGTTGGCTCGGTCCCAACACAAAATGCAACACATATCTTTCAATTTCTATGAACAGTCCAAGTACTAACACATAATAAACCAAAGTTAAATTTCTCATACCATAATGTTGTTAACAGAACGCTTAATGCCAAATAAGAACAGTTTCGTTCAGGCATTACAACAAATACCTGGTGGGCATACAAGATTTTGGAAAGATGTAACACAACCCTCATTATACTACAATCACAACCCACCCTTATAACGCCTGGCCATTCATGGCCCTTCCTATACGGATTGTCCCCACAATACAATAACATAATCCCAGCACCGAAAGAAGAAGGAAAAAAAAACAAACAAAATCCCACAAGGGGAAACTGCCATAGCAGCTCGGTTCAAACACATAACCATTACTATACCTTAAGATTGGGTTGAGTTGGAATGAAGTCCTAGCTGCTGCTCTCCTCCTTCTCCCAAAATAAGTGACATAATTAGAGGGCATTCGCCCCACTATTGACCCCCCTCCGAGCTGAAATCGCCACCTGCAGTTGGCCTTCCCCTGTCTCCCTCTTCCCTCTGTAATTTTCCCTCTAATTGGAACTCCAAACTTCAGCAGCTTCTCTAAGTGGTTCTAATTTATAGGAGAATACATGCCCCAGTTGTCGGTTAATACCCCAATTGAACGAGGCAATGCCCAAGGGTTAGAGAAGGGTAGGCGAGCGACTGTCGGTGTCAAGTCCCATTCGAGCCCAGCCAAGCTCAGTCGGCAGTCCCTCGTGCCGCGCAGTCTCGTCGGTCGAGTCGCCGAATGCTTATAACCCTTGGTCCGTTTGTAGTTGCTCGGTCGCCCATGTCGAGTCCATGAATAACCGCCGGTCGCTAGACTCGTTCCCTGCTATTGCCGACACTTGACATCTCTGCTCCTCTCTCCCGTTCCATCCGACTGCAATATTAGGCCATTAGGCTTTGATTAACCCCAAGCCCCTCTTCTGCACCCAATTGACTTGTCGGTATGAATTTGCCCCCAACCCACTTGAAATGGGTCACACTTGACAGGAGAAGAAATGGGTTCAGCCCAACTGGTATTGGGTCAGCCGACTAAGAGGGAAATGGGCCAGCTCTTTAACTAAAATTAATAACAATTATACTTTTAGTATTTTAAATTAAATAACCAACTCAATTCATTAATTATTTAAAATATTTTTTAAAAAAAAAAATATAATCCCTCATTTGAATTATTTAATTCCATAAATTGAATACAACACCATGTAATAATAAAAATGAAATTACTTATTTAACCTTTTTCCCAATTTCCTTGCCATACAACTTTAGGGTTGAATCACTAATTTATTCGAACCATTAGTGAATCCTTTTAAGGGAAATTATTAGGTCATATAGTTATATAATTAAATATTAATACCTACATGGGTCCAATTAAGTTCGTAAAACTTAGATAAAATAATTTCATATATCAAAATAAATTGATAACAAGGTTCAAAATTCCTGGACATTACATCTCAAGTCTAAGGATCACTTGTACGACTATCACTAGAGGAATTCCTATTTTCAGGCGAGTAAACACCATTAGGTATTCCTTAGCGAGCCATGTTCAGTGAACTTATTCTCTAATAAGCACCTACATACCTGCTTTAGTGTCTCCACACAAATGATTATGAGATCAATCATCCTCTTCATAAGAGCAAGCAACGTATATACTAATCTATCCGGATTCACTAATCCCATTTTTAGTAATCCATCGATTAGGAACGATTTTAGTTTGTGAGCTATCTAGAATTTATATCTCATTAACATGATCACCATCATGATTCTAAAAGCATTGCTCAAAACTATGGGTTTATCACATTTAATATAACAGCACGATGTAGATAAAGTAAAATACCTTTAACAAACGAATAAGATTACAAAGTATATGCTACATCATATCAAATATGGTTGGCTTGTGTGCATAGCTTAAATATTAACTTAGACACTTAAACACGTAGGTTATCAATAAAATTTTAGTTAATAGCTTAAATATTAACTTAGATAATTTAATGATCATTTACAACATTTTTATAAACTTGATATTATTTTTAAATAATTTTTACAAGCTTGGTAATATTTTTAAATAATTTTTACAAGCTTAGAAATATTTTTAAATGATTTAATTATCATTTATAATATTTTTAAAATATTAATATATTATTTAAATAATTTATTTATCATTTAGAATAATTTTAGACATTTAAAATATTATTTAAATGATTTAATTATCATTTATAATATTTTTAGAATTTTAATATATTATTCTAATATATTTAGAAAGTACGTATATTATTTAAAATGTTTTATTTATCATTTATAATAATTTTAGAAGGTTAGTATATTATTTAAATTTAATTAATTATCATTTAAAATAATTTAAATACATTAATATCATTTTTAAATTATTTAATATAATTATTAAATAATTTATTATTATTAATATTCTATTAAATTAAATAATTAATAAAATTTTATGTCAAAATATTAAAAGTTACTGAATATAAGTAAAAATAAATTTTAATATTTTATTTATTAATTATTATTAATTATTTAATATCTCGCCCTTCATAGAAGATTCAATGAGCTTGTTGATGCTGCTAATGCTCACACCAACAATCTTGGCACTGAATTGACCAAAAGGTTAAAGGAAATCATCAAAAAAATAATGAACGGCATTGACAGAAGGGACAAATTCTATCAAAAGGAGATTGCTGATCACAAATCCACAGTTCTCTCCCTTCAAGAGTCCCAGACAGCTCAAAACAAGTTAGAAACTGAGAAACTCTTTGATTTAAACACCTCCATCAACAACTTTCAGCGCTTATCCCTCAAACAGAGGGAACGGACTGACATTGATCTCGCCCTTATGCACTAGCAAAGAGAGAGGACTGAAGCTCTCCCAAGAGGTGTTGAGCAGCTCTTATTAGGTTTGTATATAACGCAAGCATGCAATCAAATTACATAAATAGAGCGGAAGCATGATAAAACTGATTTTAAAATTTTTTCATACAAACCATCACCATGATCAATCTATGTGCTCAATTAATGATATAAACGAAAGAGATAGAGATTAAGAAATTATACCCTCGTAGAACCGTGCTTCCTCGGGTACAAGTTCACTTCCAATTCCTTCGCGTTCTTCTTGAATTCCACCGACTAAATTCCTTTGCTTGATCAACGTTAGCCACCCAAGTGTTTGGCCTCTAGAGGTGATCCACCAAGGAAGAATAGTTATTCAAGAAGTTGGGTGTTGACAAAACCCTAGTTTCTATCTCTATAGAAATTGCAAGTACTCTCCACAATCTAATCCAAAAGTGTGTAACCCTAATCTATGATAAGACTCCTCTTATTTATAGATGTAGGAATAACCCTTCCCTAAACTATTTAGGATTAGGGTTTCTATTATAATTAAACTCCTTTAATTAATTATGTTCCTAATCCAATTAGGAATTTATGGGAGAGTACTTCTATTAATTAATTCTCAATCCCTATTAGGAATTAAATAATAGCAATAGTAATAATAATAATAAGACTCCTCTTATTAATTTATATTTAATATTTCTAAAATATTAAATAATAAATATTAAGCTATTTAATTTATTCTATCTCCATAGATTAAATTAAATATACTTAACTTATTATTACAATTATACCATTTACTTCTTAAATAAATATTTTTCTTTTGCGGTGTGACCCTTTTGGTTCTCCATATTAAACCGGTTGTGAATAAATCAATTAGAACAATTCTAATTTTATTTAAATAAATAAATTAAACTATTTAATTCATTTAAATAAATAATATTTATTCTACAATAAGGGTAAGCCCCCTTAGCGATCAACGACTTTCCAGATAATATAGATTTCAACATTAATCACAAAAGAACCTTTCAGTGAATAGATACCGTACAATTCAATCCTTCTACCATACAATGTCCCAATTAAATATAAGACATGGATTTACTATCAAGTCTAATTTTATTTAATTATATGTATTTCGATTCCCAAATGCACAACTCTAAATAATACAAATTAAAAACCCTTTCTAATTTCATTCTGCCTTGGCCAAGGACTACTGAGTTGTTATTTATCGAATCACATAGGACATTCACATCTTTTACTAGACGTGGTAGATTCTTTGTTGATCATTCACCTATCTCCATGCACAACTTATTATACCTAATCATACCCTTTGATATACCCCAAAGGTCTTAAGGGACATGTCAAAGTATAACTCATCATACACAAGATACTATGATGATCTCAAGTCCAAGGATCACTTGTACTACTATCACTATTGGAATTTCTATTGACAGGCGAGTAAAACTCCATTAGGTATTCCTTAGCGAGCCACGTTCAGTGAACTTATTCTCCAATAAGCACCTACATACTTACTTTAGTGTCTCCACACAAATGATTATGAGATCAATCATCCTCTTCTTAAGAGCAAACAACGTATGTACTAATCTATCCGGATTCACTAATCCCCTATTTAGTAATCCAACAATTAGGAACGATTTTAGTTTGTGAGCTATCTAGAATTTAGATCTCATTAGCGTGATCACCATCATGATTCTAAAAGCATTGCTCAAAACTATGGGTTTATCACATTTAATATAACAGCACCATGTAGATAATATAAAATGCTTTTTAAGAAAATCAATTCTTTTATTACTAAATAATTAAGATTACAAAGTATATGCTACATCATATCAAATATGATTGGCTTGTGTGCATACTACTTTTAATCTCCCACTTGCACCAAAACCAATCGCCTTGGTATCTAATACCCATCTTCTCTAAGTGACGATCAAACTGCTGTTGAGTTAAAGCTTTAGTAAATGGATCTGCAATGTTGTCTTGAGAGTCCACACGCTCCAGAGTGACATCTCCTCTTTCAATGATCTCTCTAATCAAATGAAACTGCCGCAATACGTGTTTGGATTTCTGATGAGACCTGGGTTCCTTAGCCTGCGCAATAGCTCCGTTGTTGTCACGGAATAAAGGTACAGCTCCTCTAATGCTAGGAACCACTCCAACTTCAGTTATGAACTTCTTCATCCAAACAGCTTCCTTTGCAGCTTCACTTGCAGCTATGTACTCTGCCTCTATTACTGAATCAGCAACTGTTTGCTGCTTGGAACTTTTCCAACTCACTGCGCCACCGTTTAAGGTAAACACGAACCCTGAAATGGATTTACTGTCATCTTGGTCCGTTTGAAAACTTGAGTCTATATAGCCCTCTAGTTTCAATTCAGACCCACCGTAGACAATAAATACATCCTTAGTTCTTCTCAAGTACTTTAGGATGTTTTTCACTGCCTTCCAGTACTCTTCTCCTGGATTCGACTGATATCTGCTTGTTACACTAATTGCATGAGCGACATCTGGTCTAGTACATATCATACCGTACATGATAGATCCTATTTCTGAAGCATAAGGAATCTTACTCATTCGGTCTCTCTCCTCAGGTGTCTTTGGGGCCTATTTCTTAGAGAGATGCATTCCATGGCTCATCGGCATGAGACCTCTCTTGGAATCTTCCATGCTAAACTTCTTTAGCATCGAGTCAATGTACTTTCCTTGGGTCAAGCCCAGTATCCTTTTAGATCTATCTCTATAGATCTTTATCCCCAAAATATAGGATGCCTCACCCAAGTCCTTCATGGAGAAGTGTTTAGATAACCAAATTTTGATCGATTGTAGCATAGGAACATCATTCCCTATCAGTAATATATCATCAACATATAATATAAGGAATGAAACAGCGCTCCCACTAACCTTCTTATACATACAAGGTTTATCCTCATTTTTGATAAAATCAAACCTTTTGATTATCTCATCAAAACGGATGTTCCATCTTTGAGAAGCTTGCTTCAATCCATAAATAGATCGTTATAGCTTACAGACTTGGTTTGTTCCAACCATTGAAACAAACCCTCTGGTTGTATCATATATACATTATCCTCAAGCTCTCCATAAAGGAAGGCCGTTTTCACGTCCATTTGCCAGATCTCGTAGTCAAAATAAGCTGCAATTGCAAGAAAAATCCGAATGGAGTTGAGCATAGCTACTGGTGAGAAGGTTTCATCATAGTCAACTCCTTGTCTTTGTTTGAAAACTTTTGCAACCAATCGGGCCTTATAGGTCTCTACCTTGCCATCTGCTCCAGTCTTTCTCTTAAAGACCCATTTACACCCAATAGGCTTAATGCTCTCAGGTGATGAAACCAAAGTCCATACTTGGTTTTCATATATGGAGTCCATCTCAGATTTCATGGCTTCTAGCCATTTCTCTAAGTCTTCACTACTCATAGCCTCTTCGTAAGTCAATGGATCATCATCATCTATGATGCGTACCTCATCATCATCCTCTATGATGAATCCATACCTATCAGGTATCTTCGGTACTCTTCCAGATTTACGAATAGGTAGTGGTACAGTAGGTTCTTCTACTTGGTCAGGTACCTGACTTTGATCCGTAGTATTTTGTGGTTCTTGAACTTCTTCAAGATATATCTTACTCCCACTGACCCCTTCAAGGATAAACTCCTTTTCCAAGAAAAACACCTTTTGATCAGTAGGATGATAGAAATAATACCCTGATGTTTATTTAGGGTATCCCACGAATCTACATTTGTCAGATCTAGTCTTCAGCTTATCATGCTCAAACCTTTTGACATAAGCTGGACAACCCCAAGTCTTAACATGCTTAAGATTTGGTTTCCTCCCTGTCCATATCTCATATGGGGTCTTTGGGACGGATTTGGTAGGTACCTTATTAAGTAGGTATGCAGCCGATTCTAGGGCATAACCCTAGAAGGATACTGGGAGGTCGGTAAAACTCATCATGGATCGAACCATGTCCAACAATGTTCGACTTCTCCTTTCAGATATACCATTTAACTGTGGCGTCCCTAGTGGAGTCTATTGTGAGATTATACTATTTTCTTTGAGACAACTTAGAAACTCATTGGTCAAGTATTCACCTCCTCGATCCGATCGAAGAATCTTAATACTCTTACCAGTTTGCTTCTCTACTTCACTTCTGAATTCTTTGAACTTTTCAAACGATTCAGATTTGTATTTCATTAAATACACATATCCAAATTTAGAATGATCATCAGTGAAAGTAATAAAATAAGAATACCCTCCTCGTGTATTCGTTGTCATAGGTCCACATACGTCTGTGTGTACCAACGCTAACAACTCTGTAACTCTTTCTCCTTTTCCACTAAAAGGAGATTTAGTCATCTTACCCATGAGACAAGATTCATAAGTTGGATATGATTCGTAATCAGATGGCTCTAAAAGCCCATCTTTATGCAACTTGGATAATCTTGTTTCATTGATATGACCGAGTCTACAGTGCCACATAAAGGTATAATTAACATCATCTCTTTTTCTTTTCTTAGTTTGTTCAATTTAAAGTATATTTTCATGCAAGTCAAGTATGTAAAGTCCATTCAGTAGGTTCTCAACACCATATAAAACATTTTTATTATAAATAGAACATCTGTTGTTCTTTATTATAATATCAAAACCATCCATATCTAATACAGAAATTGAAATAATGTTTCTCATGAGTGTCGGAACATAATAATAATTATTTAAACTAATGAACTTGCTCGAAGGCAGTGCTAAACAATAAGTCCCTATAGCTAATGCAGTAACCTTTGCTCTATTTCCCACTCATAGGACGACTTCATCCTTGTTCAGCTTTCTACTTCTGCTTAGTCCCTGCATATTATTACATATGTGAGAACTACAACCGGTATCCAATACCCAAGTAGAATTTTGACTTTCAGAAAAATTAATTCCAATCATGAACAAACCTAGATCGGAAGTCGAAGCTTCTCCAAGCTTCTTTTGGTCCGCAAGATACTCCTTGCAGTTCCTCTTCCATTGTCCCGACTTATTGCAATGGTAGTAAATTCCTTTGCTATCTGGATCAGGTTTCTTTTTATCCTTTCTCTTCGCCTTGCCCTTAGCCTTCTTGTTTTTCTTCTTTTTAGAAGATACCTTGGGCCTCTTCCTTTTCTTGGAAGAATCATCCACAAGTAAGACTTGGTTCTTGTTGGATGAGAAATGACCTTCAGCAGTTTTCAACATGTTAAGTAACTCAGGAAAGCTGACGTCCAACTTATTCATGTGAAAATTCACAACAAATTGTGAGAAGGTGTCCGGGAGTGACTGCAAGATCAAATCTTGGCTTAACTCCCCATCCATCACGAACCCAAGCTGTCCAAGTTGTTCAATCAGATTGATCATCTTAAGGACATGAGTCTCAACAGCAGTGCCCTCGGTCATACGATATCGGAAGAGCTCCTTAGATATCTGATATCTAGCAGTCCTACTTTGCTCACCATAAAACTCTTTGAGGTGCAGCAATATATTAGGAGCATCCATAGTTTCATGCTGACGCTGAAGTTCGTTACTCATGGATGCGAGCATGATGCATTGAGCCAGGATTGCATCATCTTGCCACTTTCTGAAAGCAGCAATCTCTTCCTCAGAGGCTGTTTCTACAACATTTGCAGGGACTGGCGAATTTAGGACATAAGAAATCTTTTCAGCAGTGAGAACAATTCTTAGATTCCTTAACCAGTCCGTATAATTCGGTCCGGTCAGTTTGTTAGCATCAAGTATGCTACGCAGTAATAGTGAGTTTGACATTTTTAAATTCTGCATGTGAAATAGACAACATTTTAGCATGCATTCATTTAATTAATTACCAAAATAAATTAGGTCGTTATTTTAAATTGGTATCTCCCACTATTTTTATCAAAATATATTACCCTCATTATATATTTCGGCAATTCTAATTAAAGATTTGCTAGTGAGACTAAGGATCCGATTTCAAATGTATATAACCTTGTGGTGACACAACAAACGATATATAAATAAATAGGTAGACAGCTATTGTCAATTACATCTCTATGTAACTCCCTGTATTTTGCCTCTTAGATTATTTTGATCAAGTGGTGACACGTCCGAATTAAAATTATTCAAGTTAAGTCCATCCTAGCACTTCCATATATGTGAAGAGAAAAATACCATCCTTGTGGTGACACAACAAAACAGTAATGTTCAATTCCTTAATAAGCATCAAATGTGACAAAGCAACATCTTAAATATTTAATACTTGCCTTGTGGTGACACAACAAACTCATATTAAACATTTAATACTCTATTGCTTTATCATGCTAGAAGGCGACGTTCGATATTCCAAATATCTTTGAACGCTTAGGACTTAATATGATTTCTTTGAGGGGTTTATTATTATTAGTCTCATCTTGTTTAGCGCGCATGCACATATATATATAAAATACGCGTCATATTATTTAACATGCGAAACATGTTGTATAATATATAATATATATATATAGTAATCATGCACATATAGAATACTATATTCTACCCGGATTGATTATGGACTTTTATTCTAGTTTGGTTCACTAGAGCCACCAAGTGAACAAACCTAGGGTGCAAGAATAAAATTTAAATATAATTATTACATTTAAACACGGGCTCCATTACAAACGGGTTTTCAAGCGCTCCTTGCTCCTTTGTCTCCAATTCTTCAAAATTAATTCTAACTAGTCCTATTACATAAACTATTTACTATAAATAGAAACCTTGATCAGCAGTCAATGGGAAGTACATAGGAGGGAGATAGAATTTACATTAAGAAAAAATTAGAGAAGACGAGGTACGCAGACCCCATTTTTTAAAAAAAAGCATACATTCAAGCATCCACTAAAATAAATCCAATCACACATTGGTCAATAGTCCATAATCAATCCCTATTTATTATCATACATATCTCTATATGTATCAATAAAT
This sequence comes from Aralia elata, assembly GCA_034770075.1. Lineage (NCBI taxonomy): Eukaryota > Viridiplantae > Streptophyta > Magnoliopsida > Apiales > Araliaceae > Aralia > Aralia elata. The sequence goes on from CM068385.1 coordinate 35,815,577, forward strand.
AACATTCATCTCATGAATAATAAAACCATTCCATATATGCATTGATATCAATTAATGGGCAAAAGTTTTGCTAATATTTAGTTTTGAAACAAAATAAACTCTTTTATTTTAATCAAAAACCAAATCCAAATTAAACTCTTTTAATTTTAGCAATTCTGAAATCCTATTCCACATAAAATAAATATTTTTATTTTAAACTTATATCAATTAAATAAACCATTTATTTTAATTGAAAGAAAAAATTATTTTTCAGATTCTGCTGTCCGGCGCAGCTGCGCCCATAATGAACTGGGACACGGCGCAGCTGCGCTGAACCCCAGAAACAACTTTCTGGGTTTGGGCGCAGCCGCGCTCCAGAATGAACTGGAACCAGCGCACCTGCGCCGCGTAGCAGATTCAGAAAAAAACGGATTCTGCCCAAAAATTTCGATCCAATCGCATACCATACACACATGGAATCATCAAAATCGATAATTAGCACAAGATTAGGCTCTGATACCACTGTTAGGTTTGTATATAACGCAAGCATGCAATCAAATTACATAAATAGAACGGAAGCGTGATAAAACTGATTTTAAAATTTTTTTTATACAAACCATCACCATGATCAATCTATGTGCTCAATTAACGATATAAACGAAAGAGATACAGATTAAGAAATTATACCTTCGTAGAACCGTGCTTCCTCGGATACAAGTTCACCTCCAATTCCTTCGCGTTCTCCTTGAATTCCACCGATTAAATTCCTTTGCTTGATCAACGTTAGCCACCCAAGTGTTTGGCCTCTAGAAGTGATCCACAAGGGAAGAATAGTTATTCAAGAAGTTGGGTGTTGGCAAAACCCTAGTTTCTATCTCTATAGAAATTGCAAGTACTCTCCACAATCTAATACAAGAATGTGTAACCCTAATCTATGATAAGACTCCTTTTATTTATAGATGTAGGAATAACCCTTCCCTAAACTATTTAGGATTAGGGTTTCTATTATAATTAAACTCCTTTAATTAATTATGTTCCTAATCCAATTAGGAATTTATGGGAGAGTACTTTTATTAATTAATTCCCAATCCCTATTAGGAATTAAATAATAATAATAGTAATAATAATAATAATACTCTTCTTATTAATTTATATTTAATATTTCTAAAACTTAAATAATAAATATAAAGCTATTTAATTTATTCTATCTCCATAGATTAAATTAAATACACTTAACTTATTATTATAATTATGTCATTTACTTCTTAAATAAATATTTTCCTTTTGCGGTGTGACCCTTTAGGTTCTCCATATTAAACCGGTTATGAATAAATCAATTAGAACAATTCTAATTTTACTTAAATAAATAAATTAAACTATTTAATTTATTTAAATAAATAATATTTATTCTACAATAAGGGTAAGCCCCCTTAGCGATCAACGACTTTCCAGATAATATAGATTTCAACATTAATCACAAAAGAACCTTTCAGTGAATAGTTACCGTACAATTCAATCCTTCTACCATACAATGTCCCAATTAAATATAAGACATGGATTTACTGTCAAGTCTTATTTTATTTAATTATATGTATTTCGATTCCCAAATGCACAACTCTAAATAATGCAAATTAGAAACTCCTTTCTAATTTCATTCTGCCTTGGCCAAGGACTACTGAGTTGTCATTTATCGAATCACATAGGACATTCACATCTTTTACTAGACGTGGGAGATTCTTTGTTGATCATTCACCTATCTCCATATACAACTTATTATACCCAATCATACCCTTTGATATACCCTAAAGGTCTTAAGGGACATGTCAAAGTATAACTCATCATACACAAGATACTATGATGATCTCAAGTCCAAGGATCACTTGTACTACTATCACTATAGGAATTCCTATTGAAAGGCGAGAAAAACTCCATTAGGTATTCCTTAGCGAGCCACGTTCAGTGTACTTATTCTCCAATAAGCACCTACATACTTGCTTTAGTGTATCCACACAAATGGTTACGAGATCAATCATCCTCTTCTTAAGAGCAAGCAACGTATGTACTAATCTATCCGGATTCACTAATCCCCTATTTAGTAATCCAACGATTAGGAACGATTTTAGTTTGTGAGCTATCTAGAATTTAGATCTCATTAGCATGATCACCATCATGATTCTAAAAGCATTGCTCAAAACTATTGGTTTATCACATTTAATATAACAGCACCATGTAGATAATATAAAATGCTTTTTAAGAAAATTAATTCTTTTATTAATAAATGATTAATATTACAAAGTATATGCTACATTATATCAAATATGATTGGCTTATGTGCATACTACTTTCAGCTCTCCCAAGAGGTTCGAAGGTTGAATGCTGACATAAAGGGGGAGAAAACAAAAGGCAAAGTAAAGGGGGAATCAAGCAACAGTAGGGGAAGAGAGCAACCATGGCAACCAAGGCAGTCTAGGCAGTCTGAATCATTAAATCCAACAGAAGAGGAGCCCATAAACGCCATTCCCATAAGAAGTGAAGTCCCTAGATCTTACAGAAGAATGCCTGATATAACTCCAACAGGAGTTCACATACCATCAGGAAATCCTGCAGTTTTAAATCGACACTTGCATGGGACTCACCCCTATGGAGAAGGAGGAAGTCATATGCCCTCTTCTGGCCTCAGTCAAGAGCAGAATGAAGAATTCCAATGGATGACTGAGGAAGGCAGGGAAAACTACAGAAGAAGAGTTGCATATGAGAGAGCTAATCCTACAAGGGCCAAGAGAGGAGCAAGAGGAAGGAGAAACTAAGGTTTGAAATCTTTTGTAAATTTCTCTTTCTCTTTATTGATGAGACTGCCATATAATGTAATATTCATTCAATCATCAATAAAATTCATGATTTCATCTAGAAATACAGTTACTCACTGTACTATAAGGCATGTCTATTTTTATAAAGCATCTGCATTAGAACTGATGATATGATTCAATTACTGGTTATGTCAACATCAAATAGGGGGAGATTGTTCGGAATCATGGTTTAAATTTGATGTTATGCTCTTAATGTATATGTGTATCAGTAGCTGAATTGTAAAGTCCTTAATAAAAGACATATGTACAAGGACTTAGAATAGAGAAGATCAAATGTATTAGGTTGATCTGAGCTGAATGAATAACTATCTGATCAAAGCATATTTGTAAGATTAGGCTTTGTAAAGTCCTTAAATGAATTTGATGTACAAGGACTTAGAATAGAAAAAGATCAAACTTCTTAGGTTGATCTTATGTGCTGTAATGATATATGTACAAATAAAAGCCAAACTGAACGTACAGCACTGCACTGACTAAGGGAATGATCATAGAGTAGTCAATCAACATCGTAGAGCCAAGTATGCCATCACTAGGTTTTCCAGGAAGTCGTAGAGCTTCCTCGGCAGGACGTAGAGCTTCCCTGGCAGGTCGTAGAGCTTCCTCAACAGGACGTAGAGCTTCCTCGGCAGGACATAGAGCTTCCTTAGCAAGTTGTAGAGCTTTCTCGGCAGAACGTAAAGTTGTCTCTACATCTCAAGACAATCTCTCAGAATCATAGAGAAGTCTCTGCCATTACTAACAGACTAAATCAACACCTCTAATGAAGAACATAAAGGCAAAGTGTTGATGCTATTTCAGAATGATCAAGATAAAGTATGAAGATCTCAGTGAACAACAGCAGGCATCAAACAGCTGTAGAGCTGCAACAATCTCAACGCACCATCAACAAGCCAACTATTATCAGTTATGACTTACTCTCAACCCTTCCATACGTGTGTGCAAAATATATCAAACTAATCAGAATATGAATTCAACTCTTGGTATCACAATGCTCAGAAAAAGATAAGTTCACAGATTTTATTTTCACGCTCAACTGCTATTACATTCCCCCTTCTTCTAAGAATTTCGTCCTCGAAATTTCAACGCATTCATCTTTGCTCCTTCTACCCATCAAAACTAGGTTTTCAATCTAACCTTTACACTATCCTCTTTCAAGGATTCACTTAAAATTGTCGCATCCTACGACTACTTCTCCCTGGGAAAATCTCCTTTCCCACAATCAGTTTCCCGAATGATAGGAACCTTCAACAATTGTTTAATAGTTGTGAAATAACTTGAACAAATAGAAAATAAAATAATCCTTAAAAACTTTTCATATTATGCAGAGGGGCCATAAAGACCATGACCATAGAGGTTTACGGGTATTACTACCCCTACCGATTTCAATTATGAAAAAGATAATCTACCCATGTTGGAGGCCATAAAGAACATGAACATTGAGGTTTACGGGTATTACTACCCCTACCGATTTCAATTAAGAAAAGGGTAATCTACCTTCGTACGCCAGGTGATCAGCCTTTTGTACTCTGATGTTGTGCACAACATTTTTATTAAACGACTATATGCATTTGTTTGACCACCATAGGGTCAGTCGGGATTTTTTTGACATCAAATACCACAATAATAGGGTTGTTCACCTCAGCTTACTACAAAATTCCGCACCAAAACAATTTGGTTTAAGCATAAATTCTCAAATAATGCTTGCATAAATATATTTCAACATTTGTCTAGCCGAATCAAATAACTTAGACTTTTATTAACAATCCGAACACCAATCGAGTTAATATAGCCAACTCAATTGGCATACTTTTTCATACTTTAAAGAAAACAAAAATCATTTTATGACGTCATGATACCGCACTATTTCTACAGTCCGTTGAGAATTCCGTCATTTTGTGATTTTGTCATACTACATCATACCATTGTGGGTTGACGATACTATGATCACATCTAACACTAGGTTAATCTGCATTGATGACTCCATCATCTGTCATTCTACACTAGGTTTCATGATGCATTGATGACAATTTAAAAAAATACATTTTGATATTTTCAAATCAACTTTGTCTAGCCGAAACTATTAGCATAGACATATGAATAATAGTACATTTAAAAAAAATCCTTGGACCAGAAATCTGGCCCCGTATATTTTTAAAGACACAAAAGTGCAATATCAGCACGAAGTCAATAAATTTCGAAATCTAGCATAGCTAGAAGATTTGGAATATTTATGTCTCCTCATCAACTTTAATTTCTCTTCAATGCACCATTACTTAATAATTTTATCTATTCTTAACATCACCAATGCTCATCATTTTGAGAATTCACCATTCTCGCTCTACAACTTTCCTATACCCCAATATAGTTCATCAACTTACCACACATTATGATTTCAGGAAATTGCCACAATAATATGAGTTTAGGAACTTGTCCTAGCAATACGTAGTCCAAGAACAAATCAAGGACTGTCCGTGCGCTGAGGGGCTCAAAACATACCATATGATTATGAGTCACAAACTTACCATAAGTATGAGTTTCAAGAACTCGCACCTAATCTTATTATTCTCTAACTATCAAATATAAATATGAGAAAAGAATCACCTTCTCGTCATACGTATAGCGATAGCGTGATACCAGGTTCCAACGATTTTCAATATAGGAAGCTAAGTGATTATCGAACCCATCACAATCCCCTGCCCATACAAGGAATCGATCAACTCGGCCACTAATCAATATAGGAAGCTAAGCGGTTGTTGCACCAAGCACAAATTCCCCGCCCATACAAGGAATTGTACAACTCAACCACTAATATGAGTCCTCAATTGAAATCACCCCCAATCCTAGCTTACTCATTACTCAACAAGAATTTAATTCGTGTTTTATCATCCATAACTCTTTCCAAGTTTTACTCGTACTATCTCATAGTACCATCTATCTATAGCATTGAGCTAAAATTTTCAATCATTCAATTGATCATCTGTCATTCTATGACTTAATCCAATCACATCGTGATCTTACTCTACAATGGTTTTACATTACGATCTTCCTTATCCTACGATTGTTTCATCCTACGATCTTCTATACTCTTCCCTCTAATCATAATATATGATTTTATTGCATCTTTGTCTTATAGACCTCGTCTATTGATAAATACTTATCATCTATATCACTGGAGTCAAGTAACTCCTAATTCTCATCTTTTATAACGCATCGAGATTCTTCTTTGAATCATCTTATATATATCTCAACTCTTACTATGAATTTTCTAAATTCATTTACTATCAATTAAACTCTATTTGAGTTTTATCCCTTCATTATCTTCATCATTATCATCTTTCTTCACTATAGTTATAGCCTAAGGTACTCTTACCTAAGGTTTATAACCTATCAGCTCTGATACCAACTGTAACGCCCCCGAAAATCGGGTCTTACCTTGAACCCGATTCCAGCACGTCACGGTACAACCCATGCAACATAGGCTTACTACAAATATGTAATTATAATAATATTACAACATATCCTCATCTAATCCCAAGCACAAAGACCTTAAATAATACACTTATGATCAAGGTTGAATAAATACCATGACCCTTTAAAGAATCTCATTTGTGAACGTAAGGTTCAGATTCTAACTTTAGTCAATCCCTGAATATTCGCAAAGTTATTCAATAACTATACATTCGTATAATGTCCTTTATACAACATCATCATCCTTCTAGTTTACTGTAACAAGTAAATTACATAATCATATCTTAACTACTATGATGGATAACCTTTATTTTTAACTCAAGGTTTACATAGTCAAATTCACGTACATCATATACCGTCATCACAACTAAATAATTACAGTAAAAGGACATTTAGCAACCTTCCTGTTTCCATGCATCTCTAATCCTTATCGTCACGATATCAAGATAATTGCATTGCATCGTAAATCTGCAAAAGTTTTATTTTTGCAAGAATGAGCACGACGACTCAACAAGAACTGACAGTTTTTACATTTCATGCTTCACGTAACACATAAGTTTGCATTTTATCCATGCGTCATGATTTTCATACTATGCATCTTACTGCATTATAAATCTTATGCAATTCATCCATATATATGCATCATGCATCTCATAGCATACCTCATGCATCTCACATTGTATATTTACGATAATTCAAGTTCCACATAGAACAATATAGTCACATAATTGCACATTGTGCACACTTTAATCATGCTCGCATATAATCCACATAATAGTGAAAGATGTAGTAATCAAGTCATGTGCATCAATACATTTAAACAAGTCAACAAGTTACTGAAAAAACTTGTCTTTAAGCGTTCCTTGCCAAATTATGATGGCTCGTCCTTCAAATATCCTACACAATTTATTTAACAATAAAATACCAATTAGCCACTAAAAAGGTTTCATATAATGGTTTACAATATAACAACTCTTATCTCATATTGTTCGCGCATTAGAGACATTTAACGCGATTAACACTAAAACATTTCTCGGCGTCGCGTCGTTTGAAAACATTATGACTCTCATCATCATCGATCCTTATTGGCTTACAATAATCCTACTTCATATCTCATAATGTTCGTTTCATTTGAATCAAAACACTATTTAAGTTCTTTAACACTTTACGTGGCGTTTCGACGTTTACACGTCACACACCTAATTCGCCTCGTTTACATGTGCTTAGCATGCTCATACATTAGGTTATAACACACTATGATGTTTCATTATTATTAGAAACAAAATATTAAATAAGGTTATACACACTTGTTACGGTGTTACGACGTTTGCACGTCTGTACGCCACACTTGTCTATTCGAACGCCCAAGTGACACGCGATTTCGTATGCTTGGCACGCCCATTCGAATTTGTCTAATACCCAATGGTTAATGTTAAGTATTATTATAAATCATAATAATCATGTTTTAGAACTTAGAACATCATAACATAGCATCGAAAACATTACACATTGCATACGTGCATGTCCAATGCCCTCCGATTGTCTCCAATCACACAATAGTTCCAAATGTGGTCAATTTTAGAATTCATCCAGGTAGTAAATTTCAATTCTAATATTATTGAAAGTTGTTGGTCTATCTCTAAGCTTTCTGGATCATCTTGAATCGCCCTAATCCGAGTTCGTATGAGAAAGTTATGGTCATTTTACTAAGAGGTGTCCATGCTTAAAAATTTTGGATTCAGGCAGTCGGCGGGGCCTCCGTGAGAATCAGCGAGGCTGCGCTAATCAGGGCAGCGAGGCCTTCGTGAGGATCAGCGAGGCTGCGCCAATGCCCAGAATTGCAGACTTGCCACCTTCGTGCAATCCGACCTTTCTTCACTCCAACCTCCATAACTTCTTCTATACACGTTCAAATTGGTCCATTCCAGACTCTATGGACTCCTAAGACATAGAGCTATAACATATCAAAAATTTAGAGTTATTCATTAATATTAACATGGCCAAATCTTAGGCCAAAGTATCAACTCATGCTATATTTTTGTGTTCTTGGTGTTCTTCATGTTCTTGGTGTTCTTTACAAAAATCATCACCAAATCTTCGTTTTAACTTCTTTTTACTCCATTCCAACTACAAGTCCTCTAAATCGTCCAAAACTCTAAGTTCTTCATGTTCTTCAACCTTTAAGCATGGGTTCGGATTTTTCTTCGTTTTTGTTCCACTTTAATGTTATTAATGGCTTACAAGGTCTCTTGGCAACATTATTAAGAAACCCCAACCAACAACAACAACAAAAATCACAAGAAAATCATCCACGAGCTTACAAGCTCTAAAAACCAAAAACTTTGGAAAATCTTTTACAAAACTCAAACGAAATGGATTTAATGAGATGTTACCTCTGTAAATCTCTTATAGATGATAGAGAAGCTAGCTAGGGTTTATTAGAGTTGCTTGAAGCTCTTTTTAATTACTAATCGGTAATACTCGCGAGCACATAAGTTTCTTATCAAATAAGCACATAGCACATAATCATTTTATTGTCTTTTATGAATTTCCGTAATTCATTCCTTAGAACTCGATAAGAGTTTATCACCACTATATTCTCTATCTTCTAAAAGGCTACTACCCTAAGGTTTTCCCCACCTAAAGGTTCATAACCTACAGCTCTGATACCAACCTGTGACACCCCCAAATCCAGGTACTTAATTCCCACAGATTTGGTGTTCACTATCTCATTCATTCACATCTAACTACCCATAATCAAGAACAATTAAAATAAACTTAAAGAAACATCTGCCCAAAATGGGTTACATCACCAAACTATTAAATAATCAAATCCCAGGTTATCTTAACCTTAATACATCAAATGCGAAATAAAACATAATTTTAAACAAGTCTTTGATACAAATAAATATCAAGTGGATAATAAATCTCTTGCTACTTTGGCATCTTGCCCTTGCCTTTACTCGTGGACGGTTCGTCCTGCTTTTCTGGCTTAGCTGCAATGATTAATGCAAGAGTGAGCAAACAATTGCTCACAAGTACGATAACAATAATGTTTAAATGAAATAGATTTCAACTGAGGAATAATAATTTTCTGAATCTCAGTCAATAAATGATCAAAGTCTAAAAGCTCGTTTGAATGCTCGATTCAAAGAAAAAAATAGATTTCAAGATTTAGAAATTATATCTGAGGGTCACAAGACCTCGAACTATGTCCTAGGTTAACAAGTATTTCTACAGGAACCTTTAACAGTCATATAGACTATGGACCAACATCTCGTACTCAGGGGGATCAGCCCTTTGTACAATGTATTGTGCACAAACATTTTAACGTTGTCGCGTAAATAATCCCCTATATAAGGGTTGTTCATCTCAGTTTATCGTCTGAATCCGTACCAAAAGGAACTTGGCTTGGAACAAGTATAGAAAATATTCTAAGTCTTTGAAACGCTCATCAACTAAGGACTAGCTGATTCAATAAGGGTTTGCTAGTCTAGTTCATCAATAAAGTTTGTTCAATAGAACTATACTCGAAATTTGAATAACAACAATGATTGGAATACAGCTTAAGTACGTAGCATGATAGTAACCTTGCTTGAATATCAATAAGCTAAGGTCATAAGCATGCTCAATATAAATGAACTTGCATTGAATAAATTAACAAGTTAAAAGGAAAGAATAACTTGCTATAAGTAATTTTAAAGTTTAAGGAAGGAAAACTTGCTCAACGTAAAAGTAATAAGTTGAGATAAGGAACTTGCCTCAAGCGTAGATTACAAATTTAAGTAATTCACGATCCTTAAACAACCTATACATTTAATTATAAAATGGTAACATAATTAGTCACAAGACTAAAAGTATTATAGGTTTGCTCTTTATCTCATTTTATTATAATATCTCATTTAGCATACTATAACAAACAAGTATCAACCATCTTGAAATTTCATTAATCACTTAATACATTAATATAAGTTTAATTCTGTATCATAACTTCCAAGAAAAGAAAACAAAATAATAATAATAATAATTTTTTTTAACAGCAGTGATTCTCGACGGGGCGGGAATTCCCTGAACAAAACTCTCGCCGGGGCGAGAATTCACTATACAAAAAGCTCGCCGGGGCGAAGATTCCTTTGCATTTTTCTCGTCGGGGCGAGAGACTCGGCAGTCGTCTTCCCCAGCTCACGAACAGTGAAAACTTAGGCCAAATTTGGCCAAAATTTTCCGAATTCTACCATCTAGTAAACAAATTAAATATACCCAGACATCATATATGATACAAAACATTTACCCAACATGTTTCTAACCAATCTAAGCATTATAAAACACATAATCAACCAATTTAAAACCAAAAATTCACTGTTAAAACCAAATATTCAAGTTTTAACCATTCTCATGAAATTAAACACTCTAACTTCATCTTTTAACCAATTAAAACCATTCTTCTTCCATTATTCTTGGTTTTCATCATACAATCATAAACAATTATTAATTCACCGATTAATAACCAAATTGAATCATCAATTTTCATACAAATATGCCATACATGAAATAAAGCTCTGTAAAACTAAGAACTCAATTCTAAAGCATGTCTTCATGAATTAATACTTCTAAATTAATTATTATTCATCATGTAATCATCTAACACATGATTACTATCAAATACACCAAGTAATTCATGTTTTAAGCAAGTAAATTTTATATAGAGAACTAAAATAATGAAATACAGGAAAGAACTTAAAAAGGATTATACCTTCAATTGTTTAGAAAATTTGATTAAACTTCCTTGCTTGAATTCTTTCTCCAATCTCCAAGCTTTTCTCACAATTTCTCTCTTTTCTCTCAACTCTCAAATTCACAGAGTTCTCTCAATTCTAACTCTCTCAATACTCTGTTCTTTGCTCTTCTTTCTTTTCTTTCTTAACTGACGTAGTTTAGAAAAATAAAACTGATAAAAAATAAAAACTGATAATTAATATAATAACGTATAATCTAAATTTAATCCATCAGTTTAAAATTTCAAAAGCCATAAGGCTATGTTTGGCAATTACAAAATAAAATAACCCATTATTCTAACTAAAGGTCTTAAGGTCTTGTTTAGTAAAACACAAATAAAATAATCCATTATTTCCAAACAAAAGTCATAGGGCCTTGTTTGGTAAAACTGAATTAAACACTTTCTCATTTATTTTAATAAATCACCATAACATATAGTTTTAAAATATCACACTTCTAATTTAATTGAACTTATTATTAAATAAATTCAATTAAACCTTATTAACTAAATTAATAACTTATTTAACAAATAACAATAATACCAAATAAATTCTCTTATTCAAATAAATCATTTATTCAAATAAACATTTCCATCATCTAATTTAATTATTAAATTAAATTAGAATAATCATAACAAATCACATTCAAATAACATTTAACATTATTAAACTTAACATATACCCATTCCACAAAAACTTAATAAATTATTATTTAGCTCAATAAATTAATAAAAATATTTATATAATTCAATAAATATTTTTATTCAATCAAAAAAATTGCATTCGTTACATCTATATTCTAAATTTACGTCATTAATCGATAATAAACTTAATAAAATGCGGAATAAATAAAAAAAAATTTAGTTTTCTTTCTTTGCTTTCCCTGAATCATAACCTTTAATCATTTACATATTCTAGAATCATATTGGATTTGCTTCACCAGAGTTATAATAAAATAAAACTTCTAGATTCAATACCTTTTATACAACGGATAATATTAAATTTACAACTCAATACAAATTTAACAACTCTACATCTGTTACATTCAATACATTCTCAAATACATCATTCGGAACCTTAATCATGGTTCAAAAACATAATTTGAGCTAAAACAATTAATCTGCATGCATTACATCTGAATCATGCCATTCAAGCAGCACTTAACTTTACCTTGTATCTTTAACTTGCAAAAGTGGTTATTTGCAAGAATGAGCTCGACGGCTCAGCAAAATCTAACAGTTTGCATGCATCACATAGCACATAGATAACATACTCATTATTTAAATCATAATCATTTGACTAAACATGTCATGCATAACAATCAACACGTAACAATTAGGGATTAAGTTCCATAACTCAATCAACATTCTTTACTCAACGAACGTAGTCATATTTTGACTTTGTCCTTTCATACTTGCAGCATAAATAAAATACATCATGCTTTATACATCATATGATTAAAACAATTAATCGATTAATTCACATAACAAATAGGAACTGAAAGACTTGCCTGGTTTGTAGATTATCAATTACCATAACCAGCTTAAATTTATCTGCACTTCATGTATCCTACACGATATATATATAATCATGTACATCATTCATTAGCCACATAGCAGCACTTAGTATTAATTCTACTTAACAATTCATAATCCTTCATTTAACTTCGCTCCACTTTAATCGACACTTAACCCTTAGTTAGGTCTTAAACTTCGCTTTACATTAAATGTATAATGTTTATAAATAAACCTTGTATAGGGTAACATACTGTAACGACCCCAAAATTCATACAATTCCAACTCTCGACTTCGGTCGTTAACAATACATCTATATTCTAAATTTACGTCATTAATCGATAATAAACTTAATAAAATGCGGAATAAATAAAAAAAAATTTAGTTTTCTTTCTTTGCTTTCCCTGAATCATAACCTTTAATCATTTACATATTCTAGAATCATATTGGATTTGCTTCACCAGAGTTATAATAAAATAAAACTTCTAGATTCAATACCTTTTATACAACGGATAATATTAAATTTACAACTCAATACAAATTAAACAACTCTACATCTGTTACATTCAATACATTCTCAAATACATCATTCGGAACCTTAATCATGGTTCAAAAACATAATTTGAGCTAAAACAATTAATCTGCATGCATTACATCTGAATCATGCCATTCAAGCAGCACTTAACTTTACCTTGTATCTTTAACTTGCAAAAGTGGTTATTTGCAAGAATGAGCTCGACGGCTCAGCAAAATCTAACAGTTTGCATACATCACATAGCACATAGATAACATACTCATTATTTAAATCATAATCATTTGACTAAACATGTCATGCATAACAATCAACACGTAACAATTAGGGATTAAGTTCCATAACTCAATCAACATTCTTTACTCAACGAACGTAGTCATATTTTGACTTTGTCCTTTCATACTTGCAGCATAAATAAAATACATCATGCTTTATACATCATATGATTAAAACAATTAATCGATTAATTCACATAACAAATAGGAACTGAAAGACTTGCCTGGTTTGTAGATTATCAATTACCATAACCAGCTTAAATTTATCTGCACTTCATGTATCCTACACGATATATATATAATCATGTACATCATTCATTAGTCACATAGCAACACTTAGTATTAATTCTACTTAACAATTCATAATCCTTCATTTAACTTCGTTCCACTTTAATCAACACTTAACCCTAAGTTAGGTCTTAAACTTCGCTTTACATTAAATGTATAATGTTTATAAATAAACCTTGTATAGGGTAACATACTGTAACGACCCCAAAATTCATACAATTCCAACTCTCGACTTCGGTCGTTAACAATACATCTATATTCTAAATTTAAGTCATTAATCGATAATAAACTTAATAAAATGCGAAATAAATAAAAACTTTTTAGTTTTCTTTCTTTGCTTTTCCTGAATCATAACCTTTAATCATTTACATATTCTAGAATCATATTGGATTTGCTTCACCAGAGTTATAATAAAATAAAACTTCTAGATTCAATACCTTTTATACAACGGATAATATTAAATTTACAACTCAATACAAATTTAACAACTCTACATCTGTTACATTCAATACATTCTCAAATACATCATTCAGAACCTTAATCATGGTTCAAAAACATAATTTGAGCTAAAACAATTAATCTGCATGCATTACATCTGAATCATGCCATTCAAGCAGCACTTAACTTTACCTTGTATCTTTAACCTGCAAAAGTGGTTATTTGCAAGAACGAGCTCGACGGCTCAGCAAAATCTAACAGTTTGCATGCATCACATAGCACATAGATAACATACTCATTATTTAAATCATAATCAATTGACTAAACATGTCATGCATAACGATCAACACGTAACAATTAGGGATTAAGTTCCATAACTCAATCAACATTCTTTACTCAACGAACGTAGTCATATTTTGACTTTGTCGTTTCATACTTGCAGCATAAATAAAATACATCATGCTTTATACATCATATGATTAAAACAATTAATCGATTAATTCACATAACAAATAGGAACTGAAAGACTTGCCTGGTTTGTAGATTATCAATTACCATAACCAGCTTAAATTTATCTGCACTTCATGTATCCTACACGATATATATATAATCATGTACATCATTCATTAGCCACATAGCAGCACTTAGTATTAATTCTACTTAAAAATTCATAATCCTTCATTTAACTTCGCTCCACTTTAATCGACACTTAACCCTTAGTTAGGTCTTAAACTTCGCTTTACATTAAATGTATAAAGTTTATAAATAAACCTTGTATAGGGTAACATACTGTAACGACCCCAAAATTCATACAATTCCAACTCTCGACTTCGGTCGTTAACAATACATCTATATTCTAAATTTACGTCATTAATCGATAATAAACTTAATAAAATGCGGAATAAATAAAAAAAATTTAGTTTTCTTTCTTTGCTTTCCCTGAATCATAACCTTTAATCATTTACATATTCTAGAATCATATTGGATTTGCTTCACCAGAGTTATAATAAAATAAAACTTCTAGATTCAATACCTTTTATACAACGGATAATATTAAATTTACAACTCAATACAAATTAAACAACTCTACATCTGTTACATTCAATACATTCTCAAATACATCATTCGGAACCTTAATCATGGTTCAAAAACATAATTTGAGCTAAAACAATTAATCTGCATGCATTACATCTGAATCATGCCATTCAAGCAGCACTTAACTTTACCTTGTATCTTTAACTTGCAAAAGTGGTTATTTGCAAGAATGAGCTCGACGGCTCAGCAAAATCTAACAGTTTGCATGCATCACATAGCACATAGATAACATACTCATTATTTAAATCATAATCATTTGACTAAACATGTCATGCATAACAATCAACACGTAACAATTAGGGATTAAGTTCCATAACTCAATCAACATTCTTTACTCAACGAACGTAGTCATATTTTGACTTTGTCCTTTCATACTTGCAGCATAAATAAAATACATCATGCTTTATACATCATATGATTAAAATAATTAATCGATTAATTCACATAACAAATAGGAACTGAAAGACTTGCCTGGTTTGTAGATTATCAATTACCATAACCAGCTTAAATTTATCTGCACTTCATGTATCCTACACGATATATATATAATCATGTACATCATTCATTAGCCACATATCAACACTTAGTATTAATTCTACTTAACAATTCATAATCCTTCATTTAACTTCGTTCCACTTTAATCGACACTTAACCCTTAGTTAGGTCTTAAACTTCGCTTTACATTAAATGTATAATGTTTATAAATAAACCTTGTATAGGGTAACATACTGTAACGACCCCAAAATTCATACAATTCCAACTCTCGACTTCGGTCGTTAAAAATACATCTATATTCTAAATTTAAGTCATTAATCGATAATAAACTTAATAAAATGCGAAATAAATAAAAACTTTTTAGTTTTCTTTCTTTGCTTTTCCTGAATCATAACCTTTAATCATTTACATATTCTAGAATCATATTGGATTTGCTTCACCAGAGTTATAATAAAATAAAACTTCTAGATTCAATACCTTTTATACAACGGATAATATTAAATTTACAACTCAATACAAATTTAACAACTCTACATCTGTTACATTCAATACATTCTCAAATACATCATTCAGAACCTTAATCATGGTTCAAAAACATAATTTGAGCTAAAACAATTAATCTGCATGCATTACATCTGAATCATGCCATTCAAGCAGCACTTAACTTTACCTTGTATCTTTAACCTGCAAAAGTGGTTATTTGCAAGAACGAGCTCGACGGCTCAGCAAAATCTAACAGTTTGCATGCATCACATAGCACATAGATAACATACTCATTATTTAAATCATAATCATTTGACTAAACATGTCATGCATAACGATCAACACGTAACAATTAGGGATTAAGTTCCATAACTCAATCGACATTCTTTACTCAACGAACGTAGTCATATTTTGACTTTGTCGTTTCATACTTGCAGCATAAATAAAATACATCATGCTTTATACATCATATGATTAAAACAATTAATCAATTAATTCACATAACAAATAGGAACTGAAAGACTTGCCTGGTTTGTAGATTATCAATTACCATAAACCAACTTAAATTTATCTGCACTTCATTGTATCCTACACGATATATATATAATCATGTACATCATTCATTAGCCACATAGCAGCACTTAGTATTAATTCTACTTAACAATTCATAATCCTTCATTTAACTTCGCTCCACTTTAATCGACACTTAACCCTTAGTTAGGTCTTAAACTTCGCTTTAACATTAAATGTATAATGTTTATAAATAAACCTTGTATAGGGTAACATACTGTAACGACCCCAAAATTCATACAATTCCCAACTCTCGACTTCGGTCGTTAACAATACATCTATATTCTAAATTTACGTCATTAATCCGATAATAAACTTAATAAAATTGCGGAATAAATAAAAAAAAATTTAGTTTTCTTTCTTTGCTTTCCCTGAATCATAACCTTTAATCATTTACATATTCTAGAATCATATTGGATTTGCTTCACCAGAGTTATAATAAAAATAAAACTTCTAGATTCAATACCTTTTATACAACGGATAATATTAAATTTACAACTCAATACAAATTAAAACAACTCTACATCTGTTACATTCAATACATTCTCAAATACATCATTCGGAACCTTAATCATGGTTCAAAAACATAATTTGAGCTAAAACAATTAATCTGCATGCATTACATCTGAATCATGCCATTCAAGCAGCACTTAACTTTACCTTGTATCTTTAACTTGCAAAAGTGGTTATTTGCAAGAATGAGCTCGACGGCTCAGCAAAATCTAACAGTTTGCATGCATCACATAGCACATAGATAACATACTCATTATTTAAATCATAATCATTTGACTAAACATGTCATGCATAACAATCAACACGTAACAATTAGGGATTAAGTTCCATAACTCAATCAACATTCTTTACTCAACGAACGTAGTCATATTTTGACTTTGTCCTTTCATACTTGCAGCATAAATAAAATACATCATGCTTTATACATCATATGATTAAAACAATTAATCGATTAATTCACATAACAAATAGGAACTGAAAGACTTGTCTGGTTTGTAGATTATCAATTACCATAACCAGCTTAAATTTATCTGCACTTCATGTATCCTACACGATATATATATAATCATGTACATCATTCATTAGCCACATAGCAACACTTAGTATTAATTCTACTTAACAATTCATAATCCTTCATTTAACTTCGCTCCACTTTAATCGACACTTAACCCTTAGTTAGGTCTTAAACTTCGCTTTACATTAAATGTATAATGTTTATAAATAAACCTTGTATAGGGTAACATACTGTAACGACCCCAAAATTCATACAATTCCAACTCTCGACTTCGGTCGTTAACAATACATCTATATTCTAAATTTAAGTCATTAATCGATAATAAACTTAATAAAATGCGAAATAAATAAAAACTTTTTAGTTTTCTTTCTTTGCTTTTCCTGAATCATAACCTTTAATCATTTACATATTCTAGAATCATATTGGATTTGCTTCACCAGAGTTATAATAAAATAAAACTTCTAGATTCAATACCTTTTATACAACGGATAATATTAAATTTACAACTCAATAAAAATTTAACAACTCTATATCTGTTACATTCAATACATTCTCAAATACATCATTCAGAACCTTAATCATGGTTCAAAAACATAATTTGAGCTAAAACAATTAATCTGCATGCATTACATCTGAATTATGCCATTCAAGCAGCACTTAACTTTACCTTGTATCTTTAACCTGCAAAAGTGGTTATTTGCAAGAACTAGCTCGACGGCTCAGCAAAATCTAATAGTTTGCATGCATCACATAGCACATAGATAACATACTCATTATTTAAATCATAATCATTTGACTAAACATGTCATGCATAACGATCAACACGTAACAATTAGGGATTAAGTTCCATAACTCAATCAACATTCTTTACTCAACGAACGTAGTCATATTTTGACTTTGTCGTTTCATACTTGCAGCATAAATAAAATACATCATGCTTTATACATCATATGATTAAAACAATTAATCAATTAATTCACATAACAAATAGGAACTGAAAGACTTGCCTGGTTTGTAGATTATCAATTACCATAACCAGCTTAAATTTATCTGCACTTCATGTATTCTACACGATATATATATAATCATGTACATCATTCATTAGCCACATAGCAGCACTTAGTATTAATTCTACTTAACAATTCATAATCCTTCATTTAACTTCGCTCCACTTTAATCGACACTTAACCCTTAGTTAGGTCTTAAACTTCGCTTTACATTAAATGTATAATGTTTATAAATAAACCTTGTATAGGGTAACATACTGTAACGACCCCAAAATTCATACAATTCCAACTCTCGACTTCGGTCGTTAACAATACATCTATATTCTAAATTTACGTCATTAATCGATAATAAACTTAATAAAATGCGGAATAAATAAAAAAAAATTTAGTTTTCTTTCTTTGCTTTCCCTGAATCATAACCTTTAATCATTTACATATTCTAGAATCATATTGGATTTGCTTCACCAGAGTTATAATAAAATAAAACTTCTAGATTCAATACCTTTTATACAACGGATAATATTAAATTTACAACTCAATACAAATTTAACAACTCTACATCTGTTACATTCAATACATTCTCAAATACATCATTCGGAACCTTAATCATGGTTCAAAAACATAATTTGAGCTAAAACAATTAATCTGCATGCATTACATCTGAGTCATGCCATTCAAGCAGCACTTAACTTTACCTTGTATCTTTAACTTGCAAAAGTGGTTATTTGCAAGAATGAGCTCGACGGCTCAGCAAAATCTAACAGTTTGCATGCATCACATAGCACATAGATAACATACTCATTATTTAAATCATAATCATTTGACTAAACATGTCATACATAACAATCAACACGTAACAATTAGGGATTAAGTTCCATAACTCAATCAACATTCTTTACTCAACGAACGTAGTCATATTTTGACTTTGTCCTTTCATACTTGCAGCATAAATAAAATACATCATGCTTTATACATCATATGATTAAAACAATTAATCGATTAATTCACATAACAAATAGGAACTGAAAGACTTGCCTGGTTTGTAGATTATCAATTACCATAACCAGCTTAAATTTATCTGCACTTCATGTATCCTACACGATATATATATATAATCATGTACATCATTCATTAGCCACATAGCAACACTTAGTATTAATTCTACTTAACAATTCATAATCCTTCATTTAACTTCGTTCCACTTTAATCGACACTTAACCCTAAGTTAGGTCTTAAACTTCGCTTTACATTAAATGTATAATATTTATAAATAAACCTTGTATAGGGTAACATACTGTAACGACCCCAAAATTCATACAATTCCAACTCTCGACTTCGGTCGTTAACAATACATCTATATTCTAAATTTAAGTCATTAATCGATAATAAACTTAATAAAATGCGAAATAAATAAAAACTTTTTAGTTTTCTTTCTTTGCTTTTCCTGAATCATAACCTTTAATCATTTACATATTCTAGAATCATATTGGATTTGCTTCACCAGAGTTATAATAAAATAAAACTTCTAGATTCAATACCTTTTATACAACGGATAATATTAAATTTACAACTCAATACAAATTTAACAACTCTATATCTGTTACATTCAATACATTCTCAAATACATCATTCAGAACCTTAATCATGGTTCAAAAACATAATTTGAGCTAAAACAATTAATCTGCATGCATTACATCTGAATTATGCCATTCAAGCAGCACTTAACTTTACCTTGTATCTTTAACCTGCAAAAGTGGTTATTTGCAAGAACGAGCTCGACGGCTCAGCAAAATCTAACAGTTTGCATGCATCACATAGCACATAGATAACATACTCATTATTTAAATCATAATCATTTGACTAAACATGTCCATGCATAACGATCAACACGTAACAATTAGGGATTAAGTTCCATAACTCAATCAACATTCTTTACTCAAACGAACGTAGTCATATTTTGACTTTGTCGTTTCATACTTGCAGCATAAATAAAATACATCATGCTTTATACATCATATGATTAAAACAATTAATCAATTAATTCACATAACAAATAGGAACTGAAAGACTTGCCTGGTTTGTAGATTATCAATTACCATAACCAGCTTAAATTTATCTGCACTTCATGTATTCTACACGATATATATATAATCATGTACATCATTCATTAGCCACATAGCAGCACTTAGTATTAATTCTACTTAACAATTCATAATCCTTCATTTAACTTCGCTCCACTTTAATCGACACTTAACCCTTAGTTAGGTCTTAAACTTCGCTTTACATTAAATGTATAATGTTTATAAATAAACCTTGTATAGGGTAACACACTGTAACGACCCCAAAATTCATACAATTCCAACTCTCGACTTCGGTCGTTAACAATACATCTATATTCTAAATTTACGTCATTAATCGATAATAAACTTAATAAAATGCGGAATAAATAAAAAAAAATTAGTTTTCTTTCTTTGCTTTCCCTGAATCATAACCTTTAATCATTTACATATTCTAGAATCATATTGGATTTGCTTCACCAGAGTTATAATAAAATAAAACTTCTAGATTCAATACCTTTTATACAACGGATAATATTAAATTTACAACTCAATACAAATTTAACAACTCTACATCTGTTACATTCAATACATTCTCAAATACATCATTCGGAACCTTAATCATGGTTCAAAAACATAATTTGAGCTAAAACAATTAATCTGCATGCATTACATCTGAATCATGCCATTCAAGCAGCACTTAACTTTACCTTGTATCTTTAACTTGCAAAAGTGGTTATTTGCAAGAATGAGCTCGACGGCTCAGCAAAAATCTAACAGTTTGCATGCATCACATAGCACATAGATAACATACTCATTATTTAAATCATAATCATTTGACTAAACATGTCATGCATAACAATCAACACGTAACAATTAGGGATTAAGTTCCATAACTCAATCAACATTCTTTACTCAACGAACGTAGTCATATTTTGACTTTGTCCTTTCATACTTGCAGCATAAATAAAATACATCATGCTTTATACATCATATGATTAAAACAATTAATCGATTAATTCACATAACAAATAGGAACTGAAAGACTTGCCTGGTTTGTAGATTATCAATTACCATAACCAGCTTAAATTTATCTGCACTTCATGTATCCTACACGATATATATATAATCATGTACATCATTCATTCGCCACATAGCAACACTTAGTATTAATTCTACTTAACAATTCATAATCCTTCATTTAACTTCGTTCCACTTTAATCGACACTTAACCCTAAGTTAGGTCTTAAACTTCGCTTTACATTAAATGTATAATGTTTATAAATAAACCTTGTATAGGGTAACATACTGTAACGACCCCAAAATTCATACAATTCCAACTCTCGACTTCGGTCGTTAACAATACATCTATATTCTAAATTTAAGTCATTAATCGATAATAAACTTAATAAAATGCGAAATAAATAAAAACTTTTTAGTTTTCTTTCTTTGCTTTTCCTGAATCATAACCTTTAATCATTTACATATTCTAGAATCATATTGGATTTGCTTCACCAGAGTTATAATAAAATAAAACTTCTAGATACAATACCTTTTATACAACGGATAATATTAAATTTACAACTCAATACAAATTTAACAACTCTATATCTGTTACATTCAATACATTCTCAAATACATCATTCAGAACCTTAATCATGGTTCAAAAACATAATTTGAGCTAAAACAATTAATCTGCATGCATTACATCTGAATTATGCCATTCAAGCAGCACTTAACTTTACCTTGTATCTTTAACCTGCAAAAGTGGTTATTTGCAAGAACGAGCTCGACGGCTCAGCAAAATCTAACAGTTTGCATGCATCACATAGCACATAGATAACATACTCATTATTTAAATCATAATCATTTGACTAAACATGTCATGCATAACGATCAACACGTAACAATTAGGGATTAAGTTCCATAACTCAATCAACATTCTTTACTCAACGAACGTAGTCATATTTTGACTTTGTCGTTTCATACTTGCAGCATAAAATAAAATACATCATGCTTTATACATCATATGATTAAAACAATTAATCAATTAATTCACATAACAAATAGGAACTGAAAGACTTGCCTGGTTTGTAGATTATCAATTACCATAACCAGCTTAAATTTATCTGCACTTCATGTATTCTACACGATATATATATAATCATGTACATCATTCATTAGCCACATAGCAGCACTTAGTATTAATTCTACTTAACAATTCATAATCCTTCATTTAACTTCGCTCCACTTTAATCGACACTTAACCCTTAGTTAGGTCTTAAACTTCGCTTTACATTAAATGTATAATGTTTATAAATAAACCTTGTATAGGGTAACACACTGTAACGACCCCAAAATTCATACAATTCCAACTCTCGACTTCGGTCGTTAACAATACATCTATATTCTAAATTTACGTCATTAATCGATAATAAACTTAATAAAATGCGGAATAAATAAAAAAAAATTAGTTTTCTTTCTTTGCTTTCCCTGAATCATAACCTTTAATCATTTACATATTCTAGAATCATATTGGATTTGCTTTCACCAGAGTTATAATAAAATAAAACTTCTAGATTCAATACCTTTTATACAACGGATAATATTAAATTTACAACTCAATACAAATTTAACAAACTCTACATCTGTTTACATTCAATTACATTCTCAAATACATCATTCAGAACCTTAATCATGGTTCAAAAACATAATTTGAGCTAAAACAATTAATCTGCATGCCTTACATCTGAATCATGCCATTCAAGCAGCACTTAACTTTACCTTGTATCTTTAACCTGCAAAAGTGGTTATTTGCAAGAATGAGCTCGACGGCTCAGCAAAATCTAACAGTTTGCATGCATCACATAGCACATAGATAACATACTCATTATTTAAATCATAATCATTTGACTAAACATGTCATGCATAACGATCAACACGTAACAATTAGGGATTAATTTCCATAACTCAATCAACATTCTTTACTCAACGAACGTAGTCATATTTTGATTTTGTCGTTTCATACTTGCAGCATAAAAAAAATACATCATGCTTTATACATCATATGATTAAAACAATTAATCGATTAATTCACATAACAAATAGGAACTGAAAGACTTGCCAGGTTTGTAGACTATCAATCACCATAACCAGCTTAAATTTATCTGCACTTCATATATCCTACACGATATATATATAATCATGTACATCATTCATTAGCCACATAGCAGCACTTAGTATTAATTCTACTTAACAATTCATAATCCTTCATTTAACTTCGCTCCACTTTAATCGACACTTAACCCTTAGTTAGGTCTTAAACTTCGCTTTACATTAAATGTATAATGTTTATAAATAAACCTTGTATAGGGTAACATACTGTAACGACCCCAAAATTCATTCAATTCCAACTCTCGACTTCGGTCGTTAATAATACATCTATATTCTAAATTTACGTCATTAATCGATAATAAACTTAATAAAATGCGGAATAAATAAAAACTTTTTAGTTTTCTTTCTTTGCTTTCCCTGAATCATAACCTTTAATCATTTACATATTCTAGAATCATATTGGTTTTGCTTCACCAGAGTTATAATAAAATAAAACTTCTAGATTCAATACCTTTTATACAACGGATAATATTAAATTTACAACTCAATACAAATTTAACAACTCTACATCTGTTACATTCAATACATTCTCAAATACATCATTCAGAACCTTAATCATGGTTCAAAAACATAATTTGAGCTAAAACAATTAATCTGCATGCCTTACATCTAAATCATGCCATTCAAGCAGCACTTAACTTTACCTTGTATCTTTAACCTGCAAAAGTGGTTATTTGCAAGAAGGAGCTCGACGGCTCAGCAAAATCTAACAGTTTGCATGCATCACATAGCACATAGATAACATACTCATTATTTAAATCATAATCATTTGACTAAACATGTCATGCATAACGATCAACACGTAACAATTAGGGATTAAGTTCCATAACTCAATCAACATTCTTTACTCAACGAACGTAGTCATATTTTGATTTTGTCGTTTCATACTTGCAGCATAAAAAAAATACATCATGCTTTATACATCATATGATTAAAACAATTAATCGATTAATTCACATAACAAATAGGAACTGAAAGACTTGCCAGGTTTGTAGACTATCAATTACCATAACCAGCTTAAATTTATCTCCACTTCATGTATTCTACACGATATATATATAATCATGTACATCATTCATTAGCCACATAGCAGCACTTAGTATTAATTCTACTTAACAATTCATAATCCTTCATTTAACTTTGCTCCACTTTAATCGACACTTAACCCTTAGTTAGGTCTTAAACTTCGCTTTACATTAAATGTATAATGTTTATAAATAAACCTTGTATAGGGTAACATACTGTAACGACCCAAAAATTCATACAATTCCAACTCTCGACTTCGGTCGTTAACAATACATCTATATTCTAAATTTACGTCATTAATCGATAATAAACTTAATAAAATGCGGAATAAATAAAAAAAATTTAGTTTTCTTTCTTTGCTTTCCCTGAATCATAACCTTTAATCATTTACATATTCTAGAATCATATTGGATTTGCTTCACCAGAGTTATAATAAAATAAAACTTCTAGATTCAATACCTTTTATACAACGGATAATATTAAATTTACAACTCAATACAAATTTAACAACTCTACATCTGTTACATTCAATACATTCTCAAATACATCATTAGGAACCTTAATCATGTTTCAAAAACATAATTTGAGCTAAAACAATTAATCTGCATGCCTTACATCTGAATCATGCCATTCAAGCAGCACTTAACTTTACCTTGTATCTTTAACCTGCAAAAGTGGTTATTTGCAAGAATGAGCTCGACGGCTCAGCAAAATCTAACAGTTTGCATGCATCACATAGCACATAGATAACATACTCATTATTTAAATCATAATCATTTGACTAAACATGTCATGCATAACGATCAACACGTAACAATTAGGGATTAATTTCCATAACTCAATCAACATTCTTTACTCAACGAACGTAGTCATATTTTGACTTTGTCGTTTCATACTTGCAGCATAAAAAAAATACATCATGCTTTATACATCATATGATTAAAACAATTAATCGATTAATTCACATAACAAATAGGAACTGAAAGACTTGCCAGGTTTGTAGACTATCAATCACCATAACCAGCTTAAATTTATCTGCACTTCATATATCCTACACGATATATATATAATCATGTACATCATTCATTAGCCACATAGCAGCACTTAGTATTAATTCTACATAACAATTCATAATCCTTCATTTAACTTCGCTCCACTTTAATCGACACTTAACCCTTAGTTAGGTCTTAAACTTCGCTTTACATTAAATGTATAATGTTTATAAATAAACCTTGTATAGGGTAACATACTGTAACGACCCCAAAATTCATTCAATTCCAACTCTCGACTTCAGTCGTTAATAATACATCTATATTCTAAATTTACGTCATTAATCGATAATAAACTTAATAAAATGCGGAATAAATAAAAACTTTTTAGTTTTCTTTCTTTGCTTTCCCTGAATCATAACCTTTAATCATTTACATATTCTAGAATCATATTGGTTTTGCTTCACCAGAGTTATAATAAAATAAAACTTCTAGATTCAATACCTTTTATACAACGGATAATATTAAATTTATAACTCAATAAAAATTTAACAACTCTACATCTGTTACATTCAATACATTCTCAAATACATCATTCAGAACCTTAATCATGGTTCAAAAACATAATTTGAGCTAAAACAATTAATCTGCATACATTACATCTGAATTATGCCATTCAAGCAGCACTTAACTTTACCTTGTATCTTTAACCTGCAAAAGTGGTTATTTGCAAGAACGAGCTCGACGGCTCAGCAAAATCTAACAGTTTGCATGCATCACATAGCACATAGATAACATACTCATTATTTAAATCATAATCATTTGACTAAACATGTCATGCATAACGATCAACACGTAACAATTAGGGATTAAGTTCCATAATTCAATCAACATTCTTTACTCAACGAACGTAGTCATATTTTGACTTTGTCGTTTCATACTTGCAGCATAAATAAAATACATCATGCTTTATACATCATATGATTAAAACAATTAATCAATTAATTCACATAACAAATAGGAACTGAAAGACTTGCCTGGTTTGTAGATTATCAATTACCATAACCAGCTTAAATTTATCTGCACTTCATGTATTCTACACGATATATATATAATCATGTACATCATTCATTAGCCACATAGCAGCACTTAGAATTAATTCTAATTAACAATTCATAATTCCTTCATTTAACTTCGCTCCACTTTAATCGACACTTAACCCTTAGTTAGGTCTTAAACTTCGCTTTACATTAAATGTATAATGTTTATAAATAAACCTTGTATAGGGTAACATACTGTAACGACCCCAAAATTCATACAATTCCAACTCTCGACTTCGGTCGTTAACAATACATCTATATTCTAAATTTACGTCATTAATCGATAATAAACTTAATAAAATGCGGAATAAATAAAAAAAATTTAGTTTTCTTTCTTTGCTTTCCCTGAATCATAACCTTTAATCATTTACATATTCTAGAATCATATTGGATTTGCTTCACCAGAGTTATAATAAAATAAAACTTCTAGATTCAATACCTTTTATACAACGGATAATATTAAATTTACAACTCAATACAAATTTAACAACTCTACATCTGTTACATTCAATACATTCTCAAATACATCATTCAGAACCTTAATCATGGTTCAAAAACATAATTTGAGCTAAAACAATTAATCTGCATGCCTTACATCTGAATCATGCCATTCAAGCAGCACTTAACTTTACCTTGTATCTTTAACCTGCAAAAGTGGTTATTTCAAGAATGAGCTCGACGGCTCAGCAAAATCTAACAGTTTGCATGCATCACATAGCACATAGATAACATACTCATTATTTAAATCATAATCATTTGACTAAACATGTCATGCATAACGATCAACCACGTAACAATTAGGGATTAATTTCCATAACTCAATCAACATTCTTTTACTCAACGAACGTAGTCATATTTTGACTTTGTCGTTTCATACTTGCAGCATAAAAAAAATACATCATGCTTTATACATCATATGATTAAAAACAATTAATCGATTAATTCACATAACAAATAGGAACTGAAAGACTTGCCAGGTTTGTAGACTATCAATCACCATAACCAGCTTAAATTTATCTGCACTTCATATATCCTACACGATATATATATAATCATGTACATCATTCATTAGCCACATAGCAGCACTTAGTATTAATTCTACTTAACAATTCATAATCCTTCATTTAACTTCGCTCCACTTTAATCGACACTTAACCCTTAGTTAGGTCTTAAACTTCGCTTTACATTAAATGTATAATGTTTATAAATAAACCTTGTATAGGGTAACATACTGTAACGACCCCAAAATTCATACAATTCCAACTCTCGACTTCGGTCGTTAACAATACATCTATATTCTAAATTTACGTCATTAATCGATAATAAACTTAATAAAATGCGGAATAAATAAAAAAAATTTAGTTTTCTTTCTTTGCTTTCCCTGAATCATAACCTTTAATCATTTACATATTCTAGAATCATATTGGATTTGCTTCACCAGAGTTATAATAAAATAAAACTTCTAGATTCAATACCTTTTATACAACGGATAATATTAAATTTACAACTCAATACAAATTTAACAACTCTACATCTGTTACATTCAATACATTCTCAAATACATCATTCAGAACCTTAATCATGGTTCAAAAACATAATTTGAGCTAAAACAATTAATCTGCATGCCTTACATCTGAATCATGCCATTCAAGCAGCACTTAACTTTACCTTGTATCTTTAACCTGCAAAAGTGGTTATTTCAAGAATGAGCTCGACGGCTCAGCAAAATCTAACAGTTTGCATGCATCACATAGCACATAGATAACATACTCATTATTTAAATCATAATCATTTGACTAAACATGTCATGCATAACGATCAACACGTAACAATTAGGGATTAATTTCCATAACTCAATCAACATTCTTTACTCAACGAACGTAGTCATATTTTGACTTTGTCGTTTCATACTTGCAGCATAAAAAAAATACATCATGCTTTATACATCATATGATTAAAACAATTAATCGATTAATTCACATAACAAATAGGAACTGAAAGACTTGCCAGGTTTGTAGACTATCAATCACCATAACCAGCTTAAATTTATCTGCACTTCATATATCCTACACGATATATATATAATCATGTACATCATTCATTAGCCACATAGCAGCACTTAGTATTAATTCTACTTAACAATTCATAATCCTTCATTTAACTTCGCTCCACTTTAATCGACACTTAACCCTTAGTTAGGTCTTAAACTTCGCTTTACATTAAATGTATAATGTTTATAAATAAACCTTGTATAGGGTAACATACTGTAACGACCCCAAAATTCATTCAATTCCAACTCTCGACTTCGGTCGTTAATAATACATCTATATTCTAAATTTACGTCATTAATCGATAATAAACTTAATAAAATGCGGAATAAATAAAAACTTTTTAGTTTTCTTTCTTTGCTTTTCCTGAATCATAACCTTTAATCATTTACATATTCTAGAATCATATTGGATTTGCTTCACCAGAGTTATAATAAAATAAAACTTCTAGATTCAATACCTTTTATACAACGGATAATATTAAATTTACAACTCAATAAAAATTTAACAACTCTATATCTGTTACATTCAATACATTCTCAAATACATCATTCAGAACCTTAATCATGGTTCAAAAACATAATTTGAGCTAAAACAATTAATCTGCATGCATTACATCTGAATTATGCCATTCAAGCAGCACTTAACTTTACCTTGTATCTTTAACCTGCAAAAGTGGTTATTTGCAAGAACGAGCTCGACGGCTCAGCAAAATCTAACAGTTTGCATGCATCACATAGCACATAGATAACATACTCATTATTTAAATCATAATCATTTGACTAAACATGTCATGCATAACGATCAACACGTAACAATTAGGGATTAAGTTCCATAACTCAATCAACATTCTTTACTCAACGAACGTAGTCATATTTTGACTTTGTCGTTTCATACTTGCAGCATAAATAAAATACATCATGCTTTATACATCATATGATTAAAACAATTAATCAATTAATTCACATAACAAATAGGAACTGAAAGACTTGCCTGGTTTGTAGATTATCAATTACCATAACCAGCTTAAATTTATCTGCACTTCATGTATTCTACACGATATATATATAATCATGTACATCATTCATTAGCCACATAGCAGCACTTAGTATTAATTCTACTTAACAATTCATAATCCTTCATTTAACTTCGCTCCACTTTAATTGACACTTAACCCTTAGTTAGGTCTTAAACTTCGCTTTACATTAAATGTATAATGTTTATAAATAAACCTTGTATAGGGTAACATACTGTAACGACCCCAAAATTCATACAATTCCAACTCTCGACTTCGGTCGTTAACAATACATCTATATTCTAAATTTACGTCATTAATCGATAATAAACTTAATAAAATGCGGAATAAATAAAAAAAATTTAGTTTTCTTTCTTTGCTTTCCCTGAATCATAACCTTTAATCATTTACATATTCTAGAATCATATTGGATTTGCTTCACCAGAGTTATAATAAAATAAAACTTCTAGATTCAATACCTTTTATACAACGGATAATATTAAATTTACAACTCAATACAAATTTAACAACTCTACATCTGTTACATTCAATACATTCTCAAATACATCATTCAGAACCTTAATCATGGTTCAAAAACATAATTTGAGCTAAAACAATTAATCTGCATGCCTTACATCTGAATCATGCCATTCAAGCAGCACTTAACTTTACCTTGTATCTTTAACCTGCAAAAGTGGTTATTTGCAAGAATGAGCTCGACGGCTCAGCAAAATCTAACAGTTTGCATGCATCACATAGCACATAGATAACATACTCATTATTTAAATCATAATCATTTGACTAAACATGTCATGCATAACGATCAACACGTAACAATTAGGGATTAATTTCCATAACTCAATCAACATTCTTTACTCAACGAACGTAGTCATATTTTGACTTTGTCGTTTCATACTTGCAGCATAAAAAAAATACATCATGCTTTATACATCATATGATTAAAACAATTAATCGATTAATTCACATAACAAATAGGAACTGAAAGACTTGCCAGGTTTGTAGACTATCAATCACCATAACCAGCTTAAATTTATCTGCACTTCATATATCCTACACGATATATATATAATCATGTACATCATTCATTAGCCACATAGCAGCACTTAGTATTAATTCTACTTAACAATTCATAATCCTTCATTTAACTTCGCTCCACTTTAATCGACACTTAACCCTTAGTTAGGTCTTAAACTTCGCTTTACATTAAATGTATAATGTTTATAAATAAACCTTGTATAGGGTAACATACTGTAACGACCCCAAAATTCATTCAATTCCAACTCTCGACTTCGGTCGTTAATAATACATCTATATTCTAAATTTACGTCATTAATCGATAATAAACTTAATAAAATGCGGAATAAATAAAAACTTTTTAGTTTTCTTTCTTTGCTTTCCCCGAATCATAACCTTTAATCATTTACATATTCTAGAATCATATTGGTTTTGCTTCACCAGAGTTATAATAAAATAAAACTTCTAGATTCAATACCTTTTATACAACGGATAATATTAAATTTATAACTCAATAAAAAATTAACAACTCTACATCTGTTACATTCAATACATTCTCAAATACATCATTCAGAACCTTAATCATGGTTCAAAAACATAATTTGAGCTAAAACAATTAATCTGCATGCATTACATCTGAATTATGCCATTCAAGCAGCACTTAACTTTACCTTGTATCTTTAACCTGCAAAAGTGGTTATTTGCAAGAACGAGCTCGACGGCTCAGCAAAATCTAACAGTTTGCATGCATCACATAGCACATAGATAACATACTCATTATTTAAATCATAATCATTTGACTAAACATGTCATGCATAACGATCAACACGTAACAATTAGGGATTAAGTTCCATAACTCAATCAACATTCTTTACTCAACGAACGTAGTCATATTTTGACTTTGTCGTTTCATACTTGCAGCATAAATAAAATACATCATGCTTTATACATCATATGATTAAAACAATTAATCAATTAATTCACATAACAAATAGGAACTGAAAGACTTGCCTGGTTTGTAGATTATCAATTACCATAACCAGCTTAAATTTATCTGCACTTCATGTATTCTACACGATATATATATAATCATGTACATCATTCATTAGCCACATAGCAGCACTTAGTATTAATTCTACTTAACAATTCATAATCCTTCATTTAACTTCGCTCCACTTTAATCGACACTTAACCCTTAGTTAGGTCTTAAACTTCGCTTTACATTAAATGTATAATGTTTATAAATAAACCTTGTATAGGGTAACATACTGTAACGACCCCAAAATTCATACAATTCCAACTCTCGACTTCGGTCGTTAACAATACATCTATATTCTAAATTTACGTCATTAATCGATAATAAACTTAATAAAATGCGGAATAAATAAAAAAAATTTAGTTTTCTTTCTTTGCTTTCCCTGAATCATAACCTTTAATCATTTACATATTCTAGAATCATATTGGATTTGCTTCACCAGAGTTATAATAAAATAAAACTTCTAGATTCAATACCTTTTATACAACGGATAATATTAAATTTATAACTCAATAAAAATTTAACAACTCTACATCTGTTACATTCAATACATTCTCAAATACATCATTCAGAACCTTAATCATGGTTCAAAAACATAATTTGAGCTAAAACAATTAATCTGCATGCATTACATCTGAATCATGTCATTCAAGCAGCACTTAACTTTACCTTGTATCTTTAACCTGCAAAAGTGGTTATTTGCAAGAATGAACTCGACAGCTCAGCAAAATCTAACAGTTTGCATGCATCACATAGCACATAGATAACATACTCATTATTTAAATCATAATCATTTGACTAAACCTGTCATGCATAACGATCAACACGTAACAATTAGGGATTAATTTCCATAACTCAATCAACATTCTTTACTCAACGAACGTAGTCATATTTTGACTTTGTCGTTTCATACTTGCAACATAAATAAAATACATCATGCTTTATACATCATATGATTAAAACAATTAATCAATTAATTCACATAACAAATAGGAACTGAAAGACTTGCCTGGTTTGTAGATTATCAATTACCATAACCAGCTTAAATTTATCTGCACTTCATGTACCCTACACGATATATATATAATCATGTACATCATTCATTAGCCACATAGCAGCACTTAGTATTAATTCTACTTAACAATTCATAATCCTTCATTTAACTTCGCTCCACTTTAATCGACATTTAACCCTTAGTTAGGTCCTAAACTTCGCTCTACATTAAATGTATAATGTTTATAAATAAACCTTGTATAGGGTAACATAGCATGCCAAAAAGAAAAGAATTGAAAACAAGAAAATTTTTCATTTCTGCAATTCTCGCCGGGGCGAGAAAATTATAACACAAAACTCTCGCCGGGACGAGAAAGTCCTTCACAAAATTCTCGCCGGGGCGAGATCTCTCCGGGGCGAGAAAATTAGCTTGTTGAGCTCGTCGGGGCAAGCTTCATGAATTCCAGATTCTGCAGTTCGCGAACTGCAAAATTTTCAGACCAAAATTTCCCAATTTCTTCATTTTAACAACAATTTAGACATACTCAAATATTATAATCTTTATAGAATCAATACCCAACATGTTTATAACAATTCTAACATCTTAAACATCTTAAACAACCAATTTAAAAGCTTAAAATCACAATTCATTCTAGTTTTTACAAATTTTTACAAATTTAGTGAATCCAATTCTCACGAATTCGTTTCTAAACCAAATTGTTTCATTCAACTTGCATTCTTCTCGTATTTTAACATACTAACAACCTATATCATCAATTTAAGACTTTAAACATGATTTCATACTCAATTTTGGCCACTAGAGTAGACCATTCAATATACAGTAAACTAAAAATCCAATTCTTGGCATACAGTAAATCAAAAGTCTAATTTTTCTATTATCTGAATTTGATTACTGCACAATCCATTATAGATGATATGTATAACAGATTATACATACCCAACAACATATATATCCACTACACAATCAAATTGATTTTATAAGACAACTTAGAACACAAACCAAGAACTTAGAAACTTAGAAAACTTACTTTTAATTAGCTAGATGGCTAAAATTTGCTTGATTCCTTCTTCTTCATCTTTGATTTCTCTCAAATCTCCTCTCAATTTTCTCTCTTCCTCACCTTTGTTCTTTGGCTTACTAACACCTGATGAAAACTAACGTTACTCTTAGTAGGGAGTTACGTCAGTTAAGAAAGCCAAAGGCCACAAGGCCTTATTTGGCATCAATTCAAAACTCCTTTTTTTACTTTATTTTAATATTCCTTCTTACTATATGATACATTTGTCACACTTAAATATAATTTTTATTTAATAAAATTATTCATCCTCTCATTAAATAAATTATCAACATCTTATTAACATCCATGCATAACAAAATACGCATCAAGTATAAAAATATTCATTATCACTTTACTTAATATTCTCATACAAATAAATTATCACACAATATTCTCAACAAATATTTATTTTATTAAATAAGCATCCCAATTAAAATATTTATTCTACTCAATCAATATCTTATCTATTTACGAAATTTACAATCGTAATACATTAACATGTAACATATTATTTTCTCATTTTATCAAAACAAATATATATTTACATTAATTCACTATTTTAATTAAGTGAATTACTCACATTATTATGAAATATAATCCATAACCATTTCTTTGCTAACAAGGCATAATAATTAAAATATATTATTTCATAATATAATTTTCAACTTTCTAATATTCACTAAATATTTTTTTTTTCGTAGCAATTTCCTTCACTTCATTCAATAGTTTAATTAACTATTAAACCTCTTTTCCCAAACACACGAGCATATAATTCTCTTTACATTAAATCATATATTATTCACAATATATATATATATATATATATATATATATATATCACATATACACATACTCAAAGCTCAAAACGTCACTTAATAAGAATTTCATTTATTAAATTCCTATTTAATAAATTCTAAAAATCTGGGTTGTCACAGGAACTTATAGTTTAGCATTGCCTATGGGCAAGTCTATTAAGTTAATAAGTTGTTATTATGTTCCAGTTCTCATTAGAAACGTTAGAATTTTCATTGTTGGACAAGGAAGGTTCTGGTATTATATTTAAGAACAATTATTATTCTATTTATAATGATAATGTTTTGTTTGAAACTGGAAGATTACTTGATAGACTTTGTATACTTGACTTACATGAAAAACATTTTGCAAATTGAATAAACTAATAACAGAAAAGGAGATGGTCATTCAAAGAGTTGAATGTGTGTATTTGATAAAATACAAGTCTGAATCATTTGAAATGTTCAAAGAATTCAGAAGTGAAACATATTGGCAAAGTATTAAGATTCTTTGATCAGATCGAGGAAGGAATACTTGTGCAATGAGTTTCTAGATCATCTCAAAATAGTATTTTCTCATAATGGACACCTCCTGATACGCAATAATTAATTAGTGTATCTAAAAGGAGAAATTGTACCTTGTTGGACATGCTGCAGTCCATAATGATTTTTACCGACATTCTAGTATCCATCTGGGGTTATGCCCTAGAAACGGCTGCATATCTACAAAAATAAGGTAACCTCAAAAATCCGAGCCCAAGACTCCATAAAGGTTATGGATAGGAAGGATTCCTACTCTTAAGTATGCTAAGATAAGGGGTTGTCCAGCTTATGTGAATAGGTTTCAAAGATAAGTTTGGGATAAAATTTGACAAGTGCAGACTTGTGGGATATCCTAAAGAAAGTTTAGGGTATTATTACTATAACCCTACACGCTGCCTTCTTAGATAAAGGTGTTTATCATTGAATGAGCTAGTGGGAGGTAATAGATCTTGAAGGAGTTCAAGAACCACAAAGCACTTTAAGTCGAATCGAGGAACCTGTAGATAGACCTATTGTACCACAACCGAATCGTAAATCTAAAAGAGTACCGAAGATACCTGGAAGATATGGATTCATCATAGAGGATGATGATGAGGTACGCATCATAGAGGATGATGATCCAATTTTATACGATGAGGCAATGAGTAGTAGACGCTCAGAGAAATGGCAGATGACCATGAAATCCGAAATGGACTCCATGTATGAGAACCAAGTATAGACTCTGGTTACTCCACAAAAGGGCATAGTGCCTAGAGGGTGAATATGGGTCTTTAAGAGAAAGACTGGGGCAAATGGCAAGGTGGAGACCTATAAGACCAGACCTATTTAAAAGGTTTTTCAAGTCAAGGAGTTGACTGTGATAAACCCTTATTACCGGGTAATGCTCAAGTCCATTTGGATTTTGCTTGTGATTGCAGCTTATTACGAAATCTGACAAAATGGATGTGGAGACGCCCTTCCTCAATGAAGACTTGAGGAAAATGTATATATGATACAGCCAGAGGAATTTGTTTCAAAGGTTGAAGCAAATCGTGTTTTAAGCTACAATGATCTATTTATGGATTGAAGTAAGCTTCTCAAAGATGGAACATTCATTTTGATGAGACAATCAAAAGAGTTTGATTTTATCAAAGACGAGAATGAACCTAGTGTGTACAAAAGGGTCAGTGGGAGCACTGTGACATTCCTAGTATTATATGTTGATATACTACTGATAAGGAATGACACACCAATGCTACAATCAGTAAAGATAAAATTATCTCAACATTCCTCTATGAACAACTTGGGAGGAGCATCCTATAAATTAGGGATATAAATCTATATAGATAGATTTAAAAGGATGTTCGGTTTAACCCAAGGAACGTATATTCATTTGATGCTAAAGGTGTTTAGCATGGCAAATTCTAAGAGAGGTCTCATGATGATGAGCCATGGAGTGTATCTCTCAAAAATTATCCCTAATTGAAAGAGAGATCGCATGAGTTACTATCATGTATGTAATGAATATACAAGGCTTGATGTTGATCAGTCATATTCTTGAGATGATCATTGTAAGACAGTGATAAACATCTTTAGGTACTTAACTGGTACGGAAGATATGATCATGATTCATGGCAGGTCTGAATTAAAACTAGAGGGCTAAACAGACTCAAGTTTTTCAGACTGCCCAAGACGATAACAAATCCACTTTAAGGTAAATTGTTACCTTGAAAGGTGGTGCAGTGAATTGAAAAAGTTCCAAACAACAAAGAGTTGTTGGTTTAGTGACAAAGACAAAGTATATAGCTGTAAATGAAGCTGCAAGTTGATTGTTTGGATGAAAAGTTCATTACAGAACTAGGAATAGTTCCTAAGTCTCATCTTGGATTCAAACAAGTGTTGCGGCACTTTCATTTGATTAGTGGAATCATTGAAAGAGGAAAAGTCACTATAGGTGGACTCTCGAGAACAACATTGCATATCCATCTACTGAAGCTTTATCCAACAGCAGGATGATCGTCACTTAGAGAAGAAGGGTATTAGATACCATGACGATTGGCTTTAGTGCAAGTGGGAGATTGAAAGTAGTATGCACACAAGCCAATCATATTTGATATGATGAAGCATATACTTTGTAATCTTATTCGTTTGTTAAAGGCATTTTACTTTATCTACATGGTGTTGTTATATTAAATGTGATAAACCCATAGTTTTAAGCAATGCTTTTAGAATCATGATGGTGATCATGCTAATGAGATCTAAATTCTAGATAGCTCACAAACTAAAATCGTTCATAATCGATGGATTACTAAAAAGGGGATTAATGAATCCGGATAGATTAGTATATACGTTGCTTGCTCTTATGAAGAGGATGATTGGTCTCATAATTATTTGTGCGGAGACACTAAAGCAAGTATGTAGGTGCTTATTAGAGAATAAGTTCACTGAACGTGGCTCGCTAAGGAATACCTAATGGAGTTTTACTCGCCTGTCAATAGGAATTCCTCTAGTGATAGTAGTACAAGTGATCCTTGGACTTGAGATCATCATAGTATCTTGTGTATGATGAGCTATACTTTGACTTGTCCCTTAAGACCTTTAGGGTATATCAAAAGGTATGATTGGGTATAATAAGTTATACATGGAGATAGGTGAATGATCAATAAAGAATCTACCACTTCTAGTAAAAGGAGAGAATGTCCTATGTGATTCGATAAATGACGACTCAGAAGTCTTTGGCCAAAGCAGAATGAAATTAGAAAGGAGTTTCTAATTTGCATTAATCAGAGTTGTGCATTTGAGAATCAAAATACATATAATTAAATAAAATAAGACTTGACAGTAATTCCATGTCTTATATTTAATTGGGACATTGTATGATAAAAGGATTGAATTGTACGGTAACTATTCACTGAAAAGGTTCTTTTGTGATTAATGTTGAAATCTATATTATCTGGAAAGTCGTTGATCGCTAAGGGGGCTTACCCTTATTGTAGAATAAATATTATTTATTTAAATAAATTAAATAGTTTAATTTATTTATTTAAATAAGATTAGAATTGTTCTAATTAATTTATTCACAACCGGTTTAATATGGAGAACCTAAAGGGTCACACCGCAAAAGGAAAATATTTGTTTAAGAAGTAAATGGCATAATTGTAATAATAAGTTAAGTGTATTTAATTTAATCTATGGAGATAGAATAAATTAAATAGCTCAATATTTATTATTTAATATTTTAGAAATATTAAATATAAATTAATAAGAGGAGTCTTATTATTATTATTACCATAAATTCCTAATTGGATTAGGAGTTTAATTAATTAAAGGAGTTTAATTAAAATAAAAACCCTAATCCTAAATAGTTTAGGAGGGTTCTCTATATCTATAAATAAGAGGAGTCTTATCATGATTTAGGGTTAGATAGTTACACACTATTGTATTAGATTGTGGAGAGTACTTATAATTTCTATAGAGATAGAAACTAGGGTTTTGCCAACACCCATCTTCTTGAACAACTATTATTCCTTGGTGGATCACCTCTAGAGGCCAAACACTTGGGTGGCTAACATTGATCAAAAGAAAGAATTTAAACAGTGGAATTCAAGGAGAACGCGAAGGAATTAGAGGTGAACTTGTACCTAAGGAAGCTTTGATTCACGAGGATATAATTCTATATCTCTATCTCTTTCATTTAATTGATAATTGATCACAAGGATGATCATGGTGATGGTTTGTATGAAAAATTTTAAAATCCGTTTTATTCCGCTTCCGCACTATTTATGTAATTTGATTGCATGCTCGCGCTATATACAAACCTAACAGAAATTTGATAAAAAAATTCCACTGTTTGCCGAGGAAGTCAGTAATGTGAGGCTCGGCATGGCTACGGATGGCTTTTGCCCTTTTAATAATTTTAGCCAGCCTTACTCAGTTTGGCCAGTCATAATGGTAGCTTATAATTTTCCACCGTCAATGTGTATGAGGATCCGTATTTGTTCTTGACTTTACTCATACCGGGTGATAAGAGTCCTACAAAAGACATAAACGTGTACCTCAGGCTGTTAGTCGATGAACTAAAGATGTTATGGGAGACGGGGTCCAGACGTATGATAAATCGATCGGTGAGAATTTTTTGATGAAGGCAGCCTTGTTGTGGACTATCACTGACTTTCCGGCTCTTGGGATGATTAGTGTTTGGTCGACTCACGGGAAGCTGTCATGTACAGTGTGTATGGGGGATGTGCAAGATCATCAGTTGCAGCATGGGCGAAAATGTAGTTTCTTTGGAACAGCTCGTAGATTCTTGCCTGTTGATCATAATTACAAAAAGATGTATGCAAAGTTCAACAGAAAGACAGAGAAGAAGGGGGTTGTTGGTAGACTATCGGGCAACGAGGTCTTGACCTGGCTGAACGAGTTAGCATTTCCACCGCCAGGCAAGGGGAACAGTAAACTGAGAGCATTTGGGTACGGGAAGACTCATAATTGGACACACGTCCCCATATGGTTTGAGTTGCCGTATTGGGTCACACTTTCAGTCCGTCATTGTATTGATGTCATGCATACAGAAAAAAATGTTTTTGAGAATTTGTTTTACACCGTGTTAGATGCGAGTGGTAAAACAAAAGACAATGACAATGCCCAAAAAGACTTAGAGGCATTGAACATCAGGCCGAAATTGTGGCTTCGCGCTAACAATTCAAAACCTAAAGCTCAATTTTGTCTTACTATGCAACAAGTTGAAGACGTGTGCAAGTGGGTTAATGGGTTAAAACACCCAGATGGATATGCTTCTAACATATCTCGTTGTAGTAATGTTGAGCAGCTAAAGATTAATGGGTTCAAGGGTCACGATTGTCATGTATTTATGCAGAAGTTGATGACAATTGTATTTCGTGAGATGTTACCCAGAAAAGTGTTGGATGCATTGACCGAACGGGTATTGCAGCAGGGGCCACCGTCGATAATACGAGTATCCCGCAGGAGCAGTTCGTCGCGATATGCGACGAGATGCTCCGGTTGGTGGTTACATTACTATCAGCGGCTTTTGGCCCGATTGGGAGTCAGCCCCCGCCTACTCAGGTATCATATTTACTTTTACTTATTTAATATGCATGTTATTAAATTAATACTCTCATATGGACTAATGCGTTATATTTTTAATTGTATCAACAAGGTGGCGATGGCGATGGCGACGGCGACGACGACGGAGGGGATGATGACGTGAATTTTCATACACCATAGTCCATGCCCATGCATTGTATATATAGTTTAGTTTGCTTAGGTGTTTTGTATTTAGAATCTACTTAGATGTTTTGTAAATCATATATTGTATAGTTTAGTTTGATTCTTTATAAATCGATGTAATATACTTTAGTTTTGAAAGTATTTCGGCACATAATGAGTTATTCTTTATAGTTTTTAACGTTATGGGTTGATTATGATATATGTTGTTCTTGGCTATAGCTATTGGTATTGTATTATATTTATTATTGGGATAAAGCAGGTTACAAGTACAAAAATGGGGTTTAAAAACCTGGAAAATAAAAAAACAAAAAAAATTATTTAAAAAAAAAACATGTTATTTCCGACAGAATAAGGTATTTCCGACGGAAGTTCCGTCAGAATTAGGTATTAATATTTATTTTTAAAAAATAGTATTTCTGACGGAAATACATTATTTCTAACGAAATTTCCGTCGAAAATACCTTATTTATGAACGTCCTGAGAAACGCCACGTGGCAGGTTAGTACCGACGAAATATTTCGTCGAAATTTATTCCGTCAGAAAAGTCTTATTTCCGACGGACTATCCGTCAGAATTATTCCGTCAGAATACTATTGTTTCCGACGGAAGTTACGACGAACTTAATTCCGAGGGCGTTATTTATGACCGAATTTTTGACGAACTATTCCGTCGGAAATAACGTAATTCCGACGGAATATGATTAATTCCGACGGAATATTCCGTCGGAAATAAACCTTTTTCTTGTAGTGAAGTGATGAAGACTTGTTTAATTTATTGAAAGATGTTATGTAATAGACTTATGATATTTATATTATGTTTTTCCGCATTGATGTTTTGTTCAAGATTAGATGACCTGGGATTGATGTTATCAAGATGTTGTAACCCTTTAATGGGAGATTTCTATTTCAATTAAGAATTTTCATTTATATTTGAATGGGTAGTTAGATGTGATGTGATTTAATTGAATAGTAAACACCAAATCCTGTGGGAATGAAGTACCCGGATTTGGAGGTGTCACAAGAGCAGCTGCGCTGATGTCCAGTATTAAGGCAGCGCCAGCTGCGCCAGTTTCCAGTGTTAATGCAGCGCAGCTGCGCTGCTGTACAGTCTGACCAGTAAAGAGTATTTAAGTATAGGATCTTTGGAATATTGTTATAACCTCATTAAATGATTATAGTAAAGTGTAATGCATGTTGTAGGACTTGAAAATAGATTGTAATCACATAGATGGTGAGAATAAGTTACAAATTAGTAAGTAATGAAAGATGTTAACTTGTTATTCGCGTGAACTGGAATGATAAACCCTATGTGATATATATATATATATATATATATATATATATATATATATATATATGTGTGTGTGTGTGTGTGTGTGTAGGAGCTCGAAAGAGCGAAAAATATAATTGTGTAGCAAGCGCACGAGGCAAGTTTCTTTACCTTACTTTTAATTGAGCAAGTTTTCTTTTACCCTATTCTTTTCAATTGAGCAAGTTTCTTAAACTCTACTCCTCTTTTACGAAAGTTCCTTAACTTCATTCACTTTATGTATATCGAATGCGAGTTTCTTAAACTCTTGTGCAAGTTTCTAACCCTTGCCTCTTTAATTCAATGTACAAAGTTTACAAATTCTAATTAAGCTTCTAATGCTCTTAAAGTCGTTACTTTGATATGAAATGTTTATCCAGTGATGGATTATTGTTGTTCGATCCTTGATCAAAGATAT
The DNA here is from genome assembly GCA_034770075.1 of Aralia elata. NCBI lineage: Eukaryota > Viridiplantae > Streptophyta > Magnoliopsida > Apiales > Araliaceae > Aralia > Aralia elata. The sequence continues at coordinate 35,858,231 of CM068385.1, forward strand.
CGTTGTATAATCTTATATTATTGTATTGAATTCATAGTGGCTAGCGAACCCTTTTGATTTGACTAGTCCATAGTAGATGTACGTTCCAAAGACTTAGAACTTCTTTAAAACTAATCCAAACCAAATTTTCTTTGGTGCGGACTTTAATGTCAAAACTGAGATGAACAACCCTAATATAGGGGATTGATTTACGCAATGGCGTTAAAATATTTGTGCACAATATATTTTACAAAGGGCTTATCCCCCGGAGTACGTGACGGTAGTCCTATAGTCTATCAGACTGTTCAAGGTTATAGTAGAGATACTAGTTAATTTGAGGACATAGTTCATGGTCTTGTGACCCTCAGATGTACTTGTTTTCCAGACTTAAATCAAAAGTCGAGTTTTCTTTTGAGCTTTCAGTTCTTTAAATTATTGATGATTGAGTTCCAAGAAGATTATACCTTTCAGTTGAAATCTAGTTCGTTGGATTATTCAAACACTATTATTGTTGTTGTTATACTTGTGAGCAATTGTTGGCTCACCCTTGCATAAACATTACAGCTAAGTGTGAGAAGCCCGACGAGCCGTCTACGAGCAAGGGCAAAGGCAAGATGAACAAATGATGAAGAAGAAATTATTATTAATTGCATGAAATTATGTAATAGGACTTTATTATTATTTTATTTCGCAAATGATGTAGTAGTTAAGGTTAGTTGACCTGGGACATAATTGAGACTTTATTGATGTAACCTTTAATGGGAAAGATGGTTTATGAAGTTTATTAAAGTTTATTATTATCCTTTTACATGGGTAGCTAGATGTGAATGTATTGGTTAGTGAGCACCATTTTTGTGGGATTTGAGTACCCGGATTTGGGGGCGTCACAACAAAATTTTGCACAAGAATAATTTGGCTTGGAAGATTTCAATTAACTTTCAAATTTCATCATTTCTTATCAAAGGTGTCTAGCCGAAAAATGGCATCGACTCTTCTCTAAATAGTTCAAAATACTGAAAACCATTTATGACTTTCTCATACCGCATCATATAATAGTGCGTTGATGATGCTATAATCATATCAACATCATTTTACCATGCGTTGATGATTCCATCATCTGTCATATTCACACCATGTTTAATTGGTGTGTTGACGATTTTAAAAAAACATTTTGATGTTTTCAAATCAATTTTGCCTAACGTAAACAATTAGCATAGACATATGTACAACATAACTTTTTAAAATTTAATAGTTCAATCAATTAACAAATCTTTTCAAAGACACATAAGTACGAATACAAGCACGATTTTAAGATCTAGCATAGCTAGAAGATTTGGAATACCCGCAATCCTCAATCATCTCCAATTTTTGTTATTCTTTCTATATGTAATAACTCTATTCGTTTCTGATTCTACTACGGTCTGTCAATCACAAAGAATTCTTAGATCTCATTCTATGACCTTCTTTCTAATTTAGACCACATCACTGTTCATCAAACTTACCACACATTATGAGTTTAGGAACTTGCTACAATAATATAAGTTTAAGAAATTGTCCTAGTAATATATAGTTCAAGAAGTAATCAGGAACTGTCCATATGCCTAGGGGCTCAAAAATCTACCATACGATTATCGATTATGAACTTAACATCTGTGTTGTCCGATTTCCCAATCAACAATTACGTGCAAGTATACACGATCAGCAAGTAATATAACGATAAGTAGAGTATCGTTCCCACAGAGAAATATTGCAATTTACACTTCAAATATCAACCTATATTAACTCTATTTTATTAAACAATCACGATTTGAATGTTGATTAAAAATAATTAAAGTAAAACTAAATTTAACAACTAAACACAAAGATTGAAATTCAAATTTTGAAGATTAAGACTATAATATCCCCATTCATGCGATACAAACTATGTTCTCCAATTCATCCAATTATTAAGCTCATTAGAGTTGTTAACAGGAATTTAACTTTATTTGAAAGTCCTTTTCCAAGTGATCAAACAAATTTATTTAACCCAATTAATTCTGCGATATTCCTATGCAAAACTAAAAGTTTAAATTCGTTAAGTACCAATTCTCAATTGTTATATGCAGCAAAAAGATATCCCTATTCACTTCACAACCCTAATTATTCATCCCATGTAAATAATTAAGAATACATGCTATCATATTCAGATGTAACCCTAGATTTCATCTCCCGAATTCATCCAAAGTATCCCGCTAATTGCTGGCCAAATAATTAATCAATAAACACAGAATAAGATAGATAACTCAATATGAGATAATAATTAGATTCAAATAGATACTAAAGTCATAAGCGCAAAAGGTTCAAATGCAGCCTTAATTAAAAGTTTAGTTCATGCTGAAAATAAAAACCAAAATCCTAGAATAAACCATCATGATTAATTACAAATCTGAGATAAAAGATTAGGAAAAACTCAGTAAGTTTCTTCAATCTTCCAGCCACCAATTTGAATTCTTCACGAACCTTTTCTAATCTCCAATCTCCACAATCAGCTCTACAAATCTATCTCTGTGCGTTAGTTATTGTCAGCGTATATCCCCTTTTCCATGCCTTCATATGTCTCTTATAGTCTCCTTGTCCGATTAGTAGAAAGAATCCTTGTTAGCGTCAACCTCCTACAATAACTGATCCTGCAGAAAGTAATTCTTTTCCTCCTGTCACGCATCCTCGCCCCGACCAGAAGTTCCTTTGTAAATTTCGCACCCCGGCAAAGTCGCACCCAGACGAGAACTTTAAGCTTGCAAACTCTCGCCCCAGCGAGAAACCTGATCACAAACTACCAAAATGCCATTAAGCTCCAAGTTTTCCAGTTTACCAATCTGCACCTGCTTCCTACAAAATAAACACCAAAAACAAGTAAAAAGACACTAATAACTCTTAAAGATAGTAAAGATCTAAGCCAAAGATGTATCTAATTCGTAAGTAAAAACTCACTCATCAAATACCCCCAAACTCAAAATTTTGCTTGTCCTCAAGCAAAAACAGAAGACAAACAAAAATAACAACTAAACTAACTACCTACATGAATGCACGTGCATGATTGACTAAACTCAAGAAATTAATCAACATACATATATTATAAAAATCCAGCCACAAAAATTAGTAACTAACAATTCAGCAGGACTTCAAATTCATGCACCATCAACAATCCAACTTAGCACCAGTTATATCTTTGCTCTTAACCCTTCCATGTATGTGTATGTAATATATCAAACCAATCAAAATCTGAATTCAACCCTCAGTATCACAGTGCTCAGATAAAGATAATTTTACATATTTAAATTTTAAGCTCTCCTTTTACCCACTTGTCTTCACTTTTCTTTTCTTTTTCTTTTTTTCTTTTTTTTTCCAACGAGTACGTTTTACACTCCATCTTGTTGATATAAGTTTTTCTTGACTTGTGCAATGTTTATCTTTATTAGACTTTTCAATGCCACCGTTGTAGCGAACTTTCGACCAACGACTCCCAAACCAGACAATTTTAGGGTGCTGAGTGTAAAGACATATCCTACGGGCTTACTTGTTCAAATGACACAGGCCACAAAGACAAACTAGTCAATGTCTGCTCTTATCTGTCTATATTCTTTTCTTTTACTTATTTTTTCTTTTTCTTGCAACTTAGACAGACATCAAAGCAGTGTTTATTCAACAACATTTTTTTTATGATCTAGCAAGTGATAAAATCTATATATCCTTAACTAGCACTTAATACACAAGAGTTGAACTAAATCCTAACCAATTCAACACATTGACGTGCGCAATTAAAAACTACAGGTCTCAAGTAGGCACAACCAAGAACAGTCAAAATCCTGACTTGGCATTCCCTATCTGTCTCGTTAAACTAATTAATAACTGATCAAATTTTCATCATCGGCCTTCCATAAATGCAATTCTATATGATCCCACTCTACAAAAGAAAATATTTTTTTTTATTTTTTATTATTATATTTTTATTTTTTTTAAATAATAACTGAAATTGACAAAACTAATAAATGCAAACTACAATGAAACTAATGAAACGAATGCAAACTACAATGCAACTAAATGAAACGATCTATATGCATTTACACACCACCAGAGCAGAATAAAATTAGCAACCTCCCCCAAACTCAAACGAAATAATGTCCTCATTGTGCAAAAAATAAAGAAAAGAAGAACCGAGGACTTCCCTGACAGGTCAATCATCGTGCTTAACCACGTCATCATCATCTGGGTTCGGTGGTGGAAATATCGGCAACGGCTGAGGCTCTGAAAAATGAATATCAACAGTCTCATCTTATCATACATATCGGTTAACGCTTGCGTACAACTCGTCTGATAAGCGAACATATGTGCCTGTCGTTCCACCAACCGTTGATTCTGCCTCAATATGGTCTTATGTTGAGCATTTATATGACGTTGTAATTCGCGGAATTGAAGACTGAACTTGGACTTGCCGGAGGAAGTGGACGTCGAAGGACCCTCAACCTCTTCATCGGACTCCTCCTCCTCACCTTCAAAAGGAGGATGAATAATATACCCCAAACCACGGGGATGTGACTCACCACCTTCTCATTCCTTATACCGTGCAATTAACCTGTGGTCCAATAGAAGCAAAGGTTGCTACAGAGCTTCCTCGGTACTCCAGCGAATGCCTACTCGAAGGAACAACCCACAAATCAAAGAGGGATGTGGCAAACCACCCTGAGTATTACCCCGTAAACTTCGGCGAATCGACGCCTCAATCACATTCCCCACATTAATTTTTATACCCGTCACAATTGCATATAACAGAAGAGCTTTCTCCTTCGGGACATCACTCACATGTTGAGATGGCATCAGCTTAGCTGACAGAAAAGCATACCAGACCTTTCCATAACGGCTTAAGTCTTTGCTAAGGAAGTACATTGCAGCTCATGGTCCTTTTGATATCCAAGCCGTCCTAGGTTTGCATAAGTCAGTCACTACCTTCTCAAGATTTGGCCCTTCAGCAAGAAATTGTGAATATCGGCATCGTTCGTCAGGCCTCAAATTATAATATTCATTTATAGTCTGTGCACTGAAACAAACCTTCTTACCTCTGATCATAACCTCGCAAGGTGCCTTTTCCTCTTCATTGGCATAAAACTCCTTGACAATGGCTATACAAGCAGGTTCTGGATGGGCTGTGAACGTTTCCCATCCCCTCTCTATAATTTGAAGCATTATCTCACCATCTACCAGTTCATCAGGTTGGAGACCGCGCTCAGGAGTTAGAGTTTTACCTGATATATATAAATTAAATCTGTCTACAGCCTCAGCATTAACGAATTTCCGTCTATCATATTGCCTCGATGGTGCTGACGAGGAACCCTCACCTCGTTGTCCTTTGGGAGCCATGTGGGTTGATATGGAATTAATAGAACAAACTGATATGATATCCTATGATATACTCTCCCCCAAACTCAAATTATAGCAACTTTCAATTAAACTTTGCACAACGGAAGAATATAACACACACCCAACCCAAAGGAGCCAGCAGTAGTCACTTGCACAATACTTTGAATAGATACAATGTTGTTACAAATACCCAATTCCAATCTCAAGTGAATTATCTCCAACTATTAGAATGCTAAGATAATAATTTACCCAATGTATGATACCTGACCGCAGCAAGTGACAATGTAGGAGACTCTATGTATATTGAATGGTTGCAATTATGGACTTGCTTCTTCAATTAGTTAATAATCCCTCACATGTGTTCATGCAAAGAGGTAACCAGTGTAGATTTGGAGTAGAGAATAGAGAAATCCTACTTGAAGTGAGAATTGGAGTGTAAGCCATGTATGGGTTTTGATTTGGAGAGAGAATCTATGTATTTTGCGATTTAATCTGAGTGTGGGTAGGAGAAAAGAAGAAACGGGAAGAAGAGAGGTGTTTGGGGACTTCCAGTTGATTTGGGAGAAGGAAGAAGTAGGGTTTGGCCAAGTTGATTTGAAATTGGAATGAAAGAAGTCGAATTGGGAATGGTTTTTTAAAACTGAGATCTGCAATCTTCGTCGGGGCGAAGATTTTTTGCCTTTGAATCTCGTCGGGGCGAGAATATCCAGAGGTTAGGGCGAAGAATTCAGTCGCTGGGGCAAAAACTGACAGAGGGGTTCTCGCCGGGGCGAGAAACTCTAGGCTATTTTTCCCGCCGGGGCGAGAATCATGGTTTTTGAATTTTCAATCTTTTCCTCCTTTCGTCAATTAGTGCCATCCCAAAACCTTGTTCCTTCTACTAATGCACTCCCCAAAGCCCTGTCCCTGATCAAAGCAAAATAGCACAGATTAATACAACTAAGAGAGATCGAAGAAACAGTAAAAATTCTAAAATAAATGAACTACTAACTTTACTAACTATATGCCAAAATATTGAACTAGACTAAGCTATTAAAACAAATGAAATAACATGATTGGGTTGCCTCCAATCAAGCGCTTGGTTTATAGTCATCAGCCTGATTTTCTCTGCAGTATCATGGGTCAGTCTTGTCGATCGAAGTGAGATAAATCGCGGTTACTTGTCGATCCACATCGCCTCCCCAATAGTGTTTAAGTCTTTGTCCATTGACCTTGAACGTGCATTTTGTGTTCGGTTCTTCAACTTTGATTGCCCCGTGGGGAGCTACAGAAGTGACAACAAAAGGACCTGACCATCTAGACTTTAGCTTCCCAGGAAATAACCTCAATCTAGAGTTAAACAATAATACTGTCTGACCTGGTTCAAATTTCTGCTCACTTATCCGTTTGTCATGCCACCTTTTGACTTTTTCTTTATACAGCTTAGCGTTCTCGTATGCTTGGTGTCGAAATTCCTCCATCTCGTTCAGTTGAAGCAGCCTTTTCTTGCCAGATGCTTATAAATCAAAGTTCAACTTCTGAATGGCCCAATACACATTATGTTCAAGCTCGACCGGTAAATGGCACGTTTTTCCGTAAACCATTCTATATGGTGACATTCCTATGGGGTTCTTGTAAGTCATTTGATACGCCTATAAAGTATCGTCTAACTTCATTGCCCAATCCTTACGAGATGGATTCACAACTTTTTCCAGAATTTTCTTAACTTCACGATTTGACACCTTCGCTGGGCTATTTGTTTGGGGATGATAGGTCGTAGCAATCCTGTGTTTTACTCCATACTTAGCTAATAATTTAGTGAACTGCTTGTTGCAAACATGGGTGCCCTCATCGCTGATTATGGCTCTTGGTGTACCGAATCGAGTAAAAATATTTTTCCGCAAGAATCACAGAACCACTTTGGCATCATTTGTGAGTAAAGAAGCTGCTTCAACCCATTTTGATATGTAATCCACTACCAAAAGTATGTACTGATTGTTGAATGACGAAGGAAATAGCCCCCATAAAGTCAATGCCCCATACGTCGAAGAGTTCAACTTCAAGGATAGTGTTGAGAGGCATTTCCTGTCATTTCGAAATGTTGCCGACCCGTTGACATCTGTCGCATTTTAGAACAAAAAGGTGGGCAACCTTGAACAATAAAGGCCAGAAGAAACCTGATTGAAGCACTTTCGCCACTGTTCTCTCTCCCCCATATTGTCCCCCATACTTTGAAAAATGGCACCAATTCAAGATGCTTTCCATCTCTTCACGTGGCACACAACGTCGTATCATTTGATTGGCACAAGTTCTGAAAAGAAATGGTTCATCCCAAAGGTACTGCTTGACATCATTGAGAAATTTCTTTCGTTGCTGAGAATTTAGATCAGGCGGGAGTACATTACTGACTAGGTAGTTCACGTAATCAGCATACCAAGGCACTTCGGTGTTAATATAGAATAGTTGTTCATCCGGAAATAAATCATTGATCACTACATCATCCTTTTTCTAGAATTTCTGAATTCTCTAACCTCAAAAGGTGATTAGCCACCTGATTTTCCATACCTTTTTTATCGTGAATTTCCAGGTCAAATTCTTGCAGAAGAAGGACCCATCGAATCAACCTTGGTTTGGCGTCCTTCTTTGCAATCAAGTATTTGATGGCTGAATGATCAGTGTAGACTATTACCTTAGTTCCAATCAGATATGCTCAAAATTTATCAAAGGCAAATATTACTGCAAGTAACTCCTTTTCTATGGTGGTGTAATTCAATTGTGCATCAGTAAGTGTCTTACTTGAGTAGTAAATGGTATGAAAAATTTTATCCCTACGCTGACCCAACACCGCTCCCACTGCATAGTCACTCGCATCACACATCAATTCAAATGGCAACGACCAATCAAGAGCAATTATGATCGGTGTTGTGACTAACTTCTTTTTTAGCACTTCAAAAGCCTCGTTGCATGACTGATCCATCTTGAAGGGAACATCTTTCTCAAGGAGTGCACATAATGGTTTTGAAATTTTAGAAAAGTCCTTGATGAATCACCGGTAGAAGCCCGCATGTCCCAGAAAACTTCTTATGCCCTTTACAGATGTCAGCGGAGGTAATTTTTCAATAGCTTCAATCTTCACTTTATCTACCTCTAAGCCGGTTGCGGACACTTTGTGACCCAAAATAATCCCTTCTTGCACTATAAAGTGACACTTTTCCCAGTTAAGCACCAAATTTTTTTCCACACAACGCTTCAACAGTAAGATGAGATTGTTAAGGCACAAATCAAAATTATCACCAAATACGGAACAATTGTCCATAAATATCTCCAAATTCTGTTCAACCATATCCGAGAAGATAGCCATCATGCATCTCTGAAATGTAGCCGAAGCATTGTAGAGACCAAAGGACATTCTTCAGAATGAAAACGTTCCATACGGGCATGTAAAAGTCGTTTTCTCTTGGTCCTCCGGAGCTATTACTATCTGGTTATATCCCGAGTATCTATCGAGAAGGCAGTAGAATTGATGACCCGCCAACCTATCCAACATCTGATCAATGAATGGTAGTGGGAAGTGATCCTTGCGAGTAGCTTTATTCAACTTGCGGTAATCCATACATACTCGCCACCCTGTAACTGTTCTTGTAGGAATGAGTTCATTATTTTCGTTTCAACCACTGTCATTCCTCCTTTCTTCGGCACATACTGTACAGGACTTACCCAAGAACTATCTGAAATCGGATAGATAATACCGGCGTCTAACTACTTGATGATTTCCTTCTTTACTACTTCCTTCATGATCGGATTCAACCTTCTTTGTTGCTCAATCACCGGTTTTGCTCCTTCTTCCAGCAAAATTTTATGCATGCAGAATGATGGACTGATCCCCTTAATGTCTGATATTGTCCACCCAATTGTTGTTTTGTACTCACGCAGAACCCTTAACAGTTTTTCTTCTTGAGATTCGTTCAAGTGAGCTGAAACAATAACTGGTAGTGTGTCAGAATTACCCAAGTAGGCATACCTTAAATGAGAGGGAAGAGGTTTGAGTTCGAGTACAAGTGGTTCCTCCATTGATGTTTTGGTCCTCTTTTCTCCTTCTTTTGGCCGGTCAAGAGTATTAAAGTGTTTGCTGAATTTCTGAGAGACGAGTGATGCATCTAATACCTTGACATAATTCCAATCTTCCAAGTCATCAGAATTGTCTATACCCACCAAGGCAGCTTCTAGTGGATCTTCTAAATAGCTTGCTTCAGCCTTTTCAGTCACTATTTCATCCATCAGGTCTATCCGTAAGCATTCCTCTCCTTTTTTAGGGAATTTCATTGATTTGAACACATTGAAGGTGACTTCCTGATCTTGCACTCTCATTGTCAATTCACCTTTCTAAACATCTATCAGAGTTCTTCCTGTCGCTAAGAACGGATGACCTAATATAATTAGGATTTCCTTATCCTCTTTGTAATCCAATATGATAAAGTCAGTCGGGAAGATAAATTTATCGACCTTAACCAGAATGTCTTCCACAATACCCCTTGAGTATGTCACTGACCTGTCTGCCAATTGCAAGCTGATATTCGTTGGTTTGGGTGCCCTTAACCCTAGCTGAGTGTAAACTGATAAAGGCATTAAATTGATACTTGCTCCTAAGTCACACAATGCCCTTCTAGAAAGCTAGTTACCAATTACACATGGAATGGTGAAGCTTCCTGGGTCCTTTAGCTTGGGTGGCAGTTTATTCTGTAAGATGGCACTGCATTCTTCGATTAATGCCACCGTCTCAAATTCTCCTAATCTTCTCTTCTTAGACAAGATTTCCTTCATGAATTTTGCATAACTGGGCATCTATTCCAACGCTTCTGCGAATGGTATGTTGATGTGCAGTTTCTTGAAAACATCAAAAAACCTGGAAAATTGCTTATCTAATTTCGATTTCTGAAATCTCTGAGGAAATGGAACGGAACGTACTACACTGTCTTGCTTGAGTTCTTTTGGCCTTGCCTCCAAACCTGTATCGTTCACTTTTTGTGTCTCATCCGCCTCACTTTTCTCCTTCTCTTCTTCATTAACCACAACTATTTCTGGCTTAGAATTTCCTTTTACCATATCAGGAAGCTCTTTTCCACTTCTTAATGTTACGGCCTTACAGTGTTCTTTTCCATCAGTTCTTGGATTAACCTCTGTGTCGCTTAGAAGTGCTCGTTGTGGCCGACTGTTCAAAACGTGAGCTAACTATCCCAGCTGATTCTCTAAACTTCTAATCGACACGGCTTGGCTTTTCACATTGAAATCTACCTGAGTCAATAGCTTATCCTGATCATTCATTCTTTTCTCCGATGCGGTAATGAATATTGCCAACGATTCCTTTAAACTCGATTTTCTCTCTGCCTGTTGTGGAACTTGGTTTTGAAAGCCTGGTGGATTTTGTGGCCTTGGAGCTTGGTTTTAAACCTGAGAATTATTACTCCAAGAAAAACCTGGATGATTCCTCCAACTCGGATTACAAGCATTCTGATATGGTTCTTGCGGTCTATTGTAACTCCCTAGAAACTATACCGATTCTGCACTGATGGCACATTGATCCATAGCATGATTTCCTGCAAATAATTCACAAATCATCGCCACTTGCTGAGTTGCTTGTGGTCCCCAAGTTTTAATCTTTTTCGTTAATGCCGCCAATTGTGCTGATAAGGCTGTTACTGCATCTACTTCAAATTTTCCAGCCATTTTCAGTGCATTTCCCTTTGCCGTAGGCCATTGGTAATTGTTGGCAGCCATGGTTTCCAATAACTCAAATGCTTCATCAAAGTTCTTAGCCATGAGTTCCCCTCCCGCAGCTGCGTCTATGCTCGTTCGAGTATTACTACTTAACCCATTGTAGAATGTCTAAACCTGTAGCCACTTGAGTAGCCCATGGTGCGGGCATCTTCTCAATAAGTCTTTGAACCTCTCCCAAGTCTCATATAGTGACTCTCTATGTTATTGCTCATAAGTAGTAATGTCGTTCCTCATCTTGGCAGTTTTGGTCGGCGGAAAGAATTTTGCTAAAAATTTCTATGCCAGATCATCCCAGGTTGTAATAGATCCTGGTGGAAGTGAATGCAGCCAACTCTTTGCCTTATCCCTCAAGGTGAATGGAAATAGACGTAATCTAATTGCATCATCTGTAACATTGTGGTATTTGAATGTATCATAAATCTCAAGAAAGCTCACCAAATGTCCATTCGGATCATCATTGGCCAATCTCCCAAACTGTACCGAGTTCTGAATCATCTGAATTATACCCGGTTTAATCTCAAAAGTGTTTGTAGTAATAGTTGGCCTCGTGATGCTTGACTTGATCTCATCTATCTTAGGTATAGCGTAGTCCCTCAGTGATTTCTGCTCTTCGTTAGCCATTTTCTCTTTTTCAAGCATCTCTTGGCAAAATTTCCTCAATTGATGTAACTTATTCTCAAGATCATCCTCACACTACACAAGCTCCGGTTGTTTTGATCGCGTTTGCATAAACGAACCAAAAGTCACCTACACAGGAAATAAAAGAAATAAATAAAAATGCTTAATTAAAACAGAATTAATTGAATTGATATTGAAAATTTTAAACACAAATAGTTCCCCGGCAACGGCGCCAAAAACTTGTTGTCCGATTTTCCAATCAACAATTACGTGCAAGTATACATGATCAATAAGTAATATAATGATAAGTAGAGTATCATTCCCACGGAGAAATATTGCAATTTACACTTTCAAATATCAACCTATATTACCTCTATTTTATTAAACAATCACGATTTGAATGTTGATTAAAAATAATTAAAGTAAAACTAAATTTAACAACTAAACACAGATTGAAATTCAAATTTTGAAGATTAAGACTACAATATCCCCATTCATGCGATACAAACTAAGTTCTCCAATTCATCTAATTATTAAGCTCATTAGAGTTGTTAACATGAATTTAACTTTATTTGAAAGTCCTTTTCCAAGTGATCAAACAAATTTATTTAACCCAATTAATTCTGTGATATTCCTATGCAAAACTAAAAGTTTAAATTCGTTAAGTACCAATTCCCAACTGTTACATGCAGCAAAGAGATATCCCTATTCACTTCACAACCCTAATTATTCATCCCATGTAAATAATTAAGAATACATGCTATCATATTCAGATCTAACCCTAGATTTCATCTCCCGAATTCATCCAAAGTATCCTGCTAATTACTGGCCAAACAATTAATCAATAAACACAGAATAAGATAGATAACTCAATATGAGATAGTAATTAGATTCAAATAGACACTAAAGTCATAAGCACAAAAGGTTCAATTGCAGCCTTAATTAAAAGTTTAGTTCATGCTGAAAATAAAAACCAACATCCTAGAATAAACCATCATAATTAATTACAAATTTGAGATAAAAGATTAGGAAAAACTCAGTAAGTTTATTCAATCTTCCAGCCACCAATTTGAATTCTTCACGAAGCTTTTCTAATCTCCAATCTCCACAATCAGCTCTGCAAATCAATCTCTGCAAGTTAGTTATTGTCAGCATATATCCCTTTTTTCATGCCTTCATATGTCTCTTATAGTCTCCTCGTCCGATTAGTAGAAAGAATCCTTGTTAGCGTCAACTTCCTGAAATAACTGATCCTGTTGAAAGGAATTCTTTTCCTCCTGCCGCGCATCCTCGCCCCGGCGAGAATTTCCTTTTAAATTCTGCACCCCGGCGAGAACTTTAAGCTTGTAAACTCTCGCCCCGGCGAGAACCCTGATCACAAACTACCAAATTGCCACTAAACTCCAAGTTTTCCTGTTTACCAATCTGCACCTGCTTCCTACAAAATAAACACCAAAAACAAGTAAAAAGACACTAATAACTCTTAAAGATAGTAAAGATCTAAGCCAAAGATGTGTCTAATTCGTAAGTAAAAACTCACTCATCAATATGTATGAGTTTTAAGAACTCGCATCTAACTTTAACATTCCTCAACCCTAACTATCAGATATACATAGGAGAAAAGAATCACCTTCTCACCATATATATAACGGATAGTACGACACACGATTTCAATGATTATTAATGTAGTAAATTAAGTGGTCACAAATCCCCTACCCATACAAAGGCTTGTTTAACTCAGCTACCAACAATGAGTCCTCAATTGAAATATAACAATTTCTAGTTTTCACTTTGCTCAATACGAATTTTTTAAATCCATATTTTATAGTACCATTTCTTTATAGCATCAGTCTATAACTTTCCAATCGTTTAACAAATTATCTGTCATTCGATTCAATCTGATCACGTTGTGATCTTATTTTACAATCGTTTTACAATACGATTTTCTTTACCTTATGATCGTTTCGTCTTACGATCTTCTTATTATTCTTTAATCATGTTATATTATGATTTTATTTACGCTTTTCATCTTATAGACATCGTCTATTTATCATCACTTTTCATCTTTATTGCTGGAGTCAGGTAACTCTTAATCCTCGTCTTTTTATAGCTCTTTGAGATTCTTCTTTGAATCTTCTTGTTTATACGTCAACTCTTCCTCTATGAATTTTCAAAATTCATCTATATTTTAACTTCTTTGTGAAATTTCTAAATTCATTTCATATTACTTAAACTTTTATTCAAGTTTATTTCTCGTCATCTTCATCTACATTCCTTGAGTCAGGTACTTCGTGATCTCTTTTCTCTTTATTTCTCTTATATCTCTTCAAGATCCTCTTTCGGACAATTCTTTATATTTTCTTCTAATCTTACATGTGACGCCCCCAAATCCATGTATCATCAAACACAGGATGTGGTGCTCACGATACAACACAAACCATCATCTATCTAAATAAATAACTTAAATTGATCATAATAACATTAATCCACATCTAATCCCATGATCATAAAACCTTTACAAACGTAATCTTAGCGTTCATTGCTTATTACATCAAATATGGAAACTAAAATTGTTACATAATGTAAACTATTCATTCATCTTTACTTTTCCTTTATCCTTGCCCGATCCTTCTGTCTTCTCACGCTTAGCTGAAATATTTAAACAAGAATTAGCATAAATTGCCTAACAAGTAAATAAAATAGTTTGATAATGAACATCAAGAATAGAAATATCTGTTTAGGCAACCTTCAACAATTGAAACGATAATTGTGAAGTAATTTTGAATGTCAAAGATAAGAGTTTTACTATTTTTCATCAAATACTAAGCTATAATAAATACCTTGAACATTGTTTTTATTTCATCGAAAACCATCAGAAGTTTTGACAATCAAATAAACTGTAAAAAACATCCTCCGCAAGTACTCTAGGTGATCAGTCTATCGTACTCTACACTGTGCATAACATATTAAGTTTGACGTATAAGCGTAAAATGGGACTATATGCCCGACATCGGTTGCCCCGTTATCCAGGTTGTTCATCTTTGTTTTCAAGCTAGACTGCACCAAAGCAATTTGGATTAGTAGACTTTAAATAGCTACAATGAATAAGCTTAGGTTGGGCCTCAACACATATATACTTGGGCTTCTCAAATACTTCTCTTGGGCTCTCCCAATTGGCAAGACACAAGGGCTTGACACCTAGGTTAATTGATTACTTGATTAGTAAATATATCACACATATATTCATCAATTCAAATTATTTGCACAAAATAATTTCCATTAAAATTTCATTTTATTTAATAAATATTCATAAACCTAATTACAAGGTTAAATACAATACACGATTGTTACACCAACTATTCCCAGTTGTGAATTTTCGTGTTGTTATGTTCTGGCTTTTCCACTCAGGCTCTTATAGAACAACTGCATTCTTAAGCTTTCATCCTTGGCATATGAACCAAGCTCCCTGATGTATACTTTTAAATGGGTATAGGGATCTCCCGGCCCATTATACTTTTTGAATTCGGGCACCTGAAACTTGTCAGGATATTTGGTACTTGGGAATATGCAGAGATCCAAGTAATTGACACTACCATATGTTCCTACTCCTATCATGGAGCGTATAGCTTCTTCCATCTGTCTCATTTTCTTCCTGATCTCCCCAGTTTCTCTGTCCTCGGGGACATTGATTATCTCCCTCGTCTGACCTTTACTTAGGGCATCTTTGGTTGCCTTGCTGTCGAATTGGAACACCGGAGTAGGAATTTACATATCATTGATCTTAACGGGGATTTGATTCCCTCCTTGTGTAGAGGATTCAGGTTGAGCACCAGGTCTTGAGTCTTGGGTCAATTTATATTGTTCTTTTGACAGACTAGCCATTTTGACAATTTATTTCTTGAAACCATCGAATTCTTCACGGGAAATGGGAATAGGGTTCGGGAATAGACATTATGATAGGTGGTGTAATGACTTTGCGAGCTCGTAATTGGGTTCGAGGATCAATCTATGCACAAATGGACAGTGTTTAGTTTTAAAAAATGGAGAGTACGGATGCATGCTACTATGATATTTTCAGGTGGGGTTTAATCTTTTCCTGCAAAACAGGGTTAGCGGTTTTATTATAACAGGATGGAACAATATGAGATGACATTTGTATATATGCACATAGTGAGTATAAGGGCATTAAGAGACTTCCTGTAATGTTAGGTTTATCTGAGGCTGACCTACTTTGATGCCCCCAAATTCAGGTACCTCTATCTTGAATTCGGTGCTTCACGTTGATACTCATATCATAACTAATTTACATCTCACAGCGGAATAATAAAGGTTTTCATAAATATCTAGTACATAATCCCAAGTTTTCTCAACCTTCACCATTACAATCATACATAAAGTAATACAAATAACCAGCTATAAGTCTTAGTACAGTCAGTACACAATCTCCTAACTGATTAGCAGGCTAACGTTAAGCCATATCTTTACCCTTCCTTTTGTCCTTCCTGGAACCACTGCCCTGATCAACCTTAACTGAAATGTTTATTGGAAACAAGGGTGAGCAACGAGTTTTCTCAACAAGTATAATATCAATAATAGATAGATATATTCAAGGTTGAATGATAACGAAAGTAGATCAGTTCGATAACAGGTTTTTGAATAAACTGCAGAGTATAAGAGCAATGATTGTCATAGTTTAATTTACAACACTTTTCTTACTGAGTAGTCATAAGGACTTTGAACACATAGAAGGATAAGCAGTGATTCTACTGCAAAACCTCTGAAACAGGCACATGAGGTGATCAGCCTCGTAGCACCCACATTATACATAACGTTCAAACATAGTGTGTGTGTATGTATGTGTGTCGGTTCCCCGACGTAAATAAAATACCCCTACTATGAGGGTTGTTCAACTCAGTCACAATATCGAGGTCCGCACCAAGCAATTGGTTTGGATAGTGTACTCAAAGAATTGGATTGATGACCAATATATCTACTCACTAGTCTAGCCGAATCAATTGGCTTAGACTCACTTCAAATAATTCCATGAATAGCTTAACTTCCAATGTCAATAATAATTGAAAGGACTCTCAAAGTAATCAAGAGTTATCAAGTCTGCCATGCTTCAGAGGGTATAAATATATCCAACCATATTCAACACAAGTTATATGACATAGCATTTGGGTAACTATACTAACAATGACGGTATACAGAAAAATATTTTAATACATCCGAAGAGTTGCATACAGCGGTAATTCGTTTGTCTAGAAGGAGAGAGCGTGCACAAAAGAAACATTCGAATAGGGTCAGGAAACTTGTTCGTGACATACCAAGGAGTATAAGTTAGAGAACTTGCCTGATATACTACTATAATTCTACTCTATGATTCTGCTCGTCGGATGACCTACATTAATCATAAGTCATCCTAATAATTAATCTCAGTTTAAACATCACATAATGATCTAATTGTCTTATTTGTATGACTCACATAGTTATTTTAACTAGTCTTTATCACTTCGGTTAGCCCAACATGCTCTGAATAGGTACGTATTCACCTTAGGAAGGATCAATAAGGCTTAGTATCATGCCATTCTGTAAGACACTTTACGATCATGAGAGTTACTCTACGATCATCGGGTGGACTCTACGACTAGAGTGAAGTCACTCTACGATGGCGTATTTACTTTATGGTCCACACTATAATTCCCTTCGGATAGAAGGATTCGGTTCGGAAACAGCTTCGGATCAAGCGTTGGTGACTTCGGGGTTTGGGAGTTTGGGTCTTATTGATGTTAGAACTTTGGTTTCGGCTTCAGATTATGATAAGGTCATGTTCATTAGGGTCTGGCATATAACCAACCCAGAGCTCGGCTCGTATTACTCGTTGACTGCTAGAATTGACTTCAGATTTAGCTTTGGGAACCTCTTCGTAGTTCGGGGCCGAATAACGAAGTCATGTTTGGCTTTAGAAGTTGGGGGTTCAGGTCAGACAACTCGTGTTTGGCTTTGAAAGTTGTGGGTTCGGGTCAGACGACTCGTGTTCGAAATGGCCTTAGCCTTCCCGATTCTATTAATAAATGTGGCTAGAACATTACCACTTCACACCGTTTATACTTCTACATTGATTTTATTCATGCTTTGGTCATAAATCCAACTGTCTTCCTCTACGGTCCGTATAACAGAAGTTTTGGAGTCTTAGACTCATTCGGTCTGTATATCGACTCTTGGTATCAACTGGGTAATATGACTAGGGCCATTACGACTTTGGTTTAATTCATTATTTCGGTTCAACATATATATATATATATATATATATATATCAAGTAGTTTCTGAACAACTACTCTGTGACTATAGAGTTTAACGTTATTCTTTCATTTCAATCTTATACTTGACTCATACGTATACCGCTACTTAGTCCAAAAGGAAAAAAAATTATCTGAATAAATCAAATAACATGCTTAAGGCGCAAGGGTCGCGAATAATAATTGAGTTGTCATCAGTAGAACTTGCACAATATATAAGCTTGTATGAGTTATAATTTTCAACATAAGAAACTTGTACACAATTAATAAATTGCACAAGTTAAGAAAACTTACATTCACTTCAATAAACTGAATAAAGTTAGGAAACTTGCCTGATAATTCTGCTACAAATAATGCTATCTACTTGACCTTCAAATAACCTATACATTTAAGTCACATTAAGCAGCTAGGTATTCATAGACCAGTTTAAGATTAACTGCTTCCTTTGTTAAGTATTTTAGCACTTTTCTTTTTACTAGAATTATAACTTAAATCCACATTCTTAAAGTTCTATTACCATAAAATGCCACACACATATCATATTGCATCATATATGAAAAATTATTCAATTTTAGAATCTAGGAAAAATTTCATTTTCTGAGTTTTTGACCCGACTCAACCCGGTCAAACCGGACCGGTGCTGCGGCGCCCAATTTTGTATTGGGACCGGCGTTGCGGCGCTGGCCTTGGGTTAACCTAGTCTCGGACCGTACCAGCGCTGCGGCGCTCGGTTTTCTTCTTGGTCCGGCGCTGCGGCGCTAGCCAACCTCAACTCCCTGTATCCCGGTGCTGCGGGGCCCAAAATGTACTATATGAATGGCGCCATTCATCAGTTCCGGAAAAAAAAATTATTCTTCTTCTCCAGTTTACTTTGCTATTTTATAACTACCTCAATACAGATTGTATGACCACCATATTTGGACATGCTGGACTTCACACAACATAGTATTTTAAAAAAATATCACATATCCCAAACTAATAGAACAAGGCATCAAATTAGTTGCCTCAATAAGCATGCACAGACTATTCTAAACAGAAAAATTCCGGAATTTCCAGATTTCGCTCATTTTCATAGCAGTTCTCAAAGATCATAACTCATCCATTCTAACTCCATTTTGACCAAATTTTGGACATAGAGGAGATCATGCTACCTAATATTTTAGAAAAATACAACATCAACATAACGATTACACGAAGGCATGAATCCAGAGGCCCGAACTACCCGAAAAATCATTATTTTCATGCAAAACTTAATTTGACAAAAATCTGTGGATTCACTTCTAACATGCAATTAAGCCATTCCTATTGTTCAGATTATCTATTATAGCATGAAAACACATAACATAACGTCTGACTTTATCAAATTTCCACCTTTTAAGAAGTTAAACCTCCATGTGGCATTTAGACAAACATAACATATGCATGGCATAAATCTTCAAAAATCAGAGCATACAAGACATGATTAATCCCTGAACTTTCATTCTTAATCATCTATAATCATCAGATATCCATCACATAACAATTTACAATCCAAACAATTTATTTCCCTCAATTTTCATGCATTCTCTCTCTATTTTCTTATATATAAAGCAAGAGTTCATTGAGTTTACCTCTTTGATGAATTCCTCTTGAATTACTCTGATTGATGCTTCTCTTCTTGCTCGTCTAATCTTTCGAAATCCCCAGAAACACTGCTAGCTCTCTCTCTTACTCCCAATTTCTTTCTCGGGTATGAGGTTTAGCAAAAGAAGAAAGTGCTTTAGATAGGATGTATATATACAACTTGTTAGTACTTGAATTCCCCTGCCCTTCCATCTCCAATCCATCAGTTGCAGCATCATAATTTCTACTCATCAATTGAGGTTAGGGGATGAAATGGAGTTAAAAAAATGAAAGGACTTTGGGCTTAAAGGAGAATAACTCCCTCCTTGCTAACTTTCTTGTATAACCGAGCCTCACTCCTCAAATTGTCTCAATTTATCACTCACGTGGGCCCCATTCATCAGCTGTCTTCTCTTCATTTTCTTTTTAATAATTATTTTAATCATTTAATTAACCATTTGACCATTTTTCCCTCCGAAAATCAATTTTTTTTTGAGTTTATAGTCGATTCCTACTAAAATCGACGTTCTGAATGTCGTGGGAACATCCGTTTTGCCAAATTCAACCCCGAACTCACTCGAGATTGACTTTTTACCCGAAAAAGTCAACCGATTGACTTTAACTAAAAAGTCAACCCCGATATATTTTGTGATTATAGTCTATTCTTACTAATTTCGATGCTCCGGACTCAAATATCCAGTCCACGTCTCCAAATTTCTTGCATTTTATATAATTATTAGCTTTCTTAGTTAATTCAAACAATTAAATTAGTTTAAACCAACTATTAAAATACCTCTCATCACATGACTCAATCAAATATATATATATATATATATATATATATATATATATATATATATATATATATATATATATATATATATATATATACACATACATATATTTATTAAATCACAAAGAGTTTCACATAAATTTCATTTAAATATAATACATCAATTACATGATATTCTCGGTTATTACATTCACCCTCCCTAATAAGGATTTCGTCCCCGGAATCATTACAAAGTTAAACAAAAAAGGTTAGGATAATTCTTTATCATCTTTTCCTCGAGTTCCCACGTAGCTTCTTCGGCATTGTGGTTCCTCCATACTACTTTTACAGAAGGTATTACCTTATTTCTTAAAACTTGCTCCTTCCTATCAATTATTTGTACAGGAATTTCTTCATAAGTTAAATCTTTCTCAAACTGGATAGGTTCATATTCTATGACATTTTTATAATCCTGTTTGTATTATCGTAAGACTGACACATGAAACACATTGTGAATATGCTCCAGCTCAAGAGGTAAAGTTATTTCATAAGCCACCTCGCTTTAATACTTTAAAAGGTCCTATAAATCTTAGACTCGGCTTTCCTTTCTTCCCAAATCTCATCTTCCCCTTCTAGTGAGATACCTTCAAAACATATAGCTTCCGACGTCAAAATCTCGGTGCTGCCTATGTTGATATGCATATTTCTTCTATCGATCTTGAGCCGACACTAATCTCGCTCGAATCATTTTGACAACATCTGCAGTCTGTTATACCAATTCCAGCCCTAGCAGTCGACATTCCCCTACTTCATTCCAGCACAATGGTGTTCTGCACTTTCTTCCATACAAAGCTTCGTAAGGTGGCATACCGATGCTCGCGTGATAACTGTTGTTGTATGCAAATTCCACCAGTGGTAGATAGTCATCCCAACATCCCTTGAAATCCATGACACGTGCTTTTAGCATATCTTCTAAAGTTTAAATTGTTCTCTCGCTCTGCCCATCTGTCAGAGGATGATATGCAGTGCTCAATCTCAATTGCGTACCCATGCGCTCTTGGAAGCTTTTCCAAAAAAAATTTCGGGAATCGCGGATCGCGGTCTGACACAATCGATACCGACACTCCATGTCTAGAAACAATCTCCTTGACGTACATCTTAGCCAACTGATCCAAGTTGAATCTGATCTTGATCAGCAGGAAGTGCACTGACTTAGTCAATCGATCCACAATAACCCATATAGCATCATAACCTTTCTGTGTTGGTTGGAAGTCCTACCACGAAATCCATCATGACATGCTCCCACTTCTATTCTGGAATTTCCAAAGGTTGAAGTAACCCACTCGGTTTCTGATGTTCTGCCTTAACCCTTTGACATGTTAAGCATCTGTAAACGCATTATACGACTTCTTTCTTCATATTAGGCCACCAATAATGTTGACGCAGGTCTTGATACATTTTTGTGCTTTTCGAATGAATCGAGTAACTTGAACTATGAGCCTCATGTAAAATTTCTTCCCTTAATTCGGATATTAACGGTACCCAAATTTTCTCCTCAAATCTCAATAGTCCTTCATCATCCACCCGGAATTTGAGCTCTTCTCCATCAGAAATTCTCTTCTTAATCTTTTCACATTCTTCATCTCTGCCTTGCGTTTCTTTTATTTTGTCCAATAAAGTCGGACGAGCCTCTATTGCGAATAATTTCTCCTCTGACTCCTTCAGACACTTTATCTCAAGCTCCATTCTTGCCATTTCCTAAACTCTTCTTAAACTGTTAACATTGACAATTTCCCGCTACCTTTCCTACTTAACGCATCTGCAACCATATTAGCTTTTCATGGGTGATACAAAATTTCGCAGTCGTAGTCCTTTATCAACTCCAACCATCTCCTCTGCCGCATATTCAGCTCCTTCTGCATGAAAATATACTTCAGACTTTTATGGTCCGTGTATATTTCACACTTTGTACCATATAAATAGTGCCTCCATATCTTTAGGGCAAATACTACCGCTGCCAATTCTAGGTCATTGGTAGGATATCCCTTTTCATAATCTTTCAAATATCGCGATGTGTACGCAATAACTTTACCATGTTGTATTAACACACAACCAAGTCCTTTGTGCGATGCATCACTGTAAACAACAAAATCACCCGTATCGTCTGGTAAAGACAACACTGGTGCTTCACTCAACCTTTTCTTTAGTTCCTGAAAGCTCTCCTCACACTTCTCCATCCAAACAAATTTTATCGACTTCCTCGTCAGATTAGTCAGAGTCCCCGCTATTTCGAGAAATCTTGAATGAACCTTCTATAGTAACCTGTCAATCCCAAGAAACTTCTCACTTCCGTCGGCGTCTTCGGTGCTCCCGATTAATCACTGCCTCCACCTTTGCTGGATCCACAGAGATTCTATCTTTGTCAATTACGTGACCCAAAAATTGAACTATTTCCAACTAGAATTCACACTTTGAAAATTTTGCGTATAACTTTTCCTTTCTCAATGTTTCCAACACCCATCTCAAATGTTCAGCATGATCCTCTTGTGTCTTAGAGTAGACTAGGATATCATCTATGAACATAACTACGAATTTATCAAAGTATTGCTTGAACGCTCGGTTCATCATGTCCATAAATGTTGTCGGAGGATTCGTCAAACTAAATAACATCACCAGAAACTCATAATGACCATAACAAATCCTGAATGCTGTCATAGGTACATCCTCCTTCTTCACCTTCAACTGGTGATAACCCGTTCTTAAATCAATTTTGGAAAAATACCTCGCTCCCTTCAACTGATCAAACAGATCATCGATCCTAGGTAGTGGGTACTTATTTTTTATCGTCACTTTGTTCAACTCCCGATAGTCGATACAAAGTCTTAACGATCCATCCTTTTTCTTCACAAATAAAACTGGTGCTCCCCAAGGAGACACACTCGGTTGGATATACTTCTTATCTAATAATTCTTGCAATTGTGCCATCAACTCTTTTATCTCCACCGGTGCCATTTTGTATGGAGCCTTCGAAATCGGCGCTATTCCCGGTACTACATCTATGACAAATTCGATCTCCTTATCTGGCGGAAGACCTGGCAAATCCTCTGAAAATACATCCAAAAACTCCCTTACTACAGGTATTTGTCCCACCTCTGCTCCAACTCTTTGGGTATCAACGATGTGGGCCAGATAACCTACAAATCCTTTTCTTAACAATTTGTTAGCTTGCATCATCATTAGACAACTAGAGTGTCTTGGTGATTTACTACCATAGAACACTACCTTAGATTGATTTGGAGTCTGAAGGTTTACACATTTCTTCTGGCAATCTATCATTGCCCAATGGTTAAATAACCAATCCATTTCCAAAATTACATCAAACTCTCCTAGTTAAATTGGAATTAAATCCACAGGCAACTTATGCCCCCTTATATCTACACAACATTTCCTATGAATATGACTAACAGGAATTACTGCTTTATTCGTAACTTCTATGTTCATAGGATATTCTAATTCTTCTTGGGGTAAGTTTAATCGTTGCGCGAATTCATATGAGATGAAGGAACAAGTTGCACACGAATCAAATAATACATATGCATTTATATCATTAATCGGAATGATACCTGAAACAACATCCTTTGATGCAACGGCATCCTGAACCGTCATGTTGAAGGTCCTTGTGGTTGGTCGGCTTTGTGATGGTGGTCCAGCGATTGTGAGATTTCCACCGCTACTTCCCCTGCCTCCATTTCCTCTACTTACACTCTTCCTCGGGAAATTCCTCGCCTGATGATCCAATCCTCCACAATTGAAGCATCCATTCTTCTTTGGAGCAGGGTAATTAGGAGAGATGTGTCCCTCCTGCCCGCAGTTAAAGCACACATTCTTTCCTTCCAAGCATGCGCTTGAATGGTTCTTCCCACAATCTTTGCATGCCTCTGCTCTCTTCTTTGTATCTCCCGACTTACTCCCAGAACTCATTGGGTTGTAGTTATTGTTGTTGTTGTTGCTCCACTTTCTCTTGTTAGAACCTTCGCTACTTCCTTCACCTCGGTTGCCTCCCTTATTCTTCTTCTTCTTTTCCTTATTGAACTTCATCAGGGCTTCACTTCCACCCTCAGCGATTATAGCTTTCTTCAGCAGAGTAGCAAAGTTATTTGTCTGAAGTACCGATAATCTGTTGTACAACCACGACTTGAGACCTTGTTCAAACCTCCTCGTCTTTCTCTTTTCAGTGTCAACTTGATGAGGTGCAAACCTCGCCAGCTCATTAAACTTCGCGGCATATTGTGGTACTGTCATATCTTCTTGCTTTAGTTCTAGAAATCGCATTTCCATACGACTCTGCATGCTTGCGGGAAAGTAATTCTCAAAACTACTTCCTTGAATCGTTTCCATGGCACCATTCCTTCTCCAACCCTATTCTGGTTTTCCTCCCACTAGAAATTGGCTTTTCCTTTCGGCATATATGAAGCAAATATTGTCTTTTGTTTCTCTCATACTCTGGTAATTGCAAACGCCTTCTCAATTTCCTTGACCTGTGTTTGAGCATCGATAGGCTCCGTGGTCCCTTTAAATTCTGGGGGTCCCATGCTTTTGAAGTCTTTAAAGGTTGCCACTTGGGCTGTTGGAGGGTTATTGTTATTGTTGTTCGGAGTTCTATCCTGCAGTGCTCCGACTAACAGGTCGACGAATTGCTGCATGGGATTCGGTTGATCCCCAGCATTACTGGTTGATTTTTCTGGTGTTTGTTGTCGTCGATGTCTTCTTCTAGTCATTTTCTGTTTAATAAAATTTATATGTTATCATCTCATAACTTATTCTTATAACATTTATAATCTATTTAAAGATTTAATCATCACATCACACATTTGAATAAAATCATCTTATTTATACGAAAGTCATGGCACTATGGTGCCTAACATTACTAAGCATCATGTTATTTACATCACTATCTTAAAACTCAAACAAAGTTGGGATTTAAATATTTACAATATTAAATAAGCGTTCCTTACGATAATAATTAAAAGTTCATTACATAATAAACTCAAAGACCCCTTCTAATGGCGTCTTCATGTTCTTCATCAGCTAGGTCTAGGACTAGCCCTCGACTTATAGCGTGCCTAGACTGGTGCCCCTCACGCGGGTAGTGGTACACCCTATGTTGAAACCTGCCATGCGCTGATCTAAATGTATATTGCATCCTATCCATCCTAACCTTCTTACTCCTTACTTCACCCTCTAACTCATCCCTTTGGTTCTTAGCTCTTACACGGTCTGTCATCTCATCCCTCTAGTAAGTGGTAATCAACTGCTTATCTGCTCAGAGACTGAATTCTTGCCTCCAATCCATTCACCTTGTTCCCCATGTGGGCCTGGATGGCCTCCTTCTCTTCCTGCAACTTCTCCGCCTTGTGGTCTGATGCTCATAGCTTGTTTGCCAACTCTACGTTCCTAGCCAACAGATGGTGCACCAACGCATCAAGGTAAGCCACAGCCCCCTGCTCCTCCAGATATTGCTCCTCTAACTCATGTACTCTATCGTCCAGCTCTGTGTTCCTGTCCATTAACTCGTCTATCAAATTATCCTCGGGTGAGGCATCCTCCTAGGTGATCCATCAGAGTCCTCCACGGGCTCATCTTCCTCAGGGTCCTCCTCTAGATCCTCCTCAAGGTCCTCCTCGAGTTCACTATTAGCTGCTGCCTCGGCTACTGGCTCCGGTGAAGCTATCAACACCTCACTGACCACATGGATATCTCTAACTTCTTCTTCTCCTGACATCCTACAATCAAGGTAAATAACTTAATTAGTATTTCAAAATAATCTTTTTTGTTTTAGTAAAAATAAACTAGACTCAACACTTAAAACTCTATATGAGTTCATCTCCTTACTATCTCCACTAATTTCTCTAAGGTTCTCCCACCTAAGGTTTATAACCTAAAGCTTTGATACCAACATGTGACTCCCCAATATCCATGTATCATCACACACAGGATGTGGTGCTCACGGTACAACACAAACCATCATCTATCTAAATAAATAACTTAAATTGATAATAATAACATTAATCCACGTCTAATCCCATGATCATAAAACCTTTACAAACGTAATCTTAGCGTTCATCGCTTATTACATCAAATGTGAAAACTAAAATTGTTACATAATGTAAACTATTCATTCATCTTTTCTTTTTCTTTATCCTTACCCGATCCTTTTGTCTTCTCACGCTTAGCTGAAATATTTAAACAAGAATGAACATAAATTGCCCAGCAAGTAAATAAAATAGTTTGATAATGAACATTGAGAATAGAAACATCTGTTTAGGCAACCTTTAGCAATTGAAACAATAATTGTGAAGTAATTTTGAATGTCAAAGGTAAGAGTTTTACTTTTTTTCATCAAATACGAAGCGGTTATAAATACCTTCAACATTGCTTTTATTTCATCAAAAACCATCAGAAGTTTTGACAATCAAATAGACTGTAAAACATTCTCCGCAAGTACTCTAGGTGATCAGCCTATCGTACCCTACACTGTGCACAACGTATTAAGTTTGACGCATAAGCGTAAAATAGGTCTATATGCCCGATATCGGTTGCCCCGTTATCCGGGTTGTTCATCTTAGTTTTCATGTGAGACCGCACCAAAGCAGTATTCGTAGACTTTAAATAGCTACAATGAATAAGAATAATTCAAATGATATAGCATTTTGTATCAATAGTATCTAACCGAAACAAATGGCCAGAACGCATTCTTGAAAGCAGCTCATAAATAAATAAGAACTTATAAACAATTAGAATAATAATTGAGTTGTCATCAGTAGAACTTGCATAATATATAAGCTTGTATGAGTTATAATTTGCAACATAAGAAACTTGTACACAATTAATAAATTGCACAAGTTAAGGAAACTTACATTCACTGCAATAAAGTGGATAAAGTTAGGAAACTTGCCTGATAAGTTTGCTGTTAGGTTTGTATGTAACGCAAACATGCAATCAGATTACATAAATAGAGCGGAAGCGCGACAAAACGGATTTTAAAATTTTTATACAAACCATCACCATGATCGTTCTTTATGCACAATTATTAATTAAACGAAAGAAATAGAGAATAAGAATTATACCCTTGTAGAATTCTAGCTTCCTCAGGTACAAGTTCAACTCCAATTCCTTCGCGTTCTCCTTGAATTCAACGGTGTGATTCTTTCCTTTGATCAATGTTAGCCACCTAAGTGTTTGGCCTCTAGAGGTGATCCACCAAGGAATAATACCTATTCAAGAAGATGGGTGTTTGGCAAAACCCTAGTTTTCTATCTCTATAAAAATTGTAAGTACTCTCCACAATCTAATGTAAGAGTGTGTAACCCTAATCTATGATAAGACTTCTCTTATTTATAGATGTAGGAAAACCCCTTCCCTAAACTATTTAGGATTAGGGTTTCTATTTTAATTAAACTCCTTTAATTATATTCCTAATCCAATTAGGAATTAATGAGAGAGAGAGTACTTCTATTAATTAATTCCCAATCCCTATTAGGAATTAAATAATAGTTATATTAATTAATTCCCAATCCCTATTAGGAATTAAATAATAGTAATATTAATTAATTCCCAATCCCTATTAGGAATTAAATAATAGTAATAGTAATAATAATAATAAGACTCCTCTTATTAATTTATATTTAATATTTCCAAAATATTAAATAATAAATATTAAGCTATTTAATTTATTCTATCTCCATAGATTAAATTAAATACACTTAACTTATTATTACAATTATGCCATTTACTTCTTAAATAAATATTTTCCTTTTGCGGTGTGACCCTTTAGGTTCTCCATATTAAACTGGTTGTGAATAAATCAATTAGAACAATTCTAATCTTATTTAAATAAATAAATTAAAACTATTTAATTCATTTAAATAAATAATATTTATTCTACAATAAGGGTAAGCCCCCTTAGCGATCAACGACTTTCCAGATAATATAGATTTCAACATTAATCACAAAAGAACCTTTGAGTAAATAGTTACCGTACAATTCAATCCTTCTACCATACAATGTCCCAATTAAATATAAGACATGGAATTTCTGTCAAGTCTTATTTTATTTAATTATATGTATTTCGATTCCCAAATGCACAACTCTAAATAATGCAAATTAGAAACTCCTTTCTAATTTTCATTCTGCCTTGGCCAAGGACTACTGAGTTATCATTTATCGAATCACATAGGACATTCACATCTTTTACTAGACGTGGTAGATTCTTTGTTGATCATTCACCTATCTCCATGTACAACTTATTATACCCAATCATACCCTTTGATATACCCTAAAGGTCTTAAGGGACATGTCAAAGTATAACTTATCATACACAAGATACTATGATGATCTCAAGTCTAAGGATCACTTGTACTACTATCACTAGAGGAATTCCTATTGACAGCCGAGTAAAACTCCATTAGGTATTCCTTAGCGAGTCACGTTCAGTGAACTTATTCTCCAATAAGCACCTACATACTTGCTTTAGTGTCTCCACACAAATGATTATGAGATCAATCATCCTCTTCATAAGAGCAAGCAACGTATGTACTAATCTATCCGGATTCACTAATCCCCAATTTAGTAATCCAACGATTAGGAACAATTTTAGTTTGTGAGCTATCTTGAATTTAGATCTCATTAGCATGATCACCATCATGATTCTAAAAGCATTGCTCAAAACTATGGGTTTATCACATTTAATATAACAGCACCATGTAGATAATATAAAATGCCTTTTAATAAAAATCAATTCCTTTATTAAATAAATGAATAAGATTACAAAGTATATGCTATATCATATCAAATATGATTGGCTTGTGTGCATACTACTTTCAATCTCCCACTTGCACTAAAGCCAATCGCCATGGTATCTAATACCCATCTTCTCTAAGTGACGATCAAACTGCTGTTGAGTTAAAGCTTTAGTAAATGGATCTGCAATGTTGTCTTGAGAGTCCACACGCTCCAGGGTGACATCTCCTCTTTCAATGATCTCTCTAATCAAAGGAAACCGCCGCAACACGTGTTTGGATTTCTGATGAGACCTGGGTTCCTTAGCCTGCGCAACAGCTCCGTTGTTATCACAGAATGAAGGTACGGCTCCTCTAATGCTAGGAACCACTCCAAGTTCAGTTATGAACTTCTTCATCCAAACAGCTTCCTTTGCAGCTTCACTTGCAGCTATGTACTCTGCCTCTGTCACTGAATCAGCAACTGTTTGCTGCTTGGAACTCTTCCAACTCACTGCGCCACCGTTTAAGGTAAACACGTACCCTGAAACGGATTTACTGTCATCTTGGTCCGTTTGAAAACTTGAGTCTGTATAGCCCTCTAGTTTCAATTCAGACCCACCGTAGACAAGAAATACATCCTTAGTTCTTCTCAAGTACTTTAGGATGTTTTTCACTGCCTTCCAGTGCTCTTCTCCTGGATTCGACTGATATCTGCTTGTTACACTAAGTGCATGAGCGACATCTGGTCTAGTACATATCATACCGTACATGATAGATCCTATTGCAGAAGCATAAGGAATCTTACTCATACGGTCTCTCTCTCCTCAGGTGTCTTTGGGGCCTGTTTCTTGGAGAGATGTATTCCATGGCTCATCGGCATGAGACCTCTCTTGGAATCTTCCATGCTAAACTTTTTTTAGCATCGAGTCAATGTACTTTCCTTGGGTCAAGCCCAGCATCCTTTTAGATCTATCTCTATAGATCTTTATCCCCAAAATATAGGATGCCTCACCCAAGTCCTTCATGGAGAAGTGTTTAGATAACCAAATTTTGATCGACTGTAGCATAGGAACATCATTCCCTATCAATAATATGTCATCAACATATAATACAAGGAATGAAACAGCGCTCCCACTAACCTTCTTGTACACACAAGGTTCATCCTCATTTTTGATAAAATCAAACCTTTTGATTATCTCATCAAAACGGATGTTCCACCTTCGAGAAGCTTGCTTCAATCCATAAATGGATCGTTGTAGCTTACAGACTTGGTTTGTTCCAACCGTTGAAACAAAACCCTCTGGCTGTATCATATATACATTCTCCTCAAGCTCTCCATTGAGGAAGGCCGTTTTCACGTCCATTTGCCAGATCTCATAGTCATAATAAGCTGCAATTGCAAGCAAAATCCGAATGGACTTGAGCATAGCTACTGGCGAGAAGGTTTCATCATAGTCAACTCCTTGTCTTTGTTTGAAACCTTTTGCAACCAGTCGGGCCTTATAGGTCTCTACTTTGCCATCTGCCCCAGTCTTTCTCTTAAAGACCCATTTACACCCAATAGGCTTAATGCCCTCAGGTGGTGAAATCAAAGTCCATACTTGGTTTTCATACATGGAGTCCATCTCGGATTTCATGGCTTCTAGCCATTTCTCTGAGTCAGTACTACTCATAGCCTCTTCGTAAGTCAATGGATCATCATCATCTATGATGCGTACCTCATCATCATCCTCTATGATGAATCCATACCTCTCAGGTATCTTCGGTACTCTTCCAGATTTACGAATAGGTAATGGTACAATAGGTTCTTCTACTTGGTCAGGTACCTGACTTTGATCCGTAGTATTTTGTGGTTCTTGAACTTCTTCAAGATATATCTTACTCCCACTGACCCCTTCGAGGATAAACTCCTTTTCCAAGAAGGCAGCGTGTTTCTCTACAAACACCTTTTGATCATTGGGATGATAGAAATAATACCCTACAGTTTCTTTAGGGTATCCCACAAATCTACACTTGTCGGATCTAGTCTTTAGCTTATCTTGTTCAAACCTTTTGACATAAGCTGGACAACCCCAAGTCTTAACATACTTAAGATTTGGTTTCCTCCCTGTCCATAATTCATATGGGGTCTTTGGGACGGATTTGGTAGGTACCTTGTTAAGTAGATATGCAGCCGTTTCTAGGGCATAACCCCAGAATGATACTGGAAGGTCGGTAAAACTCATCATGGAACGAACCATGTCCAACAATGTTCGATTTCTCCTTTCAGATACACCATTCAACTGTGGCGTTCCTGGTGGAGTCCATTGTGAGATTATACCATTTTCTTTGAGACAATTGAGAAACTCATTGGTCAAGTATTCCCCTCCTCGATCCGATCGAAGAATCTTAATACTTTTACCAGTTTGTTTCTCTACTTCACTTCTGAATTCTTTGAACTTTTCAAACGATTCAGATTTGTATTTCATTAAATACACATATCCAAATCTAGAATGATCATCAGTGAAAGTAATAAAATAAGAATACCCTCCTCGTGCATTCGTTGTCATAGGTCCACAAACGTCTGTGTGTACCAATGCTAACAACTCTGTAACTCTTTCTCCTTTTCCACTAAAAGGAGATTTAGTCATCTTACCCATGAGACAAGATTCACAAGTTGGATATGATTCATAATCAGATAGCTCTAAAAGCCCATCTTTATGCAACTTGGATAATCTTGTTTCATTGATATGACCGAGTCTACAGTGCCACATAAAGGTATAATTAACATCATCTCTTTTCCTTTTCTTAGTTTGTTCAATTTGAAGTATATTTTCATGCAAGTCAAGTATGTAAAGTCCATTCAGTAAATTGCCAACACCATATAAAACATTTTTATTATAAATAGAACAATTGTTGTTCTTTATTATAATATCAAAACCATCCATATCCAATACAGAAATTGAAATAATGTTTCTAATGAGTGTTGGAACATAATAACAGTTATTTAAACTAATGAACTTGCCCGAAGGCAGTGCTAAACAATAAGTCCCTACAGCCAATGCAGCAACCTTTGCTCCATTTCCCACTCGTAGGACGACTTCATCCTTGTTCAGCTTTCTACTTCTGCTTAGTCCCTGCATATTATTACATATGTGAGAACTACAGCTGGTATCCAATACCCAAGTAGAATTTTGACTTTCAGAAAAATTAATTTCAATCATGAACAAACCTAGATCGGAAGTTGAAGCTTCTCCAAGCTTCTTTTGGCCCGCAAAATACTCTTTGCAGTTCCTCTTCCAGTGTCCCGGCTTATTGCAATGGTAGCAAATTCCTTTGCTATCTGGATCAGGTTTCTTTTTATCCTTTCCCTTCGCCTTGCCCTTAGCCTTCTTGTTTTTCTTCTTTTCAGAAGATACCTTGGGCCTCTTCCTTTTCTTGGAAGAATCATCCACTAGTAAGACTTGGTTCTTGTTGGATGAGAAGTGACCTTCAGTAGTTTTCAGCATGTTAAGTAGCTCAGGCAAGCTGACATCCAACTTATTCATGTGAAAATTCACAACAAATTGTGAGAAGGTGTCCGGGAGTGACTGCAAGATCAAATCTTGGCTTAACTCCCCATCCATCACGAACCCAAGTTGTCCAAGTTGTTCAATCAGATTGATAATCTTAAGGACATGAGTCTCAACAGCAGTGCCCTCAGTCATACGAGATCGGAAGAGCTCCTTAGATATCTGATATCTAGCAGTCCTACTTTGCTCACCATACAACTCTTTGAGGTGCAGCAATATAGTAGGAGCATCCATAGTTTCATGCTGACGCTGAAGCTCGTTACTCATGGATGCGAGCATGATGCATTGAGCCAAGATTGCATCATCTTGCCACTTTCTAAAAGTAGCAATCTCTTCCTCAGAGGCTGTTTCTGCAACATTTGCAGGGACTGGCGAATTTAGGACATAAGAAATCTTTTCAGCAGTGAGAACAATTCTCAGATTCCTTAACCAGTCCAACCTAGCACTTCCATATATTCGAAAGAAAAACACTGTCCTTGTGTGACACAACAAAACAGTATCGTTCAGTCTATGTATAAGCATCAAATGTGATAAAGCAAGATCTTAAATATTTAATACTTGCCTTGTGTGACACAACAAACTCATATTAAATATTTAATACTCTATCGCTTTACCATGCTAGAAGGCGACGTTCGATATTCCAAATATCTTTGAACGCTTAGGACTTAATATAATTACTTTGAGGGATTTGTTATTATTAGTCTCATCTTGTTTAGCGCGCATGCACATATATATATAAAATACGTGTCATATTATTTTACATGCGAAGCATGTTGGATAATATATAATATATATATATAATAAGCATGCACATATAGAATACTATATTCTACCCGGATTGATAATGGACTTTTATTCTAGTTTGGTTCACTACAGCCACCAAGTGAACCAAAAGGTCAAACATAGGGTGCAAGAATTTAAATTTAAATATAACTATTACACTTAAAACCCGGGCTCCATTACAAACGGGTCTTCAAGCGCTCCTTGCTCCTTTGTCTCCAATTCTTTAAAATAATTCTAACTAATCCTATTACAAAAACTATTTACATTAAATAGAAACCTTGATCAGCAGTCAAGGGGAAGTACATAGAAGGGAGATAGAATTTACATTAAGAAAAAATTAGAGAAGACGAGGTACGCAGACCCCATTTATAAAAACCCATACATTCAAGCATCCTCTAAAATAATTCCAATCACACATTGGTCTATAGTCCATAAACAATCCCTATTTATTATCATACATATCTCTATATGTATCAATAAATAACATTCATCTCATGAATAATAAAATCATTCTATATATATACGAGTATCATTTAATGGGCAATTTTAAGTTGCATGAAATCCAATTTCAAGATTAAAATAAACTCTTTATTTTAATTATAAAATTATTAAGAATATTATATATATACATATATATATATATATAACCACGGTATATATTATATATATATAATCACGTGATATGTATATATATATATATATATATATATATATATCCGTTACTATATCTTATATATATATATATATATAATATGTAATCATGTGATATGTATATATATATAAATCTGTTACTATATTATATATATATATATATATATATATATATATATATATATAATATATATATGTAATCCGTTACTATATATTATATATTATATATATATATATATATATATATATATCTATATATATATACATGTGTAATCCATTACTAATCACCCATTTAATTAAATCAAGTGATTTCGTTTTTCATAAAATAATAATTTTACACAACTAATTATGCCCAATAAATTATTCTAAATACATACCCATATATAAATAGAATCAAAACAATTAATAATTCGCATAAAGATTGGCTTTGATACCACTGTTAGGTTTGTATGTAACGCAAACATGCAATCAGATTACATAAATAGAGCGGAAGCGCGACAAAACGGATTTTAAAATTTTTATACAAACCATCACCATGATCGTTCTTTATGCACAATTATTAATTAAACGAAAGAAATAGAGAATAAGAATTATACCCTTGTAGAATTCTAGCTTCCTCAGGTACAAGTTCAACTCCAATTCCTTCGCGTTCTCCTTGAATTCAACGGTGTGATTCTTTCCTTTGATCAATGTTAGCCACCCAAGTGTTTGGCCTCTAGAGGTGATCCACCAAGGAATAATACCTATTCAAGAAGATGGGTGTTTGGCAAAACCCTAGTTTTCTATCTCTATAAAAATTGTAAGTACTCTCCACAATCTAATGTAAGAGTGTGTAACCCTAATCTATGATAAGACTTCTCTTATTTATAGATGTAGGAAAACCCCTTCCCTAAACTATTTAGGATTAGGGTTTCTATTTTAATTAAACTCCTTTAATTATATTCCTAATCCAATTAGGAATTAATGAGAGAGAGAGTACTTCTATTAATTAATTCCCAATCCCTATTAGGAATTAAATAATAGTTATATTAATTAATTCTCAATCCCTATTAGGAATTAAATAATAGTAATATTAATTAATTCCCAATCCCTATTAGGAATTAAATAATAGTAATAGTAATAATAATAATAAGACTCCTCTTATTAATTTATATTTAATATTTCCAAAATATTAAATAATAAATATTAAGCTATTTAATTTATTCTATCTCCATAGATTAAATTAAATACACTTAACTTATTATTACAATTATGCCATTTACTTCTTAAATAAATATTTTCCTTTTGCGGTGTGACCCTTTAGGTTCTCCATATTAAACCGGTTGTGAATAAATCAATTAGAACAATTCTAATCTTATTTAAATAAATAAATTAAACTATTTAATTCATTTAAATAAATAATATTTATTCTACAATAAGGGTAAGCCCCCTTAGCGATCAACGACTTTCCAGATAATATAGATTTCAACATTAATCACAAAAGAACCTTTGAGTAAATAGTTACCGTACAATTCAATCCTTCTACCATACAATGTCCCAATTAAATATAAGACATGGAATTTCTGTCAAGTCTTATTTTATTTAATTATATGTATTTCGATTCCCAAATGCACAACTCTAAATAATGCAAATTAGAAACTCCTTTCTAATTTCATTCTGCCTTGGCCAAGGACTACTGAGTTATCATTTATCGAATCACATAGGACATTCACATCTTTTACTAGACGTGGTAGATTCTTTGTTGATCATTCACCTATCTCCATGTACAACTTATTATACCCAATCATACCCCTTTGATATACCCTAAAGGTCTTAAGGGACATGTCAAAGTATAACTTATCATACACAAGATACTATGATGATCTCAAGTCTAAGGATCACTTGTACTACTATCACTAGAGGAATTCCTATTGACAGCCGAGTAAAACTCCATTAGGTATTCCTTAGCGAGTCACGTTCAGTGAACTTATTCTCCAATAAGCACCTACATACTTGCTTTAGTGTCTCCACACAAATGATTATGAGATCA
This sequence comes from Aralia elata, assembly GCA_034770075.1. Lineage (NCBI taxonomy): Eukaryota > Viridiplantae > Streptophyta > Magnoliopsida > Apiales > Araliaceae > Aralia > Aralia elata. The sequence continues at coordinate 35,894,444 of CM068385.1, forward strand.
ATCATCCTCTTCATAAGAGCAAGCAACGTATGTACAAATCTATCCGGATTCACTAATCCCCAATTTAGTAATCCAACGATTAGGAACAATTTTAGTTTGTGAGCTATCTTGAATTTAGATCTCATTAGCATGATCACCATCATGATTCTAAAAGCATTGCTCAAAACTATGGGTTTATCACATTTAATATAACAGCACCATGTAGATAATATAAAATGCCTTTTAATAAAAATCAATTCCTTTATTAAATAAATGAATAAGATTACAAAGTATATGTTATATCATATCAAATATGATTGGCTTGTGTGCATACTACTTTCATTTGCTACAAATAATGCTATCTACTTGACCTTCAAATAACCTATACATTTAAGTCACGTTAAGCAGCTAGGTATTCATAGACCAGTTTAAGATTAACTGCTTCCTTTGTTAAGCATATTAGCACTTTTTTTTTACTAGAATTATAACTTAAACCCACATTCTTAAAGTTCTATTACCATAACATGCCACACACATATCATATTGCACCATATATGAAAAATTATTCAATTTTAGAATCTGAGAAAAATTTCATTTTCTGGATTTTTGACCTGACTAACCCGACCCGACCAAGTCAAACCGGACAGGCGCTGCGGCGCCCAGTTTTGTACTAGGACCAACGCTGCGGCGCTGGCCTTGGGTCAACTCGGTCTCAGACCGTACTGGCGCTGCGGCGCTCGGTTTTCTTCTTGGTCCGACGCTGCGGCGCTGGCTAACCTCAGCTCCCTGTATTCCAGCGCTGCGGCGCCCGAAAGGTATTATATGAATGGCGTCATTCATCAGTTCTGGAAAAAAAATTATTCTTCTTGAAAGTAGTATGCACACAAGCCGATCATATTTGATATAATGTAGCATATACTTTATAATCTTATTCATTTAATAATAAAAGAATTGATTTTCTTAAAAGGCATTTTACATTATCTACATAGTGTTGTTATATTAAATGTGATAAACTCATAGTTTTGAGCAATGCTTTTAGAATCATGATGGTGATCATGCTAATGAGATCTAAATTCAAGATAGCTCACAAGCTAAGATAGTTCCTAATCGTTGGATTACTAAAAAGGGGATTAGTGAATCCGAATAGATTAGTACATACGTTGCTTGCTCTTAGGAAGAGGATGATTGACCTCATAATCATTTGTGTGGAGACATTAAAGCAAGTGTGTAGGTGCTTATTGGAGAATAAGTACACTGAACGTGGCTCGCTAAGGAATACCTAATGGAGTTTTACTCGCCTGTCAATAAGAATTCCTCTAGTGATAGTAGTACAAGTGATCCTTAGACTTGAGATCATCATAGCATCTTGTGTATGATGAGTTATACTTTGACATGTCCCTTAAGACCTTTAGGGTATATCAAAGGGTATGATTGGGTATAATAAGTTGTACATGGAGATAGGTGAATGATCAACAAAGAATCTACCACGTCTAGTAAAAGATGTGAATGTCCAATGTGATTCGATAAATGATAACTCAGTAGTCCTTGGCCAAGGCAGAATGAAATTAGAAAAGAGTTTCTAGTTTACATTATTTAGAGTTGTGCATTTGGGAATCAAAATACATATAATTAAATAAAATAAGACTTGACAGAAATTCCATGTCTTATATTTAATTGGGACATTGTATGGTAGAAGGATTGAATTGTACGGTAACTATGCACTGAAAGGTTCTTTTGTGATTAATGTTGAAATCTATATTATCTGGAAAGTCGTTGATCGCTAAGGGTGCTTACCCTTATTGTAGAATAAATATTATTATTTAAATAATTAAATAGTTTAATTTATTTATTTAAATATAATTAGAATTGTTCTAATGGATTTATTCACAACTGGTTTAATATGAAGAACCTAAAGGGTCACACCGCAGAAGGAAAAATATTTATTTAAGAAGTAAATGGCATAATTGTAATAATAAGTTAAGTGTATTTAATTTAGTCTATGGAGATAGAATAAATTAAATAGCTTAATATTTATTATTTAATATAAGAGGAGTCTTATTATTATTATTATTATTATTACTATTACTATTATTTAATTCCTAATAGGGATTGAGAACTAATTAATAGAAGTACTCTCTCATGAATTCCTAATTGGATTAAGAGCATAATTAATTAAAAGAGTTTAATTATAATAGAAATCTTAATCCTAAATAGTTTAGGGAAGGGTTTTCCTACATCTATAAATAAGAGAAGTCTTATCATAGATTAGGGTTACACACTCTTGCATTAGATTGTGGAGAGTACGTACAATTTCTATAGAGATAGAAACTAGAGTTTGCCAATACCCAACTTCTTAAATACCTATTCTTCCTTGGTGGATCACTTCTAGAGGCCAAACACTTGGGTGGCTAACATTGATCAAACGAAGGAATCTCATCGGTGGAATTCGAGGAGAACACGAAGGACTAGGAGTTGAACTTGTACCCGAGGAAGCTTTGATCTATGAGGTATATTTCTTATTTCTCTTTCTCTTTCGTTTAATTGATAATTGAACACAAGGATAGATCATGGTGATGGTTTGTATTAAAATTTTAAAATCCGTTTTATCACGCTTTCGCCCTATTTATGTAATTTGATTGCATGCTTGCGTTATATACAAACCTAACAATAGTATCAGAGCCTAATGTTTGTGTTAATTATTGATTTTGATGATTCCGTGTATGAATTGATATGCGATACGATCGGATTTTTGGGCAGAAAATTTTTTCCTGAATCTGCATCGCGGCGCGGCCACGCCGTTTCCAGTTCATTCTGGAGCGCGATCGCGCCTGAACCCAGAAAATGTTTCTGGGGGTGCAACGCGGCCGCGCCGCTCCTAGTTCAATTTGGAGCGCAGCCGCACCGGTCTGCAGGTTTTGAAAAATTATTTTTTCCTTCAATTAAAATAAATGATTTATTTAGTTAATAAAAGTTTAAAATAAAGATGTTTATTTTATCTGGAATAGGATTTCAGGTTGCTAAAATTAAAGGAGTTTAATTTGGATTTGGTTTTTTGATTAAAATAAAAGAGTTTATTTTGTTTCAAAAACTAAATATTAGCAAAACTTTTGCCCATTAATTGATATCAATGCATATATGGAATGGTTTTATTATTCATGAGATGAATGTTATTTATTGATACATATAGAGATATGTATGATAATAAATAGGGATTGATTATGGACTATTGACCAATGTGTGATTGGAATTATTTTAGAGGATGCTTGAATGAATGAGTTTTATAAATGGGGTCTGTGTACCTCGTCTTCTCTAATTTTTCTTAATGTAAATTCTATCTCCCTCCTATGTACTTCTTCTTGACTGCTGATCAAGGTTTCTATTATAGTAAATAGTTTATGTAATAGGACTAGTTAGAATTAATTTTGAAGAATTGGAGACAAAGGAGCAAGGAGCGCTTGAAGACCCGTTTGTAATAGAGCCCGGGTTTAAATGTAATAGTTATATTTAAATTTAATTCTTGCACCCTAGGTTTGACCTTTTGGTTCACTTGGTGGCTCTAGTGAACCAAACTAGAATAAAAGTCCATAATCAATTCGGGTAGAATATAGTATTCTATATGTGCATGTTTACTATATATATATTATATATTATACAACATGCTTCGCATATTAAATAATATGACGCGTATTTTATATATATGTGTGCATGCGCACTAAACAAGATGAGACAAATAATAACAAACCCCTCAAATAAATCATATTAAGTCCTAAACGTTCAAAGATATTTGAAATATCGAACGTCGCCTTCTAGCATGGTAAAGAAATAGAGTATTAAATATTTAATATGAGTTTGTTGTGTCACACAAGGCAAGTATTAAATATTTAAGATGTTGCCTTATCACATTTGATGCTTATAAATAGACTGAACGATATTGTTTTGTTGTATCACACAAGGACAGTGTTTTTCTTTTGAATATATGGAACTGCTAGGTTGGACTTAACTTGGATAATTTTGATTCGGATGTGTCACACTTGATCAAAATAATCTAAGAGACAAAATACAAGGAGTTGCATAGTGATATAATTGACAATAGTTGTCTACCTATTTATTTATATATAGTTTGTTGTGTCACACAAGGCTATATACATTTAAAATGGGATCCTTATTCTCACTAGCAAATCTTTAATTAGAATTGCCGAACTATATATTAAGGGTAATATAGTTTGATGAAAAAGTGAGAGATACTAATTTAAAAATAAAGACCTAATTTATTTTGGTAATTAATTAAATGAATATATGCTAAAATGTTGTCTATTTCACATGCAGAATTTAAAAATGTCAAACTCACTATCACTGCGTAGCATACTTGATGCTAACAAACTGACTGGACCGAATTACATGGACTGGTTAAGGAATCTGAGAATTGTTCTCACTGCTGAAAAGATTTCTTACGTCCTAAATTCGCCAGTCCCTGTAAATGTTGTAGAAACAGTCTCTAAGGAAGAGATTGCTACTTTCAGAAAGTGGCAAGATGATACAATCTTGGCTCAATGCATCATGCTCGCATCCATGAGTAACGAGATTCAGCGTCAGCATGAAACTATGGATGCTCCTACTATATTGCTGCACCTCAAAGAGTTGTATGGTGAGCAAAGTAGGACTACTAGATATCAGATATCTAAGGAGCTCTTCCGATCTCATATGACCGAGGGTACTGTCGTTGAGACTCATGTCCTTAAGATGATCAATCTAATTGAACAACTTGGACAGCTTGGGTTCATGATGGATGGGGAGTTAAGTTAAGATTTGATCTTGCAGTCACTCCCGGACACCTTCTCACAATTTGTTGTGAATTTTTACATGAATAAGTTAGACGTCAGCTTGCCTGAGTTACTTAACATGCTGAAAACTGCTAAAGGTCACTTCTCATCTAACAAGAACCAAGTCTTACTAGTGGATGATTCTTCCAAGAAAAGGAAGAGGCCCAAGGTATCTTCTGAAAAAAAGAAAAACAAGAAGGCTAAGGGCAAGGCGAAGAGAAAGGATAAAAAGAAACCTGATCCAGATAGCAAAGGAATTTTACCATTGCAATAAGCCGGGACACTAGAAGAGGAACTGCAAGGAGTATCTTGCGGACCAAAAGAAGGTTGGAGAAGCTTCGACTTCCGATCTAGGTTTGTTCATGATTGAAATTAATTTTTTTGAAAGTAAAAATTCTACTTGGGTATTGGATACCGGCTGTAGTTCTCACATATGTAATAATATGCAGGGACTAAGCAGAAGTAGAAAGCTGTACAAGGATGAAGTCGTCCTACAAGTGGGAAATGGAGCAAAGATTGCTGCATTAGCTGTAGGAACTTATTGTTTAGCACTGCCTATGGGCAAGTCTATTAGTTTAAATAATTGTTATTATGTTCCAACACTCATTAGAAACATTATTTCAATTTCTGTATCGGATATGGATGGTTTTGATATTATAATAAAGAACAACAGTTGTTCCATTTATAATAAAAATGTTTTATATGGTGTTGGCAATTTACTGAATGGACTTTACATACTTGACTTGCATAAAAATATACTTCAAGTTGAACAAACTAAGAAAAAGAAAAGAGATGATGTTAATTATACCTTTATGTGGCACTGTAGACTCGGTCATATCAATGAAACAAGATTAACCAAGTTACATAAAGATGGGCTTTTAGAGCTATCTGATTACGAATCATATCCAACATATGAATCTTGTCTCATGGGTAAAATGACTAAATCTCCTTTTAGTGGAAAAGGAGAAAGGGTTACAGAGTTGTTAGCGTTAGTACACACAGACGTATGTGGACCTATGACAACGAATGCACGAGGAGGGTATTCTTATTTTATTACTGTCACTGATGATCATTCTAGATTTGGATATGTGTATTTAATGAAATACAAATCTGAATCGTTTAAAAGGTTTAAAGAATTCAGAAGTGAAGTAGAGAAGCAAACTGGTAAAAGTATTAAAATTCTTCGATCGGATCGAGGAGGGGAATATTTAACCAATAAGTTTCTCAATTGTCTCAAAGAAAATGGTATAATCTCACAATGGACTCCACCAGGGACGCCACAGTTGAATGGTGTATCTGAAAGGAGAAATCGAACATTGTTGGACATGGTTCGTTCCATGATGAGTTTTACCGACCTTCCAATATCCTTCTGGGATTATGCCCTAGAAACGACTGCATATCTACTTAACAAGGTACCTACCAAATCCATCCCAAAGACCCCATATGAATTATGGACAGGGAGGAAACCAAATCTTAAGTATGTTAAGACTTGGGGTTGTCTAGCTTATGTCAAAAGGTTTGAACATGATAAGCTAAAGACTAGATCCGATAAGTGTAGATTTGTGGGATACCCTAAAGAAACTGTAGGGTATTATTTCTATCATCCCAATGATCAAAAGGTGTTTGTTGCGAAACACGCTGCCTTCTTGGAAATGGAGTTTATCCTTGAAGGGGTCAGTGGGAGTAAGATATATCTTGAAGAAGTTCAAGAACCATAAAATACTACGGATCAAAGTCAGGCACCTGACCAAGTAGAAGAACCTACTGTACCACAACCTATTCGTAAATCTGGAAGAGTACCGAAGATACCTGATAGGTATGGATTCATCATAGAGGATGATGATGAGGTACACATCATAGATAATGATGATCCATTGACTTACGAAGAGGCTATGAGTAGAAAAGACTCAGAGAAATGGCTAGAAGCCATAAAATCCGAGATGGACTCCATGTATGAAAACCAAATGTGGACTTTGGTTTCACCACCTGAGGGTATTAAGCCTATTGGGTGCAAATGGGTCTTTAAGAGAAAGACTGGAGTGGACGGCAAGGTAGAGACCTATAAGGCCCAACTGGTTGCAAATGGTTTCAAACAAAGACAAGGAGTTGACTATGATGAAACCTTCTCCCCAGTAGCTATGCTCAAGTTCATTTAGATTTTGCTTGTAATTGCAGCTTATTATGACTATGAAATCTAGCAAATGGATGTGAAAACGGCCTTCCTCAATGGAGAGCTTGAGGAGAATGTATATATGATACAACCAGAGGGTTTTGTTTCAACGGTTGGAACAAACCAAGTCTGTAAGCTACAACGATCCATTTATGGATTGAAGCAAGCTTCTTGAAGATGGAACATCCGTTTTGATGAGATAATCAAAAAATTTGATTTTATCAAAAATGAGGATGAACCTTGTGTGTACAAGAAGGTTAGTGGGAGCGCTGTTTCATTCCTTATATTATATGTTGATGATATATTACTGATAGGGAATGATATTCCTATGCTACAGTCGATCAAAATTTGGTTATCTAAACACTTCTCTATGAAGGACTTGGGTGAGGCATCCTATATTTTGGGGATAAAGATCTATAGAGATAGATCTAAAAGGATGTTGGGCTTGACCCAAGGAAAGTACATTTACTTGATGCTAAAGAAGTTTAGCATGGAAGATTCCAAGAGAGGTCGCATGCCGATGAGCCATGGAATACATCTCTCCAAGAAACAGGCCCCAAAGACTCCTGAGGAGAGAGACCGTATGAGTAAGATTCCTTATGCTTCGGCAATAGGATCTATCATGTACGGTATGATATGTACTAGACCGGATGTCGCTCATGCACTTAGTAAGCAGATATCAGTCGAATCCAGGAGAAGAGCACTGGAAGGCAGTGAAAAATATCTTAAAGTACTTAAGAAGAACTAAGGATGTATTTCTTGTCTACGGTGGGTCTTAATTAAAACTAGAGGGCTATACAGACTCAAGTTTTCAAATGGACCAAGATGACAGTAAATCCGTTTCAGGGTATGTGTTTACCTTAAACGGTGGCGCAGTGAGTTGGAAAAGTTCCAAGCAGCAACCAGTTGTTGATTCAGTGACAGAGGCAAAGTACATAGCTGCAAAGGAAGCTATTTGAATGAAGAAGTTCATAACTGAACTTGGAGTGGTTCATAGCATTAAAGGAGTCGTACCTTTATTCTGTGACAACACCGGAGCTGTTGCACAGGCTAAGGAACCCAGGTCTCATCAGAAATCCAAACACGTATTGCGGCGGTTTCATTTAATTAGAGAGATCATTGAAAGAGGAGATGTCACCCTAGAGCGTGTGGACTCTCAAGACAACATTGCAGATCCATTTACTAAAGCTTTAACACAACAGCAGTTTGATCGTCACTTAGAGAAGATGGGTATTAGATACCATGGCAATTGGCTTTAGTGCAAGTGGGAGATTGAAAGTAGTATATACACAAGCCAATCATATTTGATATGATGTAGCATATACTTTGTAATCTTATTCATTTATTAATAAAAGAATTGATTTTCTTAAAAGGAATTTTACATTATCTACATAGTGTTGTTATATTAAATGTAATAAACCCATAGTTTTGAGCAATGCTTTTAGAATCATGATGGTGATCATGCTAATAAGATTTAAATTCAAGATAGCTCACAAACTAAGATAGTTCCTAATCGTTGGATTACTAAAAAGGGGATTAGTGAATCCGGATAAATTAGTACATACGTTGCTTGCTCTTAGGAAAAGGATGATTGATCTCATAATCATTTGTGTGAAGACACTAAAGCAAGTATGTAGGTGCTTATTGGAGAATAAGTACACTGAACGTGGCTCGCTAAGGAATACCTAATGGAGTTTTACTCGCCTGTCAATAGGAATTTCTCTAGTGATAGTAGTAGAAGTGATCCTTGGACTTGAGATCATCATAGTATCTTCTGTATGATGAGTTATACTTTGACATGTCCCTTAAGACCTTTAGGGTATATCAAAGGGTATGATTGGGCATAATAAGTTGTACATGGAGATAGGTGAATGATCAACAAAGAATCTACCACGTCTAGTATAAGATGCGAATGTCCAATGTGATTCGATAAATGACAACTCAGTAGTCCTTGGCCAAGACAGAATGAAATTAGAAAATAGTTTCTAATTTACATTATTTAGAGTTGTGCATTTGGGAATCGAAATACATATAATTAAATAAAATAAGACTTGACAGAAATTTCATTCCTTATATTTAATTGGGACATTGTATGATAGAAGGATTGAATTGTACGGTAACTATGCACTGAAAGGTTCTTTTGTGATTAATGTTGAAATCTATATTATCTGGAAAGTCGTTGATCGCTAAGGATGCTTACCCTTATTGTAGAATAAATATTATTTATTTAAATGAATTAAATAGTTTAATTTATTTATTTAAATATAATTAGAATTGTTCTAATTGATTTATTCATAACCGATTTAATATGGAGAACCCTTTTCACACCGCAAAAGAAAAAATATTTATTTAAGAAGTAAATGGCATAATTGTAATAATAAGTTAAGTGTATTTAATTTAGTCTATGGAGATAGAATAAATTAAATAGCTTAATATTTATTATTTAATATAAATTAATAAGAGGAGTCTTATTATTATTATTATTACCATTACTATTATTTAATTTCTAATAGGATTTGGGAATTAATTAATAGAAGTACTCTCTCATGAATTCCTAATTGGATTAGGAGCATAATTAATTAAAGGAGTTTAATTATAATAGAAACCCTAATCCTAAATAGTTTAGGGAAGCGTTTTCCTACATCTATAAATAAGAGAAGTCTTATCATAGATTAGGGTTACACACTCTTGCATTAGATTGTGGAGAGTACTTACAATTTCTATAGAGATAGAAACTAGGATTTTGCCAACACCCAACTTCTTGAATACCTATTCTTCCTTAGTGGATCACCTCTAGAGGCCAAACACTTGGGTGGCTAACGTTAATCAAAGGAAGGAATCTCATCGGTGGAATTCGAGGAGAACACGAAGGACCAGGAGTTGAACTTGTACCCAAGGAATCTTTGATCTACGAGGGTATAATTCTTATTCTATTTCTCTTTCGTTTAATTGATAATTGAACACAAGGATAGATCATGGTGATGGTTTGTATTAAAATTTTAAAATCCGTTTTATCACGCTTTCGCCCTATTTATGTAATTTGATTGCATGCTTGCGTTATATACAAACCTAACACTTCTTCTCCAGTTTATTTTGCTATTTTATAACTACCTCACTACAGATTGTATGACCACCATATTTGGACATGTTAGACTTCACACAACATAGTATTTTACAAAAATATCACATACCCCAAACTAATACAACAAGGCATCAAATTAGTTGCCTCAATAAGCGTGCACAGACTGTTCTAAACTTAGAAAAAATCTGGAATTTCCAGATTACGCTCATTTTCATAACAGTTCTCAAAGATCATAACTCATCCATTCTAACTCTGTTTCTGACCAAATTTTGGGCAGAGAGGAGATCATGCTACCTAGTATTTTAGAAAAATACAACATCAACATAACAATTACACAAAGGCATGAATCCAGAGGCCCGAACTACTTGAAAAATCATTATTTTCATGCAAAACTTAATTTGACAAAAATCTGTGGATTCACTTCTAACATATAATTAAGCCATTCCTATGGTTCAGATTATCTATTATAGCATGAACACACATAACACAACGTCTGACTTTATCAAATTTCCACCTTTTAAGAAATTAAACCTCTATGTGGCATTTAGACAAACATAACACATGCATGGCATAAATCTTCGAAAATCAGAGCATACAAGACATGATTAATCCCAGAACTTTCATTCTTAATCATCTATAATCATCAGATATCGATCACATAACAATTTACAATCCAAACAATTTATTTCCCTCAATTTTCATGCATTCTCCCTCTATTTTCTTATATATAAAGCAAGAGTTCATTGAGTTTACCTCTTTGATGAATTCCTCTTGAATTACTCTGATTGATGCTTCTCTTCTTGCTCGTCTAATCTTTCGAAATCCCCAGAAACACTGCTAGCTCTCTCTCTTACTCCCAATTTCTCTCTCGGGTATGAGGTTGTAGCAAAAGAAGAAAGTGTTTTGGATAGGATGTATATATACAACTTGGTAGTACTTGAATTCCCCTGCCCTTCCATCTCCAATCCATCAGTTGTAGCATCATAATTTCTACTCATCAGTTGAGGTTAGGGGATTAATGAAATAGAGTTAAAAAAATGAAAGCACTTTGGGGTTAAAGGAGAATAACTCCTCCTTGCTAACTTCCTTGTATAACCGAGCCTCACTCCTCAAATTGTCCCAATTTATCAGTCACGTGGGCCCCATTCATCAGCTGCCTTCTCTTCATTTTCTTTTTAATAATTATTTTAATTATTTAGTTAGTCATTTGACCATTTTGCCCTCTAAGTTTATTTCTTACCATCCTCATCATCCTCTCTATGGTTATAGCCTAAGGTACTCTTACCTAAGGTTTATAATCTATCAGCTCTGATACCAACCTGTAACGCCCCCAAATCCGGGTCCCTTAAACTATGGGTCTAGTGTGTCATGGTACTACACATAATCTCAATATTTACAACATTTATTCATAAAATAATGAATACAACCTTGCTTTGATACCAATTAGTACATTAATTCTTTCTATTCCAGAACTCGTAACCTTTACAACCTGTTATTACATTTGTAGATCCTTAAAATCTGATCTATACATCTCAAATTATAAACAATATGTTTCACTTTGATATACTGATTGTAACTATTCATGATCTCACAACCAAATTTAACTATCCTTCTATACGAAGTTCTTTGATTATACAATTACAATATATCATATTAACGTTCATCTAGCATAGCATCTTTTGTCTATTATGATTCCTTCGTCCGCTTTAGTTTAGCTGAAAACATTTATATATAGCAAGGGTGAGCGACTAGGTTGCCCAGTAAATTTAACACTTATCATATAACACATAATTTGCATTTCAAATCTACTTTACTACTTCATGCTCTACATTTTATACATACTTCACATTTCTCATGCTTTGCATTTATTCATGCATCATAACGTTCTTTCTCAGTAATTATACATGCTCTTTACTTATCATACTTTGTATTTGTACATGCTTCATGCATATCATGTTTTTCAAATCATACATGTAGTGAGTTCATATAACACAATCAACCTCAATCATCACTTTAACTCAATAGGCTTACATCACAGTATAGCACTTAGCGTACATTTCAATTCATTTGCAAGAAGTTAAACAAATAAAATTTTCACAAAACAATTATCAAGGTCACACATAATAACAAGTTCTGAAAAACTTATCTCGATCCGTAGTTCTTCATCGACATCATTTACATCCATTATTTCTTCCTTCACTCGATAACCTACATCATCCGTAAGGATTTACTGAATTAACTTATCAGTTAATGGATAATATATAGTTACAACCGGTAACCTTTTGTATTCCCGCTTCGGTCTCCCATTAATCATATTACATTTTTAAGTACCAACTTAAATTTCATTCTTTAATAATCTCACGATCAAAATGACCATTTTACCCTTACTCTATCCCACATATCTTATTTTACCATGTGACGATCCGAGTTTTCGGAAAATATTAAAATAAGAATTAAATAAATAAAATTCTTATTTGGTGATATATGATGTAATATATTTTCTATGATTTATGTAATGTGCAATATATAATATGTATATATATATTGTTTATTATACATATATACATATATATATACACACACACACACATATATACCCAGTTTGGTAACCTCCAAGTATTATCGAATAAAGCCAAATAGGAAAATAACATTGAGAAGCAAGAAAAATTTCCAGTGCACGACAAGAATTTGGAGTGAAGCTCAAGCCAAATTTGTGCATAGTAAGGTAATTAAATCTTATAAATACCCAACTCAAATCTCCAATCTCAGTTTCCTCATTCAAAGCCTCAAATTGAAAATTTTTCATTCACTGACAAATATGTGATGGTTAGGAGTATATAACTCTAATTGGATTGAAATTGTGGAGTATAATGATGAATTGAAGTTTTTGGATTTACAGTGAAAAATTTTCAAAAAAAAAACTTAGAATAATTGAATTCAATGCTTGGAAATGGTTATGATTATATGAATTGGATTGGAATGGTTATAGGAATACGTCTCTTGCATTCTAAAACCATAGTATAGCAACATAGAAGAATTGTAAATGATTTGGGTTTTGAATTACAAAGTTCTGCAGAAAGCAGAGCGTTATTCTTGACATGTCCCGAAGTGGCGCAGCTGCGCCACTTCCCCAGTCAAAAATAGCGCAGCTGCGTTGGTCTGTAAAAAATGAAAATGGGGCTTTGCCGCAGTTGCGCCGTTCCCAAGTCTAAGTGCAGCGCAGCTGCGCCGCACTGCAGAGTTGCCAAGTTATTCTTTTTGTTAAACCAAACCTAGAGGCATGTGTAATAAAGTCTGATAAGTAAGAATACATGTCGCGTATGATGTTTAGCATGTCTAAGCGTAGAATGACCACGTCGAGCGAAGATTGAATGAGAAAAGTTAAAGATTTTCAAAATGAAAACCAATGAGCGAGATAGAGCTAATGTAAACTAAACAATGTAATCTACGTATATGCTTTGAACGTATGATTGACATGTACTTATGTGTGAACTAAACCATGTAGGATACGCAAAGCACATGTAGCTATAAGTTGTAATCAACTTACAAGGCAAGTTTTTCAGTTCTGTTATATTTGCGGATTGTAAATGTTATGTGCAACTATGATGAACTTGTTTCAATGTGCATTCTATGCAATAACTGTTAATATTCAGTTGATGATTGTTCTACGTGGATTATATAATTTGAGAACTGTGTAACATGAGTAGTATGAAGCATATATAAAATGCGAAGCATGATAAAAATAGGAATGGTGTTGAAATGTAGAATTATGTGCTATGTGCAATATGATAGACTGTTAGAATTGCTGGGCTGTCGAGCTCAACCTTGCAAAAACACAATTTTTGCAGATTCCAGATGCAAAGCCAGATTTTATCTTTCAAGATGATAATGTCTAGAAGACGCATAAAGGAATACTGTTTCTTAGATGAAAATTTTATTGTATCATGAAAATGGTGTACGATATACAATGTGATTGACAATTTAAAATATTCAATATACAAAAGAGTGTTTGTTTCAATCCATTATTTTGAATAGTGATGAGTTAATCAATATAGCGATAATACTATACAGGGAAGAATCCGAATGTAGAATTGAGTTGAATATACTCATATCTACTTCGATTTATAATCGTAAAGGATGCGATTTAGGGAACGAAAGCGAGTAGGATATAAAAAGTTTTTAATTATCTGTATTTTCAGCTGTTATTTCATCTAAGTATGACGTAACGCTAAGTATGACGTAACGCTGAATCAAGATAGTATTTAACGCACAAGGTCGGGATTAATATTAGTCCTAATTTAGATTAAGTTGGTCCCGATTTTAGGGGCGTTACAGACCACGTCTTTACCGGTAAACTACTAAATGCGTTTCTCGGAAACCCAAAAATCTATTTTTCGTAATTTTTTAAATCATATCTTCTTCATAAAACCCTTATTAACCACTTTGTTATTTTGTTTCTTTTCTGACCACACATACATACATATAATCCACACACAAAATAATTTTGTTGAAATTTTTCAACTTTATTAAGTATTTTTCAAAGACTCGTTTTTAGTCCGTAACTTAGCAAAATTTACTATATCGTGCTAAACTTCAAAAATTCTCAAATCTTGCCAGAATCTCATACACATTAACATGAACTTCCACTTTAAATTTTATTGTCATCAGAGTTATAGAACTCATGTTATGGCAATTTTTATTTTTCAAACCCTAAAATTCGATTGGCCATAACTCACTCGTCTGAAGTCAGAATACGTTCAATTTCAGACAAGAGCTATTTTATATCATATAGTTTCATATCCCTAAAGGACTGAATTTATTTCAATGTTTAAGTGTACCAAACAGCCCTCAGAAAAATCCATACAAGGGGTTTTCTCAATTTTTCGGGTTTGGCCTTTTTTGGTAGAAACTGTCCACAGAAAAATCTACAAGGTATTTTCTAGAAATTCTAATTGGAGTGTTTAGAGGACTCCCATATCTAACTCTAAAATTTAACCTCACTCAAAAATTCGAAACAGGATCAGAGTTATGCTTGTTCAAATTTCAAGTTCCGTTTTTAAGGAAAAACAGTTTTTCCGACTTTTATGTTTTCTAGGAAAGCTTTCATGTTTTCTTGATTTCTCATGCCTATAATACATAACAAGCTTATATACTCCATCATAACCTCCCTTATAATATATGATTTACCATGATCCTCCATACAAGCAAATCTCCCACAACAATCATACAAAAACATAATCTAAACAAATTTTAGGGCTTTCTATTTTGCACTTTTAGTGTATGCTTTCTTCTTCTAATTTTTCTTTGTTGTTCATACAAGATACCATCATAACACCAATTGCTTCATTTACAATACTGAACCACTTATAATCTCACAAGAATCCATCATATATATATATATATATATATGTGTGTGTACATATCAAAGCAAAATTTATAGATAACATTATACCTCCTTACTTAGCTTTCTTCCTTTCGCTTCTTCTCCTTGCAAGCTTGCTTCAAAGCGCTTCTTCTTCCTTCCTCATACCTGTGGGTCTCTATCTCTATCTTGCTTTCTCTTAGGATTTTACTTGGTGAAATGAAATAAGAGAATGAATTGGATGATAACTTTGGGACATGGAGTGAAGTAATGAACAAAAATTTTTGCAAGTAAACTTTTGGTCTCATTTTTCTTCATAAGTGGGGCCCACACTTTGACCCCATCTTCTCCCCTATGTGGGTCCCTCAATGATCTGGATACTCCCTCCTTTTCCTTTCCATTTTTGCTTTTCTTTCCCCCTTTATGACATCATCTCCTAAAAGTATGCTTATGTCATCATATCTCGCAATGGGCCACTAATTTGGACTTGGTCTTGGGCTTGTTTTGGGCCTCCTACCAAGTTTTCTAGGGCTTGTTTTGGGCTTGGGTTTGGGCTTAAATAATTCCTCTCTTGGACTCTCCCATTTGGCCATACACTCGAGCTCGTAAACTAAATTAACTACTTAATGTCTTTTGGCCCCGTTTACTTCAAACATCAACTTCCATATTTACAGTTGATTCCTATTAGATTCTGTAATATTCCGAACCCTAATAAGATTTGTATATGTAAATTATGTGTTTAATAAATGATTTTTCATGATCTGACTTTGTATTATGTGGTTGTGTATTTTATTAAACAATTAGGTCAAATAAAAAAAATTTCGCCAAGCAGCTGTGTCGTGCTTAATCGGACAAAATGATTTGTCGTGCTTCTGGCGAATTCACCGAGAAGCGTCTCGGCAAATTATTTTTGTAAGCTGATGTGTCGTGCTTGGAAATGACAAAGTGCTTTGTCATGCTTCGGAGTTAATATAATATTATATTAACTAATAAAAATCTAAAATAAGTTAATTAGGGTTAGAATAATAAACTGACACGGAAAACCTAATTTGAAAACCCTAATTGGCAAAAATTTATCTGAATTGTCTAACCAAAACCCTAATTATTGTATAAGAATTTTAATTGATATAATTAGATTCTAAATAATGAATCATAATATTAATTATGAATTATTAAGATTAACCTAAACCCTAAACGAAAGATTAAAACCCTAATTGTAGAATTGAAAACCCTAAACCCTAATTATCCTAAAACCCTAATTTGATTCAATAACACTAAATTATGAAATGATAAACCTTAATTATGATATATTATCTTAATTAAAGTATTATTAAACATGATTAAACACCCTAATCATGATTAAGAAAAATCTAGGTTTAATTAGTAAGTAAATAAATCAAAAATCAAAATTTAAAACCAATCAGAAGAGGATAAGAACACAAGATCAGATATTTGATCAAGTCTCCAGCTCAAGTAGGTTATTAATATCAGATGATAGCAGCACAAGTCCCTAGACTAGGATATTTTTGGAGGCAAAGTTTGGAAAATGACCTAAGAAACCCTAATTTGTCAATTCTATAACTAGGAGAGCAATCTGATCATTTGGCGACGAAAATTTTGAAGCTTAAACACTTAATAATCATACCATAGTAAGCCTTTGCAGTAGCAACATCAGATCAGAAAGAAAGAAATCAAAAATTCAACTAGAAAGGTATGAAATTCATTTTTGATGCTAGATCTTTAAGTTGTTAGTAATTTTATGTTTTAGGTGTTTAGATATGTGTTATAATATGTTAATAAGTGATCTGGGTTGATAAAACAAGAATCCATAACATTTAAATAATCGAAAATGATGAAAAAATCAAAACTGTCTAGAGCAGCCAAAACTGTCTGAAATCAAAAACTTTGTCAGGCGGTTTGATCGGCTTAAATTATGTGTTTGATCTGTTTTAATGTATGTATGTGTAGCCTGATATGGGGTCTATAATATCCAACTTGAATTGTAGTAAAAGAATGTCTAGAACTGAAGTTATGATTGGTCAAAAGTCCTTTGACCGTTCGGATTTGCAAATTTCTGGGCAACCCAGAAATCTTTGAAGAACTCTGACAAGCTTTGTTAGAAGTTCATGCTGCCCAGATTTGGTCTAAATGAGATGTTTTGTGTAGTTTCTTTGCTTAGACTTGTTGTATGCTACATAGATAACAATCTCATAACATTAAAACACATGAACAATAATTAAACCAGCCAGAAATCATGGTCAAAGTGCCGTGACCGAACCTGACTTATGAATTTCTAGGTTACCCAGAAATTCTCAAGAACAGTTGGTCCCTGCTAGTTTGACCAAATGGCATCAAATGATGTTGTTTGATCTCAAACAAAACATGTCGTTACTCTCTACCATGTAGACTGTAACGAGCAACAAAAATCAAACACAAATCATAACCCAGTTGAAATTAATTTGAGCTCAAAGTAGGTTGTCCAGCGTTGACCAGGTGTTCTTCATGAAGAACACCTTTAGCGACAAAATTCATAGCCAAACCCAGATAACTATGCACACATGCAGACCGTCGCTAAAGCCCTTTAACGACGGATTTTTAATAAAAATAAAATAAAAATTAATTAAATAAATTATAAAATATTAAATAAATATTAAATAATTATTAATAATTAATAATTATATTCGAAAATTCATTTTTACTTATAAAAATTTATTTTTAATATTTTTATATATTTCTGAATTATTATTTAATTTAATTAAAAAATAATAATAATTATAATAAATCATTTAATAATTACATTAATTATTTAAAAATGATATTAAATCATTTAATAATTATATTAATTATTTAAAAATGATATTAAGGTAAATAAAATTATTATATATAGTAATTAAATAAAATATTAAATATTTAAATATTATTAATGATAAATAAATCATTTAAATAATATATTAAGTAATTAAAATTTTCTTTAAATGATAATTAAATCATTTAAATATTAAATTAAGTTTTGAAAATTATTATAAGTAATAATTAAATTATTATAATGATAAAATAAATTCTAAAAATATTATTAATGATAAAATAAAATCATTTAAATAATATTCTATCTTTCTAAAAATATTATAAATGATAAATAAATTATTTAAATAATATTTTAAATATTTAAAAATGTTCTAAATGACAAATAAATTATTTAAATAACATAATAAATGTTTTAAAACTATTCTAAATGATAATTAAATCATTTAAAAATATTTTTAAACTTGTAAAATTATTTAAAAATACTTCCAAGCTTCTGAAAATTATTTAAAAATAATACCAAGCTTCTAAAAATGTTATAAATAATAAATAAATTATTTATACTAATAATTAAGCTTCCAAATGAAGTTTTATCGAACAACCTATGTGTTTAATTGATTAATGACGCAATCGAGACACCGAATCGACGTCGAACCTTCATGTAACTTGTCTAGTTTAATTAGATAAGTATTATTATAGATTCTAATGTTTATTATTGATATGAATAGACATAAATAGACTACCCAACGTTGATAAACAGCGTAAACTTAACGTGCTACGCACAGGCAAGTGTCCTAACTTTTCTCAATTTATATTAAGCAATTCATTTATGTCTTGCTATCAATTATTGTGAAGTTATTGCTACTTGTTCAACATAACTTAAGAAATGAATCATTTATTGACTGTTTGAGCTTAAAATGTGTTGTGTCAAACCAAATTGTTTTGGTACGACATCTATACTGAGTAAAAGGGACACCGTGGATGGAAGGTGGTCCGATAAACCTTCGAATAAAGTTTAAATTGGCAATTAAATGAATTGACCAATATTGGCAATTAACTTAAATTGACCAAAAATGCGGTAGGATGATATGCATACTCCTAGGATATTGGTGAGGCTGATCACCTACCAGATATCCGAATTCAAAGAGGTTCTAAGTCATTGAAGACTGACAGAACAAATTGAAATATATGGTTCCGATACAGAACCCTCAGTTATATACATCATCTGACATCTTTCAAATCAAACACATTGTGTTTACATTTTTAAATGAACTTGCTGAGCATTTGTAGCTCATTCTTGCGCATATCTTCTTCTGCAGTTGTAAATGGCAATCCCGGCACATCTAGGGTCGATAAAGGGAAAGGACCTATTAAATAGTTTCATTACTATTTTGAATACTCTAAGTCTTTTAAAGGCTTTTGTTGTAATAACTTAGTATCGAGAATGATGTAACCGAACCAAATGATATGTAAGATATTATGATCCTTTATTTCACCGAATACGTTATACTCTAATCTTTACTTTCTTTAGCATAGTTGTACTAAGGAAATACAGTATCTATATGAACTATACATCTGAATGAGGGTATTTGAATGATATTGAGAGTTCTATAAGCTCTGGGGTTACACTTAATGAGCGCCGGTAAGGTGCCATCTTTACCGGAATGCGCCCCTCAGTTCTAGGGACAATCTTATCATTGATACTGTGAATGTCAGATAGATAGGAACTATTGATATGAAAGAGATATCCACAAGATATGAATCTATACATCCAAGTGAGGGTATCCAAACACGGATAACGTTCTGACGAGAACTATTATCTGTTATGGAATACTGTGAATCTTGAATAGATAGAAGTCATATTTTATTGAATATTTATAGTTGTATAGTTTCACGTGAGCACCAGATCTGCTACAGGGGAGTGTAGAGATTTGGGGGCGTCACAGATTCGACGTTCCCAATGTTATGGAAATATCTGTTTCTTTAAATTCATCTCCGAATTCTGAATTTAACTTTTCTCCGTAAAAGTCAACCGTTGACTTTGACCAAAAAGTCAACCCCGACACATTTTGTGTTTATAGTCTATTCTTACTAATTTCAATGTTTCGGACTCAACCGAGCAGTTTGCGTTTAAAAATTTTATTCCGAACTCAAATTTGAGTTTTGAACTACATAGTTCCCTTATTAATATTTTCATGGTCATTCTCTTTTAAATTGCATACTTTCACATATTCATCAAAACACACATATATATATATACACACCACTTCATTTACACATGAAAATTTCCAAAGGAAATTCCTTTTATTAACACATCCTTACATGATCTTCTTAGCCATTACGTTTTTCTCTCTTTTTAAGGGTTCTTTTCCCGGAACCACTATTATCGTAACATTTTAATTCGGTTTACTACTAACTCTTGTATAATCTCTTTCATCGAATAACTTTATCAAGTTATCTTACTACCTCTTTCATTTACTCTTTCCTATCTAATTCATGGACAGAAATCTATTCTTAGCCCAAGTCTTATCTGACTTGCCTCGGCTTATATCTACCTATTTATTCTCAGGTTTATCATCTTCATCATCATATCTCTTACCTCCTTGGAGCCCTTTGCAGCCCTTTGCACCAAAAGTCTCTCAACCATATATGTTCTTCCTAATACATGGATTAGATTAAAATATTTAATCATTCCTCCATTCTCAATCTAGGTTTTAAACTTTAACCTTTATTTAATTATTCAAGATCTTATTTACAAGTCTCATAAATATCTGGTATATCACAAGTTCTCTAACTTCATTCGACTTTTGTTCTTATCATTGTTTATGATGTTTGAAGTTTTAATTTTCACAATGCTTTTATATTGTGTAAATTCTAAAACTTATGCAAATTGTTTATGTTTGTACAAGTTATTCAGCTATGATGTGCAATAAACTGCTAAAGCTTTAAAGTTCTGTTATTCAAGAACTGTTTAAGAAGTACGTCGATGCCATTTGATTCAGCTAGACATATGTTGAAATATTTTATCAATTTGATAATGAATCTTTGAAATATTATTGATGTTAAGTACAGCTATCCAAATTAAATTATTTTGGTGCAGATTCAGAGATAAGCCTGAGATGAACAACTCTAATACTAGGGGTAGTTTTAGTAGATTATTCCGGCAAGGCCATGAGGTGCCTAAACAAACGTATATAGTCGTTTAAAAGTAGAATATTGTACAACATAGAGTACAATAGGCTGATTATCTAAAAGTGCTCGTAAGCAAGAACGGTTTACAGTTGAATTACTATTTAACCTTTATGAAAAGAAAAAGAAAAGTTCAAGGTCTTATGACCACTCAGTATGTCGCGTTTCAAAAATGTTTTAAATGAAAGAAAACTATTATTCCTATTTATTCGAAATGTTTCACAAATATTGTTCAGTTGTTGAAGAAAGATAATATGATTCTTGATTTTGTTGTTATTCAATTGTTATACTTGTTGTGCAATTCAATACTCATTCTTGCTTTAAAATTAAATGTTTCGGCTAAGCCCTAGCGAGTTGAAGGTTCCGGTAAGGACAATGGGAAGGGGAAGATGAATGAATAGAAGACATTATGTAATAGCATAGTAATATTGTGTAAAATCTAATATTATTACGTTTTGAGTTTTTAAAGGTCTTAGAACCTGAGATTGGACGGATATGTTTGTAATAATATAGTAATTACATTTGTATCATTAAGATTATATAGATAGATGTGTGTGGATGAATAGTATCGTGTAGCACCATATCCAGGGTTGGAAGATACCCTGATTTGGGAGCGTCACAAATATATTATATGAAGTATATATTTTTTAGGAGTAGGGCTTTTCTCCTCTCCTTTTTTTTCATTTTTTTTCCTTCTAATTATACTTGACTGTATTTCTTGTATTTAAGTTTGCTTCTTTTTCTTAATAAGAGGCGAAAAAAATATTTGTACTTATATTATGAATCTCGGGACTAGTATTCTACTTAAATTCGATAAATAAGGTATGTTAAAAAATTCAAGAAATTAGGCCTCGAAAAATAATTTTGTAATGATTAATGTATTTTTAATGAACTCTATATTTAGAGAATTATATGAATTATTATACTTTTTATATACTATTTGTTTTTATTATATTTGTGAGCACCCTTGATAAAAAATCCTGGATATGCCACTGGTGGTGGGGAAGGTGATGGGGGGATGAAGAAGATATGAAATTTTTTTTTCTTTACTTAAAGTACAAAACAAAATTTTATTTTCTTAGTTTTTTTTTTAATTTCCATTTCAAAGGTGGGCCTCACTTTCCACCTTAACATCCATGTCATTGTAAATGTGGTAAATGTGGCAAATGTTAGCCACATTGGTGACCGTTAAACTAATTGGACGGAATTTTTCATAGTCACCCGATTGAAACATTTTTTGTGTTTAGTAATGCAAATGAAAAAAAGAAAAAAGGTCAGTAACCAAATTGAAAAGTGGGTATAAGTATAGTGACGAAAACTTCAATTATAATCTGCATTTGAATTTGTAGGGTTTGTTTATAAAAATAATATTGTTATCAAAAGTTGTAACTTCTAGTGAGTTATTTAATTGTTTGTTTATTTGTAAATTAAGTGTTTGTTACTTTTTTCCCCAAAATTTTTAATTTTTAATTTATTGATTGGTTTGTGATTTCGTAAAGGCAATTGTTCATGGAACATTAAGAATATAAGGGAATAGCCTTGCAATTTGCTTGCATGGGAAATTGAATGGCAGGGGCATTGGGCAGTAAGCTTTGTCAAAGGTATGGGAACATTAGGAGGCCTACTGACTACTACCAATAGCCTTGTAATTCAAAGTTGTGATGATTTAGTAATATATTTAGTATGCAGCAAGACAACAGGAAGCTAAAAATGCTTCCTTGGTTAGATTTGTATTTTATTTATACCATGAAATTCATTTTATTTTTTTAAATAACAATCGGTACATATATAGGTAAAAACTGGTATATGTCCGAGATACCGGTTCAATCAGTACGGGTACCCATTTTGGATAGTTTCGGTAAACAGTATGGTTCGGTACTGTGTGATTTGGGCTGATATTTTATGTGATATCCCGAATATTTATAAGACTTTAAAATAAGGTCTTCAATGATTAAATAAAGGTTAAAATTTAAAACTTAGACTGGGTGTAGAGGAATGATTAAATATTTTAATCTAATCTATGTGTTAGGAGGAACAGATATGGTTAAGAGGTTCTAAGAAAGTTATGGAATGATGTTGTTAGATCAGTCATTAAAGCAAGGTATTTTAGTGACTCGATAGACGATTAATTATAATTAGGTATAACCTATTACGGTTGATCATGTTAAAAATGAAGAAAGGAGTGAGTAGATGGTGGTATATGAAGTCTTATAAAAAGAAGAATATTATAATACAATGCTTTAAAAGAATTTAAATTATTCAATAATAAGTAGATATATTATGAATGGCAAAGGAGATAAGAGATAATTATAAGAAATAATAGTTGAAGAGACGAAGGTATGAAAGATTATGATTATATAAGGATAGAATGTATTATGATGAAAACGAAAGAGTATTAAAAGATACAGTTTGCGTTCGAGTTTATGAGATATGTTGATGAAGATGTTAATACCTGAGAATAAGTGGGTAGTCATGAGCCGAAGCAAGTCAGATGAGACTTGGGCTAACAATAGATTTTCGTCCATGAACTGGATAGGAAAAGATAAATGAAAGAGGTAGTACGGTAATACCTATGTTAAGGTAATTCGATTAAGTGTTCGATGAAAAGATTATGCGAAAGTGGGAAGTAAACCCAATTAGAATATTACGGTAATGATGGTTCCAGGAAAGGAATCTTTAAAAAGAAGAAAAATGTAATGAATAATAGAATCACGTAAGGATTTGTTAATAACAAGAATTTCCTTTGAAAATATTCATAAGTAGAGGATGTGGTGTATATTGTATATATATACGCGTGTTGATGAATATGTGTGAGTATGCGAATTAAAAGAGAATAGCCGTGAAAATGTCAATAAAGGAACTATATACTTCAAAATTTAAATTTGAAGTTCAGAATAGAATTTGGAAACGCGGACTGCTCGGTTGAATCCGGAATGTCGAAATTAGTCAAAATAGACTTTAAAAACACAAAATGTGTCGGGGTTGACATTTTGGTCAAAGTCAACGGCTAACTTTTACGGAGAAAAGTCAAACTTAAAATTCGGAGATGAATTTGAAGAAACAGATATTCTCATGATGTTGGAAGCGTCAATTTTAGTAGGAAACGACTATAGACATGAAAATTTGATTTTTCGGATCAAAAAGTCAAAGAAGGGATTAAGCACGCAAAACGAGGTGATAACGCGGGACCCATATGGTTGAAATCTACTGGAATTCCAATAGATTTGGGGAGGCATCCGGATATGAAGAGGGGGGTCCCACATGGAAAGAAAATTTTGGCAAAGTGGGTCCCACTTGGGAGAAAATTGTAACCAATAGTGGACCCCACTTGGAAATAAAATTAAAGCAAAAATGAAAAGGAAAGGAGGGAGTATCCTGATCTATGAGGGGGCTTCACTTGGTGGAGTGAATTTTTCAAATGGTGGGCCCCACATGAGAAGAATTTGTGTTCAATTGGGCCCCACATAAAGAAAAAAAATGAATTGAAGTTACTTGCAAGTATTTATTTTGTTCAATACTTCACTCAATGCCCAAACAAAGTCCATCATAGCAATAAATAATTTGGTCTAACCATCAAAGAAAGGAGTGAAGAGAATATGGAGAGATTGAAGCTCTCGGATGGAGTAAGGAGAAATGAAGAATAGGAAACAAAAGCTTATGCTACCTAAGTCTTCTACCATAAATCAAGGAAATCATCTAATACTTCTTCATTGTTTGCTAAGAAAAAGAAAAAGAAAGCTTGAGAGCTTGAGAAGAAGAGGGAGAGGCCACAGTTTTGGGGAGGAAGGAGGAGGAGGCTAGCAAGCCTTGTTAAGAAGATCAAGCAACTCATCTAGCAAGAAGAAGAAGGAAATCATTCAAGAAGGTATGAAACTTTAAAAACCCTAGCTTTAATTTCTAAGCTTAGATTATGTTTTAGTAAGATTGCTGTGGGAGACTTGTTGATATGGAGGATCATGGTGGATCATGTTGCCTCCTTTTCGCGTTAACAAAATGGACCCTAACTCATGCAAGTATACATGGGTCAACAAGTAATACATGGTAAGCAGAATATCGATCCACAAGGAAAGGTCTAAATTGAATTTGCTATGCAACAGCTACTCACTATTTTTTTATGCTTAGATTACCAATTTAGAAAAGAATTTATAACTAAAATAATTTTCACTTCAATAAATAACTAATACTAAAATGGGTTAATCAGTATTGAAACTAATGGGACTCTAACTTTATTCACTTCTTCAATTAAATTGCATGTTTCATATTATGTATTCTAGTTAAATATGGACATCTAGTCAAGAGCTCATAAGTGTATCACAGCCATCTGTCAATGAACTATGACCATTTTACATAAAAACTACAGTTGATAGCATTTATATGAGCATCACAATTACCAAATACACTATATATCTATGTGAATTTAAAGTAAAAGTGATTTAATTTCAGGCTCTGTTTAAGACTACATATGGTGAAACGGTATATGTCTATCTGAGTCACAAATCATAAGGTCAATCAGCATGTCAGTCTCATGATCATATGCCAATATGGTCTAATCTGTACTTATATTTCCTTTTTCAATTCCATACAAGTAATTAGGGTGAATGTTGATCAGGCATTCAAGTATTATGCACAACCATAATTGGGTAATCCAATATTTAATTTAGAATACATACATTCAGACAAGCATATTTAATTTATGTAGTGAAATCCATTAGAATCCCATAATGGAAATTAGTTCATAGCTGAGCTGCAAACCATTATGGGATTATAGCAGAACATAGGAAATAACGATTTAAACAAGAATTGAAAGGAAAATGAGAAAGCAAATTTGATTCACTTCTGTGCAACGTAATCCCAAGTCTGATCCAATCTCAAATAATTTCCAGAAAAATATAAAATACTAATTACTACCATGAAATTCAGAAGAAAAAAAACATCAAAAGTCTCCCCCCGAGCCTATAGTAGTGCTCCCTCCTTTTAATTACATGTTAATAACCGTCCAAATAACCGTTTGCTCGGGGCTAATTGTGCTCGAGATTCAAATTACACGAGTCAGAGCGAACATTAGACTAGTGCGGCCACTCAACATTCTAGTCTTTGTCGGGTGCGGGAACGCTATGGCCTGTCCTACCGAATGAATGGCGCGGGCGCACTTCTTTTCTTCTTTGCTGGAGCGCGGTCACGCGTTTGTATAATTGGTCTCTGTCCCTCACTTTGTGCGGGCGCACTGAGCTCAAGCCTTCATACTGAGCGGTCGCGCGTCTGCTGCACCAGGTACACTTTTGCATTTCTCTTTCCT
This sequence comes from Aralia elata, assembly GCA_034770075.1. Lineage (NCBI taxonomy): Eukaryota > Viridiplantae > Streptophyta > Magnoliopsida > Apiales > Araliaceae > Aralia > Aralia elata. The sequence continues at coordinate 35,921,144 of CM068385.1, forward strand.
TCAACTCATCACACATCTATGATCACTACCTCAGTATCATTCCACCATGCTAATTCCTTTCTTTCCAGCCTTAGTTTGTTCTGGGAATTTCTAACCATACATGCTGCAAAATGAACAAGAAAACACACAAAACGTGATAAAAATACTTGAGTCGAGCATAGTTCTCATAGGTTGGTAACAAATAAGTAGGTATAAAACCTACTTATCAAATACCCCCAAACTTGAACTATTGCTTGTCCTCAAGCAATGCATATGAAAATTACATGCACAATGCAACTTTATGTTATGCAAACTACACTATGATGCAAATGAATCCCAAGATATCCAACTATAATAGAATTCCAATAAAACGTGCCTCAGAGACTTATCCAAATTTAAGAATAGAGTATTAACTGAGCTGCAGGCATAACACCATACAATCAAATAGTTCAACTTACCATAGAGACGTTGTGTGTGGGTGTTGTGTTCAAAAATAAACTTGACCACGATGAAGATTACATATTCTAAACTGCTTAAGACAGAAAATTAAAGCTTAAACCAAGAATCCCATATATACTGATAAAGCATTAACTACACAAACACATCTAGACAAGCTAGGTTCAAAAATGAGCTTATTTTGCGTTATTATTACGCATGAGGGTGAATTATTCCAGCAGCCACACCATTTTTTTTATTTTTTTTACGAGTGACGCTCCATCTCGTATTAATATCAATCATACTCAATGTGTTCCCAGAGTCTGAATATCTGTGTTTACTTTCTACCCAATTCCAGTTTTAAAAACAATATTTTCTAATCGGCAGAAAAACATGATATTCTTATACCAACAAGCTTATATGAACAACCAAGTGCTATCCGAAAGCATCTAGATAGCAAGCATGAATCATATCATGTAAAATGTTATAACTGAGCTTATGTTAGCCACCGAATTCAAGAATTTTAGGATTTCAGAATCATCATCGGCCACACTAGAATTCCACAACTAGGCACTTGGGATATGCAATTACACACATATATACAACTAAGATGCAAAATGATACGAAACATACACAAATGATGCAAATTAAACTATATGCAATTACTAAACTAAACAACGCCCAAATACCCCAAAACTTATAATATTCATTATCCCAATGAATAAAGGCAAAGGGTGGAAAAGAAACTCCCCTAATCGTTCGCTGGACCACCTTCCTCAGGTGGTGAGTCTGGAGGCGGATATGGCAATGCACTCCCAAATTGAGGCCAGTGCACCATAGTTCCTTAGTGCGCAAATGCCTCTGCTAAGGACTGTGACAAACTGTTGGCAAATCTTGCAAAACTTTCGTAGAGAGCATCAACCTTCCTTTCCAATCGACGTAGGCGACGGTCCTCACTAGCATAAGTAGCAGAGGTTGATGCCTCAGGTGCTGGTATAGGCCGTGTAGGTGGCACTGAAGATGCCTCTAGTATGATAAATCCTTTGCCCCGCGGATGTGGTTTACCTCTTGGTCAGTCCTCAAATTTTGCAATTATAGCATGGGTGATGTCCTGGCTAGGGAACTGCATCTGCTCATCATCCCATCTGACACCCTGAGCAGCGCATAGGCCTACCATAACTGACCCATGTGGAATACTCCCTGTGGTACTCCCCCTCATATAACGTAACATGCTCTAATGTATGAGCTGGCCAACGTCAATGGATTTCCCTATGATAATACCCCATAATAGAATGGCCCTATCCACAGTAATCTCGTGTTGGTGGGTTGAAGGCATCAACTTTGCATAGATAAACAGATTTTAGGCCTTCGCGTAGCGGTTCAGCGCAGCAGCCGGAAAGTGTTTGGGCTAATTTGTGCCGGGATTGCATGTCCATTGTGTACCCGGTACACACAAATTAGCAACTACCCTTTCAAGATCTATTTTGGCTCTAGCATTTTCAAGCCAATTGTCCCGCCCAGCTGATGGTGGGGACAACTTAAAAGAATTTGTAATCACCTGCAGCCGATAGTCAACATGCACTCCTCGCACGAAAGCTTGGCCACTCATTGTGATTTTGGCGTTGGCATAGAACTCCCAAACTATACCCATCGGAATTGGCATGGGTGTAAAGGTCAATCCAGCCCAACCTCTTTCCTTAATCATTTGTCACAGCTCCCCATCCTATCTTTCGGGTTTGAATCCCCGCTCCTTTACGAAAGTTTTTGCCACAATACGATAATACTCCAATTGAGCTTCTAGATTGACAAACTTCTCTAAGTCTACCACATCTGCATCTTCGCTACTTTGAGATGAGGAGTCGGGAATGAGGGATCTTGCTCGTTTTAGCCCCATGAGTCGTGCAACCAAACCCTAGTTGATGATCGACAGTGTGTATGAGGAGGAAAGCTTCGGCTCTGTTAGGAGAAGAAGAATAGCCAAGCTCTACAAGAAGAAATAAAATAATTTAGGGCACGTAGAAAGTTTTAAAACCCCTTTTTTTTATGTTACCGACAAATTGAGCGGTCGCGCGATCGTTGTGCATACAAGTTGCGCGGGCGCTCGTTTATGTGCGGTCGCGCGATTTTATAGCTTGGCAGATTGCGCGGTCGCGCTGAACAATTTGTTTACTCTCTGTTGTTCCTTCTGCGCGGCCGCTCAAATATCCTGCGCGGGCTCGTGATTTGAGTCATATTTGCCTGAATTGTAAAGAAGAGACCTGCATATTCAACCATTACGTAAAAAGAAATGCCTAAGTTACATAGAATGAAACAAAAGTAAGGATAGAAAGCTTGGGTTACCTCCCAAGAAGCTCTAATTTATAGTCAATTAGCTTGACTCTCTCTGTTCCAATCAGGTTGAAGCAAGCATGTAGGCAACCTTCTGCCTATTCACCTCACCCCCAAAATAATGCTTTAAACGCTGTCCATTAACCTTAAAAGTTTGGTCCGGGAACTTGTTAAAAATCTATCGCCCCATGTGGATGTACTGTCTTTACAGTAAACAGCCCTGACCATCTTGACTTAAGCTTTCCTGGGAAGAGTCTAAGTCTAGAATTATAAAGCAACACTCTTTGTCCCGGTTCAAACACCCTATCCATAATCTTCCTGTCATGCCATTTCTTCACCTTGTCCTTGTATAACTTAGAATTTTCGTAGGCTTGCAATCTGAATTCATCCAACTCATTGAGTTGGAGTAGACGTTTCTCCCAGCAGCCTTCGAATCAAAGTTCAGTTTTCTTATAGCCCAATATGCCTTATGTTCGAGTTCCAAAAGAAGGTGACAAGCTTTCCCATACACAAGCTAAAAAGGTGACATTCCCAAAGGTGTCTTATAAGCAGTCCTATACACCCAAACAACGTCAGCTAACTTCAAGGACCAGTCCTTTCTCGTAGGGTTCACTATCTTCTCTAAGATTCTTTTCACTTCCCTATTTGATACCTCTGCTTGCCTATTAGTCTGTGGATGGTAAGCTGTAGCAATTCGATGACTCACCCCATACTTGGCTAGCAAAGCTGTGAACTGCTTGTTACAAAAATGGTTGCCCTCATCACTAATGATAGCCCTTGGAGTCCCAAATCTAGTAAAAATATTTCTTTCCAAAAACCTAAAGACAACCTTAGCATCATTAGTTCGAAGAGCTGCCACTTCTACCCATTTCGAGACATAATCAAATGCTAATAAGATGAACAAATTCCCACAAGAAGAAGTGAAAGGTCCCATAAAATCTATCCCCCATACATCAAAAATTTCTACTTCAAGGATTGTATTCAAGGGCATCTCATTTCTCTTAGATATATTACCAACTCTTTGACACTATCACATCTCTGGACAAAGCTGTAAGCATCCTTAAAAATTATCGGCCAATAAAATCCTACTTGTAATACTCTAGCCACTGTTCGTTCACCACCATAGTGACCCCCATACAATGATCCATGGCAATCTTGCAAAATACTCTCTGTCTCACTATATGGAATACACCTCATTATCATTTGATCAGCGCAATGCTTAAACAAGTATGGTTCATCCCATATATACCACTTCACATCATGCAAAAATTTCTTCTTTTGATGTTCGGTCAAGTCAGAAGGGATTACCTTGCTCACCAAATAATTAGCAAAGTCTGCAAACCATGGCACTTCTCCTTGCACCACAAAAAGCTGCTCATCCGGAAAAGACTCATTTATCATGACTTTATCCTCTACATCCCTCCCCGGATTCTCCAATCTAGATAAGTGGTCAGCCACTTGGTTCTCAGTACCTTTCCTATCCTTGATCTCCAAATCAAATTGTTGTAACAATAAAATCCACCTAATAAGACGAGGCTTTGCATCTTTCTTCGCCACTAAATACCGAATTGCCGCATGATTTGTGTACACTATCACCTTAGTCCCAATCAAGTATGAGCGGAATTTGTCGAAAGCATACACAACTGCCAAAAGCTCTTTCTTTGTAGTAGTATAGTGAAGTTGAGCATCAGTGAGGGTTTTACTTACATAATATATTACATGAAAAATTTTATCCCTTCTCTGGCCCAAAACAGCCCCCACGGCAAAGTCACTAGCATCACACATCAACTCGAATAGAAGGTCCCAATCTGGTGTTGTCATCACTGGTGCTGTAGTTAGTCTCTTCTTTAAATGCTCAAATACAAGCAGACATTCCTCATCAAACTTGAACACTACTTCCTTCTCCAATAAATTGCATAGTGGTTTTGTAATCTTGGAGAAGTCTTTAATAAATCTTCTATAGAAGCCTACATTCCCGAGAAAATTACGAACACCTTTAACTGATGTAGGTGGAGGCAAATTCTCAATAGTTTCTAGTTTAGCCCTGTCAACCTCTAATCCTTTCTTGACACCTTGTGTCCCAAAATAATGCCTTCCTGTACCATAAAATGGCACTTTTCCCAATTTAACACTAAATTTGTTTCAACACACCTTCTTAACACCATCACCAAATTTTCTAAGCAAAGCTCAAAGGAATCACCAAATATCGAAAAGTCATCCATGAATACCTCCACATTGTGCTCCACCATATCTGAAAAGATTGTCATCATACACCTCTGAAATGTGGCCGATGTGTTGCACAACCCGAAAGACATCCTTCTGAAAGCAAAAGTGTCGTATGGACAAGTGAAGGTTGTCTTTTCCTGGTCTTTTGGAGCTATAACTATTTGATTATAGCCTGAATATCCATCCAAAAGGCAGTAGTACTCATGTCCCGATAGTCTGTCCAACATCTGATCTATGAATGGGAGTGGAAATGGTTTTTCCTTGTAGCTTTGTTAAGTCTGCGATAGTCCATGCCGACTCTCCACCCCGTTACTATCCTGGTCAGAATTAGCTCATTATTCTCATTGGAGACTACAGTCATACCCCCCTTTTTGGGCACACATTGCACCGGGCTCACCCAAGAGCTGTTTGAGATAGGATATATGATTCCTGCATCCAGCCATTTAAGAACCTCCTTCTTCACCACCTCCTTCATAATTGGGTTTACCCTTCTTTGTTGTTCCACTTAAGGTTTGCTATCACCTTCCAGTAGGATCTTGTGCATATAGAATGATGGGCTGATCCCTTTTATGTCTGCTATAGTCCATCCAATTGCAGATTTAAACTCTCTCAAGACTCTTAACAGCTTTTCTTCCTAAAAAGTGGTTAGTGCAGAAGAAATAATAACAGGTAGCTTGGAATTATCACTTAAAAATGCATACCTCAAATGGTCTGGAAGGGGTTTCAACTCAAGGTCTAGAGGCATCTCAAAAGAAGGTTTGAGTCTCATTGACGACTCTTCAGACATTTTAAGAGGCTCGACAGGAGTTTTGAATCTTCTAAACTGTGGTGTCGTATTGAGCATCTGGACTAGCTCATTCATCTCCTCATCCTCTATCTCTGTATTTCCCACTAAAATATTCCTCAAAGGTTCCTTTTTTACCAAACTCTCAACTCCACTGTATAGTATCTTATCCACCATGTCAATTCTGAAGCATTCCTCTTCATCCACAAGGAATTTCATAGCTTTGAACACGTTGAAGGTGACCTCTTGATCATGAACTCTCATAGTCAATTCACCTTTTTGAACATCTATTAAAGTTCTTCCTGTGGCAAGGAATGGTCTTCCAAGGATAACCGGTATGTTCCTGTCCTCCTCATAATCTAAGATAACGAAGTCAGCCGGGAAGATGAACTTATCCACTTTGACCAATACATCTTTAACAACCCCTCGTGGATATGTGATTGACCTATCAGCAAGTTGTAATGTAATGTTTGTTGGCCTTGGAGCCGGTAATCCCAACTGGTTAAACACAGATAAGGGCATCAAGTTAATGCTCGCCCCTAGATCACATAGACACTTGCTGAAATTTATCTTCCCAATCGAGCATGGTATGGTGAAACTGCCCGGATCCTTAAGCTTCGAAGGTAATTTTTGTTGAAGCACTGCACTGCACTCCTCAGTCAAGGCTACTATCTCATACTCTTCTAATCTCCTCTTCCTTGATAAGATCTCTTTCATAAATTTTGCATAACTTGGCATTTGTTCCAATACCTCAGCGAAAGGTATGTTTATCTGCAGTTTCTTAAATACCTCCAAAAACTTGCTGAATTGCTTATCTTCCTTTTGCTTTTGCAATCTCTGTGGAAAAGGAACAGGTAGATGTACAAGTGTTAGCTTAGTCTCTTTTCTCTCATATGCCTCTGCCTTAGTCTTCTCTACCTCCCTTTGCTCAGAATCTTCCTTTTTAATCTCTCAGCAGAAACTTGTTTTGTGTCGCGCGGCCGCGCGACTTCCCCTTGTTCTAGTGAAGCGACCGCGCTGCTGCCTGACTCAATACTTTCTGTATTGCTCGACTCAGCAATTTGCTTCCCAGACCTTAAGGTGATGGCCTGACATTGCTCCTTCCCTTCTCTCCTTGGATTATTTTCTATTGTACTAGGCAATGTTCCTTGTGGTTTGTTACTCAACATACTTGCCATTTGGCCCACCTGAGTTTCCAAATTCTTGATAGCCACAACTTGGCTCTTAATCATAACCTTTGTATTTGCCAAATACTTCATCATCATTTCCTCCATGTCCGACTTCTTTTCTTGTTGAGGTGTTGGAGGTGGATGATGTTGTGCCTGCTATTGAAATCCAGGAGGGTATGGTGGTCTTGATGCAAACTGTTGGTGTGAAGATTGTAACTGATAATGCTGACTTGGCTGGTTTTGATTGTTCGACCAGCTGAAATTAAGATGGTTGCGGTTGTTGGGATTGTATGCATTCTGAAATTGATTCTGATTCTTCTGATAGTTGCTTACATACTTTACCGACTCTGAATTTATAGCACATTGGTCGGTTGGGTGTGATCCCGCACAAAGCTCACAAACATATGCAACTGTCTTCATTTTACTCTCTGCTAAAGAATCAATCTTTCTTTCCATAGATGCCATTTGGGCTGACAATTGTGTGATGGCATCTACCTCTAGAACTCCTGCAACCTTAGCTTATGGCATCCTAGCTGTCGGATTCTGAAAGTCATTAGCAGCCATAGTTTCAATCAAATTATATGCTTCATCATAGCTCTTGGCCCCTAAGGCTCCTCCTGCTGCTGCATCAACAATTGGCCTAGACTGCCACCCCAATCCATTATAGAAGGTGTTGATTACCATCCATTCTGGCGGTCCATGATGTGGACACTTCCTTAGCATGTCTTTATATCGTTCCCATGCCTCATATAAGGATTCACCCTGCTGCTGCTCAAATTGGGAAATTGCTGTCCTCATTTTTACAATCTTAGCCATTGGAAAGAATTTGGCTAGGAACTTCTGTGCTAAATCCTCCCAAGTAGTGATTGACCTCGATGGCAAAGAGTGGAGCCAATGTCTTGCTTTGTCTCTCAAAGAAAACGGGAACAGTCTGAGCCTTATTGCATCCTCGGTTACCCCGTTGTATTTGAAAGTGTCACATATCTCTATGAAGCTTAACAGGTGATCATTTGGGTCATCTGTAGCAGCACCCCCAAACTGAACCGTGTTCTGCACCATTTGGATAGTACCCGGTTTTATCTCAAATGTATTTGCTACAATAGCTGGCCTTACTATGCTTGACTGTAATCCATTTATGTTTGGCATAGAGTAGTCTCTTAAGGCTCGATGTTCTTCTCTTTGCTCTTCACCTGCCATATTGAATGTTGCTTCCTCACCTTCAACTTATATATTTCTACGTGCTCTTGACCTCCAACCTCTACCATTAATACTATCGTGTACACGCTCTAATTTAGAAGTTGATGATCGTGTATGCATAAAATATATACAAGTACCTGAGATACAAATAAAATAGAAATAAAATAAGAGTAGATTTATCTAAGTCACAAAAATTTAGCTTCAATTGTTGACAACAAAATTGAAAGTAAACGTCCTTCCCCGGCAACGGCGCCAAAAACTTGTTGCCTCCTTTTAGCGTTAACAAAATGGACCCTAACTCATACAAGTATACATGGGTCAACAAGTAATACAAGGTAAGCAGAATATCGATCCACAGGGAAAGGTCTAAATTGAATTTGCTATGCAACAACTACTCACTATTTTTTTATGCTTAGATTACCAATTCAGAAAAGAATTTATAACTAAAATAATTTTCACTTCAATAAATAACTAATACTAAAATGGGTGAATCACTATGGAAACTAATGGCACTCTAACTTTATTCACTTCTTCAATTAAATTGCATGTTTCATATTATGTATTCTAGTTAAATATGGACATCTAGTCAAGAGCTCATAAGTGTATCACAGCCATCTGTCAATGAACTATGACCATTTTACATAAAAACTACACTTGATAGCATTCATGTGAGGATCACAATTACCAAATACACTATATATCTATGTGAATTTAAAGTAAAAGTGATTTAATTTCAGGCTCTGTTTAAGACTACATATGGTGAAACGGTATATGTCTATCCGAGTCACAAATCATAAGGTCAATAAGCATGTAAATCTCATGATCATATGCCAATATGGTCTAATCTGTACTTATATTTCCTTTTTCAATTCCATACAAGTAATTAGGGTGGGTGAATGTTGATCAAGCATTCAAGTATTATGCACAACCATAATTGGGTAATACAATATTTAATTTAGAATACATACATTCAGACAAGTATATTTAATTTATGTAGTGAAATCCATTAGAATCCCATAATGGAAATTAGTTCAAAGCTGAGCTGCAAACCATTATGGGATTATAGTAGAACATAGGAAATAACGATTTAAACAAGAATTGAAAGGGAAATGAGAAAGCAAATCTGATTCACTTCTGTGCAACGTAATCCCAAGTCTGATCCAATCTCCAATAATTTCCAGAAAAATATAAAATACTAACTACCATGAAATTCAGAAAAAAAAACATCAAAAGTCTCCCCCCGAGCCTATAGTAGTGCTCCTTCCTTTTAATTACATGTCAATAACTGTCCAAATAATCGTCTGCTCGTGGGCTAATTGTGCTCGAGATTCAAATTCACGAGTCAGAGCGAACATTAGACTAGCGCGGCCGCTCAACATTCTAGTCTTTGTCGGGCGCGGGCGCGCTTCTTTTCTTCTTTGCTGGAGCGCGGTCACGCCTTTGTATAATTAGTCTCTGTCCCTCACTTTGCGCGGGCGCACTGAGCTCAAGCCTTCATACTGAGGGGTCGCGCGTCTGCTGCACCAGGTACACTTTTGTATTTCTCTTTCCTTCAACTCATCACATATCTATGATCACCACCTCAGTATCATTCCACCATGCTAATTCCTTTCTTTCCAGCCTTAGTTTGTTCTGGGAATTTCTAAACATACATGCTGTAAAATGAACAAGAAAACACACAAAACGTGATAAAAATACTTGAGTCGAGCATAGTTCTCATAGGTTGGTAACAAATAAGTAGGTATAAAACCTACTTATCAGATCCTATGGTATAAGGATGATTATGATGGAGCATATATGCTTGATATATGTTTTATGTAGGAAAAATCATGAAAACGAGAAAGCTTTCCTAGAAATCCTAATCGACGAAAAAACTATTTTTTGAGAAAACAGAACCTGAAATTTGAACAAGCATAACTCCTAGATCACTTCGAATTTTTTAGTGTGGCCAAGTTTTGGAGTTAGATATGGAAGTCCCCTAAGACCTCCAACTGGAATTTCCAAAAAAGATGTTGTAGATTTTTGTGGGGACAGATTTTGCCAAAACAGTCCAAAGCTGAAAAACTGTCTAAACCCGTTGTATGGATTTTTCCGTGCCCTGTTTAGGCCATGTAGACACCCAAATTTTGCACTTCCTATACTAACCTTGACAGGAGGGCAAAATCGTCAAATTGACCCAGCACACGAGAATAAAAGGTGGACATAAAGACGAACACTCAAAGCCACCACTACGGGACGAGATCAAAGTCGACACAACAACAAGCGAATGTCTGGAGTCGGTTAATGATCACTGCGCTTACCCGGATGTCATGGCATGTTTCCCGGCGGTTCCCGGACTGCAAAATACAAGCCCTTCAGCGGAAACCAACGGTACGACACAAAAATCGAGACGAGGTACAAAAAACGAGAAAATCAGCACAATCAGCCGTAGATCAATCTGCGGCCAAGGACAGAACTCGAGACGACACGGGGCTCGAGCACGGCTGAGGGGAGAACCAAGGGCCAGCCGCAGATCAATCTGCGGCCAGCCGCAGATTGATCTACGGCTGCCCTTGGCAGTGCCTTATCAGGCCATTTTGCATACAGAAACAGAAAGAAGAATCCAGCAGCAGCAGCAGTTCGGGAGAAGGAGAAAAAACAGCAAGAAAACAGCAAAAATTAAGAGAGAAAAGAGTGAGAAATAGTGAGAAATTGTGCCCATTTTGTGAGATTACACCTCATATTTTCTACTCTACTCAATACACAAATTCATACATATTGTGGGGATTATTTGCAAGGTGAAAAATCCTTTGTTTTAGCATTTTGTTATACCATTTTTGCCAAGCTTTTTGTCATCCGAATTATCTTGAATGTAGCTTTCTTACATGTTATTGTGAAACCATGGATTAGGGACTATTAGTGAGGGTTTCATCGGAATGAAATTCCCCCTAATAGCCCGATGATGTCCGTTTCGTGTGCAAATTTTAGCTATTACGGTAATGTGTCATTCGTAGTGTATTTCAATTGTTATTGTAAGATATCCTAGAGCATTAGGCATCCCACGGTTGTTTATTTATGTTGTATCCATTTTGCGGTTGTGCAACAAGTTCGGATGTGAGCCTAGGAACGCGATCCCGTGGTCCAAATCCGATGATAAACATTTTTGGATGTATGTAATCGGGTAGATGCATTCGTCATTGTAAATATGTAATCGTCGGGCCTTAAAATGATACCAAGTCGGAGGTCGGGTTTAAGGCCCCGAAATAGTGAAACTTGTGATTGTAGGCGTTTGGGGTTATTTTGATGGCTTACATGCCCATGAATAGCCCCGACGCGTGTTTATGCTTGATTGGATTTTGTGACACGAAAAAATGATTTCAAAGATTAAACGATGAAGGTTTTTCATTAAAATCAAGCGAACTAGGGGGTTAGCATCACGTAGCTAAAAAATTTGGAAATGCTAATGAATGTCGATTCCTATTTAACGAGAAGGCTAAAGAAAAAATCGTTTTCAAACATCACAAAAAATGATTTTATAAAAATAAGTAACGTTTTATTAAATCTTTGTGCATAGGGTTAAAGAGATCCTAGAAGTTGCCCATCATGCTATTTACGAAAGCAACGTATAGATCTCGATTCCTATTTTGACAAAGGTTTAGAAAACTCTTGTTTTGCCAAAGCGACACCTAATGAAAATCTCATAAGTTTTTGACAATTAAAATCAAACCTTTCTCATAAAGCTTTCTCGTATAAGCCGAAAGACATTCTAAAGCATTCTCAAAAGAAAACACGACTTTTTCATAAAAAACCCAAATGGTTTCTTCATGCAAACTCACCACGACATTCACATAGGCACACACACATACGCACACACACACATTCAAGAATTAAAGGATAGGAAAAGCATCAAGATTGCGGTAACCGTGTTTCACGGAAGTCGGGGGGTGCCTAACACCTTCCCCTCGCTTAAGCAAGCCCCCGAACTCTATGAATCTCGGTTCGCAGACCAATTAATTCGGAGTCACATATGAGCCAGCAATTTACGAAAACGAAACTCGGATGAGTTGGTACATCCATTTCAAATATACCAACTGGCGACTCTGGTTAATTGGCTCATCATAAAAAGCGATCTTTCAAAACCCCGTCGACACTTATGCCGACCTTTTCCAAAAATCATCTAAATAAAAGGCTAAAATTGGACAGGGTACATATCACCAAAAAGAGAGCGATTCCTCCAGGCGTCGACAGCTGGCGACTCTGCTGGGGGCATTAGAGGGCTTAAGCCGCGTTCAAGTCTTGATGTTGTCCTATCCTTTAAAATTCATGAATGTGTGTGCATGCGATACTTTGACCTGTTGTTGTGTGAATGTGTTTTACCAATGAATGAATGGTTGAATGGAATTGCTTTACTTCAAAGTAATCATATGCATACGGTGAGGACGATGAATGTGAATGTATGTTGAGAGTGTACCTCCTCCTGAGGCGAACCTGTCAGTTGCTTATTACTGGACTCGAAGGGGCTGCTCCCCGGAGATGGCTCAGGAAACGCACCACCCAAATCCGCTCCAATCGAAAGGATTCAGACGAGTAGATTGCGAAGATTTGGGGACCTTCATGCCGAAAAGCCCGCGAGAGTAACCCTAGGGTAGGTCAACCTCTGATAAACCTAACGAAAGGGAAGCTTCTTTATGCCCTTTTATCGCTCAGTCAAATAAATAAATGTCATGTAAATGGCATACAACTGTCATACCATCGTAATAAATATGTCTTGTATCATGTGATTACATCACCTGCACATATAAAGAGAATACTGACATGGTTTTGCAGGAGGGCAATCCATACCACGTTCCGAGGTTTTCTAAAACTTCTAAATACTATCCTGTCATCAAACACTGACCTTGTTTTGCTGGATAAGATTAGAGAACCGTGAAAGCGTGGCCTAACGATCACAAAGAACCCGGAGTAGGGGCATATTTCGACCACCAAAAAAAAAAAAAAAGGAATAATATAATAATCATGCATCAGTGTTACATGCATCTGCCAACTTGTAACTGGCACAGTACTAAACTATGGCCCTTGTTTGTTTTGCGAGATTGCCCCTACGACCCAACTAAGAGGCCGTAAAGTCTATACTCCATCCATACAAATGGCAGAGGCCGATAGCCATGAAATTACAGTTCTGCCACTCCAACAATACGGCCGAATACGAGGGATTCATCCTAGGACTGAGATTAGCCTTGGGAATGGGAATCAAAAGGATGATAGTAGTTGGAGACTCCGAATTGGTCATCCGGCAGGCCATGGGAATATACAGCACCAAAGGGCATAAACGGGACCTAGCTACGGGACTACTGAGATATCTGGAAGCCGAAGAAGCCCACAGACAAATGAACGAAGTACATGGCGATGTGTGCGGAGCCCATATGAGCAGAACATTTTTTTTTTTGAACGGGTCACTACTGGCTAACCATGAAAACTGACTGCGATGCTCATGTCAGGAAATGCCATCAATACCAGATCTATGCCAATGCGATCCATGCACCTCCTAATGAGCTCCATTGCTTGACCTCACCGTGGTCAGTTGGACCGTGCAGCAGGTGATATCCAGGAAGGGGTAAATCCAGGAGTATGGCAGTGAATCCCGGCCAGTAGAAGATCAATGGGTTTTAAAATTCTGAGTTTTATTTCAAATCCTTGCACGCTCATGTCATTTTGTCATCCAAAAAGAAGATCATGTGCTGAAATATTTTATATATATGACAAGCATTGTTGTTTTATGTCAGGTACCCCGATTTGAGGCATTCTAGCCTGACAAGCGATAGGCCAAATTTGAAGGAGGATCACGATTTTGGTATAGAGCTAGATTTCGATCTGATGGGGATTGAGCAGGACGAGACAGATATCGACAATACGCCTGACGAGATCAAAGGATGGGTCGAAGATAAACCCAAAACCGACTTAGACCAAACCATCGCCATCAAACATTAGAACCCCTAACGATCACAAAGAACCCGGAGTAGGGGCAAATTCGACCGCAAAAAATATATATATATATATATATATATAGCCGACTCATTGAGCCTGTATGGAGATATGTTCGCTTGGTCCCGTGGCGACGTGATGGGATTGTCCACAGACGTTATAGGACATCGACTGCCCATCAAGGATGGTTCCGACCAATTAAGCAAAAGTTGAGAACGTTGAAGCCTGAATGGAGGTTGAAAATAAAGGACGAGATTGTCAAGCAGTTTAAAGCAGGAATCATCACGGTGTCTATTTACCCTGAATGGCTTTCCGACAGAATCCCAGTACCACAGCCTGGAGGAGAAGTAAGGGGCCGCATCGACTATAGAAATCTGAACGATGCCCTCAAGGAGGAGATATATGAAAAATTCAGGATCAAACATTTTAATTCAGTCATTTACCGGCCCAAAATGAATGGGGCAGTGGGGGCTGCAAATAAAACACAAAAACGATCATGGGAAGAATGTCCGCCAATCATCGGGGATGGCCGGATTTATTGTCGCTCACCCTGTTTGCCTATCGAACCTCAGTTCGCACATTTGCAAGGGGCAGCCCCTTACGCATCTCCCGGGCATACGACAAGAGGGTACGATCCCAGAAATTCAAAATAAACGATTTAGTCCTCAAAAGGATCGCGCCCTGCAAAGACAAAGCTATGGGGAATTTCGCTCTAAATTAAAAGGAGTCGTCACGATAAAAAAATCCTCTCTGGGGAGCCCTCATCTTACAAGGAATGGACGGGAAGGCGTTCCCCAGCCCGTTAATTCTGACTCTGTGAAACAACTCAAAAAAAAATAAAAATAAAAAATAAAATAAAATAAAATAAAATAAAAATAAAAAAAATAAAATCCCCCAAACCTTTCAACAAGTCAAAGGACCGGATCTTTTGTCAGCCCAGCAAGATACCGATGCAACCAGTACGAGGGAGATCACAAGAAAAGCAACTTAACACTAGGGCATTTATCAACTACCCAAGAAATGATGACGTGCAAATTGGCACCCATGCAACAATCCCATCAACATGCACCATCATCATCAAATGCTACCTCATGTCAATTCAATCTTTAACGGTACGATCATCTGGCATATTGTCAAGCATTCCCGGGATACGATGATCCGCATGAAAAGGGATTTTATTTGGCTTGATAGGAATCGGATTAATTCTGACAAACAACCGTGGAGCACGATCGTGAGTATGATTAGATGAAGAAGGCTATTCAACCTTTTGATCTGGTACAAAGCCTTAATTCAAAGCAACGTTTGCGACAGAATCGACCTCATGTGACAGCCTTCACTTTGCATTTGCACAAGCTTTCAGTTGTGGGGTATAAAACTATGGCGACGTTGTTGGAAATTAACACGTAGTCAGACAGTCAATAATTATCAAGCTAAAATCCAGAAGGCAGACGATAAATGATCGTCAAGCTAAAGTCTCGAATCGTGGCCTGGGTTATTCGAGTAATTAAGCCCGAAGGGTGTCTCTACACCTGGTGCCCTAAAGCCATCTGGTTTGGGAGTCGCTGGCCCAACACTCGTTACATGGGTGACTCAGAGCCTAAGAAAACGAGCATTACAGTAGAGGAGGCCCGAGCAGATTTGAATCGTGGCATGGGCTACTCGAGTAATTAAGCCTAAGGGGTGTCTCTGCATCTGGTGCCCTAAAGCCGTCTGGTTTGGGAGTCACCGGCCTAACACTCACTACATGGGTAACTCAAGCCTAAGAAAACGAATCTCGCGCAAGGTCAAGCAAAGAATGAATGGTGCAGACCACCAGCTTGTCTCGAACCGTGGCCTTTATTACTCGAGTAAATAAATCCGAAGGGGTGTCTGTACACCTAATGCCCCAAAACCGTTTGGTTTGGGAGTCATTGGCCCAAAACTCGTTAAATGGGTAACTTTGAATAGCCTAAGAAAACGAGACAAGTGAAGTGGGCTAATAAGGAGAGAAGATAATACGAAAAACTCTCGGCCTTAAACAAAAAGTCATGAAAGAGAAACCCCTACTGAATGCTGCATCGCATAGTGCATTTGTCATATGACGTCAATCCTGCCAAAGACGTTGTCGAGAATGGAGACAAAATACCTTTGACGAGGGAAGGTAGTTCTTTTGAATTCGACCTTACTCACGTACAATGACCATGAATGCTTGAAGGTGTTCTTACGATTTCATAACTCGTTAAATAGAAAATCATCAACTCACGAGGGAGTGAAAATAACTTCCAATCTAGTACATTCACGGTTCACAGCTTGATAGATTGTGCGATCAACAAATTCAATTTCATGTGCTTTAACTGCATTTACTCTTTTGTCGAGATTATAATAGCTTTGTGTTGAACTAACACTAACGGCCCGAGCCTTCAAGTTTTGACATTTGTTAGTCATCTGATATGCAGGGTCTTGCAGAGAGGTGGATAACTCAGCACGGTCTACATCGCGAGTTTTTGATAGAAATTCTTGGTAGCGACACGCGCCAAGGCAGGGGCAGTTAAGAATCGTGAAATGGAAGGAAAGCTGAGGCTGCACAGATCTTCTCATCGGGCCTCTCCCCAATCCTGACTATCACTGCCTCAACATCCAAGTGATCCACGTGCATGAGCATATACAAGGATGATATAATGCGGGACAACAGCATGTCGGCCATCAGAGATGATCAAAAGGCCAAGGAGCCAACATAGTGTCGATCATCACAGAGAGCGAAACAGACTGCCTCAACTCAATGAAATGAAGACGACCAAGAACAGGCAGAGTACCAAACCAATGTTGAAGTCTAGAAACTACACTTCACGACGAGGCATGATCCAGTCAAATGTTGGCAAACAACGACGACTGTCGAATCGTATCATTTGACTAAACAGGGGTCATTTCTATCTAAACATATGTTGTGCACATACATTTGTCCATAACATATCTGCCAGATCATGCATAACATCTTTTTCATGCATACAGGTACGATCAAAATGAAAATCTTCAGGAAAGGACAAGCACGTCGCTTTCAACCCCACAAATGATAAGACTGTGATGGCTTTTGCGGCACGGTACGTGGACAATGTTGGTGGGAGATCCAGGACAGAAGCTGATCACACATCCCATTTCCAAAAAATCACTCAAATCAATGACCCTTGGGAAGGGCTGGTATCCAACCAATCAATGACCCCTGGGAAGGGCTGGTATCCAACCAATCAATGACCCCTGGGAAGGGCTGGTATCCAACCAATCAATGACCCCTGGGAAGGGCTGGTATCCAACCAATCAATGACCCCTGGGAAGGGCTGGTATCCAACCAATCAATGACCCCTAGGAAGGGCTGATATACAACCAATCAATGACCCCTGGGAAGGGCTGGTATCTAAGACAATCAATGACCCTGGGAAGGGCTGGTATCCAAACAAGGAGTGAACTTGGGAAGGCATCCAAGCAAACCACAACAAGGTGGTGAGCAAACCTGGGAAGGCATCCAAGCAAACCACAACAAGGTGGTGAGCAAACCTGGGAA
This sequence comes from Aralia elata, assembly GCA_034770075.1. NCBI lineage: Eukaryota > Viridiplantae > Streptophyta > Magnoliopsida > Apiales > Araliaceae > Aralia > Aralia elata. Next base: position 35,938,758 of record CM068385.1, read on the forward strand.
GGCATCCAAGCAAACCACAACAAGATGGTGAGCACCTTGGGAAGGGCTGAGATCCAAACAACTAACACTCTGGGAAGGGCTGAGATCCAAACAACTAACACCCTGGGAAGGGCTGAGATCCAAACAACTAACACCCTGGGAAGGGCTGAGATCCAAACACTAACACCTTGGGAAGGGCTGAGATCCAAACACTAACACCCTGGGAAGGGCTGAGATCCAAACAATCGACCGGCGACGATAACTGGCGATTACGAGATGGGTGACCGGCGACGAAACCCGGCCCCGACAAGACGATCGACCGGCGATGATAACCGACGATTACGAGATGGGTGACCAGCGACGAAACCCGGCCCCGACAAGACGATCGACCGGCGACTATAACCGGCGATTACGAGATGGGTGACCGGCGACGATATCCGGCCCCGACAGGACAACCAACCGGCGACGATACCCAGCGGTTATGAGATGGGTGACCGGCGACGATACCCGGCCCCGACAAGACAACCAACCGGCGATAATACCCAGTGGTTACAAGATGGGTGACCGACGACGATACCCGGCCCCGACAAGACAATCAACCGGCGACGATATCTGGTGATTACGAGACGAGCGACCGGATACGAAACCCGGCGCGGACAAGACGATTGCGTGAGGCATTGACACCCTTACGAATGTTTTGCATGCTTTGCATCTTGTGTTGCATCATAAGCTATATGTGTTGCGTCATGTATGTACGGTCATTCTTGTGCATTGTCATTCATGCATCACGTGTCTATTTCTTTATCATGTTCATTTCATTTATCATTTCATAAACATGATAAAGAGGGGCAGCTGTAGACACCCAAATTTTGCACTTCCTATACTAACCCTGACAGGAGGGCAAAATCGCCAAATTAACCCAGCACACGAGAATAAAAGGTGGACATAAAGACGAACACTCAAAGCCACCACTACGGGACGAGATCGAAGCCGACACAACAACAAGCGAATGTCGGGAGTCGGTTAATGATCACTGCGCTTATCCGGATGTCATGGCACATTTCCCGGCGGTTCCCGGACTGCAGAATGCAAGCCCTTCAGCAGAAACCAATGGTACGGCACAAAAATCGAGACGAGGTATGGAAAACGAGAAAATCAGCACAATCAGCCGCAGATCAATCCGCGGCCAAGGACGAAACTCGAGACGACATGGGACTCGAGCGCACGGGACTCGAGCACGGCTGGGGGGAGAACCAAGGGCTAGCCGCAGATCAATCTGCGGCCAGCCACAGATTGATCTGCGGCTACCCTTGGCAGTGCCTTATCAGGCCATTTTGCATACAGAAACAGAAAGAAGAATCCAGCAGCAGCAGCAGTTCGGGAGAAGGAGAAAAAATAGCAAGAAAACAGCAAAAATTAAGAGAGAAAAGAGTGAGAAATTGTGCCCATTTTGTGAGACTACACCTCATATTTTCTACTCTACTCAATACACAAATTTATACATATTGTGGGGATTATTTGTAAGGTGAAAAATCCTTTATTTTAGCATTTTGTTATACCATTTTTGCCAAGCTTTTTGTCATCCGAATTATCTTGAATGTAGCTTTCTTACATGTTATTGTGAAACCATGGATTAGGGACTATTAGTGAGGGTTTCATCGAAATGAAATTCCCCCTAATAGCCCGATGATGTCCGTTTCGTGCAAATTTTAGTTATTACGGTAATGTGTCATTCGTAGTGTATTTCAATTGTTATTGTAAGATATCCTAGAGCATTAGGCATCCCACGGTTGTTTATTTATGTTGTATCCATTTTGCGGTTGTGCAACAAGTTCGGATGTGAGCCTAGGAACGCGATCCCGTGGTCCAAATCCGATGATGGACATTTTTGGATGTATGTAATCGGGTAGATGCATTCGTCATTGTAAATATGTAATCGTCGGGCCTTAAAACGATACCAAGTCGGAGGTCGGGCTTAAGGCCCCGAAATAGTGAAACTTGTGATTGTAGGCGTTTGGGGTTATTTTGATGGCTTACATGCCCATGAATAGCCCCGACGCGTGTTTATGCTTGATTGGATTTTGTGACACGAAAAAATGATTTCAAAGATTAAACGATAAAGGTTTTTCATTAAAATCAAGCGAACTAGGGGGTTAGCATCACGTAGCTAAAAAATTTGGAAATGCTAATGAATGTCGATTCCTATTTAACGAGAAGGCTAAAGAAAAAATCGTTTTCAAACATCACAAAAAATGATTTTATAAAAATAAGTAACGTTTTATTAAATCTTTGTGCATAGGGTTAAAGAGATCCTAGAAGTTGCCCATCATGCTATTTACGAAAGCAACGTATAGATCTCGATTCCTATTTTGACGAAGGTTTAGAAAACTCTTGTTTTGCCAAAGCGACACCTAATGAAAATCTCATAAGTTTTTGACAATTAAAATCAAACCTTTCTCATAAAGCTTTCTCGTATAAGCCGAAAGACATTCTAAAGCATTCTCAAAAGAAAACACGACTTTTTCATAAAAAGCCCAAATGGTTTCTTCATGCAAACTCACCACGACATTCACATAGGCACACACACATACGCACACACACACATTCAAGAATTAAAGGATAGGAAAAGCATCAAGATTGCGGTAACCGTGTTTCACGGAAGTCGGGGGGTGCCTAACACCTTCCCCTCGCTTAAGCAAGCCCCCGAACTCTATGAATCTCGGTTCACAGACCAATTAATTCGGAGTCACATATGAGCCAGCAATTTACGAAAACGAAACTCGAATGAGTTGGTACATCCATTTCAAATATACCAACTGGCGACTCTGGTTAATTGGCTCATCATAAAAAGCGATCTTTCAAAACCCCGTCGACACTTATGCCGACCTTTTCCAAAAATCATCTAAATAAAAGGCTAAAATTGGACAGGGTACATATCACCAAAAAGAGAGCGATTCCTCCAGGCGTCGATAGGCCACTTAAACTTTGAAATAAATTCAGGCCTTTTGTGACATGAACCTATATGATATAACATAGCTCTGGTCCGAAGATGAACGTATTCTGACTTTAGACGAGTGAGTTATGGCCAATTCAATATTTGGATTTTTCTGACAAAAACTGCTATAACTTGAGTTATACAACTCCGATGGTTACGAAATTTAAACTGGAACTTCATGATAAAATGTATAATTTTTGGCAAGAGTTGGCAATTTTTTAAGTTTAGCACGATATAGTTAATTTTGACAAGTTACGAACTCAAAATGGCTTTTTGAAAAATACTTAATAAAAAAGAAAAATTCCAGAAAAATTATTTTTGTGTATGAAATATATGTATTTATATGTGGCCATAAAAGTAAAAAATAACAAAGTGGTTAAGAAGGGTTTTCTGAAGAAGATATGATTTAAGAAATTACGAAAAATTGATTTTAGGGTTACTGGGAAACATATTTAGTAGTTTATCGGTAAAAACGCGGCCACATAGGACATGTAAGATGAAATGAGGGTAAAATGGTCATTTTGACCATGAGGTTATAAAAGAATAAATTTAAGTTGGTACTTGAGGATGTAGTACGACTGATGGGAGATTAAAACGAGAATACAAATAGTTATCGATTGTAACTATATATTATTTGATAACTGATAAGTAAATTAAAGTAAATCCTTATGGATGATGTAGGTTATCGATTGAAGGAAGGAATTGTATATGTGAATGATGTAGATGACGAACATCGGTACAGGAAAATTTTTCAGAACTTGTTGTATATGTTTGAACTTGTTAAATGTTATGTGACAATTTTATTTTATGCGTTATGTGAACTTCTTGTGAATGAATTGAGATGTGCACTATGTGTTACATGGTGATGCAATTATATTGAATTAGTTTGATGATTAGAACTGGTTGAGTTATAGGAACTTACAATATTTATGATTTGAGATGCATGATAAGCACGGAGCATATTTAAATACAAAGCATGATAAGTATAAGACATGAATATATGTCAAGTATGAGAAGCATGAATCATGTAGAAGTGCAAAGTATGAAGGGAATAAAGTATGTTTAAATGTGAATTATGTGTTATGTGATAACTGTTAAACTTGTTGGGCAACGTAGTTGCTCACCCTTGCTATAAATAATTATTTTCAACTACACCAGTGCAGACCGAAGGATTCGGGATAGACAAAGGGAAAAGAAGAACTAATTATTGAGGATGTTTGCATAGTGTAGCTATAATAGATGAACGATAATATGATATGTTGTAAGTGCGTAGTCAGTGAACTATGTATAGAACGATATTTAAATCTGGTTGTGTTATCATAAATAATTACAATCAGTGTATTAAAGTGAAGCATATTGTTTATAACTTGAGATGTATAAGCAGATTAAAACGATTTACAAGGTAATAACAGATAGTAAAGGTTGCAGATTCGGGAATAGAAGGAATTAATGTATTAATTGGTATCAAAGCGAGGTTGTGTTCATTATTTTATGAATAAAGATTGTATATATTGAATTTAAGGTTGTAACGTGACGCCCCAGACCCAAGGTTTAAGGAGCCCGGAGTTGGGGGCGTGACAAGTTGGTATCAGAGCTGATAGGTTATAAATCTTAGGTAAAAGTACCTTAGGCTATAATTGTAGAGAGGATGATGAAGATAGTAAGAAATAAACTCGGATAGAGTTTAAGTGATAAGAGATAAATTTAGAAAATTCATAATTAAGTAAAGGAAAAGATAAAGATATGTGTAAGATTTAAAAGAAAATATAGAGGATTATCCGAAATAGGATATTGAAGAGATATGAGAGTAATAAAAAGAAAGAGGGTCACGAAGTACCTGACTCAAGGAATGTAGATGAAAATGACGAGAATAAACTTGAATAAAAGTCTAAGTAATATGAAACAAAATTTTTTTAAACTTCCCAAAGAAGTTGAAATGAATTTGAAAAATTCATAGAGGGAAGAATTGAAATATAAACAAGAAGATTCAAAGAAGAATCTCGAAGAGCTATAGAAAGACGAGGATTAGGAGTTACCTAACTCCAGCAATAGAGATGAAAAGTGATGATAAATAGACAACGTCTATGGGATGAAAAGCTTAAACAAAATCATAATATAACATGATTAAAGAAGAATAAGAAGATTGTAAGACGAAACGATCATAAGGAAAAGAAAATCGTATTGTGAAACGATTATAAAAGAAGATCATAACGTGATCGGATTAAATCATGGAATGACAGATAATCTGTTGAACGATTGGAAAGTTATAACCTGATGCTATAAAGAAATGGTACCATAAAACAGTACAAGGTAAACTCAAGAAGGGTTATAAATGATAAAATACGGATTTAGAAAATTCGTATTGAGTAAAGTGAAAATTAGGAATTTTGTATTTCAATCGAGGACTCATTGTTGGTAGCTGAGTTAAACAAACCTTTGTATGGGCAGGGGATTTGTGACCACTTAGTTACTACATTGATTATCGTTGAAATATTGGTGTCGCGCTATTGGTTATATGTATGGTGAGAAGGTGATTCTTTTCTCATATGTATATCTGATAATAGAGAATGTTAAGAATATGTGCGAGTTCTGAAACTCATGCTTATGGTAAGTTCATGACTCATAATTGTATGGTAAGTTTTTGAGCCCCTAGGCGTATGGACAGTTCCTGATTAGTTCTTGAACTACATATTACTGGGACCAGTTCTTAAACTCATATTATTGTGGTAAGTTCATGAACTCATAATGTATGGCAAGTCTGATGAACAGTGTTGTGGTCTAGATTAGAAGAAAGGTCATAGAGTGAGATATAAGAATTTTATGTGATTGGTAAACATCAATAGAATCAAAAGTGAATAGAGTTATTAGATATAAGAAGAAAGACGAAAATTGGAGATGATTGAGGATTGTAGGTATTTCAAATCTTCTAGCTATACTAGATCTCCAAATCGTGCTTGTATTCGCACTTATGTGCCTTTGAAAAGATTTGTTCAATGATTGAACTATTAAAAAAAAGATTGTTTAAAAAAAAATATTTTTACGTATGTCTATGCTAATTGTTCGGCTAGACAAAAATGATTTGAAAAATATCAAAACGTGTTTTATATAATCATATGCACCATTGAATATAGTGTAGAAATGATAAACGATAGAGTCATCAATGCAGTATAACCTAGAGTTGGATGTGATCAGAGGATCGTCAACCCACTATGGTATGTTTTATGTAGTATGACAAAGTCACAAAATAACGGAATCCTCAACGTACTGTCGAGACAGTGCGGTATCATGACATCATAGAATGATTTTTAGTATTTTGAGCTAATTAAAGAAGAGTCGATGCCATTTGTTTCGGCTAGACACCTTTTTATAAGAAATGATGAAATTTGAAAGTTAATTGAAATCTTCCAAGCCAAATTGTTCTGGTGCGGAATCTTGTGTTAAGCCTGAGGTGAACAAAAGGGATGTAATGGTTGGTTAATATGGTTTAACCTATTAACGCATATAGTCGTTATGGAGGTTAATACATTGTGTACGACGTAGTGGTACGATAGGTTGATCACCTAAAGTACCTACAAAAAGAAAAGTTCATGGTCTTTATGACCCCTCAGCATGATATGAAAAGTTTTAAAGGAAAATTCCATTTCTTATTTATTCATACTACTTCACAATTATTGAACAATTGTGAAGATATGAACCTCTTAGATAGAAGTCATGATAGTATGTGATGATAGAAGAGATCCTCATAAGAGGAAAGAGTAGGGTACTCATTAATTGAGAAGGTAATCAAATGTGATTAGATAAAGGTTAAAATGAAAACCTATTTTGGTGAATAAGAATAAGTAAAGATTAGTGTACTGTAATTTCGAGGACGAAATTCTTAGAAGGAGGGGTGAATGTGATATCCCAGATATTTATAAGACTTTTAAATAAGGTCTTGAATGATTAAATAAAGGTTAAAGTTTAAAACCTAGATTGGGAGTGGAGGAATGATTAAATATTTTAATATAATCTATGTGTCAAGAGGAACAGATATGGTTAAGAGGTTCTAAGAAAGTTATGGAATGATGTTGTTAGATCAGTCATTAAATCAAGGTATTTTAGTGACTCGATAGATGATTAATTTATAATAAGGTATAACCTATTACGGTTGATCATGTTAAAAATGAAGAAAGGAGTGAGTAGATGGTGGTATATGAAGTCTTATAAAAAGAAGAATGTTATAATACAATGCTTTAAAAGAATTTAAATTATTTAATAATAAGTAGATATATTATGAATGGCAAAGGAGGTCAGAGATAATTATAAGAAATAATAGCTGAAGAGACGAAGGTATGAAAGATTATGATTATATAAGGATAGAATGTATTATGATGAAAACGAAAGAGTATTAAAAGATAAAGTTTACGTACGAGTTTATGAGATATGTTGATGAAAATATTAATACCTGAGAATAAGCAAGTAGTCATGAGCCGAAGCAAGTCAAATGAGACTTGGGCTAAGAATAGATTGTCGTCCATGAACTGGATAGGGAAAGATAAATGAAAGAGGTAGTAAGGTAATACATATGTAAGGTAATTCGATTAAGTGTTCGATGAAAAGATTATGCGAAAGTGGGAAGTAAACCCAATTAGAATATTACGGTAATGATGGTTCCAGGAAAGGAATCTTTAAAAAGAAGAAAAATATAATGACTAAGAGGATCACGTAAGGATTTGTTAATAACAGGAATTTCCTTTGGAAATTTTCATAAGTAGAAGATGTAGTGTATATTGTATATATATACGCGTGTTGATGAATATGTACGAGCATGCGAATTAAAAGAGAATAGCCGTGGAAATGTCAATAAAGGAACTATATAGTTCAAAATTTAAATTTCAAGTTCGGAATAGAATTCGAAAACCCGGACTGCTCGGTTGAATCCGGAACGTCGAAATTAGAGAATAGACTTTAAACACAAAATGTATTGGGGTTAACTTTTTGGTCAAAGTCAACGGTTGACTTTTACGAAGAAAAGTCAAACTTAAAATTCGGAGATAAATTTGAAGAAACAGATATTCCCATGATGTTGGAAGCGTCAATTTTAGTAGGAAACGACTACAAACACGAAAATTTAATTTTTCGGGTCAAAAAGTCAAAGACGGGATTAAGCACGCAAAATGAGGCGATAACGCGGGACCCACATGGTTGAAATCTGCTGGAATTCCAGCAGATTTGGGGAGGTATCCGGATATGAAGATGGGGGATCCCACATGGAAAGAAAATTTTGGCAAAGTGGGTCCCATTTAGGAGAAAATTGTAACCAATGGTAGACGCCACTTGGAAATAAAATTGAAGCAAAAATGAAAAGGAAATGAGGGAGTATCCGGATCTAGGAGGGGGCTTCACTTGGTGGAGTGAGTTTTTCAAATGGTGGGCCCCACATGAGAAGAATTTGTGGTCAAGTGGGCCCCACATAAAGAAAAAAAATGAGTTGAAGTTACTTGCAAGTATTTATTTTGTTCAATACTTCACTCAATGCCCAAACAAAGTCCATCATAGCAATAAATTATTTGGTCTAACCATCAAAGAAAGGAGTGAAGAGAATATGGAGAGCTTGAAGCTCTCGGATGGAGTAAGGAGAAAGGAAGAATGGGAAACAAAAGCTTATGCTACCTAAGTCTTCTACCTTAAATCAAGGAAATCATCTAATACTTCTTCATTGTTTGCTAAGAAAAAGAAAAAGAGAGCTTGAGAGCTTGAGAAGAAGAGGGAGAGGCCACGGTTTTGGGGAGGAAGGAGGAAGAGGAGGAGGCTAGCAAGCCTTGTTAAGAAGATCAAGCAACTCATGTTACAAGAAGAAGAAGGAAATCATTCAAGAAGGTATGAAACTTTAAAAACCCTAGCTTTAATTTATAAGCTTAGATTATGTGTAACGCCCCGGAAACTCGGGTCTTACCTTGAACCCGATTTCGGCGTGTTACGGTATAACCCATGCAACATAGGCTTACTACAAATATGTAATTACAATAATATAACAATATATCCTCATCTAATCCCAGGCATGAAGACCTTAAATAAAACACTTATGATCAAGGTTGAATAAATACCATGATCCTTTACAATATCTCATCTGTGAACGCAAGGTTCAGATTCTGACTTTATCCAATCCCTGAATATTCGCAAGGTTATTCAATAACCAATACATTCGTTAAAAAAATGTCCTTTGTACTTCATTGTCATCCTTCTAGTTTACTATAACAAGTAACTAACATAATCACATCATAAATACTATAATGGATAACCTTCATTTCTAACTCAAGGTTTACATAGTCAAATTTACGTACATCATGTATTGTCATCACAGCTAAATAATTACAATAAAGGAACATTTAGCAACCTTCCCATTTTCATGAGCCTCTAATCTTTATCATCACGATATCAAGATAATTGCATTGCATCGTAAATCTATAAAAGTTTTATTTTTGCAAGAATGAGCACGACGGCTCAACAAGAACTAACAGTTTTTACATTTCATACTTCACGTAACACATAAGTTTGCACTTTATCCATGCATCATGATTCTCATACTATACATCTTTCTCATGCATTATAAATCTTATGCAATACATCTATATATATGCATCATGCGTCTCATAGCATACCTCATGCATCTCACATTGTATGTTTACAATAATTCAAGTTCCACATAGAACAATATATTCACATAATTGTACATTGTGCACACTTTAATCATGCTCGCATAAAATTCACATAACAGTGAAAGATTTAGTAAACAAGTCATGTATATCAATACATTTATACAAGTCAACAAGTTACTGAAAGAACTTGCCTTAAGCGTTCCTTGCCAAATTATGATGGCTCGTCCTTCAAATATCCTACACAATTTATTTAACAATAAAATACCAATTAGCCACTAAAAAGGCTTCATATAATGGTTTACAATATAACAACTCTTATCTCATATTTTTCGCACATTATAAATTAATAAACGCGATTAACTCTAAAATGTTCCTCGGCGTCGCGTCGTTTGAAAACGTTACGACCCTTATCATCATCAATCCTTATTGGTTACATTAACTCCATCTCATATCTTATAATGTTCGTTTCATTTAAATCGAAACATTATTTAAGTTCATTAACACTTTACACGGCGTTTCAACGTTTATACGTCACACGCCTAATTTGCCTCTTTTCGACATATTTAGCATGCTCATACATTGGGTTACAACACTCTATATTGTTTCATTATTATTAAAAACAAAATATTAAATAAGTTTATACACACTTGTTACGGCGTTACGAAGTTTGCATATCCGTACGCCACACTTGCCTATTCGAACGTCCAAGTGACACGCGATTGCGTACGCTTGGCACGCCCATTCGAATTGTCTAATACTCAATGGTTAATATTAAGTATCATTATAAATCATAATAAATCATGTTATAGAACTTAGAACATCATTTAACATTATCGGGAGCATTACGCGTGCTTACGCGCATGCCCGACACTCTCCGATTGCCTCCAAATACACATCAGTCCTATAATCGGCCAATTTGGGAATTGATCCCGACCTCAAATTGAAACACTTAAAGAACAAAAGTTGTAGGTCTACTCGTCCTCTGTCCGAATCATTTTGAATCAACTCAATGCGAGTTTGTATGAGAAAGTTATGCTTATTTTACTAAACGACGTCAGAGCAATTTTGCACAGTTTCATTACCAGCGCCTTAGGCGCTCAAAATGGCCTTGAAGTAGTGCCCTAGGCGCTCTCTCACAGTAGCTGGGCTCGTGGCCAGCGCCTAGCCAGCACCTTAGGCGCTCGGCCTGAGTCTCCAACCCGTTTTGCTTCCCGGAATGCTCTGTTTTTGGTGTTCTAGACCTATCTTGCTTCCAACTACCATAACGCCCTCAATACACGCTCAAATTGGTCCGTTCCGAACTCTATGGACTCCTAATACATAGGGATACAACATATCAAAAATTCAGAGCTATTCATTAACATTAACATGGCCAAATCTTAGGCCAAAGTATCAACTCATGCTATATTTTCGTGTTCTTGGTGTTCTTGGTGTTCTTCACAAAAATCATCACCAAAACTTTGTTTTAATCCCTTTTTCCTCCATTCCAACTGGGTTAAACTCATAACCCATGGAAGTATAATATCATAACAACAAAAGAATTAATCAATCACAAAATCATAGCTACAAGGTCCTCTAAATCGTCTAAATGTCCAAGTTCATGTCCAAAGTTCATTGTTCTTTATGTTCTTCATCCTCCTTAAGCATAGGTACGGATTTATTGCGTTTTTGTTCCACTTTGACGTTTTTAATGGCTTATATAATCTCTTAACAACATTTACAAACATCCAACACGATCAAAAATAACAAGAATCGACACAAATCCGACCCACAAGCTTAGGAGCTCAAAACTAAGAAAACTTGAAAAACTTAACAAGAAATCGAATGGAATGAATTTGATTGGTATTTACCTCTGTAAATCTTTCCTAGATGATTAAGAAGATAGCTAGTCTTGCTTGGCTTGAGTTCTCCTTGCTTGGATGTTCTTCTTCTTCCACCCGTGCCTTCTTCTTCTTCCTCCTTCCTTTTTCCGGCGACCTTCTTCTTTTCCGGTGACTTTTCCGGCGGCCTTCTCCTTCTTTCTTCCTCCTCTTTGCTGCAGATTTCTCTCTCTCTCTCTCTCTATCAACTGAAGCAATTAGGAATGGAATGGGAGGGAATGAATTATTTGGGAGAAGTGGAGGAATTTTGGGAGAAAAATGAGAGTGGCTCAAGGTGGCCAAATATTCAAACTTGCCGGCAACCTCCCTTCTCTCTCCTCATTTTCCTAGCATCTGATTGGTTAATGGGTTTTGGTTGGTTCCCACTTGATGTAACAAGCTAAAATAAATACCCAAATACGCAAAAATATATCCAAAAACTCCCACTTTTGTACCAAAACTGGTAAATAACTCTACCCAAAATTAAAATGGGTATAACCATAAATATTGGGATGCATAAAAATAATTATTGTGGGATTTGTCCAAATATTCGGAACACCCATATAACACATTTCGGATACGGATAAAATCACGTATCAGCTCAAACAAAATTTTTGACGCTTGGAAAACTTATTCGTACGCCTACACGTATTTATAAAATTTATTAAAATCGAAAAAGACACAAAAATATTATGGCGTGAATAGTGCCTCGGGAAACATGCCCTGTGAATAGTGATTTTGTGATCTTTCGCAAAATCAATTATTCACTCCTACGGTTCAACAACGCATAAAACTTCATATATTGACATCATCCAGGTTATAAAATAACCTTAAAACACGTCACATAAAAATAATATTTAATCCACTTAATAATATTAGTAAACTCAAATTACAAGGGTATTCATGATTCGCGATCGCTGCTCTTCACGATTAACTCCCCATAACTTGGGTTAGCGTCTTTACAACAAATAACTCGTTCAATAATATTATCCTTCCACTATTTATTTAATCCTATAAATAGTACTCTAGCGATATTTCTCGAAACCACCAAATTAGCTTATACGAACACTTTCATACATACTCATCATCGTCTACACATAACCTAGGTTATATTATAACCTTTAAACTCTTAACATATAATATTATTAATAAAAGTCTATTTTATTCAATAATATCCATAAGCTCGAATTACCAAGCTACCCACGACTCGCGATTGTTACAATAATTAACTATTAACTCACTCATTCTGAATCTATGTATATATTTCACATTTATATATATACATTTTAAGCTTACCAAAAAAATCACAGAAATATGTATAACACATATATATTCAAACTCGACACGTCTCATAATAAGAATTATTCTATATTAAATTCTTATTATAATTATTCTCGAAAATTCGGGTTGTCACATCCTTTCCTCCTTATAAGGATTCCGTCCTCGGAATCACAAATATCGAACCTCTGTTACTCGGTTTTTGTCTAGTTTCTTCTGAAATTTTATCGTTGAATAATTTCAACATATTACTATAACATAGGTTTTACATCGCCTATTTAATACGCTTCCTTAACAAATTCCTTAAAAACTTTTTATATTATGCTGAGGGGCCATAAAGACCATGACCACAGAGGTTTACGGGTAATACTACCCCTACCGATTTCAATTATGAAAAAGGTAATCTACCCCTGCTGGGGGCCATAACGAACATGAACATTGAGGTTTACCGATTTCAATTAATAAAAGGGTAATCTACCTCCGTACGCCAGGTGATCAGCCTTTTGTACTCTGATGTTGTGCATAACATTTTTGCTAAACGACTATATGCGTTTGTTTGACCACCATAGGGTTAGTTGGGGTTTTTTGGACATCAAATACCCCAATAATAGGGTTGTTCACCTCAGCTTACTACAAAATTCCGCACTAAAATAATTTGGTTTGGTATAAATTCTCAAATAATGCTTGAATTTCATAAACACATTGCAACATTCGTCTAGCCGAATCAAATAGCTTAGACTTTTATTAACAATTCGGACATCAATCGAATTATTTTAGCCAACTCAATTGGCATACTTTTTCATACATTAAAGAAAGCAAAAATCATTTTATGACGTCATAATATTGCACTGTTGCAACAGTGTGTTAGGATTCTGTCATTTTGTGACTTTGTCATACTACATCATAACATAGTGGGTTGACGATCCTATGATCACATCCAACACTAAGTTAATCTGCATTGATGACTCCATCATCTGTCATTCTACACTAGGTTCCATGATGCATTGATGACTATTTAGAAATACATTTTGATATTTTTAAATCATTTTGCCTAGCTGGAGCAATTAGCATAGGCATATCAATCATAGGATCCTTTTTAAAACTTATTGGTTCAAAAATTTGATCCAACATATTTTTTTTTTAAAACCCAAAAGTGCAAAAATCAGCACGATGTCAATAAATTCGAAATCTAGCATAGCTAGAAGATTTGGAATATCCTTGTCTCCTCATCAACTTCAATTTCTCTTCAATGCATCATTACTTAATAATTCTATCTATTTCAAACATCACCAATGCTCATCATTTTGAGAATTCATAATCTCGCTCTACAACTTTCCTATACCCCAATATAGTTCATCAATTTACCACACATTATGAGTGCAGGAACTTGCCACAATAATATGAGTTTAGGAACTTGTCCTAGCAATACGTAGTCCAAGAATAAATCAAGGTCTGTCCGTACGCTGAGGGGCTCAAAACATACCATATGATTATGAGTCACGAACTTACCATAAGTATGAGTTTCAAGAACTCGCACCTAATCTTATTATTCTCTAACCATCAAATATAGATATGAGAAAAGAATCACCTTCTCGTCATACGTATAATGATAGCGCGATACTAGGTTCCAACGATTATCAATATAGGAAGCTAAGTGATTGTCGAACCCCATCACAATCCCCTACCTATACAAGGAATCGATCAACTCAACCACTAATCAATATAGGAAGCTAAGTGATTGTTACACCAAGCACAAATTTCTCGCCCATACAAGGAATTGTTCAACTCAACCACTATACCGATATAGGAAGCTAAGTGGATCTCAAACCAAGCACGAATTTCCCGCCCATACAAGGAATTGTACAACTAAGCCACTAACATGAGTCCTCAATTAAAATTACCCCCAATCCTAACTTACTCGTTGCTCAACAAGAATTTAATTCGTGTTTCATCATCCATAACTCTTCCCGAGTTTTACTCGTACTATCTCATAGTACCATCTATCTATAGCATTGAGCTAAAATTTTTAATCATTCAATTGATCATCTTCCATTCTATGACTTAATCCAATCACTTCGTGATCTTACTCTACAATCGTTTTACACTACGATCTTCCTTATCCTACGATCGTTTCATCCTACAATCTTTTGTACTCTTCTCTCTAATCATAATATATGATTTTACTGCGTCTTCATCTTATAGACATTATCTATTTATCATCACTTGTCATCTTTATTACTGGAGTTAGGTAACTCCTAATTCTCATCTTTTATAACGCATCAAGATTCTTCTTTGAATCGTTTCATATATATCTTAACTCTTACTATGAATTTTCTAAATTCATTTACTATCAATTAAACTCTATTTGAGTTTTATTCCTTCACTATCTTCATCATTATCATCTTTCTTCATTACAGTTATAGCCTAAGGTACTCTTACCTAAGGTTTATAACTTATCAGCTTTGATACCAACTGTAACGCCCCCGAAACTCGGGTCTTGCCTTGAACCCGATTCCGGCGCGTCACGGTACAACCCATGCAACATAGGCTTACTACAAATATGTAATTAAAATAATATAACAACATATCCTCATCTAATCCCAGGCACGAAAACCTTAAATAAAACACTTATGATCAAGGTTGAATAAATACCATGATCCTTTACAATATCTCATGTGTGAACGCAAGGTTCAGATTCTGACTTTATCCAATCCCTGAATATTCGCAAGGTTATTCAATAACCAATACATTCGTTTAAAAAAATGTCCTTTGTACATCATTGTCATCCTTCTAGTTTACTATAACAAGTAACTAACATAATCACATCATAAATACTATAATGGATAACCTTCATTTCTAACTCAAGGTTTACATAGTCAAATTTACGTACATCATGTACTGTCATCATAACTAAATAATTACAATAAAGGAACATTTAGCAACCTTCCTGTTTCCATGCGCCTCTAATCTTTATCATCACGATATCAAGATAATTGCATTGCATCGTAAATATGTAAAAGTTTTAATTTTGCAAGAATGAGCACGATGGATCAACAAGAACTAACAGTTTTCACATTTCATATTTCACGTAACACATAAGTTTGCACTTTATCCATGCATCATGATTCTCATACTATACATCTTTCTCATGCATTATAAATCTTATGCAATACATCTATATATATGCATCATGCGTCTCATAGCATACCTCATGCATCTCACATTGTATGTTTACAATAATTCAAGTTCCACATAGAACAATATAGTCACATAATTGTACATTGTGCACACTTTAATCATGCTCGCATATAATTCACATAACAGTGAAAGATTCAGTAATCAAGTCATGTATATCAATACATTTAAACAAGTCAACAAGTTACTGAAAGAACTTGCCTTAAGTGTTCCTTGCCAAATTATGATGGCTCGTCCTTCAAATATCCTACACAATTTATTTAACAATAAAATACCAATTAGCCACTAAAAACGCTTCATATAATGGTTTTTCGTGCATTATAAATTAATAAACGCGATTAACTCTAAAACGTTCCTCGGCGTCGCGTCGTTTGAAAACGTTACGACCCTTATCATCATCAATCCTTATTGGTTACATTAACTCCATTCCATATCTTATAATGTTTGTTTCATTTGAATCAAAACATTACTTAAGTTCATTAACACTTTCCACGGAGTTTCGACGTTTATACGTCACACGCCTAATTTGCCTCTTTTCGACATATTTAGCATGCTCATACATTGGGTTACAACACTCTATAATGTTTCATTATTATTAAAAACAAAATATTAAACAAGGTTATACACACTTGTTACAGCGTTACGACGTTTGCATGTCCGTACGCCACACTTGCCTATTCGAACGTCCAAGTGACACGCGATTGCGTACGCTTGGCACGCCCATTCGAATTGTCTAATACTCAATGGTTAATATTAAGTATCATTATAAATCATAATAAATCATGTTATAGAACTTAGAACATCATTTAACATTATCGGGAGCATTACGCGTGCTTACGCGCATGCCCGACACTCTCCGATTGCCTCCAAATACACATCAGTCCTATAAATGGCCGATTTGGGAATTGATCCCGACCTCAAATTGAAAAACTTAAAGAACAAAAGTTGTAGGTCTACTCGTCCTCTGTCTGAATCATTTTGAATCAACTCAATGCGAGTTCGTATGAGAAAGTTATGCTCATTTTACTAAACGACGTCGGAAGAATTTTGCACAGTTTCATTACCAGTGCCTTAGGCGCTCAAAATGGCCTTGGAGCAGCTCCCTAGGCACTCTCTCATAGTAGCTAGGCTCATGGCCAGTGCCTAGACAACGCCTTAGGCGCTCGGCTTGAGTCTCCAACCCGTTTTGCTTCCTAGAATGCTCTGTTTTTGGTGTTCTAGACCTATCTTGCTTCCAACCACCATAACTCCCTCAATACACACTCAAATTGGTCCGTTCCGGACTCTATGGACTCCTAATACATAGGGCTACAACATATCAAAAATTCAGAGCTATCCATTAACATTAACATGGCCAAATCTTAGGCCAAAGTATTAACTCATGCTATATTTTCGTGTTCTTGGTGTTCTTGGTGTTCTTCACAAAAATCATCACCAAAACTTTGTTTTAATCCCTTTTTACTCCATTCCAACTGGGTTAAACTCATAACCCATGGAAGTATAATATCATAACAACAAATGAATTAATCAAACACAAAATTATAGCTACAAGGTACTCTAAATCGTCCAAATTCAAGTCCAAAGTTCATTGTTCTTCATGTTCTTCATCCTCCTTAAGCATAGGTACGGATTTATTGCGTTTTTGATCCACTTTGACGTTATTAATGGCTTATATAACCTCTTAACAATATTTACAAACATCCAACACAATCAAAAACAACAAGAATCGACACAAATCCGACCCACAAGCTTAGGAGCTCAAAACTAAGAAAACTTGAAAAACTTAACAAGAAATCAAATGGAATGAATTTGATTGGTATTTACCTCTGTAAATCTTTCCTAGATGATTAAGAAGATAGCTAAGCTTGCTTGGCTTGAGTTCTCCTTGCTTGGATGTTCTTCTTCTTCCACCCGTGCCTTCTTCTTCTTCCTCCTTCCTTTTTCCGGCGACCTTCTTCTTTTCCGGCGACTTTTTCGGCGGCCTTCTCCTTCTTTCTTTTTCCTCTTTGCTGCAGATTTATCTCTCTCTCTCTCTCTCTATCAGCTGAAGCAATTAGGAATGGAATGGGAGGGAATGAATTATTTGGGAGAAGTGGAGGAATTTTGGGAGAAAAATGGGAGTGGCTCAAGGTGGCCAAATATTCAAACTTGTCGGCAACCTCCCTTCTCTCTCCTCATTTTCCTAGCATCTGATAGGTTGATGGGTTTTGGTTGGTTCCCACTTGGTGTAACAAGCCAAAATAAATACCCAAATACGCAAAAATATATCCGAAAACTCCCACTTTTGTACTAAAACTAGTAAATAACTCTACCCAAAATTAAAATCGGTATAACCATAAATATTGGGATGCATAAAAATAATTATTGTGGGATTTATCTAAATATTCGGAACACCCATATAACACATTTTGGATACGGATAAAATCACGTATCAGCTCAAACAAAATTTCTGATGCTTGAAAAAATTATTCGTACGCCTACACGTATTTATAAAATTTATTAAAATCGAAAAAGACACAAAAATATTATGGCATGAATAGTGCCTCGGGAAACGTGTCTCGTGAATAGTGATTTTGCGATCTTTCGCAAAATCAATTATTCACTCCTACGGTTCAACAACGCATAAAACTTCATACATTAATATTATCCAGGTTATAAAATAACCTTAAAACACGTCACATAAAAATAATATTTAATCCACTTAATAATATTAGTAAACCCAAATTACAAGGGTATTCATGATTCGCGATCGCTGCTCTTCACGATTAACTCCCCATAACTTGGGTTAGCGTCTTTACAACAAATAACTCGTTCAATAATATTATCCTTCAACTATTTATTTAATCCAATAAATAGTACTCTAGCGATATTTCTCGAAACCACCAAATTAGCTTATACGAACACTTTCATACATACTCATCATCGTCTACACATAACCTAGGTTATAATATAACCTTTAAACTCTTAACACATAATATTATTAATAAAAGTCTATTTTATTCAATAATATCCGCAAGCTCGAATTACCAAGCTACCCACGACTCGCGATTGTTACAATAATTAACTATTAACTCACTCATTCTGAATCTATGTATATATTTCACATTTATATATATACATTTTAAGCTTACCAAAAAAATCACATAAATATATATAACACATATATATTCAAACTCGACACGTATCATAATAAGAATTATTCTATATTAAATTCTTATTATAATTATTCTCGAAAATTCGAGTTGTCACATCCTTCCCTCCTTATAAGGATTTCGTCCTCGGAATCACAAATATCGAACCTCTGTTACTCGGTTTTGTCTAGTTTCTTCTGAAATTTTATCGTTCAATAATTTCAACATATTACTATAACATAGGTTTTACATCGCCTATTTAATCCGATTCCTTAACAAATTCTCGTAGGTTTTATTATATAACCTTTATCAACTCAATTATACTCTGAGTATTATCCTTTCTTTAACCATCAATTTCCTTTTCTAAGGATCATTGTATGTCACAATCATCATAATAATTTAATATCATGATTTACTAACTCATAAACATTCGGGATATTACATTATGTTTTAGTAAGATTGTTGTGGGATACTTGTTGATATGGAGGATCATGGTGGATCCTATGGTATAAGGATGATTATGATGGAGCATATATTCTTTGGTATGTGTTTTATGTTGGAAAAATCATGAAAACAAGAAAGCTTTCCTAGAAATCCTAATCGACAAAAAAATTATTTTTCGAAAATACGGAATCTGAAATTTGAACAAGCATAACTCCTAGCTCACTTTGAATTTTTGAGTATGGCCAAATTTTGGAGTTAGATATGGAAGTCTCCTAAAACCTTCAATTGGAATTCCCAGAAAAGATGTTGTAGATTTTCGTGGGGACAGATTTTGCCAAAACAGTCCAAAGTTGAAAAACTGTCTAAACCCGCTGTATGGATTTTTTTCGTGCCCTGTTTGAGCCACCTAAACTTTGAAATAAATTCAGGCCTTTTGTGACATGAAACTATATGATATAACGTAGCTCTGGTCCGAAGATGAATGTATTCCGACTTCAGACGAGTGAGTTATGGGCAATTCAATATTTAAATTTTTCTGACAAAAACTGCTATAACTTGAGTTATACAACCCCGATGGTTACGAAATTTAAACTGGAATTTCATGATAACATGTATATGATTTTGGCAAGAGTTGAAAATTTTTGAAGTTTAGCACGATATAGTTAATTTTGACAAGTTACGAACTCAAAATGGCTTTTTAAAAAATACTTAATAAAAAGGAAAAATTCCAGAAAAATTATTTTTGTGTATGTAATATATGTATATATATGTGGCCAGAAAGTAAAAAATAACAAAATGGTTAAGAAGGGTTTTGTGAAGAAGATATGATTTAAGAAATTACGAAAAATTGATTTTAGGGTTACCGGAAAACATATTTAGTAGTTTATCGATAAAGACGCGGTCACATAGGACACGTAAGATGAAATGAGGGTAAAATGGTTATTTTAACCGTGAGGTTATAAAAGAATAAAATTTAAGTTGGTACTTGAGGATGTAGTACAATTGATGGGAGATTGAAACGAGAATACAAATGGTTACCGATTGTAACTATATATTATTTGATAATTGATAAGTAAATTAAAGTAAATCCTTATGGATGATGTAGGTTATCGATTGAAGGAAGAAATTGTATATGTGAATGATGTAGATGACGAACGTCGGTACATGTAAGTTTTTCAGAACTTGTTGTATATGTTTAAACTTGTTAAATGTTATGTGACAATTTTATTTTATGCGTTATGTGAACTTCTTGCGAATGAATTGAGATATTAACTATGTGCTATATGGTGATGCAATTATATTGAATTAGTTTGATGATTGAAACTGGTTGAGTTATAGGAACTCACAATATTTATAATTTGAGATGCATGATAAGCACGAAGCATATTTAAATGCAAAGCATGATAAGTATAATACATGAATATATGTCAAGTATGAGAAGTATGGATCATGTAGAAGTGCAAAGTATGAAGGGAATAAAGTATGTTTAAATGTGAATTATATGCTATGTGATAACTGTTAAACTTGCTGGGCAACGTAGTTGCTCACCCTTGCTATAAATAATTGTTTTCAGCTACACCAGTACGGACCGAAGGATTCGGGATAGACAAAGGGAAAAGAAGAACTAATGATTGAGGATGTTTGCATAGTGTAGCTATAATAGATGAACGATAATATGATATGTTGTAAGTGCGTAGTCAGTGAACTATGTATAGAACGATATTTAAATCTGGTTGTGTTATCATAAATAATTACAATTAGTGTATTAAAGTGAAGCATATTGTTTATAACTTGAGATGTATAAGCAGATCAAAACGATTTACAAGGTAATAACAGATAGTAAAGGTTGCAGATTCGAGAATAGAAGGAATTAATGTATTAATTGGTATCAAAGCGAGGTTGTGTTCATTATTTTATGAATAAAGATTGTATATATTGAATTTAAGGTTGTAACGTGACGCACCAGACCCGAGGTTTAAGGGACCCGGAGTTGGGGTGTTGACATTTTATCGATACAGTCATATGAATGTCTATTCTCATCCCCCTAGGTGCAGATTCATACCATCCCTTTATTGACGCTAATCTACTATCACTTCAATGCAATAATCAAACATAACAATAGAACTCTAAGGCTATATTTGTTTATAAGGATTATAATCCCGGAATTATAATCTATAGGATTATAATTTCAAGACTATTAATCCTAGGATTAAATAGTCCTAGTCACATGTTTGTTTTGTATGGGATTATTCATGAGATAACTTAAAATAATCTCATATTATGTTTATTTTTTTCAGGATTAATTAAAAGATTGGATTAAAAAAATATCATTTTGACTATTATACCCTTACCAATAATAACATATTTTAAACTATAATTTAAACTTGTTTATACATCAAAAAATGATGAACAATTAATTATAAACTTTTAAATACTACTGAAATAAGTTAGTGAGTTCACAATACTTCCCTTACTAATAATAAGATATTTTAAATTATAATTTAAACTGGTTTGGACTGAGGAAAAAAAAGACAAACAATTAAAATGTATTTATTATATTTATTAGACAACCAAAAAACGACTATAACAATGTATAATATATCATCCACCAGGATCAAAACTAATATGCCAAACAAAAAGTGAGAAATAAACTTTTTATTTTTAACTAAAAGCTAGCAAATAAATTACTGTACTATATAAAATCATACATTTTAAAAATTACATTTACATAAATTTAAAAACTTACACTATTTTCTAAATTATTGTACTATATAAATTACTGTACTTACAGCTCTCGTGCTTAGCAAATAAATTATTGTACTAATTTATACATTTTAAAAATTACACTTACATAAATTTAAAAACTTACACTAAAATAAATTAACAAATTATACTTAAGTTTAACAAATTTAAACTTAAAATAAAAAATGTGAAGGAAAATCCGTAATTTTGTTAGAACCTGTGATCAGGTAACGTATCTTTTCTTTCTAAACTATCAAAATTATAAATTAATTTACATCCATGTTTGATTTCTATTATTTGTGCGTACAGGAAAATGTGAAGGAATCCGAGATTTTGTTAGAATAGGATATTATGGTCATTTTAGAAAAATGTTAAGGTTAATTTTGTCTAGTAATTTTTAGTCCCAAATAGTGGGGATTATAATACCTAGTTGAACATGGTATTAAATAATCCCCCATATTAAGTCATTTTATAATCCTTGAATTAATAGTTCCAAGTCCAAATTTAAAAACAAACAAAACATTTAGGATTAATAGTCATATCCCAATTGTAATCCTTATAAACAAACATAACTAAATGTATTTTAATAAACCCATGAAAATTTGTGCACCAAATATTTTATTCATCCTCGAATTTTGCTCTTTTTTTTTTTGAGAACCTATTAATTCTAAGTGTATATTTCATCCTGAGGCCTAGGAGAGAACCTGTTTAAAGAGAAAACTTAAGAAAAACTTACTTTATTCATGTAATGTCTAGATTAATTCTGAAATTTTCAAACTGAGTGATAGACTCGAACTTATAACACTACATAGTATAAGCAGAGAACATTACACTAGAGTATCATCTTTATTCTTTATACATAAATAATTCATGTTCTTCTAGAAAATGTACAATTGCTTGGTTAAGCAAATGCAATGCAATGATTCAAATTGCTTATGCAAGATGGAAAGTTGCGACAAACAAA
The DNA here is from genome assembly GCA_034770075.1 of Aralia elata. Taxonomy (NCBI): domain Eukaryota; kingdom Viridiplantae; phylum Streptophyta; class Magnoliopsida; order Apiales; family Araliaceae; genus Aralia; species Aralia elata. The sequence continues at coordinate 35,961,983 of CM068385.1, forward strand.
AGAAGAGCGGTGAGGTCATGTCCAACATCTCTCTTGTATATCAACGCCAATCCTTCACTCACTGCCATGTATTCTTTTTGGATCCGTTCGCTTAAAGTAAAATTGTCACACACATACTACTATGAAATTCTATAATTTTTTTATTATATTAATTATAATAAATATTATATTTATGCTAACTCACAAACAAGATGTTAAAGTTAAAATGTAACTATTATTTTTACAAATACAACAAAAAATTATAAAATTTTATACTGATAAATAGTGTGACAACTTCACCCTAATCAGATCCGCAAACATAATACGAATACGAGTATTCTAGACACCACCATATGACATCCCAGCTAATCTAGTCAAAATATGGTTCCTAGCTACTTGTCTTATTATTCATTTTACTAGTATTTACTCTCTCCTATTTGGTCACTTGTCCACCAATAGTCATCAATCTATCATTTGCAACAATAAGTTGTGTTTTTCTTATTATTACTGCTCCCTGCCACAATATACAAAATAGGCCCAAGTCCAGAAGTGGAATTGACCATCATTTGCGACAATAATTTGTGTTTTACAATTAATTCACAACATAATTTATCAATTTAAAAATAATTAATAAAAAAAATCTTTTTCACTAAATACAGGAAGAAATTCCATCAGCAAGTTCTAAAGAGGTTGAAACTTGAAAGGAACTGATTCTAATGACTTCATCCAAGGCACGAACTCACTCAAAAAGTTCAAATTAGTAGGTAAAACTCTGTCCGGATACTAGAACAAAAAAAGTACCAAATAGAAATTCTAAAGATAAACATTTTTTTCCAGACATTATTACTCAAGAATATATCAGAGGAGCAATTTCTTGTCAATATCAAGTTTTTACATATTGGAACTAAACAAAAGAACTTACAAGCTAATCAACACAAAGTATTTATATAAATGCACTTCCAACGAGTGTATCTTAAACAAAACACATCTGAATATATCATATTAACTAGTAGAGAAACCTCGACTACGTTAAAGAATTTAATAGGTGCAGGCATTATTTACTTGGACAGATGGGCCAGGTCAGGATCATCCGGGTCCAAATCCAACCATCCGTGTAGCTGCATGTACTCGATATAATGATCCGGTGGCTTCACTGCACGAGGGTATTTGGGAGTAAAGTCATGAATCCGCTCAAGGTCTCGAGTAAGCCACCGAACATATGCATGGTCAACCGGAGGCACAATCTTCAAGAGTAGCTCTTCTTTCGCTGGCTTTACAGGCTTATTTCCCATGTTCAGCTAATCTGATCAGCTTAAAAGTTGCAGTCAGAAAGAACCTTCTGATAATTTGTTTTGGAAAAAATGTGCAAAGACAAACACGTATAAAAGACCGTAAAGGCATGCTCACCAGAAGAAATAATATCCGAAAGGAACTTGTGCATAATTGTTTATGAAACAAAATAATTGGAGTTATATATAAAATATTAGAATGAAAATTGAGGGAAGCAAAACTGACAATCCTACATCAGAACTCAAAATGCTCCAGAATTAGCAGGAATCTGACAAATAACAGTGTCAATTATGATCCATGAAATGTTCAAACTGCAGCGAGATCAATCAACATATTGAGAGTAGATTATTTCTCTTCTTCTTATGGGGCAACACTTAGTAGAGGATCCTTGATAATGCATTAATGTAATTCATCCATAGTAGCATGTGCACAGAATCGCTCAATACCAAAATGCGTTTCTCTAATTGAGGATTTAATAGAGCCTTACTCTCTTGGTCATAAAAGATTCACTCTAACATAGAGTATTAAAAAGGAGAAAAAGCTTACGTAACCTCTAACATAGTGTTAAAAAGGAGAAAAAGCATACTTCTAACATGAATTCAACCCGTGAAGGATCATGAACACTAAAAAGCAGATTACAGTTAATAACTAATAATGATAAACCGGATACTTCCTAAAAGGTGCAGGCCACATAGAGTTGGAGCTATGCACAAAGAAAGAGTCAAGCTTCACTTTGTCAAGATAAACACTAGATCCTGACATGAAATTGAACCATAAATGGAAACTTAATGAAGTTAGTTGATTAGAAATAGGAAACAATCGGTCGAATTATGAAGGAATTAGACAGGAATTGGTAATGTTTGGGGAAGAAGATAAATAAAGATAAGAGAGAAATCGACTACGTCATCTCTTCATTCATATAAAATCTGATTGAAATGCCATGGTCAATACATGCCTCCTACGATTTATACTACTAGAAGACAGCTAAAACGTACAAACATGCTTTAAGCCAACTTACTCTCTAAATAACAAAACACATGCATGTGATGCTTGCTGAATCTAGAATTCAGTGTTCTAAAAATCTTTGCCTAGGTCCGATTAATCCCCGCCTAGGCGCTAGGAGATCCTCTACCGCCTAAATTTGACTGGGCGCCTAGGCCTCCACCTAGGCAAAATCAGACCTCTACTTTGAAACTCTACAATGCTTCAAATGATTTTTTAAGTCTTAAAAGATTTTTTTTGTTGATAATTTTTATGTAAAATTTTAGAAAATTAGCAGAAAACACCTGATGTATAATAGAAAAATAAATAAATGAGATTGCCTAAGAAAACGTCTTGTCTGCCTAGGAAAACGCCTAAACACCGCCTAAGCGGCCTAGGCGCTATGCACCCCCTTCACCGCCTAGATCTCAACAAATTCTTCAATTCTCAATTCTTTCACCAAGGCCATGCTCCCCTTCAAAAATTCATGTCCTTATGGATTGCAGAACTTGTGGCACTCTCCTCTTCTCGAAATCTCCTGACAAACTTTTACAGCTGAATTTTCCTTTCCTTGGTAACATTCTGTTGGAATATTTGATGAATTATTACTGAATATTAGGAGATTATGTGGGAAGATTTGTTTTTTTATATTAGGAAACCTGTGTACACAGCTAGGAGATATTCTGTAATTACTAGGAGATATTTTGTAATTATAGTAATTACTATTTTCTAGGGTATTAGTTCCTGATTTGTAGTCCTGTAATTAGTAAGACTTTCCTAGATTAGTTTCTCAGAGATGTGTATATAATCATGTAATTCCCTATGATGAAATATATACAAATATTTAGAATTCTTTTGCCTTCACCTTCTTTACATGGTATCAGAGCCAACCCTAGTTTTCTAGCAATCCCTCTGCCCAATTTGTTTGCCCAATATGTCTGAAGTTTCGTCCATGTCTGCCCCTTCCATCAACAATCAGCCAAACAACACTACAACCCTTACTCAAGCCCCAATCACTGATTCACATTCTGTTCAGATCACCTCTATTCGCCTGAATGGTGACAATTTTTTACGGTGGTCTCAATCTGTTCGAATGTATATTCGAGGGCGAGGGAAAATTGGCTACCTTACTGGAGATAAGAAAGCACCAACACCACAGGACCCGACATATGCAACATGGGATGCAGAGAATTCAATGGTTATGACCTGGCTTGTCAATTCCATGGATGAGGACATCAGTTCTAACTACATGTGCTATCCCACAGCCAAGGAATTATGGGATAACATAAATCAGATGTATTCTGATTTAGGAAACCAGTCCCAAGTTTATGAGTTAACCCTAAAACTTGGTGAAATTCGACAGGGAGATGACACTGTCACCAAGTACTTTAATTCGCTGAAACGACTGTGGCAGGACTTGGACCTATTCAATGACTACGAATGGAAATCTGCAGAAGATGCCAATCACAACAGGAAGATCGTGGAAGCTCATCGAATCTACAAATTCCTCGCTGGACTTAATGTGGAATTTGATGAAGTGAGAAGCAGGATCATTGGTAGATCACCCCTTCCTCTGATAAGCGAAGTGTTTGCAGAAGTAAGAAGGGAAGAAAGTCGTAGAAATGTGATGTTGGGAAAAAAGGGCACCAACGGTAATGTTGAGACTTCGGCCCTAATTGTTTCTGATGCAGTTGCTAACAAGGCTGTCAATTACCAGAGGAAGACTGAGGAAAAACCACGGGTTTGGTGTGATCATTGCAACAAACCTCGTCATACTCGGGATACTTGCTGGAAAATTCATGGAAAGCCAGAAAATTGGAAGAGTAAAAGGACTGGTGACAGGAGCAGCCGTACAACACCCTCTGTTAATGAAGCAGAAGCAAGTCCCTTTGGCAAGGAGCAGATGGATTATTTTCTCAAACTGCTAAAGTCCAGTTCATCATCTGGTATTCCTAATGTTTCTATTGCACAAACAGGTAGTGAATTTAGTGCACTTTCTTGTTATTCAAATCTAGCTCCATGGATTATTGATTCTGGAGCCTCTGATCATATGACAAGTCTTTCTAGACTTTTTTGTTCTTATTCACCATGTTCTGGTATAAAAAAAGTAAAAATTGCAGATGGTAGTTTCTCACCCATTGCAGGAAAAGGTTTGATAAAACTTTCTGATGATATTGATCTTAAATCAGTTCTTCATGTTCCCAAACTAGCCTGTAATCTTTTGTCTGTAAGCAAACTCTCCAGAGATTCTAATTGTCGTGTTGTCTTCTTTGATTCTCATTGTGAATTCCAGGACCGGAGCTCGGGGAAGAAGATTGGCAGTGCTAAGATGATAGATGGACTTTACTACTTTGATAGAGACTCTTCTAATAATAAAAAAGCTCAGAGCTTTAGTAGTGTTAGTTCTATTTCTGCTTATGAACAAATAATGCTTTGGCACTTTAGACTAGGACATCCTAGTTTTCAGTACCTTAAGTACTTGTTTCCTGGTTTATTTAAGGGTTTGAACTGTTCTATATTTCAATGTGAAAGTTGCTATTTATCTAAGAGTCATCGTACTACATATTTGCCAAAACCTTATATGCCCTCAAAACCTTTTTATTTAATACACAGTGATGTTTGGGGGCCTTCAAAAGTCACCACAATTTCTAGAAAAAGATGGTTTGTTACCTTTATAGATGATCATACCTGTTTATGTTGGATTTATTTGATGAGTGAAAAATCTGAAGTAGAAAAATTGTTTAAAGATTTTTACAAAATGGTTGAGAATCAGTTCCAAACAAAAATCAGTATTCTTCATACTGATAATGGAACCGAGTATTTTAATAAACATTTGGGAAGTTTTTTATTAAAGGAAAATGGTGTTCATCATCTATCTACATGTGTGGATACCCCTCAACAAAATGGTATTGCTGAAAGGAAAAATAAACATTTACTTGAAGTAGCTCGTGCTATAATGTTTTACATGAATGTTCCAGCATTTCTTTGGGGAGAAGCTGTTTTGACAGCCTCATATTTAATTAATAGGATGCCTACACGCATTTTAAAATATAACACGCCTTTGGAATACTTCAAAAATATTTTTCCTATGTCACGGATCCACTCTGATTTGCCTCTAAAAGTTTTTGGTTGCATTGTGTTTGTCCATATTCCTAGAAATGCTGGATCAAAACTTGATCCTCGAGCTGAAAAATGCATTTTCATAGGGTACGCAGCAAATAAAAAGGGATATAAGTGTTTTAATCCTCAAACAAAAAAAATTCATGTTAGTATGGATGTCTCTTTCTTGGAAAATAAACCTTACTTTCACAAAAATTATCTTCAGGGGGAGAATGAAAATTTTTGGGATTTATCCCCTGTTCCATTACCAAATACAATTTTAACTACTACTACTCCTTACCCTAGCAGTACTTACCCCCCTATCACTGTTTCCGAAACACAAAACCAGGAAAATTCCATTCAAAATAACGAAAGTAATAGGAATTCTGGTCAAACAGTGCCAAATATTGTTGTATCTTCAACAGGGGGAGAAACACTACAAAAGGATCAAAAGAATCTAAACACAGATCTTCAGGTTTATATTCGGAAGAGACTCCGTCAAAGTAGTCAAGATCCAACTTTAATTCAAGGACCTGATCAATCTAAATCTCCGGGAACTGGTACCCAGATTTCCACAGGTACTCCTATTCCTTCTATTCCTTTGATTACTGATCTGCCTTTAACTTCTGTCCCCAATGTGCCATCAGATTCTGATATTCCTATAGCCATTAGAAAAGGAACCCGAGCCTGTACAAAATATCCTATTGCTAAATATCTTTCTTATAAAAAACTCTCTCATTCTCATAGGGCATTTGCCTCAAAAATCTCACACTTGTTTGTTCCGAGAAATATTCAGGAAGCCTTGAATGATCCAAACTGGAAATTGACAGTTATAGAAGAGATGAATGCTTTGAGAAGAAGTGGTACTTGGGAGATAACGGACTTACCCAAAGATAAAAAAACAGTAGGATGTAAGTGGGTTTTTACTGTGAAATGCAGAGTTGATGGTAGTATAGAAAGATACAAGGCTAGATTGGTTGCTAAAGGTTTCACTCAAACCTATGGGATTGATTACCAGGAAACGTTTGCTCCTGTAGCTAAGATAAACTCAATTCGAGTTTTGTTGTCTTTGGCTGTTAATTTTAATTGCCCTTTATATCAGTTGGATGTAAAAAATGCTTTTCTAAATGGAAATCTAGAAGAAGAAGTCTTTATGAGTATACCACCAGGATTTGAGGGAAAACATGGACCAAATCAAGTCTGCAGATTGAAGAAGTCTTTATATGGTCTAAAACAGTCTCCTAGAGCCTGGTTTGAGCGTTTTGGAAAAGTTGTGAAGGGTTGTGGCTATTATCAAAGTCAGGCTGATCATACAATGTTTTACAAGCACAACAAAGAAGGCAAGGTTGCAATACTAATTGTTTATGTAGATGATATAATTTTGACAGGTAATGACTTTGAAGAACTGGGAAAGCTGAAGAATAAACTTGCAGCTACTTTTGAGATTAAGGACTTGGGTACACTAAAATACTTTCTTGGAATGGAATTTGCTAGATCCAAGGAAGGTATCTTTGTCAACCAACGAAAGTATATACTTGATTTACTCGGTGAAACAGGTTTACTCGGGTGCAAACCAGCGGAAACTCCTATTGAACCTAACCTCAAGTTACAACCTGCCAAGGCCGAGGAAGTAGTGAACAGAGAACAGTATCAAAGACTCGTTGGAAGACTAATTTATCTATCTCACACTCGTCTAGATATAGCTTTTGCTGTAAGCATGGTCAGCCAATTTATGCACACACCTGGGCAAGAACATTTTGATGTTGTATACAGAATCCTAAGATACTTGAAGGGAACTCCTGGAAGAGGACTGTTATTCAAAAGACGTGGCCACCTACAAGTTGAAGCTTATACTGATGCAGATTGGGCAGGAAGTGTTACTGATAGGCGCTCCACCTCTGGCTATTGTACATTCATTGGAGGCAACCTTGTCACGTGGCGAAGCAAAAAACAAAATGTGGTGGCTAGGAGCAGTGCTGAAGCTGAGTTCAGATCAGTAGCTCATGGGATTTGTGAAGTCTTATGGATTAAGAGAATATTGGAAGAACTAAAATTCTCTAATCCATCCCCCATTAATATTTACTGCGATAATAAAGCAGCGATCTCTATTGCTCATAATCCGGTGCTTCACGATAGAACGAAACATGTGGAAGTTGATAAGCATTTTATCAAGGAAAAAATTGAAAGCGGGCTGATTTGTATGCCTTACATCCCTACTGCAGAACAAATTGCCGATGTTCTCACTAAAGGACTACCTCAAAGACAATTCGACAAGTTAATCAGCAAGCTGGCTATGGAAGACATCTTTAAACCAGCTTGAGGGGGAGTGTTGGAATATTTGATGAATTATTACTGAATATTAGGAGATTATGTGGGAAGATTTGTTTTTTTATATTAGGAAACCTGTGTACACAGCTAGGAGATATTCTGTAATTACTAGGAGATATTTTGTAATTATAGTAATCACTATTTTCTAGGGTATTAGTTCCTGATTTGTAGTCCTGTAATTAGTAAGACTTTCCTAGATTAGTTTCTCAGAGATGTGTATATAATCATGTAATTCCCTATGATGAAATATATACAAATATTTAGAATTCTTTTGCCTTCACCTTCTTTACACATTCCCACCAGGGTCAAAAGTGAAACTTATGAATTTGCTGATTAGGACTTTTCTGTTTTCAATCCTTTTCTTATAGTTGTTGGTGTAGTCATACCCTGATAACTTGCTTATCTCCACTTCTTCATTTCCAATTCCTTCCATATTTAGCAGTCTGATATAGACCTTCCTTGACAGTTTCTTGGCATTGCATCGAATTCTCGTATTCCTTACCTCTAAAGGCAGCAACAATTGACTGTGATCCCCATCTAAGTGCAGTTTTTGGTCATAGGCTGCACCATTAGCTTCTTGCACTAGCACATTTGTGGCTTCCTTGAGTGCTTCATCAGGTGTTTCAATCCATAGAGTGATATATTTCTGCCGAAAATCACAGCTTGAAATGGTGCCATAATCTTCGCCAAAATTCATTTAGCAATTTCTCCTTTTCATTGTCCACTTAAGATGAGTGTTTGGATCCAGTAGGAAACAATTTTTTCATGGTTTCCAGCAATCATACTTCATTGGTTGCATCCTGAAGATATTCAGTCCCCTTAGCTCTGTTAAGGTCATGAATTCCTGTCCTGAGTGTCCTTTCATAGAATTGGTCCAGTCCTCTATTCCTTGCTCAAATTTGCCTTGAACTCCCAATATGATTCATCACAATCAACTAGGGTTCTACTAATCTATTCAGTTAAGCACCTAGTTTGTCTTCATAATCTAGTAACAAACCACTTAAGGATTGTGGTGACTGAGAATGTGACGCCCCCAAATTCAGGTACCTCTACCTCGAACTTGGTGCTTCACTTTACTACTTAAACCATAACTAAATAACATCTCACAGCGGAATAATAAAGGTTTTTCATAAATAATTCATAACACGATCCCAGGTTTTCTCAACCTTCGTCATTACAAATCATACACAAAATAATATAAATAACTAAATATTATAAGTCTTAGTACGAATAGTACACAATCTTCTTAAATAGATAACAAGCTACGGTTAATCCGAGGCCTTGCCCTTTCCTTTGTCTTTTCCGGAACCACTGCCCTTCTCAGCTTTAACTGAAATGTTTATGGTAAAACAAGGGTGAGCAACGAGTTTGCTCAGCAAGTATAATGCTAATAATAGATAGGTATACTCAAGGTTTGATGATAACAGGTATTTAACCGATTGATAGACAGATTATGAAGTAAACTGCAGAATATAAAGGCATCTGGATAACACAGTTTCAACTCAAAGCACTTTTCATTACTGAGTGGTCATAGAGGACCAAGAACACATAGAAGGATAAGCAGTTGTTCAACCGCAAAACCTCCAAAACAGGCACATGAGGTGATCAGCCCCGTAGCACCTACAATATGCATAAAGTTCAAACATAGCGCGTGTCGGTTCCCCGACGTAATTTATAATACCCCTACTGTGAGGGTTGTTCATCTCAGCACCATATAGAAGTCCGCACCAAGCAATTGGTTTGGATAGTTTGTTCAAGAATTGGATTATTGACCAATACATCTTATCACTGGTCTAGCCGAATCAATTGGCCTAGACCCATTTCCCAAAACAAGATTAACTTTCAATAGCAATTTGAAAGGGTTCTCAAGGTGTTCCATCGAGGTTTATCAAGTTTGACAAGTTTAGAAGGGTACATATATAATCCAACATATTCAACACAATTTATACGATATAGCATTAACTGCAGGAAAAGATGTTGCAATATGTCCGAAGACTTGCATACAACAATAATCAGTTTGCTAACCAGGAAAGGCTAGCACAGTATTTGAAGTAGTGAAAGATAAGAACTTGCAAAGATATATACAATCGTATAACAATTAATCTAGCAGCTCGAAGTGAGAGAACTTACTCAATTTAAATAGGGTCAGGAACTTGCCTGATTTGCTGCTACAATTACCCTACGATTCAATTCTTCGGATGACCTACATTAATCATAAGCCATTCTAATAATTATTCTCTGTCTAGCATCACATAATGATTTAACTGTCTTACTGTATTGCTCACACCGTCTGCCTACTGTTCAATCATCTATTGATTTCATAGCATATCAGTTAAGGTCTCTACGACAGATGTAGCCTATCAGTTTGCAGAGACACTCTACGACTTATCAGTAGGATCGTGGGTCTGAGGCTCTACGACTGTGTAGTCATGACACTCTACGATTCAATGTTGTGACCCTACGGTTTTGACAAGGTCACTCTACGATTCTGGTGAAGTCACTCTACTTATACAGGTTTATGGTCTGAGTACTCAGTTCATTATTTGGGTCTGACTCTACGATTAGTCATCCCACTCTACGATTCCATCAACTGGCTGACCAGTTTACTCTACGGTGGTCGAGTGGAGCTCTACGATTTGTAGAAGTCACTCGACGATCTGCTTAGTACTCGACGCCTTGACTCCACGATTTGCGCCTGACACTCTACGATTGTGCCTGGCACTCTACGATTAACCAGTGAAGCCCTATGATCTGTAAGGTTCACTCTACGATTGCTCAAGGTCTAGTCCAATCTACTCTATGATCTTTGAGTGAGCTCTACGATTGCGAGTGAAGTCACTCTACGATCGTGGGGTTCACTCTACGATTGACGGGCGAGCTCTACGATCGGAGTGAAGCCACTCTACGATCGTAGAGTTCACTCTACGATTTGCTGGTTTAAGTCATGCCTAACGGTTTCAGTTTTAAAGGAAAGTTTTCAGCTAACTGATCTACAGTCATACTCATAGCACAGACTTAGAAACTTGATTTGGGTTCGACCTGGAACACTAGGTCCCTGGTTTAATGAGTTAAAACTTACAAAAGATCTCACAACAGTACATGGAGATCAAAAGTCTGATATAGGGACCAACCTTGGTCTGTCACTCTACGGTTTCTGCAACTTGGTCACACTGACACTTTCAGAACTCAACAAGGCTCAACTTAACTCGTTGGTAAGGTCATCGTTGGTAGCAGTTTATAGGCTGTGTTGGTATAAAGACAACATGCAAAACAAGGTTAACACTTTTTATTGTTTAACTTCCGGTCACATGTTTATCAGTCACACCTATGGTCTGCAGAAATAAGAACACAGAGCACAGTGCTCGAGCTCCACTTCTGATCTGACTTTAAGGCTCCCACAATCTCAGGTTTCTATGTGATCCTTTTCATTCCGTTTTAGGTCATTCTATCTCTTAACACAAATCGACATATATCATTTATACAACCATCATTTTGACAAACTTTACTCACAACTTATCATGCATTATCACACTATAACTGACTTTAGCTTAAAAGGTATCAAGGTTAGGGATGTACCTTCTTGAAACAAGGAACTCAGTAGCGGTTTGCTTCCTTCTCCCTTCCTAGACCCCTCTGACTTACCGAACTGCAGGGTTCCTTTTGGATTCTCCGTTTTATCTCTCAATTCTCTCTCTATATATCGGTATTTAACAGATGATAGCAACTTTGTAAACTGAATCGGGAGGTCCTATTTATAGGAGAACTCCCATACGTATTTCACCCACATACATGTACACATACGGGTATTTAGTCCAGCACAAACTGGTTTTGTCCAGCACGGGATGGCTTTGTCTAGCGGTTAAGGAAAAGTTGGTGAAAAGCTTCTACCAACCCACTTTTAGCCATGCTGCAGGTACACACTTTACTTGAACCCAAGCAACCTAGGGTGGCTGACTGTCCTTCTGCTAAGTCATAGGCAGTACTCAGATTATTTAGCTATAATCCTTTAACCATTGGTTCATCTGATTATACACTCAGATGCAGATCTCAGATTTCCGGGTCAACACCCTTGGACTCTCATTCCTGGGCTTGCTGCTCTTATTCCTCTTGGGCTTGACATCAGCCGATGGCTTTGGCCTGGTGCACAATTTCGTGAGGCTTCTATCAATTCTACTCACAACATAACTGATTGGGCTACTGTTAATTATCCTATTGGACTCCATCCTAGCAACTACCTGTAGCAGTTCATGCTAACCAGATTATTAGTACTCCTATAACTTACCATTTAGTCTCGGTTATAATGCTAACACCATCAACACTAGCTCATTTATTAATACCAGCTAGCTTAATACACATTCCTCTTAATTACCAATCTGATATCACCCATCATTTAATAAGACACTTACTCAATTCACCACGAATTACTATGCCACACAAGGCTACACTTCCCAAGCTCGGCTAATTCATATCCCAAGCTTGTCATACACTAAAGTTTCATATCATATAACACATATAATCAATAATCACACATCACACATAGTTGCGCGTAATTATTATCACATAATTCTCATATTCATTAATAAAGATCTAAGAAAATTCTCGGATATTACAGAGAATCTGAGATACACCACCTAAGTATCGTGTAGTGACGCTCTTGAGTGGAAACTCCTTATTCCCTTAGGCTATGTTTGTCTGCAATTATGTTGCATGGAATTGGAATAGGACTATATCTACTCAAGTACTTATTTATACTAATTTATACTTTTAAACGCCTTTTTATCCATAAACTAGTCCTATGATGACAATCTCATGGACTATTTTTATGCTTCTAAGGCCATTTGATATCCCAAAAGTTGTTACTATATGATCCCACCTTCCTCCTTAATCCATGAGTTTCTTTGGATTAATCCAAAGATAAAAAGTGTTTAAAGGTATTAAACTAATATAAATAAGTTGAAATAGTCCAATTCCATGCAACATAATTGCAAACAAACATAGCATTACATAACTTATTCAGCTATTGACCATCAAATTCCAATAACCAAGCTTCTCTATTCCTTGAATTACTAGAGCTGCCTTCATGGTTACTCTTAATTACTAGATTGGCCTTATTCTCATGTGTGTTCTCCAATAGGGATCCCAAAAAACATTTATAGAACCCATGATGAAGCTCCCAAATTCATAATGGAATAAAAAAAACAAAATCTTAACAGAATAGAAAACCAAAATCCTTCATTGAAAAATAGAAAAAGATTCAAGTTAAATAAGAACAATGAACAATCTCATACTAGAGTAAGGTTTTCCAGATTTAATGGGGTTAAACACTTAAAGCTATACATAATTGCACCTTAACCTATGTTTTAAGCAAAATCATATTTAACATTAAATAAATCTCTTCCCAGTGGATAACATATATACTAAAATTTCAATCTATGAAGCTAACTGTAGTAAATTATATTCCTTCGTTTCCAAATATAAGATCATTTTGATTTTTGAAGTCCATATAAAACATTTCAAGCTTAAAATTGACACTGATTCATTTAACATTAGTTACATTATAAACTAATTAAAAAGTACTGCTAATTATAAGCTATGTTAAGCTGACTCTTTACTTTGTCTAAAGTATCCGTCTCTGACACTCGACACTCGACACTCGGACCAAGGTATGGGTATTGGACACTATATTTTACTGTAAAAAGTTGGCAAAATTGTGGAATGTGTGTCAAACTCTTCAATACCATGTCCAACCGGACACTCCATCCGAGTCCGTGTAACATAGATTATAAGATTTAATTTTTTTGTAATTCTTAATGAATCTTATCGATTGATTTTGAATTTGAAAATGTCTTCAATTGACTTACAAAAGTCAATTCAAAACAAAAATTAAAAAGGAGATTTAAGAGCCAACCCGCTTCGGAGGAGAAGAATACCTCCAATGATTCACTTTGAGGAGAATCAAACCTCCATTGATAAAGGCATAGCTTTGTTTCATAAATTATCTCATCCTCCTTTCAAGAGAATCGATAATATAAATGTAGCCATTACAATGAAAGACCCGCTACTCTATAACAACTAGGACTATATCAACGTCTAATTTAAATAAATTACATAATTAAAAAATAATAACAATTTAGAAATTAGGCACATAACACAGAATGGAGGGAATATATATCTTTGCAACTACTAGAATGAAATAGAAACAACATATCGTGTGCTCCAGAAAAAAAATAAAAATAAAAATAATAATAATAATAATAATAATAATAATAAATAAACAAACCTTTAATCAATAAGAGAAGGAGCACAAGAGTGCATATATACAATAAAACGAAAACAAAACATCTTTTTGGAAGTAAAAACAATCAATTAATATGGTAAATGTAGAGAATCCAAACTACCACTAAGAACTCCAAGCTCAGCCAACCTAATTTCCCCAGAGGGCCAAAAAATACAAATATTATGACATGTACCAAATTCATGAACGCCACAGGACCTAATTTATGAATTAATTTCAGAATTACGTTGACCAAAATTTAGGTGAATTTCAATATTATCCAGAAAACAAATTGGTAGTTAATCGTTCGACTTATGAAGAAAAAAGTAGAAGAATTTACCAAATGATAAATGGCTTTCAGGTCGCAGGCGTAGCAGCAACAGTGAACGAGAACAAGGAGAGAGGATGGAATGAAAAGGAAAGAGTGAGGAGCATTTTCCGAGACTGCACAAATGACGCTCAACTTTCTAGATTACATCCAAAATTTTCAAGCTTTGGGCCAAACCCAATTGGATTGGCGTTGGAAATTGGAAATTGGAAATTGAAAATTGAAGTAACGTTAGAGCGTTAATTTCCCACATTAGCTTAATTAAATTATTTTTTTTTAAAAATGAATTTATGTTTTTAAAGAAATTAAAAAAAATTAGATTCAATGCCAAACAAACTGGCGTTGATTCTATTTTAAATTTTATTTTTATAAAGCAAATTTGAAAAAAAAAAAATGATGTCAAAGCCTTAAACAAGTGGCGTTGAGCCTTGAATGCCAATTGAAGTGGCGTTGGCTGGAATTTGTCTTTTTTTTATTAAAAAAAAATTTATTTAAAAAAATAAAAATGCAAGCCTTGAACGCCAATTGAAGTGGCGTCAGAACCTAAACTAATTGACGTTGATTCTATTTTAATTTTTTTTTTATAACACAAATTTGAAAAAAAAAAGTAAGGTGTCAGACTTGAACGCCAGTTGAAGTGGCGTTGGAATATTATTTTTTAAAAACAAAATAAAAAATGTAAAATAGCAAAACCCATTTGAACACAAAGGTAAGGATGTCAGACACACTTTTGAAAAAAAAAAAAAAAAAAGCGAAGGCAAGGATGTCAGAAACTCTTGAACGCCACTTGAAGTGGCATTGGAACCTATTTTTTATTTTTTTTTTAAAAACCGTCAGCCCTTCAACGCCAAACTAACTGGCATTGTAACTTTTTTTAAAAAAAAATCTTTTATAAATCGAATCTGAAAAAAATACTAAAGTCATTTAACGCCGATTTGACTGGCGTTGAATTTTTTTTATTATTATTAAAAAATCAAAAAGGTAAACATGTAGAAGATATCAACGCCACTTGAAGTGGCGCTCAATTTGTACTGCAACTTTGAGTTGAGTGGAGGAATGCATGTCACAAACTTTTAAATCCTGTAACTTCATATATTGGAGTATTCTCCACTTCCAATCATATACACTTTTAACGCCAAACTAACTGAAAAAAATTATCAAAGGCAAATAAACATGTTAAAATAATTTTTTTGTTTTGTTTGTATCCATCCAAACCTATTTTATATACTCCTTCATTTCCTTTAATACTTGTTCTTGAAAACACTGCTCTCCTAATTTTTTGTCTTTCATCTTTTCAATATTTTTTATGTTGCTATAATATCTTTATTTGCTTATGAAACTTTTTTTTTATGTCCATGAAAGGTCAAAGTATGTTTCTATCTCTGCTTTAATGCACATTGCTTTTTTTAAGAGTATAAAGATTTAGTCGAGTAAATTGAATAGTTCAATGTTTAGTCTAATATTATTAATCATTATTATAAAATGAAATAAAAAGTAAAGGTTCACATAATGTGCTACTCATTTATAAACCAAATGAAGAATAATCTGTTTAAGAAATAAAACACTAATATATATACTTACAATTTCAATACTAAATACAACTTAATAAGATAGGCCCAAGAAAATCTAAACTTATCTATCTATGCACCTGGTCATGTGTGCCACATGGCCTCCCTCTATCTCTAGCCTCTCTCGGAGGTCCTCTACGTAGTTCCCGAATGTGTGCAGGTAGAGGTGTTGGCAATGTCGACAAGTCATGTATTGTCGATGACTGAAAAGATAAAAATTGCGGCATGGAGGGGAAAAATTGATATGAAGATGGAACTCCGCCACGTGATGGAAGTGGACTAGGGAATGACTATGTATATACCAAATGATGTGAAGTACAAAATTGATATGGATCATAGTCCATATCAACTGTCTCTACATCATCTTGCAGCGTTTGAGATTTAGACGGGAAGTCGCTTGGTTGAGATGTTGATGGGATGTCCTCATGACCTCTAAACTGGTGTTTAGTGTAAATTGGTGTTGAGGATATATCTGTACGTCGACTGCCACATCCACTTGTGTGGGTTCCCTAGATTGTGCGACTGGATCGGTTGGCTGATGGTCTAACAAGTGTGACTGGCCTACATCAGTAAGGGTCCTAGTACATATCCTCATATTTCAGTAATATGAAGAAATGCATTATCATCTACGTTTACGCATCTGTATCCCTCTACCAATGTATGGTATACACATGCAAGATTCTCAACCTGTAAGATAATATACGTAGAAGATCTCATGTCATAGGTAAAATGTTATATGTATCAACGTATTTATAGTGTTTTATTATATTATTTTAGTCTATGCAATGTTATAACAAATAATAATAATCATCATTTAAAAAATAATAGTGTAACAATGAATTAATTATTTTCTAACATACCAAATAAGTTGTAACTCCATGTGTTCCCTCGAATTCCCCCGTCGTCTACTGAGCCAGCCTAGGATTTAAAATCTGACGCCGTGTAACGCTTCGATATCAAGACATGTAATCAGGGTCACACTCTGGACGCTCATCTGTATCCTCTTCAGTAACTACAAGAGTTTCCCTAGTACCCCACAACGTTATGTGATAGTAGCGTTATGCCTCGTAGTTTGTATGCGAGCGACCAGTAATGTTGTGAAGATATATGCTATTTTCTGGCGCCCGAGGTATGAACTATCGTATACCAAACTGTCGGAGCACTCTGTCGGCATAATGCCATTCCACCACCTCAAAACATATCAGTGGGCATCTAACACGCTAAAGACCCTGACCGGTATTACAATATGCTGGCAACAAATTCATCACATCTTCTGTATATGGTGGTCCAACAAATTGATCATCCCTCAGTGTGTCTAGGTTGTATCGATGGATTGACACGGTATGTTTAGCAACACGGTCCAACACATAGTGCACGTTCCACCTACAAGGGATAGTTATTGTTAATAGTTTATATGTTTACCTATATGTATCATTTTGTATTTTTCTTTAGACAATTTATCAATGTTAAAGTAATTTTGTAACTAATATAACGCAATTTTAATTAATTAAATATCTTCAATATCAACAAACGATAAGTTTCAATTACCTTGCACCCCACGCCCTGCGTGGCAGAGGAAATGGTGTAGATAGGCTAGATTCTGATAACATGTCTGTAAGCATGTCCTCATGTTCTGGTTGCTTACGCGGTGCTATAAATGTAAAGCATTCCCAAGTCCATATCTACAACCGTACAAGAATAATTTGCACAGTGTAGTTAAAAATTTATGAATATGTTATTAACAAATAAGTCAAATAAATCATTACCTGTAATAATACTAAGCAGCATGCGACATCGCTGATAGCTGCATTAGTCCCACGATATAAATGATGATATAAATAAGCTAGACATGCACTTTCCCAGCTGTATGTATGCATCGTCCCTAGATCTTCTAGTAAAGGTAAAAACTTTAATTTAACACGATTTTGTGTACAATCACAAAGTATGTGGGTTATGAGTATAAACAGGTCAGCCCTAATGTGCTATGATAATGTATAATCAGTAACATCTATCTGTATTAACTCTAACAGCAACCCCAGCCTAAGATTATTAGAACTAATATCTACATGAGGAGTCAGTCTACTTCCAAGAAGATGCTCAACTAAATTGTACCACTCCGAAATGGTAGCACTCCCATCGTTAGTATGTGTTATAGGAAATCCAAGAGTGGGAAGACCCATTAGTACCTCCACATCCTGGAGGGTGATAGTACTCTCGCCAATAGGAAGATGAAATGTGTGAGTCTCCACTCGTCATCTTTCTATCATGGCTGTGTGTTGGTTTGCAGAAACAAGAACATACATACAATCATATTGTAAAACAGCGAAAACATAACATAAATCGAATTTAAAATTTTGTACAATCCTAGGAATCACCATATGCAATATTATTAATTGAGGAATAATAAAAGATATACCTTATGAAGCTGATCAACTCCTTGATGTGATCTTCAAGTTCCAATCTTTTGTTCCTCCAAGGTTCTTCAAATTCACGGATCAAACGCAAGCTACTCAATGTGTGCAGCGCTCTAAAGGTGATCCACCAAGAGTATATCAATTGAAGAAGTAAATTTAGGTTTTCTGTGACGCCCCCAAATTCGGGTCTCCAACTACCCGGATCCGGTCATCACGATCCAATACCACATTCACCTCCAACAACTTACATTGACTAAAATACGGAATATAACAAACATATGTTGTTCATTAGAAAGGTGTTACTAGTCCCAAGATACAATAACCTTAAATACTTAACACAATTTCATACCCCAAATAACTATCAGGGTTTAAATTACTTTAATAATAATTAACTACACTTATCATAAAATCAGCTACGTGAAGTCTATCACATCATCTTTTCTTTCCTTTTGCTCTTTCCTGATGTCTCGGGTTTAGCTGCAATGGAGTCATGATATAGCAAGTGTGAGCAACGAGTTTGCTCAGCAAGTTTAAAGTACAACAATAAGGATATATCATGGTGAAAGGAATATAGGAAGAGATTTCAATAATATAATTATCAGAAGCAAGAACAATAATTGCTTTTAGAACAATTGATAGTCAAGTAGACTTTGAACAATAACTTCCAAAGGAGTCAATAGCTAGTTGACCCTCTGGTTACTGGCTACAGAATAAGTACTTGAGGGGATCAGTCTCACGTACGCTATGTATATGCATAACATTTAACTCTGCTGTTTGTACCTTATATACGGTACCTGGGGTACTCCCCTATAATAAAAGGGGTGTTCATTCAGTCTAAGAATCCTTACCATCGAATTGGTTCGGATAGCTGTTATAAATTCTCACATACTTGCCTGACCGAACAAGGTTTCAGACTTAAACATGAATAGTTCGTGAATTTTGGAACTCTAATAAATATATGAATTCAAATGCACCGAATGCGAGTGTCAATAATATCGATGTGGATTAACTGTAAATTAATTAAACCACTTAAGCATTCTTGGAATAAAATTTCAAGCTACAATGCAATAGTAGCCTGCTCGAATGAAAAGAAACTTGCAACAATTAAAGTTTCGAGATAGAGAACTTGCATTCAGTATATAGAAAGAACGAAGTTAGGGAACTTGCCTGTTTGCTCTGCTACAAATAAATTTTAGCTTTAATTAATTGACCTTGGATGACCTATCATATGATAAAGTCGATTTATCCATTAGCATTGCACAGCTGTATATCGATACACTCACTTCTGCTATTTATTTAGCAGATAACAATTCACCATCTACATTTAATTACTATTTAACATTAGCTAAACAGAAATTAATTAATGACCTTTAGCTATTAAAATAAATGATAGCTAATCATGATTACTTATTTTTTGAATACTCAGATTATTACCCTTATTTGTCTCTAAATATGGGTTAATAATCCTTATTTATGAAAATAAATAATTAATTTATTATGCATTACTAACTAATAGTGACTAGTTTATAAGTCATTTAGTTTTATTTGCGCTTAATTACTATTCACCTTTAAGGGTAATTGAGTAATTATTATTCCTTGTTCCTTATTCAACATTAATTAAATACTTAATGTATTAATTCACACACACTTAATCATTAAGTATTTATTATCTTTATTTATTAAGGGCCAAAAATAAATAATTAACTTATTAATCTCACTCATACTTAATCATTATTTCAATAATGATTAAGCAATTGTTATCCTTATTGGCCTTATTCTTACCTAATTATTATTAATTGAATCAAATATTTATTATCTTTATTTATTATTTAGTGATAAATAATAAATAGTTACTTTATTAACTTCATTCATACTTAATTATTATTTAATATTAATTAAATAATAATTAAATATTTATTATCTTTATTTATTATTTATTGGGAAATAATAAATAATTATTTATTAACTTCATTCATACTTAATTATTATTTAATATTAATTAAATAATAATTAAATATTTATTATCTTTATGTATTATTTATTGATAAATAATAAATAATTATTTATTAACTTTATTCATACTTAATTATTATTTAGTATTAATTAAATAATAATTAAATATTAATAAATAAATAATTTATTAATTTTATTTATTAGTTATAATAACTAGTTAATTTACATGTGCATTATTAACTCAAATTAATAACCAATAATTAAGCCAAGGATAGCACATTTGATTAGCAGTTACACAACCCATTCAAAAATTAGTTCAATTGTTGTATCAACAGTCACTAATAATGTATCAAGCTCCTGCAAATTTTATTTCAACCTAACCAACATTTATTGTTCAGCACAATAGGCAACAAGTTCCTACAGATTCATAAGACAATGCTGAGTTCAGGTTCTATAACAGTCAAGGATTGGTCTTTATATATATATATAACAAGGCTGTTGACAGAAACATTTGCTACCATATTGGAAACAATTTCGTTCAGGTATTATCACAACACAATAGGAAAGCTCCTAACATATCCATGGTAACACTGATTTTCAGTACCTATTATCAACCATAATTCCAACATATGATAGACTAACGTTTGATTCTTATAAGCAATGTGCATTGACAGTATATTCAACACCAAACGAAGCAAAAGTCTGCAATTAATCACAAGGTGCATACATTACTAGCCTAACACAGTACACAATTAACTGCCAAAATCTCTTAGGATTTTTCAATGTACAGAGTCCCAATCATGAATTAACACACTACAATCCCAGGTACAGAAGAAAGAAAAGAAAACAATTTTAACAAACCCTAGCAGCTCACTGGTATACCTTGAGCTTGTCCGAACCAGTGCCTTTCTCCTCCTCCCACAATACGAAATCCAGCCGGACATTCTCAACAGCTTCCCTTCTGCGATTTCTCTCTCTATTTGTGACTCACCAGCTCTGCAACTCGGTTTAGGGTTTGGGGGGTTTCAATTTATAGAGGAAATTTTACCCAATTGTTGGGCAATACCCCAATTGATCGAGCCGGTGACCATCGGGTAAAGGGAGTGAGCTGTCCGCGTCGGTCTTATCGAGTCCAGCTAGCTTGGTCAGCAGCCCTCGAGCCGTGCGTTGCCACCTGTCGTTTAACCCTTTGGTTCGTTTGATTGTTGCTCGGTCGCTCCCTCAAACCTTTGATTAGCCGCCGGTCGACGCTTCTCCTTCAACCCAACCGGTCGATTCGAGCTGTCGCCGGCGCACGCCTGACGGCCCCTTTCTCTCGTCTCTCGCTCTGTCTAGTTGATTGATTGAGAGCTTAGATCACTAGGTTTGATTTGGTTTAGAATCCCTATTCCTTCTTCCCGTTTCTATCTGGTTTGAGGGTTCGATTTCATTTGTTCGGTTATCCCCAAATCAGCCTACCGATTGCCCCAATTTAAGAGAAACGGATCCAACCCGGCTCAAAGGAAATGGGTTCACCCGGCAAGAAAGGAATTGGGCTCGGCCCAATAGGAATTAAAAAGGAAATTTGGGTCCAAATCAGAAATAAATAAAAAGAAATGGGCCAATCCAAATGAAAGAAAGGTGACCCAAATTAATTTAACAATATTATATTCTAATATTTAAATTAAATAACTAATTCAATTAATTAATTATTTAAAATATTTGTTTCAACAATAATTTCTCGTTCGAATTATTTAAATCCGATAATAGTAAAATGAAATTATTTATTAATTTTTCCCAATTTTCTTGCAAATCAATTCTTAGGGTTAACTCATTAATTTATTCGAACTATCAGTGAGCCCCTTTAATGCAAAGAAAATTATTGGACCATATGTTTATATAATTAAATAATAATAGTTACATGGGTCCAATTAAGTCCGTAAAGTTAAATAAAATAACTTTCTCATATCAAAATAAATTGATACAAAGTTTAAAATTCCTGGACATTACATCCTCTCCCCCTTATAAAAATTTCGTCCTCGGAATTTCAATCTAAGGTTACTCAAATAACTGGGGGTAATTTGCTCTCATCTTTTCTTCGAGTTCCCACGTGGCTTCTTCTACCGCGTGATTCCTCCAGAGTACTTTAACAGAATGAATGATTTTATTCCTCAGCTTCTGCTCCTTCCTATCAAGTATTTGGACAGGAATCTCCTCGTACGATAAGTCCTTTTTGACTTGAATTGACTCATAGGAAATGACATGCTTGTAGTCTAGCTTATATGGACGTAACACTGATACATGGAACACATTGTGAATGTGCTCAAGTTCAGGAGGTAGTGCTACCTCATACGCCACTTCGCCGATCCTCCTTAATATTTCAAAAGGTCCTATGAACCTAGGGCTCAATTTGCCCTTCTTCCCAAAACGGATCTTCCCTTTCGGGGAGATACCTTCAAAAACACAGAGCTGCCCACTTTAAAGTCTCGCTTTTGACGATGTAAGTCGGCATACTTCTTCTGACGATCCTGAGCTACTACTAACCGTTGTCTTATTACTTTAATGATTTCCACGGTTTGCTGTACCAGCTCTGGTCCCAACAATCTCCGTTCACCAACTTCATCCCAACATAGCGGCGTTCGACACTTCCTTCCATACAACGCTTCTTACGGTGGCATGCCAATGCTAGCATGGTAACTATTGTTATAAGAGAACTCTACCAGTGGCAAGTGATCGTCCCAGCTGCCACCTAAGTCCATCACGACTGCTCGAAGCATATCTTCCAGGGTCTGAATCGTTCGCTCGCTCTGGCCATCAGTTTGAGGATGATACGCTGTACTCAACCTCAACTGCGTTCCCATTCTTTCTTGTAGACTTCTCCAAAAATTTGACGTGAAACGCGGATCTCTGTCAGATACAATAGATACCGGTACTCCATGTCACGATACTATCTCCTTTATGTAAAGTTTCGCTAACTGCTCTAATTTGTACCTGATCTTAATCGGTAGAAAATGGGCAGACTTGGTCAAACGATCTACGATCACCCAGATGGCGTCTAGACCCTTCTGTGTTGTCGGGAGTCCTACCACAAAATCCATTGTGATATGCTCCCACTTCCACTCTGGAATTTCCAAAGGTTGCAACAATCCGCTCGGCCGCTGGTGCTCTGCCTTGATCCTCTGACAAGTTAAACACCGGCTGACGAATTCTGCAACTTCCCCCTTCAAATGCGGCCACCAATAATGTTGACGAAGATCTTGATACATCTTGGTGCTACCTGGATGTACCGAAAATCTCGTATTATGGGCCTCCTACAATATTTCTTCTCTTAAGTCTGGTACGTAGGGTATCCAGATCCTTCCCTCGAATCTCAGCAACCCTGTGCTGTCAACCTTGTACTTCAAAGTTTTTCCTTCCGATAGTTGCCTCTTAATGACAATGCACTCTTCATCAAATTCTTGAGCCTCCTTTATCTTATCCAGTACAGTCGGACCTACTGTCACAGTGAACAATTTTTCGTCCGTCTCCATCGGATACTTAACCTCCAGTTCCAGACATTCAAAGTCCTTTATCAACTCCTCTTGAACTGTCAGCTGCATCAATTTCACCTTGCCTTTTCTGCTTAAGGCACCAGCCACTACATTTGCTTTGCTCGGATGGTACAGAATCTCACAGTCGTAATCCTTGATCAATTCTAACCATCGACGCTGCCTCATGTTCAGCTCTTTCTGAGTGAAGATATATTTCAGACTTTTGTGATCTGTATATATCTCGCACTTCTCCCCGTATAGATAGTGCCTCCAAATTTTCAAGGCGAAAACTATCGCGGCTAACTCCAGGTCATGAGTCGGGTAACCCTTCTCATAGTCCTTCAGCTGACGTGATGCGTACGCAACAACCTTGCCGTGTTGCATCAGTACACAGCCGAGACCTTTGTGTGACACATCGCTATATACTACGAAACCCCCAGTGTTGTCGGGTAAGGTCAACACGGGTGCTTGGCTAAGCCTCTTCTTCAGCTCCATGAAACTCTTCTCGCATTTCTCCGACCAAATGAACTTAACTATTTTCCTGGTGAGATTGGTCAACGGCGATGCTATCTTTGAAAAATCCTGTATGAATCGCCGATAGTATCCTGCTAATCCCAAGAAACTCCGGATCTCCGTTGGCGTCTTCGGCTGTTCCTAATTAATAACTGCTTCTACTTTTGCTGGGTCCACCGAAACACCATTTTTGTCGATGACGTGACCCAAAAATTACACCCTCTGCAACCAAAACTCACACTTAGAAAACTTCGCATACAACTTCTCCCTCCTGAGAGCTTCCAATACAATCTTTAAGTGTTCTGCATGCTCTTTCTCTGACCCTGAATACACCAGAATGTCATCGATGAATACGACTACGAACTTGTCCAAGTACTGCTTGAATACTCTATTCATCATATCCATGAATGCCGCTAGTGCATTCGTTAATCCAAAGGACATTACCAGAAACTCAAAGTGCCCGTAACGAGTCCTGAATGCAGTCTTCGGGATATCTTCCTGCCTTACCTTCAGCTGATGGTAGCCTGTTCTTAAGTCAATTTTTGAAAAGTACTTCGCTCCCTTAAGTTGATCAAACAGATCGTCAATCTTAGGAAGTGGAAACCTATTCTTAATCGTAACTTTGTTCAACTCCCGGTAGTTGATACAAAGCTTCATAGAACCATCCTTCTTCTTTACAAACAGAACTGGCGCTCCCCACGGGGACACGCTTGGTCTGATATAACCCTTATCTAGCAGTTCCTACAGTTGAACCATCAACTCCTTCATTTCTACAGGTGTCATTCGATACGGCGACTTCGATATTGGTGCGGTTCCCGGTACCAAATCGATTACGAACTCGATTTCCCTGTCCGGCGGCAGTCCCGGAAGCTCATCTGGGAAAACATCGACGAATTCCCTCACTATTGGTATTTGACTCATCTCATCCCCAACTTGGCGAGTATCAACCACATGGGCCAAATAACACACGCAACCTTTCTTAAGTAATTTCTTTGTTTGCATCATAGTAAGACAACAAGATTGTCTCGGTGACTTACTACCGTAAAATACCACCTTCGACTTATTAGGAGTCTTTAGGTGTACACACTTTTCCTTACAATCAATAACTGCTCCGTGAATTGACAGCCAATCCATTCCCAGGATTACATCAAACTCTCCTGGCCGAATTGGTATCAAATCTACATTGAGCTTAAATCCTCGCAATTCAGCACAACAATTCCTATGAATGTATTCTACGGGGATAATTTCCTTGTTTGCTACTTCTACGTTCATATGGTGTTCTAACTTTTCACGAGGTAAATTTAACTGACTAGCAAATTCTTCGGAAATAAATGAGCAGGTAGCACTCGAATCGAATAGCACATATGCATTTATATCATTGATTGGGATGATACCTGGCACCACGTCCTTGGATTCCATTGCATCCTGAACGGTCATGTTGAATGTGCGTGCCGTTGGCTTGTTGGCTTGACTGGTTGGTGCCCCATAGCTCAGCCGATTGTTATTCCTGCTGTTGTTGTTGCTCCGGTTGTCACTCCCGACGTCGCCCTTCCTCTTCAGACAGTCCTTAATCTGGTGGTCGGGTGATCCACAAGAGAAACATCCTCCTTTCTGTCTGTTAGGGCACTGAGGAGCCATGTGCCCCGGTTGTCTGTTGCCTCTTTTTAAGTCTTTAATAAAAGAGCTCTAACTCGTGCAAGTGTACACGGTTAACAAGTAATACAGAGGAAGTAGAGTATCGTCCCACAGAGAAAGGATTAAATTAAATCACTATGCATCAGTTCTATCACTATACTTATTTGCCTAAACTATTGACTTACTTTTGGTGACAAAATTATTTCTATATCAATTAATAACTAACTATGCAAATACTAACGAAATATATCAAGCCTGGAATTAATGGGATCCTAACTTCATTTAATAGTTCATCTAATTACCACTATCATGCTAGTAAGTTCACATATCATAGAAAAGTAGCCAAGGACACTAAAATAGACATAACCATTTGTCAATGCATTATGACCTACTTACATAATATCCATACTTGATAGACACCATGTAATCATCACTATAACCAAAGTCACTATATTTCTATGTGAAATTGCAATTATATTGATTTTAAGCACAAGCCCTTATTCTAGCTCCTACGGTGAAACAGTATAATTCTATCTGATTCACAAAATATTAAGCTATCCAATTAAGCCTCATATTCGCAAGTTATCATGGTTACAATCCATACTTATATGTTATTTTCCAATTCCATACAAGTACTGAAATCGAATGGTGATCAAGCATTCGTACGTGCAAAACAATCATGATAAAAGTTCCTTATGATATGCAAAACAAACTAACAATCAAGCTTATAATTAGACTACATATTAAAATCCGTTAGAATCCCATAATGGAGATTAGTTCATGTCTGAACCAAAAGCCATTATAGGATCAAATCTACACATAAAAAATAAACAATCAATTGAATAAAGAAAAAGTAGATTGATCAAACCCAATTGTGAATAAATTCCAAAGTAAGCTTAAACCCACATCAAAATCCAGTGCTTGAACAAAAGTAATCCACAGAATATCTCTCAGTTCTCTCTCAAAAGTAAAGTAGATTAAAATAATAAAAGTCTCCAAGTTCCTTCTTAGGGTTTCCTTCTCATTATCTGATCAATATTGACTAGAATCCTCTTCCGAATTGGCTTCTTCTTTTCCTTTCCAGCTGAACTTTGGCACCCAAAATCGTGAACTAGCGCCTCTGGCGCTAGCTCAGTACTAGTCCAAGCGCTTCTGGCGCTAGCCCTTGTCCAGGAATTTACAAAAATGCCACCAAGTGTATTTTAAGCTCCAAATTTACCCTTTTGCCCCTCCAGCTCCAACCTACAATAAATAAACACAAAAACACATAAAATAATACTAAAAACACTTAAAGACCATAATAATTAAGTTTAACAATACCTGATTCGTAGGTATAAAACCCACTCATCAAATACCCCCAAACTTAACCAATTGCTTGTCTCCAAGCAATGCAATGATGCAAATGCAAACAAACTATCATGCCTACGAATCAAACAATCAACCAACATAGTATCCAACATCAGGCCTCAAAGATATCATACGTACTTAAGTAGAATCTCTAACCAATGCAAAGTTTCTAACTCTAACCAATTAGTTAAGTTACACCTGTCATCACCCATGTCGTGCGTATGTGTATATCAACCATTTTAATCAATTACAATTCAAATCCATCACATAATTGACTTCTTAGAAGAAAACTTTCAATTGTAACTCAATTCAACCTGTGAATACAACCAATTCAACTGATTCAAGCAATCACTAAGCATAGGGGTATCACTAAGGTTATTTAACACATTTAGACCCTTTTTAAACCCTTCCCCAGGAATTTAAAACAATTTTTTTTCTTTTTAGTGAGTGCATTTTATGCTCCATCTCACTTTCCTTTGAACGAGTGCGTTTTACGCTCCATCTCGTTCCATGTGTTTATGAGTGAGTGCGTTTTACGCTCCATCTCAACCCACCACATGATCCATTCTTTAATTGGGAAAGGTTCAAAATTTTCAAATTTCTCTTTTTTTTTCACACCCCAAGATTCCCCCAAACTTAGATTCTTGCCTGTTTTTTATTTAATGGACGTTTCACCGATATTATCAAGTTTTAACCCAAATCTTCCACCAGAAGAAAATTATGCAACAACTTGAATTAAATTGATCAAAACAATTGATTATGTGCTTTCCTTGCTAACAAAAGTTTCAGACAAGTTAAACTTCACTTCCTAATCAAAGTCATCACTAAGCACTAGTTTTCAATTCTTCTCAAGTTAAAACCATGAAACCAGTCTTATCATTGGCCACATTAGATACTATATCGATTTATGCTTAATTCATGAAACTAAATGCAACTAAATGCTTGACACACCCTAAAATACAATGCAACTACCATGCATCATGCATAAACACAAGGAAACAAAACAAACTAAATGCATGAAACAGAACAAAAAAAAAAAACTACCCCCCAAACTGAACAAGACAATGCCCTTATTGAAAAAGAATAAAACATTAAGAACAGAGGACTCCCCTGATGAAGAACACTACTCATCATCACTGCCATTGGCAGCGTCATCATCATCATCATCATCCGCATCAGGAGGCGAGTCAGGTGGTGGGTAAATAGATAAAGGAGGAGCTGGTGGGAACTGGAAAGGCCCTGCTGAAGGATTCAACCGCCCAAACATATCCGCCAAGGCTGTGGAACAACTAACATTATAGGCATAAATCTCCGCCTGGCGCTGAGCAAGTCGGCTCTGCTGTCGAGTCATCCGATCAAAACCCCTCTGAATCGATCCTGCCACTAAGTCTATCTGTCGAGTATGGTGCCGAAGGTCCTGTCGAATAGTCTCAACTATAGTAGGGGCTGGAACCGGATCCTCAACAGGTGGTGGCTGTTCCTGTGGCTGCTCCTGCGGTTGCTGTTGTGGTAGAATGAAACCTAAGCCCCTCGGGTGCGACTCACCTCCACCCCATACTCTGTACCGACCCATTGCAGCATGATCAATTGGAGGCAATGGGGCCTGCATAAGTTCATCTTTATCCCACTTGACTCCAGCACGACGGCGCAAATCTGTGATCAATGAAGGGTGAGGCAGTCCACCTGTGGTACTACCCTCAAGCGTGTGTATGATAGATTCATGAATTACCTCCCCTATATCCACTGTCTTCCCTTGAGCAATGCAAAACAATAACGCCGCCCGCTGATTAATGACATCGCTCATATGGCGGCACGACATCAACTTAGCACATATAAAAGCATGCCATGTTTTTCCATATCTGCTCAATTTGGCTGAGGGAAAGTGCACAGCTTCTTATTGGTCAGTCAGCTTCCATTCTGTCCCTGGCTCAAAGAGGGCTTCTATAATCTCAGAATAATCCAAATCCTGTTCCAAGTATTTCGTATAGCCATCCCTGTGATTTTTCTGCAACCCATAATACGTATTAATAGCTTTACACCCCACATCTATTTCCTGACCCCGAACCATAACCAGATTCCCATTAGCTTCTTTAGCATTGGCATAAAACTCCTTCACAATATTAACGGCAGTTGGTTCGGGTTGTGCAGTAAATACCATCCAATTTCGGCTGCGTATCATTTGAGCTAACGCCCCATCTACGCGCTCAATAGGTAGCAAGCCACGCTCAGGAATTAGAGATTTCCCGGAGGACCAATTTTTAAACCTATCACTTGCTTCGGGGCTAACAAATTTCTTCTTATCATATTTCACAATAGCTGATGAACCTGAACTTTCCCCTCTATGTCTTTTAGGAGCCATTAATAACCAATTAAACACAAATCAAGACCCAAAAGAACTCAAAATTTCGTTGGGGCAATCTGTCGAACACTTGGTATGCACACTTTAAAAACCCTTAGACAATGTTTCCCCCAAACTTATGAATAACCCAATTTAGCACAATGAAATCTCCCACAACTTGCAAGCATAAAGATAGACAATTGAAACTTAACCCAATCCCAATTGAGCCAACACAAACTCAATTGGGTTACAAGCACAACCAAATAATTCCTTTTAAATATAATCAATTCAATGCAAAGGAAATACCTTCCAAATCAATTGCACACAATTAAACTTATCGATAGATATAGCTTGTATCAAACATTCATACCCAAGTGTAGAGAAAGCTTCATTTCGTTGCAACCCAAATGGAGTGGTGAAAATTTCGCTATTTGATTGAGTATGGAAATAAGGTTGGACTTGATTTTTGGGGGAGATGTGTTCAAGCGGCTCGTTTGGAGATTGAATAAGAGAGATGGGGTGGTTGAATCATAATAGAAAAAGGAGAAGGGGAACACAGGCGGCTAGAATGGGTTTAAGGGTAAAAGAAATAAAGGAACTAGCGATGCCTGATTAGGGTTTTTTTTTAAATCGCTTGATGAGCGCTGTTGGCGCTATGGTTGTGTTGGTTTGGGCGCTGCTAGCGCGGACTGGCAGTAGCTATGGGGCTAGGGTAGCGCTGTTGGCGCTTGTGTTGTTATGGGTTGGGCGCTGTTAGCGCTGTGGTGCAGAATGTGTGTGCTGGCTTGAGCGCTGCAGGCGCTGAATGTGTGAGGGATTGGGCGCTAATAGCGCTGGCTAGCAATATGTCGTGGTTTAGTGTAGCGCCTCTGGCGCTTGGTATGTGCTGAAGCTCGTGCCGGCTCAAGCGCTGCTAGCGCTGGTGACAACATGACCCGAGCGCCAAGGGCGCTACTATGCAGTGTGTTTGAACTGGGCCTAGCGCTTCAGGCGCTGGGTTGGCTTATTGTCAAGCGCTATAGGCGCCCAAATTATACTTAGTCAATTTTTTTTTCATTTCAAGCTCTACCTGCACACACATCAACCCAAATCCAATATTAGTTACAGAAACCCCTGTTTTTTTTTAAACAAAGTCAAATGACTAAACTAAAGCAAAACAGAAAATTAAAATGCTGGGTTGCCTCCCAGATAGCGCTAAGTTATAGTCAATTAGCTTGACTGTCTTTGATTCTCATGTCGCAGAAAGGATTAAGGTGACTTTCTGTCTGTCCACCTCGTCCCCAAAGTAATGCTTCAGCCTCTGTCCATTCACCTTGAACGATTGATCCAGAAATTTGTCGTATACTTCAATCGCACCATGTGGAAAGACCGTCTTCACTATGAATGGTCCTGACCATCTTGATTTCAGCTTTCCGGGAAAAAGTTTAAGTCTGGAGTTGAAAAGTAAAACTCTTTGTCCCGGTTCAAATGTTCTTTCTATGATCTTACGATCATGCCATTTCTTCACCTTCTCCTTGTACAGCTTCGAGTTTTCATAAGCCCGTAGTCGAAATTCGTCCAACTCATTGATTTGGAGTAAACGCTTCTCCTCTGCAGCTGTCGAATCAAAGTTCAACTTCCGAATTGCCCAATATGCCTTGTGTTCTAGCTCCATCGGAAGATGACAAGCTTTTCCATAAACCAACTGAAATGGTGACATACCCAACGGAGTTTTGAACGCAATCCTATATGCCCACACAACGTCATCTAGCTTTAAGGACCAATCCTTCCTCGTCGGATTTACAATTTTTTCGAGGATTCTTTTAACTTCTCGATTGGATACTTCCGCTTGGCCGTTCGTCTGGGGGTGATAAGCTGTAGCAATACGATGATTTACCCCATACTTAGCCAGCAACACTGTGACCTGCCTGTTGCAGAAGTGACTACCTTCATCGCTAATAATGGCCCTAGGAGTCCCAAATCTAGTGAAAATACTGCGATGCAAAAACTTTAGGACTACCTTGGCATCATTTGTCGGGAGTGCTGCCACTTCTACCCATTTAGACACATAGTCAACTGCTAACAAGATGTAGAGATTACCGCACGAAGACACGAAAGGACCCATGAAATCAATCCCCCAAACGTCGAAAACTTCTACTTCAAGGATTGTATTCAAAGGCATTTCATTCCTCTTTGAAATATTACCAACTCTCTGACATCTATCACACCGCTGAACAAAACTGTAAGCATCTTTAAAGATTGTCGGCCAGTAGAATCCTACTTGAAGTACTCTAGCCGCTGTTCTCTCTCCTCCATAATGTCCTCCATATACAGAAGAATGGCAATCCTGTGAAATCCCTTCGGTCTCACTATATGGGATACACCTTCTTATCATTTGATCCGCACACTGTTTAAACAAATACGGCTCATCCCATATATACCATTTAACATCATGCAAGAACTTTTTCTTTTGATGCCCCACCAAGTCAGAAGGTATCATCTTACTCACCAAATAATTTGCGTAGTCCGCAAACCATGGCACTTCCCCTTGCACCACAAACAACTGCTCATCCGGAAAGGATTCATTAATTTCAACTTTGCCTTCTATCTCCCTTTCCGGCTGCTCTAGTCGAGACAAGTGGTCTGCCACTTGGTTTTCGGTACCCTTCCTATCCTTGATCTCCAAATCAAATTCTTGCAACAGCAATATCCACCTGATCAACCTGGGCTTTGCATCTTTCTTCGCCACTAAGTGTTGAATTGCTGAGTGATCCGTATACATTATTACCTTTGTGCCTATCAAATATGACCGGAATTTATCAAAGGCATACACCACTGCCAATAACTCTTTCTCTGTGGTGGTGTAGTTTAACTGTGCATCTGTAAGGGTCTTGCTGGCATAGTATATCACATGAAACATCTTCTCCTTCCTTTGCCCCAAAACAGCCCCTACTGCGTAATCACTGGCATCACACATAAGCTCAAACGGCAACTCCCAATCTGGTGCTGTGATAACTGGTGTTGAAGTTAACTTATTCTTTAAATGCTCAAATGCCCTCATGCAAGCCTCATCAAAATTAAACTGTGCATCCTTCTCCAATAAATTGCACAATAGTTTAGTTATCTTGGAGAAGTCCTTGATGAATCTGCGGTAGAAACCTGCATGACCAAGAAAACTGCGGACACCTCTTACTGACGTAGGTGGAGGTAAATTCTCAATCGTTTCCAGCTTTGCCCTGTCCACCTCAATACCTTTCTTCGACACTTTGTGTCCCAGCATGACTCCTTCTTGTACCATAAAATGGCACTTCTCCCAATTCAGTACTAAATTTATCTCAACACATCTCTTTAAAACCATTACCAAATTTTCAAGACATAGATCAAAAGAATCACCAAATACCGAGAAGTCGTCCATAAATACCTCAACATTCTGTTCGACCATGTCTGAAAAAATCGCTGTCATACATCTCTGAAAAGTGGCTGGAGCATTGCACAACTCGAAAGACATTCTTCTAAAGGCAAAAGTGCCATATGGACATGTAAAAGTAGTCTTTTCCTGGTCTTCTAGAGCTATCGTAATCTGATTGTAGCCTGAATACCCATCCAGAAGGCAATAGTACTCATGACCCGCCAGTCGGTCCAACATCTGATCGATAAAGGAAGTGAAAAATGGTCCTTCCTTGTAGCTTTGTTAAGCTTGCGGTAGTCCATGCAAATTCTCCACCCTGTTACGGTTCTCGTTGGGATCAGCTCGTTATTCTCATTGGTGACAACGGTCATTCCACCCTTCTTTGGTACGTACTGCACAGGGCTCACCCATGAACTGTCCGAAATTGGGTAGATTATTCCCGAATCCAGCCATTTCAGAATCTCTTTCTTAACCACTTCTTTCATTATAGGATTGAGCCTTCTTTGCTGTTCAACTGTCGGCTTGCTACCATCTTCCAGTAAGATCTTATGCATGCAAAAAGACGGGCTTATCCCCTTGATATCTGCTATGGTCCATCCAATAGCTGATTTAAACTCTCTAAGCACTCGTAGCAGTTTTTCCTCCTGAAAAGATGTTAGTGCAGAAGAAATAATCACAAGTAGCTTTGAATCTTTATTTAAAAATGCGTACCTGAGATGTTCTGGAAGTGGTGTAAGTTCAAGTTTGGGAGGTATCTCAAGAGATGGTTTCAACTTTACCGATGTCTCTCCCGCTTTCGTAAGTGGCTCGATAGGTGTTCTGAATTTTCCGAATTTGGGGGTGGTATCCAAATATTGCACAAGTTCGGCACATTCTTCATCCTCCAAATCTGAATTTTCAGCAATCACTCTCTGCAGTAGTTCATAGCCCAACAAACTTTCAACTTTGTCATGAACTATACTATCCACCAAGTCTACTCTGAAGCATTCTTCTTCATCGGTTGGGAGCTTCATTGCTTTGAAGACGTTAAACGTCACCTCCTGATCATGTACCCGCATTGTAAGCTCCCCTTTTTGCACGTCTATCAAAGTTCTCCCCGTGGCTAGGAATGGTCTCCCTAGTATGATTGGTATATTTTTGTCTTCCTCATAATCCAGAATGATGAAGTCCGCCGGAAAGATAAATTTGTCCACTTTCACCAGTACGTCCTCCACTATCCCCCGTGGATATGTGATAGATCTATCAGCTAATTGCAGAGAGATATTTGTTGGTCTTGGTTCCGGCAATCCCAACTGACTGAATACTGACAACGGCATCAGGTTGATACTTGCCCCAAGATCACACAAACATTTATCGAAGCTCATCTTTCCGATCGTGCATGGAATTGTGAAACTGCCCGGATCTTTTAGCTTTGGAGGTAATTTACGTTGAAGCACTGCACTGCATTCCTCTGTCAAGGCCACTGTCTCAAACTCGTCTAACCTTCTCTTCCTCGACAGTATACCCTTCATGAAATTTGCATAACTTGGCATTTGTTCCAATGCCTCCGCGAAGGGTATGTTGATCTGCAGTTTCTTAAAAACCTCCAAAAACTTTCTGAACTGTTTATCTTCCCTCTGCTTGTTCAATCTCTGCGGATACGGTACCTGAGGGTGAACTTGAGGTACTGTAGTCACGGGCTTCTTATCTGAACTCGCTTTCTCCTTCTCTACTTGTTGCGACTCGGACTCATCCTTCTTCTCTTTCTGTTCAGCTTCAATTTCTGTCTCAGTTTCTACCCCAGTGTCATCCTCTTGTAAACTCGGTGCTGCTGTTTCTGGTGCATTTCCTGAATATTGCTTTCCCGATCTGAGTGTAATGGCCTGACACTGTTCCTTACCTTCTTTCCGTGGATTTGTCTCTGTATTACTTGGCAATGCACCCTGGGGTCTATTGTTAAGCATAGTTGCCATCTGCCCCATTTGAGTTTCCAAATTTTTAATAGCCACTACTTGGCTTTTGATCATCACCTCTGTGTTTGCCATGTACTTCAACATCATCTCCTCCATTTCTGATTTCTTTTCCTGCGGAGGTGCATATGGAGTAGAATGTTGTTGTTGAGAATATCCCGGTGGAAAAGGTGGTCGTGGAGCATACTGTTGCTGCGTTGGCTGAAACTGATTGTTCTGCTGAAACTACTGCTGCTGATTTCCTTGGTTGTTTGACCAACTAAAGTTTGGATGATTGTGGTTGTTGGGGGTGGTATGTGTTCTGAAACTGACCTTGGTCTTTCCTATAAGTGTTCACATACTGCACCGACTCCGAGTTGATAGCACATTAATCTGTTGAGTGGGACCCCGCGCAAATCTCACATACGAAGGCAACTGACTTGGCTTTGCTTTCCGACAACGAATCTATTTTCTTTGCCATAGCCGCCATCTGTGCTGACAACTGAGTAATAGCATCCACTTCCAACAAACCTGCAACTCTGGGCTGTGACGTTCTGGCTGTAGGATTCTGGAAATCATTTGCTGCCATAGTCTCAATAAGGTTATAAGCCTCGTCATAGCTCTTTGCCCCTAAAGCTCCACCCGCAGCTGCATCTACCATCTGCCTAGACTGCCATCCCAATCCATTATAAAATGTGTTGATCACCATCCAATCTAGCATCCCATGGTGCGGACACTTCCTTAGCATCTCCTTGTACCTATCCCAAGCTTCGTATAAGGACTCACCCTGTTGTTGCTCGAATTGAGAAATTGCTGTCCTTAGTTTTGCAGTTTTAGCCATTGGGAAAAACTTGGCTAGAAACTTTTGTGCTAGGTCCTCCCATGTAGTGATTGATCCTGCAGACAAAGAATGAAGCCAACTTCTTGCTCTATCCCTTAATGAAAATGGAAACAGTCTTAGTCGAATGGCATCCTCCGTCACCCCGTTGTATCTGAATGTATCACAAATTTCAATGAAACTCAAAAGATGCTCATTAGGATCGTCTGTAGCAGCACCCCCAAACTGGACCGAATTCTGCACCATTTGAATGGTTCCCGATTTAATTTCAAAGGTATTTGCTGCTATTGCCGGTCTGACTATGCTAGATTGCAATCCAGTGATGTTTGGCATGGAATAGTCCCTTAAAGCTTTATATTCCTCTCTTTGCTCGATTCTCTGTTCCTCCGCCATCTTCGGAATAGTTCTTTCTAACTGTGCTTGTAAATTCCTACGCACTCTTGCTTTCCAACCTCTTCCGTCAATATTATCCTGAGCTGGTGTCAATTCTGAGTTGGATGATCGTGTGTGCATAAAAATTCTACAAGTACCTGAAACCAAAACAAAAATAAAAATAGAAATGAGAACAGATTAGATTTGTCTAAGTCAAACAATATAGCTTAAAACTGATGATAATAATAAAAATCTAACGCCTGTCCCCGGCAACGGCGCCAAAAACTTGTTGCCTCTTTTTAAGTCTTTAATAAAAGAGCTCTAACTCGTACAAGTGTGCACGGTCAACAAGTAATACAGAGGAAGTAGAGTATCGTCCCACAGAGAAAGGATTAAATTAAATCACTATGCCTCAGTTCTATCACTATACTTATTTGCCTAAACTATTGACTTACTTTTGGTGACAAAATTATTTCTATATCAATTAATAACTAACTATGCAAATACTAACGAAATATATCAAGCCTGGAATTAATGGGATCCTAACTTCATTTAATAGTTCATCTAATTACCACTATCATGCTAGTAAGTTCACATATCACAGAAAAGTAGCTAAGGACGCTAAAATAGACATAACCATTTGTCAATGCATTATGACCTACTTACATAATATCCATACTTGATAGACACCATGTAATCACCACTATAACCAAAGTCACTATATTTCTATGTGAAATTGCAATTATATTGATTTTAAGCACAAGCCCTTATTCTAGCTCCTACGGTGAAACAATATATTTCTATCTGATTCATAAAATATTAAGCTATCCAATTAAGCCTCATATTCGCAAGTTATCATGGTTATAATCCATACTTATATGTTATTTTCCAATTCCATACAAGTACTGAAATCGAATGGTGATCAAGCATTCGTACGTGCAAAACAATCATGATAAAAGTTCCTTATGATATGCAAAACAAACTAACAATCAAGCTTATAATTAGACTACATATTAAAATCCGTTAGAATCCCATAATGGAGATTAGTTCATGTCTGAACCAAAAGCCATTATAGGATCAAATCTACACATGAAAAATAAACAATCAATTGAATAAAGAAAAAGTAGACTGATCAAACCCAATTGTGAATAAATTCCAAAGTAAGCTTAAACCCACATCAAAATCCAGTGCTTGAACAAAAGTAATCCACAGAATATCTCTCAGTTCTCTCTCAAAAGTAAAGTAGATTAAAATAATAAAAGTCTCCAAGTTCCTTCTTAGGGTTTCCTTCTCACTATCTGATCAATATTGACTAGAATCGTCTTCCGAATTGGCTTCTTCTTTTCCTTTCCAGCTGAACTTTGGCACCCAAAATCATGAACTAGTGCCTCTGGCGCTAGCTCAGTACTAGTCCAAGCGCTTCTGACGCTAGCCCTTGTCCAGGAATTTACAAAAATGCCACCAAGTGTATTTTAAGCTCCAAATTTACCCTTTTGCCCCTCCAACTCCAACCTACAATAAATAAACACAAAAACACATAAAATAATACTAAAAACACTTAAAGACCATAATAATTAAGTCTAACAATACCTGATTCGTAGGTACAAAACCCACTCATCATTGTCCACAATGGTAACACATGTTTTTCCCTTTCATGCATTCCCCCGTGTGGTTTTTACCACAATTGCTGCACCTGCCTGCTTTCTTCACCTCCCCTCCAGATTTGTTCCCTCCAGATGACTGACTCTCGGTCCACTTGCGTTTATTGGGGTTACTGCCCCCGCTGCTCCCTGCCTTCGGGCCCTCATGACCCTTCTTCTTTTCTTGATTGTATTTAGCCAGGGCCTCACTGCCACCCTCTGCAATGATCGCCCTTTCCAATAGTTCTGCAAATGTTTTGATTTTTAACACCGCAACAGAACGGTATACCCATGGTTTCAACCCTAGCTCAAACTTACGAGCTTTCCTTTCCTCTGTGCTAACTTGGTGAGTTGCAAACCGTGCCAACTCGTTAAACCTAGCTGCATACTCAGCCACGGACATACTTCCCTGCTTTAGCTCCAGAAACTTGACCTCCATCTCTTGTTTCATGCTCTCTGGAAAGTAGTTTTCCAGGAACATCTCTTTAAAGCGTTCCCATGCGACAATGCCTTCTTCAGCTCGGCCCCTGTTGGCCTTCCACCAATAGTTAGCCTCGCCCTTTAGCATGAAGGTGGCAAAACTTGTTTTCTGTTCCTCGGCCACCCGTGCGACCTCGAAGACCTTCTCTATCTCTTCGATCCAGGTATGTGCTTCTATCGGGTTAAGAGTTCCCTTGAACTCGGGTGGTCCAACCAGTTTGAAGTCCTTGAAAGTGGCTAAATGATGCGCTGGCTCGGGTGCTGGTTGGGTCCCTACAGGTGGTGGTCTTGATTGCATGGCTTCTGCCAGCATCTCAGCGAACATTCTCATTGGATTGGATTGATCCCCAACCTCGCTTTCTGACTCTTCAACCCGCTGGTTACGTGGTCGTCCTCTCGGCGGCATGATTTGAATAAGGAAAACCGCTGACTTTTACCTATAGTTTTATATTTTACACAATATGTCATTGAGATCAGCGATCAAGAGTAGAAACATTTATCAAACACATTTGATTTAAATGAAACAACTGCATTTATATTTATATACCACTGTTTTGTTACAATCAGACTAAACCTGTGGCATACTTCTATAAATGCCCTACTGCATGCCCCATCAATCATTAACCATTTCCCCTGATATAAAAAGTGGGGAATAATAACTGACCATCCCTCATAACAGACAAAAGTTGGGGTTTAACTGCTACCCTAACCATGTAACAAGATATAAAGGTTCACAACACAATCATGTCCCTAACCTAACAAAAAGTGGGACCTACTGCCCTAAAACAAGATAAGACAATCACCCTAACACGTCACTACATGTCGTGACGGATCCGTGCCTGCTGACCTGAAGAAAATGCTCCACCCATGACCCGACGACGAACCAAGCGGCTGATTCTCCCATCTCAGTCCGAGGCCTCCTATAGGCTACATCCAAGGCAAATCCCAAGGCCTCGATCCTCACCACTCCGGCCTCCAACTGGTCTTCCAACTGATCAACCCTTCTAGCTTCTCTGACCCAAGCATCTCCAACTCGCATCCTCTCAGCAGTCTCCAGCCCAAACTCGAACTTCATGACCTCCTGTTTGGCCTTCAGATGGGCGATCTCCATATCCTTCTGTTCCAATCTCTCTCTCAGCTCAGCATTCCTGGCCACCATCTGATGTAGCAGTGGTCCAATCTGCTGCGCTGAGGTCTCATAACCCTGCAGCTGTACTTTCACCACTCCCAACTCATGCTCCAGCTGATAAGTTAGCTCCCTATACTGATCCTCCCTGATCTGGTGGGTCTGGTTCTGCTCCTCCAGATGAGCTACCCGGTCCTCCAGCTCCTCGTTCCTATTGGTCAGTCCCTCTATGATATCATCTGCAGTAGAGCCCATGCCATCAACATAAGTAGGTGGCTCATCACCGTCAGTCTCTGGGTCCTCCTCGCCATCATCCGGGTCCTGACTGCCGGACCTCATTACCCTACCTATCACCGGCTCTACTAGATCCTCCAGATAGTCCTCCTTTGGTTCGGGCCCATCCAGTGGTACTCCTGGGGCAACAGGTGCATAGACCACTAACTGCTCGGTAACCACAGGTATATCTGTGAATACCTCCTCCTGGACTCCACTGGTCCCTCCTATGTCAGCCATCCTACAAACACAGACAGAGACAACAATGTTAGTATCATAATAAAATACATTCATTGATAAAATGAAAGGATATTTTATCATGTACAACTCGGCTTGGCAGATTTCCACAATCCACCCCCAGACAAGGCCATTATTCGAATCTCCTTGATTCCTATCTTAGCGTACTCAATACAAGTTTAAATCTAAGGTCATAACCTAGGTTTAGCGTTCCTAAAGTTTATAACCTACAACTTTGATACCAACCTGTGACGCCCCCAAATTCAGGTCTCCAACTACCCGGATTCGGTCATCACGATCCAATACCACATCCACCTCCAACAACTTACATTGACTAAAATGCGGAATATAACAAACATATGTTGTTCATTAGAAAGGTGTTACTAGTCTCAAGATACAATAACCTTAAATACTTAACACAATTCCATACCCCAAATAACTATCAGGGTTTAAATTACATTAATAATAATTAACTACACTTATCATAAAATCAGCTACGTGAAGTCTATCACTTCATCTTTTCTTTCCCTTTGCTCTTTCCTGATGTCTCGGGTTTAGCTGCAATGGAGTCATGATATAGCAAGGGTGAGCAACGAGTTTGCTCAACAAGTTTAAAGTACAGCAATAAGGATATATCATGATGAAAGGAATATAGGAAGAGATTTCAACAATATAATTATCAGAAGCAAGAACAATAATTTCTTTTAGAACAATTGATAGTCAAGTAGACTTTGAACAATAACTTCCAAAGGAGTCAATAGCTAGTTGACCCTCTGGTTACTGGCTACAGAATAAGTACTTGAGGGGATCAGCCTCGCGTACGCTATGTATATGCATAACATTTAACTCTGCTGTTTGTACCTTATATACGGTACTTGGGGTACTCCCCTATAATAAAAGGGGTGTTCATTCAGTCTAAGAATCCTTACCATCGAATTGGTTCAGATAGCTTTTATAAATTCTCACATACTTGCCTGACCGAACAAGGGTTCAGACTTAAACATGAATAGTTCGTGAATTTTGGAACTCTAATAAATATACGAATTCAAATGCACCGAATGCGAGTGTCAATAATATCGATGTGGATTAACTGTAAATTAATTAAACCACTTAAGCATTCTTGGAATAAAATTTCAAGCTACAATGCAATAGTAGCCTGCTCGAATGAAAAGAAACTTGCAACAATTAAAGTTTCGAGATAGAGAACTTGCATTCAGTATATAGAAAGAACGAAGTTAGAGAACTTGCTTGTTTGCTCAGCTACAAATAAATTTTAGCTTTAATTAATTGACCTTGGATGACCTATCATATGATAAAGTCGATTTATCCATTAGCATTGCACAACTGTATATCGATACACTCACTTCTGCTATTTATTTAGCAGATAACAATTCACCATCTACATTTAATTACTATTTAACATTAGCTAAACAGAAATTAATTAATGACCTTTAGCTATTAAAATAAATGATAGCTAATCATGATTACTTATTCTTTGAATACTCAGATTATTACCCTTATTTGTCTCTAAATATGGGTTAATAATCCTTATTTATGAAAATAAATAATTAATTTATTATGCATTACTAACTAATAGTGACTAGTTTATAAGTCATTTAGTTTTATTTGCGCTTAATTACTATTCACCTTTAAGGGTAATTGAGTAATTATTATTCCTTGTTCCTTATTCAACATTAATTAAATACTTAATGTATTAATTCACACACACTTAATCATTAAGTATTTATTATCTTTATTTATTAAGGGCCAAAAATAAATAATTAACTTATTAATCTCACTCATACTTAATCATTATTTCAATAATGATTAAGCAATTGTTATCCTTATTAGCCTTATTCTTACCTAATTATTATTAATTGAATCAAATATTTATTATCTTTATTTATTATTTAGTGATAAATAATAAATAGTTACTTTATTAACTTCATTCATACTTAATTATTATTTAATATTAATTAAATAATGATTAAATATTTATTATCTTTATTTATTATTTATTGGAAAAATAATAAATAATTATTTATTAACTTCATTCATACTTAATTATTATTTAATATT
This sequence comes from Aralia elata, assembly GCA_034770075.1. Classification (NCBI taxonomy): domain Eukaryota; kingdom Viridiplantae; phylum Streptophyta; class Magnoliopsida; order Apiales; family Araliaceae; genus Aralia; species Aralia elata. The sequence continues at coordinate 36,003,900 of CM068385.1, forward strand.
AATTAAATAATAATTAAATATTTATTATCTTTATGTATTATTTATTGATAAATAATAAATAATTATTTATTAACTTTATTCATACTTAATTATTATTTAGTATTAATTAAATAATAATTAAATATTAATAAATAATTAATTTATTAATTTTACTTATCAGTTATAATAACTAGTTAATTTACATGTGCATTATTAACTAAAATTAATAACCAATAATTAAGCCAAGGATAGCACATTTGATTAGCAGTTACACAACCCATTCGAAAATTAGTTCAATTGTTGTATCAACAGTCACTAATAATGTATCAAGCTCCTGCAAATTTTATTTCAACCTAACCAACATTTATTGTTCAGCATAATAGGCAACAAGTTCCTACAGATTCATAAGACAATGCTGAGTTCAGGTTCTATAACAGTCAAGGATTGGTCTTTATATATATATAACAAGGCTGTTGACAGAAACATTTGCTACCATATTGGAAATAATTTCGTTCAGGCATTATCACAATACAATAGGAAAGCTCCTAACATATCCATGGCAACACTGATTTTCAGTACCTATTATCAGCCATAATTCCAACATATGATAGACTAACGTTTGATTCTTATAAGCAATGTGCATTGACAGTATATTCAACACCAAACGAAGCAAAAGTCTGCAATTAACCACAAGGTGCATACATTACTAGCCTAACACAGTACACAATTAACTGCCAAAATCTCTTAGGATTTTTCAATGTACAGAGTCCCAATCATGAATTAACACACTACAATCCCAGGTACAGAAGAAAGAAAAGAAAATAATTTTAACAAACCCTAGCAGCTCACTGGTATACCTTGAGCTTGTCCTCCTCCTCCCACAATACGAAATCCAACCAGTCATTCTCAACAGCTTCCCTTCTGCGATTTCTCTCTCTATTTGTGACTCACCAGCTCTGCAACTCGGTTTAGGGTTTGGGGGGTTTCAATTTATAGAGGAAATTTTACCCATTTGTTGGGCAATACCCCAATTGATCGAGCCGGTGACCATCGGGTAAAGGGAATGAGCTGTCCGCGTCGGTCTTATCTGAGTCCAGCTAGCTTGGTCGGCAGCCCTCGAGCCGTGCGTTGCCACCGGTCACGTTGCCGGTTGCTTAACCCTTTGGTCCGTTTGATTTTTGCTCGGTCACTCCCTCAAACCTTTGATTAGCCGCCGGTCGACGCTTCTCCTTCAACCCAACCGGTCGATTCGAGCTGTCGCCGGCGCACGCCTGGCGGCCCCTTTCTCCCGTCTCTCGCTCTGTCTGGTTGATTGATTGAGAGCTTAGATCGCTAGGTTTGATTTGGTCTAGAATCCCTATTCCTTCTTCCCGTTTCTATCTGGTTTGAGGGTTCGATTTCATTTGTTCGGTTATCCCCAAATCAGCCTACCGATTGCCCCAATTTAAGAGAAACGGATCCAACCCGGCTCAAAGGAAATGGGTTCACCCGGCAAGAAAGGAATTATAGGGTTGAGCCGACTGAATGAATAGGAAGCGGCCCAATAGGAATTAAAAAGGGAATTTGGGTCCAAATCAGAAATAAATAAAAAGAAATGGGCCAATCCAAATGAAAGAAAGGTGACCCAAATTAATTTAACAATATTATATTCTAATATTTAAATTAAATAACTAATTCAATTAATTAATTATTTAAAATATTTGTTTCAACAATAATTTCTCGTTCGAATTATTTAAATCCGATAATAGTAAAATAAAATTATTTATTAATTTTTCCCAATTTTCTTGCAAATCAATTCTTAGGGTTAACTCATTAATTTATTCGAACTATCAGTAAGCCCCTTTAATGCAAAGAAAATTATTGGACCATATGTTTATATAATTAAATAATAATACTTACATGGGTTCAATTAAGTCCATAAAGTTAAATAAAATAACTTTCTCATATCAAAATAAATTGATACAAAGTTTAAAATTCCTGGACATTACATCTTCTAAAAACCTTAGGTGGCTAGCCCTGATTCTCTCTCTTCTAACTCCTTAGGTTGTAGAGAATACTTGCAAGAGTTGCATTAGTATTAGTCTCTTCCACAATAAAACCCCTCTTATTTATAGACTAACCCTCTCTCCTAAACCTTTTAAGACTTAGGGTTTTAATTTAATTCCCAAACTGTTTAGGAACTAAATTTATTTATAATAATAATAACAATAAGACTCCTCTTATTAATTTACAATTAGTATTTCTCCAAATACTTAATTATAAATATTAAGCTATTTAATTTATTCCACTAATAAATTAAATATATTTAATTCATTATTATTAAGCAAATTAATTTATAATAATAATAATAATAATAATAAGACTCCTCTTATTAATTTATAATTTAGTATTTCTCTAAATACTTAATTATAAATATTAGTATTTCTTCAAATACTAAATTATTATTATTATTAAGCCAATTACTTCTAAAATAATATTTCTCTTTTACGGTGTGACCCTTTAGGTTCAATATTATGCCGGTAGTAGAATAAATAAATTAGAACCATTCTAATATTATTTATAATGAATTAAACTCCTTTAATTCATTTATAAATAAATAATATTTATTCTACATCATCAGGGACACCTTACATCAGTGTATCATAACTGTCCGTATAATATGAAATTAGCGTTTAATCACATATAACCTATTCCGTAAATAGTTATCGTACAATTCAATCATTCTACCACACAATATCTCAATTAAACATAAGACATGAAATCACTGACAAGTTTTATTTATTTAATCATATGCATTTCGATTCTAAAATGCACAACCCTGATTAATGTAAATTAGAAACTCTTTTCTAATTTTCATTCATCTTGGCCAATGATTTCCGAGTTGTCATTCATTAAATCACATATGACATGTTTTTCCTTTACTGGAAGTGGTAGATCATTTGTTGATCATTCACCTATCTCCATGTACACTTTATTATACCCGAACATACCCTATTATACTCCCAAAAAGTTAAGGAATATGACAAAGTATAACTCAGAATACACAAGATACTATGATAATCTCAAGTCCAAGGATCACTTGTACTACTATCACTATAGGAACTCCTATTGTCAGGCAAGTAAAACTCCATTAGGTGTTCCTTAAGCGAGCCACGTTCAGTAAACTTATTCTCTAATAAGCATCTACATACTTGCTTTAGTGTCTCCACACAAATGATTATGAGATCAATCATCCTCTTCAACAGAGCAAACATAGTATGTACCAATCTATCAGGAATCAGTAACCCCACATTAGTGATCCAGCGATTGGGAACATTTTAGTTTTGAGCTATCTTGAATTTAGATTTCATTAGCATGATCATCATCATGATTCTAAAAGCATTGTCCAAAACTATGGGTTTATCACATTTAATTAATTCAACTAATTAATCATGGATAAAGTATGTTTTTAATTGAATAAATTCTTTTATTAATAAATAAATAAGATTACAGAGTAAATGCTTATCACATCCAATGTAATTGGCTTGAGGGCATATTACTTTCAATCTCCCACTTGTACTTTAGGATATTTTTTACTGCCTTCCAATGATCTTCACCAGGAATAAACTGATATTTTCTTATCACATTTAGTGCATAAGTAATATCTGGTCTCGTACATATCATTGCATACATGATAGTTACTCATGCGATCTCTCTCTTCAGGTGTCTTTGGGGACAAATTGTTAGAGAGATACACTTCATGGCTCATCAACATGAGACTTCTCTTGGAGTTTGCCATGCTAAACCCCTTAACATCGAATGAATGTACGTTCTTTGGGTCAAGCTAAACATCCTTTTAAATCTATCTTTATAGATCTTTATCCCCAAATGTAGGATGCTTCTCCCAAATCATTCATGGAGGAATGTTTAGATAACAATATCTTTACTGATTGTGGCATTGGTATGTGATTCCTTATCAGTAGTATATCAACATATAGTACTAGGAATGTCACTGTACTCCCACTGACCTTTTGTACACACTTCGTTCATCCTTGTTTTTGATAAAATCAAACTCCTTTGATTGTCTCTCATCAAAACGGATGTTCCATCTTCAAGAAGCTTGCTTTAATCCATAAATGGATCGTTGTAGCTCACATACTCGATTTGCTCTAACCTTTGAAACAAATCTCTTTGGATGTATCATATATACATTTCAAGTCTCCCATTGAGTAAGGGCGTCTTCACGTCCATTTGCTAGATCATGTAATCATTGTAAGCTACAATCACAAGCAAAATCCCGTGAGAAGGTTTCATGATGGACAACTCCTTGCCATTGTTTGAAACCTTTTGACACCATTCTGGCCTTATAGGTCTCCACCTTGCCATCTGCTTCAGTATTTTTCTTAAAGACCCATTTAACTAAAGTCCACACTTGATTTTCATACATGGGGTCAATTTCAAATTTCTTGGCCATTTGTCATTTCTCTGAGTCTTTACTACTCATAGCCTCATCATCATCATCATTATCTATGGTGAATTCATACCTTTTAGGTATCTTCGATTATTCTTCCAGATTTACGATTCGGTTATGGTACAATTGGTCTATCTACAGGTTACTCGATTTGACTTATAGTGCTTTGTGGTTCTTGAACTTCTTCAAGATCTATTTTTCCTCCCACTAGGCCCTTCAAGTATAAACTCATTTATCCAAGGAGGCATCATGTTTCAGAACAAACACCTTTTGCTTAGTAGGATTATAGAAATAATACCCTAAACTTTCTTTAGGATATCCCACAAATTTGCACTTGTCAGATCTTGTCCCAAGCTTATCATTTTGAAACTTTTTCACATAAGCTAGACGACCCCAAATCTTAACATGCTTAAGACTAGGTTTCCTCCCTGTCCATAACTCATATGGAGTCTTAGGGATGGATTTTGAGGGTACCTTATTTAGTAGATATGCAGCCATTTCTAGGGCATAACCCTAGAAGGATACTGGAATGTCGGTAAAAATCATCATGGACCGCACCATGTCAAACAAGGTACGATTTCTCTTTTCAGATACACCAATCAATTATTGCGTATCAAGAGGCGTCCATTGTAAGAAAATACCATTATCTTTAAGATGATCTAGAAACTCTTTGCTAAAGTATCCCTTCCTCGATCCGATTGAATAATCCTAATACTTTGCCAGTTTGTTTTACTTCTGAATTCTTTGAACCTTTCAAATGAATCAGACTTGTATTTCACTAAATACACTTATTCAACTTTTGAATAATTATCTCTTTTCTTTTATTAGTTTGTTCAATTTACAAAATATTTTTCATGTAAGTCAAGTATATAAAGTCCATCAAGTAATATACCAGTTCCAAACAAAACATTATCATTATAAATAGAACAACCATTGTTCTTAAATATAATACCAAAATCTTCCTTGTAGACTTGCTCGTAGGCAACTGTGACGACCCGAGAAATCGTATATCCTTGTAATTAGGTTTTCGATATAAATATATAATAAAATAAAATTTTGTGGATATTATTATGTGTGAATTTGATTTTATGTGATTTAAGGTCGTATTATGACATAGATGATGTGTATGTAAGTAAATATGTGTGTTGTGGTTGAAATAGGAAAATAATTTTTTTTTCGAGAAAACGCTAAAACACTATTCATAAAACGCTCTTTTCGTTTTTCAAAATTTTGAATTACGTCATAGCGTTTATTTAGTAAAGGGAGACGTAATCTCCAATAAAAATATACAAAAGAAATTTTTTGCAATTTCACGGTTTGGCGAATCAAGCGGGTTAGGAGAACCTAACTAGAAGACTAACTAAGGTTAGGCTAATGGGCTAGTTAACTTACTAGCCTAAGTGTTAATTTAATTAAAAGTCAAAGTATGAATTAAATGAGAGTCCAAGAGTTCATTTAATTAAGGCCCAAATGAATATTGCATGAAGCCCAAATATTTATTAAGTTAAGCCCAAAAACTAAGTCCAATTTGGTGAAAGTCAAAATTGGTCAAGTTGGGGACATGATGTATTCCCCAAGCTTGTAATAGTGGAATAAAACAAAAGCCAAAAAGGTGAGGCTAAGGGGGAGGAGCTGGTGGGAGAGAGGAGGAGACCAAGGGGGGGACCAAAATTCCTTCCATGCTAAGTAAATGGGGACAAAGATGGATGGAAACTTACTACTTTTAGTAAGTTTTGATTTTAAACAAGTTAAGCACTTATTATGTCTTCTAAAGTAACCCTAGTTAGCATAATTGGAGGGGATGATTAAGTTAACTAGGAGAGAGTTAGCATAATGTCTGTTATGCCCTAACTCTTGCACCTCCTACAAATAAGAAGCAATTTTTCCTTAATCTCTACCAATTCATAAAACTTAGAGGAGAAACTATGGAGAAATAGAGAGAGTGAGGAGGAGCACAGATTGGAGAAGGAGCAAAGAGAAGAGGAACAATCATCTAGCAAACTCTAGCAAGAAGAAGAAGAATGAAGAAGAAGAAGGTAAACAATAAACCCTAACTCTAAAATTTTCCTTTTATAAGTTTTATTTAGCTTGTTAGATGTGTTGTTGTGGTTGTTGTTTATGGAGATCATGGTGGATTCGGAAGTGATAAGGAGGGTATGATGATGGTAGTTTGATTAAACCATGTAGTATTGCAAGAAAATGAAAGACAATAAAACCTATGCATAAAGGATGGATTTTTAATAAATAGTGGACTGTTAATGGACTGATTTGGAGCTTTTTGTTATGGTGTCCCAAATCTAAAAATTTGGTTCCAGGGTGTTATGTTATGCTCTTATGAGTTATGAATATCACCCAATTGAAACGAGGGTAAAAGCTTTTACAACGAAGTGATGGCGATTTATTTTGTAAAACTAGTTAAAAGGTTGAAAAAAAAAACAGTTTGTACACTGACTTTTGAGTCAGTTTTTTGGGTAGATAAGACTTCCGAAAATTAGTTATTTTCTAGGGATTTTGTAGTTTGTAGTATAAGGAAGTCGTAGGCTCAAGAACGGACTCATTCCGACTTGGAATGAGCGAGTTATGACGTTGCGAAATAGGTACGACGAAAACTGCCCAGATGATGATGTCACTTGCAATTAGTTTTAGGCATAAGCAGACACCTAAGCAGCCGGGTGATGCACTGTCTAGATTATAACAAAAGAAAAATTTAGTCTAAAGCAGACACCTAAGCAGACAGGTCTTAGTTGTCTAGATGATAACTAAAATAGAACCTAGTCTAAAGTAGACACCAAAGTAGACGGGTTCTACCTGTCTGATTTAAACCTGTAGCGAAGGATTTAAAGTTGGTCGCGTTAATTAAAATAAGAAAACGCGAGCACTATGAAATGAGAATTAAAAAAACGTAAAACAATATATGGAGTCTATTATGTGGCTAATTGGTACGTTGTCGTTAACTAAATTGTGTAGGACAATTGAAGAGCAAGTTAGCGTAAATTATTAAAGAACGCTTCAAGCAAGTTTCCTAACTTGTGCAAATTTATATTTTGTGCAAGTTTTCTAACTCTAATTCAATTTGTGTATTGAATGCAAGTTTCCTAAACTTACTCAAATTTTATAATTGAGCAAATTTTCAACTTTTATTGATTACATAAAGAATACAAATATTGTATAATCTTGTACATTTATTATTCTATGCAAGACATGCGTTTAGACTATGGAATTTTATTTGCTATATGAAATTCATCGTATTATGTGATATGAACTATGAAAATGAGTTATTGCTATTCGATTCGGCCTAACTAAATTTGTTGAGCTATTTCAATCGGAATATTTATTGTTGAGATATGAATTGTAATAATTCTTAAATTGTGATAAGTTAATAGTGCCAAATCAAATAATTTGGGCAAGTATTCGTATGTATTGTACCCCATGCAATAATGTGTTATGTGAGCAAATATTGCTATGAATGTTAATGTTCTATGTGAACAAATATAGATATGAATGCACTCCATGCAATGATATGTATGGTTACGTGCAATATCGCGTTTAGTCAATATCTACACTTATGTGCAAATTAGGAAGTATGGTTCCAATATTGAACTCATGCTATTATTGTAGTTTCATGACTCATGCTAGTATGGCATGTTCTTGAACCCGCAGTCGTATGGCAAGTTCTTGATCAAGTTCTTGAACTCATATTACTGTGGTGAGTTCCTGAACTCATATTATTGTGGCAAATTCCTAAACTCATAAAGTATGATAAAGTTCTGAATTCTATAATTCATTGATGCTAGGGAGAGTTGTCCAAACCAAATTGTTTTGGTGTGGATTCTTAGAGTAAGACTGAGGTTAAACAACCCTATGATATAAGGGAGTAAGAAAACCAAGTTTAGCCATAACGCTGACTTAAACGTTAAGGAGAGTAATTTGTTATAATGTTCAGAAGAAGACATTGAAAGTAGTATGCACATAAGTCAATCATATTTGATATGATGTAGCATATACTTTGTAATCTTATTCATTTATTAATGAAAGAATTAATTTATTAAAGGCTTTTTACTTTATCTACATGGTGTTGTTATTTTATATGTGATAAACCCATAGCTTTAAACAATTCTTTTAGAATCATGATGATGATTATGCTAATGAGATCTAAATTCTTAGAAAGCTTAAAACTAAAATCGTTCCTAATCGTTGGATTACTAAAAGGGGATTAGTGAATCCGGATAGATTGATACATACTTTGTTTACTCTTAGGAAGAAGATGATTGATCTCATAATCATTTGTGTGGAGACACTAAAGCAAGTATGTAGGTGCTTATTGGAGAATAAGTTCACTGAACATGACTCGCTAAAGGAATACCTAATGGATTTTTACTTGTCTGTCAATAGGAATTCCTCTAGTAATACTAGTACAAGTGATCCTTGAACTTGATATCATCATAGTATTTTTGTATGATGAGTTATACTTTGACATGCCCCTTAAGACCTTTAGGGTATATCAAAGGGTATGCTTGGGTATAATAAGTTGTACATGAAGATAGATGAATAGTCAACAAAGTATCTACCACATCTAGTAAAAGATGAGAATGTGATTCGATAAATGACAACTCAGTAGTTTTTGGCCAAGGCAAAATGAAATTAAGTAGTTTCTAATTTGCATTGTTTAGAGTTGTGCATTTGAAAATCGAAATACATATAATTAAATAAAATAAGACTTGACAGTAATTTCATATCTTATATTTAATTAGGACATTGTATGGTAGAAGGATTGAATTGTACGGTAACTATTCACTGAAAGGTTCTTTTGTGATTAATGTTGAAATCTATATTATCTAGAAAGTCGTTGATCACTAAGGGAGCTTACCCTTATTGTAAAATAAATATTATTTATTTGAATGAATTAAATAGTTTAATTTATTTATTTAAATAAGATTAGAATTGTTCTAATTGATTTATTCACAACCGGTTTAATATGTAGAACCTAAAGGGTCACACCGCAGAAAGAAAATATTTATTTAAGAAGTAAATGACATAATTGTAATAATAAGTTAAGTATATTTAATTTAATCTATGGTGATAGAATAAATTAAATACCTTAATATTTATTATTTAATATTTTAAAAATATTAAATATAAATTAATAAGATGAGCCTTATTATTATTATTACTATTATTGTTATTATTATTATTATTTAATTTCTAAAAGGATTTGGGAATTAATTAATAAAAGTACTCTCATAAATTCCTAATTGGATTAGGAGTTTAATTAATTAAAAGAGTTTAATTAAAGTAAAACCTTATTCCTAAATAGTTTAGGAGGGTTGCCTACATCTATAAATAAGAGGAGTCTTATTATGGATTGTGGTTATATACGCTTCCATAAGATTTGGGAGAGTACTTAGAATTTCTATAGAGATAGAAACTAGGGTTTTGCTAACACCCATCTTCTTGAATATGTATTGTTGAAGGTTGCTTGATTTGATGATGACTGCTGTGAAATTATGTTTATGTGACTGTAACTAACTATCTATGTGATTATGTGTTTATGTGCTGATGTGACTACGTGCTTATGTGCATAAGTGATTAAATGATTATGTGATAATGTGATAATGTGATTACGTGCTTGTGTGTCTATATAATCATTGTAACTTATGTGAACTATCTGATTGTGTGCTTATATGTGACATATTAGTAAACTGATTCTTTGACGAATATTCACTTCTAGTCTGGAGATAGCTTACTGAGGTATTGATAATTATAAGATTAAAAGTTATCTTGTTTCTGAACATTGTAAAGTCCTTATAAAAGAAATATATGTACAATGACTTAGATTATAAAGATCAAGAATGTTAGGTTGATCTTATCGTAGAGTCACTCTGCATGCTCATAATGTAAATATTGTAAGCAGAGTGACTTAAGTGTTCAGAGGATAAATGATCAATGTATACGTGTATAGTAAGCTTTGTAAAGTCCTTTAAAGAAACACATGCACAAGGACTTAGAACTAGAAAAGATCAAGAATGTTAGGTTGATCTTTCTGGATAAAACTGATGTATAGCTATTAGGAAACTTATGTTCGTAAAGACACTCTGTCTATTCGAAAAGTCAATATGGATGGCAGAATCAACCACTGGTCATAGGGTCAAAAGGATCGCAGAGCTGCTGCACCTATGGTAAAGCTCACCTCAGTTTGCAAAACATTTAACAATGAAGTAAAGTGAACAAAATTATAAAGTCAAGCAAAGCTCGTAAGACAAGAACTGAAAGCCGAATGCTCTATGGAATCGCAAAGTAAAAGTCGAGGTGTAAAAACAACTCTGAGATTGTACAGTAAAGATCGTAAAACTACATGCAGAGTCTATGTTTCTGACATAAAGATCACCTCATTTCTCAAAGCATGGATCTGACCTTAAGATGACAAAAGTAAGAGCTGAGCAAGTCAAAGACTGCTGAACAGTGACTGAACGTAGAGTGATTTAGACAATCACTAAAGAAACTCAACGATCGTTTAGAGAAAACAAGATTGTTAAAACAACTGATCAGAATCGTAGAGCAGCTGAAGAGCAATCAAAGCAAAGGAAAGGATACAAAATCGTAAAGTTTACCATAAAGATGAGAGGACAACAACAAGCTCAGATGTGAATCATGAAGAGAGTTGAAAGCTAAGCAAGTGAAGGTTAATTCGAAGGTATTCTGCCTGGTCATAAAGGACAAAGAAATTCGCAGAGTCATTAAAAGATCGTAGAACAACAGCTTGCTTCGTAAAGAATCAAAAAGACAACAAGATCGTAAGGTTGTCTCTAACAAAGTAGAGTTATCAAGTATGTCCAAGATTCTTAATACACTCAGTCATAGAGCAGACAGTTGAGCAAATCATAGAGCTTAACTCTACAATTTTTACTACTCTACCGAGACATCAAGATCGTAGAATAAAGTCAGATCTGACAAAGAATCAGACAGAGGAACGTTGGAACTCAGAAGATCTCAAAGAGTTCAGTTATGTATCCTTAATGTATATCAAAGATGTGTCTAACGGCTAGATTGCAGAAAGCGACCTGTCAAGTGAATAAGTAAAGCTGCAGGATGATGTGACAGGTCATGGGCCAGAAAAAGTACGCTGACACAAAGCACCAGGAAGTCAACATCAAGGATATCAAAATATCTTCACATTAAATGCTTCCAACGGACACTTTTCAACGGGAAAAATTAACAACAGACTATAAAAGAGCACTAGTTCAAACAATCAAAGTTATTGGAGAGATGGTGGATTGACACAAAAAACGTGGAGTGAAATGCCAAGAGAGAATATGCAAAAGCTCACTCTACGATCCATCAAGAACACTACATGCTGAAAGGATGAAGAAGTAGAGGAGATTAACTCTACTACACAAACAGTGTTCAGAGCTGCTAAGCACAAGAAGAAAAGGAGCATCAACACCAAATTAACATCAATCATGAGAAGCTACTATGTACCAAAAGGAATGAGTCTTACAGTCATCTTGGTAGTACATCATGAGCAGTTGTCAAGTACCAAAGATAAGAAGGAGTTGAATTGCCAAGCTAAGCAGCATAATAGATGATCGAAGAGATGTTGAGTATCTAAAGACGCTGAGCACCATTGCAACACTCAACTACATCTCAAGGACGATCATATCAAGCTTCTGAGTATCTGACGACAAAAGAGCTTAAACGACAACTCAGCAACACCTCCAACAAACATCAACGACATACGAATTAGGGTCGGTGGATCCTTGTCCGAGGGACTAAACATCAACAACATACAAAGGGTATTAGATACCATGGCGATTGACTTTAGTGCAAGTGGGAGATTGAAAGTAGTATGCACACAAGCCAATCATATTTGATATGATATAGCATATACTTTGTAAACTTATTCGGTTATTAATAAAAGAATTAATTTATTAAAGGCATTTTTATTATTTACATGATGTTGTTATATTAAGTGTGATAAACCCATAGTTTTGAGAAATACTTTTAGAATCATGATGATGATCATGCTAATAAGATATAAATTTAAGATTGCTCACAAACTAAAATTGTCCTAATCGTTGGATTACTAAAAAAGGGATTAGTGAATCCGGATAGATTGGTACATACTTTGCTTGATCTTAGGAAGATGATGATTGATCTTATAATTATTTGTGTGGAGACACTAAAGTAAGTATGTAGGTGCTTATTAGAGAATAAGTTCACTGAACGTGACTCGCTAAAGGAATACCTAATGGAGTTTTACTTGCCTATTAGTAGGAATTCCTTAAGTGATAGTAGTACAAGTTATCCTTAGACTTGAGATCATCATAGTATTTTGTGTATGATGAGTTATACTTTGACATGTCTCTTAAGACCTTTAGGGTATATCAAAGGGTATGATTGGGTATAATAAGTTGTACATGGAGATAGGTGAATGGTCAACAAAGAATCTACCACTTCTAGTAAAAGGAGAGAATGTCCTATGTGATTCGATAAATGATAACTCAGAAGTCTTTGGCCAAAGTAGAATGAAATTAGAAAGGTGTTTCTAATTTGCATTAATCAGAGTTGTGCATTTGAGAATCGAAATACATATAATCAAATAAAATAAGACTTGACTGTAATTCCATATCTTATATTTGATTGAGACATTGTATGGTAGAATGATTGAATTGTACGGTAACTATTCACTAAAAAGTTCTTTTATGATTAATCTTAAAATCTTTATTATCTGAATAGTCGTTGATCGCTAAGGGGGCTTACCCTTATTGTAGAATAAATATTATTTATTTAAATGAATTAAATAGTTTAATTTATTTATTTAAATAAGATTAGAATTGTTCTAATTTATTTATTCACAACCGGTTTAATATGAACAACCTAAAAGGTCACACCGCAAAAGGAAAACATTTATTTAAGAGGTAAATGGCATAATCGTAATAATAAGTTAAGTATATTTAATTTAATCTATGGTGATAGAATAAATTAATTAGCTTAATATTTATTATTTAATATTTTGAAAATATTAAATATAAATTAATAAGGGAGTCTTATTATTATTATTACTATTATTATTATGTAATTATTAAAAGGGTTTGGAAATTAATTAATAAAAGTACTCTCATAAATTCCTAATTGGATTAGGAGTTTAATTAATTAAAAGAGTTTAATTAAAATAAAACTCTATTCCTAAACAGTTTTGGAGGGTTGCCTATATCTATAAATAAGAGGAGTCTTATTATGGACTGGGGTAGACACACTTTCAATAGTTGGGAGAGTACTTATAATTTCTATAGAGATAGAAACTAGGGTTTTGTCAACACCCATCTTCTTAAATACAAATTATTTCTTGGTGGATCACCTCTAGAGGCCAAACACTTGGGTGGCTAACGTTGATCAAAGGAAAAAATCTAATTGGTGAATTTCAAGGAGAACGAGAAAAGATTTGGAGCAGAACTTGTACCTGAGGAAGCACGGTTCTACGAAAGTATAACTTTTATTCTCTATCTCTTTCGTTTAATTGATAATTGCGCATAAGGAAAGATCATGGTGATGGTTTGTATAAAATTTAGAAATCTGATTTTATTAAGCTTCTGCTATATTTGTGTAATTTGATTACATACTCGCGTTATATACAAACGTAACAGTGATATCAAGAGCTAAACTTTATGTGAATTATTAATTGTTTTGATTCCGTATATGCATGGGTATGTGTTTAGAACAATTTATTGGGCATAATTGTTGGTAAAAAATCTTGTTTTTGGGTGAAAAATTCGAAATTCGCGAATTTAAAAAATCTGGAAAACCGATTTTGCCCAGCAGCGCTGCAGCACCGACCTAAAGCACAAAACCAGCACCGCTGTAATGCCCATGAATTTTTAAGCGTCATTAGTAATTAAATATATAATTTAATTTATAGTGAGATAGTTTGAGTGCTTATTTAAACCTTTGTGTGCATTGGTAGACTACGTGACTAGGTGATTAATTGAGTTAAATTGATTAAAGGGAGTCACTAATAGTATAGTTAAATTAGTGATCAAGCCCTAAGGTTTAATATCAATAAAATTAATAAAGTATTTACTAATTAAATAGTCAATTAAATTGAATATAGCTAGTGAATTAAACTAAGTAAATTAATTAATAAAAGTATTAATTAATGAAAATATTGTCAAATTGAATAATAAAATTTAATAGTCCAATTAGTAATCAATTACTAATTGACTAACTTATTTAATTAATGGACTAAGACCAATCATTTATTTGACCATGGATGTAGTAGTTAATAGTGTGACAAATTAATTAATCAATCATTGGGTTGAATTAAATGATCCAATATTACATAAATAGATTTGATTTTACTAGCCCAATCATTTAATTTTAAAGCCCAATGTGTATTTAATGTGTAGTCCAAAACCTAGCCACTTGGTAAATGAAATGTGTAACATTAATTTATTAATTGTAACATGATGGGACATCAATTTGAGACTCCAATTTGGGACAAAAGCTCCATCAGCCGTGCATGAGGAGAGAGAGTGAGAATGGTTTTCAAAAATTTAAATAAAGTAACTTGTAGCTTGGGTGGGAGGTTGTGCAAGTATAGGATTTGATGGGTTAAGCCTATAATGTCACATTGTCACCCTGCATCAAGCCTACAGACTAGCTTAATGATGGTAAAATGTATACTTACATTTTCTATATGTAATATTATTGTAAGTATACCTCCTTTGGTTAGTCATTTGAGAGAGAACACTTGCATTTTATTTCTTTCATCTCCTAAGAGAGTTGAGAGCATTTGAGAGCAAAAATATTTTGAGTCACTAAGTTAGTGAAGGAGTTCTAGCTAGTTCATGTCCTCTTTCACAACATACTTTAGAAAGAAGAGGAGAATAACCATTAAATTTAGGTATAAATCTTCATTCTTTCAAACCCTAGTTGTCTTGTTGATATTATATGGCTAACATTTATTAGTAGTAGTCACTTATTGTGTTGGGGGTTTTAATGCTTATTGGTTGGTTTTTGTGGAAGAAATGGAGTATTTATAGATCTAGGTTTTATCTTGTTAGATCTATATTGTTTCAAGAGCATGCTTAACAAATATGGTTTTAAATCTAAGTAATAAGATATAATGATCTTGTATGTTTTATTGATACCATGTTTAAGTTCAAGATGCTTGAGGCATGTTTTGGTGGATTTTGTATGCTAAAACATAGGTGTAACATTGTTTATTTAAATACAATATTTATTGATGAAAAGTATTGATTTAAATCATGGGTATTTGATTTTTAATGTTATTTATTGTCGTTAAGTTATAGGTAATTAATTAGGAATTTATTGGGGAGTTTAAAGCTTGCTTGAGGGTATAAATATTCATTTAAGATGTTAAATACCGAACCAAGAACACACTGCACAAAAATTTTGGAACAAGGCCTGGCACGCCGGGGGAAATTTTTGGGGCGCCTGGCGACCGTCAAAACAGTGCCATTGTGGCCCGTGCCGGTGGCTTGCGCGCGTCATACGCGGGGGGGGGGGGGGGGGGGGGGGGGGGGGGGGGGGGGGGCAGTTTTTCCCCGCGGATATTACGATAATGTCGTCCGTCCGGTTTTCGTCCTAATTACAAAAATGCCATCCAGAGTTATTTTATTAAATTAAATGTTTAAAAATTGATTATAAATTTTATAAAAATAGTAAACATACAAAATTAAATTTTGGGCATTTAATATTATATTTTCCAAACATAATAAATTAATTAATTATGGTTTAATTACTATTAAATAATGATTAAGGATAAATAAGATTATTAATTTGATTATTCATTATTTGACTAACTAAATAATAAATAAACCTAATTAGTTATTATTTATTTATTAAATAATAACTAAAGATAATTCTTACTTACTGTTTAATTATTTATTTTTTTTGATTAACTTTAAATAAATAATAAACCCTAATTAGTTATTATTTATTATTAAATAATAACTAACGATAATTATTACTTATTATTAGTGAAGGTTAAGTAGAAATTTAATGAAATTAGAATTAATTATTTGATTAATATTAAATAATAAGCAAAGGTAATAAATAATTAATTATTATTTAATCTTATATAATAATTAAAGACAATTAAGATTAGTGATTTGATTATTTATTATTTAATTAATAATTAAATAATAAGTAAACCTAATTTGTTATTATATAGATAATAACTAAAGATAATTAATTGATTTCTATTTAATTAATATTAAATGGTAATCAAATGAGAAATAAGCTAGTTAAAATAAGAAGAGTTTAATAACTCCTTAATTAAGTAAGTAAACTCAATTGTTTAAAAGCTTAAAAAGTGTTTAACCCTTTGGAAAAATATTCTTAAGTTAATCTATCATTAACCTAAGTTTGATTGGGGTTAAGGATAGTATTTTGTGCTATGTGCATTATGTGATTAACTTATGTGGTAGATAAGTTCCTTAGTGAACGTATAGGCGTACAACTACGCAGTGCTAATTGATAGATCGACTTTATCAATGTTAGGTCCTTCAAGGCCAAATAGTTAAAGCTAGAATTATTTGTAGCTAAGCAGACATGCAAGTTTCCTATCCTTACTCATATTTTATTGAGCAAATTCCTTAAACCCTACTCAATTTATATTCGAGCAGGATATTATTGTATTGCAAGTTATTTATTTAAGCTTGAACCTTATTTCCAAGCATGCTTTAGGTGGTTTAATTACTTTACAATTATTTCACATCGATTTTTATTGATACTCGCACTTGGTGCACTTGAGTTTGTATAGTCTTGGACCCGTACATTATTTAAAGTTCTATAATTAATGAACTGTTTCAGATTGAGTCTGAACCCTTGTTCGGTCAGACAATTGCATGAAATTTTTATAAAAGCTATCCAAGCCAATTGATGGTATGGATTCTTAGACTGAAGTGAACACCCCTTTTATTATAGGGGAGTACCCCACGTATCTAATATAAGATACAAACAGTGGAGTTGAATGTTATGCATATACATAGCGTACGCGAGGCTGATCCCCTCAAGTACATATTCTGTAGCCTACTAAACCAAATGGTCAATTAGCTATTGGTTCTATTGGAGGTTTATTGTTCAAAGTCTACTTGACTATCATTTATTCTAAAAGCAATTATTATCCTTGCTTCCAATAGTCATATTGTTGAATTCCTTTATATATATATATTCCGTTAATCATGATATATCCTTTATTGTTGTATTTAAACTTGCTGAGCAAACTAGTTGCTCACCCTTGCTATATCATGACTTTTTTTGCAGTTAAACCCGAGATTTCAGGAAGGGCAAGGGTAAAGAAAAGATGAAATAATAGACTTCAAGTAGCTGACTTTGTTTCATGTTTAGTTTAATTTATTGTTAATGTAATTTGAACCCTAATGATTATTCTAGGGTATGATTATATGGTTGTATTAAGGTTTTCGAATCTTGGGACTAGTAACACCCTTTTGGATGAACGACATACATTTATTTTATTACGCATTTAGTTATTGTATGTTATTTAAATGGTGAATGTTTGTATTGGATCGTGATAACCGGATCCGGGTGTTTGAGACCCGAATTTGGGGGCGTCACAGGTTAGTATCAAAGCAGTAGGTTATAAACTTTAGGATCGTGAAACCTAGGTTATAACCTTAGTATTAAACTCGTATTGAGTACGCTAGGATGTGAATCGGGGAGATTCATTTGATGGTCATGTCTGGAGGTGGATTGTAGAAATCCATCGAGCCGAGTTGTACATGATAAAATATCATTTTATTTTATCAATGAATATATTTTATTGTGATACTAACATCTGGCTATTTGTTTATTTCTATTTGTGGCTGTAGGGTGCCTGAGATAGGAGAGTCCAGTCATGCTGGAGAGGTGGAGTTCACAGACATTCATGTGGACACAGGGCGTTTAGTAGAGGTGAAGCCGAGTGAGCTAGAGATAATGGACACTAAGGATGAGTCTGAGGTCAAGTATGGTTCTGAGGAGGAGCCGGTTACTGGAGGAGTGCTGAGGCAGTTAAGTGATGATGGGGAGGATGAGGATCCTGAGGAGGATCCAGCGATGGAGGATGATGAGCCACCTGAGTATGCAGATGACATGGGCACTACTGCTAGTGACATCATCGAAGAGCTGACAAATAAGAATGAGGAGATCGAAAATCGAGTAGCCCATTTAGAGGAGCATAACCAGACACATCAAGTCATGGAAGACCAGTATAAGGAGTTAGCGTATCAGCTGGAGAATGAGCTGGGAGTGCTAAAGGTACAACTACAGGGGTATGAGACCTCAGCACAGCAGATCAGACCACTACTACATCAGTTGATGGCCAGGAATGCCGAGTTGAGAGAGAAGTTAGAGCAGGAAGAAGTGGAGTTAGCCGAGCTGAGAGTCAAACATGAGACTACGAGGTTTGAGTTTGATTTAGAGATCGCTGAAAGGATCGGGTTGTGGATGCCTGGGTCCGAGCAGCGAGGAGGGTTGACCAGCTAGAGGCAGAGTTGCAGGCAAGAGAGGTTAGGATAGAGACTTTGGGGTTGGCTTTGGATTCAGCCTATATGATGAAAGTAATATGCACACAAGCCAATCATATTTGATATGATGTAGCATATACTTTGTAATCTTATTCGGTTATTAAAGGCATTTTACTTTATCTACATTGTGCTGTTATATTAAATGTGATAAACCCATAGTTTTGAGCAATGCTTATAGAATCATGATGGTGATCATGCTAATGAGATCTAAATTCTAGATAGCTTACAAACTAAAATCGTTCCTAATCGTTGGATTACTAAAAAGGGGATTAGTGAATCCGGATAGATTAGCACATACATTGCTTGCTCTTAGGAAGAGGATGATTGATCTCATAATCATTTGTGTGGAGACACTAAAGCAAGTATGTAGGTGCTTATTGGAGAATAAGTTCACTGAATGTGGCTCGCTAAGGAATACCTAATAGGGTTTTACTCACATGTCAATAGGAATTCCTCTAGTGATAGTAGTATAAGTGATCATTGGACTTGAGATCATCATAGTATCTTGTGTATGATGAGTGATACTTTGACATGTCCCTTAAGACCTTTAGGGTATATCAAAGGGTATGATTGGGTATAATGAGTTGTACATGAAGATAGGTGAATGATCAACAAAGAATCTACCACGTCTAGTAAAAGGTGTGAATGTCCTATGTGATTCGATAAATGAATACTCAGTAGTCCTTGGCCAAGGCAGAATGAATTTAGAAAGGAGTTTTTAATTTGCATTAATTAGAGTTGTGCATTTGAGAATCGAAATACATATAAGTAAATAAAATAAGACTTGACAGTAATTCCATGTCTTATATTTAATTGGGACATTGTATGGTAGAAGGATTGAATTGTACGGTAACTATTCACTGAAAGGTTCTTTTGTGATTAATGTTGAAATCTATATTATCTAGAAAGTCGTTGATCGCTAAGGGGGCTTACCCTTATTGTAGAATAAATATTATTTATTTAAATGAATTAAATAGTTTAATTTATTTATTTAAATAAGATTAAAATTATTCTAATTGATTTATTCACAACCGGTTTAATATGGAGAATCTAAAGGGTCACACCGCAAAAGGAAAATATTTATTTAAGAAGTAAATGGCATAATTATAATAATAAGTTATGTATATTTAATTAATCTATGGAGACAGAATAAATTAAATAGCTTAATATTTGTTATTTAATATTTAAAAAATATTAAATATAAATTAATAAGAGGAGTCTTATTATTATTATTACTATTACTATTATTTAATTCATAATAAGGATTGAGAATTAATTAATAGAAGTATTCTCACATGAATTCCTAATTGGATTAGGAGTTTAATTTAATTAAAGGAGTTTAATTATAATAGAAACTCTCCTAAATAGTTTAGGGAAGGGTTTTCGTACATCTATAAATAAGAGAAGTCTTATCATAGATTAGGGTTACACACTCTTGCATAAGAATTGTGGAGAGTACTTACAATTTTTATAGAGATAGAAACTAGGGTTTTGCCAGCACCCATCTTCTTGAATAGATATTATTCCTTGGTGGATCACCTTTAGAGGCCAAACACTTGAGTGGCTAACGTTGATCAAAGGAAGGAATTTAATCGGTGGAATTCAAGGAGAACGCGAAGGAATTGGAGGTGAACTTGTACCTGAGGAAGCTAGAATTCTACCAGGGTATAATTCTTATTCTCCATCTCTTTCGTTTAATTAATAATTGTTCATAAAGAAAGATCATGGTGATGGTTTGTATAAAATTTTAAAATCTGATTTTATCGCGCTTCCCCTTTATTTATGTAATTTGATTGCATGTTCGCGTTATACAAACCTAACATACGAGTCAGAGGGCTGGAGAGAGGAGGACTCATATGGAGGTAGGAGAGACCAGTCGCTTTGTTCGTCACCGAGTTCTGGATGGAGTATTTCTACAGGAGCAGCAGGCGCGTGATTAGGCGCCAAGTAGTCGGCAGGTTAGCTCGACAGGAGCTCAGAGATTGCAGTTCGCCGCAGTAGGCGGTGATGTTTTATTTTTAGCATTTACGTTTCTATAGGTCCCACTTTTTGTTCATAGTAGGGACAATTTTATGTGTAATCCTTATGCATGTTATACACACAGGATAGCAGTTAACCCCAACTTTTACTTTTGTTAGGGGTAGATTGTAGTAAATCCTCACTTTTGTTCATTGGAGGATAGTTGGCATTCGACAGATTATGCCACTAAACGATGTGTACATCTCACACAAGTCTTGATTTAGGGAGACTTTTAATTGTTTCATTAGTAGTTTCAAATTACTAAAGAAAGAGGTGATTAGGAGTCATATTACTTCATTCTAGTTTGATTAGCTTCAAAAGGAGCAATATCATCAATATCGCCTTCAAAATCATGTGTACATCTCACACAAGTCTTGATTTAAGGAGACCTTTTATTGTTTTATTAGTAGTTCAAATTCCCAAAGAAAGAGGTGATTAGGACTTCTATTACTTCGTTCTAGTTTGATTAGCTTCAAAAGGAGCAATATCATCAATATCGCGTTCAAAACGATGTGTACGTCTCACACAAGTCTTGATTTAGGGAGACCTTCTTATTGGTTCATTAGTTCTTTTAAATTGTAAAAGAAAGAGGTGATTAGGAGTCATATTACTTCGTTCTAGTTTAATTAGCTTCTAAAGGAGAAATCCCATCACTATCGTGTTAAGAACGATGTGTACATCTAATACAAGTCTTGATTTAGGGAGACCTTCTTATTATTTCATTAGATCTTTTAAATTGAAAAAGAAAGAGGTGATTAGGAGTCCTATTACTTCGTTCTAGTTTAATTAGCATCTAAAGGAGCAATCCCATCACTATTGCGTTAAAAACGATGTGTACATCTAATACAAGTCTTTATTTAGGGAGACATTCTTTCTTATAGTTTCATTCGTTTAATCAAATTGCCAAAGATAGAGGCGACTAGGTGTCCTATTGCTTCGTTCTAGTTTGATTAGCTTCAGAAGGAGCAATATCATCAATATCACATTCTAAACGATGGGTACATCTCACACAAGTCTTGATTTAGGGAGACTTTTAATTGTTTCATTAGTAGTTTCAAATTACTAAAGAAAGAGGTGATTAGGAGTCATATTTCTTCATTCTAGTTTGATTAGCTTCAAAAGGAGCAATATCATCAATATCGCCTTTAAAACCATGTGTATATCTCACACAAGTCTTGATTTAAGGAGACTTTTTATTGTTTTATTAGTAGTTCAAATTCCCAAAGAAAGAGGTGATTAGGACTTCTATTACTTCGTTCTAGTTTGATTAGCTTCAAAAGGAGCAATATCATCAATATCGCGTTCAAAACGATGTGTACGTCTCACACAAGTCTTGATTTAGGGAGACCTTCTTATTGGTTCATTAGTTCTTTTAAATTGTAAAAGAAAGAGGTGATTAGGACTTCTATTACTTCGTATTAGTTTGATTAGCCTCAAAAGGAGCAATATCATCAATATTGCGTTCAAAACGATGTGTACGACTCACACAAGTCTTGATTTAGGGAGACCTTATTGGTTCATTAGTTCTTTTAAATTGTAAAAGAAAGAGGTGATTAGGAGTCATATTACTTCGTTCTAGTTTAATTAGCTTCTAAAGGAGCAATCCCATCACTATCGTGTTAAAAACGATGTGTACATCTAATACAAGTCTTGATTTAGGGAGACCTTCTTTCTTATAGTTTCATTAGTTTCCTCAAATTGCCAAAGAAAGAGGCGACTAGGTGTCCTATTGCTTCGTTCTAGTTTGATTAGCTTCAAATGGAGTAATATCATCAATATCGCATTCTAAACGATGTGTACATCTCACACAAGTCTTGATTTAGGAAGACTTTTAATTGTTTCATTAGTAGTTTCAAATTACTAAAGAAAGAGGTGATTAGGAGTCATATTACTTCATTCTAGTTTGATTAGCTTCAAAAGGAGCAATATCATCAATATCGCCTTCAAAACTATGTGTACATCACACACAAGTCCTGATTTAAGGAGACCTTTTATTGTTTTATTAGTAGTTCAAATTGCCAAAGAAAGAGGTGATTAGGACTTCTATTACTTCGTTCTAGTTTGATTAGCTTCAAAAGGAGGAATATCATCAATATCGTGTTCAAAACGATGTGTACGTCTCACACAAGTTTTGATTTAGGGAGACCTTCTTATTGGTTCATTAGTTCTTTTAAATTGTAAAAGAAAGAGGTGATTAGGACTTCTATTACTTCGTTCTAGTTTGATTAGCTTCAAAAGGAGCAATATCATCAATATCGCGTTCAAAACGATGTGTACGTCTCACACAAGTCTTGATTTAGGGAGACCTTCTTATTGGTTCATTAGTTCTTTTAAATTGTAAAAGAAAGAGGTGATTAGGAGTCATATTACTTCGTTCTAGTTTAATTAGCTTCTAAAGGAGAAATCCCATCACTATCGTGTTAAGAACGATGTGTACATCTAATACAAGTCTTGATTTAGGGAGACCTTTTTATTGTTTCATTAGATCTTTTAAATTGTAAAAGAAAGAGGTGATTAGGAGTCCTATTACTTCGTTCTAGTTTAATTTGCATCTAAAGGAGCAATCCCATCACTATCGCGTTAAAAACGATATGTACATCTAATACACGTCTTTGATTTAGGGAGACCTTCTTTCTTATAGTTTCATTAGTTTCTCAAATTGCCAAAGAAAGAGGCGACTAGGTGTCCTATTGATTGGTTCTAGTGTCATTAGCTTCAAAAGGAGCAATATCATCAATATCGCATTCAAAACGATGTGTACATCTCACACAAGTCTTGATTTAGGAAGACTTTTTATTGTTTCATTAGTAGCTTCAAATTTCCAAAGAAAGAGGTGATTAGGAGTCATATTACTTCATTCTAGTTTGATTAGCTTCAAAAGGAGCAATATCATCAATATCGCGTTCAAACCATTTGTACATCTCACACAAGTCTTGAATTAAGGAGACCTTTTATTGTTTTATTAGTATTTCAAATTCCAAAAGAAAGAGGTGTTTAGGACTTCTATTACTTAGTTCTAGTTTGATTCGCTTCAAAAGGAGCAATATCATCAATATCGCGTTCAAAACAATGTGTACGTCTCACAGAAGTCTTGATTTAGGGAGACCTTCTTATTGGTTCATTGGTTCTTTTAAATTGTAAAAGAAAGAGGTGATTAGGACTTCTATTACTTCGTATTAGTTTGATTAGCTTCAAAAGGAGCAATATCATCAATATCACGTTTAAAACGATGTGTACGTCTCACACAAGTCTTGATTTAGGGAGACCTTCTTATTGGTTTATTAGTTCTTTTAAATTGTAAAAGAAAGAGGTGATTAGGAGTCATATTACTTCGTTCTAGTTTAATTAGCTTCTAAAGGAGCAATCTCATCACTATCGCGTTAAAAACGATGTGTACATCTAATACAAGTCTTGATTTAGGGAGACCTTCTTTCTTATAGTTTCATTAGTTTCCTCAAATTGCCAAAGAAAGAGGCGACTAGGTGTCCTATTGCTTCGTTCTAGTTTGATTAGCTTCAAAAGGAGCAATATCATCAAATATCGCGTTCAAAACGATGTGTACGTCTCACACAAGTCTTGATTTAGGGAGCCCTTCTTATTGGTTCATTAGTTCTTTTAAATTGTAAAAGAAAGAGGTGATTAGGAGTCATATTACTTCGTTCTAGTTTAATTAGCTTCTAAAGGAGAAATCCCATTACTATCGTGTTAAAAACGATGTGTACATCTAATACAAGTCTTGATTTAGGGAGGCCTTTTTATTGTTTCATTAGATCTTTTAAATTGTAAAAGAAAGAGGTGATTAGGAGTCCTATTACTTCGTTCTAGTTTAATTTGCATCTAAAGGAGCAATCCCATCACTATCGCGTTAAAAACGATATGTACATCTAATACAAGTCTTGATTTAGGGAGACCTTCTTTCTTATAGTTTCATTAGTTTCTCAAATTGCCAAAGAAAGAGGCGACTAGGTGTCCTATTGATTGGTTCTAGTGTCATTAGCTTCAAAAGGAGCAATATCATCAATATCGCATTCAAAACGACGTGTACATCTCACACAAGTCTTGATTTAGGGAGACTTTTTATTGTTTCATTAGTAGCTTCAAATTTCCAAAGAAAGAGGTGATTAGGAGTCATATTACTTCATTCTAGTTTGATTAGCTTCAAAAGGAGCAATATCATCAATATCGCGTTCAAACCATTTGTACATCTCACACAAGTCTTGAATTAAGGAGACCTTTTATTGTTTTATTAGTATTTCAAATTCCAAAAGAAAGAGGTGTTTAGGACTTCTATTACTTAGTTCTAGTTTGATTAGCTTCAAAAGGAGCAATATCATCAATATCGCGTTCAAAACAATGTGTACGTCTCACAGAAGTCTTGATTTAGGGAGACCTTCTTATTGGTTCATTAGTTCTTTTAAATTGTAAAAGAAAGAGGTGATTAGGACTTCTATTACTTCGTATTAGTTTGATTAGCTTCAAAAGGAGCAATATCATCAATATCGCGTTCAAAACGATGTGTACGTCTCACACAAGTCTTGATTTAGGGAGACCTTCTTATTGGTTCATTAGTTCTTTTAAATTGTAAAAGAAAGAGGTGATTAGGAGTCATATTACTTCGTTCTAGTTTAATTAGCTTCTAAAGGAGCAATCCCATCACTATCGCGTTAAAAACGATGTGTACATCTAATACAAGTCTTGATTTAGGGAGACCTTCTTTCTTATAGTTTCATTAGTTTCCTCAAATTGCCAAAGAAAGAGGCGACTAGGTGTCCTATTGCTTCGTTCTAGTTTGATTAGCTTCAAAAGGAGCAATATCATCAATATCGCATTCTAAACGATGTGTACATCTCACACAAGTCTTGATTTAGGGAGACTTTTTATTGTTTCATTAGTAGCTTCAAATTACTAAAGAAAGAGGTGATTAGGAGTCATATTACTTCATTCTAGTTTGATTAGCTTCAAAAGGAGCAATATCATCAATATCGCGTTCAAAACCATGTGTACATCTCACACAAGTCTTGATTTAAGGAGACCTTTTATTGTTTTATTAGTAGTTCAAATTCCCAAAGAAAGAGGTGATTAGGACTTCTATTACTTCGTTCAAGTTTGATTAGCTTCAAAAGGAGCAATATCATCAATATCGCGTTCAAAACGATGTGTACGTCTCACACAAGTCTTGATTTAGGGAGACCTTCTTATTGGTTCATTAGTTATTTTCAATTGTAAAAGAAAGAGGTGATTAGGAGTCATATTACTTTGTTCTAGTTTAATTAGCTTCTAAAGGAGAAATCCCATCACTATCGTGTTAAGAACGATGTGTACATCTAATACAAGTCTTGACTTAGGGAGACCTTCTTTCTTATAGTTTCATTAGTTTCCTCAAATTGCCAAAGAAAGAGGCGACTAGGTGTCCTATTGATTCGTTCTAGTTTGATTAGCTTCAAAAGGAGCAATATCATCAATATCGCATTCAAAACGATGTGTACATCTCACACAAGTCTTGTTTAGGGAGACTTTTTATTGTTTCATTAGTAGCTTCAAATTTCCAAAGAAAGAGGTGATTAGGAGTCATATTACTTCATTCTAGTTTGATTAGCTTCAAAAAAAGCAATATCATCAATATCGCGTCAAAACCATTTGTACATATCACACAAGTCTTGATTTAAGGAGACCTTTTATTGTTTTATTAGTAGTTCAAATTCCAAAAGAAAGAGGTGTTTAGGACTTGTATTACTTCGTTCTAGTTTGATTAGCTTCAAAAGAAGCAATATCATCAATATCGCGTTCAAAACAATGTGTACGTCTCACACAAGTCTTGATTTAGGGAGACCTTCTTATTGGTTCATTAGTTCTTCTAAATTGTAAAAGAAAGAGGTGATTAGGACTTCTATTACTTCGTATTAGTTTGATTAGCTTCAAAAGGAGCAATATCATCAATATCGCGTTCAAAACGATGTGTACGTCTCACACAAGTCTTAATTTAGGGAGACCTTCTTATTGGTTCATTAGTTCTTTTAAATTGTAAAAGAAAGAGGTGATTAGGAGTCATATTACTTCGTTCTAGTTTAATTAGCTTCTAAAGGAGCAATCCCATCACTATCGCGTTAAAAACGATGTGTACATCTAATACAAGTCTTGATTTAGGGAGACCTTCATTCTTATAGTTTCATTAGTTTCCTCAAATTGCCAAAGAAAGAGGCGACTGGGTGTCCTATTGCTTTGTTCTAGTTTGATTAGCTTCAAAAGGAGCAATATCATCAATATCGCATTCTAAACGATGTGTACATCTCACACAAGTTTTGATTTAGGGAGACTTTTAATTGTTTCATTAGTAGCTTCAAATTACTAAAGAAAGAGGTGATTAGGAGTCATATTACTTCATTCTAGTTTGATTATCTTCAAAAGGAGCAATATCATCAATATCGCCTTCAAAACCATGTGTACATCTCACACAAGTCTTGATTTAAGGAGACCTTTTATTGTTTTATTGGTAGTTCAAATTCCCAAAGAAAGAGGTGATTAGGACTTCTATTACTTCGTTCAAGTTTGATTAGCTTCAAAAGGAGCAATATCATCAATATCGCGTTCAAAACAATGTGTACGTCTCACAGAAGTTTTGATTTAGGGAGACCTTTTTATTGGTTCATTAGTTCTTTTAAATTGTAAAAGAAAGAGGTGATTAGGACTTCTATTACTTCGTATTAGTTTGATTAGCTTCAAAAGGAGCAATATCATCAATATCGCGTTCAAAACGATGTGTACGTCTCACACAAGTTTTGATTTAGGGAGACCTTCTTATTGGTTCACTAGTTCTTTTAAATTGTAAAAGAAAGAGGTGATTAGGAGTCATATTACTTCGTTCTAGTTTACTTAGCTTCTAAAGGAGCAATCTCATCACTATCGCGTTAAAAACGATGTGTACATCTAATACAAGTCTTGATTTAGGGAGACCTTCTTTCTTATAGTTTCATTAGTTTCCTCAAATTACCAAAGAAAGAGGCGACTAGGTGTCCTATTGCTTCGTTCTAGTTTGATTAGCTTCAAAAAGAGCAATATCATCAATATCTAAACGATGTGTACATCTCACAGAAGTCATGATTTAGGGAGACTTTTAATTGTTTCATTAGTAGTTTCAAATTACTAAAGAAAGAGGTGATTAGGAGTCATATTACTTCATTCTAGTTTGATTAGCTTCAAAAGTAGCAATATCATCAATATCGCCTTCAAAACCATGTGTACATCTCACACAAGTCTTGATTTAAGGAGACCTTTTATTGTTTTATTGGTAGTTCAAATTCCCAAAGAAAAAGGTGATTAGGACTTCTATTACTTCGTTCAAGTTTGATTAGCTTCAAAAGGAGCAATATCATCAATATCGCGTTCAAAACAATGTGTACGTCTCACATTAGTTTTGATTTAGGGAGACCTTCTTATTGGTTCATTAGTTCTTTTAAATTGTAAAAGAAAGAGGTGATTAGGACTTCTATTACTTCGTATTAGTTTGATTAGCTTCAAAAGGAGCAATATCATCAATATCGCGTTGAAAACGATGTGTACGTCTCACACAAGTTTTGATTTAGGGAGACCTTCTTATTGGTTCAGTAGTTCTTTTAAATTGTAAAAGAAAGAGGTGATTAGGAGTCATATTACTTCGTTGTAGTTTACTTAGCTTCTAAAGGAGCAATCTCATCACTATCGCGTTAAAAACGATGTGTACATCTAATACAAGTCTTGATTTAGGGAGACCTTCTTTCTTATAGTTTCATTAGTTTCCTCAAATTACCAAAGAAAGAGGCGACTAGGTGTCCTATTGCTTCGTTCTAGTTTGATTAGCTTCAAAAAGAGCAATATCATCAATATCTAAACGATGTGTACATCTCACAGAAGTCATGATTTAGTGACACTTTTAATTGTTTCATTAGTAGTTTCAAATTACTAAAGAAAGAGGTGATTAGGAGTCATATTACTTCATTCTAGTTTGATTAGCTTCAAAAGGAGCAATATCATCAATATCGCCTTCAAAACCATGTGTACATCTCACACAAGTCTTGATTTAAGGAGAACTTTTATTGTTTTATTGGTAGTTCAAATTCCCAAAGAATGAGGTGATTAGGACTTCTATTACTTCGTTCAAGTTTAATTAGCTTCAAAAGGAGCAATATCATCAATATCGCGTTCAAAACGATGTGTACGTCTCACACAAGTCTTGATTTTAGGGAGAGACCTTCTTATTGTTTCATTAGTTCTTTTAAATTGTAAAAGAAAGGGGTGATTAGGAGTCATATTACATCGTTCTAGTTTAATTTGCAATCTAAAGGAGCAATATCATCAATATCGAGTTAAAAACGATGTGTACGTCTCACACAAGTCTTGATTTAGGGAGACCTTCTTTCTTATGGTTTCATTAGTTTCCTCAAATTGCCAAAGAAAGAGGCGACTAGGTGTCCTATTGATTCGTTCTAGTTTGATTAGCTTCAAAAGGAGCAATATCATCAATATCGCATTCAAAACGATGTGTACATCTCACACAAGTCTTGATTTAGGGAGACTTTTTATTGTTTCATTAGTAGCTTCAAATTTCCAAAGAAAGAGGTGATTAGGAGTCATATTACTTCATTCTAGTTTGATTAGCTTCAAAAAAAGCAATATCATCAATATCGCATTCAAAACGATGTGTACATCTCACACAAGTCTTGATTTAGGGAGACTTTTTATTGTTTTATTAGTAGCTTCAAATTTCCAAAGAAAGAGGTGATTAGGAGTCATATTACTTCATTCTAATTTGATTAGCTTCAAAAAAAGCAATATCATCAATATCGCGTCAAAACCATTTGTACATATCACACAAGCCTTGATTTAAGGAGACATTTTATTGTTTTATTAGTAGTTCAAATTCCTAAAGAAAGAGGTGTTTAGGACGTCTATTACTTCGTTCTAGTTTAATTAGCTTCAAAAGAAGCAATATAATCAATATCGCGTTCAAAACAATGTGTACGTCTCACACAAGTCTTGATTTAGGGAGACCTTCTTATTGGTTCATTAGTTCTTTTAAATTGTAAAAGAAAGAGGTGATTAGGAGTCATATTACTTCGTTCTAGTTTACTTAGCTTCTAAAGGAGCAATCTCATCACTATCGCGTTAAAAACGATGTGTACATCTAATACAAGTCTTGATTTAGGGAGACCTTCTTTCTTATAGTTTCATTAGTTTCCTCAAATTGCCAAAGAAAGAGGCGACTAGGTGTCCTATTGCTTCGTTCTAGTTTGATTAGCTTCAAAAGGAGAAATATCATCAATATCGCATTCTAAACGATGTGTACATCTCACAGAAGTCATGATTTAGTGACACTTTTAATTGTTTCATTAGTAGTTTCAAATTACTAAAGAAAGAGGTGATTAGGAGTCATATTACTTCATTCTAGTTTGATTAGCTTCAAAAGGAGCAATATCATCAATATCGCCTTCAAAACCATGTGTACATCTCACACAAGTCTTGATTTAAGGAGACCTTTTATTGTTTTATTGGTAGTTCAAATTCCCAAAGAAAGAGGTGATTAGGACATCTATTACTTCGTTCAAGTTTTATTAGCTTCAAAAGGAGCAATATCATCAATATCGCGTTCAAAACGATGTGTACGTCTCACACACGTCTTGATTTAGGGAGACCTTTTATTATTTTCATTAGTTCTTTTAAATTGTAAAAGAAAGAGGTGATTAGGAGTTCTATTACTTCGATCTAGTTTAATTAGCATCTAAATGAGCAATCCCACCACTATCGTGTTAAAAAACGATGTGTTACATCTAATACAAGTCTTGATTTAGGGAGACCTTCTTTCTTATAGTTTCATTAGTTTCTCAAATTGCCAAAGAAAGAGGCGACTAGGTGTTCCTATTGATTCGTTCTAGTTTGATTAGCTTCAAAAGGAGCAATATCATCAATATCGCATTCAAAACGATGTGTACATCTCACACAAGTCTTGATTTAGGGAGACTTTTTATTGTTTCATTAGTAGCTTCAAATTTTCCAAAGAAAGAAGGTGATTAGGAGTCATATTACTTCATTCTAGTTTTGATTAGCTTCAAAAAAAGCAATATCATCAATATCGCATTCAAAACGATGTGTACATCTCACACAAGTCTTGATTTAGGGAGACTTTTTATTGTTTTATTAGTAGCTTCAAATTTCCAAAGAAAGAGGTGATTAGGAGTCATATTACTTCATTCTAATTTGATTAGCTTCAAAAAAAGCAATATCATCAATATCGCGTCAAAACCATTTGTACATATCACACAAGCCTTGATTTAAGGAGACATTTTATTGTTTTATTAGTAGTTCAAATTCCTAAAGAAAGAGGTGTTTAGGACGTCTATTACTTCGTTCTAGTTTAATTAGCTTCAAAAGAAGCAATATAATCAATATCGCGTTCAAAACAATGTGTACGTCTCACACAAGTCTTGATTTAGGGAGACCTTCTTATTGGTTCATTAGTTCTTTTAAATTGTAAAAGAAAGAGGTGATTAGGAGTCATATTACTTCGTTCTAGTTTACTTAGCTTCTAAAGGAGCAATCTCATCACTATCGCGTTAAAAACGATGTGTACATCTAATACAAGTCTTGATTTAGGGAGACCTTCTTTCTTATAGTTTCATTAGTTTCCTCAAATTGCCAAAGAAAGAGGCGACTAGGTGTCCTATTGCTTCGTTCTAGTTTGATTAGCTTCAAAAGGAGCAATATCATCAATATCGCATTCTAAACGATGTGTACATCTCACAGAAGTCATGATTTAGTGACACTTTTAATTGTTTCATTAGTAGTTTCAAATTACTAAAGAAAGAGGTGATTAGGAGTCATATTACTTCATTCTAGTTTGATTAGCTTCAAAAGGAGCAATATCATCAATATCGCCTTCAAAACCATGTGTACATCTCACACAAGTCTTGATTTAAGGAGACCTTTTATTGTTTTATTGGTAGTTCAAATTCCCAAAGAATGAGGTGATTAGGACTTCTATTACTTCGTTCAAGTTTAATTAGCTTCAAAAGGAGCAATATCATCAATATCGCGTTCAAAACGATGTGTACGTCTCACACAAGTCTTGATTTAGGGAGACCTTCTTATTGTTTCATTAGTTCTTTTAAATTGTAAAAGAAAGAGGTGATTAGGAGTCATATTACTTCGTTCTAGTTTAATTTGCATCTAAAGGAGCAATCCCATCACTATCGTGTTAAAAACGATGTGTACATCTAATACAAGTCTTGATTTAGGGAGACCTTCTTTCTTATAGTTTCATTAGTTTCCTCAAATTACCAAAGAAAGAGGCGACTAGGTGTCCTATTGCTTCGTTCTAGTTTGATTAGCTTCAAAAAGAGCAATATCATCAATATCTAAACGATGTGTACATCTCACAGAAGTCATGATTTAGTGACACTTTTAATTGTTTCATTAGTAGTTTCAAATTACTAAAGAAAGAGGTGATTAGGAGTCATATTACTTCATTCTAGTTTGATTAGCTTCAAAAGGAGCAATATCATCAATATCGCCTTCAAAACCATGTGTACATCTCACACAAGTCTTGATTTAAGGAGACCTTTTATTGTTTTATTGGTAGTTTCAAATTCCCAAAGAATGAGGTGATTAGGACTTCTATTACTTCGTTTCAAGTTTAATTAGCTTCAAAAGGAGCAATTATCATGAATATCGCGTTCAAAACGATGTGTACGTCTCACACAAGTCTTGATTTAGGGAGACCTTCTTATTGTTTCATTAGTTCTTTTAAATTGTAAAAGAAAGAGGTGATTAGGAGTCATATTACTTCGTTCTAGTTTAATTATCATATAAAGGAGCAATCCCATCACCTATCGTGTTAAAAACGATGTGTACATCTAATACAAGTCTTGATTTAGGGAGACCTTCTTTCTTTATAGTTTCATTAGTTTCTCAAATTGCCAAAGAAAGAGGCGACTAGGTGTCCTATTGATTCGTTCTAGTTTGATTAGCTTCAAAAGGAGCAATATCATCAATATCGCATTCAAAACGATGTGTACATCTCACACAAGTCTTGATTTAGGGAGACTTTTTATTGTTTCATTAGTAGCTTCAAATTTCCAAAGAAAGAGGTGATTAGGAGTCATATTACTTCATTCTAGTTTGATTAGCTTCAAAAAAAAGCAATATCATCAATATCGCATTCAAAACGATGTGTACATCTCACACAAGTCTTGATTTAGGGAGACTTTTTATTGTTTTATTAGTAGCTTCAAATTTCCAAAGAAAGAGGTGGATTAGGAGTCATATTACTTCATTCTAATTTGATTAGCTTCAAAAAAAGCAATATCATCAATATCGCGTCAAAACCATTTGTACATATCACACAAGCCTTGATTTAAAGGGAGACATTTTATTGTTTTATTAGTAGTTCAAATTCCTAAAGAAAGAGGTGTTTAGGACGTCTATTACTTCGTTCTAGTTTAAATTAGCTTCAAAAGAAAGCAATATAATCAATATCGCGTTCAAAACAATGTGTACGTCTCACACAAGTCTTGATTTAGGGAGACCTTCTTATTGGTTCATTAGTTCTTTTAAATTGTAAAAGAAAGAGGTGATTTTTAGGAGTCATATTACTTCGTTCTAGTTTACTTAGCTTCTAAAGGAGCAATCTCATCACTATCGCGTTAAAAACGATGTGTACATCTAATACAAGTCTTGATTTAGGGGAGACCTTCTTTCTTATAGTTTCATTAGTTTCCTCAAATTGCCAAAGAAAGAGGCGACTAGGTGTCCTATTGCTTTCGTTCTAGTTTGATTAGCTTCAAAAGGAGCAATATCATCAATATCGCATTCTAAACGATGTGTACATCTCACAGAAGTCAGTCATGATTTAGTGACACTTTTAATTGTTTCATTAGTAGTTTTCAATACTAAAGAAAGAGGTGATTAGGAGTCATATTACTTCATTCTAGTTTGATTAGCTTCAAAAGGAAGCAATATCATCAATATCGCCTTCAAAACCATGTGTTAACATCTCACACAAGTCTTGATTTAAGGAGACCTTTTATTGTTTTATTGGTAGTTTCAAATTCCCAAAAGAATGAGGTGATTAGGACTTCTATTACTTCGTTCAAGTTTAATTTAGCTTCAAAAGGAGCAATATCATCAATATTCGCGTTCCAAAACGATGTGTACGTCTCACACAAGTCTTGATTTAGGGAGACCTTCTTATTGTTTCATTAGTTCTTTTTAAAATTGTAAAAGAAAGAGGTGATTAGGAGTCATATTACTTCGTTCTAGTTTAATTTGCATCTAAAGGAGCAATCCCATCACTATCGTGTTAAAAACGATGTGTACATCTAATACAAGTCTTGATTTAGGGAGACCTTCTTTCTTATAGTTTCATTAGTTTCCTCAAATTACCAAAGAAAGAGGCGACTAGGTGTCCTATTGCTTCGTTCTAGTTTGATTAGCTTCAAAAAGAGCAATATCATCAATATCTAAACGATGTGTACATCTCACAGAAGTCATGATTTAGTGACACTTTTAATTGTTTCATTAGTAGTTTCAAATTACTAAAGAAAGAGGTGATTAGGAGTCATATTACTTCATTCTAGTTTGATTAGCTTCAAAAGGAGCAATATCATCAATATCGCCTTCAAAACCATGTGTACATCTCACACAAGTCTTGATTTAAGGAGACCTTTTATTGTTTTATTGGTAGTTCAAATTCCCAAAGAATGAGGTGATTAGGACTTCTATTACTTCGTTCAAGTTTAATTAGCTTCAAAAGGAGCAATATCATCAATATCGCGTTCAAAACGATGTGTACGTCTCACACAAGTCTTGATTTAGGGAGACCTTCTTATTGTTTCATTAGTTCTTTTAAATTGTAAAAGAAAGAGGTGATTAGGAGTCATATTACTTCGTTCTAGTTTAATTTGCATCTAAAGGAGCAATCCCATCACTATCGTGTTAAAAACGATGTGTACATCTAATACAAGTCTTGATTTAGGGAGACCTTCTTTCTTATAGTTTCATTAGTTTCTCAAATTGCCAAAGAAAGAGGCGACTAGGTGTCCTATTGATTCGTTCTAGTTTGATTAGCTTCAAAAGGAGCAATATCATCAATATCGCATTCAAAACGATGTGTACATCTCACACAAGTCTTGATTTAGGGAGACTTTTTATTGTTTCATTAGTAGCTTCAAATTTCCAAAGAAAGAGGTGATTAGGAGTCATATTACTTCATTCTAGTTTGATTAGCTTCAAAAAAAGCAATATCATCAATATCGCATTCAAAACGATGTGTACATCTCACACAAGTCTTGATTTAGGGAGACTTTTTATTGTTTTATTAGTAGCTTCAAATTTCCAAAGAAAGAGGTGATTAGGAGTCATATTACTTCATTCTAATTTGATTAGCTTCAAAAAAAGCAATATCATCAATATCGCGTCAAAACCATTTGTACATATCACACAAGCCTTGATTTAAGGAGACATTTTATTGTTTTATTAGTAGTTCAAATTCCTAAAGAAAGAGGTGTTTAGGACGTCTATTACTTCGTTCTAGTTTAATTAGCTTCAAAAGAAGCAATATAATCAATATCGCGTTCAAAACAATGTGTACGTCTCACACAAGTCTTGATTTAGGGAGACCTTCTTATTGGTTCATTAGTTCTTTTAAATTGTAAAAGAAAGAGGTGATTAGGACTTCTATTACTTCGTATTAGTTTGATTAGCTTCAAAAGGAGCAATATCATCAATATCGCGTTCAAAACGATGTGTACGTCTCACACAAGTCTTGATTTAGGGAGACCTTCTTATTGGTTCATTAGTTCTTTTAAATTGTAAAGGAAAGAGGTGATTAAGAGTCATATTACTTCGTTCTAGTTTAATTAGCTTCTAAAGGAGCAATCCCATCACTATCGCGCTAAAAACGATGTGTACATCTAATACAAGTCTTGATTTAGGGAGACCTTCTTTCT
Organism: Aralia elata; assembly: GCA_034770075.1. NCBI lineage: Eukaryota > Viridiplantae > Streptophyta > Magnoliopsida > Apiales > Araliaceae > Aralia > Aralia elata. Next base: position 36,039,869 of record CM068385.1, read on the forward strand.
TATAGTTTCATTAGTTTCCTCAAATTGCCAAAGAAAGAGGCGACTAGGTGTCCTATTGCTTCGTTTTAGTTTGATTAGCTTCAAAAGGAGCAATATCATCAATATCGCATTCTAAACGATGTGTACATTTCACACAAGTTATGATTTAGGGAGACTTTTAATTGTTTCATTAGTAGTTTCAAATTACTAAAGAAAGAGATGATTAGGAGTCATATTATTTCATTCTAGTTTGATTAGCTTCAAAAGGAGCAATATCATCAATATCGCCTTCAAAACCATGTGTACATCTCACACAAGTCTTGATTTAAGGAGACCTTTTATTGTTTTATTAGTAGTTCAAATTCCCAAAGAAAGAGGTGATTAGGACTTCTATTACTTCGTTTAAGTTTGATTAGCTTCAAAAGGAGCAATATCATCAATATCGCGTTCAAAACGATATGTACGTCTCACACAAGTTTTGATTTAGGGAGACCTTCTTATTGGTTCATTAGTTCTTTTAAATTGTAAAAGAAAGTGGTGATTAGGAGTCATATTACTTCGTTCTAGTTTAATTAGCTTCTAAAGGAGAAATCCCATCACTATTGTGTTAAGAACGTTGTGTACATCTAATACAAGTCTTGATTTAGGGAGACCTTCTTATTGTTTCATTAGATCTTTTAAATTGTAAAAGAAAGAGGTGATTAGGAGTCCTATTACTTCGTTCTAGTTTAATTAGCATCTAAAGGAGCAATCCCATCACTATCATGTTAAAAACGATGTGTACATCTAATACAAGTCTTTATTTAGGGAGACCTTCTTTCTTATAGTTTTATTAGTTTCCTCAAATTGCCAAAGATAGAGGCGACTAGGTGTCCTATTGCTTCGTTCTAGTTTGATTAGCTTCAAAAGGAGCAATATCATCAATATCGCGTTCAAAACGATGTGTACGTCTCACACAAATCTTGATTTAGGGAGACCTTCTTATTGGTTCATTAGTAGTTCAAATTCCCAAAGAAAGAGGTGATTAGGACTTCTATTACTTCGTTCTAGTTTGATTAGCTTCAAAAGGAGCAATATCATCAATATCGCGTTCAAAACGATGTGTACGTCTCACACAAGTCTTGATTTAGGGAGACCTTCTTATTGGTTCATTAGTTCTTTTAAATTGTAAAAGAAAGAGGTGATTAGGACTTCTATTACTTCGTATTAGTTTGATTAGCTTCAAAAGGAGCAATATCATCAATATCGCGTTCAAAACGATGTGTACGCCTCACACAATCTTGATTTAGGGAGACCTTCTTATTGGTTCATTAGTTCTTTTAAATTGTAAAAGAAAGATGTGATTATGAGTCTTATTACTTCGTTCTAGTTTAATTAGCTTCTAAAGGAGCAATCCCATCACTATCGCGTTAAAAACGATGTGTACATCTAATACAAGTCTTGATTTAGGGAGACCTTCTTTCTTATAGTTTCATTAGTTTCCTCAAATTGCCAAAGAAAGAGGCGACTAGGTGTCCTATTGCTTCGTTCTAGTTTGATTAGCTTCAAAAGGAGCAATATCATCAATATCGCATTCTAAACGATGTGTACATCTCACACAAGTCTTGATTTAGGGAGACTTTTTATTGTTTCATTAGTAGCTTCAAATTACTAAAGAAAGAGGTGATTAGGTGCAGGAACTGTTAGACAAGGGTTATATTAGACCGAGCATGTCACTTTGGGGAGTGCCAGTTCTGTTCGTAAAGAAGAAGGATGGGTCGATGAGGCTTTGTATCGACTATCGCGAGTTGAACAAAGTCACGATTAAGAATAGGTATCCGCTACCCAGGATAGATGATTTGTTTGATCAACTCAAAGGAGTGAAATACTTTTCAAAGATTGATTTGAGAACGGGCTATCATCAACTAAAGGTGAGACATGAGGATATCCCGAAGACGGCTTTCAGAACTCGTTATGGACATTTTGAGTTTTTGGTAATGTCATTTGGACTGACAAATGCACCAGCGACATTCATGGATATGATGAACAGAGTGTTCAAGCAGTACTTGGACAAGTTCGTGGTAGTATTCATCGATGACATCTTAGTGTATTCAGTGACAGAGGAAGAACATGCTGAACATCTAAGGATTGCTTTGGAGGCGTTAAGAAGGGAGAAGCTATACGCGAAGTTTTCGAAGTGTGAATTTTGGTTGTAGAGGGTGCAGTTTCTAGGACACGTCATTGACAAGAATAGCGTTTCGGTAGACCCGATAAAGGTGGAAGCCGTTATCAATTGGGAGCAGCCGAAGACGCCGACGGAGATCAGGAGTTTCCTAGGGTTGGCGGGATACTATTGGAGATTCATCCAGGATTTTTCGAAGATAGCATCGCTGTTAACCAATCTAACCAGAAAGACGGTAAAGTTCGTTTGGACGGAAAAGTGCGAGGAAAGTTTCATAGAGCTGAAGAAGAGACTTAGCCAAGCACCGATGTTGGCTTTACCGGACTACACTGAAGGTTTTGTAGTGTACAGTGATGCGTCACACAAAGGTCTTGGTTGTGCACTAATGCAGCACGACAATATCATTGCGTACGCTTCATGTCAGCTGAAGGACTATAAGAAGGGATACCCGACTCATGACTTAGAGTTAGCAGCAGTAGTATTCGCCTTGAAGATTTGGAGGCATTATTTATATGGATAGAGGTGCGAGATATATATAGATCATAAAAGTCTGAAATATATCTTCACTCAGAAGGAGCTGAACATGTGGCAGCGCCGATGGTTAGAATTGATCAAGGATTACGACTGTGAGATTTTGTACCATCCGGGTAAAACAAATGTAGTGGCAGATACCTTGAGCAGGAAAGGCAGGGAGAAATTGATGAAGCTGACAACTCAGGCAGAGTTGATAAAGGAGTTTGAACGTTTGGAATTAGAGGTTGAGCATCCGATGGAGACGGACGGGAAATTATTTACAATGACGGCGAGCTCGACCCTATTGGATTAAATCAAGGAGGCTCAAGAAAAGGATAAGGATTGTGATTCAATAAAGAAGCAAATTGCCGAAGGCGAGGAGCTTTGCATTCTTGTAGTCGTTTCCAGAAGTTTGATGTGAAGCGTGGATCCCTATCTGAGACAATAGATATTGGAATACCGTGCCTCGAAACAATCTCCTTTACATATAACTTTGCCAACTGATCTAAGTTGAATCTGATCTTGATCGATAGAAAATATGCTGATTTCGTCAGTCGATCTACAATAACCCAAACTGCATCGAAACTTTTCTGAGTCGTCGGAAGACCTACTACGAAATCCATAGTGATGTGCTCCCATTTCCATTCTAGGATTTCTAATGGTTGTAATAGCCCACTTGGCCTCTGATGTTCTGCTTTAATTTTCTGACATGTCAAACAATTGTCTACACAATCGGCAACGTCTCTCTTCATATTCGGCCACCAGAAATGCTGTCGGAGATCCTGGTACATCTTCGTACTTTCCAGATGAATCGAATATCTTGAATTATGAGCCTCGCTCAAAATTTCCTCTTTAACCTCTTGTACTAGCGGAACCCAAATTCTTCCCTCGAATCTCAATACTCCTTCGTTATCAACTTTAAATTTCACTTCATCACCTCCAGTATTCTTTTCCTAATTTTCTCACATTCTTCGTCCTGAATTTGTGATTCCTTAACCTTATCCACCAAAGTTGAACCAGTTGTCAATTGAAATAATCTTTCGTCAAATTCTTCCGGATATTTCACTTCCAATTCCAGTTTCGCCATTCCTGTAATTAGCTCCTCCTGAGCGGTAATCATAGACAATTTCTCCCGTCCCTTTCTGCTGCCACAACATTCGCTTTACCCGGATGGTATCAAATCTCGCAGTCGTAATCTAATATCAATTTCAACCATCTCCTCTGTCGCATGTTCAGATCCTTCTGTGTAAAAATATATTTCAGACTCTTGTGGTCTGTATATATTTCACACTTCTCCCCATAAAGATAGTGCCTCCATATCTTCAAAGCAAACACTATCGCGGCCAACTCTAAATCATGGGTAGGATGCCCCTTCTCATAGTCCTTTAATTGTTGTGACGCATACGCAATGACCTTACCGTTTTGAATAAGCACACAACCTAGTCCTTTATGCGACGCATCACTGAACACCACAAAATTTCCTGTGCTATCTGGTAGAGACAACACAGGTGCCGAACTCAATCTCTTCTTTAATTCTTGAAAACTTTCCTCACACTTTTCCGTCCAAACGAACTTCACCGCCTTCCTAGTCAAATTCGTTAACGGAGTCGCAATTTTGGAAAAGTCCTAAATAAATCTTCTGTAGTAACCTGCCAATCCTAGAAAACTCCTTACTTCCGATGGTGTTTTCGGCTGATCCCAGTTAAGCACTGTTTTAACCTTCGACGGATCTACCGAAATCCTATCCTTGTTAATCACATGTCCAAGAAATTGCACTCGCTCTATCCAGGATTCACACTTTGAAAATTTAGCGTATAACTTCTCTATTCTTAATGCTTCCAATGTCGACTTTAAATGCTCTATATGGTCTTCTTTGGTTTTGGAATAAATTAGAATATCATCGATGAATACTACTACAAACTTGTCCAAAAACGGCTTAAACACCCTGTTCATTAAGTCCATGAATGCTGCAGGAGCATTCGTTAGACCAAATGACATCACCAAAAACTCGTAATGACCATAACGACTCTTGAACGCTGTCTTCGGTACATCTTACTTCCTCACCTTCAACTGATGATAACCACTCCTCAAATCTATCTTTGAGAAATACCTAGCTCCTTTCAATTGATCAAACAAAACGTCGATTCTCGGCAACGGGTATTTATTCTTAATCGTGACCTTGTTCAATTCTCTATAATCAATGCAAAGTAGCATCGATCCGTCCTTCTTCTTGACAAATAATACCGGTGCTCCCCACGATAATACGTTCAGTTGAATATACTTCTTATCTAAAAGTTCTTGTAGTTGCACCATCAATTCTTTCATTTCTACTAGGGCCATACGGTACGGAGCTTTCGATATAGGGGCAGTTCCTGGCGCCAAATCAATTACGAATTCAACTTCCCTATCTGGCGGAAGTCCTGGCAAATCATCTGGAAAGACGTCTACAAAGTCCCTCACGATAGGTATCTCTTCTAATTTCAGACTCTCTTTTCGAGTATCAACTATGTAGGCTAAATATCCCACACAGCCTTGTCTCAACAACTTCCTGGCCTGCATTATTGTCAGACAACTCGCCTGCCTAGGCGACTTGCTGCCGTAAAATACCACCTTTGACAGAGTCATAAGGTTAATACGTTTCTTTTGGCAATCAATTATCGCTCCATAATTAAATAGCCAATCCATTCCCAAAATAACGTCAAATTCCCCAAGTTTGATTGGGATCAAATCTAAAGTCATCACATTTCCCTTAATGTCCACTCTACAGTTCTTGTGTACGTACCTAACAGGAATTACCTCCCTATTTGCAATTTCTATGTTCAAAGGGTAATCTAATTCCTCCTTAGGCAAATCTAAATTCTTAGCAAAGTCATCGGATATAAATGAACATGTAGCACCCGAGTCAAACAATACATAAGCATCTATATTATTGATCGGAATGATACCTGACACCACATCGCAAGACTGCACGACGTCTTGCATGGTCATGTTGAAAGTTCTGGCGGTAGGTCAATTTTTTGGTGTTGATCCAGTTATGGTTAATGTACTACCACCACTGTTCCCCTTATTTCCTCCTGTTCCTGCTCCTCCTACTGCCTTCTTGGGGAAATCCCTTGCCAGATGGTCCTTCGATCCGCAAGTGAAACAAGCGCCCTTCTTCGGATTTGGACAATTCGGTACTATGTGGCCTTCCTGACCACAATTGTAGCACACCCTCTTCCCCTTCAGGCAAATCCCCACATGATTTTTCCCGCAAGTAACACACACTTCCACTTTCTTTTTCTGACCTCCCTGTTGATTTCCAGCAGATCCATTGTCACTCCACTTCTTCTTCTGATTATGACCACCACTGTTACTACCACTCGCTTTGTTATTCTCATTTTCACCCTTCTTCTTCTTCTGCTCCTAGTTATACTTAGTTAGAGCATCACTCCCATCTTCTACGATAATCGCCTTCTCCAAAACTCTGGCAAAAGTGTTCAATTGGAACATTGACACTTTGCTGTACAACCACAACTTCAATCCATGTTCAAATCTCCTCGCCTTCCTCTTATTTGTATTCACCTGGTAGGTTGCGAACCTAGCCAACTCGTTAAATTTTGCAGCGTACTCCGGTACAGTCATGGTACCCTGTTTCAGCTCTAGGAATTGAATCTCCATCTGATTACGCGAGCTTGTCGGAAAATACATCTCAAAGAACATCTCCTTAAACCTCTCCCACGCGATTACACCCTGAACTCCTCGAACCTTATTTGCTTGCCACCAATAGCTGGCCTATGACTTAAGCATGAACGTTGCAAAGGCAGTCTTTTGGTCATCACTAACCCTAGCAACGTTAAACACTTTCTCCATTTCCATCACCCAAGTTTGGGCTTCGATCGAGTTCAGTGAACCCCTAAATTCTGGCAGTCCTACCGCTTTGAAATCCTTAAATGACGTAACTGGTTGAGTTTGCGGTTGATTCGCAAGTGCTCCAGCCAAAAGGTCCACCAACTGTTGTACACGATTAACATTGACATCGTTGTTGTTATTGGTAGAGCTCTCCTGAGCTTGTTGACGTGGTTGGCGTCTCGGCGACATTTTCTGTTCAAGAATATGCGCTTATTAGATCATCACTCAGTTTCTTAAGTGTTCAATACTTAACTCAAACAATTCAGATTTAAACACTTAACACATAACATCTTCAAATAAACTTTAATATTTCATTTATTCAAAAGTCTTAAACATGGAAAGATAGCATCACTGCTATTTACATCAACTACCCCAAATCAAATAATTTTCAGGATTAAATAGTCATATTCCATTGTGTATAATCACGCTGAAATTTACATCACTAGCTACCATAAATATTTACACATATACTTCAATACGTCTCCTATCACAGCCTACTAAGGCGTCGAACCACCTTCCTGCGTTCTTCCTCCATGATACGAAACATTGTCCTGCGATCCAACATGTACCATGGTAAATCCTCGAACTGAACTGGATAGTGGAGACTCGATCCTGGGCCCTATCAATCACTGTCTGAAAAGTGTAGTCTGTCTCCTCAATCTTAGCCCTCTTTTCCCGTTCACCTTCTTCAGAAATTTCTGCACATCGAGCGGTAATCATCCAAGCATCCTCTGCTCTAGCACGTTCCGCTGACTCCTCATTCAGGTCATCTTTTAATTTCTAAATCTCAAGTTTTATCTTATCATTCTCAGCTAACAGGTCTTCCTTTTGACTTTCTGCCTGAACTAACTTTCACTCCACGTCTCCAAGACATATATCAAGATCCTCAATTTTCTCGTTCTTCTGGTCTATAAGAGTCTGGCGTCCATTTTCCAGTCCCTCTAAGTCTCTGACTCTATCCTGCAACTTTATGGTACGATCATACAATGCATCATACATCTCAGCATCGACCGAGGTAAGGGGTACCTCCTCGGGATCCTCATCCTCCTCTGTCTCAACATCCTCAAAGTATGAATCAAACTCAGGCTCATGCTCCTGACCCACAACAGTGATCAATGGAGATGACTCTCTCTGTATCAACTGCTCCCGGATAACATGGATATCACGGGGCTCCTCCTCTCCAGCCACTCAGGGCTCAACATCCCTAGGCTGACTGAATCCTCCAACATCCAACATCCTGACAACAAAGTTTAAGTTTTAATTAATAATCGATACTAATCGCAGCACATAAGTTGTTAACACATAAGCACATAGCACATAAAGTCTTTTATTATCTTTAATGAATTCTATAATTCATTCCTTAGAACTCGATAAGAGTTTATCACCACTATATTTTTTGACTCTTAAAAGGCTACTACCCTAAGGTTTTCCCCACCTAAGGTTCATAACCTACAGCTCTGATACCAACCTGTGACACCCTCAAATCCGGGTACTTCGTTTCTACAGGATTTAGTATTCACTATCCAAATATATCACATCACATCTAACTACCCATTCAAATATAAATGAAAACTCTTAATTAAAATAGAAATCTCCCATTAAAGGGTTACAACATCTTTAACAAATAAATCCCAGGTCATCTAACCTTAATAAAACATCAATGCAGAAACATAACGTAAGTCTATTACATAAACATCATTTAAACAAATATAACTAGTCTTCATCACTTGTTTACTTTGCCTTTGTCCTTACTACTGGATGGCTCATCAACTCTTTCAACTTTAGCTGCAATGTTATTATGCAAGAGTGAGCAACAATTGCCCAACAAGTAACACAACAATAATAATAATAATATGCAAATAATCAATGGATATCAGATAATCAGATTCTCGACTTTTGAATCAAAATTAGAATACAAGAATCAAAAGAACGTCTGAGGATCACAAGACCACGAACTATGTCCTAGGTTATCAAGTATTTCTACTTTAAACCTTTAACAATCATAAGACTATATGGACCTTACTTCTCGTACTTAGGGGGATCAGCCCTTTGTACCATGTATGTGCACAACATCTAAACGCTAACGCGTAAAATAATCCCCTATAAAAGGGTTGTTCATCTCAGTTTGACATCAGAGTCCGCACCAAAGGAAGTTTGGTTTGGATTTACTTCAATAACATTTCTAGAATTTAGAACGCTCATCAACTATGAACTAGTCGAATCAATAAGGGTTCGCTAGTCAATCAAGGTTCAATAATTTAATTTGAAAGGTATTCAAGAACAAGAGACTAAATCTCAAAGGCATACAATCGAATAAACTCTGTATAACTGAAGTATTACTTAAAAGGAATCAGAATAACACATTTGAATTCATGAACTTGAATGAACTATGTAAAGAACTTGCTCAATATAAAGTAGAATATAGAAACTTGCATAAAAGGGAGATGGGGTTTTAGAACTTGCTCAATGAAAAGTAGAGGTAATAAAATTGCTCAATATAAGAGTGAAGTTTAGAAAACTTGCGTAAAAGTAATAAGTAAGGATAAGATACTTGCCTCGTGCGTAGATTACAATTTAAAATTCACGTTCTTAATCAACCTATACATTCCATTTGTAAAGCAGTAACAATGATTAGTTACAGTATTATAAATATTTCAGGATTCATTCTCATCCAATTTCATTTAATATCTCAATTAATCCATTAGTCTAAGCTTTAAACATACATATGGTAATATAGCATGGCTACAAAGAAAAAGAAAAATTTTCATTTCATGGAAACCGCGGGGACGGTGGTTTCCTTCACAAATTTCCCGCCGGGGCGAGGCTACCACCGGGGCAGTAGGATTTAGTTTAATTTGGGCGCCGGGGCAAAGACATCGCCGGGGCGGTAACTTTAGTTCATTTACACCACCGGGGCGGCAATCCTAGAGTAATTCCACCGCCGGGGCGGTGGACTCGAAACCCAGTTCCTGCAGTTCGCGAAGAACACAAAAAATGCCAAATTTGGCCAAAGTTTTTCATTTAATCGACAGTATAATTCTACCCATAGGTTCTAGACTTTACAGAAACGTACAGTAACAATCATAGCATGATTTTATCAAGTTTAACAACTCAAACAATTGAATTTAAACTTATAATTTTCATGTTCTTGCCATTATTCAAAGTTTCATCAATTTTCATAAAATCCCACATAACAGATTTATTATAACACCAATTTAATCCGTTTAAGTTTTGTTTTCTTCGTTTTTACATGCATAAACATAATTAGTCATCAATTTAACCAATTAACATGCAAAACAAGCATCAATTTCATATATTTAAGCCATGTTCGTATATAACTACTCTGTAAATTCCAGAACTCTAATATAAACATGATTTCATGGATTTAATTACTCTAAATCACATATAAATCATATAAAATACATTTATGCATGCTTACAAACATCTAACATCAATTTATTAAAAATTTAGCCATAGAAGTTAATTTACAGAAAACTTAAAATATACGTTCATGGAATAAAACTTAAAAGAACATAAATTAAAGTTTAAATTCAAGGAATTACCTTGATTGGTGCTTAGATTATGCAACAAATGAATGGATTTCTTCTCAATTCTCTAATTCCTTTCAAAATTCTCTCCTTTTCTCTCTGTATCTCCAACTCAAGCTAAAAATAATAATAATGCGTACTGAATAAACTGATAGAACATGGTGTCAGTTATTAACTGGCACCAACTCCCACTAAGGCCTCGTTTGGTTAATCATTTATTCCTCCTTTCTAATTTATTTTAATAATTTTCTTATAATATAGTTTAATGTCACATATTTAATCAATTAAATAATCTCATTTAAATTAATTAAATAAAATAGAATAATACCACATTAAATCACTTAGTCACAAAATTAAAATTCTCATTTATTGATTATGACAAATTATTAACTCTCTAATTAATTATTAAATTAATTAGAATAACATATGCTTATTTAAATAATGCATTTAATCAAATAAACTCAATTAAATATATACTTTGAATATAAAAATTCTCCACATTAATTTAACTAATGTAACACATATAATTAAATGAATCTACCACAAATTCATCAATTAATTATTTAATTCAATAATTAAATCATCGAAAAATATTTATTTAATCCAATAAATATTCAAATTAAATTACAAAAATCTCGTTCGTCATAGTTAATCCACAGATAAAATACCTGCTATTCTTCTTTGGGTTGGGGCAGTTAGGAGAGATGCGTCCCTCCTGCCCGCAATTAAAACATACCGACCTTCCTTTCAAACATTCTCCCGAGTGATTTTTCCCGCATTTGTTACATTGTTCGACCCTTTTCTTCGGGTCTCCCTGATTATTTCCGGTATTCCCGGAGTTATTCCATTTTCTCTTTCGACTTCCACTGCCTCACTCCATTTTGACGGCTCCCTCAAGTTTGGCTTTATTTTTCTTCTCCTTATTGTAGAGGCTCACGGCTTCACTTCCTCCTTCGGCTATAATAGCATTCTCGAAGATTGATCCGAAAGAACCAATCTGCAACACTGCGACCTTGTTATAGAGCCAGGGTTTCAGGCCCTCCTCAAACCTTCTCGCCTTCCTTTCTTCAGTGTCCACTTGGTATGGAGCAAACCTGGCCAGTTCATTGAACTTGGTAGCGTATTGAGACACTATCATGTCTTCATGTTTCAATTCTAAAAACTGTATCTCCATTCGACTTAGTGCACTCGGAGGGAAATAATTCTCAAAGTATAACTCCTTGAATCTTTCCCACATAATTACTCCTGCTCCGACCCTATTCCTGTTGGCTTCCCACTAGAAATTGGCCTCACCCTTCAACATATATGTAGCAAAAGCAGTCTTTTACTCGTTTCCTACTCTGGCCACCTCAAATGCCTTCTCTATTTCCTTGATCCATGACTGAGCATCTATAGGCTCAGTAGTCCCCCTAAACTCAGACGGTCCCACACTCTTAAAGTCCTTGAAACTAGCTACATGTATGATACCCTCAAATCCGGGTACTTCTTTCCCACAGTATTTGGTGTTCACTATCCAATTAAATCACATCACATGTAACTACCCATTCAAATATAAATGAAAATTCTTAATTGAAATAGAAATCTCCCATTAAAGGGTTACAACATCTTAATAACATCAATCCCAGGTCATCTAACCTTAAACAAAACATCAATACGGAAAAACATAACATAAATATCATAAGTCTATTACATAACATCTTTCAATGAATTAAACAAGTCTTCATCACTTGTTTGCTTTGCCTTTGCCCTTACTAGTGGATGGCTCATCAACTCTTTCAACTTTAGCTGTAATGTTATTATGCAAGGGTGAACAACAATTGCCCAGCAAGTAACACAATAAAAATAATAATAACATGCGAATAATCAATGGATACCGGATAATCAAATACTCGACTTTTGAATCAAGATTAGAAAATAAGAATCAAAAACATCTGACGGTCACAAGACCACGAACTATGTCCTAGGTTATCAAGTATTTATACTTTAAACCTTTAACAGTCGTAAGAATATATGGACCTTACTTCTCGTACTTAGGGGGATCAGCCCTTTGTACCATGTATGTGCACAAACATCTAAACGCTAATGCATAAAATAATCCCCTATAAAATGGTTGTTCATCTCAGTGTGACATCAGAGTCTGCACCAAAGGAAGTTTGGTTTGGATTTTCTTTAATAACATTTCTATAATTTAGAATGCTCATCAACTATGGACTAGTCGAATCAATAAGGGATCGCTAGTCAGTCAAAGCTCAATAATAAAAATATAAACGGTATTCAAGAACCAAAGACTGAAGCTCACAAAGTGTACAACTGAATAAACTCTATATAAGTGAAGTATTACTAAAAGGGACATAGAATATCTCATTTGGATTCATGAAATTGAATGCACTAGGATAAATAACTTGATCCATAAAGTAATAGACTTAAGAAACTTGCACAATAAAAGATTGAAGTTCAGAAACTTGCTTTCAACGAAATAAAAAGACTAAGGGTAGAAAACTTGCCTCGTGCGTAGATTATAAATTAAAATTCACGTTCATTAAACAACCTACACATTCCGTTTATATAGCAATAACAATGATTAGTTACAATATTATCAACACTTCAGGATTCACTCTCATCCAAACTCATCTTAATATCTCAATTGTTATCTGATAATTAATGGGTATATGTTACCATCCATCACAATATCTTAGTATTCATTTATTACATTAGTCTAAGCTTTAAACATGCATAGGATAACATAACATGACCACAAAGAAAGAAGAAAAAAAATTTCATTTTCTGCATCTCCGCCGGGGCGGCAGTTTTCTTCACAAAAGACCGCCGGGGCGGCAAACTCAGTACAATTAGGACGTCGGGGGTGAGGATACCGCCGGGGCGGTAAACTCAGTACAATTATTCCACCAGGGCGACAAACCTAGTGTAATTTCACCGCCAGGGCGGTGAACCTGGAACCTAACTTCTGCAGTTCGTGAAGAACACAGAAAATGCCAAATTTGGCCAAAGTTTCATTCAACCGACAATTTAATTACTACCCATTGGTTCTGGACTTTACAGAAACGTATAATAACAATCATAACATGATTTTATCAAGTTTAACGACTCAAACAACTGAATTTAAACTCTTAATTTTCATGTTCTTGTTATTATTCAAAGTTTCACCAAATCTCATGAATTCACACATAACAGATTGGTTATGGCACCAAATTAATCCGTTTAAGTTTCGTTCTTTTCGTTTTCACATGCTTAAACATAATCAATCATCAATTTACCATTTAACATGCAATTCAAACATAATTTTTCATACATATAAGTCATATTCAAATATATACCGTTCCTGTGTAAGTTTCAGAACTTCAATTAAACACATAATCTCGTGGATTTGATTACTATAAGTCACATACAAACCATATAAAATAAATTATGCATACTATTAAGCATCTAACATCAAGTTTTTAACAATTTAGCCACAAGATCAATTTACAGAGAACTTAAAAATATACGTTCATGGAGAAAACTAAAAAAAAACATAATTTAAAGGTTTCAATTTAAGAATTACCTTTGATAAGATGCAAGATTATGCAAAAGATGAAAAGATTTCTTCTTCAATTCTCCAATTCTCTCAAAACTCTCTCCTTTTCTCTCTGTATTACTCAGACTTGGCTTAGAAAATAATACGTGAAAGAAAGACTGATGGTATTAACTGACGCAACATGGATGTCAATTAATCCTATACTAGGTTAACTGGCTCTAACTTTCACTAAGGCCTTGTTTGGTTAATACTTTTATTCCTCCTTTACACTTAATATAATAAATTGCTTATAATATAGTTTAATGTCACATTTTTAATTAACTAAATGATCTTATTTAAATCAATTAAATAAAAATAGAATAATTCTACATTAAATCACATAGTCACATAATTAAAATTATCATTTATTGATTATGACAAATCATTTAATCTCTAATTAATTATTAAATTATTTAGAATAACATTATTCTTATTTAAATAATGCATTTAATCAAATAAGCTCAATTAAATACATACTTTGAATATAAAAATTCTCCACATTAATTTAATTAATGTAACACATATAATTAAATTAATCTGCCACAAATTCATCAATTAATTATTTAATTTACTAATTAAATCATCGAAAAATATTTATTTAATTCAATAAATATTTAAATTAAATTATAAAAATCTCGTTCGTCACATATTTTCTCCCTTAAAAGGATTCTGTCCCCAGAATCACGACTCAATTAGATCATCCCGTTGCATTCTCCCCCTTACAAAGATTCTGTCCCCAGAATCGCTACACATAGACTAAGCAATTAACTGTGGATAATTTCTCATCATCTGATCTTCGAGTTCCCACGTAGCTTCTTCAGCGTTGTGGTTCCTCCAGATCACCTTAATAGAAGGTATAATTTTATTTCTGAGTACTTGCTCTTTCTTGTCAACTATCTGAACAGGCTCTTCTTCATAAGATAAATCTTTTTCAACTTGCAGGGGTTCATATTCTATAACATGCTTGTAGTCGGGTTTGTTTGGTCGTAACACCGAGACATGAAAAATATTGTGGATGTGTTCTAACGCCGGAGGTAAAGCTACCTCATATGCAACCTCACCAACTCTTCGTAACACTTCAAATAGTCCAATGAACCTCGGGCTCAGTTTTCCCTTTTTACCAAAACGAATTTTCCCTTTCCAGGGAGAGACTTTTAAGAAAACGTAGCTACCAGTCTCAAATTCTCGATTCTTGCGATGTTGATCGGCATATTTCTTCTGTCTGTCCTGAGCAGCTATCAATCTTGCCCTGATTACTTTGACGATTTTTGCAGTCTGTTGTACCGGTTCTGGTCCTAACAATTGACGTTCGCCAACTTCATCCCAACATAATGGAGTTCTGCACTTTCTGTCGTACAATGCTTCATAAGGCATCATGCCAATACTTGCGTGGTGACTGTTATTGCAAGCAAATTCCACTAATGGTAGATGATCGTCCCAATTTCCTTTAAAATCCATGATAGAAGCTCTTAACATATCTTCCAATGTCTGAATCGTTCTTTCACTCTGTCCGTCGGTCTGTGGATGATATGCCATACTCATACGTAACTGCGTTCCCATGCATTCTTGTAGCCGTTTCTAGAAGTTTGATGTGAAGCGCGGATCCCTATCAGAGACAATTAAAACTGGAACACCATGCCTCGAAACAATCTCCTTCACATACAACTTCGCTAACTGATCCAAGTTGAATCTGATCTTGATCAGTAAGAAATGTGCTGATTTCGTCAGTCGATCTATGATAACCCAAACTGCGTCGAAACCTTTCTGAGTCATCGGAAGACCTACTACGAAATCCATTGTTATATGTTCCCATTTCCATTCTGGGATTTCTAACGGTTGTAGTAACCCACTCGGTCTTTGATGTTCTGCTTTAACTTTCTGACATATCAAACACTTGGCTACACAATCGGCAACGTCTCTTTTCATATTCGGCGACCAGAAATGCTGTCGGAGATCCTGGTACATCTTTGTACTACCCGGATGAATCGAATATCTTGAATTATGAGCCTCGCTCAAAATTTCCTCCTTAACCTCTGGTACTGGCGGAACCCAAATTCTTCCCTCGAATCTCAATAATCCTTCATTATCAACTTTGAATTTCACTTCATCACCTCCAGATATTCTTTTCTTGATTTTCTCACATTCCTCGTCTTGAATTTGTGCTTCTTTAACCTTATCCACCAAAGTTGAACCGGTTCCCAATTGAAATAATTTTTCGTCAGACTCCTCCGGATATTTCACCTCCAACTCTAGTTTCGCCATTGCTGTAATTAGCTCCTCCTGAGCGGTTAACATGGACAGTTTCTCCCGACCCTTTCTGCTTAAGGCGTCGGCCACAACGTTCACTTTACCCGGATGGTATAAAATCTCGCAGTCGTAATCTTTTATCAATTCCAACCATCTCCTATTTCGCATGTTCAGGTCCTTTTGTGTGAAAATATATTTCAGACTCTTATGGTCTGTATATATTTCACACTTCTCCCCGTAAAGATAGTGTCTCCAGATTTTCAAAGCAAACACTACCGCGACCAATTCTAAATCATGGGTCAGATACCCCTTCTCATAGTCCTTTAATTGTCGTGACGCATACGCAATGACCTTACCGTTCTACATAAGCACACAGCCTAGTCCTTTATGCGACGTATCACTGAACACCACAAAATTTCCTGTGCTATCCGGTAAAGACAACACAGGTGCCGTACTCAACCTCTTCTTTAATTCTTGAAAACTTTCCTCACATTTTTCCGTTCAAACGAACTTCACCGCCTTCCTAGTCAAATTCGTTAACAGAGTCACAATTTTGGAAAAATCCTGAATGAATCTTCTGTAATAACCTGCCAATCCTAGGAAACTCCTTACTTCCGATGGTGTTTTCGGTTGATCCCAGTTAAGCACTGCTTCAACCTTTGACGGATCCACCGAAATCCCATCCTTGTCAATCACATGTCCAAGAAATTGCACTCGCTCTATCCAGAATTCACATTTTGAAAACTTAGCGTACAACTTCTCTCTTCTTAATGCTTCCAATGTCGCCTCCAAATGTTCTGGATGCTCTTCCTTGTTTTTGGAATATATTAGAATATCATCGATGAATATTACTATAAACTTATCCAAAAACGGCTTAAACACCCTGTTCATGAGGTTCATGAATGCTGCAGGAGCATTCGTTAGACCAAATGACATCACCAGAAACTCGTAGTAACCATAACGAGTCCTGAACGCTGTCTTTGGTACATCTTCCTTCCTGACCTTTAACTGATGATAACCACTTCTCAAATTTATCTTCGAGAAATACCTAGCTCCTTTCAATTGATCAAATAAGTCGTCGATTCTTGCAACGGGTATTTATTTTTAATCGTGACCTTGTTCAACTCTCTATAATCAATGCAAAGTCGCATCGATCCATCCTTCTTCTTAACAAATAATACCGGCGCTCCCCATGGCGATACACTCGGTTGAATATACTTCTTATCTAAGAGTTCTTGCAGTTGTACCATCAATTCTTTCATCTCTACTGGAGCCATACGATACGGAGCTTTCGATATCGGGGCGGCTCCTGGCACCATATCGATTACAAATTCAACTTCTCTATCTGACGGAAGTCCTGACAAATCGTCTGGAAAGACGTCTACAAAGTCCCTTACGACAGGTATCTCTTCTAATTTCGGACTATCTTTTCAAGTATCGACTATGTAGGCTAAGTATCCAACACAACCTTGTCTCAACAACTTCCTAGCCTGCATCATTGTCAGACAACTCGCTTGCCTAGGCAACTTGCTGCCATAAAATACTACCTTTAACAGAGTCATAAGGTTAATACGTTTCTTTTGGCAATCAATTATCGCCCCATAATTGAATAACGAATCCATTCCCAAAATAACGTCAAATTCCCCAAGTTTGATTAGGATAAGATCTACAGTCATCACGTTTCCCTTAATATCCACTCTACAGTTCTTGTGTACGTACTTAATAGGAATTACCTCCCTATTCACAATTTCTATGTTCAAAGGGTAATCTAATTCCTCCTTGGGCAAATTTAAATTCTTAGCAAAGTCATCAGATATAAATGAACAAGTAGCACCCGAATCAAATAATACATAAGCATCTATATTATTGATGGGAATGATACCTGACACCACATTGCGAGACTGCACGGCGTCTTGCACGGTCATGTTGAAAGTTCTAGCGGTCGGTCGGTTTGTTGGTGTTGATCCAGTTATGGTTAACATGCTACCACCACTGTTTCCCCTATTCCCTCCCATTCCTGCTCCTCCTGCTGCCTTCTTGGGGCAATCCCTAGCCAGATGATCCTTTGATCCGCAAGTGAAGTAAGCTCCCTTCTTTGGATTCGGACAATTCGGTGCTATGTGACCCTCCTGACCGTAATTGTAGCAAACCCTCTTCCCCTTCAGGCATATCCCCACGTGTTTCTTTCCGTATGTAACACACACTTCCACTTTCTTCTTCTGACCTCCTTGTTGATTTCCAGTAGATCTATTATCATTCCACTTTCTCTTCTAGTTTTGACCATAACTGTTACTATCACTCGCTTTGTTATTCTCATTTTCACCCTTCTTCTTCTTTTGCTCCTGGTTATACTTAGTCAGAGCATCGCTCCCTCTTTCTGCGATAATCACCTTTTCCAAAACTCCGGCAAAAGTGTTCAATTAGAACATTGACACTTTGCTGTACAACCACGGCTTCAATCCCTGTTCAAATCTCCTCGCCTTTCTCTCATCGGTATTCACCTGATATGTTGCGAACCTAGCCAACTCATTAAACTTTGCTGCGTACTCCGGTACAGTCATGGTACCCTGTTTCAGCTCCAGGAATTAAATCTCCATCTGATTACGCGAGCTTATCGGAAAATACATCTCAAAGAACATCTCCTTAAACCTATCCCATACGATTACACCTTGACCTGCTCGAACCTTATTCGCTTGCCACCAGTAGCTGGCCTCTGACTTAAGCATGAACGTTGCAAAGGCAGTCTTTTGGTCATCACTAACCCTAGCAACGTCAAACACTTTCTCCATTTCCATCACCCAGGTTTGGGCTTCGATCGAGTTCAGGGAACCCCTAAACTCTGGCGGTCCTACCACTTTGAAATCCTTAAATGACGTAACTGGTGGAGTTTGCGGCTGATTCGCAAGTGCTCCAGCCAAAAGGTTCACCAATTGCTGTACAAGATTAGCATTGACGTCGTTGTTGTTATTGTTAGTAGAGCTTTCTTGAGCTTGTTGACGTGGTTGGCATCTCGGCGACATTTTCTGTTTAAGAATATGCGCTCATTAGATCATCACCCAATTTCTTAAGTGTTCAATACTTAACTCAAACAATTCAGATTTAACAAATAACACATAACATCTTCAAATAAATTTTGATATTTCATTCAATCAAAAGTCTTAAACATAGAAAGATAGCATCACTGCTATTTACATCAACTATCCCGAGATCAAAGAATCTTTAGGATTTAATAGTCATATTCCATCATTTATAGCTACGCTTGAATTTACATTACTAACTACCATAAATATTTACATATTTTTCAATACGTTTCCTATCACGGCATGCTAAGGCGTCGAACTGCCTTCCTGCGTTCTTCCTCCATGATACGAAACATCGTCCTGCGATCCAACATATACCATGGCAAGTCCTCGAACTAAACTGGATAGTGGAGAACTCGATCCTGGGCCTTATCAATCGCTGTCTGAAAAGTGTAGTCCGTCTCTTCAATCTTAGCCTTTTTTGTCCGTTCGCCTTCTTCGGAAATTTCTGCACGTCGAGCGGTATTCATCTAGGCGTCTTCTGCCCTACACGTTCCGCTGACTCTTCACTCAGATCATCCTTTAATTTCTCAATTTCAAGCTTCTTCTTCTCATTCTCGGCAAACAATTCTTCCTTCTGACTCTCTACCTGAACTAGCTTCCATTCCATGTCTCCAAGACGTATATCCAGATCCTCAATTTTCTCGTTCTTCTATTCTATAGCAGTCTGGCGTCTATTTGCCAGTCTCTCCAAATCTCTGACTCTATCCTGTAACTCTATGGTATTGTCATACAATGCATCGTACATCTCAACATCGATAGAGGTAAGGGGTACCTCCTCGGGATCCTTATCATCCTCCTCAGCCTCTACCTCTACCTCCTCAAAATCATCCTCTGGATCAAACTCAGGCTCATGCTCTTGACCCACCACAGTGATCAATAGAGATGGCTCTCTCTGTATCAACTGCTCCCAGACAACATGAATATCACGGGGCTCCTCCTCTCCAGCTACTCGAGGCTCAACCTCTCTAGGCTGACTGAATCCTCCAACATCCGACATCCTGACAACAAAGTTTAAGTTTTAATTAATACTCGATACTAATCGTGGCACATAGGTTGTTAACACATAAGCACATAGCACATAAAGTTTTTTATTATCTTTAATGAATTCCTTAATTCATTCCTTAAAACTCGATAAGAGTTTATCACCACTATGTTTTCTGTCTCTTAAAAGGCTACTACCCTAAGGTTTCCCCACCTAAGGTTCATAACCTACAGCTTTGATGCCAACCTGTGACACTCCCAAATTCGGGTACTTCTTTCCCACAGTATTTGGTGTCCACTATCCAATTAAATCACATCACATCTAACTACCTATTCAAATATAAATGAAAATTGTTAATTGAAATAGAAATCTCCCATTAAAGGGTTACAACATCTTAATAACATCAATCCCAGGTCATCTAACCTTAAACAAAACATCAATGCAGAAAAACATAACATAAATATCATAAGTCTATTACATAAGATCTTTCAATGAATTAAACAAGTCTTCATCACTTGTTTGCTTTGACTTTGCCCTTACTAGTGGATGGCTCATCAACTCTTTCAACTTTAGCTGCATTGTTATTATGCAAGGGTGAGCAATAATTGCCCAGCAAGTAACACAATAAAAATAATAATAACATGTGAATAATCAATGGATACCGGATAATCGAATACTCGACTTTTGAATCAAGATTAGAAAACAAGAATCAAAAGAACATCTGAGGGTCACAAGATCACGAACTATGTCTTAGGTTATCAAGTATTTCTACTTTAAACCTTTAACAGTCAAGACTATATAGACCTTACTTCTCGAACTTAGGGGGATTAGCCCTTTGTACCATGTATGTGCACAATATCTAAACGCTAATGCATAAAATAATCCCCTATAAAAGGGTTATTCATCTCAGTTTGACATCAGAGTCTGGACTAAAGGAAGTTTGGTTTGGATTTGCTTCAATAACATTTCTAGAATCTAGAACGCTCATCAACTATGGACTAGTCGAATTAATAAGGGATCACTAGTCAATCAAGGCTCAATAATAAAAATGTAAACGGTATTCAAGAACCAAAGACTGAAGCTCACAAAGTGTATAATTAAATAAACTCTATATAAGTGAAGTATTACTAAAAGGGATATAGAATATCTCATTTGGATTCATGAAATTGAATGCATTAGGATAAAGAACTTGCTCCATAAAGTAATAGAGTTAGGAAACTTTTACAATAAAAGACTGAAGTTCAGAAACTTGCTTTCAACGAAATAAAAAGATTAAGGGTAGAAATTTGCCTCGTGCGTAGATTATAAATTGAAATTCACGTTCATTAAACAACCTACACATTCCGTTTATATAGCAATAACAATGATTAGTTACAATATTATCAACACTTCAGGATTCACTCTCATCCAACCTCATCTTAATATCTCAATTGTTATCTGATAATTAATGGGTATATGTTACCATCCATCACAATATCTTAGTATTCATTTAATACATTAGTCTAAGCTTTAAACATGCATAGGATAACATAACATGACCACAAAGAAAGAAGAAAAAAAATTTCATTTTCTGCATCTCCGTCGGGGCGGCAGTTTTCTTCACAAAAGACTGTCGGGGAGACGCTACCGCTGGGGCGGCAAACTTAGTACAATTAGGACGCCGGGGCGACAAACCTAGTGTAATTTCACCGCCGGGGCAGTGAACCTGGAACCCAACTTCTGCAGTTCGCGAAGAACACAGAAAATGCCAAATTTGGCCAAAGTTTCATTCAATCGACAATTTAATTACTACCCATAGCTTTTGGACTTTACATAAACGTATAATAACAATCATAGCATGATTTTATCAAGTTTAACAACTCAAACAACTGACTTTAAACTCATAATTTTCATGTTCTTGTTATTATTCAAAGTTTCACCAAATTTCATGAATTCGCACATAACAGATTCGTTATAGCACCAAATTAATCCGTTTAAGTTTCGTTCTTTTCGTTTTCACATGCTTAAACATAATCAATCATCAATTTACCATTAACATGCGATTTAAACAAAATTTTTCATACATATAAGTCATATTCAAATATATACCGTTCCTCTATAAGTTTTAGAACATCAATTAAACACATAATCTCGTGGATTTGATTACTATAAGTCACATACAAACCATATAAAATAAATTATACATACTATTAAGCATCTAACATCAAGTTCTTAACAATTTAACCACAAGATCAATTTATAGAGAACTTAAAATATACGTTCATGGAGAAAACTAAAAAAAACATAATTTAAAGGTTTCAATTTAAGAATTACCTTTGATAAGATGCTAGATTATGCAAAAGATGAAAAGATTTCTTCTTCAATTTTTCAATTCTCTCAAAACTCTCTCGTTTTCTCTCTGTATTACTCAGACTTGACTTAGAAAATAATATGTGAAAGAAAGACTGATGGTATTAACTGACGCAACATGGATGTCAGCTAATCCCATAATGGGTTAACTGGCTCCAACCTCCACTAAGGCCTTGTTTGGTTAATACTTTTATTCCTCCTTTCCACTTAATATAATAAATTGTTTATACTATTGTTTAATGTCACATTTTTAATTAATTAAATGATCTTATTTAAATCAATTAAATAAAAATAGAATAATTCTACATTAAATCACATAGTCACATAATTAAAATTCTCATTTATTGATTATGACAAATCATTTAATCTCTAATTAATTATTAAATTATTTAGAATAAGATTATGCTTATTTAAATAATGCATTTAATCAAATAAGCTCAATTAAATACATAATTTGAATATAAAAATTATCCACATTAATTTAACTAATGTAACACATATAATTAAATTAATCTACCATAAATTCATCAATTAATTATTTAATTTTATAATTAAATTATCGAAAAATATTTATTTAATTTAATAAATATTTAAATTAAATTACAAAAATCTCGTTCGTCACAACATGCACTGCTGGTGGGTTCATATTTACATTAGGGTTAGGAGGATTCCTAATTTGAAATGCTCTTGCTAGCAGATCTACAAACTGTTGCATGGGGTTCCCCTGACCTCTATCTCTGTTCTCATTTTCATTTTTTGCGGCTTCATTTCTATTTATTTTTAGTGGTGGTCTTCCTCGACCTCTTCCCTTTGGCGGCATTTTTCTTTAAATAAAAAATTTCTTGATATTAATATTAACCATCTCAAGGTATTTTAGCTTCACATATTAACACATACTCATCACAAAACATACTTAACAAACATTTATATTAATATGCTTCTTATAAAATATTTCGTTTACAACCTTATAACTTCTATTATTTACATATCCTATTCCTCTATTGCATACAAAATGAGGAAACTTATATTTATCCCACAACTTATACAAAAGTTGAGAGTAATACATTACACACATATGCATATTATATACATATCATTCACCATACATATTCATAGATTATTTATCCTACTTATTTCCTACACTTGCACTTGATCCTGAACAAACTTTCGTCTGATGACCTACCAATCCACATATGAAACATGCACCGTGCTTCGAGTCAGGACAATGAGGAGAGATATGCGCTTCTCGTCCACAGTTGTAACATATGTTTTGCCCTTTCATACATATACCTCGATGCTTCTTTTTACAATTTATACACTGTCTTATATGTTTAAAGTTTCCTTGATTATTTCCAGAAGTTCCTGGA
This sequence comes from Aralia elata, assembly GCA_034770075.1. Taxonomy (NCBI): domain Eukaryota; kingdom Viridiplantae; phylum Streptophyta; class Magnoliopsida; order Apiales; family Araliaceae; genus Aralia; species Aralia elata. The sequence goes on from CM068385.1 coordinate 36,063,563, forward strand.
TCATTATCATTCAATTTCCTTTTCCCCTTTTTACTTGGAGCTTCACATAGTATGCTGCATTCGGCTCCCATCTTAACAATTTGAACCTTCAACTTATCTTGCTCTTCTATTATTTCAATTAATGCTTTTTGTAATTGATTGTTTAACAGTCTTTCTATTTCCCATAACTTCTCCAGAGAAGATACCTTATTCTTTAGATTTTGCACTTCCGTTGATGCCTGATCAGCTCCAACTTCCGTGTCCGAATCACTATCTGTTAATACCACCAATACTGGTTCCGGTACTATCTTCTCCAAAATGATCACCTCTTCAAGGTTATTTTTAATGTGAGCCTCTACTTCAGCTATTGGCTTGAATATTAGCTCGGGTGAAGTGATCTGCTCCTCGCTCGCGATATGAGAGTCTCCTAATTCCTTTTCACCTGACATCTATACAAAAATTATTTTTGGTTAGTACATAATATATACATAGCAAACAATTGTTTTATTTAAGTTACTTTTATTTCATTTTATGATGAATTTCCTCAATTCATCTCCTTTAAACTCTATTCGAGTTATTTATTTTCCAATGCTTCTACCTAGCCTAGGTTATAGCCTAAAGTGTCCCCACCTAAGGTTTCTAACCTACGACTCTGATACCAATCTGTGACGCTCCCAAATTCGGGTACTTGAAACACGTATTTGGTGCAACACGATACTATTCATTCAAACTGCTAATATTGATATTTAAACCAAAAATATATCATTACATCAAGTTCAGCTTGTCTACCCAGGTTCTCCGACCTTTAAGTACTTTTTCACATGATAGATAATGTATTATCACATTACAAAATTATAACTATTACAAACAACGTTTTCTAACTACTCATTTAGCTTCCCTTTTGCCTTTGTCCTTGTCGGACCCTTTTGTATGATCCTGCCTAGCTGAAAATATTTAATTTTCAAGCAAGAATGAGCATTCAATTGTTCAGCAAGTAGTAACAGTTAATAACCATCATATGAAAAGATTAAATATTTTCATTGAGATATACTTCTATAACGAATCGATAGTTGTGAAGTAACTGAAACAATTCTGAATAACCTATTAAATCATTTATATTTTTAAAACAACATATTGACTATTGATGCTGAGTGGTCAAAAAATCAAGAACTTGTATTTTCAAGTTTATGATAAGGTTTGAACAGAAATTCATCTGCAAACCGACATGCTTACGGGCACGGTAGGTGATCAGCCCGTTATGCCCTGCATTGATCAACACTACGTGCGGGAACGACATTTGCGCTCATCATGACCGCCTTTGGCGTATAAAAATTTCCCAAATAAGGGAAGTTCATACTCAGACTTGAGTCCAAACTGAAACAATTCCGTTGGACAGCTCTACCTATCATCAATAATATTTCAAGACTTAAATTAAAAGCGATGAAATATTTAATGTGAGTCTAGCCGAAACAAGTAGCTTAGACTTCTTCTCAAATAGTTCAGATATTTTAGAACTTTAAAGACATGCAATGTAGCAAGCTCAAATCAAAGATTTAATTTAAATCTTGAGAATTCCTAAGTAACATATAACTCTTGCACCTAATAAAAGTTCTACAAGGTTTAAAGATTGTATAACTCAACTAAAGCTAGGAACTTTGCAATAAATTAGAATTCTTAAGATAATAGAAGGAACTTGAATAAATAATGGAATTGCACAAGTTAGGAAACTTGTATAACAAACCAACATAGATAACTCGCACAATATAAAAGTAATGCATAGGGTAGAGACAATTGCACAACGTATACCTGTTTGCACAATATAAAAGTAGTGCATAGGGTAGAGATACTTGTCTTGTTTGGTGATTATAAGTTTTAGTTTAACTTCTCTTGATGAATCCTACACAGTTATGTTCACATGTATACACATATTAGCCACATATCCATATCACATAACATGCATAGTTATTAAACATTCACATAAGCCATATCATTATCTTTTATTTTTTGTTTTCGAAAAACTTCCATATTCCTTTAGAATCTTTGGGGCTTTGGCCTACTATAGCCATTATTTACTCAAAAAGTTCTAATATGGCTTTTAGAACACCATTACGTTGCATTTGTAGTTTACAAATCTTTTACAACGCATTACACGGACTATACATCTCTATGTAAATTTGAAGTTATATAGTGTATTCGTGTCTTATTTAGCGTATTCATAGCTTAACTTTACTTCCGCGAATAGATTGAATTCTCATTTTGTATGTATACTAGCTTTATATGCCATATTCCTTATATGTGTGGGTGTGTATATACATACTACCAATGGCAAAATAAAGTCATTTTCCATTTGCTTAGTTGGTACATAGCCATGATTATATATTTATATATATAATTATTTATCCATGTACTTACCTATGCCATTTAACGAACTCTTGATTTCGTTTCCATAGGCTTTGCTTTGAAAATCATTTTCTCCGATATATATCTTTTGACAACTCTCATTCGATATATTAATTTTACGTTCCATACGTTTCAATATAGTCTTAGAAACGTCAACATATTACGTTTTTAGTTTATAACCATTCGTAATCCATTACATGTACATTTCATACCTTTATACGTAAACTTGAAGTTACATAGCGTATACGTAATTTATTTTACGTATTGAGCGTATCTGTAATTTATATAGATAAACTATATCTACTATATTATTTTATACATTAGTATTAGTCTATTTCTATTTCATTTCCATGAGCTAATTACCCAAAATCATCAAACATCTCAACAAACAGGACATGGTTGTGCACTGCCTGCTGCTGCTGGGGTGCTCCCTTCCCATGTCACCCATTTTGCAAAATTTTAATGTCTAATTCGCTAATCCGATCTCGACCTATTTTGGATATATTATAGGTGGTATATCCACCTATTTTTAAAAAATATAATCTATGCATTTCGATTAATGTGGACAGACCAAACGCGAAGCCAAAACGGCCCGACTGGCCTGCTGCAGAGCAGTCAGCAAAGCACCGGCACGCTGGCTGCTGCTGCTGTAACGACCCCAAATCCGGGTCACCTTGACCCCGGGTTCGGTTCGTCACGATACTACATAAACAATATAATTCTTACAACATAAATGTAATCTCTATAATATTACAATACATTTTAATCTACTCCCAGGTTTTCTAACCTTTAATCGTACACATCATTCTAAATCAGAGTATACAATACATCAGCTTGTAAATAATAGTACGATATTAAAATAATATAATATCGCAACATAGACTTCATTTTCTTGTTTAAATGTCTTTCCTGCAGTCATCTTCTTCTGACCATCCAGGTCCTTTTTCACTAGCTGCAAAAATCTGTTTGTGGCGTGGGTGAGTAACAATGTTGCCCGCAAGTTTAACAGTTACACATAACACATAAATCATGTATCATGCATGTTTCACAATATTTCCATGTATGACAATTATACATGTAAGCATATTAACACGTAAATCACATATCATCGTGTTTTTCATTGCAAAGTATAAAGTTCAAATTGAACGGTTCATAGCACATTATGTTATAATATAACATCACAATAACATATAATAACATTTTACACATAAGAGCAAGTTCTGAAAAACTTGCCTCAGTCCGTAGATCATCGCGTATATTATTCGCATCGAATATTTTGTTTTTTTCCTTCGATTGACAACCTAATTTAATGAAATAATATTCATCAATTAAGCACGTTAAATATTATGCTTAAATATTATTAATATAACCATAATACTCCTTATTTGTATATTAATATTATAATTATATAATATTAATACAATTAAAATAATCCTCACTAACATATTAATATTATAATTAAATAATATTAATATACTTAAAATAATCCTCACTTATATATTAATATTATAATTAAATAATATTAATATACTTAAAATATTCTTCAATTATATATTACTCCAAGCAGTTAATACCATTACTTGGATACTTTTAAGTCTCAATGTTTAGATATACAATTTCTCCTAGGCATTTTATCGAGCATGTTGTATGCATTCATTAACAATTTACATGTTATGAACTATATATAAGCACATAACATCAATATTTATCCATCCTTATATACCGGATTCACTATGATCCCCAACATGTCAATGTATGTCATCACATGATAACATATATCATTTTCCAAAATTTTACTTCAAATAAAATTATAAAATCTATTTTCACAATTTCTTTAACAAAACGTTGTTTTCGTTTTTAACGCAACTCCTTCGTTACATGATTCTTTTTGTTCCTTCTTATATCAAATTAAACCTTAGTCAGTGTACTACAACCTCATTTAGGCCTTAAAGTCAGACCCTTAACCATTTAAAACAGATTCTGAAATTTCATCAACTAGTCTAGAAAAATTTCATTTTATGGACAACTTTAATAAATAATTTATTTCAAACATGATCCGTTCCATAAAATGGCTCCGTCTCGCGTGTCCAGCTAGAAAACGTCAATATCTACAACTTTACAGTTTTAAGTTTCTTCAAATTCCAAACACACGAGGCTGCACATCTCAAGGAATGACTAAATTAAAACTGTTTCGCGAGAAAACTGGCTGACAGACCCTAGCTCGCTTAAACAGTCATAACTTCTTCGTTATTTATAATTTTTGGGTGATTCCAGGGCCACGCGAAGCTAACTTCCATATCTACAACTTTGTCCTACTGAAAATTTTCCAATTCCCAACACATCAATACAGGAATCGCACGTAAGGGGGCTGACCAAAATTCGTTGGACAGTTTTGCATGACAAACTAGATTGGTCATAACTCTTTGCTCCGAAGTCGGAATTAGTCCGTTCCGGAGTCTATGGAAATCTTATTCAATGAACTATAGCATACCAAAAGCCCAGAATTTTTAGAGAAATATAGCTAGTCCCGAATTTTTCAATTTTGGGCAGCAGCTCACTAGATCATTTAATTTGAGGATAATAACATTCGCTTCTCTCCTTTCGATTTTCATATTTTGAGTTTTACACAACCAAATCAAATGATTTCAAGTTCTATGAATTCATAACTCATAATATTACAACATCTTAAATCTATACAATTTTTCATCAATACCCACTATGCGGATCTAAGGATCAAAGAGGAAAGTGACGGTTTTAGAGTTTTAAGAAATTATTTCTCAAATCTAAGTTTAATAACCTATCAAACCTCTAGATCCAACCATGAATCATTATAAATCATGTAGATCTATCATTATCTAGTTCAATCACAACAGCCCAACGCTAGATCTAAGTTAAATCACAATAAAGTGGGTAAGTTTTGAGTTATACCTTGCGTTCTTCATTTTTTCTTTCTTTCCTTCCATGGATCTTCTTCCATGGTTTCTTCCTAAGCTTTCTTCTTCCTCCTTTTTCTCCATTATTGGTAGCCTTCTCCCTTTTCTTCTCTCTCTATTTTTCTAGCTATTTAGCTTAAAGAAAAGAAGTGAAAATGAATGAAATGAAATTGCCAAGCCTTGGTTAATCAACCAAGCTTCTCTCTCCTCTTGCAATTATGCTTGCAATAACATTACATACATAATATATATCTATTCTTTTCTCCCACCACTTAACCAAAGCTAGGTAACCAAATGTGGTTAAATAAACTAGGGGACAAGGCATTAATTAAAGTAGATGGGACAAGACATTTATTAAAGTAGATGAGACAAGACATTTATTAAAGTAGATGAGACAAGACATTTATTAAAGTAGATGGGACAAGACATTTGAGGCTACTTTGTAAGAGGTGAGAGGCTAGCTATAGCCCTCTCTTGGCCCAAGATGGGCGGTTTCCCCATGCTCCATTTCCCCACACTTTTGTTTTTATTATTCATTTAATTTATATATAAGTATACTTGCAATAATATTACATACATATATGTGTATCTATCTAATCCCTCCACCATTTAACTTAGTTGTAGTTAACTTTCTAACATTTACCTCAAGGTCAGAATTCAATCAACCTTAGTTAGTTATCAACTTATTCTCATTCTCCCAACAATTAACCAAGGTATGGTTAATTCTCTACAAACATGTAATCCCATGGTTACTTACTAATTCCATGTTGATCAATTATTTCCTTATAAGAATTAACCTAGAGTGAATTCACTAACTCCACCTTAGTTAAGTCTCATCTATCATGTATACATACAATTATATATTTATACACATTTTGCTAGCAACTAACCAGTGCATGGTTAAAAGCTTTAACTTAGTTACTACCTAGGGATACTTAATTAAACCATCTATGGTTAATTCTCATCATCACATACATTCATCTAGCATTTAACCAATGTTTGTTCAATGCCCTATCTTGTTTACCAACTAGGATTATTCAATTAACCTTACATTGGTTAATTCTCTACAACCGTTCATTTCTCCAACACAAGCTACCAACCTAGCCCATCATAGCTCTCTTACACTACTTACACACATCACCAACTTGTCACTTTCATTCCCTTTTTGCTCCTACCAATGTAACTTTGGATAAAACAAAAGCAAAAGTCTACCCACTTGTTTTAATTAATTTTTTTTTCCTTTTCTTTTAATAAGAATACTTGCACAATTATATATATGTATAAATATACTAATGCACACATATATATATATATATAAATACACCAATACATACCGTTCTCTCTCTTTGTTATCTAAACCTTTCATTTATGAAAAGTTTCTAAACTTTCCATTTATGGAAAGTTTCTACCCTTCCATTTCTTTGGGCTTCTTTAACTCAAGGTTGGTTAAAATATGGTCAACCTAGTTTACTCATCCTTTAGCTAATTTGTTGGGTTACTCATAAAATCCTAACACATTAAATCCTAACTCATAGCTTGGGCTTATAATAAATCCCTCTTGGACTATCAATTATCATACATTTGGGCTTATATTTAAATTACCCACTTCACATATAGGCAATCCCATATTGGGCTACCATAATTAATCCTCTTATTCAAATTTCCTACATTAATCACACTAGTTAATTACCTAATGATGATCACCCTTCTCGTTTGCCAATCAAGGCCAACATTCAAGCTATGTTAATTCATAACATAGTTTTATCTTGTTTCTCATTAATTAACCTAATTAATTACTCATATAGGCTTGGATCATTACCATCCTACCCTTCATCCTACACTTTCTATTTATGGAAGGTCCCTAACCTCTTCTTATTGGTGGACATCTATACACCACAACTTTCCTTTTATAGAGAATTCTCAAACTTTCCATTTATGGAAAGTTTCTCCTCTCGTATTTTTGAATAGTAAATACGCTCTTATACTCCATATAAATGCTATTCGAGAATGTAAAAATTCGAAAAGAACGAAGAAGCGTTTCTCGCGTGAATAGTGTTTCCCGCGTTATTTTCTAAGAAAATATTTTTCCTCTACGATTCATTAATGCTTATATCGTATCACATAACACATTGATTAGATTGCAGAAATCCATCTTCATTGATCACTTAAAATCATAATACACAAATATGTCATTGCTTCTTTAAACTTTCTACTTATGGAAAGTTTCTAGGGTAGCTTCTCTAACCCCATCTAGCTTATACATGTTTGTATACCCATATATCTCTGTATACCACCTTATAAATTCTAGGGTTTCAATCCCTTACATATCGTTTCACACATTTAATTTCTAACACAGAGATTAGGTTAAAGTGTTTAATCATCTCTACACAATCATCTTCTTCAAAACTAGGTTTTAAACTCAACCCTTATAAGGATTCCATCATCAGAACCACTACTACCAAAACGCTCAAGTTCGGTTAACTTCTAAACTCTTACGACATTTATTTCATCGCATAATCTTATTGAATACGTCCTCAATTCATATAAGTTCTTTGAAAACCAAAGAAAATATTGAGTCATTTCTCTACACATTTCTCTGTTAATAATCTAGGTTTTGACTTTAACCTTTATTCAATATTTGAGACCTTATTTACAAGTTTCATAACTATCCAGGATATTACAGCTGCTGCTAGCTTGGTCTTTTTCCAGCGTAGCTACTTTGTGCATTTTTATCTTCTAGCTCGTACGTCGGATAGTTATCATTTTCGAATATGTTATACACCTCACAACAAACTATTTTAAAAAAATATGAGCCACCCATTTCGGGTTTATTAGGTAGATCGTATAGCGCATCAAAAATGGGTACACACACTAATTTTTAAGTTTTCATCTTTCGTTTAAAAACGTGTTCCGTCATAATTTGATTCAAAGAAGCTTTTAAATTAGTTCTAGTTAGGATATGCGAACCTAACTTGGGTCTCAGCTTTGCAAAATTTTGGGGTTTTAGCCAAAATGGATTTCTTAGGTCATTTAGCGAGCATAACACGTGCGTAGCTATGGATGGCTGATTTCATAAGGTTTGGTTTCCGTCCTAAACTCAATTTCGCCATCCTTATAACTTCGCACAACAACAACTAAACTCCATTAGTTCTAATCAGTCCATACCAATCATTAGCATAATCAAAACCATACATAGCTACTAATTACATACTAACTATTCTATACTAATTTATACATATACAACATATTGTTATCCTAATTCTCATAAATTTAGGAAGAGTAATGGAGTTACCTCTTGATTGCTTGATTAATACTTTAATTCCAGTTGCTAATCAATCCCTTGAAGTAATTTGGGTTAATTTGAGAGAGAGATATTTTGGGAGTATGAAGCTTTTGCAAATTGGGAGAGAAAAGGGATGAACGGGAATGGAAAAAAATAAGAATGGAGCGTGGGTTTTATAGGCAATTCCTTCTTTGGTTGCCACTCCAATTTCTTGCTTCCTACTTTCCTCTCCTTGCTCCTCACTGCACGAATTGAACTTGCTCCCCACTGCAATTTTCCTACTCCTCACGGCTTGTATACTTGGAGGCTACTCTTATAATTTATCAGTATTAACATATATGTATAATATATAATGTAATATATGCATATATACTATTAATACATATCCCAAGTAATGTAAATGAAATAAAATAAAATAATACATTTAATGCAATAAATTTATTAAAATAATTTAACATCATAAATTATTTTAATTCCTTAAATTAAACGTATACGATAATTTTGTATACTTAAATTTTATAAATCGTTTCCAATAATTTATTTACATACAACTCATGCTTATTCTTATTTTAGTATACCTTCCGTACGTATCGCGTAATGCCACATTATATAAACATGAAGTCCAATGATTGGATAATTACATATAATAATTACGAAAATTATTATATTAATTAAATAGAATAAATCCATTTAATAAAATAACATATTTAGTGGAACAAACCCACTATATTAAAATAATTAATATTCAGTTAATTATTTAAATTCGCTTATTTAACATATACAACAATTTGTATAATTAAATTTAACTATCTCATTCTTCTCATAAATTGTTTTCTAACAATTTATATATGATATATATTACTCCACCAATTATAGCATCGCACATAATCACTTATGCAGTCAATTCACATAATAAGAATTTAATTCAATAAATTCTTATTTCATTATTATTATCATTATTATTATTATTATTTATTTATTTATTTATTTATTTATTTTGAAATCTCGGATTGTCATAGTGTTTTTCTTCTGGTAGGTTTGCAGGGGCAGTTTAGGGTTTCGTGTGAAGAGAGCTACATTTGATCATCTAGGTTTATTTGATTTTAGATTTTGATTATTATGTCAATTTTTGGAGAATTGTATTTAATTCGACATTGATGGAATATTAACTATTAAATATTTTGAAGTTATTAGTGTTCTGTTAATTATTTTAAGTTTTGTTGTGCTATGCACGTCACCTCCATTTCCTATTAGGGAAGGGGGTGTTACAAAAGATATACCTTATGAAGATGATCAACTCGTTGATGTGATCTTCAAGTTCAATCATTTATTCCGCCAAGTTTCTTCAAATCCACGGATCAAACACAAGCTATGAAAGTAGTATGCACACAAGCCAATCATATTTGATATGATGTAACATATACTTTGCAATCTTATTTATTTATTAATAAAAGAATTAATTTATTAAAGGCATTTTACTTTATCTACATGGTGCTGTTATTTTATATGTGATAAACTCATAGTTTTGAGCAATGCTTTTAGAATCATAATGATGATCATGCTAATGAGATCTAAATTCTGAGAGAGCTTAAAACTAAAATCGTTCCCAATCGTTGGATTACTAAAAAGGGGATTAGTGAATCCGGATAGATTAGTACATATTTTGCTTTCTCTTAGGAAGAGGATAATTGATCTCATAATCATTTGTGCAGAGACACTAAAACAAGTATGTAGGTGCTTATTGGAGAATAAGTTCACTGAACGTGATTTGCTGAAGGAATACTTAATGGAGTTTTATTTGCCTGTCGATAGGAATTCCACTAGTGATAGTAGTACAAGTGATCCTTGGACTTGAGATCATCATAGTATCTTGTGTATGATGAGTTATACTTTGACATGTCCCTTAAGACCTTTAGAGTATATCAAAGGGTATGCTTGGACATAATAAGTTATACATGGAGATATGTGAATGGTCAACAAAGAATCTATCACATCTAGTAAAAGATGATAATGTCCTATGTGATTCAATAAATTACAACTCAGTAGTCCTTGGCCAAGACAAAATGAAATTTGAAAGGAGTTTCTAATTTGCATTATTTAGAGTTGTGCATTTGAGAATTGAAATACATATAATTAAATAAAATAAGACTTGACAGCAATTCCATGTCTTATATTTAATTGGGACATTGTATGGTAGAAGGATTGAATTGTATGGTAACTATTCACTAAAAGGTTCTTTTGTGATTAATGTTGAAATCTATATTTTCTGGAGAGTCGTTGATCGCTAAGGGGGCTTGCCCTTATTGTATAATAAATATTATTTATTTAAATGAATTAAATAGTTTAATTTATTTATTTTAATAAGATTAGAATTATTTTAATTTATTTATTCATAACCGGTTTAATATAGAGAACCTAAAGGGTCACACCGCAAAAGGAAAATATTTATTTAAGAAGTAAATGACATAATTGTAATAATAAGTTAAGTGTATTTAATTTAATCTATGGTGATATAATAAATTGAATAGCTTAATATTTATTATTTAATATTTTGAAAATATTAAATATAAATTAACAAGAGGAGTCTTATTATTATTATTATTTAATTCCTAAAAGGGTTTGGGAATTAATTAATAAAAGTATTCTCATAAATTCCTAATTGGATTATGAGTTTAATTAATTAGAAGAGTTTAATTAAAATAAAACTCTATTCCTAAATAGTTTAGGAGGGTTACCTACATCTATAAATAAGAGGAGTTTTATTATGGATTGGGGTTACACACGCTTCCATAAGATTTGGAAGAGTACTTAGAATTTTTATAGATATAGAAACTAGGGTTTTGCCAACACCCATCTTTTTGAATACGTGTTATTCCTTGGTGGATCACCTCTAGAGGTCAAACACTTGGGTGGCTAACGTTAATCAAAGGAAAGAGTCTAATCGATGAATTTCAAGAAGAACGCGAAAGGATTTGGAGTTGAACTTGTACCCGAGGAAGCACGGTTCTACGAGGGTATAATTTTTATTCTTTATCTCTTTCGTTTAATTGATAATTGAGCACTAGGAAAGATTATGGTGGTGGTTTGTATAAAATTTTAAAATCTGATTTTATCACACTTTCGCTATATTTGTGTAATTTGATTACATGCTCGCGTAATATACAAACCTAACAGTGGTATCAGAGTCAATTCTTGTGTTAATTATCGATTTTGATGATTCCATGTATGTATAGGTATGTGATTGGATCAATTTTCTGGCCAAAATCTGAATTTTCCGCATCTGCGACGCAGCGCGGCCGCACCGCTTCCAGTTCATTCTGGAGCGCGGCCGCGCCCGAACCCAGAAACTGTTTCTGGGGGTGCAGCACGGTCGCGTCGCTCCTAGTTCATTTTGGAGCGCGGTCGCGCCGGTTTGCAGATTTTGAAAACTTATTTTCTTCTTCAATTAAAGTAAATAGTTTATTCAATTGGAGTATGTTTAAAATAAAGATGTTTATTTTGTCTGGAATAGGATTCCAGGTTGCTAAAATTAAAGGATTTTAATTTTGATTTGGTTTTTAATTAAAATAAAAGAGTTTTCAAAACTAAATATTAGTAAAAAAATTTGTCCATTAAATGATATCGATGCATATATGGAATGGTTTTATTATTCATGAGATGAATGTTATTTATTGATACATATGTTAATATATATGATAATAAATGAGATTGATTATGGACTATTGACCAATGGGTGATTGGATTTTATTTTTTGAGGATGCTTGAATGAATGAGTTTTATAAATGGGGTCTGCGTACCTCGTCTTCTCTAATTTTTCTTAATAGAAATTCTATCTTCCTCCTATGTACTTCCCATTGACTGCTGATCAAGGTTTCTATTTATTGTAAAGAGTTTATGTAATAGGATTAGTTAGAATTATTTTAAAGAATTGGAGAAAGAAGAAAGGAGCAAGGAGCTCTTGAAGACCCGTTTGTAATGGAGCCCGAGATTTAAATGTAATAGTTATATTTAAATTCAGTTCTTGCACCCTAGGTTTGACCTTTTGGTTCACTTGGTGGCTCTAGTGAACCAAACTAGAATAAAAGTCCATAATCAATCCGAGTAGAATATAGTATTCTATATGTGCATGTTTACTATATATATATATATTATATTATACAACATGCTTCGCATGTTAAATAAAACGCGTTTTATATATATATATATATATATATATATATATATATATGTGTGTGTGTGTGTGTGTGTGTGTGTGTGCATACGCGCTAAACAAGATGAGACAAATAATAACAAAAATCTCAAAGAAATCATATTAGGTTGTAACATTCAAAGATATTTGGAATATCGAACGTCGCCTTCTAGCATGATAAAACAATATAGTAGCACTTAATCAATATAAGTTTGTTGTGTCACCACAAGGCTTATTTTAATTTTTTGAGATGTTGTTTTATCATATATGATGCTTATAAAGAAATTGAACGATGTTATTTTGTTGTGTCACCACAAGGACAGTGTATTTCTCTTTACTTATATGAAAGTGCTAGGTTGGACTTAACTTGGATAATTTTGATTCGGATGTATCACCACTTGATCAAAATAAACTAAGAGGAAAAATTAAAAAGGAGTTACATGATGATGTAATTGACAATAGTTGTTTACCTATTTATTTATATATAGTTTGTTGTGTCACCACAAGGCTATATACATTTGAAATGAGATCCTTACTCTCACTAGCAAATCTTTAATTAGATTTGTCGAACTATATATTGAGGGTAATAAAGTTTGATGAAAATAGTGGGAGATACCAATTTAAATAAAGACCTAATTTATTTTGGTAATTAATAAAATGAATGTATGTTAAAATATTGTCTATTTCACTTGTAGAATTTGAAAAAAATATCAAATTCACTAATATCACTGTGAAGCATACTTGATGCAAACAAACTGACCGGACCGAATTACACAGACTGGTTAAGGAATCTGAGAATTGTTCTCACTGCTGAAAAGATTTCTTATGTCCTAAATTCACCCGTCCCTGCAACTGTTGCAGAAATAGCCTATAAGGAAGAGATTGCTACTTTTAGAAAGTGGCGAGATAATGCAATCGTGGCTTAATGTATCATGCTCGCATCCATGAGTAATGAGCTTCAACATCAGCATGAAACTATGGATGTTCCTATTATACTCCTGCACCTTAAGGAGCTATATGGTGAGGAAAGTAGGACTACTAGATAACAAATATCTAAGGAGCTCTTCTGATCTCGAATGGTCGAGGGTACTACTGTTGAGACACATGTCCTAAAGATGATCAATTTGATTGAACGTCTTAGACAGTTAGGGTTCGTGATGGATGGGGAGTTAAGTCAAGATTTGATCTTGCAGTCACTCCAAGAAACCTTCTCACAATTTGTTGTGAATTTTCACATGAATAAATTGGACGTCAGCTTGCCTGAGTTACTTAACATGCTGAAAACTACTGAAGGTCACTTCCCATCCAAGAAGGACCAAGTCTTATTGGTGGATGATTATTCTAAGAAAACGAAGAGGCCCAAGATATCTTCTAAAAAGAAGAAAAAGAAGAAGGCTAAGGGCAAGGCGAAAGTAAAAGATAATAAGAAAGCTGATCCAGATAGCAAAGGTTTATTCATGATTGAAATTAATGATCTAGGTTTATTCATGATTGAAATTAATTTTTCTGAAAGTTAAAATTCTACTTAGGTATTGGATACCGGCTGTAGTTCTCACATATGTAACAATATGCAGGGACTAAGCAGAAGTAGAAAGCTGAACAAGGATGAAGTCGTCCTACGAGTGGGAAATGGAGCAAAGGTTGCTGCATTAGTTGTAGGAACTTATTATTTAGCACTGCCTATGGGCAAGTCCATTAGTTTAAATAATTGTTATTATGTTCCAACACTTATAAGAAACATTATTTCAATTTCTGTATTATATATGGATGGTTTTGATATTATAATAAAGAATAACATTTGTTCTATTTATAATAAAAATATTTTATATGGTGTTGGCAATTTACTGAATGGACTTTATGTACTTGACTTGCATGAAAATATACTTCAAATTGAACAAACTAAGAAAAGAAAAAGAGATGATGTTAATTATACCTTTATGTGGCACTGTAGACTCAGTCATATTAATGAAACAAGTTTAACCAAGTTTCATAAAGATGGGCTTTTAGAGCTATCTGATTACGAATCATATCCAACTTGTGAATCTTGTCTCATGGGTAAGATGACTAAATCTCCTTTTAGTGGAAAAGGAGAACGAGTTACAGAGTTGTTAGCATTGGTACACACAGACGTATGTGGACCTATGACAACGACTATACGAGGAGGGTATTCTTATTTTATTACTTTTACTGATAATCATTCAAGATTTGGATATGTGTATTTGATGAAATACAAATCTGAATCATTTGAAAAGTTTAAAGAATTCAGAAGTGAAGTAGAGAAGCAAACTGACAAGAGTATTAAAATTCTTCGATCGGATCGAGGAGGGGAATACTTAAGCAATGAGTCTCTCAATTGTCTCAAAGAAAATGGTAATCTCACAATGGACTCCACCTGGGATGCCACAATTGAAGGGTGTATCTGAAAGGAAAAATCGAACATTGTTGGACATGGTTCGTTCCATGATGAGTTTTACCGATCTTCCAGTATCATTCTGGGGTTATGCCCTAGAATCGACTGCATACCTACTTAACAAGGTACCTACCAAATCCGTCCTAAAGACTCCATATGAGTTATGGATAGGGAGGAAACTAAATCTTAAGCATGTTAAAACTTGGGGTTGTCCAGCTTGTGACGTTTCGAAATTTTCGAATTTATTAAATAAGAATTTTAATTTTTCTTATTATGTGGCATGATTGAATTGAATACATGAATATTGTGCATCTGCGTGATAGTGTAATATTTAATATTTTAATTATGTGAATGTGAAATAAAGGTCCAATATATGTATATGTATATTGGTAGTAAATAAGTAAATGTATTCATATTGGATTTAATAAAGGATTATATTAAATAATATTTTTAAATGAGTAAATAAATTGTTCGGAAATAATTTATGGAAGGAATAAGATAATTTAATTTAATTACACAAAAATGAATTGTATATATTAAATCAATGAATTAGAATAATTAGCATAATGAATATTAATTATTCTAATATAATTAATTATCGCGTAAAAAGTGATACAATATAATTTTGGAAAATATTCCATAATTATTGAAATAAATTTTGTGATTAATAGAAATATTTAATGCGTAATGAACATTATGCGATAAGTACGGAGGGTTACATAATATATGTAGATTAGTGAGCATGAGCTGCCAGTTAAATAAGAAGCTTGTGTATGTAATAAGTGTTAGGTTTGTATATAACGCAAGCATGCAATCAAATTACATAAATAGGGCGGAAGCGTGATAAAACGGATTTTAAAATTTTAATACAAACCATCACCATGATCTATCCTTGTGTTCAATTATCAATTAAACGAAAGAGAAAGAGAATAAGAATTATACCCTCGTAGATCAAAGCTTCCTCGGGTACAAGTTCAACTCCTAGTCCTTCGTGTTCTCCTCGAATTCCATCGATGAGATTCCTTCCTTTGATCAACATTAGCCACCCAAGTGTTTGCCCTATAGAGGTGATCCACCAAGGAAGAATATGTATTCAAGAAGTTGGGTATTGGCAAAACCCTAGTTTCTATCTCTATAGAAATTACAAGTACTCTCCACAATCTAATACAAGAGTGTGTAACCCTAATCTATGATAAGACTCCTCTTATTTATAGATGTAGGAAAACCCTTCCCTAAACTATTTAGGATTAGGATTTTTTTTATTATAATTAATCTCCTTTAATTAATTATGCACCTAATCTAATTAGGAATTTATAAGAGAGTACTTCTATTAATTAATTCCCAATCCCTATTAGGAATTAAATAATAGTAATAGTAATAATAATAATAATAATAAGACTCCTCTTATTAATTTATATTTAATATTTCTAAAATATTAAATAATAAATATTAAGCTATTTAATTTATTCTATCTCTATAGACTAAATTAAATACACTTAACTTATTATTACAATTATGCCATTTACTTCTTAAATAAATATTTTTCCTTTTGCGGTGTGACCCTTTAGGTTCTCCATATTAAACCGGTTCTGAATAAATCAATTAGAATAATTCTAATTATATTTAAATAAATAAATCAAATTATTTAATTCATTTAAATAAATAATATTTATTCTACAATAAGGGTAAGCCCGCTTAGCGATCAACGACTTTCCAGATAATATAGATTTCAACATTAATCACAAAAGAACCTTTCAGTGCATAGTTACCGTACAATTCAATCCTTCTACCATACAATGTCCCAATTAAATATAAGACATGAAATTACTGTCAAGTCTTATTTTATTTAATTATATGTATTTCGATTCCCAAATGCACAACTCTAACTAATTCAAATATAAAACTCTTTTCTAATTTCATTCTGCCTTGGCCAAGGACTACTGAGTTGTCATTTAACAAATCATATAGGACATTCACATCTTTTACTAGACGAGGTAGATTCTTTGTTGATCATTCACCTATCTCCATGTACAACTTATTATACCCAATCATACCCTTTGATATACCCTAAAGGTCTTAAGGGACATGTCAAAGTATAACTCATCATACGCAAGATACTATGATGATCTCAAGTCCAAGGATCACTTGTACTACTATCAATAGAGGAATTCCTGTTGACAGGCGAGTAAAACTCCATTAGGTATTCCTTAGCGAGCCACGTTCAGTGTACTTATTCTCTAATAAGCACCTACATACTTGCTTTAGTGTCACCACACAAATGATTATGAGATCAATCATCCTCTTCCTAAGAGCAAGCAACGTATGTACTAATCAATCTGGATTCACTAATCCCCTTTTTAGTAATCCAACGATTATGAACGATCTTAGTTTGTGAGCTATCTAGAATTTAGATCTCATTAGCATGATCACCATCATGATTCTAAAAGCATTGCTTAAAACTATGGGTTTATCACATTTAATATAACAGCACTATGTAGATAATGTGAAATGCCTTTTAAGAAAATCAATTCTTTTATTAATAAATGAATAAGATTACAAAGTATATGCTACATCATATCAAATATGATTGGCTTGTGTGCATACTACTTTTAATCTCCCACTTGCACTAAAGCCAATCGCCATGGTATCTAATACCCATCTTCTCTAAGTGACGATCAAACAGCTGTTGTGTTAAAGCTCTAGTAAATGGATCTGCAATATTGTCTTGAGAGTCCACACGCTCCAGGGTGACATCTCCTCTTTCAATGATCTCTCTAATCAAATAAAACCGTCGCAACACGTGTTTGGATTTCTGATGAGACCTGGGTTCCTTAGCCTGCGCAACAGCTCCGGTGTTGTCACAGAATAAAGGTACAGCTCCTCTAATGCTATGAACCACTCCAAGTTCAGTTATGAACTTCTTCATCCAAAAAGCTTTCTTTGTAGCTTTACTTGCAGCTGTGTACTCTGCCTCTGTCACTGAATCAACAATTGTTTGCTGCTTGGAACTTTTCCAACTCACTACGCCACCGTTTAAGGTAAACACATACCCTGAAACGGATTTATTGTCATCTTGGTCCGTTTAAAAACTTGAGTCTGTATAGCCCTCTAGTTTCAATTCAGACCCACCGTAGACAAGAAATACATCCTTAGTTCTTCTCAAGTACTTTAGGATATTTTTCACTGCCTTCTGGTGCTCTTCTCCTGGATTCGACTGATATCTGCTTGTTACACTAAGTGCATGAGCAACATCTGGTCTAGTACATATTATACCGTACATGATAGATCCTATTGCTGAAGCATAAGGAATCTTACTCATACAGGCTCTCTCCTCAAGTGTCTTTGGGACCTGTTTCTTGGAGAGATGTATTCCATGGCTCATCGGTATGAGACCTCTCTTGGAATCTTCCATGCTAAACTTCTTTAGCATCGAGTCAATGTACTTTCCTTGGGTCAAGCCCATCATCCTTTTAGATCTATCTCTATAGATCTTTATCCCCAAAATATAGGATGCCTCACCCAAGTCCTTCATGGAAAAGTGTTTAGATAACCAAATTTTGATCGACTGTAGCATAGAAACATCATTCCCTATCAGTAATATATCATCAACATATAATATAAGGAATAAAACAGCGCTCCCACTAACCTTCTGAAAGTAATATGCACACAAGCCAATCATATTTGATATGATGTAGCATATACTTTGTAATCTTATTCGTTTGTTAAAAGCATTTTACTTTATCTGCATCGTGCTATTATATTAAATGTGATAAACCCATAGTTTTGAGGAATGCTTTTAGAATCATGATGGTGATTATGCTAATGAGATCTAAATTCTAGATAGCTCACAAACTAAAATCGTTCCTAATCGATGGATTACTAAAAAGGGCATTAGTGAATCCGGATAGATTAGTACATACGTTGCTTGCTCTTATGAAGAGGATGATTGATCTCATAATCATTTATGTGGAGACACTAAAGCAAGTATGTAGGTGCTTATTAGAGAATCAGTTCACTGAACGTGGCTCGCTAAGGAATACTTAATGGAGTTTTACTCGCTTGTCAATAGGAATTCCTCTAGTGATAGTAGTACAAGTGATCCTTGGACTTGAGATCATCATAGTATCTTGTGTGTGATGAGTTATACTTTGACGTGTCCCTTAAGACCCTTAGGGTATATCAAAGGGTATGATTGGGTATAATAAGTTATATATGGAGATAGGTGAATGATCAACAAAGAATTTACCACTTCTAGTAAAAGGAGAGAATGTCCTATGTGATTCGATAAATGATGACTCAGAAGTCTTTGGCCAAAGCAAAATGAAATTAGAAAGGAGTTTCTAATTTGCATTATCAGAGTTGTGCATTTGAGAATCGAAATACATATAATTAAATAAAATAAGACTTGACAGTAATTCCATGTCTTATATTTAATTAGGACATTGTATGGTAGAAGGATTGAATTGTACGGTAACTATTCACTGAAAGGTTCTTTTGTGATTAATGTTGAAATCTATATTATTTGGAAAGTCGTTGATCGCTAAGGGGGCTTACCCTTATTGTAGAATAAATATTATTTATTTATATGAATTAAATAGTTTAATTTATTTATTTAAATAAGATTAGAATTGTTCTAATTGATTTATTCACAACCGGTTTAATATGGAGAACGTAAAGGGTCACACCGCAAAAGGAAAATATTTATTTAAGAAGTAAATGGCATAATCGTAATAATAAATTAAGTGTATTTAATTTAATCTATGGAGATAGAATAAATTAAATAGCTTAATATTTATTATTTAATATTTTGAAAATATTAAATATAAATTAATAAGAGGAGTATTATTATTATTATTACAATTACTATTATTTAATTCCTAATAGGGATTGAGAATTAATTAATAGAAGTACTCTCTCATAAATTCCTAATTTGATTAGGAGTTTAATTAATTAAAGGTGTTTAATTAAAATAAAAACCCTAATCCTAAATAGTTTAGGAGGGTTCCCTACATCTATAAATAAGAGGATTAGACAGTTACACACTCTTCCATAAGAATTGGAGAGAGAGAGTACTTGCAATTTCTATAGAGATAGAAACTAGGGTTTTGCCAACACCCATCTTCTTGAACAACTATTATTTTTTGGTGGATCACCTCTAGAGGCCAAACATTTGGGTGGCTAACGTTGATCAAAGGAAGGAATTTAATAGGTGGAATTCAAGGAGAACGCGAAGGAATTGGAGGTGAACTTGTACCTGAGGAAGCTTTGATTCACGAGGGTATAATTTTATATCTCTATCTCTTTCGTTTAATTGATAATTGATCACAAGGATGATCATGGTGATGGTTTGTATGAAAAATTTTAAAATCCGTTTTATTGCGCTTCCGCACTATTTATGTAATTTGATTGCATACTCACGCTATATTCAAACCTAACAGTGGTATCAGAGCCTAACCTTGTGTTAAGTATCGATTATTATGATTGTAATGTCCGAGAATTTTTAAACACTGTATTGATTTATTTTAATAAATAAAGTTCATTTTATATATAATTTTATAAATTTAATTGGACCCATGTAAGAATGTTTATTTAATTATATAATTATAGGTCCAATAATTTTCTTGCATTAAAGGGGCTCATTGATAGTGCGATTTAAATTAGTGGGTTAACCCTAAGATTTTAATTGGAAGAAAATTGGAAGAAGATTAATAAATGAATTCATTTTATTGTTACTAGATTAAAATAATTCAAATAAGGAATTATTGGTGAAATAAGTTTTATTAATTAATTGAATTACTTAATTCAAATTAAATATTAAGAGCATAATAATTCAAGTTGGACTATTTTTTTTTTATATATTTCAATTGACCCAAGATGATAAGGCTGAGCCCAATTTCCTCCTATTCCTGTTGAGACATTATTTTTTTTCAAATGGCTCAACCCCATTGGGTTGAGCCCATTTCTTTGTTTCTTTGCCAGTCGGGTTGGATTTGCAAGCGGGTCGACCCAAGTAAATTGGGGAAACCGGGTAAGGTGAAGATAACCGGTTAATCCTGCAAATGAAAATCTCAAACCAAGACAACCGAGCAAAAAGAAAATGGGGAAAACCCTAACACCTCAAATCAATCAGCCGAGCTACTGAGCTAAGGAGGAGATTGGGGTGAGGCGAGCCTATCAGCCATGGGTTTTCAATCAACCAAGCAAGCCCTAGACTCTCAATTATCCAAACCTAGATAGGTTCAATCAATCGAACTGGTCAGCACGGTAGCGTAAGGGAAACCAGCGGCACGGCTGGGAACGGGCAAGGACCGAGCGGCGATCGAAGAAGCCAAAGGACACAAGGCGACCGACGAAGTGACTAGTGGGAACGCAAGGCTCGAGGGGCGGCTGAACCCAGCGGGGAGCTGATAGGTACCATCAGTCACTACCCCCCTCTACCCGAAGGTTAATAGCTCGTGCCATTAAGGTAATACCCAGCAAATTGGGTAAACCAATTCCTATAAATTGAAGCCCAATTAGCCAAGCGACTGAATCCTTTGTCTGTGTAATTTCCAATTTAGAAAATTTAGGGTTCCCAATTTAAGCGAGAGAGGAAGCAGGGGTGACTAGTTGAGGGTTTCAAATTCTGCTGAAGTGGATGTCCAGTTGGGTCGATTACTGTGGACGAAGAAGGAAGACAGCCATTCGAACCACTCCCAGGTATACAACAAGCGTCTGTGATAGTTCGTTAGGGGTTTGTATGAGTTTTTTTTGTGTGGAACAAAATTTTTTTTTCCTTTCCTCTGTACACGGATTGGTATGGCCAAATGGTTTGTGTGGTTATACTATACATTGTAATGCACTGTGTTAGTTCAATTGATGCAGAACCTGGTATTAAATTATGTGAACACTTTGGGTTGGTACTATATGGAATTAAATTGTTCCTCTGTATTAGATGTATTACTTCCTTGTATTGAGTAATTTCGTTTCTGAATTGGGTGGCACTGTTTTGGAACCCTGTATATTGAGGAACCCTAAGGTTCAGGCCGCTTAATTGTGTGCTGTGAATAGGCTAACAACAATTTTAGGATACCCAGTGTGTGGGTTCTGAAATGCCTAAACTAAAATTTTGTTTTCATTTTAGTACCAACTATTCTGTCAGCAACATGGTTTATAATAAAACCAAGCGTTCGTTTATTATCATGTGATAATGCTTGGGCTGGCCACGAATGTTGGAATAAGTGCTGTAGGTACACTAAAGTTAATTGCAGATTTTGTGTCACTGGTATGGAGTGTACTGTCAATGCACATCACTTATATAATGACCAAGCTTTAGCCTATTATATTGGTAGAATGACTGATAATGGAAACTGAAAACCATTGTGGCCATGAACCTGTTGTAAGTGTTCCTACTGTGATAAACTGGATAGTTTGGGAATAAAATTTCAGGAATTGGTTATTCTATGCAGAAAGGTGACTGTGGTTGTGGCATGAAAATACTGTTATTACCATTATGTAATACTATCAGATTAATTGTTTATTAATAATACACTAATAACTAATTATTTATTTTATAAATAAAGATAATGAATATTTAATTATTATTAATACTAAGTAATAATTAAGTATAAATATGGTAAATAAAATAGTTCGTTATTCTTTGACATTAAATAATAAAGAAAGATAATGAATGTTTCATTATTATCAAATAGTAATTGTTTATGAAGTAATTATTACAACTTATGATAATAACCATTAAATTATTATTGATATTAAATAATAATTAAGTAGGGATAAGATAGTAAATAATTATTTATTATTTAGCAATAAATAATAAATAAGGATAATGAATATTTAATTATTGTTGAATAATGATTAGGTATGAACAAGGTTAACAAGTAACTATTTATTAATTATCCATAAATAATAAATATAAGTAATAAATATTTAATTATTATTTAATCCTAAATAATAATTAGATATAAGTAAAGTTAATAATTATTTATTATTCATTAGTAATAAATAAAGGTAGTAACTATTGAATTATTATAAGGTATAGTAGAGTAATAAATGGTTATCCTTTATCAAACAATACTAAATAAAGATAATAAATATCTAATTATTAGCTAATAATAATTGGGTATGGATAAACTAATAAGGATAACAATTACTTAATCATTAATGAATTAATGATTAAAGTATGGGGGAGATTAATAAGTTAACTAATTCTTGATCCTTAATAAATAAGGATAATAAATACTTAAGGATTGTTAAGTAATAATTAAACGTGTGTAGAATTAATACAGTAAGTATTTAATAATTCCTCAATTACTCTTAAGGGTGAATGGTAATTAAGAGTAAAACCAAATACGTGATCAATTATTTCTGTTGTCTTTGAACCAAAATAAATTTATTATTTAAATTATAAATAATAAATAAGGATTGTTAAACCATATTCAGAGGCAGATAAGGGTAATAAATCTGAGAAATCAAAGAATAGTAATCATGATTAGCTACCATCATTTTAATAGCTAAAGATTTTTAATTAAATTCTGTTTAGCTAATGTTAAAATAGTATAGATGGTGAATTTCACCTGCTAAGTAAATGGTATAGTAAGGTGTGTTAATATACAACCGTGTCATATTAATTGATAAGTCGACTTTATCCAATGATAGGTCACCCAAGATCAATTAATTAAAGCTAGGATTTAATTGTAGCTGAGCAAACAGGCAAGTTCTTCCTTACTCAACTTTTCCATTGAGCAAATTTCTAAACCTTATGCACTATTTTAATTCGTGCAAACAGGTATATATATATACTGTTGCAAGTTATTCTTTAAGCTTGAATCTTATCTCCAAGCATGCTTTAAGTGGTCTAATTACTTTTAAAATTATTCCACTTCTATGTATTTATTGACATTCGCACTCGTGCAGTTGAATTCGTACATTTATTAAAGTTCCGAGATTTAGGAACTATTCATAATTAAGTCTGAACCTTTGTTCGGTCAGACAAGTATGTGAAAATTTATAAAAGCTATCCGAACCAATCGAGGGTAAGGATTCTTAGACTGTATGAACACCCCTTTATTATAGGGGAGTACCCCATGTACCGTAAATAAGGTACAAATAACAGAGTTAAATGCTATGCATACACATAGCGTACGCGAGGCTGATCCCCTCAAGTACTTATTCTGTAGCCAGTAACCAGAGGGTCAACTAGCTATTGACTCCTTTGGAAGTTATTGTTCAAAGTCTACTTGACTATCAATTGTTCTAAAAGCATTCATTGTTATTGCTTCTGATAATGCTATTGTTGAAATCCCTTTCTATATTCCTTTCATCATGATATATCCTTATTATTGTATTTTAAACTTGCTGAGCAAACTCGTTGCTCATTCTTGCTATATCATGATTTTATTGCAGCCAAACCCGAGACGTCAGGGAAAAACAAAGGGAAAGAAAAGATGAAGTGATAAACTTCATGTAGCAGACTTAAACATTATGTGCAGTTAATCATTGTTAATGTAATATTAAACCCTACTTCTTACTTAAGGTATGGATTCATAAATGTATTAAGGTTATTGTATTTTGGGACTAGTAACACCTTGTAATGAACAACGTATGTTTATTATATTCCGCATTTTAGTTACCATATGTTGTTAGAGGTGAATGTTTGTATTGGATCGTGATGACCGGATCCGGGTATTTGGAGACCCGAATTTGGGGGCGTCACAGGTTGGTATCAAAGCTATAGGTTATAAACTTTAGGATCGCGAAACCTAGGTTATAACCTTCATAGTAAACTCGTATTGAGTGTTAGGAGATAAATCGAGGAGATTTAATTATGTGGTTTTGATGAATTGGGGAATTCATCGAGTCGAGTAGTACCCAATGAAATATAACTTCATTTCTTTAATGAATATATTTTATTGCTGTACTAATGTTGATTTTCGGTGTGATTGTAGGATGGCTGACAGGGCAGGGACTAGTGGGACCCAGGAGGAGGAGGTATTCATAGATATCCCAGTAGTTGCTGAGCAGTTGGTGGGGTATGCTCCTACTGCCCCAGGGGTACCGCTAGAGGAGTCCGAACCGGAGGAGGACTACCAGAGGGAGCTACCAGAGCCAGTGGTAGGAAGGGTGATGAGGTCCGGTAGTCAGGACCCTGATGCTGAGGAGGAGGACCCCGAGATCGAGGGAGAGGAGCCACCTGCTTATGTGGATGGCATGGGGTCCACTGCCGACGATATTATTGAGGGACTGACCAGCAGGACCGAGGAGCTGGAGGATCGGATAGCTCATCTGGAGGAGCAGAATCAGACCCACCAGATCCGAGAGGACCAGTATAGAGACCTGGCCTATCAGCTTGAGCACGACTTGGGAGTGGCGAAGTCACAGCTACAGGGCTACGAGTCCTCAGCGCAGCAGATCGGACCACTGCTACATCAGCTAGTGGCCCGAAATGCTGAGTTGAGAGAGAGGCTGGAGCAGAGGGATCTGCAGATCGCCCACCTGAAGGCCAAGCAGGAGGCCATGAAGTTCGAGATTGGGCTAGAAGTTGCTGAGAATGTCCGAGTGAGGGACGCCTGGGTCAGAGCAGCAAGTAGAGTTGACCTATTGGAGGACCGGTTAGAGGCTGGGGCGGTGAGGATCGAGACCCTAGGATATGCCCTAGATGCAGCCTATAGGAGGCCCCGGTTTGTGGCAGGCGAGTCTAGCCGCTCAGTTCGTCGCAGGGTAGGGGATGGAGCATTCTCTGGTCAGCAGGCTCGGATCCTTCACGACATGCAGTGACTTGATATGATGGTTACTTTGTCTTTAGTTCAGTCAGTCCCACCTTTTGTTATATTAGGGACGTATTCATGTTTGATTTGTGAAACTTTATATTGTATTTAGACTTGGGGTAGCAGTTAAACCCCAACTTTTGTGTTTTGAGGGATGGAAGGTTAGGATTCCCCACTTTTGTCTTGGGGGAAAGATTATTGATGGATAGGCACACAGTGGCGCATTTATAGAAGTATGCCACAGGTTTAGTCTTGTAACAAAACAGTGGTATATGAATATAAATGCAGATGTTTCACTTAAATCAAATGTGTTGATAGATATTTTACCTTTGATTGCTTATTTTAATGACATATTGTGTAAAATATAAAACTATAGGTAAAAGTCAGCGGATTTTCCTTATTCAAACATGCCGCCAAGAGGAAGGCCACGTAACCAGCGAGTTGAGGAATCAGAAAGCGAAGTTGGAAATCAATCCAACCCGATGAGAATGTTTGCAGAAATGCTGGCAGAAGCCATGCAATCAAGGCCGCCACCTGGAGGGGCCCAAGCAGCAGCCGAGCCAGCGCATCATCTGGAAAATTTTAAAGACTTCAAATTAGTTGGACCACCTGAGTTCAAGGGAACTCTGAACCCAATCGAAGCGCAGACCTGGATAGAGGAGATAGAAAAGGTATTCGAGGTAGCACGGGTGGAAGAGGAACAGAAAATAAGCTTTGCTACCTTCATGTTAAAGGGCGAGGCGAACTACTGGTGGAAGGCCAATAGGGGCCGAGTGGAAGGAGGCATTGTCGCGTGGGAACGCTTTAAAGAGATGTTCTTGGAAAATTATTTTCCAGAGAGCATGAAGCAGGAGATGGAGATCAAGTTCCTGGAACTAAAACAAGGGAACATGTCTGTGGCCGAGTACGCAGCTAAGTTTAATGAGTTGGCACGGTTTGCAACTCACCAAGTCAGCACAGAGGAAAGAAAAGCTCGTAGGTTTGAACAAGGGTTGAAACCATGGTTATACCGTTCTGTTGCGGTATTGAAAATCAAGACATTTACAGAATTATTGGAGAGGGCGATCATTGCAGAGGGTGGCAGTGAGGCCCTGGCAAAATACAATCAAGAGAAGAAGAAGGGACATGAGGGCCCGAAGGCAGGAAGCAGCGGGGGCAGTAACCCCAACAAACGGAAATGGGTCGAGAGTCAGTCCTCCGGGGGAAATAAATCTGGAGGGGAGGTGAAGAAGCTAGGAAGATGCAACAACTGTGGCAAGAACCACACGTGGGAATGCATGAAGGGGAAGAGCGTGTGTTACCGTTGCGGACAACCTGGGCACATGGCCCCATAGTGCCCTAATAAGCCGAAAGGAGGTTGTTTCTCCTGTGGATCACCTGACCACCAGATCAAGGACTGTCCGAAGAGGAAAAGCGACATCGGGAGTGGCAACCGAAACAACAACAATAGTGGAAACAGCAACCGGTTGAACTACGGGCCACCATCCAGTCAAGCCAACAGGCCAACAGCCCGCACATTCAACATGACTGTGCAGGATGCCATGGAATCCAAAGACGTGGTGTCAGGTATCATCCCAATCAATGATATAAATGCATATGTGCTATTTGATTCGGGTGCTACTTGCTCTTTTGTTTCCGAAGAATTTGCTAGTCAGTTAAATGTACCTTGTGAAAAGTTAGAACACCCTATGAACGTAGAAGTAGCAAACAAGGAAATTATCCCCATAGAATGCATTCATAGGAATTGTTGTGCTGAATTGCGAGGATTTAAGCTCAATGTGGATTTGATACCAATTCGACTGGGAGAGTTTGACGTAATCCTGGGAATGGATTGGCTATCAATTCACAGAGCAGTCATTGATTGTAAGAAGAAATGTGTACACCTAAAGACTTCTAATAAGTCGAAGGTGGTATTCTATGGCAGCAAGTCACCAAAACCATCTTGTTGTATTACTATGATGCAAACAAGGAGATTACTGAAGAAAGGTTGCGAGTGTTATTTGGCCCATGTGGTCGATACTCGTCAGGTCGGGGATGATATGGGTCAAATACCAATCGTGAGAGAATTCACTGATGTCTTTTCCGATGAACTTCCGGGACTGCCGCCGGACAGGGAAACCGAGTTTGTTATCGATTTGGCACCGGGAACCGCACCAATATCGAAGCCGCCGTATCGAATGGCACCGGTAGAAATGAAAGAGTTGATGGTGCAACTGCAGGAACTGTTAGATAAGGGTTACATCAGACCAAGCGTGTCCCCATGGGGAGCGCCAGTTCTGTTTGTAAAGAAGAAAGATGGGTCGATGAGACTGTGTATCGACTATCGGGAGTTGAACAAAGTTACGATTAAGAATAGGTATCCGCTTCCTAGGATTGACGATCTATTTGATCAACTTAAGGGAGCGAAATACTTTTCAAAAATCGACTTAAGAACAGGCTATCATCAGCTGAAGGTGAGGCAGGAAGATATCCCGAAGACTGCATTCAGAACTCGCTACGGGCACTTCGAGTTTCTGGTAATGTCTTTTGGATTGACGAATGCACCAGCAGCATTCATGGATATGATGAACAGAGTATTCAAGCAGTACTTGGACAAGTTCGTAGTCGTATTCATTGATGACATTCTGGTGTATTCAGGGACGGAGGAGGAGCATGCTGAACATTTGAAGATTGTATTAGAAGCTCTCAGGAGGGAGAAGTTATACGCGAAGTTTTCTAAGTGTGAGTTTTGGTTGCGGATGGTACAGTTTCTGGGTCATGTCATCGACAAGAATGGTGTTTCGGTGGACCCAGCAAAAGTGGAAGCAGTTATCAACTGGGAACAGCCGAAGACGTCGACAGAGATCCGGAGTTTCTTGGGATTAGTGGGATACTATCGGAGATTCATCCAGGATTTTTCAAGGATAGCATCGCCGTTGACCAATCTTACCAGAAAAACAGTTAAGTTTGTTTGGTCGGAAAAATGTGAGGAGAGTTTCATGGAGTTGAAGAAGAGACTTAGCCAAGCACCAGTGTTGACCTTACCCGACAACACTGGGGGTTTCGTAGTGTATAGCGATGCGTCACACAAGGGTCTGGGCTGTGTACTGATGCAACATGGCAAGGTCGTGGCGTACGCATCACGTCAACTGAAAGACTATGGAAAGGGTTACCCGACTCATGACTTGGAGTTAGCAGCGGTAGTTTTCGCCTTGAAGATTTGGAGGCACTACCTATACGGTGAGAAGTGCGAGATATATACGGATCACAAAAGTCTGAAATATATCTTCACTCAAAAGGAGCTGAACATGAGACAACGCCGATGGTTAGAATTGATCAAGGACTACGACTGTGAAATTCTGTACCATCCGGGCAAAGCAAATGTAGTGGCTGATGCCTTAAGCAGGAAAGGCAAGGTGAAATTGATGCAGCTGATGGTTCAAGAGGAATTGGTAAAGGACTTTGAACGTCTGGAACTGGAGGTTAGGTATCCAATGGAGGCGGACAATAAATTGTTTACTGTAACGGCGGGTCCGACTCTACTGGATAAGATACAGGAGGCTTAGGAATTTGACGAAGAATGCATTGACATTAAGAAACAATTATCGGAGGGAAAAGCATCGAAGTACAAGGTTGACAGCGCAGGATTGCTGAGATTCGAGGGAAGGATCTGGATACCCTACGTACCGGACCTAAGGGAAGAGATTTTACAGGAGGCCCATAATACGAGATTTTCGGTACATCCGGGTAGCACCAAGATGTATCAAGATCTTCGTCAGCATTATTGGTGGCCGCATTTGAAGGGGGAAGTTGCAGAATTCGTCAGCCGGTGTTTAACTTGTCAGAGGATCAAGGCAGAGCACCAACGGCCGAGCGGATTGTTGCAACCTTTAGAGATTCCCGAGTGGAAGTGGGAGCACATTACTATGGATTTTGTGGTAGGACTCCCGACAACACAAAAGGGTCTAGACGCCATCTGGGTGATCATAGATCGATCGACCAAGTCTGCCCACTTTCTACCGATCAAGATCAGGTACAAATTGGAGCAGTTGGCGAAGCTTTACGTGAAGGAGATAGTATCGCGACATGGAGTGCCGGTGTCTATTGTATGTGACAGAGATCCGCGCTGCACGTCAAATTTTTGGAGAAGTCTACAGGAGAGACTGGGAACACAGTTAAGAATGAGTACGGCGTATCATCCTCAGACTGATGGTCAGAGTGAGCGAACAATTCAGACTCTAGAGGATATGCTCCGGGCAGTTGTGATGGACTTAAGTGGCAGCTGGGACGATCACTTGCCACTGGTAGAGTTCGCTTACAACAATAGTTACCATGCTAGCATTGGTATGCCACCGTACGAAGCATTGTATGGAAGGAAGTGTCGAACGCCGTTGTGTTGGGATGAAGTTGGTGAACGGAGGTTGTTGGGACCAGAATTGGTACAACAAACCGTGGAAATCATTAAAGTAATAAGGCAACGGTTAGTAGCAACCCAGGATCGTCAGAAGAAATATGCCGACTTACATCGTCAGAAACGAGACTTTGAAGTTGGTAGCTTTGTGTTTCTGAAGGTATCTCCCTGGAAAGGGAAGCTCCGTTTTGGGAAGAAGGGCAAATTGAGCCCTAGGTTCATAGGACCATTCGAGATTTTGAGGAGAATAGGCGAAGTGGCGTACGAGGTAGCATTACCTCCTGAACTTGAGCACATTCACAACGTGTTTCATGTATCGGTGTTACGACCGTATAAGCCAGATTACAAACATGTTATTTCCTATGAACCAATTCAAGTCGAAAGGGACTTATCGTACGAGGAGATTCTTGTCCAAATACTTGATAGGAAGGAGCAGAAACTGAGAAATAAAGTCATTCATTCGGTTAAAGTTCTCTGGAGAAATCACGCGGTGGAAGAAGCCACGTGGGAACTCGAAGAGAAAATGAGAGCAAATTACCCCCAGTTATTCGAGTAACCTTGGATTGAAATTCCGAGGACGGAATTTTTATAAGGGGGAAAGGATGTAATGTCCGAGAATTTTTAAACACTGTATTGATTTATTTTAATAAATAAAGTTCATTTTATATATAATTTTATAAATTTAATTGGACCCATGTAAGAATGTTTATTTAATTATATAATTATAGGTCCAATAATTTTCTTGCATTAAAGGGGCTCATTGATAGTGCGATTTAAATTAGTGGGTTAACCCTAAGATTTTAATTGGAAGAAAATTGGAAGAAGATTAATAAATGAATTCATTTTATTGTTACTAGATTAAAATAATTCAAATAAGGAATTATTGGTGAAATAAGTTTTATTAATTAATTGAATTACTTAATTCAAATTAAATATTAAGAGCATAATAATTCAAGTTGGACTATTTTTTTTTTATATATATTTCAATTGACCCAAGATGATAAGGCTGAGCCCAATTTCCTCCTATTCCTGTTGAGACATTTTTTTTTTTCAAATGGCTCAACCCCATTCGGTTGAGCCCATTTCTTTGTTTCTTTGCCAGCCGGGTTGGATTTGCAAGCGGGTCGACCCAAGTAAATTGGGGAAACCGGGTAAGGTGAAGATAACCGGTTAATCCTGCAAATGAAAATCTCAAACCAAGACAACCGAGCAAAAAGAAAAGGGGGAAAACCCTAACACCTCAAATCAATCAGCCGAGCTACTGAGCTAAGGAGGAGATTGGGGTGAGGCGAGCCTATCAGCCATGGGTTTTCAATCAACCAAGCAAGCCCTAGACTCTCAATTATCCAAACCTAGATAGGTTCAATCAATCGAACTGGTCAGCACGGTAGCGTAAGGGAAACCAGCGGCACGGCTGGGAACGGGCAAGGACCGAGCGGCGATCGAAGAAGCCAAAGGACACAAGGTGACCGGCGAAATGAACGCCGAAGGTTAATAGCTCGTGCCATTAAGGTAATACCCAGCAAATTGGGTAAACCAATTCCTATAAACCAATTCCTATAAATGGTTATACTATACATTGTAATGCACTGTGTTAGTTCAATTGATGCAGAACCTGGTATTAAATTATGTGAACACTTTGGGTTGGTACTATATGGAATTAAATTGTTCCTCTGTATTAGATGTATTACTTCCTTGTATTGAGTAATTTCGTTTCTGAATTGGGTGGCACTGTTTTGGAACCCTGTATATTAAGGAACCCTAAGGTTCAGGCCGCTTAATTGTGTGCTGTGAATAGGCTAACAACAATTTTAGGATACCCAGTGTGTGGGTTCTGAAATGCCTAAACTAAAATTTTGTTTTCATTTTAGTACCAACTATTCTGTCAGCAACATGGTTTATAATAAAACCAAGTGTTCGTTTATTGTCATGTGATAATGCTTGGGCTGGCCACGAATGTTGGAATAAGTGCTGTAGGTACACTAAAGTTAATTGCAGATTTTGTGTCACTGGTATGGAGTGTACTGTCAATGCACATCACTTATATAATGACCAAGCTTTAGCCTATTATATTGGTAGCATGACTGATAATGGAAACTGAAAACCATTGTGGCCATGAACCTGTTGTAAGTGTTCCTACTGTGATAAACTGGATAGTTTGGGAATAAAATTTCAGGAATTGGTTATTCTATGCAGAAAGGTGACTGTGGTTGTGGCATGAAAATACTGTTATTACCATTATGTAATACTATCAGATTAATTGTTTATTAATAATACACTAATAACTAATTATTTATTTTATAAATAAAGATAATGAATATTTAATTATTATTAATACTAAGTAATAATTAAGTATAAATATGGTAAATAAAATAGTTCATTATTCTTTGACATTAAATAATAAAGAAAGATAATGAATGTTTCATTATTATCAAATAGTAATTGTTTATGAAGTAATTATTACAACTTATGATAATAACCATTAAATTATTATTGATATTAAATAATAATTAAGTAGGGATAAGATAGTAAATAATTATTTATTATTTAGCAATAAATAATAAATAAGGATAATGAATATTTAATTATTGTTGAATAATGATTAGGTATGAACAAGGTTAACACGTAACTATTTATTAATTATCCATAAATAATATATATAAGTAATAAATATTTAATTATTATTTAATCCTAAATAATAATTAGATATAAGTAAAGTTAATAATTATTTATTATTCATTAGTAATAAATAAAGGTAGTAACTATTGAATTATTATAAGGTATAGTAGAGTAATAAATGGTTATCCTTTATCAAACAATACTAAATAAAGATAATAAATATCTAATTATTAGCTAATAATAATTGGGTATGGATAAACTAATAAGGATAACAATTACTTAATCATTAATGAATTAATGATTAAAGTATGGGGGAGATTAATAAGTTAACTAATTCTTGATCCTTAATAAATAAGGATAATAAATACTTAAGGATTGTTAAGTAATAATTAAATGTGTGTAGAATTAATACAGTAAGTATTTAATAATTCCTCAATTACTTTTAAGGGTGAATGGTAATTAAGAGTAAAACCAAATACGTGATCAATTATTTCTGTTGTCTTTGAACCAAAATAAATTTATTATTTAAATTATAAATAATAAATAAGGATTGTTAAACCATATTCAGAGGCAGATAAGGGTAATAAATCTGAGAAATCAAAGAATAGTAATCATGATTAGCTACCATCATTTTAATAGCTAAAGATTTTTAATTAAATTCTGTTTAGCTAATGTTAAAATAGTATAGATGGTGAATTTTACCTGCTAAGTAAATGGTATAGTAAGGTGTGTCAATATACAACCGTGTCATATTAATTGATAAGTCGACTTTATCCAATGATAGGTCACCCAAGATCAATTAATTAAAGCTAGGATTTAATTGTAGCTGAGCAAACAGGCAAGTTCTTCCTTACTCAACTTTTACATTGAGCAAATTTCTAAACCTTATGCACTATTTTAATTCGTGCAAACAGGTATATATATATTGTTGCAAGTTATTCTTTAAGCTTGAATCTTATTTCCAAGCATGCTTTAAGTGGTCTAATTACTTTTAAAATTATTCCACTTCTATGTATTTATTGACATTCGCACTCGTGCAGTTGAATTCGTACATTTATTAAAGTTCCGAGATTTAGGAACTATTCATAATTAAGTCTGAACCTTTGTTCGGTCAGACAAGTATGTGAAAATTTATAAAAGCTATCCGAACCAATCGAGGGTAAGGATTCTTAGACTGTATGAACACCCCTTTATTATAGGGGAGTACCCCATGTACCGTAAATAAGGTACAAATAGCAGAGTTAAATGTTATGCATACACATAGCGTACGCGAGGCTGATCCCCTCAAGTACTTATTCTGTAGCCAGTAACCAGAGGGTCAACTAGCTATTGACTCCTTTGGAAGTTATTGTTCAAAGTCTACTTGACTATCAATTGTTCTAAAAGCATTCATTGTTATTGCTTCTGATAATGCTATTGTTGAAATCCCTTTCTATATTCCTTTCATCATGATATATCCTTATTATTGTATTTTAAACTTGCTGAGCAAACTCGTTGCTCATTCTTGCTATATCATGATTTTATTGCAGCCAAACCCGAGACGTCAGGGAAAAACAAAGGGAAAGAAAAGATGAAGTGATAAACTTCATGTAGCATACTTAAACATTATGTGCAGTTAATCATTGTTAATGTAATATTAAACCCTGCTTGTTACTTAGGGTATGGATTCATGAATGTATTAAGGTTATTGTATTCTGGGACTAGTAACACCTTGTAATGAGCAACGTATGTTTATTATATTCCGCATTTTAGTTACCATATGTTGTTAGAGGTGAATGTTTGTATTGGATCGTGATGACCGGATCCGGGTATTTGGAGACCCGAATTTGGGGGTGTCACAATGATTCTATGTATGTATGGGTATGCGATTGGATCGATTTTCTCGGCAACGGAAAAAATTTCGAAGTCTGCTACGCGGCGCGGCCGCGCAGCTTCCAGTTCATTCTAGAGCGCGGTCGCGCCCGAACCCAGAAATCGTTTTCGGGGTGCAGCGCGGCCGCGCCGCTCCTAGTTCATTTTGGAGCGCGGCCACGCCGGTTTGCAGATTTTGAAATTTTTTTTATTTTGATTTTATTTATTTTCAATTAAGATAAAAGGTTTATTTTGAATTAGAATATAATTAAAATTAAAAGTTTTATTTAAACTTGGAATTGGATTCTACGTTAACTAAAATAAAGGAGTTTATTCACATATGGAATAGGATTCTATGTTTCCTAGAATAAAGGAGTTTATTCACATATGGAATAGGATTCCATGTTTCCTTAAAAATAAAGATGTTTATTTTGATAAGGAATATGATTTAACATATTTTATTTTTCCAATTAAGTTAAAATAAAGGAGTTTATTTTGAACTTGAAATTGGTTTCCATGTTAATTGAAATAAAAGAGTTTATTTTGATTTGGAATTTGATTAAAAATAAAGGAGTTTATTTTTATTCAAAATTGGATAAAATAAAATAAAGAAGTTTATTATAATTTAAATTTTGATTAAAATAAAGGAGTTTATTTTTGTTTCAAAATTGGATTTCTAGTAAACTTTTAATTGCCCATTAAATGATATCAATGCATATATGGAATGGTTTTATTATTCATGAGATTAATGTTATTTATTGATACATATGGAGATATGTATGATAATAAATAGGGATTGATTATGGACTATTAACCAAGGTGTGATTGGAATTATTTTAGAGGATGCTTGAATGAATGAGTTTTTATAAATAGGGTCTGCGTACCTCGTTTTCTCTAATTTTTCTTAATGTAAATTCTATCTCCCTCTTATGTACTTCCCCTTGACTGCTGATCAAGGTTTCTATTTATTTTAAATAGTTTATGTAATAGGATTAGTTAGAATTATTTTGAAGAATTGGAGACAAAGGAGCAAGGAGCACTTGAAGACCCGTTTGTAATGGAGCCCGGGTTTAAATGTAATAGTTATATTTAAATTTTGTTCTTGCACCCTAGATTTGACCTTTTGGTTCACTTAGTAGCTCTAGTGAACCAAACTAGAATAAAAGTTCATAATCAATCCGGGTAGAATATAGTATTCTATATGTGCATGCTTACTATGTATATATTATATATTATACAGCATGCTTCGCATGTTAAATAATATGACGCGTATTTTATATATATTTATGTGCATGCACGCTAAACTAGATGAGACAAATAATAACAAACCCCTCAAAGAAATTATATTAAGTCCTAAGCGTTCAAAGATAATTGGAATATCGAACGTCACCTTCTAGCATGGTAAAACAATAGAGTATTAAATATTTAATATGAGTTTGTTGTGTCACCACAAAGCAAATATTAAATATTTAAGATGTTGCATTATCACATTTGATGCTTATTAAGGAATTGAACATTACTGGTTTGTTGTGTCACCACAAGGACGATATTTTTCTCTTCACATATATGGAAGTGCTAGGTTGGACTTAACTTGGATAATTTTGATTCGGATGTATCACCACTTGATCAAAATAATCTAAGAGACTCCTCTTATTTATAGATGTAGGAAAACCCTTCCCTAAACTATTTAGGATTAGGGTTTTTTTATTATAATTAAACTCCTTTAATTAATTATTCTCCTAATCCAATTAGGAATTCATGAGAGAGTACTTCTATTAATTAATT
The DNA here is from genome assembly GCA_034770075.1 of Aralia elata. Taxonomy (NCBI): domain Eukaryota; kingdom Viridiplantae; phylum Streptophyta; class Magnoliopsida; order Apiales; family Araliaceae; genus Aralia; species Aralia elata. The sequence continues at coordinate 36,100,165 of CM068385.1, forward strand.
CTCAATCCCTATTAGGAATTAAATAATAGTAATAGTAATAATAAGAAGAAGACTTCTCTTATTAATTTATATTTAATATTTTTAAAATATTAAATAATAAATATTAAGCTATTTAATTTATTCTATCTCCATAGACTAAATTAAATACACATAACTTATTATTACAATTATGTCATTTACTTCTTAAATAAATATTTTTTCTTTTGCGGTGTGACCCTTTAGGTTCTCCATATTAAACCGGTTGTGAATAAATCAATTAGAACAATTTTAATTATATTTAAATAAATAAATCAAACTATTTAATTTATTTAAATAAATAATATTTATTCTACAATAAGGGTAAGCCCGCTTAGCGATCAACGACTTTCTAGATAATATAGATTTTAACATTAATCACAAAAGAACCTTTCAGTTCATAGTTATTGTACAATTCAATCCTTCTATCATACAATGTCCCAATTAAATGTGACAATCCAAATTTTTAGTAATTATTAAATAAGAATTTAATAAATAAAATTCTTATTATTAGAAGTGTCGGATTTGAGTAAATATATATGTGTTATATATTTTTGAAATATGTGATTTGGTATGAAAAGATTAAGTGGAATATAGAAGAGAAATATTTATTTACATTGGGAAAATGTGGTTTAATAGTTTAGTAAACCATTGAAGATAATAAATGAAATTGTTACGAAAATGATATTAACTGAATATTATTAAGTTCAAAATTATATTATTCAATAATATAATTTGAATATTAAGCCTTGAACGGCAATAAAGATTATGAATTAAGTTTCATAAAAGAGGAGATTAATTCGCTTTATTAAAATAGTGAATTAGTGTAAACATATATTTGTGTCAATAAAATGAGAAAGAGAGACGTTACATATATATGTAATATGTTAATGTAATTCGATGACGAATTTCGTAAATAGTTAAAATATTTATCAAATAAAATAAATATTTTAGCTGTAATATTTATTAAATAGAATAAATATTTGATGAAAATTATTATGGAATAAATTATTTAAGTATGATGATGTTGAGTAAATTAAATGATTTTATAATTGGTGCGCATTTTATTACGCTAATAGAATGGTAATATTATAATTTAATTAAATAATTAAATTAGAAGGTTAATGATTTATTAAGAAAATTATAATTGTCTAATTAGATATTATAATTTTGTTAGTAAAATTTAATTAGATTTATTAATAAAATAAGTGTAATTAAATAAGGTGTGACAAGTATACCATATAATAAGAAGAAAATTAAAATAAAGAGAAAAATAGATTATTATTTTTTTTGTTCTAGCCAAACGTGAAAGAGAGAAATTGAGAGAGATTTCTATAGAATTGGAAGAGGAGGAAGAATTCTAGGAATCAAGAAGATGAATAATCAAACCTCTATACCATCTATACAAACTAAGGAAGGAATCAAAGAGGTAATTTTTATATTTTTGGTTCTTCACTATGTTTTCTTAAGTTTTTGTATAAAGTTCATGTTGGTTACATGAATTGATGAATGATATGAGATTATATGTGTTTGTGTATATATATAATCCATTATGTATCATCTTTACATGATTTGGAGTAATCGAATTCGCAGAAAATGAGTAACCAACCCATTGTTTTTATAAAAATCATATAAAATCGAGTTTTAGGAGTTAGAGAATGGGCTATATATCTAATTAAAGGTATGGAAGTAAGCTAAACAAAGGAATAAGAATCGCACAAAAATTCCTTTTGGTTTGTCCGTAGTGACTGATTTAGTGCGTATGGTTCAGAACATTTACAGTCTGCTGAAGCAGAAAATCTGTTACGGTTTCTGACTTTGTAAAAATCGTATAAATTCGTGTGTTTAGAATTTGAAGAAACTTAAAACTGCAAAGTTGTAGATATTGAAGTTTTCTTGTTGTACTAGTTTGATCCATTTTCATGCAGTATGCTATTTTTGAGAAATTATTTTGTACGGCTGGTCAGAAAAATTATACTTTCTGACCTAAGTTGAAAAACATGAAAATCTGTTTTAATTGGAAAGGAACCCAAGGTTTGAGCCATGGTGGTCTGAAAGTAGAATTAATAAGGTTTAATTTGACGTAAGGATGGATAAAAACGGATAACTAACGAATGAGTTAGGATTAAAACAAAAATAGTATAAGATAGAATTTTGGTTAATGTTTATAGATAACCTTGTTTGGGTTGTGGGAGTTTGAGATGTTGAAGAGGAAACATCGCGCTGGGGCGCGGTGTTCAAAAAAAATAAATATATTATTTTCAATTTTAAAATATTTACATGAGGTTTAATAAAAACAAATGATGTTTTAAAGGTTGTGTTTTAGTAAGTTATATAAAACTTAAGTTTGATGTTCGTGAGGTATAATAATATTGTTTAATTGCTAAGCCATATGTTTATGCTATTTAAGGTTCCTAATTGAATTGAATAAGCCTAATATACTTATAATGCAATGTGTATGTAAACTTTAATTACTTAAGTAAATGTTAAATATCGATTAAAATGGAACGTAATGAGAAAGGAGATTGTTGTAATAAACTGTATGGTTAATGAGGAGTCCTAACGGGACTTAAACATTAAATATTGTATACCGATTAAAAGAAAAGATTAAGGAATGTAGAGTAAAGTTATTTAAACGGTTACTAAACGTTGTTATGTGACTAATAAATGATGTGCATAATTTATATATTGTGTAGGATACGTGAGTCGCAGATAGTTATAAGCTGTTTATGGTAATTGGTAATCTACGAGCCAGGCAAGTCTTTCAGTTCTTAATTGTTATGTGAACTCGATGATTAACTGTTTTAATTTATATTGTAAAAAAAAACATGATGTATTATTTATGTTGTAAGTACGAAATGTGATGGTCAATTTATGACTACACTGATTGAGTAAAGAATGCTGATTGAATTATGGAATTCAATCTTTATTTGATATATGATGTAGAACATGAAAGTTATGTTTATTAAGATGTTTATTTTTTATAAGATGAGTATGTTATTTATGTGCTACGTGAAGCATGAAAACTGTTAGATTTCGCTGAGCTGTCGAGCTCATTCTTACAAATAACTACTTTTGCAGGTTAAGGATCAAGGTAACGTTAAGTGCTACCTGAATGGCATTGATCAAAATGATGCATGAAGATTAACTGTTTTTAGTTGAAGTTATTATTTGTATTATGTTAAGAGTTTGATAAATGTAATTATGTCGAGTTGTAAAGTTTGTATTGAGATGAAAATTTTTATAATAAGTTCGTTAAGGCGAATCCTATTATTAACATGATTATAAGATATTTAGATGTAAAGGTTAAAAGTTTTGGGATTGTAATAGAAATTTTTTAATTATTCCGCATTTTTATGATTATGTCATCGATTGGTGATATATTAATAGAAGTTTGATGTGTTAATAACGACCGAAGTCGAGGGTTGAATTGTATAAATTTTGGGGTCGTTACATTAAATATAAGACATAGAATTACTGTCAAGTCTTATTTTATTTAATTATGTGTATTTCGATTCCCAAATGCACAACTCTAAATAATTCAAATTAGAAACTCCTTTCTAATTTTATTTTACCTTGGCCAAGGACTATTGAGTTATCATTTAATGAATCACATAGGACATTCACATCTTTTACTAGACGAGGTAGATTCTTTGTTGATCATTCACCTATCTCCATGTACAACTTATTATACTCAATCATACCCTTTGATATATCCTAAAGGTCTTAAGGGACATGTCAAAGTATAACTCATCATACATAAGATACTATGATGATCTTAAGTCCAAGGATCACTTGTACTACTATCACTAGAGGAATTCCTATTGACAGGCGAGTAAAACTCCATTAGGTATTCCTTAGCGAGTCACGTTCAGTGTACTTATTCTCCAATAAGCACCTACATACTTTCTTTACTGTCTCCACACAAATGATTATGAGATCAATCATCCTCTTCCTAAGAGCAAACAACGTATGTACTAATTTATCCGGATTCACTAATACCCTTTTTAGTAATCCAACGATTAGGAAAGATCTTAGTTTGTGAGCTATCTAGAATTTAGATCTCATTAGCATGATCACCATCATGATTCTAAAAGCATTGCTCAAAACTATGGGTTTATCACATTTAATATAACAGCACTATGTAGATAATGTAAAATGCCTTTTAAGAAAATCAATTTTTTTATTAATAAATGAATAAGATTACAAAGTATATGCTACATCATATCAAATATGATTGGCTTGTGTGCATACTACTTTCAATAAGCATGAGGTGCTAGGAAGTTAGCATCATGAGTCAGTAAGGTTAGTAAGAGGTGTCTTAGTATTAAGGTTTTGTCATGACACCAAGCTAAGCCTAGTGGCTGATGACTAAGAGGAGCTAGTTTTAGTCTGATAAGGAGAATGGGGAAAACCATTCTTAGCCTTCATCCTCTCCATCCGTTCATCTCTTTCCTAATTACTCAAGCTCTCACACTTCCCATATTAGCACCAAGCCTTTAAGAAATTGAAGCTAGCAATCTAAGGAAGGTAGTAATTCATCAAGAAACTAAAATTGAAGCAAGAACTCAATCAAGGTAAGAATCAAAACCAAGAAATCATCTTCTTTTCCTTTCCTTGATTTATGATAGTAGAGGAATTGAATGAAATCATATGTAAGAATGGAATCAAATTGCTTAAGTAATGGAATGGGTTGTAATTGAATTATGTAATGAACTTAGAAACATGGTGAATACTTATTATGTAGAGAGACAAGGTTGTAGGTAATCCATAAACAAATGTCAAAGAAACCTAAGAAAATAAGCTATGCACGCTATGTGTTTGCTAAAATGCGTAAATGAGGTTCCAAAGCTTAAAAACCAAGAATTTGACAAAGTTTGGAATTAGGTAACATTCATACATATGTTATAAGGTTCCCCAAGCAATTTACAGGAATCAAAACAAGATTGAAAGCAAAAATGAATGAAATTGAATCAATGGAAAATTTCATAAAAAAAGTGTATAATCGTAGACTTTCGAGCCTTCCGTTCGATGCCTCACGAATAGTGTTAATGACCAAACTCTAATGGAAATCCTACCTTGTAGTAAGGTCTCAGAGTAGAAACAAATTTCAAGCCATTTGGACTTGTATAGCAAAAGTTAATTGTTAGAAGGCTCGAAGGAACGAATCTAGAAAATTTATGTTGTCTGCGTTCCAGAGCCGACCGCGCTCAAATTACCCTAGTTCAGAGCCGACCGCACTGAAAAACAGAGGCCTCAGTGCAGCCCGCGCTGAATATTAAAGGTTTCAGTGCTCGAACATGCTGGAATAGCGTCAGGTTGGACTGTTTTGACCTCCCTTAATAAAATGGGCATAACGTTTTTATACGAACTCCAATTTGGGTGATTCAAGATGTTCTAGAAAGCGGAAGAGTAGACCTACAATTTTCATTATTTAAGATTTGAGATTTGAGGTCTGTAGCAGGGTCTAAATTGGCCATTTTTAGGACTGTTATGCAATTGGATGCAAACGGAAGGCGTCGGGCATGCGCGTATGTAATGTGTAATGCTTCTGACGATAAAAGATGAATTTTTATGAAGCGTAAAATACTTGACATTGGTCAACTAGTATTAGACACGTGGAATAAGCGAGCCGAGCATAAGTTTGAGCGGGTCGCTTGGGCATTCGCTAAAGAAAAGTTGGGCGTTCGACGTACGGACGTCAAAACGTTGTGTCAATTGTTAAAAGACTCAAAGAAGGTTTGAATTCAAATGAAACGAACCTTGTAAAAGATTTATAAAGGATTCTTTAATTGGTTATACCATGACCTAACGAGGCATTGAGCGTACACACGAGCGTATCACTCAAGTACACACACGAACCAAGATAAACACGTGATGTTCAAGCGTCGAGATGCCATGACAAATGCTAAGAGACTTGAATAAGGTTCTAACTTTAATTAAATGGGAACATTATGAATAATGAATAAAATCTAATGCAAATCAATTGTGTGTTGGCTATGTGATTAACTGATACACATACGTGAACTATATGTGTAAGACTTTGTCAAGGACGTTTAACGTCAAACGTAAAGAACGCTAAAGACAAGTTCTCTATTCGTGCTCAATACTTAGTTATGTGCAAATTTCTCTACTTAATGTAAGTTCTTTATCTTTGCTCAATAATTGGATATGTGACGCCCCCAAATTCGGGTACTTAAAACCCGTACTTGGTGCTACACGATACCATTCATTCAAGATACTTACTATTAAACTAACAGTAATTATTACATCAGAGGTATTTATCCCAGGTACGAAGACCTTTAAATTCTTGATTACATGATAATACTGTGATTACAATACATAACCCCATCTATTATAAATATTTGTCTCCGATTATTCATTGAGCTTTCCTTTGCCCTTATCTTTTCCGGACCCTTCTATTCGATCCTACTTAGCTGAAAATATTTATATTCAAAGCAAGAATGAGCATTCAATTGCTCAGTAAGTAATAACAGTTAATAATAATGTGTGCAAGGAAATAAATGTTTTCTTTGAGATATACTTTAAAGTGGAACAAAACTGTAAAGCAATTGAAATATGTATTATTTGTAATTTTGAAACAACATACTGACTTTTAACATGCTGAGTGGTCACAAGACCATGAACATTTCTTTTTCTTTTCTTGAAAAGATTCGATCAGAAATTCATCTGTGAACCGTCTAGTTTTACGGGCACGGTGGGTAATCAACCCGTTATGCCCTATATTGATCAATACTATCTACAAGAACAACATTTACGTTCAACGTCACCGCCTTCTTGGCGCAATATAAAACTTCCCAATTCTGAGATGTTCATACTCAGTTTGGAGTTCAAATCAAAACAGTATGATTGAACAACTTTATCTACTCAATAATATTTCAAAGATTTAATATAAAATCAATGAAATACTTTATTCTGTGTCTAGCCGAAGCAAATGGCTTAGACTACTTTTGAACAGTTTTATGCATACTGAAAACTCAATAAGTACGCATCATAGCATGTATATCAAAGATTTTGATAACTTAACATAGCATACTAGTTCTCCTTCAATATATAAATTTAAAAGGAGTTGAAGATACTTACTTAAAGGTAAACAAGGTTAGGATACTTCCTTGCTCGTAGATTATGCTTACAAAATCTTAGTTTAGCTTAATTTTGCTTCACGACTCCTACATCATTTTCATTCAAGTATAGACTTATATTAGCTATACATATTCATCATTAAGCATATACATCTATTATATACGTATACAATTGTACACACCAAATACACATGTATAAATATGCATTCATATTATTACATCACATGCTTTTGTCTCTCTTTGAAAATTCCATATTGAAATCTCTTTTGAAAACTTGGCTTAATATAGCCATTTCTCGATTAGGCAGTACAAACATGTCATATGCCACATACATATGCTTATAAGACCTTAATACATATGGCCCATAGCTCAGTTCTTAAATAAAACATCAATTCAGTTCTGTAGCATGGCGCAGCTGCGCTGCATTAAAGCTTACATACACATTTGGCACTTGCCTTGACCCTATTTAGCACATAGTAGACATGCTCAAGCTCAGTTGCAAGCTTTTACGCGATATGACAAGGTTGCATAACCTTTACTTATGATTTTAAATTCTAATTCGAGGTTTAGCATGTTAACTATCGCCTTGTTAGATGAATCATCAGAACAAGCATACATTATATCTTAAATGACTCTTATACACATGCTCCTAGGTCCAGAACATGAAAATTTCTTCTTACTGTGACTGGCAGACGGCGCAGCTGCGCTGCCTTTAAGCCTTGAAGTGGCGCAGCTGCGCCACTTCGACTGAAGCTCAAAAATGGGCTCTGTTCTGCAGAGCTTTGGCCAAACCCATTTGGGTTCCATTTTAAACCAACATACAACAAGCATACATGGATTAGTGCATACTTTAACATCTTATACTTCTAATCAACATTATCTATAACTATTATTTCCTTTACTTACATTGAATTTCTAATTATTGCAAGCAAAGCTTTCATTTACACATATTAGTTCATATGAACTTTCATACTTGAATTTCAAAACCCCAACCAATTTCGACACATCCAAACTCAGATTTGCAGTTATAATTTATCCCAGTTGCTTAGAACATCATAGAGTAGTACTGATTGATACCTCTTGATGGATGATTATAATCCTTCAATCTGCTTTTACTTCCAACTTTGGTTAATTTTGATAGTGTAGTGTATTGAGAGTTGGTTTACTGAATGAAGGAAACTGATAACTGAAGGTTTTGGTCTGTTTTTATAGAACGTTCATATCTTGCTCTTCACGAATTAGACTTGCAGTCCACTCTCTTCTCTTGCTCATTACATAATAGGTATGTTGAGCTTTTAAGCCTATGCTTGTATTATCATGCCAGCTCCTGCTGTTCCTATTCCTAGACTCAGTACGAATACTTGGGCAATACGTACACAACTTAATACATCAACATACTTGTTTAAATATCACATATATATGATACATACATAATACATATATATCATATATTTATATTACTTATACTAATTAACCTTCCGAACTTATTGTGTAACGCCTGTTTTGTATTTTATACCAACATAAAATACACTAAAAATTATAACGAATACACCAAAAATCTTTTCCATTAAAACGGAAACTATTTATTACATAAAAATATTTTATTTAATAAATAAATTATTCTATTAAAATAACTTATTTACCATAAATTACTTTCATATCCACACGGATACATCTATCACATATATAATCTACTTCTAGATATTATTTACGTAATAAATATATTTTTAATATATTTATCACATTACATTCTATACATACATTATACCGCAATTATCCATAAAAACAATATAATAACTCAAATAAAATAATAATAATTTTATTTCTTTCACACAATAAATATAAATTATTATATTTATCATATCTCATACACCCACATATTATATCGCACGGAATCACGCATACCATGCAATATAATATATCATTAAAATAAAATTTTAATTTATTAAATCTTTATTTTATTATCTGAAAATTCCAAATCGCTACAGGATATGTGCAAGTCTCCTGACTATGCAAATGTTTTAAATTTCATTCTACTCATACGTCAAATGCAAGTATTTTAAATTGTTCAATGATTGTGCTATAATGCACCTCTTTAAAAGCATGAATATGCATAAACTGTTTAAGAAGAAATCTATGTCATTTGAATCGGCTAGACAAATGTTAAAATGTTTCATTGCTTTTAATCTAAGTCTTTGAAATGTTGTAACAATCGAGAATTTTGTAGTTTATTATAAATATTTATTGGAATTAAATAAATATTTTAATGGTCTTATTTATTAAAAAGAATATTTGATGAGATTTATTGTGGAACAATTTAATTAAGTATGGTAATATTAATTTAATTATGTTAAATGATTTTATTACTTGTGTATATTTTATTATGCTAATATGTTAGCAATATCTTAATTTAATGGGATAATTAAATTAATGAATAAGTGTATTATTTAATACACATGATATTGTGTAGTGATAATGTTTAATTTAATTTAATAATAAAATAAAAAATGTAATAATTTATGAAATAAATTATAAGGGGATTAATATTATTATTAATCTAATGATGTGACAAATAAACTTTATGTTAAAGAGTTTATTTAAATTAAGAAGTTAAGATTTATTAATTAAATGATTTATTTATATTAAGTTTTATTAAAATAAGGAAGTGTGTCATGGGACTATATTATAAGGGAAGTATAATAATAAATTAAAAAGAGTTTTTTTAAAAGAGCTTAGCCAAACATGGCCTAACTCTTGGTGGGATGTAACTGTTGAATTAGTGGGTTAGTGGGGAGTTAGTACGCTTAATATTGTCAGTTTTGTTTTACGTGTTCTATCAATATTTTCCCTAAGCCTAAGTTTAAGTCTAATAGTTAGAGAGAATACAGAGAAAATAGAGAGAAAAGTGAGAGAGACCATACTCTGTGAAATTGAGAAGGAAAATTAGTGTGTCAAGAAAGAAGAAGAAGGATTAACAAGGATTTCTTATCATCTTTTCTAAACAATTACAAGTAAATATCTATACTTTCAAAAGGGTTTTAGTGTTTTAGTTGTGTTCTTGAGTATTCATCATGAAAACTTGATTTCTATGGTTAAATTGAGTAAAGAAGGAATAAGATTGTTAATATGATTTTGTAATCAATTTTATGTTATTCGTAAATGATTTTCAGAAATCAAAATCCATGTAATTATGTTAAAACATGAAGAATTTGGGTTTTGGTGATATATATATGATATATAAGACTTTGAGTCTAAAATTAATGTTCAATTCATGTTGAAATATGTAAATTGATAGAGATTGTTATTGGGTATTAAGAAACGAAAATAATGCATGTCTAATAATCTGATTTGGTTAAGAATTGAGGTTGTAGTGAATTGATTTGCTAACAATATTGAAAAATGAAGAAATAGAATAAACATGGGTTTTAATCCTTTATAATTGGGTGTTTAATGTTGTGTTGTTGCTATAATAGTTATGTATATGTTGGGTTTTGATTGTGTGAAGTTTATATGTATTGGGTATGCTTAATTTGAAGTTTAGATAAAGAAATTGGAGTTTTTGGCCGTGGAACAGTGTTGTGTCGCGAACTTCAGAATCTGATTATGGGTTCCCGCGCTACCGCGCCATGTTGTAGTGCAAAATGCAGCGCTGCCGCGCCGTAACGAAGGCCAAAAGTGGCGCTGCCGTGCCATTAGCAGATTTTGCCGGTTTTGAGATTTTAAGTGTAAAACTTCTATGAATGCAATTGTAACCTAATCTAATGAATATGAAAATATGTTAAACAGATATTAAGGTGTTTTCTACATATTGTGAATGTGTATTTGAGGATTTAAAGTTAAGAATTATTAAACTTGTTAATTATAAGATTTGGTTATGATATTTAGTCAAGACTTGTGTGGTATATGGTAGAGGATTTGTATTTATGCTATGTGATTAATTAAGAAGTTATGAACTTAAACTAAGTTACCAAGTTGAGCTAAAGTGGGGATTTAACCAATAAGGTTAAATGTTAATGTATCTAATTTATATTGTGATCCTAATTATATATGTAGGATAAATCGGTGAACGTGTATTGTACTGTTAATCAACGCACGAGGCAAGTTTTCTATCCTTAACTTTTTATTTATACGCAAGTTTCTAAACTCTATCTCTTTTATATTAAGCAAGTCTCTAAACCCTACTTTTACATTGAGCAAGTTCTTATTATTTAACTTGTTATTTTTATACAAGTTCCCTAACCTTAATCTTTGTTGAGCAAACTCCTTTATCATTTAATGAGCAAGTTCTTATTCTTATAAATTCCTAAACTTTACTTTATGTCGTACAAGCTCTAACCTCTGTTTTCATTGGTTAAAACAAGGTTCCTGAATTATTCTAAGTTACAATTTCTAATTTAGCTTTCTAAATTCTTTCAAAAGCATAGCTTTGCCATGTGATGTTTATTCAGTTGTGAAACGTTGTTATTCAACACTTGAAATTGATTAGCATTTTATCAATCCTTTAACGACTAGAATACTTTAATGATTCAACTAGTACATAGTTGATGAATGTTCTAAAGATTCCTTACTGACTCAACTAGAACATAGTTGATGTACATTCTAAAGATTTAGATTTTTTTTGAAGTTAATTCCAAACCAGTCTTATTTTGGTACGGAACTCAATGATCAAGCTGAGATGAACAACCCTGTATCAGGGGGATTATTTTTAGAGCAACGCGATAGCGTTAAAATGTTTGCGCGGTACATAGTACTAAGGGCTGATCACCTGGAGTACGAGATGATGGTCCGTATAGTCGTTTAGACTGCGAAAGGTTACGGTAAAAACACCTGTTAACCTAGGACATAGATGATAATTATAGTCGTTTAGACTGTTAAAGGTTAAAGTAAAAATACTTGACAACTTAGATGTAGTTCGTGGTCTTGTGACCCTAAGTGTATTCCTTGATGTTGATATCTGTTGTTCAGTTTAATAGCTTATTATTTCGTTGAACTTCTACTATCTTTTAAGTAAAGCTTATTGTTTCTGGTAAGAATATTTTACCAACTAAAGCTCAGTCGATTGTGATTCATATGCTATTATTGTACTCTATTATCATGTGGGCAATTGTTCGCTCACTCTTGCACAAAACAACGCAAATGAAAACAAGAAGTTTGAACAACCATCTACAAACAAGGGCAAAGACAAGATGTTGTAATAGTAGATGTTAATTAGTTTTATTTCATAAAGATTTTGTAATAGACGTGATGGTATTTTATGTTTCCGCAAATGATGTAATAAAGGTTAGATGACATGGGATTGGATTAATTATGATAATATAACCTTCTTATGGGAGAATTTATTATTTAAGTTTTATTATATTGTTACTATCCTTTATTGTGGGTGGTTAGATGTGAAATATTATGAAGTTATTTTGAAAGTGAACACCAAATCTGTGGGATCGAAGTACCTAGATTTGGGGGTGTCACAAATGTTATTGATGATAGATAGAGTTGTCTAAATTGTTTTGGTTCGGACTCAAGACTGAGAATGGACATCCCTTATTTGGGAAAATTATAATTTCACTGAAAGGCAGTTATAAAGAACGCAATATCGTTATGATAAGATAGTGTTGATTAACGTAGGGCATAACGGGTTGATCACTCACCGTGCCCATAAGACTAGACGGTTCGTCGATGAATTTCTATAAGAACCTTTTTAAAAAGAAAAGTTCGTGGTCTTTCGACCGCTCAGCAAAAGTCAATATGTCGTTTCAAAAATGCAAGCAAGCTATGTTATTTATAAATGTTTCAGTTACTTTACAGTCTTGTTCCACTATAAAAACATATCTCAAAGAAGAATTTAATTCTTGCAATATATTGCTTCTTAACTATTAATACTTGCTGGACAATTAAATGCTCATTTTTGCTTAAAATTAAATGTTTTTAGTGAAACCGAGACGTGTAGAAGGTTCAGGGACAGATAAAGGCAAATGAAAGATGAACGAGTAGTTTATGAAGCGGCGTGGAATATACAGGTGTTTTGTAATAATATTTAAATTATTATTATTATCATGTAACGAAAATTTCTAAAGGTCTGCGAACCTGGGTTAGACAAGTTTAAACATGATGTAATAGATATGTTTGTAATAATGGTAATTACATTCATATTGGTTAATATTTTATAGATAGATGTATGTGAATGAATAGTACCGTGTAGCACCAAATACGGGTTTAAAGGTACCCGGATTTGGGGGCGTCACAGGTTGGTATCAGAGTTGTAGGTTAGAAACCTTAGGTAGGATACCTCAGGCTATAACCTTAGAAACATTAGAAAGTAAATAAATTCAAATAAAGTTGCAAGGGATGAATTGAGGGAATTCATCTTAAGAAGAATAAAAGAAATATAAGATAACATATATGAAAATATTATTTGTTATGGGATATATTGTAATAACCCAAGGATTTTGATATATTAAAATAAAAAATTTTATGTACGATTTTTTTTATTATATGTTAAAGCAAGTATGTGAATGTGTGCAATGAAAGGAATGTGAATATGTAATATGTATATATATATATATATATATATATATATATATATATTTATTTCATATATGATTTCAAGTAAATTTTTTATTAAAGAAATAGTTGATAATTATAAATTATATTCTGTTAATAAATTAATTTTTATACTAAAGATATATGATTATTTATAATAATATGATTACTATATTATTTAAATAATAAATGTAGATTTTAAGAAATGATTATTAATATTATTATTATTACTATGATTATTTATTTATGATATGAATTTGTAAGATTAGTCAATTTATTTTAAATTGCCTAAGTATGGTAAATGTGGTAAAGTGATAGTACAGATCAAAACTCTAATTTGATCCATGGTCATGTATTTTAATTTTAAATATAATTATTGTTGTAATTATATTTAAAAGGATTCATGTTTATATAATGGATATATGAATAATAAGAATTTATTTTCTTAAGGAAATTCAAATACTAAATATAAGTATTGATTATATTTGAATGTATGTATGTACAATATGTGGTTCAATGAGTATAATAATTACTTATCAATGATGATAAATATTTTATGACTTATGTAAAAAATGTATGTGATTAATTGTTAGTTAAAATAGGGCCCACTAATAGTTATTTAAATTAGTGGACTAACCTAAGAATATTAATATTAAACAATTGATAAGATAGTAAGTTAATTAAATATTTAATTAAAGTGAATATAGTAAGTGAATAAATTTTGTACATTAATTAATATGAGTATTAATTAATGAGAATTATGTGATATATGAATGAATTATTTTTAATAGTCCAATTAGTAAGGAATACTAATGGACTAGCCTAATTAGTTTACTAACCAAGCCCACTCATTTAATTAATCATGGACTTGGATAGTTAATGTATAGACTAATTAAATTAGCCCAAGATTTAATAAACTAGTAGCCCAAATGTGGAATGATAATATGTGAATACTAGTGGCCCAAAACATTTAAAAGTGAGCCCAAAAAGAGTTTAATTAAAGTCCAATTGTTAGCCCAATTGGAGAATACTTCTAATAACTTATTAATATAATAAAGCAATAAAAGGAAAGCAAAAAGTGGGCAAAAAAGAGAAGAGGGCTGCCGGCAAGGAGGCCCACTATGGGTGATGTGTTGATTTTTGCTAGCTTGCTTGGAAGGATGAACAAGAAGTACCATTATTAATAATGACAACCCATCACCAAGTTGTCAAAATAAGTTTACTCGCTAATGATGACAAATTGGATAGATATAACCTATATATCTATAGTTTTGTAAGTAACTAGTTTTTGTAAAGTAAAAAGCAAAAGTTACCTGTTCATCTTCATTTCTCCAAGCTAAGAGAGAGAGAGAGAGAGAGAAAATAAAAAAATTAAAAAGCCACTTATTTCTCTTTCATCTATTCTTCTTTCCAAAACAAAACAATAAGAGAGAGAGAGAGAACCAAAGAGTGGGCTGCCGAAATGTTGAGGAGGGAGTAAGTGAGGAGAAGCATAGCTTGATGATTAAAGGAAGAAGAAGAAGAACCAAAAAGGTTTAAAAGTCTCTAAACTCCTACCCTAAGTTAAATCTTTATGTTTATTGTGGTTGTTTTGAAATAAATGTTGAGTTTATGTTTTCAAATTCTAAAATCTTAGATCTACATTTTAATAAGTGTGTTATGTGTAGATCTATCACTTTTGAGTGTCAAAAGTTAGATTTAAAGTAAGAAAATGAAAACTAGTTTTTCAAAAGTTAGAAAACCCTAATTTTTTACTACTTTGTAAACTTATAACTTGAGATCTATAACTTTGTTTTACGATCCGTCAAAGAGGGGTCCTAGATATATAAGTTAACTACTAAACGCAAGTGATAGCACTCAAAAATAATGTGTATACAAGTCATGATGTCAGTTTTAGTCGAAACAGTCCGGGTAGTGAACAAAAATGGTATAGAGCTTGCTGACCATCCGATTCTAGGGGCAGTTTCGTCTACTTTTTGTACTTTAAAAATTCTAGGAACATTTGAAGTAATAATATGAGAAGTTATGTGAGTCCTGTAAAAATTTTAGAATTGTTGGTCAAGTAAAATTAAAGTTATGGCTGTTATGGTGAAGGACTACTATCAAGCATATACCTGAATAACTCTTTATGAGTAATCCCAAAAATTATAAATTTTTTACTGAAAGTGTGTGTGTGTGTGTGTGTATATATATATATATATATATATATATATATATATATATATATAGGTTAGGGTCATACCCTGAAAATTTCAGAATTGTCTGGTAACTTTTCGATTTATGATAAATGTAGCAATATTTTGGCTATTAGAACTATTTAAATATAGTAAATAGATTTTAAAAATTCCAGAAAACATATATGTTCATAAGGGATTAATATTCTGTCAAATCCCAGAAAAGAAATATTTTTGAAACTATTTTGATATTTTTCATGGATGTGTTTGTGTTATGAATAAATAGGAATAATAAGTTATGTGATCTTAAACTTTGTGTAAATATGATTTTCTTGACAAAAGGTCCTTAAAATGATAGGATCTGATTTGTGGAGGGTGTTTTGATCATTTTTGATAATTTATTATATGTATGGCCTTCTATGATTGTTAAATGAATTAATTAGTAAAGTGTAAACAATTAGAATAAATTGTTTATTGGTTAAAATATTATTAAGAGATTAATAATATTAAATGAGCGTTTAAAAGCGGAGTTAAGTTATTGATTGGATATTCAATAAGCTATATTGAATAGTATATTGAATTGGAAATACAATGCATTTAAGAAGGAATTATAGTTTGAATCCAGCTTGCTGGATTGTGGTATTCGGCTTACTGAATTGTTGAATCCGGTTTACTGAATTGGTGAATATAGTTTGCTAAATTAATGAATCCGATTTACTGAATTAATAGATCCAACTTGCTGGATTGTAGGATAGTTTGAATCCAGTTTGCTGGATTGCTAGATAATCTAACTAGCTGGATTAGGTATTCAGGCTTAATGGATTATAAAGAAGAACTTATAAAATAAAAGACTTAGTATTAATTCATAAGGTTTATGATAAAGTAGTAGTACAGTCGTGTTCTTTAATGGTTGATGTATAGTAGCTGGGTTAAACGATTCCTTCAGGGAGCGGAGGTATATACGAACTAGCAACCGATCTAACTCACTGTGAAAACAGTGTAGACGAGACGAAAACTAGTTTGTTGGTTGTTTGTGGGAAACCACTCAGCATACTATATTAAACATTGTTAAAGACTCGATATGTGCTAGTTTTAGAATTATGAATGCGTATGGTGTTAAGGTGTTATCCAATGTTTGATTATGTGGTTAAATGTTAGATAATTTACTTATAAAGAAGTGATATTATAAGGTGATATATGTGACGCTAATTGAAAGATCAATCTTATAATTGATAAGTCTTTCATAAGCGATTTAGTTAGATTGCGTAGCAGTAATCGACGGTACAGGCAAGTATCCTATCCTTTTCATTTAGCTTATGAAATGGATTCAGGTTTATGCAAGCTTTTAACTCAATCTATTATTGAGCAACTATTCTATCCTTTCATTTACATTATGAACTAGATCCGCATGTTGTGCAAGTATCTAAACTCTTTCTTTACTGTGCAAGTATCTAAACCTTATGCTCTACTTTTATTTCGTGCAAACAGGTATATGTTGTGCAAATTCTTGATTATTGCCATGAATCTTTATATGTTGCAAGTTCTTAACCCTAAATTTCTTACATTATTGCAAGTTCCTAACCCTAAACTTCTTACATTATTGTAAGTTACCTTACTCTTACTCAAGTTCATATTGAGCAAGTTCCATCTTACTCAACTTCTTACGTTATTGCAAGTTCCTCTTAACTCAAACTTGACTTGCTATGTTTCAAGCATGCTAGTGGTTTAATTCTTTATAATTATTCCACCTCCTTAAATTATTGATTCACACATAGTGTATGTTGCATATGTTCATCAGGTATGAAAGGCTGATCACCTTCATTACCATAAGGTTCAGTTAAATTGTTCATGGTCATTATTGACATCCAACATTATTGGTTCAGTCATTCAATTATTGAAATTATGATTCATGCTCTTTCACAATAATTATATTATTAAAAAGTTCTAAAGC
Organism: Aralia elata; assembly: GCA_034770075.1. Taxonomy (NCBI): domain Eukaryota; kingdom Viridiplantae; phylum Streptophyta; class Magnoliopsida; order Apiales; family Araliaceae; genus Aralia; species Aralia elata. The sequence continues at coordinate 36,117,945 of CM068385.1, forward strand.
TTGTTCATTCTTTCAATCATGATATATCTTTATTATACTTAAACTTGCTGAGCAAAGTAGTCGCTCACCCTTGCTATATCATGATAACAAATTTCAGATTTAAGGCGAATGTTCGAGGAAAGACAGTCACAAAAGCAAAGGACAAGATTAGATGGTTGTTAACTATTTAGTTAGTTGATGTAAATGATATTGTAAACCTTTTAAGTTACTGAAGGTATGTATTAAGTTAAGGTTAGAAACCTTGGGATATGTTATAAATTTAATTGTATAAACAATTTATGTTTATCGTCCGCGGTAGTTGTAAATATGATGTATTGTGACGCACCAGGTCCGAGGTTCAAAGGACCCGGGTTTTGGGGGCGTTACAGGTTGGTATCAGAGCTGTAGATTATAAACCTTAGGTAGGGGTACCTTAGGCTATAATCGCAGGGATGAGGATAAGGAATAAACTCAAATATAGTTTAAGTGCTAAAAGATGAATTTTTAGAAATTCATTATTAAGTAAAGAAAAAGATAGATAAGATTCAAAGAAGAATCTTGAAAAATTATAAAGATAAAAAGTGGCGCAGTGGTGCAAGCCGCCCTGGGAACGAACCGTAAACCCGGACGACTCAGGATCGACTCCCACTAGCAACACTTGGAGGGGCACTAATAATGCTCCGCTGTGACCACGGGGACGCGGGCGCAAGCCCGTATGAAAAGGCTGACCCAGGTTCAGAGGGATTAGTCCGGATGCGTTCGGGACACCCACGGTTAACAAAAAAAATAAAAAAAAATCATAAAATATGATTAAAGTGAAAAATAAAAAGATCGTAAAACAAAACGATCATAAGATAGGAAAGAATCGTAATATAACACGATTATAAGAAAATGTTACAACGTGATCTGATGAGGTCATTAAAGGACAGAGGATCAATCTATTGATTGAAAATTTTATAACATCATTGTTGTACGAAAGTTGTACTATGTAAACTCATGAAAGAGTGATTAATGTTAATATACGAATTAAATGAAATTCGTATTGAGTAAAGGAAAAGTTAGAATTATGTGGGATTTCAATGGAGGACGCATGTTACTGGCTGAGTTATATAATTCCTTATATGGGCGGGGAATTTGTGCTTGGTTTGACAACTACTTAGCTTCCTATATTGATAATCATTGAAATATTGGGGTCACACTATCGATATACATATGACGAGAAGGTGATTCTTTTCTCATATTTATATTTGATAGTTAGAGTATATTAAGAGTAGGTGCGAGTTCTTTAAACTTATACGTATGGTAAGTTCGTGACTCATAATCGTATGGTGGAACCCCTCAGCGAATGGACGATTTTGGTCTGACTAGGATAAGTTTCTAAACCCATATGATTGTGGTAAGTTCCTGAACTCATAACGTGTGGTATGTTTGATGAACTATACTGGAGTATAGAAAGGTTGTGGATGAAGAATTGAGGGTTTTTAGTATAGTAAGTTTTAAGGATGATAGAAATAGATAGAATCATTAAGTAATGGATCATTAGAAAAATTGAAGCTGATGGTGGAAGCATATGTATTCCAAATCTTCTAGCTATGCTAGACTTTGAAAAATTTTGATATCAAGCCAAATTCGCACTGATGTGCCTTTAAAAATAAAAATAAAATTTTTATTATCCTCAAAACAAGGTGACAAGGGTGTGTGGATGGACTTCGAGCCATTATCACATCGTTACCTGTTTCGGCATGATAACACCAAAAATGATTTTTTTAATGGTTTTGATCTGTTTAAAGAAGAGTCTACGCTATTTCGGCTAGACAAAAATGATTTAAAATATCAAAATATATTTTTAAATAGTCATCAATGCATCATAGAACCTAGTGTAGAATGACAGGTGATGGAATCATCAATGCAGATTAACCTAGTGTAGGATGTGATCTAAGGATCGTTAGCCCACTATGGTATGATGTAGTATGACAAAGTCACAAAATGACGGAATCCTCAAACGAGCTGTATATACAGTGCGGTATCATGACGTCATAAAATGATTTTCAGAACTTTAAAAATAATGTGTTACCAATTGAATTTGGCCAGACACATGTTTCAATCGATATTTAAATTATTGGTATATGTCTAAGCTATTTGACTCGACTAGACAAATGTTGTAATGATTTATTAAATCGATATAGTGGATGTCAGAATAATAAAATAGACACTGGTGTTGTGTCATAAATTATTAGACACTGGTGTTGTGTCATAATAAAATAGACACTGGTGTTGTGTCATAGAAAGATAGACACTGGTGATGTGTCATAATGGAACAGACATTGTGTTGTGTCATAGACATTGGTGATATGTCATAAAAAGCCAGACACTGGTGATGTGTCATAATAAAATGAAACAGACACTAGTGATGTGTCATGATAAAATGAACATTGGTTATGTGTCATAAGAAGCTAGTCATGGGTGGGACTAGAGTAAAGTAGACAATGGTGATGTCAAGATAAGATAAATATAGATGATGTTAAAATAAACACAGGAGGTGTTATGATAGTAAGAACAAGCATAGGAGATATCGAAAGTAAGATATAGGTGATATCAAAGATGGATAGATACAAATAGTAAAGAAATTAGATTTCGGAGAGGGTCAAAAGTATAAAAAGATTAAGTTAGAAAATTTTAGGACGTTTTACAATAGTAGAAGATTTCGTATAAAATGACAAAAGGCTATCAAGTATTCAGAGATGCATGAGTACGTGTATATTAGGATGTGCTAAGTGGTAATCAAGATTTAGTATGTATAATAAAATATTTTATAATAAAAAGGATGAGAAAATAACATATATTTTTATATATACAGAACAATGCTGCCAAGAAGGAATCAGCGTAATCAAGAAGAGTCAGAAGGTGAGATTAGAGATCAGGTAGATCCTATGCAGCACTTTGTGAATCTTCTTGTAGGAGCGATAAATAGAAACCCTGTTCGAGAAGGAGCAAATCCTTAAACATTGCAGGTGGCACGTTTCAAGGATTTTAAGAATGTGCGACCACCAGAATTTAAAGGAACCACTGAGCCTATTGAGGCTCAAGCATGGATTAAAGAAATAGAGAAGGCATTTGATATTCCCAGGGTAGGTGAGGAGCAGAAGACTTCTTTTGCTACTTATATGCTTAAGGGTGCAGCAAATTTTTGTTGGGAAGCGAATAAGAATAGAGCTGGGGAAAGAATAATTGGTTGGGAAAAGTTCAAAGAAATTTTCATCGAGAACTATTTTCCTCCCAGTTCACAAAGCCGAATGGAGATAAAATTTCTGGAGCTAAAACAAGAAGATATGTCAGTATCCCAGTATGCAGCCAAGTTCAACGAACTGACAAGGTTTGCTCGACATCAAGTGGATACTGAAGAGAGGGAGACGCGTAGGTTTGAGCAAGGTTTAAAACCTTCGCTATACGATAAGCTAGCAGTGTTACAAATCAACTCATTTGGAGCACTTTTAGAAAAAGCTATAATAGTAGTTGTAAATCCCAGTTTTATATAATGGGATAGAATAATGATGTAGTCCTAAAACTTTATGATTTCAGGATAGATGATTTGATGTAAATAACTATGACGTTATTTTTGTTATGTTTTAAAGCAGTAAATGAATAAAATGCGAAAGTTTATCAGATGTGCTATGTGTTAAGTGTTGTTTATAAATGTTTAAGTTCAGACTTAAATGTTTAAGTAATTGAGTAATAATCTAATAGCGCGAATTCCTGACAGTAAGATGCCGCCAAGAAGACAAACCCGTCAACAGACCCCCGAGGGATCCACCAATAACAACGAAAAAGTCAACGCTAATCCAATGCAGCAGCTGGTAAATCTGCTAACGGGAGCATTTGTGAATCAACCCCAAGCCCAAGCCACGACTTTTAAAGATTTCAAGGCTGTTGGACCCTCAGAATTTCAAGGGTCTATGAATCCGATCGAGGCACAAACCTGGATCATGGAGATGGAGAAAGTGTTTGATGTCGCTAGGGTCAACGAGGACCAGAAGACTGCATTTGCAACATTTATGCTCAAATCAGAAGCAAGTTACTGGTGACAAGCTAATAAAACCCGAGGCGGCCAAGGGATAATACCGTGGGAGCGATTTAAGGAGATGTTTTTCGAGACCTACTTTCTGACAAGCGCGCAAAATCAAATGGAGGTGTAATTTCTGGAATTGAAGCAAGGTACCATGACGGTGCCTGAGTATGCTGCAAAATTCAACGAGTTGGTGAGGTTTGCACCATATCAAGTCAACACGGATGAGCGAAAGGCTAGAAGGTTTGAGCAGGGATTGAAGCCCTGGCTGTATAGCCGAGTTTCAATGTTCCAACTGAATTCATTTGCGCCAGTGTTAGAAAAGGCAATAATCGCTGAAGGAGGGAGTGATGCTCTGTCTAAATATAATCAAGAGCAGAAGAAAAAGAAGAGTGAGAATGATAATAAAGTAAGCGCTAGCCATGGTGGCAACAATTAAAAGAGAAAGTGGAGTGATAGTAACTCTGGTGGCAGTCAGCAGGGAAGTCAGAGAAAGAAGGTGGAGGCATGCAGTAATTGTGGAAAGAGCCATGTGGGTGTTTGCTTGAAGGGCAAAAAAGTGTGCTTTAACTGCGAACAGGAGGGTTATATCGCACCGAATTGCCCTAGTTCGAAGAAGGGCGCATGTTTTATTTGCTGGTCAAAGGATCACTTTGCTCGGGATTGCCCTAAGAAAGCTACAGGTGGAGCTAGTGCAGGAAAGGGGAACAGCAGTGGTGGCAATCTGACTATCACAGGACCGACGCAGCCCAATCGACCTACCGCTCGAACATTCAACATGACGGTGCAGGATGCTGTGCAGTCAAAGGATGTAGTGTCAGGTATCATTCCGGTCAATAGTGTAAATGCTTACGTGTTATTTGATTCGGGTGCTACTTGTTCATTTATATCCGAAGATTTTGCCAGAAAATTAGAGTTACCTCAAGAAGAATTAGATTACCCCATGAATATAGAAATTGCGAATAGGGAAGTGATTCCTGTTAGATTTGTCCACAAAAACTGTCAGGTAGATATTAAGGGTCATGTGATGACAGTAAACTTGATCCTAATTCGTCTTGGGGAGTTTGATGTCATTCTAGGAATGGATTGGTTGTTTAATCATGGGGCAGTCATGATGTGTAGGATATCTAGCCTACATAGTCGATACCCGAAAGGTGGGTGCAAAGCTGGAGGAGATACCAGTAGTTAGGGATTTTGCAGACGTGTTTCCTGATAATTTATCGGGATTACCGCCAGATAGGGAAATTGAGTTTGTAATTGATTTAGCACCGGGTACAGCCCCTATATCAAAAGCCCCATATCGAATGGCCCCAGTAGAAATAAAGGAGTTGATGGTGCAATTACAAGAGTTGCTGGATAAAAAGTATATTCAACCGAGCGTTTCGCCGTGGGGAGCGCCGGTGTTATTTGTCAAGAAGAAGGACGGGTCAATGCGTCTTTGCATTGATTATAGAGAGTTGAATAAGGTCACGATTAAAAACAAGTATCCGTTGCCAAGGATCGATGACCTGTTTGACCAATTGAAGGCAGCAAGATATTTTTCAAAGATAGATCTACGAAGTGGGTACCATCAGTTAAAGGTGAGAAAGGAAGACATACTAAAGACGACATTTCGTACTAGATATGGTCACTATGAGTTTTTGGTCATGTCATTTGGTTTAACGAATGCGCTTGCAGCATTCATGGACTTAATGAATAGGATGTTTAAACCATTTCTGGATAAGTTTGTAGTGGTATTCATATACGACATTTTGGTTTACTCCAAAACTCAGGAAGAACACGTGGAGCATTTGAGGGTGACATTGGAGGCGTTAAGGAAAGAGAAATTGTATGCAAAATTTTTGAAGTGCGAATTTTGGTTGGAGCGTGTTCAATTCCTTGGGCATGTTATCGATAAAGACGGGATTTCGGTGGATCCAACTAAAGTGGAAGCTGTGATGAACTGGGATCAGCCGAAAACACCATCAGAAGTGAGGAGTTTCCTAGGCTTGGCAGGTTATTACAAGCGTTTTATTCAAGATTTCTCCAGGATTGCCACTCCGTTGACGAATTTAACAAGAAAATCAGTGAAGTTCGTTTGGACGGAAAAGTGCGAAGAGGGTTTTCAAGAGCTAAAGAAGAGATTAAGTTCGGCACCTGTGTTGTCTTTGCCAGATGATACAGAAAATTTTGTGGTATATAGTGACGCATCACATAAAGGACTTGGTTGTGTGTTGATGCAAAACGGTAAGGTTGTTGCATATGCATCGCGCCAACTAAAAGACTCTGAAAAAGGGTATCCGACCCATGATTTGGAGTTAGCAGCCGTGGTGTTTGCTTTGAAAATCTGGAGGCACTATCTCTATGGGGAGAAGTGTGAAATATATACAAACCATAAAAGTCTGAAGTATATTTTCACATAGAAGGATTTGAATATGCGGCAAAGGAGATGGATAGAATTGATCAAAGACTATGATTGTGAAATTCTATACCATCCGGGGAAGGCCAATGTGGTTGCCGACGCTTTAAGTAGGAAAGGTCGGGAGAAACTATTTTTGTTAACTGCTTAGGAGAAGCTCGTAACGAAAATGGCAAAGTTGGAATTAGAGGTGAAGTGTCTGGCGGAGCCGAATGAAAAATTGTTCCAGATGGTAACCCAACCAACTTTGGTGGATAAGGTGAAAGAAGCGCAACTTTAGGATGAGGAATGTGTTAAGATACAGAAAAGAGTGCTTGAGGGAGAAGAGCTTAAATACAAAATCGATTCAGAGGGTTACTAAGATTTGAAGGCAAAATCTGGGTTCCGTCAGTGCTGGAGATCAGAGAAGAGATTTTGAACGAAGCTCATAGCTCAAGATTTTCGATACACCCGGGAAGTACAAAGATGTATCAGGATCTTCGACAACATTTTTGGTGGCCAAACATGAAAAGAGAGGTTGCTGAGTGTGTTGCGAAGTGTCTCACTTGTCAGAGGGTCAAAGCAGAGCATCAACAACCAAGTGGTTTGTTACAGCCCTTGGAGATACCAGAATGGAAGTGGGAGCATATCACGATGGACTTCGTGGTAGGGCTTCCAACTACTCAGAAGGGTTATGACGCAATATGGGTCATAGTGGACAGACTGACGAAATCAGCACATTTCTTGCCTATCAAAATCAGATTCACTCTGGATCAACTGGCCAAATTATACGTCAAGGAAATTATTTCGAGGCACGGAGTTCCAGTATCAATTGTGTCAGACAGAGATCCACGTTTTACATCAAAGTTTTGGAAAAGTCTGCAAGCTTGTTTGGGGACACAGTTAAGAATGAGTACAACCTACCATCCTCAAACTGACAGCCAGAGCGAAAGAACAATTTAAACGTTGGAGGATATGCTTCGGGCGTGCGTCATGGATTTTAAAGGTAACTGGGATGATCATTTACCTCTGGTCGAGTTCTCCTATAACAATAGTCATCACGCGAGTATTGGAATGCCGCCATATGAAGCATTGTACGGAAAAAAGTGCAGAACTCTGTTATGTTGGGACGAGGTTGGTGAACGTCACCTATTGGGACCCGAGCTGGTACAACAAACTGCTGAAATTGTCAAGGTGATAAGAGCCAGATTGTTAGCTGCTCAAGACAGGCAGAAGAAATATGCGGATCAACATCGTCAAAATCGTGAATTTGAAGTTGGGAGTTTTGTGTTTCTCAAAGTATCTCCCTGGAAAGGAAAAATCAGATTTGGTAAAAAGGGTAAACTCAGTCCGCGATTTATTAGACCCTTCGAGGTGCTGAAACGAGTAGGCGAGGTGGCTTATGAGGTAGCTTTACCTCCCGAGTTAGACCACATTCATAATGTTTTTCACATATCGGTGCTACGACCGTATAAGTCTGATTATAAACATGTAATAGAATATGAACCAATACAGTTTGAGAAAGATTTATCCTATGAAGAGATACTTGTACAGATAGTGGACAGGAAAGAGCAAGTTCTCAGAACTAAAGTAATACCTTCTGTTAAGGTAATCTGGAGGAACCACAGTGCTGAAGACGCTACGTGGGAACTCGAAGAAAAAATGATGCAGAGTTATCCTCAATTGTTTGTTTAATCTTTGTATCGCGATTCTGGGGACAGAATCTTTGTAAGGAGGGGAGAATGTAGCGGACGAATTTATCGCGTTGTGATTCTGGGGACAGAATCCTTTTAAGGAGGGAAGGATGTAACGAATGCAATTTTTGTGATTAAATAAAAATATTTATTGAGTTATATAAATATTTTTATTAATTTGTTTATTGAGTAAAATAAATAATTTATAAAGTTATGGTGAAAGAATTTATGTTAAATGTTATTCAATTGTGATTTGATGTGATTATTCTAATTTAATTTAATAATTAAATTAGATGATTAAATGGTTTATTTGAATAAATGATTTATTTGAATAAGATAATTTATTTGGTGTTATTGTTATTGGTTAAATAGAATTATTAATTAATTAGTAAGGTTTAATTGAATTTATTTAATAATAAGTTTAATTAAATTAAAAGTGTGACAATTAAAACTATATAATATAATGATTTATTAAAATAAATGGGAAATGTTTTATTTTTGTTAAACCAAACAAGGCCTTTGTGACCCTTGGTTGGTAAAAATGGATTATTTAGTATTTGGGTTTGCCAAACAAGGCCTAACCCTTTGTTTTTCTTTAACTGTCAAATTGAAAGCTGAGTACGTTAAAAACTAAAAAGGTTATCGGCTATTATCTGAGTTTAAGAAGAAGAGAGAAAATATATACAGAGAAGAAGAGAGTGTTAGAAGAGAGAATTTGAGAAGAAGAATTTGGGAATTGAAAGTAAGAATTTAAGCAAGGAGATTAATCAAGTTTTTCTAAGCAATAGAAGGTATAATGTTCTTCATTGTATTTCTTTTTACTTTTACTTTACTGTATATGAAGTTAGTTGTTCAAAGCATGAATTACTTGGTTATAATTGTTTGTAAGCATGTGTTAGAGATTATGTGACGATTATAAACTAATTTGAATGAATTAATCCATGAAAGCATGCTTTAAGATTGAGTTTTTATTTTTACAGAGTCTTATTTCATATATGGTATATATGTATGAAAATTGATGTTCAATTTGGTTATTAACCGGTAAATTAACGTTTGATTATGATTATATAATGAAAAACGAAAAGAATGCAAATAGAATGGATTAAAATGATTGAAAGATGAGTTTACAGTGGTTGATTTTATTAAAATAGCTAAAAAATGAATATTTGGTTTAAACAGAGAATTTTTGGTTCAATTTGGTTAGTTATGAGTATTATAATGGTTAGAATGTGTAGAAACATGATGGGTAATTTTTTTATATCATATTTGATATCTGGGTATGTTTAAACTATGTGTTGGATGGTAGAATTCAAAAAATTTGGCCTAAGTTTTCACTGGTTCGCGAACTGTAGGAGGTGACTACCGAGTCTCTCGCCCCGGCGAGAAAATTGTAAGGGAAATCTTCGCCCCGGCGAGCTTTTTGTTAAGTAAATTCCCGCCCCGACGAGAGTTTTGTTAAGTAAATTCCCGCCCCAGCGAGGGAACAGTAACTGAAATATTTTTATTTTTATTTTTATTTTATTATGATGCCGTGTACATGTTTAAAGCTTAGATTAATGTATTTAATGATAAATAAGATACTACAATGAGTGGTAAGCGAATATTTAATGAATATCAAATGACTTTTGATATATTAAATGAAATAGGATAAGAACGAGACTTGAAATGTATATGAATCTGTAACTAATTATCGTTATCGTTTTGTAATCAAAATGTATAGGGTGATTAAGGAACGTATATTATTTAAATCTATAATCTACGCATGAGGCAAGTTTTTCACCTTTAATCTTGTTATTTTATTTAAAGCAAGTTTACTTTCATTGAGCAAGCTTACTAGCCTTAGCTTACTATTATTCAAGCAAGGTTGTTGTTCATGTCAAGTGCTTACATTTATTCCAGTCTCTTATTGTTCGATCATTGATCGTTATTCAAACTTTGAACAGAATTTCCATTGCACAAACTTTATTGATGAATCAAATGCTTTAGTGACTAGAAACCCTAATTGATTCAGCTAGTCCTTAGTTGATGAGCGTTCTAAAGACTTAGAACATTTTAAAAATTTCCAAACCAAGTTCCTTTTGGTACGGATTCTGATGCTAAACTGAGATGAACAACCCTAATATAGGGGATTAATTACGCGACAACGTTAAAATGTTTGTGCACAATACATTGTACAAATGGCTGATCCCCCTGAGTACGAGATGGATGGTCCATAGTCTATAAGACTATTAAAGGTTGCGGTAGAAATACTTGATAACCTAGGACATAGTTCGAGGTCTTGTGACCCTCAGATACACTTTTAATCCTGAATCTATATTAAGTTCTTGAGCTAAGCTTTCTATTGAGTTTTCAGATCTTGACTAGTTATCGATTGAATTCAGAAAAACTATTATACCTCAGTTGAAATCTACTTCATTGGTTATTCAATTGTTATTGTTATCACACTTGTGGGCAATTGTTTGCTCACTCTTGCACTAAAACATTGCAGCTAAGGCAGAGAAATCGAACGAGCCGTCCACAAGCAAAGGCAAGGGCAAGATACCAAAGTAGCAAGAGATTTACTATCCACTTGATGTTTATTTGTAACAAAGACTTATTTAATATTATGTTTTATTCCGCACTGATGTAATAGAGGTTAGATAACCTGGGATTTGTTTATTTAAGAGATTTGTGATGTAACCCCTTTTTGTGGGAAGATGTTTTATTCGACTTAATTTAATTATATTATCTTTATCATGGGTAGTTAGTCGTGAATGTATGGTATAGTGAGCACCAAAACTGTGGAGTTGAAGTACCCAGATTTGGGGGTATCACATATTCAATTTATTAGAATACCTTGTCGGCCAAAAGATGGGACCCCCTCACCACTAGATACGAATCTAGGATTTTTCGGGGTGAACCAATCAGTATGAATCAACTCCCAATTAAAATAATCAGTAAAGGGGAAGTTGACTGTCGACGCCGGGTTTGGTCTTTTCCGATTTTTTATTACCCTTTCCAATTTTAGCCTTTTGGTTTAGATGATTCTTTTGGAAAAGGTCGGCATTAATGTCGATGGGGTTTTGAAAGATCGTTTTTTATGATGAGCCGATTTAACCAGAGTCGCCAGTTGGTATATTTGAAATGGATGTACTAACTCATCTGAGTTTTCGTTTTTTATAAATCGCTGGCTCATATGTGACTCCGAATTAATGGGTCTGCAAACCGAGATTCATAGAGTTCGGGGGCTTGCTTAAGCGAGGGGAAGGTGTTAGGCACCCCCCCGACTTCCGTGAAACACGGTTACCGCAATCTTGATACTTTCCTATCCTTTAATTCATGAAATGTGTATGTGTGCGTGTGTGTGTGTGCCTATGTGAACGTGGTGGTGAGTTTACATGAAGAAACCATTTGAGTTTTCGGAAAAGTCGTGTTTTCTTTTGGGAATGCTTTAGAATGTCCTTCGATTTATACGAGAAAGCTTTATTCCTTAGAAAGGTTTGATTTTGACTGTCAAAACTGTAAGGTTTTCAATTGGGTGTCGTTTTGGCAAAGTAAGAGTTTTTAAATCTTCGTCAAAATAGGAATCGAGATCTATACGTTGCTTTCATAACTCAAATGATGGACAACCTCTAGGATCTCTTTAACCCTATGCACAAGGATTTAATAAAACATTATTTATTTCCATAAAATCAATTTTGTGATGTTTGAAAACGGTTTGTTCTCTATCCTTCTCGTTAAATAGAAATCGACATTCATTAGCAATTCCCATTTATTATACTCGTGATGCTAATAACCTAATTTGATTGATTTTATGAAAGTCTTCATTGTTTAGCTTCGAAATCAATTTTAATATTGTAAATCAAATAAAGCATTAAAATGCGTAGGGGCTATTCCTGGGCATGTAAGCCATCAAAATAACCCCGAACGCCAACAATCGCATACTTTCACTATGACGGGGCCTTAAACACAATTCTCGCCTTAGCGTCGTTTTAAGGCCCAACGATTACATATTTATAATGAAAACTACATCATTCCTACTTCTTACATCAAAAGAGGTCCACCATCGGATTTGGACCACGGGATCGCTTTCCTAGGCTCACACCCAAATCTCCACACACCCACAACCGGATATTACAAGAAATAACCAACACGGATAATCTAACAATACCAATACATCCTAAAATAGCGATCTAAAGGAACCACGTCCAATATAGCACCGTAAAACAAACAAAAAAAGTCAATAAATAAATATCATCGGGTTATTAGGAAGAATTTTGTTCCAATGGAACCCTCACTAATAATCCCTAATTCATTGTTCCATCATCAATTACATGCAAACTACATTTAATTCAACCAAAGGACATGATAGAAATTGCAAAAATAAGGAGATTTTCACTTTGCAAATGAGATCAAAGTGGATGTAAACTTGTGTATTTTGAATAGACGAAGAAATATATATGATACAATCCAATCAAAAGAATATTATTCCTCTCTTTTTCTTCCTTTCTCTCCTATTTTGTTGCAAAAACTATGCTATTTTCTCCTTGAATTTCCGTGCTGCTGCTGCTTATTCTTCTGCTCTCGCCTGATCCAACTCTCTCTGCATCACTGAATGAAGGAAATGTGCTGAAGTAGGCTGGCTAAGCCCAGCCGCAGATTGATCTGCGGCTGGCAGCAGATCAATCTGCGGCTGGCCTTAGCCCGCCATCCACTCAGCCCGCCATGCACTTTAGTTATTTAATTCTCCTCGGTTTCTGCACCGCACCTCGATTCTCGCGTCGTGCTGTCGGTTTTCGCCGAAAGGCTTGTATTTTGCAGTCCAAGAATTACTGTGAGACGTGACACATTATTCGGGAATGCTCATTTCGGATGGCCTTGTTGTCACGTCGGTTTGACTGTAAATCGTCGTGGTGGCGTCGAGTGTTCGCACTTGTGCCCATTCTTCGCTCCAGCAGGCCGGTTCAATTGACGATTTTGCCCTCCTGTCACGGTTAGCATAGGGAACGTAAAATTTGGGTGTCTACAGCTGCCCCTCTTTATCATGTTTATGAAATGTTAAATGAAATGAACAGGATAAAGAATAGACACTCGATGCATGAATGACAGTGCACAAGAATGACAATACATACGTAATGCAACACATATGACTTATGATGCAACGTAAGATGTAAGACATGCAAAATATTCGATGCGGATGATCGTCTCGTCGGGGCTGGGTTTCGTCGCCGGTCACCCATCTCGTAATCCCCGGTTATCGTCGCCGGTCGATCATCTCGTCGGGGCCGGGTTTCGTCGCCGGTCACCCATCTCGTAATCGCCGGTTATCGTCGCCGGTCGATCGTCTTGTCGGGGCCGGGTTTCGTCGCCGGTCACCCATCTCGTAATCGCCGGTTATCGTCGCCGGTCGATCGTCTTGTCGGGGCCGGGTTTCGTCGCCGGTCACCCATCTCGTAATCGCCGGTTATCGTCGTCAGTCGATCGTCTTGTCGGGGCCGGGTTTCGTCGCCGGTCACCCATCTCATAATCGCCGGTTATCGTCGCCGGTCGATCGTCTTGCGAGTGCCGGGTCTCGTATCCGGTCACTCGGTCAAATTGAGAAGCCGTGTTCGACATCCGATTCATCAAAATCTTGTATTTTATTACCAAATTATGAGTCAAATGGGCTTTAGGATCGATTAAGCTTGTATTGGACCAAGGAGGGAGCACTGGGCCCAGCCGCAGATGGATCTGCGGCCAGCTGCAGATTGATCTGCGGCCAGCCGCAAATTGATCTGCGGCCAAGATCGGGCATATAGGCGGTCAGCCGTTTCCCAGATCTGTCACTTTCATTTGTACCCCACGCGATTTTCAGACCATTGCACGCCCTTTTGCCGAGCTTTCCAACCTTTTTTGCAAAAACTGCTCCGGCTAGATCGATCTACGCGTTACAGGTAACACTTTGACCAATTGTTTTTCAATTTTGTCAATGTTTTGCTATACATTTAGCTATTTGCAGGCTTAGAGATAGAAATGTATACTTTATAATGCTATGCTATGTATTATTGTATATACATGCTATGTATCAACTGTGTGAGTCCTATTTTATGCTCATGATGCGGTCACACATATCTGTTGTTTCTTTTTGAGAGAAAATCATGCATTATGGTCCTTTTACATGTTGCAATTATCCCCATGAATGCAATTTTGACCTGTTGTGGCTTGGATTAATTGAAAACATGCTTGGTTATGCATGGGATGCCCATTTTACAGACGGAACTCTGCCGATTTTTTTTTTCATGCACACATAATAAACATGCATTATGTTGCATTAATTCTACGACGAGTATTGGAATATTTGTGACATAATTCAAAAAAGGGAACTTACCTTCCTCCTTGCCTGTTCTATTCCAGCTATGGATCCCGACGCTCCTAGTAGCTCCTCTGCGTCTCGGACCTCGGGCGTTCGCCGCCATAGGGCTGCACCTGCCCCTGCCTTGCCCCGGACCCGTCAGGCTCGCCGACTGGCGGAGGCTGTCATCCGTCCCGATCACCCGGACGTTGAGGAGGCTGCTCTTCCGGACGTTGTGGTAGAGGGGCCATCCTCTAGCACACCAGCTCCATCTCCTCATCGCGCCTTGTCTGGCGCATCTGTGCAGATACTCGATCTATTGGGTCAGGATCTCAGTCGTCACCCCTCAGCATCTCTCGTGGCTAATGAGGTATATTCAATTCTACTCTGATTTTATTCTCAATTTCTCAATTCCCGTTTTATCTGGACTGACCTATTGGTGATTGCCACAGGTGCCCGAGTTTACTCAGCCGAGGGGTAACTGGTTCAACATTTACTCCCTCTACACGGCTTTGCACTGCAATTACCGCGTAGTGGTGGATGCCTGGGGTTTTCGTCACTTCTTCACCATCATTCCGCGCCAGTGCCCCTGGGGTTATATGCGGGCTCTGTCCGAGAGATGGTTTCACCAGACCCAATCCCTTCACCTTTTGGACTGTGAGGTCGTGCTGACTCCCTGGGACTGGAGGTACATCACGGGTATAGAGTTCACCGGGTCCCGTGTCCCTCTAGATCTTGATATCACTCCAGCGGAGGTTCGAGCTTTGCTAGGTTTTGCTGCCGACGACCGGGTCTTTAAGGCCCGCAGCATTCGGTCTGGAGCCTTGGCCGTTGACGCTGTGGGAGGCATATATGCGACGCCATTCCCCGCGGATCGGGCTACTCGGGATATTCTGCTCCGGCGCCTGTTCCTGACCATCATGAGGGGTTGTTTCCTAGGGAACAACTCCTCCACCATTCATTTCAGCGTCGTCGGAGCTGTCAGAGACGTAGACCGGATCGGTGATTATGACTGGGGGTCCTTCATATTTGCTTATTTCCTCCACGGTCTTCGTCTACGCTCAGAGGGACAGACAGATGCCTGGCTCGGATTCTACCACTTTCTGCTGGTGAGCCTTCTCTTCCTCTTTCTTACTGTATTCCTCTTCATTTTATTTCTCTTTTCTGCATTTTGACAGTTACTCTTGCCTTGTTTCTGTTCACAGTTCTGGGCCTACGAGCGACTTCCATGCCTGAGGCATGTCACGACCCTCGGCTTGGACACTTATCCCAGGGGTCGTCGGTGGCACCACAGCACCTTGGAGGAGGTTCCGATATCTGGCAGCTTTGCACACTGCTGCATTCAGCTGGAGCTGATCACCGCTGCAGATGTCGTCTGGACTCCTTATCTTTCGGAGCATCTGACTGTGGGGTTTACAGATGGGTATCCTTCCGGCCCAGAGTTCACGCTTTCCACCCGTCGTCTCACTTTGCAGAGTGTCGGAGGATGGGTTATGTATCTGGGAGAGCGTGCATTCAGATGCGTTACTGGAGAGATCCGCATCCTGCATTCCCTTCCTTTCACTACATCCTGGCCGCTGGATTCTGAGCCTTCGGAGATCATGCTTGCGGGGGAGGATGGCCGGCTGCTTTCTACGGGTCCCAGTACGAGTGAGGCTTTTCGCATCTGGTGGGTGCCCCGCACCATCGGTCCTCAGACTCGGGCCACATTCTTTTCTGGAGACATGGTTCCTGGCTCGGTGATGATGACCGATTGGGCTGCCTGCGTTCGGAGTCCCACTCACGCTGAGCAGATTGCCACGCTGACCCGCCAGGTGGAGCAGTTATCCCTATATCTTCGGGTGTTAGGCCGGACCCCAGAGGATGCTTACGCCTACGATCCTGACAGTGCGGGTTATGATGCAGGCCCGAGCTCATCTGATGCCACAACGCAGCCATACATTCCTGACATGAATTTTGGACCTCCGACCTCGACGACTCCAGGGGATCAGTTCGAGGATCCCGCCTTCTTGGATGACCTTACTTTTGACTAGATTAGGCTAGGATATGGCTTTTGTACCTGCACCTGTTTAGATTTCTTTTCCATTTCATGCACTATGTATTGAACTTTTTATTCATTTATGCACAGTTTTTTTTTATCCTTATGAAATTCAATTGCTCTATTATTAACTGTCTGATGCATGCTTTTATTTATGGATAGAGAATGACCCCTGTACAGTCTTTTTGATACTATTTTTTTTTCACAGATGTCGTCCTCAGATGTCGTGGTACGTTTGGATTCCATTCCTCCCACAGGGTTGGTCGACAGTCTCCTCCGCTGGTTGGACAGTTTATCGCCGGCCGACAGGGTTATCGCACATGGCCTTTTGGGACATTCTTGGTCCTTATTATCCTTTCAGGTGCCAACGGGCTTTGTGGAGGGTATTCTGAGCTATTGGGCACCTGACCGTCAGGTGTTCAGATTAGGGACAGAAGATCTGACCCCCACTCTCGAGGAGTATGCTCGCTTTACCGGCTTGCCTTTGGATAGACCTTGTGCTAGGGTCACAGCTGGTTCCATGCGCCGTCAGTTCTTGACTTTCACCGGTTTATGGAGGATAGTCTTGTTATCGGTGATCACCTCAGACCATCTAGTTCCCCTACATTTCCTGATTGACCGATTCGGCTCACCCAACAGTTTTCACCTATTTTCTGGTGATTTTTCCGTATCCGAGGAGCACTGGGGCGCTTTAAGAGTAGATGTTCTGATGGCCTGTGTCATTTCAGTTCTGTATTTGCCAGCCGGACCCGATCAGTTGGATATGCGAATTGTCGCGGCCGTTAGAGCCCTTCAGGAGGATCACACCGTTCTTCCCATGATATTGGCAGATACTTACATGTCAGCCTCATATTGCCAGTCTTTCCGAGGCAGAGTATTCAGAGGGAGCTCGACTTTGTTGTACGTGTGGTTCATGAGTCATCTCAGTCCCATCGGCCATTTCCGTCGCCAAGGGTTTTGCTTTAGCCATGACATAGCCACGCAGTTTTCGTTTCGTCCCGTAAGCTGTACTGATGTGGCCTCCTAGACATCATTTTTGTCGGTCATTGAGGATCCCTTTCATCTCCTGGTCTATTCGGGTTATTGCTCCTTTATGAGCTTCTTGACTCATGTGCCCAACCTGGATTTCATCCCTATTGCTGGCTTGAGGGGCGTGACGACTTATCATCCCTTGGCGGTTACAGGGCAGTTTGATCAGACACAGGATTTTCACCCTTTCACGGGTGCAGCCGCCTACCGATTCCTTATATCATCCCAGACCGAGAGGGATCTACTGCGGGTATACGATCTTTGGTCTCGCTGGATCTTTGCCGAATATAGTGAGAGCTGCCACATCCAGACATTTGCTTACGTGCAGTGGTTGCGTGGAGACTCAGATCCGGTTGGTTTGAGTCAGACTGGTGCCTTTGATGACTCTGGAGTGATTTTCCCAGATGATACCACAGATCATTCCATCTCAGCTGATTCTGCCCCTAGTCGGGTTACCGAGGATACCCGACTCTGCCAGGCCTTGATTACTACTGAAGCTGAGAGGGATGCCGCTCTTGTCGAGAGAGATGATGCCATTCTGGCTAGAGACGCTACCATCGCTGACAGAGACGCCATTGTATTTCAGACCAGGGCAGTTATTGTAATGCCCAGGATTTTTTTAAAAAAAAAAAAAAATCTTGTACAATTTATTTTAACATATGAAATTCGTTTTATTTAATTTTAAGAATTTAATTGGATCCATGTGGGTATTATTATTTAATTATATAAATATGTGATCCAATAATTTTCTGTGCATTAAAGGGACTCACTGGTAGTTTAAATAAATTAGTGAGTTAGCCCTAAGAATTCATTTGCAAGAAAACTTGGGAGATTTAATAAATAATTTCATTATCAGATTAAATCATTCGAATAAAGAATTATGGTTACAATAAATATTTTAAACAAATAACTAATTGGGTTAGCTATTTAATTTAAAATATTAGGAATACAATGCAGTTAAATTAATTTAGTCCACTTTTTTTTTATTTGGGATGGCCCATTTCTTTTTATTTCCGGATTGGGCCAAATTCCTTTTATTTTTCTGATTGGGTCAAACGAGTGGGCTGGTCAAATTAAATTAGTTGGGTCAATTCCAATTTCCTTCTTTTATTTTCCGTTTGGGCCACCTCTTATTTAAAACCGCCGGCCCGACCCTATTTGGATTGAGCCCATTCTAATTCTCTTCCATGTCGGGTCGACCCATTCTATACCATTCCAGTCGGGTTGGACTCTTTTCATTTGGGGTTAGGAATATATCATCATCAGCGAAACCAAATTGGGGAAGAAATCGAACCAAAATCCCCAAACCCTCAATTCCATCTCACCCAGCTATCAAGCCCCAAGCCCTCAAATCAAACAGCCGAGCAAAACCAAGCTTTCGATCAAATCGGACGGGACAAGGGCAAGTCGCCAGGCGTGCGCCGGCGACGAAGGGAGCAACCAGCGGGCGATTCAAGGGTGAAAGTAGGCGACTGAGGGTTCAACGTTCGGACCAAGGGGTTTGAAGACGACCGGTGATTCGACCGATTGAACACGCGGCTCAAGGGTCGGCGACTGAACAGCTGACCCCCACTCCCTCCTACCGTTGGTCCCTGTTGATCAATTAAGGTAATACCCAGCTAAATTGGGTAAACGATTTGCTATAAATTGGGAACCCAAACCCTAGCCAAGCCGCCGATTCCTTCGATTGTGAGTCCAAGTAGAAGAAAAAAATATATATATATACATAATAGATAATAGGAGGTCGCAGCAAGGAGAGGAAATCAGGGGAAATAACCAGTAAATGCTAGGCTGGGTGTCGTATTGTGGTAGAAGGAGGAGGATTGCAAAACGATCAAACCCAAGGTATACCGAGCTGCCGATTTTCTTGTGGGTTTGATTTTTGGAAATTTTCTTCTGTACTTGAATTTTGTCCATTATTTGTATTGTGGTAAGTTTTGTTGGGAAACTGTTGATTCTATCAGTTGATGGTATCAGTTTATACCATACATTTGTTTTGAAGATTGTATGGTACTGTTAGTGAGTGAAGAAAAACTAGCATGCCCCCAACTGTCTGTTGAAGTATCCGAATGAACCAAAAATATCATTATATGTTCAAGAACTGTTATGGAATTCAAATTTTCCTTGCTATGTTGCTTCTCTATTGTTTCTGTTTCGTTTGGCTACTGTTGGGTTATGTTGTTGTTGCTGAAAACTGTATAGTAAAGGAACCTAGGGTTCTGGTAGTTTAAGTTGATTCTGTAAACAGGCTGATATTGATATTTAGGGAATACCCAACAAGTGATTGTTAAAATGCTTGAGCGAAAAACCATTCTTCACTTTGAAATTCTGTCGGCAGTTTGGTTGTGTGAAACTTGATTTTCTTTGGCTATATCTAATGGGTGTTTCCCTATTGTGATGAGTAATGAACTGGATAATTGATATAAATTATTGACAGAAAATCCCAAATTGGTTATGTAATTCATTGGGTTATTTAAAACAACAATAAATTAGGGTTAATAATTGTTTATTATAAAGAAAATAAATATTTAATTATTATTAAGTATGAATTAAGTTAATAAATTGATTATTTGTCAATAAGTGAGAAATAAAGATAACAAATATTCAATGAAATAAATTATTTATTATTTATCAATAAATAATAAATAAAGATAATAAATATTTTAATTATTTAATTAATATTAAATAATAAAGTTAATTAAATAATTATTTATTATTTGTCAATAAATAATAAATAAGGATAATAAATATTTTAATTATTATTTTAATTAATATTAAATAATAAAGTTAAATAATAAATATCTAATGATGAACAAGGTTAACAAATAATTGTTTATTAGTTATCCATAAATAATAAGTAAAGATAATAAATATCTAATTATTATTTGATTAATAATAATTAGGTATGAATAGAGCTAATGAGAATAATAATTACTTAATCATTAATGATATAATGATTAAGTATGAGTGAGATTAATAAGATTATCTGTGGCCCTTAATAAATAAAGATAATAAACACTCAATAATTATTCAATAAATATTTAATAATAATTAAGTGTGTGTAGAATTAATACATTGAATATTTAATTATTGTTGAATAAAGAACCAAGTGTAATAATTACTCAATTGCCCTTAAGGTGAATAGTAATTAAGTAAATAAAAGATGAAGTAAGAGATCAACTACTATTTAGTTGTTATCAAATCATGTTAAATTCATAAATTATCTTGTAACTGATAAATAAGGAATTTTAACCCACATTTAGAAGGGTACTCAAATGATAGGTAACCATGACTAACTATTGTTTATCTTAAATAATAGCTAGAGGCCATTAAAATTTAATTCTGTTTAGCTGATGGCTAGGTAATAATTAAATGTATTCGGTGAATTGTTTATCTGTTAAATAAATAGCATAAGTGGGTATAATTACGCAATGCTAATGGATAAACCAACTATACCAGCTGATAGGTTATCCAAGGTCAAGTAATTAAAGCTAAGATTTAAATTGTAGCTGAGCGAACAGGCAAGTTCCTAACCCTAAACTTCTTACATTATTGCAAGTTCTTCTTTACTTAACTTTTACATTGAGCAAATTTCTAAGCCTTATGCACTATTTCTAATTCGTGCAAAAAGGTATATATATACTGTTGCAAGTTATTCTTTAAGCTTGAGTTTTTATCTCCAAGCATGCCTTAAGTGGTCTAATTACTTTCAAAATTATTCCACATCTGTATATTTATTGACATTCGCACTCGTGCATTTGAAATTCGTATATTTAAATTCAGGAATTTATAAACCATTCATGGTTAAGTCTGAACCCTTGTTCGGTCAGACAAATATGTGAGAATTTATAAAAGCTATCTGAACCAATCAATGGTAAGGATTCTTAGACTGTATGAACACCCCATTATTTATAGGGGAGTACCCCACGCACCGTATATAAGGTACAAATAGCAGAATTAAATGTTATGCATATACATAGGGTACGCGAGGCTGATCCCCTCAAGTACGTTATTCTGTAGCCAGTAACCAGAGGGTCAACTAGCTATTGACTCCTTTGGAAGTTATCGTTCAAAGTCTATTTGACTATCAATTGTTCTAAAAGCAATTATTGTTCTTGCTTCTGATTTTTCTAATGTTGAAATTCCTTAATATCCCTTCATCATGATATATCCTTATTGTCATACTTTAAACTTGCTGGGCAAACTTGTTGCTCATTCTTGCTATATCATGATCTCATTGCAGCTAAACCCGAGACGTCAGGGAAGAACAAAGGGAAGGAAAAGTAGAAGTGATAGACTTCATGTAGCAGGAAATAAAATTATGTGTAGTTAATTACTGTAATGCAATTTAATCCCTGATAGTTATTAGGGTACGGATTGTGTATGTGTTTAAGGTTATTTGTATTCTGGGACTAGTAACACCTTGTAATGAACAACGTATGTTTATTTTATTCCGCATTTTAGTTACCATATGTTGTTAGAGGTGAATGTTTGTATTGGATCGTGATGACCGGATCCGGGTATTTGGAGAGCCGAATTTGGGGGCGTCACAGGTTGGTATCAAAGTTGTAGGTTATAAACATTAGGATCGCGAAACCTAGGTTATAACCTTCATAGTAAACTCGTATCGAGTATTAGGAGATAAATCGAGAAGATTTATTATATGTGGTTTTGATGAATTGGGGAATTCATCGAGTCGAGTAGTACCCAATGAAATATAATTTCATTTCTTCAATGAATATATTTTATTGTTGTACTAATGTTAGTTTTCATGTGTTGTAGGATAGCTGCCGTAGGGGAGACTAGTGGAGCCCGAGTGGAGGAGGAGGTATTTATAGATATTCCAGTGGTTGCTGAGCAGCTGGTGGGATATGCTCCTACTGCCCCAGGGGTACCGCTGGAGGAGTCCGAGCCGGAAGAGGACTACCAGAGGGAGCTACCAGAGCCGGTGATAGGTAGAGTCATGAGGTCGGGCAGTCAGGATCCAGAGGCTGAGGAGGAGGACCCCGAGACCGAGGGAGAGGAGCCACCTGCTGATGTTGATGGCATGGGGTCCACTGCCGATGATATCATCGAGGGGTTAACTAGTAGGAATGAGGAGCTGGAGGATCGGGTAGCTCACCTGGAAGAGCAAAATCAGACCCATCAGTTTATGGAGGACCAGTACAGAGACCTGGCCTACCAGCTCGAGCATGACTTAGGGGTGGCGAAGGTACAGCTGCAGGGCTATGAGTCCTCAGCGCAGCAAGTCGGACCACTACTACATCAGTTAGTGGCCCGGAACGCTGAGCTGAGAGAGAGGCTGGAGCGGAGGGATTTACAGATTGCCCACCTGAGGGCGAAACATGAGGCTATGAGGTTCGAGGCGGGGCTGGAGGTGTCTGCGAGGATGCATGCCAGAGAGGCCTGGGTCAGGGAGGCCAGGAGGGTTGATCAGTTAGAGGATCGGTTGGAGGCCAGCACAGTGAGGATAGAGACCCTAGGACATGCCCTAGACGCAGCCTACAGGAGGCCCCGGTCTGAGGCAGGTGAGTCTAGCCGCTCTGTTCGTCGCAAGATAGGGAATGGAGCATTCTTTTCTGGTCAGCAGGCACGGACCCGTCGTGATGTGCAGTGACTTGATGGAGCAGTTGATTTTCTTTAGTACAGTCAGTCCCACTTTTTGGTCATATTAGAGACATATTTATGTTGTCTTGTGAAGCTTTATATTTGTATTTATGCTTGGGGTAGCAGTTAAACCCCAACTTTTGTGGACTTTAGGGATGAAAAGTTAGGATTCCCCACTTTTGTCTAGGGGGAAAGGTTATTGATGGATAGGGCACACAGTGGCGCATTTATAGAAGTATGCCACAGGTTTAGTCTTTGTACAAACAGTGGTATATCAATATAAATGCAATGGTTTCATTTGAATTAAGTGTGTTGATAGATATTTTGCCCTTGATTACTAATTTTTATGACATATTGTGTAAAATATAAAACTATAGGTAAAAGTCAGCGGATTTTCCTTATCCAAACATGCCGCCAAGAGGACGACCACGAAACTGACAGGTTGAAGAATCAGAAAGTGAGGTTGGGAACCAATCCAACCCAATGAGAATGTTTGCGGAAATGCTGGCAGAAGCCATGCAATCAAGGCCGCCACCTGTAGGGACCCAAGCAGCAGCCGAGCCAGTGCATCATCTGGCAAATTTCAAGGATTTCAAATTGGTCGGACCACCCGAGTTCAAGGGAACTCTTAACCCAATAGAAGCACAGACCTGGATAGAAGAGATATAAAAGGTCTTCGAGGTAGCAAGGGTGGCAGAGGAACAAAAAACAAGCTTTGCTACCTTCATGTTAAAGGGCGAGGCAAACTACTGGTGGAAGGCCAATAGGGGCCGAGTGGAAGGAGGCATTGTCGCCTGGGATCGTTTCAAGGAGATGTTCTTGGAAAATTACTTTCCAGAGAGCATGAAGCAAGAGATGGAGATCAAGTTCCTGGAACTAAAACAAGGAAACATGTCTGTGGCTGAGTACGCGGCTAAGTTTAATGAGTTGGCACGGTTTGTAACTCACCAGGTCAGCACTGAGGAAAGGAAAGCTCGTAGGTTTGAGCAAGGGTTGAAACCATGGTTATACCGTTCTGTTGCGGTACTGAAAATCAAAACATTTGCAGAACTGTTGGAACGAGCGGTCATTGCAGAGGGGGGCAGTGAGGCCCTGGCCAAATACAATCAAGAAAAGAAAAAGGGACATGAGGGCCCGAAAGCGGGGAGCAGCGGGGGCAGTAACCCCAATAAACGCAAGTGGACTGAGAGTCAGTCATCCGGGGGAAACAAATCAGGAGGGGAGGTGAAGAAGCCAGGTAGGTGCAGTAATTGTGGTAAGAACCACACGGGGGAGTGCATGAAGGGAAAGAGTGTTTGTTACCGGTGTGGACAACTGGGGCACATGGCACCCCAATGTCAGAATAAGCCAAAGGGAGGGTGTTTTTCATGTGGAGCACCCGACCACCAAATCAAGGATTGTCCGAAGAAGAAGGGTGACGCCGGGAGCGGCAACCGGAACAACAACAACAGCGGGAACAATAATCGGCTGAGCTATGGGACACCAGCCAGTCAAGCTAGCAGGCCGACAACCCGCACGTTCAACATGACTGTTCAGGATGCCATGAAATCCAAAGACGTGGTGTCAGGTATCATCCCAATCAATGATATAAATGCATGTGTTATTTGATTCGGGTGCTACTTGCTCTTTTGTTTCCGTAGAATTTGCTAGTCAGTTGAATTTACCTCGTGAAAAATTAGAACACCCTATGAACGTAGAAGTATCAAACAAAGAAATTGTCCCTGTAGAACACATTCATAGGAATTGTTGTGTTGAATTGCGAGGATTTAAGCTCAATGTGGATTTGATACCAATTCGACTGGGAGAGTTTGATGTAATCCTGGGAATGGATTGGCTATCAACCCACAGAGCAGTTATCGACTGTAAGAAAAAGTGTGTACACCTAAAGACTCCTAATAAGTCAAAGGTGGTATTTTACGGCAGTAAGTCACCAAGACAATCTTGTTGTCTTACTATGATGCAGACGAGAAGATTGCTTAAGAAAGGTTGTGTATGTTATTTGGCCCATGTGGTTGATACCCGTCAAGTAAGGGATGAGATGAGTCAAATACCAGTCGTGAAAGATTTCACCGATGTCTTTCCCGAAGAGCTTCCAGGACTGCCGCCGGACAGGGAAATCGAGTTCGTTATCGATTTGGCACCGGGAACTGCACCAATATCGAAGCCGCCGTATCGAATGGCACCTGTAGAAATGAAAGAGTTGATGGTGCAACTACAGGAACTGTTAGATAAAGGTTATATCAGACCGAGCGTGTCCCCGTGGGGAGCGCCAGTTCTGTTTGTAAAGAAGAAAGACGGTTCAATGAGGCTTTGTATCGACTATCGGGAGTTGAACAAAGTTACGATTAAAAATAGGTATCCACTTCCTAGAATTGACAATCTGTTCGATCAACTCAAGGGAGCGAAGTACTTTTCAAAGATCGACTTAAGAACAGGCTACCATCAGCTGAAGGTGAGGCAGGAAGATATCCCGAAGACTGCATTCAGGACTCGTTATGGGCACTTCGAGTTCCTGGTAATGTCATTTGGATTGACGAATGCACCAGCAGCATTTATGGATATGATGAACAGAGTGTTCAAGCAGTACTTGGATAAATTCGTAGTCGTATTCATCGATGACATCTTGGTGTATTCAGAAACAGAGGAGGAGTATGCTGAACATTTAAAGATTGTATTGGAAGCTCTCAGGAGGGAGAAATTGTATGCAAAGTTTTCTAAGTGTGAGTTTTGGTTGCAGAGAGTGCAGTTTCTGGGTCATGTCATAGACAAGAATGGTGTTTCGGTGGACCCAGCAAAAGTAGAAGCAGTTATCAACTGGGAACAGCCGAAGACGCCGACGGAGATCTGGAGTTTCTTGGGATTAGCGGGATACTATCGGAGATTCATCCAGGACTTTTCAAAGATAGCATCGCCATTGACCAATCTCACCAGGAAAACGGTCAAGTTTGTTTGGTCGGAGAAGTGTGAGGAGAGTTTCATGGAGTTAAAGAAGAGACTCAGCCAAGCACCAGTGTTGACCTTACCAGACAACACTGGGGGGTTCGTAGTGTATAGCGACGCGTCACACAAGGGTCTTGGCTGTGTGTTGATGCAACACGGCAAGGTAGTGGTGTACGCATCACGTCAGCTGAAAGATTATGAGAAGGGTTACCCGACTCATGACTTGGAATTAGCAGCTGTAGTTTTTTCCTTGAAGATTTGGAGGCACTACCTATACGGGGAGAAATGCGAGATATATACAGATCACAAAAGTTTGAAATATATCTTCACTCAAAAGGAGCTAAACATGAGGCAGCGCCGATGGTTAGAATTGATCAAGGACTATGACTGTGAAATTCTGTACCATCCAGGCAAAGCGAATGTAGTAGCTGATGCCTTGAGTAGAAAGGGGAAGGTGAAATTGATGCAGCTGACAGTCCAGGAGGAATTGATACGGGACTTTGAACGCCTGGAACTGGAGGTTAAGTATCCGATGGAGACGGACGAAAAATTGTGTACCATAACCGCAGGTCCGACTCTACTGGATAAGATAAAGGAGGCTCAAGAGTTCGATGAAGAATGCATTGACATTAAGAAACAACTATTGGAGGGAAAAATGCTGAAGTTCAAAGTTGACAGTACAGGGATGCTAAGATTCGAGGGAAGGATCTGGATACCCTACGTACCAGACTTAAGGGAAGAAATTTTGCAGGAGGCCCATAATACAAGATTTTCGGTACATCCGGGTAGCACCAAGATGTATCAAGATCTTCGTCAATATTATTGGTGGCCGCATTTGAAAGGGGAAGTTGCAGAGTTCGTCAGCCGGTGTTTAACTTGTCAAAGGATCAAGGCTGAGCACCAGCGGCCGAGCGGATTGTTGCAACCCTTAGAGATTCCCGAGTGGAAGTGGGAGCACATTACTATGGATTTTGTGGTAGGACTCCCGACAACCCAAAAAGGTTTAGACGCCATCTGGGTGATCGTAGATCGGTTGACCAAGTCTGCCCACTTTCTACCGATCAAGATCAGGTACAAATTAGAACAGCTGGCGAAACTTTACGTGAAGGAAATAGTATCACGACATGGAATGCCGGTATCTATTGTGTCTGACAGGGATCCGCGCTTCACGTCAAATTTTTGGAGAAGTCTGCAGGAGAGACTTGGAACACAGTTAAGAATGAGTACGGCGTATCATCCTCAGACTGATGGTCAGAGTGAGCGAATAATTCAGACTCTAGAGGATATGTTCCGGGCAGTTGTGATGGACTTAAGTGGCAGCTGGGACGATCACTTGCCACTAGTAGAGTTCGCTTACAACAACAGTTATCATGCTAGCATTGGTATGCCACCGTACGAAGCGCTATATGGAAGGAAGTGTCGAACGCCGTTGTGTTGGGATGAAGTTGGTGAACGGAGATTGTTGGGACCGGAATTGGTACAGCAAACCGTGGAAATCGTTAAAGTAATAAGACAACGGTTAGTAGCAGCCCAGGATCGCCAAAAGAAGTACGCCGACTTACATCGTCAGAAACGAGACTTTGAAGTTGGTAGCTTTGTGTTTCTGAAGGTATCACCTTGGAAAGGGAAGATCCGTTTTGGGAAGAAGGGTAAATTGAGCCCTAGGTTCATAGGACCGTTCGAAATGTTGAGGCGGATCAGCGAAGTGGCGTACGAGGTAGCCTTACCTCCTGAACTTGAGCACATTCACAACGTGTTTCATGTGTCAGTGTTGCGTCCGTATAAGCCAGATTATAAACATGTTATTTCCTATGAACCAATTCAAGTCGAAAGGGATTTATCGTACGAGGAGATCCCTGTACAAATACTGGATAGAAAAGAGCAGAAGCTGAGGAATAAAATCATTCACTCGGTGAAAGTTCTCTGGAGAAATCACGCGGTGGAAGAGGCCACGTGGGAGCTCGAAGAAAAGATGAGAGCAAATTACCCTCAGTTATTCGAGTAACCTTAGATTGAAATTCCGAGGACGGAATTTTTATAAGGGGGAGAGGATGTAATGCCCAGGATTTTTTTTAAAAAAAATAAAAAAATCTTGTACAATTTATTTTAACATATGAAATTCGTTTTATTTAATTTTACGAATTTAATTGGATCCATGTGGGTATTATTATTTAATTATATAAATATGTGATCCAATAATTTTCTGTGCATTAAAGGGACTCACTGGTAGTTTAAATAAATTAGTGAGTTAGCCTTAAGAATTCATTTGCAAGAAAACTTGGGAGATTTAATAAATAATTTCATTATCAGATTAAATCATTCGAATAAAGAATTATGGTTACAATAAATATTTTAAACAAATAACTAATTGGGTTAGCTATTTAATTTAAAATATTAGGAATACAATGCAGTTAAATTAATTTAGTCCACTTTTTTTTTATTTGGGATGGCCCATTTCTTTTTATTTCCGGATTGGGCCAAATTCCTTTTATTTTTCTGATTGGGTCAAACGAGTGGGCTGGTCAAATTAAATTAGTTGGGTCAATTCCAATTTCCTTCTTTTATTTTCCGTTTGGGCCACCTCTTATTTAAAACCGCCGGCCCAACCCTATTTGGATTGAGCCCATTCTAATTCTCTTCCATGTCGGGTTGACCCATTCTATACCATTCCAGTCGGGTTGGACTCTTTTCATTTGGGGTTAGGAATATATCATCATCAGCGAAACCAAATTGGGGAAGAAATCGAACCAAAATCCCCAAACCCTCAATTCCATCTCACCCAGCTATCAAGCCCCAAGCCCTCAAATCAAACAGCCGAGCAAAACCAAGCTTTCGATCAAATCGGACGGGACAAGGGCAAGTCGCCAGGCGTGCGCCGGCGACGAAGGGAGCAACCAGCGGGCGATTCAAGGGTGAAAGTGGGCGACTGAGGGTTCAACGTTCGGACCAAGGGGTTTGAAGACGACCGGTGATTCGACCGATTGAACACGCGGCTCAAGGGTCGGCGACTGAACAGCTGACCCCCACTCCCTCCTATCGTTGGTCCCTATTGATCAATTAAGGTAATACCCAGCTAAATTGGGTAAACGATTTGCTATAAATTGGGAACCCAAACCCTAGCCAAGCCGCCGATTCCTTCGATTGTGAGTCCAAGTAGAAGAAAAAATATATATATATATATACATAATAGATAATAGGAGGTCGCAGCAAGGAGAGGAAATCAGGGGAAATAACCAGTAAATGCTAGACTGGGTGTCGTATTGTGGTAGAAGGAGGAGGATTGCAAAACGATCAAACCCAAGGTATACCGAGGTGCCGATTTTCTTGTGGGTTTGATTTTTGGAAATTTTCTTCTGTACTTGAATTTTGTCCATTATTTGTATTGTGTTAAGTTTTGTTGGGAAACTGTTGATTCTATCCGTTGATGGTATCAGTTTATACCATACATTTGTTTTGAAGATTGTATGGTACTGTTAGTGAGTAAAGAAAAACTAGCATGCCCCCAACTGTCTGTTGAAGTATCCGAATGAACCAAAAATATCATTATATGTTCAAGAACTGTTATGGAATTCAAATTTTCCTTGCTATGTTGCTTCTGTTTCGTTTGGCTACTGTTGGGTTATGTTGTTGTTGCTGAAAACTGTATAGTAAAGGAACCTAGGGTTCTGGTTCCCCAGCTGTTCCCTGCAAAACATAGAGGTTAGTAATTTCTCTTGACAGAAAGGGAGGCATTTATGAATGGGATCATGACATTTATATGCGCGAACGTAAAAAGGCATGAAGAGACTTTTCCTGCGTTGGGTTAATCTGAGGCTGACCTATCCTAAGGTTACTCTCACGGGCTTTTCGGCATGAAGGTCCCCAAATCTTCGCAATCTACTCGTCTGAGTCCTTTCGATTGGAGCGGATTTGGGTGGTGCGTTTCCTGAGCCATCTCCGGGGAGCAGCCCCTTCGAGTCCAGTAATAAGCAACCGACAGGTTTGCCTCAGGAGGAGGTACTCTCTCAACATACATTCACATTCATCGTCCTCACCGTATGCAAATGATTTCTTTAAAGTAAAGCCATTCCATTCAAATATTCATTTATTGGACAAAGCACACATTCACACAACAATAAATAAATAAAAACCGCACGTACATACACATTTATGAATTTTAAAGGATATGATAGCATCAAGATTCAAAAGCGGCTTAAGCCCTCTACTGTCCCCAGCAGAGGCCCCAGTTGTCGACGCCGGGTTTGGTCTTTTCCGATTTTTTATTACCCTTTCCAATTTTATCCTTTTGGTTTAGATGATTCTTTTGGAAAAGGTCGGCATTAATGTCGATGGGGTTTTGAAAGATCGTTTTTTATGATGAGCCGATTTAACCAGAGTCGCCAGTTGGTATATTTGAAATGGATGTACGAACTCATC
Organism: Aralia elata; assembly: GCA_034770075.1. Lineage (NCBI taxonomy): Eukaryota > Viridiplantae > Streptophyta > Magnoliopsida > Apiales > Araliaceae > Aralia > Aralia elata. The sequence continues at coordinate 36,148,398 of CM068385.1, forward strand.
CGAGTTTTCGTTTTTTATAAATCGCTGGCTCATATGTGACTCCGAATTAATGGGTCTGCAAACCGAGATTCATAGAGTTCGGGGGCTTGCTTAAGCGAGGGGAAGGTGTTAGGCACCCCCCGACTTTCGTGAAACACGGTTACCGCAATCTTGACACTTTCCTATCCTTTAATTCATGAAATGTGTATGTGTGCGTGTGTGTGTGTGCCTATGTGAACGTGGTGGTGAGTTTACATGAAGAAACCATTTGGGTTTTCGGAAAAGTCGTGTTTTCTTTTGGGAATGCTTTAGAATGTCCTTCGATTTATACAAGAAAGCTTTATTCCTTAGAAAGGTTTGATTTTGACTGTCAAAACTGTAAGGTTTTCAATTAGGTGTCCTTTTGGCAAAGTAAGAGTTTTTAAATCTTCGTCAAAATAGGAATCGAGATCTATACGTTGCTTTCATAACTCAAATAATGGGCAACCTCTAGGATCTCTTTAACCCTATGCACAAGGATTTAATAAAACATTATTTATTTCCGTAAAATCAATTTTGTGATGTTTGAAAACGATTTGTTCTTTAGCCTTCTCGTTAAATAGAAATCGACATTCATTAGCAATTCTCATTTATTATCCTCGTGATGCTAATAACCTAATTTGATTGATTTTATGAAAGTCTTCATTGTTTAGCTTCGAAATCAATTTTAATATTGTAAATCAAATAAAGCATTAAAATGCGTAGGGGCTATTCCTGGGCATGTAAGCCATCAAAATAACCCCGAACGCCAACAATCGCATACTTTCACTATGACGGGGCCTTAAACACAATTCTCGCCTTAGCGTCGTTTTAAGGCCCGACGATTACATATTTACAATGAAAACTACATCATTCCTACTTCTTACATCAAAAGAGGTCCATCATCGGATTTGGACCACGGGATCGCTTTCCTAGGCTCACACCCAAATCTCCACACACCCACAACCGAATATTACAAGAAATAACCAACACGGATAATCTAACAATACCAATACATCCTAAAATAGCGATCTAAAGGAACCACACCCAATATAGCACCGTAAAACAAACAAAAAAAGTCAATAAATAAATATCATCGGGTTATTAGGAAGAATTTTGTTCCGATGGAACCCTCACTAATAATCCCTAATTCATTGTTCCATCATCAATTACATGCAAACTACATTTAATTCAACCAAAGGACATGATAGAAATTGCAAAAATAAGGAGATTTTCACCTTGCAAATGAGATCAAAGTGGATGTAAACTTGTGTATTTTGAATAGACGAAGAAATATATATGATACAATCCAATCAAAAGAATATTATTCCTCTCTTTTTCTTCCTTTCTCTCCTATTTTGTTGCAAAAACTACGCTATTTTCTCCTTGAATTTCCGTGCTGCTGCTGCTTATTCTTCTGCTCTCGCCTGATCCAACTCTCTCTGTATCACTGAATGAAGGAAATGTGATGAAGTAGGCTGGCTAAGCCCAGCCGCAGATTGATCTGCGGCTGGCCGCAAATCAATCTGCGGCTGGCCTTAGCCCGCCATACACTTTAGTTATTTAATTCTCCTCGGTTTCCGCACCATACCTCGATTCTCGTGTCGTGCTGTCGGTTTTCGCCGAAAGGCTTGTATTTTGGATTCCGGGAATTACTATGAGACGTGACACATTATTCGGGAATGCTCATTTTGGATGGCCTTGTTGTCACGTCGGTTTGACTGCAAATCGTCGTGGTGGCGTCGAGTGTTCGCACTTGTGCCCATTCTTCGCTCCAGCAGGCCGGTTCAATTGACGATTTTGCCCTCCTGTCACGGTTAGCATAGGGAACGCAAAATTTGGGTGTCTACATTGACTTCGCAATAAAATTAATAAATCAAAAATGGGATATCATCAAGTGGTTAGGAGGATATTACATTCATGGGAAAATCCTCTCTAACCATTCCTAATCCCATAATCAGATCTACACACCCTAGATCTAGTGTGTTAGGAGAGCCTCAGCAAAATAATAATTGAAAACAAGTACATCCCAAGCACAACAATTGATAAAATTTATTAGATCTAAACTAAATCTATACATAAATTATATAAAGATTAAATCTTTCACCTTGGGGGTGGTGAACTAAGCCTCCTTGATCTTAGATTTGTAAAGAATCACTCTAATCTATTGAAACATTTGATACAATATACTAGATTTAGAATGAATCTAAAGATGATTCTCAAGCTTTCCCTCTCTAAAATTCCTCCTCCTCTCCAAAATTCTCTCCTTTTTTTTTTGCAAAATGTTGAAAACTGCCTTATATAGGCTCCGAGCCTGGCTGCAAGCTTACCTGAGGCTGGCCGTAGGTCTACCTATGGCTGGCCATAGGTACTCCTACGGCTGGCTTAGGGTGGAGCCCATCTGCCTCGGTTTTCATGTCGCGAAGTCAGTTTTTTGTGTTATGTACTGAAATGTCCATAACTTTTAATTTGGGAAGAGTTGGGAGATGTGTCATACCATACTGGAAAGCTCTTTTCGAGATCTACGCAATGATATAAAGTTTGACCAATTCTGGATTCGGGAAGACAGAGCAAAAGGCAGAGAATCATCTTCCTATAGATGTCGGTTAGTCAATCGTTTTGCCCTGCATAGTCTGTCACTCGGAAGTCGTTGTGATAGCTTTTGATGCTCGTTTTGAGGTTTGTAATCCCTGCTCGGATGACTCATCGTAGGGGTGAAATGACACTTTTTCCCTTCTGCCATGGTTAGATAATAGACGTAAAAATTTTGGGTATCTACAGATACCCCTCTTTGTCATGTTTATGCAATGCAATGAAATATTCATGACAAAGACATAGACACCCGATGCATGACAGGATATATTGACGATGTAAGATAATAAGGAATGATATACATAATGTGATGGTGTAAGCATCGAACCTCGATATCATGTCACTCCGTTGGGGAAAATCGTTATCGTGTTTCCATTACCGAGTGTCGTTGCCTATGGCATCGTCGTGTATCGTCTTTAACGGGATCATTTTGTTATCATCGAGTATCGTTGTCGATGGCATCGCTAGGTATCGTCTCCAACGGAAACACCTCGTCATCACCAGGTATGGTTACCGATGGCATTGCTGGGTATCGTCTCAAACGGAATCACCTCGTCATCACAAGGCATCGTTGCCGATGGCATCATTGGGTATTGTCTCCAACAGAATCACCTCTGAAAGTAATACGCACACAAGCCAATCATATTTGATATGATGTAGCATATACTTTGTAATTTTATTCATTTATTAATAAAAGAATTAATTTATTAAAGGTATTTTACTTTATCTACATGGTGTTGTTATTTTATATGTGATAAACCCATAGTTTTGAGCAATGCTTTTAGAATCATGATGATGATCATGCTAATGAGATCTAAATTCTTAGAAAGCTTAAAACAAAAATCGTTCCTAATCGTTGGACTACTAAAAAGGGGATTAGTGAATCCGGATAGAATGGTATATACTATGTTTACTCTTAGGAAGAGGATAATTGATCTTATAATTATTTGTGTGGAGACACTAAAGTAAGTATGTAGGTGCTTATTGGAGAATAAGTTCACTGAACGTGACTTGCTAAAGGAATACCTAATGGAGTTTTACTTGTATGTCAATAAGAATTCCTCTAGTGATAGTAGTACAAGTGATCCTTGGATTTGAGATCATCATAATATCTTGTGTATGATGAGTTATACTTTGACATGTTCCTTAAGACCATTAGGATATATCAAAGAGTATGCTTGGGTATAATAAATTGTACATGGAGATAATAATTGGTCAACAAATAATCTATCGCTTCTAGTAAAAGGATAGAATGTCCTATGTGATTCGATAAATGACAACTCAGTAGTCATTGGGCAAGGCAGAATGAAATTAGAAAGTAGCTTCTAATTTGCATTATTTAGAGTTGTGCATTTGAGAATCGAAATACAAATAATCAAATAAAATAAGACTTGACAATTATTTCATGTCTTATATTTAATTGAGACATTGTATGGTAGAAGGATTGAATTGTACGATAACTATTCACTGAAAGGTTCTTTTGTGATTAATATTGAAATCTATATTATTTGGAAAGTCGTTAATCGCTTAGGGGGCTTACCCTTATTGTAGAATAAATATTATTTATTTAAATAAATTAAATAGTTTAATTTATTTATTTAAATAAGATTAGAATTGTTCTAATTGATTTATTCACAACCGGTTTAATATGAAAAACCTAAAGGGTCACACCGCAAAAGGAAAATATTTATTTAAGAAGTAAATGGCATACTTATAATAATAAGTTAAGTATATTTAATTTAATCTATGGTGATAGAATAAATTAAATAGTTTAATATTTATTATTTAATATTTTGAAAATATTAAATATAAATTAATAAGAGGAGTCTTATTATTATTATTATTATTATTATTATTTAATTCGTAAAAGGGTTTAGGAATTAAATCATAAAAGTATTCTCACAAATTCCTAATTGAATTAGGAGTTTAATTAATTAAAAGAGTTTAATTAAAATAAAATCCTATTCCTAAATAGTTTAGGAGGGTGATTAATATCTATATAAGAGGAGTCTTATGAGAGATACATAAGGTGTGTTTTTCAATTGTTGGGAGAGTACTTACAAATTCTATAGATATAGAAAACTAGAATTTTGCCAACACTCATCTTCTTAAATACATATTATTCCTTGGTAGATCACCTCTAGAGGCCAAACACTTCGGTGGCTAACGTTGATCAAAGGAAGGAATCTAACCAGTGAATTCAAGGAGAACGCGAAGGATTTGGAGTTGAACTCGTACCTGAGGAAGCACGGTTCTACGAGGATATGATTCTGATTCTTTATCTCTTTCGTATAATTGATAATTAAGTACAAGAAAAGATCATGGTGATGGTTTGTATAAAATTTTAAAATTCGATTTTATCACGCTTCCGCTATATTTGTGTAATTTGATTGCATGCTCGCGTTATATATATACCTAACAACCTCGTCCTCACCGGGTATCATTATCGATGGCATCGCTGGGTATCAACTCCAACAGAATCACCTCATCATTACTGTGACGCCCCCAAATTCTCTACACTCCCTGTAGCAGATCTGGTGCTCACATGATCCTATCCAACTATAAATATTCAATAAAATATGACTTCTATCTATCCAAGGTTCACAGTATCCCATAACAGATGATAATTCCTTCCAGAACGTTATCTGTGTTTGGATACCCTCACTTGGATGTATAGATTCATATCTCATGAATACCTCTTTCATGTCGATATTCCCTATCTATCTGACGTTCACAGTATTAACGATAAGATTGTCCATAGAACTGAGGGGCGCATTACGGTAAAGATGGCACCGTACCGGCGCTCATTAAGTGTAACCTCAGAGCTTATAGGACTTTTAATATCATTCAAATACCCTCATTCAGATGTATAGTTTGTATAGATACTGTATTTAACTTAGTACAACTATGCTAAACAAAGTAAAGATCAGAGTATAACACATTTAATGTAATAAAGGATGATAATATATTACATATCATTAAGTTCGGTTACATCGTTCTCAGTACTAAGTTATTACAACAAAGCCTTATAAAAGACTTGAATTATTCACAACAGTAATTAAAACTAATAAACATGTCCTCTTCCTTTGTCTGTCCCAGAAGTGCTGGGATTATCATTTAAAACTGTAAAGAAGATATACGCAACAATGAGCTACAAATGCTCAACAAGTTTATTTGAAAAATGTAAACATAATGTGTTTGATTTGAAAGATGTCAATGATGTATAACTGAAGGTTTTGTACATGAACCATATATTTCAATTAGTTCTATCAGTCTTCAATGACTTAGAACCGTTTGATTTTCGGATATCTGGTAGGGGATCAGCCTAACCAATATCCTAGAAGTATGCATATCATCCTATAATTTTGTGTCGATATATAATCAACATTTACTGGCACCTTATATCAAGGTGTTTCAGTTCACCTTACATCAAGGTGTTCCATTTCTCAGTATAAGATGTCTTACCAAAACAATTTGGTTTGACACAGCAATTTAAGCTTCATCAAGCAATATATGAATAATGATTCATTTCTTAAGTTATGCTAAATAAAAGCAATAACTTCATAACAATTGATAGCAAGATATAATATTTGCATAAAGGTAACAAATTTAGAAGACTTGCCTTGGTGTTTAGAATAATAAACACTAAGCTCAAACTTGTTAAAATAACCCTACACAATCATTTAGTGCATAAGTGGTTAGATTCATCGTATAATATTACTTCATATGTCATATAATAACTTGTCTTAACTATTTTCATAGGTGTTATAGGCTCCATAACACCCTAGCTCAAAAACTCATTTTTAAGTCCTTAAACCCGAGAGCCTCTAAGAAATTTTCAGCTTCGACGTTCTTTACGGAAACTGTCATAACTTCTTCGTTTCAAAATATTTTTTGGTGATTCTTAAGTCTAAATTCATTAGAATTTCCCCTTCTACAACTTTCTTTATATTTTGGAAGCAGATTTGGACTTTAAAATTTCGGAAAATGGGCAGAAAGGTGTGTGAGCCTACTTTGATCAAAATATCTTGGGTTAACCATGTGAAACATGGTACCACTAGCATTAATTTGTTAAGATAACATGTTCTAAGACTCAATAACACTTCATAACATAAAAATCATAAACCTACTTATGTTAGATTTATGACTTTTACTCAAGAACACACGAAGAACACGAAGAACACGAAGAACACTTTGAAAAATTTGAACATGATAACTACTTACGATTTGATCATTTCTTCGCTATAGTTGTAATGATTTAGACATTATAACTACTAGTGATCATGATATGTACTAGACTAGCTATAAAATGAATTTTGACATTATAACTACTAGTAAAATGTATAATTAGCTATAACTACGAATTGAAATCGAACATTATAACTATTAAGATGATTACCTCTTGAAGTTACAAGTTTTAACTATTTATTGGCAACTATCAATACTTGAAATATATCTAGAGAGTAATTTCGCTCTTCGATTTTGTGAATTGGTAAGTTTTTAAGCTTGCAAAAATTCCTATTTATAGGCTAGGTAGAGTTAGGACAAAATAGTCTTTTCGCATTAATCCACGACATCATCGCTTGCACCATCGTCCTTTGTGACATCACTGCTTACATCATCATCCAACGTGACATCATCGCTTGCATCATCGTCCATTGTGACATCATTATGACATCATGATGACATCATCTTTGTGCTACTTTGAAGATGATGTCATGATTACATCATGCTTGCATCTGATTGGTCGATTCAAGTTCACATGGATTCTTAGTTATATATTCATATATACATCGTATTTCACGCGTATTATACCTCGTATTAATCTCATATTCTATTGTATAATATTTCGTATTATACTCGTATTTATTCTTGCATTCTTCGTTTTTTAACTTCTATAATTCATCCCACAGTCGAAAAACTACGTTTTTCGTTTTTTAATTTTTTTGGATATTCCATTTTTCCTCGTAATATTAACATTCGCGTATTCTTCGAAAATTTGAAAAGACGCAAAAGCGTTTTGGGGTGAATAGTGTTTTCGGCGACTATTTCTCAGAAAATGGTTAGACGATCAAAAATCTATAAAAATATATTTCTTTTTGTCTTTTTCCTATTTTGTCTTATTATCGTGAATAGTAATTTACACGTTTTTCGAGAAAAACTTTTATTAGATAATACGTATTTATGTTCAATACAAACACTCAATCTTCAAAAGAAACGGTTAGAAATGAAAAGCGTAACGTATTTATGTTCCATACAAACACTCAATCTTCAAAAGAAATGGTTGGAAATGAAAAGCGTTTTTGTATGAATAGCAATTCCCGTGTTTTTCTGCGGAAAAACTTTTATTGGCTAATATGCATCTACATCTTATATAAACGCTATTTTGTGAAATGCGAAAAGTTCCAAAAGGATGCAAAACAGATTTCATGGGCATAACTGATTTTTAGGTTTTAACCATTAGAGTTTAGGTATTAACCTTTTTCCTAATTTAGGTTTTAGCTTAAATTAACTTCTTGATTTTAATAAGTGCTAAGGTTAACTACTTAAACCAAAACACAAAATACTACATATAGCAAAAAGTATATAACACATTTGAAGCTCAATTCAAGCTTATTTATTCATATAGCACATAACTTAGGTTATACTTCTAACCTTTAATCGTATACGATCGTATCTACTAATCGTTTTTAGTCTTTTAGATAGCTCAACGTATACTTGAGCAATCATTCTTAGGTTTTAAATTGACAATATTTATTAGATCTTGTCAGGTCACATTTGAAATTTTTGGGATATTACAATTACCGGGTATCGTTGTCGATGGCATCGCTAGGTATCGTCTCTAACATAATAACCTCATTATCATCGAGTATCGTTGTTAATGGCATCGCTGGGTATCGACTCTAACGGAATCATCTCTTCATCACCGGGTATCATTGCCGATGGCATCGCTGGGTATCGTCTCCAAAGGAATCATCTCGTCACCACCGGGTATCGTTGCCGATGGCATCGCTGGGTATTGTCTCTAATGGACTCACCTCGTCATCACCAGGTATCGTTCTCGATTGCATTGCTAGGTATCGTCTCCAATGAAAACATCTCGTCATCACCGGGTATCGTTGTCGATGGCATCGCTAGGTATTGTCTCCAATGAAAACATCTTGTAATCGCCGATTGATAAAATGAACAACCTTTCTTTGCTTACTTGCCCGTTTTTCATCGTTTTTGATTTGTTTTTGTCCATTTTTTCTGGCTTTCAAACCTCAGGATCTCTCATTATTAGATTTCAGGTCTTGTTAATGCCATTCCCAATAATAGAGGATTTATCACTCAAAAGTGCATTTTTCTTCACGAGTACACCTATTTGGACTCAAGAGAACATGTTTTAACTTTGAGTGCAACAAAACGGGTGGGGTGGGATCCACTTGGCTTGGCCGCAGGTGCACCTACGACTGGGCCTGGTGGGTTTACCCCACCCCCTCCTTTTCTCATTTGTTTCATATTCTTGCACTTTTCTCTTTAGATCCTCTTAGATTCTCACTCGTATTCTCGCTCATTTTGCTTCGTAGGATTCGATTTCACTAAATCTGACTCCGAACATTCGTTCATTACATCACATGTAACGTATTCATATATCTTTTTAATGTTTTCGCTTTTGTTTTGTTACGTAACCGCCGTCAATTAAAAAAGTTGTTGAATAAATACTGCTTCGATGTCTGTCTAAATGCAAGAAAAAGAATAATTAACGAATATAGACAGATAAGAGCAAGTCTTGACTAGTTTGTCTTTGTGGCCGGTGTCATTTGAATGAGTATGCCCTTAGGATGTGTCTTTACACTCAGCGCCCTAAAATCGTCTGGTTTGGGAGTCGTTGGTTGAAAGTTCGTTACACGGGTGACATTGAATAGCCTAATAAAGATGAACATTGCACTAGTCGAGATGCTATGACGAGATGGAGCGTAAAACGCACTCGTTTAGAAGAAAAACAGAAAGAAAAATGTGAAGACAAGTGAATAGAAGTTGAGCTTGAACGTAAAATCTGTGAACTTATTTTTATCTGAGCATTGTGATACTAAGAGTTGAATTCATATTCTGATTGGTTTGATATATTTTGCACACACTTATGGAAGGGTTGAGAGTAAGTCCTAACTGATAATAGTTGGCTAGTTGATGGTGCACGAGGTTGAAGTTCTGTTGAATTGGTAGTTACTGATTTCTGAGGCTGAATTTTTTGTGATATCTGTTAATTATTTGCTTGAGTATGGACAGTCATGCATTTGCATTCATGTAGGTTGTTAGTTTAGACGTTATTATGGTTTGATTTGTGTTTTTGCTTGAGGACAAGCAAAGTTTTGAGTTTGGGGGTATTTGATGAGTAGGTTTTAACCTACGAGTTTGATACATCTTTAGCTTAATTCTTTACAGTCTTTGAGTGTATTTAGTATCTTTTTATTTGTTTTTGTATTGCTTTTGTAGGTCGAGGCTGGCTGTAGGTTGGAAGAAGAAGAAATAGCTGGGTGCAGGGAAACCTCGCCGGGGCGAGAATCCATGGTTTATTTTTCTCGCCGGGGCGAGGACTTTTGTGAAGAATTTCTCGCCGGGGCGAGAATGCAGCTGATGGAAATTAAAAGACTTTTCAGCAATCAGTTATCTTGGAAAGGTTGAAGCTAACAAGGATTCTATCTACCACTCTGATGAGGAGGCTTATGAGGATATAAATAGGAGATAACACATTGAATAAAACGACGACATACGGAGATTGAATTTTTAGAGCTGAGCAAGGAGATTGAAGATCAAGTCAAGTATCGTGAGGAATTCAGATTGGAAGACTAGAGATTACATTGAGTTTTCTTTTAATCTTTTATCTCTAATTTGTAATTAATTATGATGAATTATTTTGGAATTCTAGTTTTTATTGTCAGTATGAACTAAACTTTTTAATTAAGGCTACAATTGAACCAGTTATATTTATGAATTAACTATCTATTTGATTTCAGTTATTCAATCAATTTGAGCTATCTATCTTATTCTATGCTTATTGATTAATTGTTTGGCCGACAATTAGCGGAATATCCTAAGTGAATTCGGGAGATGCAACCTAGGGTTAGAACTGGATGAGATTACATGTATTCTTAATTATTTGCATGTGTTGAATAATTAGGGTTGTGAAGTGAATAGGGATATCTCTTTGCTACATGTAACAATTGGAAATTGAAGCTTAATGAATTTAATCCTTTAGTTTTGCATAGGAATATCGCAGAGTTAATTGGATTAGATAGATTTATTTGATCACTTGGAAAAGGGCTTATAAATGCAATTGAATTTCTGTTAACAACTCTATTGAAGTGAATAATTGGAATGCGTAGATAGATTGATTTATGATATAAATTGGGGATTTTGTAGTCTTAATCTCTTTAAATCTGAATTTCAACCGTTGTGATAGTTGCTAGTGTTAGTAAAATTTAATTAGTTTAAATCAATATTTAAAATTACGATTGTTTAATAGAATAGTCATAATCTAAATTGACAGTTGGAGATATAAAACATAGTAATTCCTGTGGGTTCGACACTCTTCCTTATCACTTTATTACTTGTTGACCGTGTATACTTGCACGTAATTGTTGATTGTGAAATCGGGCAACAGTCACAGGTCATCTAACCTTAATAAAACACTGAATGCGGAAACATAATCAAGTCTAATATATAAACATCATTAAAACAAATACAACAAGTCTTCATCACTTGTTTGCTTTTCCTTTGCCCTTACTAGTGGACGGCTCGTCAACTCTTTCAACTTTAGCTGCAATGTTATTATACAAGGGTGAGCAATGATTGCCCAGCAAGTACAACAACAACAATAATAATAACATGCGAAATAATTAACGGATATTGAATAATTGAAGATTCAGTTTTTGAGTCAAGAATGTAAGACAAGATTCAAAAGAACATCTGAGGGTCTTAAGACCACGAACTATGTCCCAGGTTATTAAGTATTTCTACTTTAAATCTTTAACAGTCGTAAGACTATATAGACCTTACTTCTCGTACTTAGGGGGATCAGCCCTTTGTACCATGTATGTGCACAACATCTTAACGCTAACGTGTAAATAAAATCCCCTGTATAAGGGTAGTTCATCTCAGTTTGACATCGGAGTCCGCACCGAAGGAAGTTTGGTTTGGATTTACTTCAATACGTTTCTAAAATTTAGAACGCTCATCAATTATGGACTAGTTGAATCAATAAGGGTTCTCTAGTCGATCAAGGTTCAATAAAAATGTAATTGATATTCAATGAGCTCGCCGGAGCAAGCTCCCGCCGGGGCGAGAAACACGAAATCCAGATTCTGCAGTTCACGAAGAATGCAGAAAAATGCCAAATTTGGCCAAAGTTTTTCACAATTCACCGATTAAATCACTACCCAACTATCATATATGGTATGAAATCAAAACTCATTCCATAAACAGTGATTTTAACATCACAGACAACCTAAACAACCCAATTAAAGGCTGAAATTTAACTGTTCATACTTTATTGCCAAGTTTTGATACAGTTAACAAAATCAATCACTGTAAATTCGTTTCTTAACCAATTCAATTCATTTAACTCTTGTTTTTTCTTCGTTTTTACATGCATAAACATAATTAGTCATCAATTTAACCGATTAATATGCAAAACAGATATCAATTTCCTACATTTAAACCATGTTCGTATACAACTACTCTGTAAATTCTAGAACTTCATTTAAACACATAATCTCATGGATTTAACTACTCTAAATCACATATAATTCATATAAAACACATTTATGCATGCTTACAAACATCTAACATTAATTTATAAAAATTAAACCATAGAACTTTCTATACAGAAAACTTTAAATATACTTTCATGGGATAAAATCTCGTAAGAACAGAAATTAAAGTCTAAAATCAAGGAATTACCTTGACTAGTGCTTGGATTATGCAATAATTGGATGGAACTTCTTCTCAATTCTCTAATTCCTCTCAATTCTCTCTATATATAAACTTTTAGAAACTGATGATAGAATGATGCGTATGAAATAGAATGGCAGAGTGTGGTCGTCAGTTAATCCCATAATGGGTTAACTGACTCTAACCCCCACTAAGGCCATGTTTGGTTACTCACTTATTCCTCCTTTCTAATTTATTTTAATAAATAGCTTATAATATAGTTCATGTCACATATTTAAATAAATTAACTAATCTCATTTAAATCAATTAAATAAAATAGAATAATTCTACATTAAATCACATAGTCACATAAATAATGACAAATTATTAAATCTCTAATTAATGTTAAATTAATTAGAAATAACATTATACTTATTTAAATAATGCATTTAATTAAATAAACTTAATTAAATACATGCTTCAAATATAAAAATTCTCCACATCAATTTAATTAATGTAACACATATAATTAAATTTATCTACCAAAATTTCATCAATTAATCAATTAATTAAACAATCAAATCATCGAAAAAAATTTATTTAATTCAATAAATATTTAAATTAAATTATAAAATTCTCGTTCGTCACATCTTTCCCCCTTAAAAGGATTCTGTCCCCAAAATCACGACTCAATTAACTCGTCCCATTACATTCTCCCCCCTTACAAAGATTCTGTCCCCAGAATCGCTAAACATAGACTAAGCAAATAGCTGTGGATAATTTCTCATCATCTGATCTTCGAGTTCCCATGTGGCTTATAATACCCGAGAATTTTAAATAATATTATTATTGACTTTTCTATTTAAGTTGAATATTTATTCGAATATAAGTATATGTGATATGTCACCATAATAGTGATGCAATAAAATGATTTCTTGCTTATTTAATAAAGGAGTGATTTAATAAGAAAAGAAATTTTTAATGTATCTTAATTAATTATTGTGTGGCTAATAACCTCCTTTTATTTAATTAAATGTTATGTGGCAGGATATTTTTGTGTCATTAGCATGTGTGAGTATTCATATAACTCATTAAATAAGGTGGAGTGTGCGCGACATTTAAATTGCATGAACATCCTATGTGATATCTGGATGTGTGATGTACATTTAAATTATATGGGGTAATTAATATTTGCTACATGATAATTATTTCCATACTTAAATGTTATTACAATAAACATATTATGAAATAATAATGTATATTGAATATTTGGGTGTTAGCGATTAATTAGATTTCACATTAATTAATGTACATGGATTATATGATATGTGTACATGTGACTATTGATTCAATATGGTAGCATTTAATTATTTAATACACTATATGACCCAAGTTTACATTTTAAATCAAAGTATACTAATAAGCCTTGCTTGGAATGCTGAGTTTGCTCTTGTCCCATTTTGTGAGTCCCTTCCCTTCAATTACGTGAATAGACCAATGGCCTATCCTCCCTATATTGCTCAAAACTCAGTAAACTCAAAAAGAGAAGAAAGGCTAGCCTATTTCCTTATCAAATTCAGTAGACTTCAAATGATGAATGGGGAGTGGCCTTCACAGTAACTTGCAACTGTTCCACCAAACCAAAATTGCCCAGCAGATTTTTCTTCATCACGTTGGTCAATCAAATTGGGTAAAGGCTTGGCATGGTTAATTGATTTTCTATAAATTAGAGCCCATCCTCCTCCCAAACTTTCTTTGTCAAATTATCTGGTAAGTTTTTATAAAGAGGGAGTGTTGTGAAGTAGAGGAGTAATCTGAAATTGGAGATCATTAGTTAGCAATTTAACTCCTAAAGGTAATATTAACTTTCGTATGTTTTAAATTCAAGTTCTTCAAATTCTCATAAACGTACTAAAATGCATGCCATGGATGTACAAAAATTGAGGAAGTTAAGTTGTGATGATCTGTAAATAGGTGTTGTACATTGTTAGCATGATATTTGTTAAGTTTATATGTATGCATGATAGCAATGTGACTGATTTTAAACATGCTTAAGTAAAGAAATTCGTGTTTGGGTTTGATTTCTACCGAAGCAGAGGCCATTCTGAACCGTCTAGGGTAGGGCATAGCTGCACGCTCCCTACAGTTCAGAATGGTGCAGCTGCGCCGTGCACCAATCAACAATGCCTGATTCTACTATGAACTATTACTTTCTAACGTGGTTAGTTAACTTAGACATGCCTGAAAATGTGTGAAGCATATAGTGTAAGGCTCCTTTGCATAGCATGAGCATCTTAGCTTCAATTTGTATGTGTTTTTCTAAAGGAAACTTATAGTTTTGGAACTAGACTTTACCAAAGCTTACAATGTGCAAGTTCTGATCATATGAACATGTGTATATGATCTGATTATGCATGACATATGGTTCCAAGATGCTTCATGTGTGCTAGATGACCACGACCTAGTTTAAAACGACTTTCAAAGGCAAACTTGGACATTTTGAAGCAAACATGCATAAATATAATGATAATTTCATTAGGAGATGTTGGACATGCATGTTAGTACTCTGATATTTCCCAGACAAGATGTGCATGTGTGTTCCTTTAGTATGTTATAGCATTGCATCGTTCAAGCATGAATTTAAGCAAATTTCCAAGTTGTGAACTATTTAAACTAAGTACAGATGATGTGAGCACATAAACATGCGTATTTCAGATGGTATAACCTTTGTATATGAATAAGTACCTGGTATGGTAAGTTACGTGGATTCTTGAACTTGTTTGACATTATTTTGCCGAAGTTCTAAACTAAGGATTTATAAAGTAGTAATATAAACTTGAAATGATCACGTGAGTATGCAAAACCCTTTAACATGTGTGAGTAGTAATTGTTAATGTCTTGGTATGCTAAGTAGTGGACTGAAACCAGGAAAATAAAAACTCAACTCTGGTCTGGCCAGGGGATAGCGCAGCTGCGCCGTCCCTAAGCCTAACTAGAGCGCAGCTGGACCCTCCTGCAGTTAGTCTAGTTGATTTTGTTTGTAAATCTGAACCTTGTGGATTGCTTGCATTGTTATTCTAAAGTGTAAACCAGAAGTTGTAGCAATGTTTTTGGTATTCAAATATGTACTGGTATTATAACATGAGTGCTTCAAGACGTATACATGGTTTATAAGTGGAATTCTAAAACGTCAAAATTAACATCCATTTCAAAACTACAAAACATGGTAGTATGCTATTATGTGGTCTAGTTATATACCAAAGATAGTTTCCGTATTTGTCTTACATACTTAGTTATATGAAAGGGTAATTATCTAGTAATTGATATGTGTGGCTAATGGAAACGTTTTCTATATATACGTAACTATGTTACAATAGGATATCTTAGTTCGTTGTCGTGTTGATAAGCTGTAAAGTCGTAAACTACGCTAAAGGAAAGTTTCCTTTAACCCTACTCAATTTACATTCGAGCAGGATGTGGTATATTGTGCAAGTATTCGAACCCTTTCTTTATATTGAGCAAACATGTAAACTTGTATATTCCTGTATCATACAAGTATGTGACAATGACTCTTATGCTTTATAAACTGTCATTCATATTCTAAGGATTGGTTTAAGATTAATATCCCTTAAACCGCATTGCGAGTATTGGTATTCATTAAATCATTGAATAAGATTATAAAAGTTGTCTAAACCATTGTTTCGGTTAGACTATTATACATGTGTTAGAAAGCTATTCCAAACCAATTGTCTTGGTGAGGACTCTTATCTACTGAGATGAACAACCCTCATAAAAGGGGAAAATTATATATTGTCGGGGAACCGACGTGCGCACTTACAAGCATGTGACAGTTATGCATAATCTGGGGTACTATAGGCTGATCACCTGTGTACTTATTTTTTATTGGATTTTCAGTATAAAAACTGTTAATTCTAGCAGGAGTTCTTAGTCCTTTAGTGACTACTCAGTGTTCATATTCTTGGACTTGAAATGATTAGATGCAAGAATCCTATTGATATTCTCCAGTCCATAGCGACTCTTATGTATAACAGTTGATTATCCTTATTATCCTTGAATTATCCTTTACTGTCATACCCTTGAAATTTGAACTTTATATTGTTTACCCTCATTGTATATGCTTGCTGGGCAAATTTGTTGCCCATTCTTGCTTTCTTTAAACCTTTCAGTTAAGGTAGAGCGAGGTGAACCTTCAGGCAAGGATAAGGGAAAGGGCAAAACTACGGAGTAACTTTGTTCTTCCTTAGGAAGGATATTAATTACTATGTTGCTTAAGTTTTCTGAATTTGGTTATGTAATAAGCTTAGGCATGGATTATGTATTAGTACCATATTTCAGTTAAATTAAGACTTTTGGATAGTATTGTAGTATCGGTTGCGAGACCTTGGGGCGAGAATAATTATATTAAATCAATGTAATTTATTCTATCTTTTTCGCTGCATTAGTTTTATGTCATTATTGTGTTAAAACGTGATGAACCAAATTCGAGACAGTGTCGTCAGAATTTGGGGGCGTCACAGGTTGGTATCAGAGCATTAGGTTATAAACTTTAGGAGCGAGTGTCCTTAGACTATAACCTTAGAAGAATTTAGGAACTAGGAGGAGATAAAACTCATATAGAGTTTTCGTGAAGATTTAGTAGCATTATGAAATATATTTTTATTCCATACAATGAACTTATGTTTTGTTTGACCTTCTAATAGAGTTTGTTGTTTTGTCTTGTGTTTGTGGCTGTAGGACGACAAGTGTGGGAGGAAATGGTTGGATTGTCGAGGAGGAGCCACGTGATATACACGTGGTGTATGAGGCACCTATGATAGATGAAGAGGTGGAGTCTGACCTTGAAGAACCAATAGAGATAGTGTCTGACCCCGAGGAAGAACCCCTAGAGGAGGATCCTGAGACAGACCCTGACGAGACTCCTATTGAGGATCGCATATTGGGAGAGTACGAAGAACGAATCTTAGAATTAGAGACCGAAGCTCAGGATCGAGTGGCGGATATCCAGAAGCTGAGGGAGGAGAATGATCAGCAAAAACTAAAGATGTAGGAGATGGAGGTGATGCTTGCACATCGCAAGAAAGCTGGTATTCAGATGGGAGCCCTTTTTCACCGTTCGGTAGCTAGGAGCGTAGAATTGGTGGGAAAGCTGGAGGAGTCCGAGCAGAGGGAGTTGTCCAAGAAGGCAGAGAAGGAAGCCCTTCGCACACAGTTAGAGATGGAGGTGATGGATAGGATCCACTTCCAGGAAAAGTGGGAGGAAGCCAGTGACAGAGCTAACGACCTAGAGGATGAGGTGAGGTGTAAGAAAAGGAAGACGAATAAGATGGGCTATGCTTTTCGCACAGCTATGGAGAGGTTAGTGGATAGTGTGTACCACTACCCGGCAGAGCAGGGGCAGACACGATACACTGTGAGTCGGGATTTGGTGGCGCATATCACGCAGCAAGAATTTATCAGCGCAGTGGAGCGCGGAATGTTGGGATGAAACCTAGTGATTAGTAGTCTAGTAGTAATAGTAGTATGTTTAGATGTGCATCGTTATGTAAACTTCGATCTACTGTGTGAGATATGGAATAGTTATGTGAACCCTTTTGATGTTAAAGGTAGTATGTGGATGTTTCCCCACCTTTTGTAATATTAGGGGATAAAGGTGACATTTATAGCAGTATGCAAGAAATCATCATGATGTAACAACTTGGCATATGAATATAAATGTTTTTGTTTCATCACTGTGTTATTAAATTTCTGCATTAGAGAGATACTTGAGTTATATGCTTAGAATATAAGAGTAAAATTTTGTCATGCAGAAAATGCCGCCCAGACGTAGAATCGCCGAGTTGGATGAGTCAGTCAATAACGAAAGGAACCAAGCGGACCCCATTCAACGATTAGTATACTTGCTAGGAGAAGCCTTGTGGGGAAGGAATAACGAACCAGTACACCCCAACCCCCTAGCTGCACCAGTAACAAACTTCAAAGATTTTAAGAGTGTAGGACCGCCCGAGTTTAGGGGAACTACTGATCCCATCGAAGCACAAACCTGGATCAAGGAAATGGAAAAGGCGTTCGCTATTGCTCGAGTGGGGGAAGATCAAAAGACGATATTCGCCACGTATATGATGAAGGGTGAAGCGAATTACTGGTGGGAAGCTAATCAACAAAGAGCGGGTGAAGGAGTGATAGCCTGGGAAAGGCTTACCACTCTGTTATTCGAGAATTACTTTCCGAAGAGTATAAAGAATAAGATGGAGATTAAATTCTTGGAACTGAAACAAGGTGAGATGTTGGTAGCTCAGTATGCGTCAAGATTCAACGAGCTCACACGATTCGCTACACACTATGTCAACATCGAAGAAAGGAAGGCTAGACGCTTTGAGTTAGAGCTGAAACCTTGGTTATTCAACAAGGTGTCAGTTCTCCAAATCGATTCGTTCGCTACACTGTTGGAAAAGGCGATCATTGCTGAGGGAGGTAGTGAGGCGTTAAGTCAGTACAACAAGGAGAAAAAGAATAAGAATTATGGAGGAGAAAGTCGTGGGGGAAGTAGCAGTGGAGGAAGCAATTTAGGAAAAAGGAAGTGGGATAATAACAACAACAACAACAACCGAAGCAACCAGTCAGGAAGTTATCAGGGAGGATTTAAGAAAAGGGCTGAGGTATGCTCTAAATGTGGAAAAAACCATCAGGGGAATGCTGGAAAGGGCGTAGTGTCTGTTTTAACTGCAGCCAAGAAGGGCACATTGCACCCCATTGTCCAAAGCCGAAGAAAAACCGAGGATGTTTCGGTTCCGGCTCGACGGAACACCAGATCAATGAAAGTAGTATGCACACAAGCTAATCATATTTGATATGATGTAGCATATACTTTGTAATCTTATTCGGTTATTAAAGGCATTTTATATTATCTACATGGTGCTGTTATATTAAATGTGATAAACCCATAGTTTTGAGCAATGCTTTTAGAATCATGATGGGGATCATGCTAATGAGATCTAAATTCTAGATAGCTCACAAACTTAATTTGTTCCTAATCGATGGATTACTAAAAAGGGGATTAGTGAATCCGGATAGATTAGTACATACGTTGCTTGCTCTTATGAAGAGAATGATTGATCTCATAATCATTTGTGTGGAGACACTAAAGCAAGTATGTAGGTGCTTATTAGAGAATAAGTTCACTGAACGTGGCTCGCTAAGGAATACCTAATGGAGTTTTACTCGCTTGTCAATAGGAATTCCTCTAGTGATATTAGTACAAGTGATCCTTGGACTTGAGATCATCATAGTATCTTGTGTATGATAAGTTATACTTTGACATGTCCCTTAAGACCTTTAGGGTATATCAAAGGGTATGATTGGGTATAACAAGTTGTACATGGAGATAGGTGAATGATCAACAAAGAATCTACCACTTCTAGTAAAAGGAGAGAATGTCCTATGTGATTCGATAAATGACGACTCAGAAGTCTTTGGCCAAAGCAGAATGAAATTAGAAAAGAGTTTCTAATTTGCATTAATCAGAGTTGTGCATTTCAGAATCGAAATACATATAATTAAATAAAATAAGACTTGACAGTAATTCCATGTCTTATATTTAATTGGGACATTGTATGGTAGAAGGATTGAATTGTACGGTAACTATGCACTGAAAGGTTCTTTTATGATTAATGTTGAAATCTATATTATCTGGAAAGTCGTTGATCGCTAAGGGGGCTTACCCTTATTGTAGAATAAATATTATTTATTTAAATAAATTAAATAGTTTAATTTATTTATTTAAATAAGATTATAATTGTTCTAATTGATTTATTCACAACCGGTTTAATATGGAGAACCTAAAGGGTCACACCGCAAAAGGAAAATATTTATTTAAGAAGTAAATGGCATAATTGTAATAATAAGTTAAGTGTATTTAATTTAGTCTATGGAGATAGAATAAATTAAATAGCTTAATATTTATTATTTAATATTTTAGAAATATTAAATATAAATTAATAAGAGAAGTCTTATTATTATTATTATTACTATTACTATTATTTAATTCCTAATAGGGATTGGGAATTAATTAATAGAAGTACTCTCACATGAATTCCTAATTGGATTAGGAGTTTAATTTAATTAAAGGAGTTTAATTAGAATAGAAACCCTAATCCTAAATAGTTTAGGGAAGGGTTTTCCTACATCTATAAATAAGAGAAGTCTTATCATATATTAGGGTTACACACTCTTGCATAAGAATTGTAGAGAGTACTTACAATTTCTATAGAGATAGAAATTAGGGTTTTGCCAACACCCATCTTCTTGAACAAGTATTATTCCTTGGTGGATCACCTCTAGAGGCCAAACACTTGGGTGGCTAACGTTGATCAAAGGAAGGAATTTAATCGGTGGAATTCAAGGAGAACGCGAAGGAATTGGAGGTGAACTTGTACCTGAGGAAGCTAGAATTCTACAAGGGTATAATTCTTATTCTCCATCTCTTTCGTTTAATTAATAATTGTGCATAAAGAAAGATCATGGTGATGGTTTGTATAAAATTTTAAAATCTGATTTTATCGCGCTTCCGCTTTATTAATGTAATTTGATTGCATGTTCGCGTTATACAAACCTGACAGTGGTATCAGAGAGCCAAACTTTATGCGAATTATTAATTGTTTTGATTCTGTGTATACATTGATATGTGTTAAGAACAATTTAATTGGGCATAATTGTTTGTGTAAAATTATTTTATTTATTTTATTTATTTTTTATTTATTTTGATTTTATTTATTTTCAATTAAGATAAAAGGTTTATTTTGAATTGGAATATAATTAAAATTAAAAGTTTTATTTGAACTTGGAATTGGATTCTACGTTAACTAGAATAAAGGAGTTTATTCATATATGGAATAGGATTCCATGTTTCCTAGAATAAAGGAGTTTATTCACATATGGAATAGGATTCCATGTTTCCTAGAATAAAGGAGTTTATTCACATATGGAATAGGATTCCATATTTCCTAGAATAAAGGAGTTTATTTACATATGGAATAGGATTCCATGTTTCCTTAAAAAATAAAGATGTTTATTTTGATAAGGAATATGATTCAACATATTTTATTTTCCAACAATTTTAAGTTAAAAATAAAGGTGTTTATTTTAAACTTGAAATTGGTTTCCATATTAATTAAAATAAAGGAGTTTATTTTGATTTGGAATTTGATTAAAAATAAAGGAGTTTATTTTTATTCAAAAAATTGGATAAATTAAAATAAAAGAGTTTATTTTGATTTGGAATATGATTAAAATAAAGAAGTTTATTTTAATTGAAATTGGATTTCATGATAACTAATTATAGTTGGAATTGGATTCCCTGATAACTAATTGGAGTTGAAATTGAATTTTATACTAACTAATATTGCCCATTAAATGATATCAATACATATATGGAATGATTTTATTATTCATGGGATGAATGTTATTTATTGATACATATAGAGATATGTATGATAATAAATAGGGATTGATTATGGACTATTGACCAATGTGTGATTGGATTTATTTTAGTGGATGCTTGAATGTATGAGTTTTTATAAATGGGGTCTGCGTACCTCGTCTTCTCTAATTTTTTCTTAATGTAAATTCTATCTCCCTCCTATGTACTTCCCCTTGACTGCTGATCAAGGTTTCTATTTATTGTAAATAGTTTTTGTAATAGGACTAGTTAGAATTAATTTTGAAGAATTGAAGACAAAGGAGCAAGGAGCGCTTGAAGACCCGTTTGTAATGGAGCCCGGGTTTAAATGTAATAGTTATATTTAAATTTAATTCTTGCACCCTAGGTTTGACCTTTTGGTTCACTTGGTGGCTCTAGTGAACCAAAATAGAATAAAAGTCCATAATCAATCCGGGTAGAATATAGTATTCTATATGTGCATGCTTACTATGTATATATTATATATTATACAACATGCTTCGCATGTTTAATAATATGACGCGTATTTTATATATATATGTGCATGCGCGCTAAACAAGATGAGACAAATAATAACAAACCCCTCAAAGAAATTATATTAAGTCCTAAGCGTTCAAAGATATTTGGAATATCGAACGTCGCCTTCTAGCATGGTAAAGCGATAGAGTATTAAATATTTAATATAAGTTTGTTGTGTCACACAAGGTAAGTATTAAATATTTAAGATGTTGCTTTATCACATTTGATGCTTATACATAGACTGAACGATGCTGTTTTGTTGTGTCACACAAGGACAGTATTTTTCTTTCGAATATATGGAAGTGCTAGGTTGGACTTAACTTGGATAATTTTGATTCGGATGTGTCACACTTGATCAAAATAATCTAAGAGGCAAATTAAAAGGAGTTACATAGTGATGTAATTGACAATAGTTGTCTACCTATTTATTTATATATCGTTTGTTGTGTCACACAAGGCTATATACATTTGAAATGGGATCCTTATTCTCACTAGCAAATCTTTAATTAGATTTGCCGAACTGTATATTGAGGGTAATATAGTTTGATGAAAATAGTGGGAGATACCAATTTAAAATAAAGGCCTAATTTATTTTGGTAATTAATTAAAATGAATGTATGCTGAAATGTTGTTAAATTACAAATTCATTTATAGAATTTTATGATGTCTAATTCACTATCACTGCATAACATATTAGATGCTAATTAACCGGACCGAATTACACGGATTGGTTAAGAAATTTGAGAATAGTTCTCAAGGCTGAAAAGCTATCTTATATCCTTAATATGCCTATCCCTGCAATGGTTGCAGACAATGCCTCTGAGGAAGAGATTGTTACTTTTAGAAAGTGGCAAGATGATGCACAGTTGGCTCAATGCATCATGCTCGCATCCATGAGTAACGAGCTTCAGCGTCAGCATGAAACTATGGATGCTCCTACTATACTCTTGCACCTTCAAGGAGTTGAAGGGTGAGGAAAGTAAGACTATTAGATATCAGATATCTAAGGAGCTCTTCCGATCTAGAATAACCGATGGCACTACAGTATAGACAAATGTCCTCAAAATGATCAATTTGATTGAACAATTGGGACAACTGGTTTTAATGGATGGAGAGTTGATCCAAGATTTGATCTTGCAATCACATCCGGACTCTTTCTCATAAATTGTTGTGAATTTCACATGAACAAGCTATATGTCAGCCTGCCTGAGTTGCTTAAACATGTTGAAAACTGTAAATAGTCACTTTCCAACCAAGAAAGACCAAGTCTTACTGGTAGATGATTCTTCCAGGGAGCGGAAGAGGGCCAAAGGATCTTCTTAAAAGAAGAACAATTCAAAGAAGGTAAATGAAAAGGCAAAAACAAAGGACAATAAGAACAAGACTGATGCAGATAGCAAAGGAGTTTGCTTCCACTGTAATAAGCCTAGATACTAGAAAGGAAACTGTAAGGAGAATCTTACAGAGGCTAACCAGAAGAAGCTTAGTGAAGCTTCGGTTACAAATATAGGTTTGTTCATAATTGAAATAAATTTTTCTATAAGTCAGAGTTCTACTTGGGTATTGGATACTAGCTGTAGTTCTCACGTATGCAATCCAATGCAGAGACTAAGCAAAAGTAGAAAGCTAAACAAAGTAAGTAATCTTACGTGTGAAAAATAGAGCAATGGTTGCTACATTAGCCGTAGGAACTTATATTTTAGCGATGCCTACGGGCAAGTCTATTAAGTTAATAAATTGTTATTATGTTCCAGTTCTCTTTAGAAACATTATTTCTTTCCGTTGTTGGACAAGGAAGGTTCTGGTATTATATTTAAGAACAATTGGTGTTCTATTTATAATGATAATGTTTTGTTTGAAACTGGAAGATTACTTGATAGACTTTGTATACTTGACTTACATGAGAAATAATTTTGTAAATTGAATAAACTAATAAAAGAAAAGGAGATGGTCATTCAAAGAGTTGAATGTGTGTATTTGATGAAATACACTTCTGAATTATTTGAAATGTTCAAAGAATTCAGAAGTGAAACAAATTGACAAAGTATTAAGATTCTTTGATCAGATCAAGGAAGGAATACTTGTGCAATAAGTTTCTAGATCATCTCAAAATGGTATTTTCTCATAATGGACACCTCCTGATACGTAATAATTGATTGGTGTATCTAAAAGGAGAAATTGTACCTTGTTGGACATGGTGCAGTTCATAATGATTTTTACCGACATTCTAGTATCCATCTGGGGTCAAACCCTAGAAACGGCTGCATATCTACAAAATAAGGTAACCTCAAAAAATTCGAGCCCAAGACTCCATAAAGGTTATGAATAGGAAGGATTCCTACTCTTAAGTATGTTAAGATAAGGGGTTGTCCAGCTTATGTGAAAAGGTTTCAAAGATAAGTTTAGGACAAAATCTGACAAGTGCAGATTTGTGGGATATCCTAAAGAAGTTTAGGGTACTATAATCCTACATGCTACCTTCTTAGATAAAGGTGTTTATCATTGAAGGAGCTAGTGGGAGGGTAATAGATCTTGAAGGAGTTCAAGAACCACAAAGCACTTTAAGTCGAACCGAGGAACCTGTAGATAGACCTATTGTACCACAACCGAATCGTAAATCTGGAAGCGTACCGAAGATACCTGGGAGGTATGGATTCATCATAGAGGATGATGATGAGGTACGCATCATAGAGGATGATGATCCAGTTATATACAATGAGGCTATGAGTAGAAGACACTCAGAGAAATGGCAGATGGCCATAAAATCCGAAATGGACTCTATGTATAAGAACCAAGTATAGACTCTGGTATATATGGGTCTTTAAGAGAAAGACTGGGGCAAATGGCAAGGTAGACACCTATAAAACCAGACCTGTTTAAAAGGTTTTTCAAGTCAAGGAGTTGACTGTGATAAAACCTTACTATCGGGTAATGCTCAAGTCCATTTGGATTTTGCTTGTGATTGCAGCTTATTACGAAATCTGACAAAATGGATGTGGAGACGTCCTTCCTCAATGAAGGCTTGAGGAGAATGTATGTATGATACAGCCAGAGGAATTTGTTTCAAAGGTTGAAGCAAATCGTGTTTTAAGCTACAATGATCCATTTATAGATTGAAGCAAGCTTCTCAAAGATGGAACATTCATTTTGATGAGACAATCAAAAGAGTTTGATTTTATCAAAAATGGGAATGAACCTAGTGTGTACAAAAGGGTCAGTGGGAGCGCTGTGACATTCTTGGTATTATATGTTGATATACTACTGACAAGGAATAACACACTAATGCTACAATTAGTAAAGATAAAATTGTCTAAACATTCCTCCATGAATGCCTTGGGAGGAGCATCCTATAAATTGGGGATATAAATCTATATAGATAGATTTAAAAGGATGTTCGGCTTAACCCAAGGAACGTATATTCATTTGATGCTAAAGGCGTTTAGCATGGCAAACTCCAAGAGAAGTCTCATGATGATGAGTCATGGAGTGTATCTCTCTAAAATTGTCTCCAATTAAAAGAGAGATCGCATGAGTTACTATCATGTATGCAGTGAATATACAAGGCCTGATGTTGATCAGTCATATTCTGGAGATGATCACTATAAGACAGTGATAAACATCTTTAGGTACTTAACCGGTACTGAAGATGTGATTATGATTCATGGTAGGTCTGAATTAAAACTAGAGGGCTAAACAGACTCAAGTTTTTCAGACTGACCAAGACGATAACAAATCCACTTTAAGGTAAATCGTTACTTTGAAAGGTGGTGCAGTGAATTGGAAAGGTTCCAAACAGGAAAGAGTTACTGGTTTAGTGACAAAGACAAAGTATATAGCTATAAATGAAGCTGCAAGTTGATTGTTTGGATAAAAAGTTCATCACAGAACTAGGAATAGTTCCTAAGTCTCATCTTGGATTCAAACATGTGTTGCGGCACTTTCATTTGATTAGTGGAATCATTGAAAGAGGATAAGTCACTATAGAGATAGTGGAATCTCAATAACAACATTGCATATCCATTTACTGAAGCTTTATCCAAACAGCAGGATGATCGTCACTTAGAGAAGAAGGGTATTAGATACCATGACGATTGGCTTTAGTGCAAGTGGGAGATTGAAAGTAGTATGCACACAAGCCAATCATATTTGATATGATGTAGCATATACTTTGTAATCTTATTCGGTTATTAAAGGCATTTTATATTATCTACATGGTGCTGTTATATTAAATGTGATAAACCCATAGTTTTGAGCAATGCTTTTAGAATCATGATGGGGATCATGCTAATGAGATCTAAATTCTAGATAGCTCACAAACTTAAATTGTTCCTAATCGATGGATTACTAAAAAGGGGATTAGTGAATCCGGATAGATTAGTACATACGTTGCTTGCTCTTATGAAGAGAATGATTGATCTCATAATCATTTGTGTGGAGACACTAAAGCAAGTATGTAGGTGCTTATTAGAGAATAAGTTCACTGAACGTGGCTCGCTAAGGAATACCTAATGGAGTTTTACTCGCTTGTCAATAGGAATTCCTCTAGTGATATTAGTACAAGTGATCCTTGGACTTGAGATCATCATAGTATCTTGTGTATGATAAGTTATACTTTGACATGTCCCTTAAGACCTTTAGGGTATATCAAAGGGTATGATTGGGTATAACAAGTTGTACATGGAGATAGGTGAATGATCAACAAAGAATCTACCACTTCTAGTAAAAGGAGAGAATGTCCTATGTGATTCGATAAATGACGACTCAGAAGTCTTTGGCCAAAGCAGAATGAAATTAGAAAAGAGTTTTCTAATTTGCATTAATCAGAGTTGTGCATTTCAGAATCGAAATACATATAATTAAATAAAATAAGACTTGACAGTAATTCCATGTCTTATATTTAATTGGGACATTGTATGGTAGAAGGATTGAATTGTACGGTAACTATGCACTGAAAGGTTCTTTTATGATTAATGTTGAAATCTATATTATCTGGAAAGTCGTTGATCGCTAAGGGGGCTTACCCTTATTGTAGAATAAATATTATTTATTTAAATAAATTAAATAGTTTAATTTATTTATTTAAATAAGATTATAATTGTTCTAATTGATTTATTCACAACCGGTTTAATATGGAGAACCTAAAGGGTCACACCGCAAAAGGAAAATATTTATTTAAGAAGTAAATGGCATAATTGTAATAATAAGTTAAGTGTATTTAATTTAGTCTATGGAGATAGAATAAATTAAATAGCTTAATATTTATTATTTAATATTTTAGAAATATTAAATATAAATTAATAAGAGAAGTCTTATTATTATTATTATTACTATTACTATTATTTAATTCCTAATAGGGATTGGGAATTAATTAATAGAAGTACTCTCACATGAATTCCTAATTGGATTAGGAGTTTAATTTAATTAAAGGAGTTTAATTAGAATAGAAACCCTAATCCTAAATAGTTTAGGGAAGGGTTTTCCTACATCTATAAATAAGAGAAGTCTTATCATATATTAGGGTTACACACTCTTGCATAAGAATTGTAGAGAGTACTTACAATTTCTATAGAGATAGAAATTAGGGTTTTGCCAACACCCATCTTCTTGAACAAGTATTATTCCTTGGTGGATCACCTCTAGAGGCCAAACACTTGGGTGGCTAACGTTGATCAAAGGAAGGAATTTAATCGGTGGAATTCAAGGAGAACGCGAAGGAATTGGAGGTGAACTTGTACCTGAGGAAGCTAGAATTCTACAAGGGTATAATTCTTATTCTCCATCTCTTTCGTTTAATTAATAATTGTGCATAAAGAAAGATCATGGTGATGGTTTGTATAAAATTTTAAAATCTGATTTTATCGCGCTTCCGCTTTATTAATGTAATTTGATTGCATGTTCGCGTTATACAAACCTGACAATCAAGGACTGTCCGAAGAAGGGGAACACCAAGGGAAACGACAACCAAGGGGGAAACAAGCTAATGATAGGTGGACCAGCATAACCCAATTGCTCGACGGCCCGAACTTTTAACATGACCGTTCAAGACGCAGTTGCTGCAAAGGACGTGGTGTCAGGTATTGTACCCATCAATAATATAAATGTATATGTATTATTTGATTTAGGTGCTACCTGTTCCTTTGTATCTGAAGATTTTGCTACACGTTTGAACATAACCCTAGAACGTTTAGAGAATCCTTTGAACATAGAGATTGCAAATAAGGAAGTAATTTCCGTAGAGTTCGTTTACCGAAATTGTTCTGCAAGCGTTAGAGGTCACGAACTCAGTGTAGACTTGATTCCGATAAGACTGGGAGAGTTTGACGTGATATTAGGAATGGATTGGTTATCCAGCCACGCTGCGATGATCGATGGTCGAAAGAAAAGTGGGAACCTTCAGACTTCAAATCGGTCTAAGGTAGTATTTTATGGTAGCTCATCGCTTAAACAATCCTATTGTCTTACGATGATGCAGGCCAAGAAATTGTTAAAGAAAGGATATGTGGGTTATTTAGCCTATATTGCGGATACTCAAAAGAACGGAGTAGAAGCGAAAGATATATCAGTAGTGAGAAAGTTTCAAGACGTGTTTCTTGATGATCTGCATGGCCTTCCGCCAGACAGAGAAGTCAAATTCGTAATAGATTTAGCACCGGGAACTTCACCGATTTCAAAAGCTCCGTATCGTATGGCACAGGTGGAAATGAAGGAATTGATGATACAATTGCAAGAATTATTAGATAAGGGTTATATTCGGCCGAGTGTGTCTCCTTGGGGAGCACTAGTGTTATTTGTCAAAAAGAAAGATGGATCGATGAGGCTTTGTATCGACTATCGAGAGTTGAATAAAGTAACGATCAAGAATAGATATCCATTACCAAGGATAGATGATCTTTTCGATCATTTGAAAGGAGCAAAGTGGTTCTCTAAGATAGATCTACGAACGGGTTATCATCAACTAAAGGTACGAGAGGAAGACATTCCGAAGATGGCGTTTCGAACCCGATATGGACACTACGAGTTTTTAGTGATGTCATTCGGTTTGACCAACGCTCCAGCAGTATTCATGGACTTGATGAACCGAGTTTTCAAGCCATACTTGGATAAGTTTGTGGTAGTTTTCATCGATGACATACTAATCTACTCAAAGACCAAAGAAGAGCACGCCGAACATTTGAAGATGGTATTGGAAGCACTAAGGAAGGAGAAGATGTACGCAAAATTTTCCAAGTGTGAATTTTGGATGGAGAAGGTTCAATTCTTAGGACACGTGATAGACAAAAATGGGATTTCAGTGGACCCTGTGAAAGTAGAGGCTGTTAGTGGTTGGGAACAACCAAGGACACCGACGGAAGTAAGAATTTTTCTAGGGTTAGCCGGGTACTATCGAAGATTTATCGAAGATTTTTCTAAGATAGCAACCCCATTAACCAATTTAACAAGGAAGACGGTGAAGTTCGTGTGGACGGACAAATGCGAAGAGAGTTTTCAAGAACTGAAGAAGAGGTTAAGCGAGACACCTGTATTATCCTTACCAGATGATACGGGAGGATTTGTGGTGTATAGTGATGTGTCGCATAAAGGAATCGGTTGTGTGCTTATGCAACACGACAAAGTCATTGTGATGAGTGGGTTTTACATCTATGAATTGAGTACGTTTGGCTTGATAATTTGTGAGTTCTTAAGTATTTTAAGTTAGTATTAGGTATTTATAGTATTTTTATGTTATTTTATAGGAAAAAACAAGGAAACGCAATCCGAACATCTTTTGGAGTACAATAAGCAAGCAAACGCAAGAAGGGAAGATTTCAGGGCTTTTAACACTAGGTTGGATGTATGTTTTTGGTTTGGAACTTGGATTGTATTGTAGAGCTACTCCTTAGCTTTCCGGAACATCTTGAATCGTTACAATCGGAGTTCGGATGAGAAAGTAATGATCGTTTTTCCAACGGACGTTGAACCTCAAAGTTTGGAGTTGCCATTTGCATAGCACTCACTTCAAGCCCAAGTTTGACTTTGATCTAATCTAAATCTAGCAATTCTCAAAAAAGAAAAGTTGTAGATCCCGTCGATATCTTCGATTTGATAGGTGACAAGCCCCGTAACTCCTCCCGGATCAAAAGTTATGACCATTTTACCAACAGATGTCTGAGCAGAATTTGGTCGGGTGCAGCCGCGCCGGTTCCAAGTGTATTTTGGGCGCGGCCGCGCTGGTCTGCAGAGTGGGAAACATGATTTTTGGCACTTGGGCGCGGCCGCGCTGCTTCCTAAGCCAAATATGGGCGTGGCCGCACTGCGTCGGGTTGTTGAAAAGCTTATTTTTGACCCAAATTGAATAAAACAAGGATTGTAACTTCTAATTGGTTTAGGACTTTAACTAGAACATATAAATACATGATGTAAGGCATAGAATAGAGGAGATCTTGCTACTTTTTGCTAACCCTAGTTTGGGAGAAAGAGATGGAGGCTTGAAGCAATTGCAGGAGCACAAAGGATTCAATTAAGGAGGTGAAGAAGAGACTCAAGGATTGCAATTACAGATTCTATTCTCTTCTCTAATCTTTTATTTTGTATTCTTGAATGCTTTATCAATTGTAGATTAAGGATTTTAATTCAATCATGAACCAATTTCTTTTTAAGATTACAATGGATCTTAATACGTAGCTTTTATTGATATGCTTCCTTGTTAATTATTGTTAATTATTATCGGATTGTCTATTATGATTTGTGATTAATTGCTTAATTGTCTGATCAACAATTACCGTGGTAATCTATATGAACTCGAGAGATGGATTATAGATTTAGACCTAATCATAATAGTATGTGATTGTGTTTTCTGCATATGATGGAATTCATAATTTGTGTCTAGGATAGAGATCTACCTATACGCCGCGTGTAATCTGAAAGAGAATCTGTGCTTTAAATCCTTTTTAATTATAATTCACATAGAGATATAGTGAATTAGTTAACTAGGGTGTTCATCTTAATTCTATCTTTTGTGGATTTAAGTTGATTTGTTTATAATACATCGAGAGATGGTTATAAATATTGATGAGTTCTTGATTAACAATCCAGAATAATTAATATAACTTAACAGGAAGTGTATTAATTCAAGTGAAACATTAAGGGAAATTGTAATCTTAAGCCTTTTATCTGAATTCAATTCTTGGTAGTTAGTAATTAGTTAGTTTAGTACTTTATTTTCAAAATTCAAAATGTTTTATCGAATTGTTTAAATAAAATTAATTTGATTATAAGTTAGTATTTGGTAATTGTTATTAAATAATTCTCTGTGGGTTCGACACTCTCTTATCACTTTATTACTTGTTGATCGTGTACACTTGCACGTATTTATTGATTCCTAAATCGACAAACAAGTTTTTGGCGCCGTTTCCGGGGAATTAGTTTAATAATTTTTGCCATCATTAACTTTAATGAAATTATTTTTAATTTAATCATTTTGTTTTTATTTTAATTCTCTTCCTATATTTCTCTCTTTTTAGGTACACCATGGCGGACTACGATTATCAATGGCCTTATACGAGAATGATTCAGCCAAGAGCGGCAGGGATTTATGAATTCGATGAATTGTCAGCACCGATTGAGACCTTTTCGAGGATGATTGACGCTTTTGCAGTACAACGTATTCAAAGTGTGGCGGTAATTTGTGATTATTGTGCTGAAATCATCCGAGTCATCAATACGCCATCAATTTTAAGTCGATGCAGTATGGTGGCAATTTCAGCGATTATCCCAACAGTTATGCCTATCCCAACAACTATAATCAAGATTGGGGGTACTATCCGGATTTTTCATGGAGCCATAATAATCAAGTCCAAATCTTTGCTCCAAGCCAATCATACACTCCAGAATTTCAGGATTCAGCCTATCTACATGAAGATGAAAGGAAACTAAGTTTGGAGGAGGCCTTGACGAAGTTTATTATAGCTACGGATAAAAGAATGAGTGATCAAGATCAGCTGTTGAACTTAGTGGATTTAAATATAAAAAGCTAAGCAGCGTCGATTCGAAATCTTGAGAATCAGATGGGACAGCTTATCAGCGCCTTCAAGAATAGTTATCATTATGCATGGCCCAATGACGTGGTTCTCGAGACTGATGGATTGCCCGCGCCAAAGCTACAACCGGACGTGCCAATTGATGATAATTCTGATATGGAGGAGAATAGTGGGGATCAAGAAAATACAGCCGAAGCCGTGAGTTTCGATGCTGATGTACCGATTTTGTTAGTGCCCCATGTACCTTTTCCACCAAAGCTCAAAGATCCGGGTAGTTTTGCAAAACTGTGTCCACTTGGTAGTCATGTCCTTGGTAAAGCTCTTAATGACATTAGAACTAGAACTACATTACAACCATAGTGGGATGAGAGAGAGGAGATAGAAGACGAGCCTGTGGTGTTTGACAAGATTCAATGCCCCAATCTAATCACGAACACAACGGAGGAAGCACCTAGCTATTTAACAGTCGTAATTAGGAACCTATCTACAAAAAGAAAACTAGGTGACTTTGAAACAATGGCCCCTACTGCAGCAAAACCTTCAAAAGTTACATGGTTATTAATGGATGGAGGGTTCCTCAATTTTTGAAGGGGAATTGGATAGAAATTGAAGCAGTCAGGCTGAGAGTATAAAACAAGCGCTTATTGGGAGGCAACCCAAGTTTAATTTTTAGTTTTTGTTTTTATTTATTTTATTAGGTTTCATAGTAGTTAATAAATTTATTTCTAATGTGTTTATAGGTTTTTCGAGTTCAATTCAAGTGCAATGCCTTATTCATTCCAATGTGCCTAGACTATTCTCCAGACTTAGCAGACAAGGAGGAAGATTGCTATATTTTCAGGGAAGTCCTTTGCTTTACTTTTTCCTATTTTAGCCATTGAGGACAATGTCTGGTTTAAGTTTGGGGGTGTGGTCTTGTTTTGTGTTATTTATTTTAGTTTATTAAGGTTGCATTTTAGTTAGTATGTTTTAGGATAGATGAGCAATGGGTTGATTGAATCTGATTATGGCCAAGGATGAGAAAAAAAAATGTGTTTAATTTTTTTTTAACTCACGAGAATTGAAAAACATGCTTAGTTTATATTTTGACTTATAAGTTGGGTTGACACTATTTGCGATCTTTTTGAACTTCAAAGCACATATCCATCTGTTTAGCTAGTTGTGTCTTAAAGAAAAAAAAATTTAGTTGAATACTTGTGAAAGATATCATTGAAACTTTAAAATCTTATTTGAGCTTCATTCAAAGTGAAATTTAGGCATTAACATAAGTTTGGGGAAAATCTTGGGTTATTGAAAATTTTAAAAATTCTGAAACCTTCCTGAGTTAGAATGATGAATCATGTGGTGGGTTGGGATGGAGCATAAAATGCACTCACCCATAAACACAGGCATGAGAAGGAGCATAAAACGCACTCGTGCGAGAGAAAACGGGATGGAGCGTAAAACGCACTCGTTCAATGAGAAGTGAGATGGAGCGTAAAACGCACTAACTAAAAAGGAAGAAAAAAATAAAAGAAAATTTGTGTTTTGAATTACTTGGGAAGGGGTCAAATGTGCTTAAATGTATGAAATATCTTTTTGATCCTCTAAATTTTATGTTTTGCCTTTATTAGCGGAGATTGATATGAAAATAGGCTTTTAGAGTTGATTTGAAAATCTTTTATGAGTATTTGATTATATGATCGAGTGTGAGTCATGGCTAGTTGAACATTTGGATGCACACACACGCACTTAAAGAATCATGAGTAGTTGTGGAACTGATAATTAGGTTGAAATTTTAGGCTTTCATGTTTTCGAAAATTATTCTTGAGTTAACATTAGAAGAAATCTTTGAGGCTATTATACAAATTTGTATTGAGTCATTGCTCGAGTCGTGTGAGTTGTTATTTAGAATTAGTTGTTATAGTTGTTGTTCTAAGTGTTTGCTTGAGGACAAGCAAAGATTTAAGTTTGGGGGTATTTGATGAGTGGGTTTTACATCTATGAATTGAGTACGTTTGGCTTGATAATTTGTGAGTTCTTAAGTATTTTAAGTTAGTATTAGGTATTTATAGTGTTTTTATGTTATTTTGTAGGAAAGAACAAGGAAACGCAATCCGAACATCTTTTAGAGTACAATAAGCAAGCAAACACAAGAAGGGAAGATTTCAGGGCTTTTAACACTAGGTTGGATGTATGTTCTTGGTTTAGAACTTGGATTATATTGTAGAGCTACTCCTTAGCTTTCCGGAACATCTTGAATCGTCACAATCGGAGTTCGGATGAGAAAGTAATGATCGTTTTTCCAACGGACGTTGAACCTCAAAGTTTGGAGTTGCCATTTGCATAGCACTCACTTCAAGCCCAATTTCAACTTTGATCTATTCTGAATCTCGCAATTCTCAAAGAAGGAAAGTTGTATATCTCGTCGATATCTTCGATTTGATAGGTGGCAGGCCTCGTAACTCCTCCCGGATCAAATATTATGACCATTTTACCAGCAGATGTCCGAACAGAATTTGGTCGGGCGCGGCCGCGTCGGTTCCAAGTGTATTTTGGGCGCGGCCGCTCTGGTCTGCAGAGTGGGAAACATGATTTTTGGCACTTGGGCGCGGCCGCGCTGCTTCCTAAGCCAAATATGGGCGCGGCCGCACTGCGTCGGGTTGTTGAAAAGCTTATTTTTGACCCAAATTGAATGAAACAAGGATTGTAACTTCTAATTGGTTTAGGACTTTAACTAGAACATATAAATACATGATGTAAGGCATAGAATAGAGGAGATCTTGCTACTTTTTGCTAACCCTAGTTTGGGAGAAAGAGATGGAGGCTTGAAGCAATTGCAAGAGCACAAAGGATTCAATTAAGGAGCTGAAGAAGAGACTCAAGGATTGCAATTACAGATTCTATTCTCTTCCCTAATCTTTTATTTTGTATTCTTGAATGCTTCATCAATTGTGGATTAAGGATTTTAATTCAATCATGAACTAATTTCTTTTTAAGATTACAATGGATCTTAATGCGTGGCTTTTATTGATATGCTTCCTTGTTAATTATTGTTAATTATTATCGGATTGTCTATTATGATTTGTGTATATTTTCACACAGAATGAGTTAAATATGAGACAAAGGAGGTGGTTGGAATTAATCAAGGATTACGACTGCGAAATTCTTTATCACCCGGGAAAGGC
Organism: Aralia elata; assembly: GCA_034770075.1. Classification (NCBI taxonomy): domain Eukaryota; kingdom Viridiplantae; phylum Streptophyta; class Magnoliopsida; order Apiales; family Araliaceae; genus Aralia; species Aralia elata. The sequence continues at coordinate 36,184,076 of CM068385.1, forward strand.
CAACGTAGTAGCTGACGCGCTAAGCAGGAAAGGAAGGGAGAAACTATTCACATTGACAACTCAGGAGGAGTTAATAAGAGACATGGAAAAATTGGAAATAGAAGTTGGGGAACCTCGAGGGCCCAGTGAAAAGTTATTTATGATGGAAGCTCGTCCAACATTATTGGATCGAATCAAAGAGGCACAAGAAACGGATGAGGAGGGCGAGAGAATAAAGAAGCGGATAACAGGAAGTGAGGAAGAAAAATTCCGAATGGATAAGGATGGTATTTTGAGATTCGAAAATCGAGTGTGGGTGCCAGCTATTACTGAACTTAGGGAGGAAATTTTGCGCGAGGCACATAGTACGGTATATTCGGTTCATCCTGGAGGAACGAAGATGTACCGAGATCTACGACAACATTTTTGGTGGCCCAATCAGAAGCGAGAGGTTGCAGAGTACGTCAGTAGATGTCTTACTTGTCAATGAGTCAAAGCAGAACATCAGAGACCGAGTGGTCTACTTCAACCGCTGGAAATACCGGAGTGGAAATGGGAGCACATTACGATGGATTTCATGGTGGGACTTCCAGTCACACAGAAAGGTTTTGATTCCATTTGGGTTATCGTGGATCGACTAACGAAGACAACTCATTTTCTACCAATCAAGATTCGTTTTAACCTGAATCAATTAGCAAATTTATACGTGAAGGAAATAGTTTCGCGACATGGGGTACCAGTGTCAATCGTCTCCGATCGAGATCTGCGATTCACGTCAAATTTCTGGAAAAGCTTACAAGAAAGAATGGGAACACAATTGAGTTTGAGTACCGCTTATCATCCTTAGACAGACGGACAAAGTGAACGAACCATACAAACGCTAGAAGATATGCTTCGAGCTTGCGTAATGGATTTTAAGGGAAACTGGGATGACCATTTACCCTTAGTAGAATTCGCTTACAATAATAGTCATCACGCGAGTATCGGTATGCCACCGTACGAAGCTCTCTACGGGAGGAAGTGCAGAACACCGTTGTGTTGGGATGAAGTCGGAGAATGACGACTTTTGGGGCCAGAAATAGTTCAACAGACGGCCGATGTGGTGACAACAATAAGAGCCAGATTAGTAGCCGCTCAAGATCGTCAGAAGAAATATGCAGATTTGCATCATCAGAACCGAGCCTTTGAAGTCGGTAGTTTCGTATTTTTAAAAGTATCTCCCTGGAAAGGAAAGATCAGATTTGGCAAGAAAGGAAAATTGAGTCTGAGGTTCGTAGGGCCATTCGAAATTTTGAAGCGGGTGGGCGAAGTGGCGTATATGGTAGCTTTACCGCCTGAGCTGGAACACATCCACAACGTGTTTCACATCTTCGTGTTATGTCCGTACAAACCCGACTATAAGCACGTGATTTCCTATGAGCTGATTCAAGTAGAGAAGAATTTAACTTATGAGGAAATTCCTATCCAAATACTAGATAGGAAAGAGCAGACCTTGAGAAACAAGAGTATACCTTCCGTGAAAGTAGTTTGGCGGAACCACGACGCTGAGGAGGCCACGTGGGAGTTAGAGAGTAAGATGAAGAGGGATTATCCCCATTTGTTTGTGTAACCTTGTATCAATTCCGAGGACAGAATTTTTATAAGGGAGGGAGGATGTAATACCCAAGAATTTTAAATAATATTATTATTGACTTTTCTATTTAAGTTGAATATTTATTCGAATATGAGTATATGTGATATGTCACCATAATAGTGATGCAATAAAATGATTTCTTGCTTATTTAATAAAGGAGTGATTTAATAAGAAAAAATATTTTTAATGTATCTTAATTAATTATTGTGTGGCTAATAACCTTCTTTTATTTAATTAAATGTTATGTGGCAGGATATTTTTGTGTCATTAGCATGTGTGAGTATTCATATAACTCATTAAATAAGGTGGAGTGTGCGTGACATTTAAATTGCATGAACATCCTATGTGATATCTGGATGTGTGATGTACATTTAAATTATATGGGGTAATTAATATTTGCTACATGATAATTATTTCTATTCTTAAATGTTATTACAATAAACGTATTATGAAATAATAATATATATTGAATATTTGGGTGTTAGCGATTAATTAGATTTTACTTTAATTAATGTACATGGATTATATGATATGTGTACATGTGACTATTGATTCAATGTGGTAGCATTTAATTATTTAATACACTATATGACCTAAATTTACATTTTAAATCAAAGTATACTAATAAGCCTTGCTTGGAATGTTGAGTTTGCTCTTGTCCCATTTTGTGAGTATCTTCCCTTCAATTACGTGAATAGACCAATGGCCTATCCTCCCTATATTGCTCAAAACTGAGTAAACTCAAAAAGAGAAGAAAGGCTAGCCTATTTCCTTATCAAATTCAGTAGACTTCAAATGATGAATGGGGAGTGGCCTTCACAGTAACTCGCAACTGTTCCACCAAACCAAAATTGCCCAGCAACTTCTTCTTCTTCACGTTGGTCAATCAAATTGGGTAAAGGCTTGGCATGGTTAATTGATTTTCTATAAATTAGAGCCCATCCTCCTCCCAAACTTTCTTTGTCAAATTATCTGGTAAGTTTTTATAAAGAGGGAGTGTTGTGAAGTAGAGGAGTAATCTGAAATTGGAGATCATTAGTTAGCAATTTAACTCCTAAAGGTAATATTAACTTTAGTATGTTTTAAATTCAAGTTTTGCAAATTCTCATAAACGTACTAAAATGCATGCCTTGAATGTTGTTGGTCGATTTCGCAATCGATAACACACACGTGCAAGTATACACGGCCAACAAGTAATATATGATAAGATAAGAGTCGAACCCACAGGGAATTGTGACAAATAATAACTAAGTACCAATCGTATATCAATTTGATCTAATTTAAACGATGAAGGTTTGATTGTTTGTTGATTGGTTGAGTTCACAAGTTAAGTAATGAGTAAAATGCGGTAAAATATCAAGATAGAAAGGTCTAAGATTACAATTTCCCCCAACACGTCATTTGAATCTCCTAACTCTCTCTTTTCAGTCAATCATAGCATACGAATTGACAACCGAGAAATCAAAACTACATAAGAGCCTCTGTCGATGGTCAATCACGAATCTTCCTAAGCGGTGCATAGGTATATGTCTATCCTATGCACTATCAAGAGACTAATTTCAGGAATGATTTATAGACACGTGTCACCAAATCTAATTAATCCTCCCTTCCATTACCAACTTTCACCTCGAAAGTCATTAAGACTAGATTCTCAATAGGTTGCATGCGGTAATTAGGTATATATCTATCCCAACTACTATCAAGATACCTATTATTGCAGATAATTAATAAGACACACGTCACTTAATCCGATTAATAACCCACAACAATCTATACTCTCGCATGTTATCATAACTAGGTCTCAACCTATAATCCGTTCGTCAAGTTCATATAGGTTCCCACGGTAATTACGGGCCAAGCAATTAATCTAGAAGCAAAGGTCATGACAATCAATTCACAAATGCATAACTAAAATCAATAGAGAGAGAATTCAATTCAAATTAAGTGTTGGGTTCCATTGCAATCTTAGAATAGAAGGTTAGTTCATGATAGCTACAATAAACATCATTTTCAATTGATACATTGTCAAATTCGAATTACAAAGGAGATGGAAATCTAGAAATGAAACCATTTTTGAAGCTATTCAGCTGGTGTTCCTTTGGTTGTTGATGGTTTCTAGCTCTCCACCTTGGCCTTGCAATTCTCCTTGACTGAGTTCTTTGGCTTTTGGCTTGATTCAGCTTGATTTGCAGCCTTGAGCTCTGTTGGTTGATGTATTTTGTAGCCTCCCTCTCTCTAGATGTCTCTTTGACAAGGCTTCCCTTCTTAGTTCTTTGGCTTTGGCTGAGTTTTCCTTGTATTGCAGCACCTTTGCTCTCTATTTTAATGTTTTAGTCTAGCCTCCCAATCCCTTGATGTCTGATATGAAGCTTAGAAGAGATTATATATAGCCTCCATCAAGAAACCCTAGCAAAAATCGGACAAAATGGAGCTCAGATCGCACTAAAACTGTGTCAGATCGCACTCAGCACGGCGTTGGCACGCCCGCACGCCAGCGCGCGCGCCCAGCGCCCCAGCGCCTGGGCCGCACGCTGGCCGCACCCCAACGCCGCAGGCCCGCGCGCCCGCACGCCAGCGCGCGCGCGCGCCCCGCGCGCCCAGCGCCTGAGCCGCACGCTGGCCGCACGCCCACGCCCGCTGCCGAGGCCCCGCGCGCGCGCCCAACGCCGCACGCCCACGCCGCACCCATGCGCCCCGCCGCACACGCCCGCACGCCCAGCGCACCAACACGCCCGCACGCCCAGCGCACCAACACGCCCGCACGCCCAGCGCACCAACACGCCCGGCACGCCCAGCGCGTGCCCGCACGCCGCGCCCATGCGCCCGCGCCCAGCGCCTGGGCCACACGCTGGCGCCCCGTCTGCCGCACGCCGTGCCCGCGGCTTGGTCGACGCCGCACGCCGTGCACGCTTTCCAACGCTGTGCACGCCCAACTTCCAAATGTCATCAAATTAAGCCCCGAGCATCGCCAAACATAAATTTTCACCGTGTTATCATTCGGACACGGATATCTAAGCACGGGCTTGCCCTCGTGGCTTGGTCGACGCCGCACGCCGTGCACGCTTTCCGACGCCGTGTACGGCCAACTACCAAATGTTGTCAAATTAAGCGCCGAGCGTCGCCAAGCACAAATTTTCATCATACTACCATTCGGGCACAGACGTCCAGGCACGGACATTGAGTCAATACAAACAACGATCCGAGCGGTCTTTATTTCAATTCCTACAAACATAATGAAAATGCATCAAAGCAACATAAAACATGTAAAAATAACTAAAAACTAATTTATGTAGAAATAAGATAAAAATACATAGAAACCACATAAAATACCTAAAGACTTGCAAATTATCAAGGCCAAAAGTACCCAAATTGTGTGTATAAAATACACTCATCAAATACCCCCAAACTTAAATCTTTGCTTGTCCTCAAGCAAAACAAACCTAAACTAAACAATTCAAAAACTTCTAATATAACCTGACTTGAGCAATGAATTAATAAGCCGAAAATGGTCTCAAAGGCATCAACACATGGAACTTAAGAGAACAAACAAAGCGTTGCAAGTCAAAAATTTCAATTAGCCAGTCATACTTTGCTTAAGGCCCCTTCCGTGTGTGTGTGAGTACCCAATAGCACTACACCAATCAAGCTCGAATGAAACTAAGTAACCATATTACCTTATGAAATAATCAAAATAAACCCCAAAACAACATGCTTAACACATCACTCAATACAAAGGTGTACAAATCACAATTCCAAAAATTTTGAGAACCAAGGGCTCTAGGTGAGTGCATTTTATGCTCTATCTCAATCCTTACGCACGCTCATATGGGCGAGTGCGTTTTACGCTCAACCTCAACCCCATGCAAAATTTGCAATAATGAATTTTTTTTTCTTTAATCACAATTATAAGAGAGTGCGTTTTACGCTCTATCTCTCCTACGCATGTGTCCATGAGTGAGTGTGTTTTACGCTCCATCTCAACTCACCACATGACCATCAATTCACACATAACAAATTTGGACCCCTTGGTTCGAGTGATGTTTAAACGAGTTCTAGAGTTTATAGATATTTTTCACAAGCATTCGGTTATAAAAGCCTTCACTAAGCATACAACTAGCTTAATACTCATGGGTAAGTGCATGAAAGTGAAAAGACGCATAAGCAAAATAATAACCAATAAACGATAAGCACAAAGACTAAGCAACAATTGTCTACTTCTAATTATTTAGAATTTCTTCAAACAAGCCCTTATCATAGACCCTGGATTATAGTTCAAATCAAATTAAAACAAATGCTCAAAGGGACACATCCTCCTAAAAAATAAATTTTTTTTTTTTGAATAAAAAGAACAACATACTTAAATCACACAAAAACTAAATTAAACATATAAATACGCAAATACGAAGTACTACCCCCAAACTTAAATTTGACTACCACACAGCACAACACGACTAGACAAACAAGGATAACTCACTTAAACTACCACACACACACCCCCAAACTTAAAACAAACATAGTCCTCGATGTTTATAATAGACAGAATTAAAATAGAGAACTTCACTGAGGGTAATCAAGCAACATCATTATAGTGTGGTGTCGCTTGGACGCTTTCGGACTAACAAAATTCTTGTCATGGTCTATGATTGGCTTGGATGATGAAGCTTCGCCCCACTTGTTGCATGGAAGCCATACCAGAACAATGCCTCATGAAGAACAGCCCATATTAGCTAAGAAACTCACTCAGGCCAAAAATCAAACACGTGGCGTGCACCTCCCAAAATCTCAGATGTCAGTGCAGTTGGAATTAAGCCTAACCCTCCACAAAGTCTTGCAATGGGAGAAATAGAGTGTTCCTGCAATAAAACTCAACCCAAGCACAGTCCCAAGCAAGTAAAATTTGAAATTAACAGACCTTGTTACCTTTTCTTGGAAAACTAATGAAAAGCCATGGGAATTCTTCAAAATCTGCTAAATCCTTGTTGAATTTCCAGTTAGAAGATTGCAATGCTGATGGATTGCAGAGATTGGATGTCCAATTGGAGTGATGGGGCACGAATTTGAGTTTGGGAAAAATGCATGTAAGTTGGCCTTGGAGTGGGAGGAGAGAGACAAAAGAGTGGAATGCCAAAAAAATTGCATTTGGGTTGCTATTAAGGACAAGCATCAGTTGGCTGGTGCTATGCTGCTGTTATGATTTTCAATGTTGGATATCTGCAACAAGCAATATTACACACATTAATCACACTTAATCTTAAAATCGAAAATAAACTACACCAAACTTTTTTTTTATAAAAAAAAAATTAAATAAATAAATTAAAAAAAATAAAGACAAAATAGCTCTAAAAATAAAATGGAGATTTGGGTTGCCTCCCAAATAGCGCTTGAGTTAAAGTCCTCAGCCTGACTAACTTCCTGTTTCCTTTTAGTCCGGCTCGATTGCAAAAATGACCTTAGCATGCCTTCGTGCTGTCATTTCCTTAATTTGCATGGCATACACGCATACTAGGCGACTCCCAAACTCAGTTTCATCTATCAGTAAAAAGAAACTTTCTCCATTCGCTTCATCTTTTAGTAGGGGAGAAACATCTGAGGGCATTGCTTCGGTGAGGTCCATAGTCTCAAGCTCACCTAGCTTATTATTCTTATATAAATCCTCATGTATGAACTGAAAGTAGCTAGGAGCTTGCTCAATTGTGTCTATGAATGACATAGTGAAATTAAGTTTCTCAAACACAATTGGATCCTCATTTATCTTTTCATGAACCTCTACTTTATCACGCCATGGCTCAAACTGAATACTAGCTCCCATGTCACAAAGAGCTTTGCCTATGACATGACTACTCAATGGGCACGGGACTGCAAAACCACCCAGATCCTTGAGCTTTGGAGGAAAAGGTATATCGGATACACTCGAAATTAGCTCATCATCATCATTGGGGCTCAAGGCTAGATCCTCGACCTCCTTTTCTTGTTTCCCACATGTCTCTTCCATATCAGAATCATCATCAATTAGCATGTTTAGTTGCAGCTTTGGCACGTGAAGTCCATCAGTTTCGGGAACCAAGTCATTGGGCCATTCGCCTTGATATCTATCGTTGAAGGCGATAATAAGCTGTCCCATCTGGTTCTCAAGATTTTGAATTGACATATGCTGACTTTTCACAATCTCCTCAATCGAAGTTATGTTCTGGGACCCAAGTTCCTTCACATTTGAATTTCCTTCTTGTGGCAATAAAGGTGGACATGAGAATTCCGGTGTATATGCTGGACTCGGAGCATAGTATTGATCTTCATAATTGTAGCTCCATGTAGAATCTGGGTGATACCCCCAATCTTGGTGATAAGCATCGGAACAATCATAACTGTTGGAGTAATCGCCGACGTTGCTACCATACCATGCCGACTCAAAATTCATGGTGCATAGATGACTCGGATGGTTTCCATCACAATAATCACAATTCACCGCAACACGTTGAGTACGTTGGGCCACTAGAGCGTTAACATTCCTTGACAGCTCCTCTATATGTGCCGCCACCACATCAAATCCCTCCATCCATGCCGCTTCTGATTGGGTCATTCCCGTGTGAGGCCATTGATAATTATAGTTGGCCATGGTGTACCTCGTAACGAAGAAAGCATTAAACAGAAAAATACAAAAAAAATGTTAAAAATAAATTAAAAATAACTTTATATATAAGTTTAAATTAAGACCAATTTGATAGTAATTAATATTGGTATAATTATTAGAAACAATTCCCCGGCAACGGCGCCAAAAACTTGTTGGTGTATTTCGCAACCGAAAAATACGCGCGTGCAAGTATACACGGCCCACAAGTAATATATGATAAGATAAGAGTCGAACCCACAGGGAATTGTGACAAATAATAACCAAGTACCAATCGTATATCAATTTGATCTAATTTAAACGATGAAGGTTTGATTGTTTGTTGATTGGTTGAGTTCACAAGTTAAGTAATGAGTAAAATGCGGTAAAATATCAAGATAGAAAGGTCTAAGATTACAATTTCCCCCAACACGTCATTTGAATCTCCTAACTCTCTCTTTTCAGTCAATCATAGCATACGAATTGACAACCGAGAAATCAAAACTACATAAGAGCCTCTGTCGATGGTCAATCACGAATCTTCCTAAGCGGTGCATAGGTATATGTCTATCATATGCACTATCAAGAGACTAATTTCAGGAATGATTTATAGACACGTGTCACCAAATCTAATTAATCCTCCCTTCCATTACCAACTTTCACCTCGAAAGTCATTAAGACTAGATTCTCAATAGGTTGCATGCGGTAATTAGGTATATATCTATCCCAACTACTATCAAGATACCTATTATTGCAGATAATTAATAAGACACACGTCACTTAATCCGATTAATAACCCACAACAATCTATACTCTCGCATGTTATCATAACCAGGTCTCAACCTATAATCCGTTCGTCAAGTTCATATAGGTTCCCACGGTAATTACGAGCCAAACAATTAATCTAGAAGCAAAGGTCATGACAATCAATTCACAAATGCATAACTAAAATCAATAGAGAGAGAATTCAATTCAAATTAAGTGTTGGATTCCATTGCAATCTTAGAATAGAAGGTTAGTTCATGATAGCTACAATAAACATCATTTTCAATTGATACATTGTCAAATTCGAATTACAAAGGAGATGGAAATCTAGAAATGAAACTACTTTTGAAGCTATTCAACTGGTGTTCCTTTGGTTGTTGATGGTTTCTAGCTCTCCACCTTGGCCTTGCAATTCTCCTTGACTGAGTTCCTTGGCTTTTGGCTTGATTCAGCTTGATTTGCAGCCTTGAGCTCTGTTGGTTGATGTATTTTGTAGCCTCCCTCTCTCTAGATGTCTCTTTGACAAGGCTTCCCTTCTTAGTTCTTTGGCTTTGGCTGAGTTTTCCTTGTATTGTAGCACCTTTGCTCTCTATTTTGATGTTTTAGTCTAGCCTCCCAATCCCTTGATGTCTGATATGAAGCTTAGAAGAGATTATATATAGCCTCCATCAAGAAACCCTAGCAAAAATCGGACAAAATGGAGCTCAGATCGCACTAAAACTGTGTCAGATCGCACTCAGCATGGCGTTGGTGCGCCCGCACGCCAGCGCGCGCGCTCGCGCCCAGCGCCTGGGCCACACGCTGGCCGCACGCCCGCACCGCACGCCCGCGCCGCGCGCCTGCAAGCCAGCGCGCGCGCCCGCGCCCAGCGCCTGGGCCGCACGCTGGCCGCAACGCCCACGCCCGCTGCCGAGGCCCCGCGCGCGCCCTACGCCGCCGCACGCCCACGCCGCGCGCCCGCGCACGCCGCGCCCAGCGCCCGCCGCACACGCCCGCACGCCCAGCGCGCGCCTCTGCAACGCCGCGCCCATGCGCCCGCGCCCAGCGCCTGGGCCACACGCTGGCGCCCCGTCTGCCGCACACCGTGCCCGCGGCTTGGTCGATGCCGCACGCCGTGCACGCCCAACTTCCAAATGTCATCAAATTAAGCCACGAGCATCGCCAAACATAAATTTTCACCGTGTTATCATTCGGGCACGGATATCTAAGCACGGGCTTGCCCTCGTGGCTTGGTCGACACCGTACGCCGTGCACGCTTTCCGACGCCGTGTACGCCCAACTACCAAATGTTGTCAAATTAAGCACCGAGCGTCGCCAAGCACAAATTTTCATCATACTACCATTCGGGCACAGACGTCCAGGCACGGGCATTGAGTCAATACAAACAACGATCCGAGCGGTCTTTATTTCAATTCCTACAAACATAATGAAAATGCATCAAAGCAACATAAAACATGTAAAAATAACTAAAAACTAATTTATGTAGAAATAAGATAAAAATACATAGAAACCACATAAAATACCTAAAGACTTGCAAATTATCAAGGCCAAAAGTACCCAAATTGTGTGTATAAAATACACTCATCAAATGTACAAAAATTAAGGAAGTTAAGTTGTGATGATCTGTAAATGGGTGTTGTACATTGTTAGCATGATATTTGTTAAGTTTATATGTATGCATGATAGCAATGTGACTGATTTTAAACATGGTTAAGTAAAGAAATTCATGTTTGGGTTTGATTTCTGCCGAAGCAGAGGCCATTCTGAACCGTCTAGGGTAGGGCGCAGCTGCGCGCTCCCTGCAGTTCAGAACGGCACAGCTGCGTCGTGCACCAGTCAACAACGCTTGATTCTGCTATGAACTGTTACTTTCTAACGTGGTTAGTTAACTTAGACATGCCTGAAAATGTGTGAAGCATATAGTGTAAGGCTCCTTTGCATAGCATGATCATCCTAGCTTCAATTTGTATGTGTTTTTCTAAAGGAAACTTATAGTTTTAGAACTAGACTTTATCGAAGCTTACAATGTGCAAGTTCTGATCATACGAACATGTGTATATGGTCTGATTATGCATGACATAAGGTTCCAAGATGCTTCATGTGTGCTAGATGACCACAACCTAGTTTAAAACGACTTTTCAAGGCAAACTTGGACATTTTGAAGCAAACATGCATAAATATAATGATAATTTCATTAGGAGATGTTGGACATGCATGTTAGTACTCTGATATTTCCCAGACAAGATGTGCATGTGTGTTCCTTTAGTATGTTATAGCATTACATCGTTCAAGCATGAATTTAAGCAAATTTCTAAGTTATGAACTATGTAAACTAAGTACAGATGATGTGAGCACATAAACATGCGTATTTCAGATGGTATAACCTTTGTATATGAATAAGTACTTGGTATGGTAAGTTACGTGGATTCTTGAACTTGGTTGACATTATTTTGCCGAAGTTCTAAACTAAGGATTTATATAGTAGTAATATAAACTTGAAATGATCATGTGAGTATGCAAAGCCCTTTAACATGTATGAGTAGTAATTGTTAATGTCTTTGTATGCTAAGTAGTGGACTGAAACCAGGAAAATAAAAACTCAACTCTGGTCTGGCCAGGGGATAGCGCAGCTGCGCCGTCCCTAAGTCTAACCAGAGCGCAGCTGCGCTCTCCTGCAGTTGGTCTAGTTGATTTTGTTTGTAAATCTGAACCTTGTGGATTGCTTGCATTGTTATTCTAAAGTGTAAAGCAGAAGTTGTAGCAATGTTTTTGGTATTCAAATATGTACTGGTATTATAACATGAGTGCTTCAAGACGTGTACATGGTTTATAAGTGGAATTCCGAAACGTCAGGATTAACGTCCATTTCAAAACTACAAAACATGGTAGTATGCTATTATGTGGTCTAGTTATATACCAAAGATAGTTTCCGTATTTGTCTTACATACTTGGTTATGTGAAAGTATAATTATCTAGTAATTGATATGTGTGGCTAATGGAAGCGTTTTCTATATATACGTAACTATGTTATAATAGGATATCTTAGTTCGTCGTCGTGTTGATAAGCTGTAAAGTCGTAAACTACGCTAAATGCAAGTTTTCTTTAACCCTACTTAATTTACATTCGAGCAGGATGTGGTATATTGTGCAAGTATTCGAACCCTTTCTCTATATTGAGCAAACATGTAAACTTGTATATTCCTGTATCATACAAGTATGTGACAATGACTCTTATGCTTTATAAACTGTCATTTATATTCTAAGAATTGGTTTAAGATTAATATCCCTTAAACCACATTGCGAGTATTGGTATTCATTAAATCATTGAATAAGATTATAAAAGTTGTCTAAACCATTGTTTCGGTTAGACTATTATACATGTGTTAGAAAGCTATTCCAAACCAATTGTCTTGGTGAGGACTCTTATCTACTGAGATGAACAATCCTCATAAAAGGGGAAAATTATATATTGTCGGGGAACCGACGTGCGCACTTACAAGCATGTGACAGTTATGCATAATCTGGGGTACTATAGGCTGATCACCTGTGTACTTGTTTTTTATTGGATTTTCAGTATAAAAACTGTTAATTCTAGCAGGAGTTCTTAGTCCTTTAGTGCCTACTCAGTGTTCATATTCTTGGACTTGAAATGATTAGATGCAAGAATCCTATTGATATTCTCCAGTCCATAGCGACTCTTATGTATAACAGTTGATTATCCTTATTATCCTTGAATTATCCTTTACTATCATACCCTTGAAATTTGAACTTTATATTGTTCACCCTCATTGTATATGCTTGCTAGGCAAATATGTTGCTCATTCTTGCTTTCTTTAAACCTTTCAGTTAAGGTAGAGCGAGGTGAACCTTCAGGCAAGGATAAGGGAAAAGGCAAAACTACGGAGTAACTTTGTTCTTCCTTAGGAAGGATATTAATTACTATGTTGCTTAAGTTTTATGAATTTGGTTATGTAATAAGCTTAGACATAGATTATGTATTAGTACCATGTTTCAGTTAAATTAAGACTTTTGGATAGTATTGTAGTATCGATTGCGAGACCTTGGGACGAGAATAATTATATTAAATCAATGTAATTTATTCTATCTTTTCTGCTGCATTAGTTTCATGTCATTATTGTGTTAGAACGTGATGAACCAAATTTGAGACAGTGTCGTCAGAATTTGGGGGCGTCACATGGCTTCTTCAGCGTTGTGGTTCCTCCAGATCACCTTAACAGAAGGTATAATTTTATTTCGTAGCACTTGCTCTTTCCTGTCAACTATCTGAACATGGTCTTCTTAGTAAGACAAATCTTTTTCAACTTGCAGGGGTTCATACTCTATGACATGCTTGTAGTCGGGCTTGTATGGTTGTAACACCGAGACATGAAAGACATTGTGGATGTGTTCCAGTGCTAGAGGTAAAGCTACCTTATACGCAACCTCACCAACTCTTCTTAACACCTCAAAGGGTCCAATGAACCTTGGACTCAGTTTTCCCTTCTTGCCAAAACGAATCTTCCCTTTCCAGGGAGATACTTTCAAGAAAATGTAGCTACCAGACTCAAACTCTCGATTCTTGCGATGTTGATCGGCATATTTCTTCTGCCTATCCTGAGCTGTTATTAATCTTCTCCTTATCACTTTGACAATTTCTGCGGTCTGTTGTACCAGTTCTGGTCCTAGAAATTAACATTCACCAACTTCATCCCAGCATAATGGAGTTATGCACTTTCTGCCGTACAACGCTTTGTAAGGCGGCATACCAATACTTGCGTGGTAAATGTTATTGTAAGCAAATTCCACTAACGGTAGATGATCATCCCAATTTCCCTTGAAATCCATGATGCAAGCTCTCAACATATCCTCCTAGGTCTGAATTGTTCTTTCACTCTGTCCGTCGGTCTGTGGATGATATGCCGTACTCATACGTAATTACGTTCCCATGCACTCTTGTAGTCGTTTCCAAAAGTTTAATGTGAAGCGCGGATCCCTATCTGAGACAATAGATATTGGAACATCATGCCTCAAAATAATCTCTTTCACGTACAACTTTGCCACCTGATCTAAGTTGAATCTGATCTTGATCGTTAAGAAATGTGCTGATTTCGTCAGTCGATCTACGATAACCCATACTGCATCGAAACTTTTCTGAGTCGTCGGAAGACCTACTATGAAATCCATGGTGATGTGCTCCTATTTCCATTCTGGGATTTCTAACAGTTGTAATAGCCCACTTGGTCTCTGATGTTCTGCTTTAACTTTCTGACATGTCAAACACTTGGCTACACAATCGGCAACGTCTCTCTTCATATTCGGCCACCAAAAATGCTGTCGAAGATTTTGTACATCTTCGTACTACCCGGATGAATTGAATATCTTGAATTATGAGCCTCGCTCAAAATTTCCTCCTTAACCTCTTGTACTGGCGAAACCCAAATTCTTCCCTCGAATCTTAATACTCCCTCGTTATCCACTTTGAATTTCACTTCATCACCTGTAGATATTCTTTTCCTGATTCTATCACATTCTTCGTCCTGAATTTGTGTTTCCTTAACCTTATCCACCAAAGTTGAACCGATTCTCAATTGAAATAATTTTTCGTCACACTCCTCCGAAAATTTAACCTCCAACTCCAGTTTCGCCATTGCTGTAATTAGCTCCTCTTGAGCGGTAATCATAAACAATTTCTCTCGTCCCTTTCTGCTTAAGGCGTCAGCCACCACGTTCGCTTTACCCGGATGGTATAAAATTTCGCAGTCGTAATCCTTTATCAATTCCAACCATCTCCTCTGACGTATGTTCAGATCCTTCTGTGTAAAAATATATTTCAGACTTTTGTGGTCTGTATATATTTCACACTTCCCCCATAAAGATAATGTCTCCATATCTTCAAAGCAAACACCACCGCGACCAATTCCAAATCATGGGTAGGATACCCCTTCTCATAGTCTTTTAATTGTCGTGACGCATACGCAATAACCTTACCGTTCTGCATAAGCACACAGCCTAGTCCTTTATGCGACGCATCACTATACACCACAAAATTTCCTGTGCTATCCAGTAGAGACAACACAGGCGCCGTACTCAACCTCTTCTTTAATTCTTGAAAACTTTCCTCACACTTCTCCGTCCAAACGAACTTCACCATTTTTTTAGTCAAATTCGTTAACGGAGTCGCGATTTTGGAAAAATGCTGAATGAATCTCCTGTAGTAACCTGTCAATCCGAGGAAACTCCTTACTTCCGATGGTGTTTTCGGCTGATCCCAGTTAAGCACTGCTTCAACCTTTGACGGATCCACTGAAATTCCATCCTTGTCAATCACATGTCCAAGAAATTGTACTCTCTCTATCCAGAATTCACATTTTGAAAATTTAGCGTATAACTTCTCTCTTCTTAATGTTTCTAATGTCACCTTCAAATGTTCTACATGCTCTTCTTTGGTTTTGGAGTAAATTAGAATATCGCCAATGAATACTACTATAAACTTGTCCAAAAATAGCTTAAACACCCTGTTCATTAAGTCCATGAATGCTGCAGGAGCATTCGTTAGACCAAATGACATCACCAGAAACTCGTAGTGACCATAACGAGTCCTGAACGCTGTCTTCGGTACATCTTCCTTCCTTACCTTCAACTGATGATACCCACTCCTCAAATCTATCTTCGAGAAATATCTAGCTCCTTTTAGTTGATCAAACAAGTCGTCGATTCTTGGCAACGGGTATTTATTCTTAATCGTAACCTTGTTCAACTCCCTGTAATCAATGCAAAGTCGCATCGATCCGTCCTTCTTTTTAAAAAAACAACACTGGCACTCCCCACGGTGATACGCTCGGCTGAATATACTTCTTATCTAAAAGTTCTTGCAATTATACCATCAATTCTTTCATCTCTACTGGGGCCATACAGTACGGAGCCTTCGATATCAGTGCAGTTCCTGGCGCCAAATCGATTACAAACTCAACTTCCCTATCTGGCGGAAGTCCTGGCAAATCGTCTGGAAAGATGTCTACAAAGTCCCTTATGACAGGTATCTCTTCTAATTTCGGACTCTCTTTCCTAGTATCAACTATGTAGGCTAAGTATTCCACACAGTCTTGTCTCAACAACTTCCTGGCCTGCATCATCGTCAGACAACACGCTTACCTAAGCGACTTACTGCCGTAAAATACTACCTTTGACCAAGTCATAAGGTTAATACGTTTCTTTTGGTAATCAATTATCGCTCCATAATTGAATAGCTAATCCATTCCCAAAATTACATCAAATTCCCCAAGTTTGATTGGGATAAGATCTACAGTCATCACGTTTCCCTTAATATTCACCCTACAGTTCTTGTGTACGTACCTAACAGGAATTACCTCTCTATTCGCAATTTCTATGTTCAAAGGGTAATCTAATTCCTCCCTAGGCAATTCTAAATTCTTAGTAAAGTCATCGGATATAAATGAACAACTAGCACCCGAATCAAATAATACATAAGCATCTATATTATTGATCGGAATGATACCTGACACCACATCGCGAAACTGCACGGCATCTTGCACGGTCATGTTGAAAGTCCTGGCAGTAGGTCGGTTTGTTGGTGCGGATCTAGTTATAGTTAACGTGCCTCCACTACTGTTTCCCTTATTTCCTCCTGTTCCTCCTGCTGCCTTCTTGGGGCAATCTCTAGCCAGATGATCTTTTGATCCGCATGTGAAACAAGCACCTTTCTTTGGATTCAGATAATTTGGCGCTATGTGGCCCTCCTGATTGCAATTGTAGCAAATCCTCTTCCCTTTCAGGCATATCCCCACATGGTTCTTCCCGCATGTAACACACGCTTCCACTTTCTTCTTCTGACCTCCCTGTTGATTTCCAGTAGATCCATTATCAGTCCACTTCCTCTTCTGGTTGTGACCACCACTGCTACCACTAGCCTTGTTATTCTCATTCTCACTCTTCTTCTTCTTCTGCTCCTGGTTATATTTGGTCAGAGCATCACTCCCACCTTCTGCGATGATCGCCTTTTCCAAAACTCCGGCAAAAGTGTTCAATTGGAACATTGACACTTTGCTGTACAACCACGACTTCAATCCCTGTTCGAATCTCCTCGCCTTCCTTTCATCGGTATTCACTTGGTAAGTTGCGAACGAAAATCTCTGCACGTCGAGTGGTGTTCATCCAAGCATCCTCTGCTCTAGCACGTTCCGCTGACTCCTCACTCAGATCATCCTTATTTTCTCATTCTCAGCTAAACGGTCTTCCTTTTGGCTTTCTGCCTGAACTAACTTTCACTCCACGTCTCCAATACGTATATCAAGATCCTTAATTTTCTCGTTCTTCTGGTCTATAAGAGTCTGGCGTCTATTTGCCAGTCCCTCCAAATCTCTGACTCTATCCTGCAACTCTATAGTACGATCATACAATGCATCGTACATCTCAACATCGACAGAGGTAAGGGGTACCTCCTCGAGATCCTCATCATCTTCCTCAGCCTCTGTCTCAACATCCTCAGAGTCCTCCTCTGAATCAACCTCAGGCTCATGCTCCTGACCCACAACAGTGATCAATGGAGATGGCTCTCTCTGTATCAACTGCTCCCGGATAACATGGATATCATGGGGCTCCTCCTCTCTAGCCACTCGGGGCTCAACATCCCTAGGCTGACTAAATCCTCCAACATCCGACATCCTGACAATAAAGTTAAAATTTTAATTAATACTCGACACTAGTCGCAGCACATAGGTTATTAACACATAAGCACACAAAGTCTTTTATTATCTTTAATGAATTCCGTAATTCATTCCTTAGAACTCGATAAGAGTTTATCACCATTATGTTCTCTATCTCTTAAAAGGCTACTATCCTAAGGTTTCCCCACCTAAGGTTCATAACCTACAGCTCTGATACCAACCTGTGATATCTCCAAATTCGGGTACTTCGTTTCCTCAGGAGTTGGTGTTCACTATTCAAATACATCACATTACGTTTAACTACCCATTCAAAAATAAACGAAAATTCTTAATAAAAATAGAAATCTCCCATTAAAGGGTTACATCATCTTTAACAAATAAGTCCCAGGTCATCTAACCTTAATAAAACATTGAATGCGGAAACATAATCAAGTCTAATATATAAATATCATTAAAACAAATACAATAAGTCTTCATCACTTGTTTGCTTTTCCTTTGCCCTTACTAGTGGACGGCTCGTCAACTCTTTCAACTTTAGCTGCAATGTTATTATACAAGGGTGAGCAATGATTGCCCAGCAAGTACAACAACAACAATAATAATAACATGCAAAATAATTAACAGATATTGAATAATCGAAGATTCAGCTTTTGAGTCAAGAATGTAAGACAAGATTCAAAAGAACATCTGAGGGTCTTAAGACCACGAACTATGTCCTAGGTTATCAAGTATTTCGACTTTAATCCTTTAACAGTCGTAAGACTATATGGACCTTACTTCTCGTACTTAGGGGGATCAGCCCTTTGTATATGCACAACATCTTAACGCTAACGCGTAAATAAAATCCCCTATATAACGGTTGTTCATCTCAGTTTGACATCGGAATCTGCACCAAAGGAAGTTTGGTTTGGATTTACTTCAATATGTTTCTAGAATTTAGAACGCTCATCAACTATGGACTAGTCAAGTCAATAAGGGTTCGCTAGTCAATGAAGGTTCAATAAAAATGTAATTGTTATTCGAGAATCAAAGACTGAATCTCACAAAAGATACAATTGAATGAAATAGAATTAAGAACTTGCTCAAGTAAGTAATAACATTATAAAACTTGCATGATAAAAGGATGAAGTTCAGGAACTTGCGTAGAAATAATTAAATACGGATAAGATACTTGCTTTCAACGAAATAAAAAGAATAGGAGTAGTAAGCTTGCTTTCGATGAAATAAAAGATTAAGGGTAGAAAACTTGCCTTGTGCATAGATTACAAATTAAAATACACGTTCCTTAATCAACCTATACATCCGGTTTATAAAGCAGTAACAAAATTAGTTATAGTATTATAAACACTTCAGGATTCATTCACATCAAATTTTTATTTTTAATAACTCGATTGTTTTTGGTCATCAGTCTCACTTCAGAAGTTGTAAGCCTAATTATAGCAATATCATACATAAGAATTCCTAAGACTCAACGTTAAGATAGGGTTCATCAATCTCTATATTCTATAATCAACAAGTATATGCTTAGCATCCAACTCAACGTCTTGGTATTCGTTCAACATATTAATCTAAGTTTTAAACATGCATAGGGTGACATAGCATAACTACAAAGAAAGAAAAAATTAACATTTCCTGCAGTGAGCTCGTCGGGGCGAGAATTCCTTCACAAAATCTCTCGCCGGGGCGAGAAAACTCAGTTCAATGAGCTCGCCGGAGCGAGCACCCGCCGGGGCGAGAAACTCAGTTCATTAAGCTCGCCGGGGCGAGAAACACGAAATCCAGATTCTGCAGTTCGCGAAGAACGTAAAAAAATGCCAAATTTGGCCAAAGTTTTTCACAATTCACCGATTAAATCCCTACCCAACTATCATATATGGTATGAAATCAAAACCCATTCCATAAACAGTGATTTTAACATCACAGACAACATAAACAACCCAATTAAAGGCTGAAATTTAACTGTTCATACTTTATTGCCAAGTTTTGATACAGTTAACAAAATCAATCACTGTAAATTCGTTTCTTAACCAATTCAATACATTTAACTCTTGTTTTCTTCGTTTTTACATGCATAAACATAATTAGTCATCAATTTAACCGATTAATATGCAAAACAGACATCAATTTCCTACATTTAAACCATGTTCGTATACAACTACTCTATAAATTCCAGAACTTCATTTAAACACATAATCTCATGGATTTAACTACTTTAAATCACATATAATTCATATAAAACACATTTATGCATGCTTACAAACATCTAACATTAATTTATAAAAATTAAACCATAGAACTTATTATACAGAAAACTTTAAATATACTTTAATGGGATAAAATCTCGTAAGAACATAAATTAAAGTTTAAAATCAAGGAATTACCTTGACTAGTGCTTGGATTATGCAACAATTGGATGGAACTTCTTCTCAATTCTCTAATTTCTCTCAATTCTTTCTCTGTATAAACTTTTAGAAATTGATGATAGAATGATGCGTATAAAATAGAATGGCAGAGTGTGGTCGTCAGTTAATCCCATAATGGGTTAACTGACTCTAACCCCCACTAAGGCCATGTTTGGTTACTCACTTATTCCTCCTTTCTAATTTATTTTAATAAATAGCTTATAATATAGTTCATGTCACATATTTAAATTAATTAAATAATCTCATTTAAATCAATTAAATAAAATAGAATAATTCTACAATAAATCACATAGCCACATAAATAAAATTCTCCTTTATTAATAATGACAAATTATTAAATCTCTAATTAATATTAAATTAATTAGAAATAACATTATACTTATTTAAATAATACATTTAATCAAATAAACTTAATTAAATACATGCTTCACATATAAAAATTCTCCACATCAATTTAATTAATGTAACATATATAATTAAATTAATGTACCACAATTTCATCAATTAATCAATTAATTCAACAATCAAATCATCAAAAAATATTTATTTAATTCAATAAATATTTAAATTAAATTACAAAATTCTCGTTCATCACAGGATATATCAAAGAGTATGCTTGGGTATAATAAGTTGTACATGGAGATAATGACTGGTCAACAAATAATCTATCGCTTCTAGTAAAAGGATAAAATGTCCTATGTGATTCGATAAATGACAACTCAGTAGTCATTGGCCAAGGCAGAATGAAATTAGAAAGTAGTTTCTAATTTGCATTATTTAGAGTTGTGCATTTGAGAATCGAAATACAAATAATTAAATAAAATAAGACTTGATAATTATTTCATGTCTTATATTTAATTGGGACATTGTATGGTAGAAGGATTGAATTGTAAGATAACTATTCACTAAAAAGTTCTTTTCTGATTAATATTGAAATCTATATTATTTGGAAAGTCGTTAATCGCTAAGGGGGCTTACCTTATTGTAGAATAAATATTATTTATTTAAATAAATTAAATAGTTTAATTTATTTATTTAAATAAGATTAAAATTGTTCTAATTGATTTATTCACAACCGGTTTAATATGAAAAACCTAAAGGGTCACACCGCAAAAGGAAAATATTTATTTAAGAAATAAATGGCATAATTGTAATAATAAGTTAAGTATATTTAATTTAATATATGGTGATAGAATAAATTAAATAGCTTAATATTTTGAAAATATTAAATATAAATTAATAAGAGGAGTCTTATTATTATTATTATTACTATTATTATTATTTCATTCGTAAAAGGGTTTAGGAATTAAATCATAAAAGTATTCTCATAAATTCCTAATTGGATTAGGAGTTTAATTAATTAAAAGAGATTTAATTAAAATAAAACCATATTCCTAAATAGTTTAGGAGGGTGGTTAATATCTATATAAGAGGAGTCTTATGAGAGATACATAAGGTGTGTTTTTCAATTGTTGGGAGAGTACTTACAAATTCTATAGAGATAGAAAACTAGTGTTTTGCCAACACTCATCTTCTTGAATACATATTATTCCTTGGTGAATCACCTCCAGAGGCCAAACACTTGGGTGGCTAATGTGATCAAAGGAAGAAATCTAACCGGTGAATTCAAGGAGAACGCGAAGGATTTGAAGTTGAACTCGTACCTGAGGAAGCACGGTTCTACGAGGATATGATTCTGATTCTTTATCTCTTTCGTATAATTGATAATTGAGTACAAGAAAAGATCATGGTGATGGTTTCTATAAAATTTTAAAATCCGATTTTATCGCGCTTCCGCTATATTTGTGTAATTTGATTGCATGCTCGCGTTATATACATACCTAACAACCTCGTCCTCATCGGGTATCATTATCGATGGCATCGCTGGGTATCGACTCCAACAGAATCACTTCGTCATTACCGGGTATCGTTGTCGATGGCATCGCTAGGTATCGTCTCTAACATAATAACCTCATTATCATCAAGTATCGTTGTTGGTGGCATCACTGGGTATCAACTCTAACGGAATCATCTCTTCATCACCGGGTATCGTTGCCGATGGCATCGCTGGGTAGTGTCTCCAAGGGAATCATCTCGTCAGCACCGGGTATCGTTGCCGATGGCATCGCTGGGTATCGTCTCTAATGGACTCACCTCGTCATCACCAGGTATTGTTCTCGATGGCATCGCTAGGTATCGTCTCCAACGAAAACATCTCGTCATCACCGGGTATCGTTGTCGATGGCATCACTAGGTATTGTCTCCACCGAAAACATCTTGTAATCGCCGATTGATAAAATAAACAGCCTTTCTTTGCTTATTTGCCCGTTTTTCATAGTTTTTGATTTGTTTTTGTCCATTTTTTCTGGCTTTCAAACCTCAAGATCTCTCATTATTAGATTTCAGGTCTTGTTAATGTCATTCCCAATAATAGAGGATTTGTCACTCAAAAGTGCATTTTTCTTCGCGAGTACACCTATTTGGACTCAAGAGAACATGTTTTGACTTTGAGTGCAACAAAATGGGTGGGTGTTGGTCGATTTCGCAATCAATAAAACACGCGCAAGTATACGCGGTCCACAAGTAATATAAGATAAGTAGAGTGTCGAACCCACGAGAAATTATGTTAAATAATTACCAAATATCAATCGCATGAAAAATTAATCTAATTTAAACAATGACAATATGATTTGTTTTTATTGTTGATTAAGACTAAATAAAGACAATTTAGAAAACAAGGTTTAACTAACACAGATAGAATTCAAGATAAAAAGGTCTAAGATTACAATTTCCCCCAACTCTTCATTTAAACATCATACTCTCTCTTGTTTGGTAAATCAGAACATAAGAATTGTTATCCGAGAAATCACAAGTATATATCAGCCTCTCTCAATGGTCGAATACGTATTTCCTATTGTGGTGTATAGATATATTTCTATTCTACACACTAGCAAGAACCTCATATCAAGAACAATCAATAAGACACATGTCACGTAAAATCCCATTAACCATTCTATCAATTACCAACTTTCACAATAAAAATCATTAAGCAAGGATTCTCAATTGGATATATGTGTCATTAGGGTATATGTCTATCCCGAATACAATCAAATTATCAACCCTCGAGAACAATACATAAGACTCACGCTACATAATCTCATACATTATCCATAAAGAGTATCCAATTTTCACATGAATGCATAACAGGTCTCAACTTATACTTCCTCTCTCAATTCCATATAAGTTACCAAGGTAATTACGGGCCAAGCAATTAATCCTTAAGCAAAGGTTATGAACTCCAATTCATGTAATGACTAACTACCATTCAAACAGAGAGCATTCAATTTAACTACAAGTTGGGTTCCATTGCAATCTTAGAATAAAAAGTTTAGCTTATATTCAATCTCAATAACATCATAATCTGATTATAGTACATGGTTTGGAATTACAAAATAAGAATGAAGAACTAAAACATATGAAGATACACCCCTTTTGTGATGAGATTCCCGAATTGGTGTGGTGTAGTTCCTCTTCTCCAGCCCTTGTCTTCCTACTCCATGCTCCTATCCTCCTTGAGTTGATGAGTTGCAGATAAAATCCTCCTTCTTCCTCGTTTGCTTAGGTCCCAAGAGAACTAGGGTTTCCAAATGATGTCCAATGGTATCTTCAATGATGTGGAATGATCCCAATACCTCGCACAACAACTCCCTGTATGCCTGATAATTTCCTTCTCTCTCCTCATGTTACCGTTCCTGAAAATCCTCCCTTGGTGCGCCACATCTGCAGAACAAGACAAAGCCAGCCATACCTGCAAAACGACGAGCTCGCCCCGGCGAGAAAAATGGCATGCGGAGCTCGCCCCGGCGGCAGCTCGCCCCGGAGAGAAATTAAGCCTGGGGGGCTCGCCCAGGCGAGAATTTTAGCCTGGGGGGCTCGCCGCGGCGAGTTCCTCTTTCCTACTGGAAATACCGTTTTGCCCATAGAAGTGCTAATTACCGCCACGGTTGTCCAAGGCTACTCCCTACACAACAAAAGCCTAAAACAAGTAAATAGACACTATAAATACCTAAGGATAGTAAAGAATTGTTTTCAAAAGATATCCAATTTGTAGGTATGAAACCCACTCATCAAATACCCCCAAACTTAAGACATTGCTTGTCCTCAAGCAAAAACAAAGGAAATGAAGACTACACAATGCAATGAAGTAGATGAATGCAAATGCATGCGCTATAATCCTAGAGTAACCAGGATAAGGAAATCAAGCCTCAGCAATCAAAAACAAGTAAACAACAACATCTCAACAATATGATTATCAGAAATGAAACCCATACCCATTTCGCCAAATGTTTAACCCTTATGTGTGTGTTTGGTTAGAATGTTAGAGTACGCAATGATCACAATTCGATCTAAGAACTACAGTACTCAAAAGAAGATAAAACAGTCAATAACCAACTACTAGTATCTCACATGCTCACTAGCTTTTATTTTCACACTCTATTTAGCTATATTCTATAACAATCACCGAGTCTGTTTTAAGCTCCATCTCGATTATAGTTTTACTTACATTTAGATATGTGCAATGTCTATCTTCATTAGGCTTTTCAATGTCATCCATGTAGCAAACTTTCCACCGATGACTCCCAAACCAGATGGTTTTAGGGCACCAAGCGTAGAAACACTCCAAAGGGCTTACTTGTTCGAATGATAAAGGCCACAAAGATAAACTAGTCAAGATCTGCTCATATCTGTCTATACTACATTTTCAATTATTACCAGCATTCAAGACAGACATCGAAGCAGTATATAAGCATATCAAATTTTTTTTTGTTTTTAAATATGGCTATCCTATCTTTTAATGAGCAACAATTTCTGAGAGTTGAACTTAAAATCTCACGTACTCAACAACATTGATATGTGCATTAGGAACTCAAAGGGTTAAAAATTTAACGGAATCAGGCACAAGTTAAAATTTCTAATATAGCAATTTAAACCCAAAGTACTGAATACATTAAAACAGTGATCATCATGTCATCATCGGCCTTTCCTTAAATGCACTGCTCATAAGCTTCTAAATGCAGTTCTATAAGATACTATATAAAAATAAACACTAAAGAAAAGCAGACGATGAATATGTACAATAATCATCAAGCAAATGACAATAACAGTAATAATCATTAATAGCAAGAAAAGTCATTTTGATGATACACCTCAAAATTTTTTTTTTTGAAACACACTACATGGATGCAAAAACTACAACTAAATGCAATATGCTAAAATACTATAACTAAAAACTCAAAACACCCCCAAACTTGAAATAAACAATGTCCTCATTGTAGAAAAGATAAAGAAATGAAGAACTGAGGACTTCCCTTGGATATCAATCGATGGGGTGGTCCTCCACCTCCTCGACGTCAAAGTTGGATGGTGGGAAAGGAGGTAGCGGTGTAGGCACAGGGAAAGGAAGTGGAGCTGCATTCAGGTACTGTGCTGCTAGAACCGCGTTGAAGCTAGTGGTGTAGTTCCACATGTGCTCCTGCCTCTCTGCTATGCGCTGATTCTCCCTCTCTAGCCTCTTAGCTCGTCTGTCTATAAGCAATTGGAGGCTACGGATCTGAGAGCTGAACTTTGCCTTAGGCTACGATGAACTAGCAGGCAACTGAGCATCATCCTCCTCATCCTCAGAAGTAGCCACAATGATAAAGCCTCGGCCTCAAGGATGTGACTTGGCTCCATCCCATACTTTGTACCTCGCAATCAGTCTATGGTCGAGGATCTGTGATGGCTGCTGTGTTACCTCATCATCTCGCCACTGTACCCCCGCCTGCTTGCATAATCCGCATATGAGGGAGGGGTGAGGTAATCCGCCCTGAACATTACCCCTCAGGAGTCGGCGGATACTACCCTCGATGATGTTTCCTAATCAATCGTGAAGTCCATGACAATAGCATATAGCAACGCTGCCTTGTCCTTCGAAACATCGCTCACGTGTTGGGATGGCATGAGCTTGGCACTCAGGAATGCATACCAAATCTTTCCATATAAGCTGAGGTCCTTGCTGTGGAAGAGAGAGGCGCCTCTGTCTCTTTTAGTGATCCATGTGGTGCCTGGCTTGCACAAATCTGTCACAATCTTATCATAATCCGGCTGAGAGCGAATGAACTCTGTGTACTGGCACACGTCAGGTGGCACCAGGTTATAGTAGTTATTAATGGCCTGTGCACTGAAAGGTACCCTCCTCCCCCTGACTGTGGCCTCAAACGGCTGTCTGTCCTGAGCATTGGCGTTGAATTCCTGTACCACAGGAACAACCGTCGGGTCAGGGTGGTGCGTGAAGGTATTCCAAACCCTCTCATCGATCTGCTCCTAGATCTCCCCATCAACACCCTTTTCTGGCTTGAGGCCCTGCTCGGGAGATAGAGCTTTACCCGTGATGAACTCGTCAAATCTGTCGGCTGCCTTAGCACTAATGAATTTGTTGTGGTCATACTGTCGGGGTGGCGTGGAGGCGGAGCCCTCACTACGAATATCTTTGGAGGCATGGTAACAACTGGACTGAATTTCCTTTTGAAACTGAACCAAGCACCTGTTGTGCACTTAGCAGAAACTGTGTAACACTAGTTCCCCCAAACTCAAATGTTGCTCAAACCCCAATTTCCTGCAAGAAGTTCTCAATATGTACCAAAAATGTAAAACCCAACCTCCAATTGAGCCAACACAAACTCAATTGGGAATCCAATATCAACAGTGCAATAGAGCATATGAATGGCAGTTCAAATTAATCAACACAGATACACCCAATTCAGTGCTTAATATACTCAATTATAACCCAATTGAATTCTCAGATGCAATGTGACTCAAAATCAACAATAACTAAAGCAATTACAGTGAGAAATCAATCCTCAGTTGGGAAACCTTGCCTCTGTCAGTTGGATTTGCTTGAATTTACCAACTTATAGCTTGAGAATAGAATGAGGTGTATTGAGACTGAGTTCTAGCCGCAATTGCTCAACTTAATCGACCAATTGCGAGTGGCTTCAATGGTGGTGACTGAATTGGTGGTAATGACTATAAACCCTAAATGGAACGGAATTTTTGTGGAAAAAGGGGTTGCCAATCCTCTTATGAAATTGAGAGTGGGTGTGTGCTAAGGTGTATTTCGAATGGTTTGGGTCGGTTTGGTGGTGCTGGATGCTAGGTTGCAGAAGGTAAGGATGAAGAAGAATGGAGAAAAATTCAAACGGGAAGGAGTTTTTAGGTTCTGCAAATCCGCGTCTCTCACCGGGGCGAGAGATTTCTTCACGTTTTTCTCGCCGGGGCGAGAGATCCTAAGCCAAAATCCTCGCCGCGGCGAGCTCACCTGCTGAAGCAAAATTTGATTTTTTGAAATTTTAAGACAGGGACCATGTTTAATATCACTCCCCTTTATCCTCGCAACCTACAAAACACATATTAGGAACATAGGGCCAAAAATGACTCTCGAAAGCGACTCGACGCTGAAAATCCTCAACTAACACACAACACACTAAATATAAAAAACTTAAAAACTAACTACTATGAAAAATGCAGTAAATAAGACACACAAACTGAACATAAAGGATATGGAAAATGGTGGGTTGCCTCCCACCGAGCGCTTGGTTTAGAGTCCTCGGCCCGACTTTTCATTGCATCAAGCTTGATCGGCTAGAGTGATTGAGGTTTTTTGGCGATCGAAGCCTCCACCCCAATAATGCTTAAGCCGCTGGTCGTTAGCTTTGAATGATTCCTCCGGATTATTACCATAAACTTCCACAGCCTCGTGAGGAAATGCGTGCTTGACAATGAAAGGCCCCGACCAACGTGACTTGAGCTTTCCACGAAAAAGCCTCAATCTAGAGTTGTATAGCAATACTGCTTGGCCAGGCTCGAATTTTCTGTCAATAATTTTCTTATCATGCCATTT
Organism: Aralia elata; assembly: GCA_034770075.1. NCBI lineage: Eukaryota > Viridiplantae > Streptophyta > Magnoliopsida > Apiales > Araliaceae > Aralia > Aralia elata. The sequence continues at coordinate 36,212,103 of CM068385.1, forward strand.
TTTTACCTTCTCCTTGTACAATTTTGAATTCTCATAAGCTTGCAGTCAGAACTCATCAAGTTCATTAAGCTGAAGAAGCCTTTTCTCTCCTGTAGCTGTGAGATCAAAATTCATCTTTCTTATGGCCCAGAACGCCTTATGCTCAAGTTCAACTGGGAGATGGCATGCCTTGCCATAAACTAACTGGTATGGTGACATACCAATGGGTGTTTTATAAGCCGTTCTGTACGCCCAAAGTGCATCATCCGGCTTTGTTGACCAATCCTTTCTTGTAGGATTGACGATCTTTTCCAGAATTTTCTTCACTTCTCTGTTAGAAACCTCAGCTTGTCCATTGGTCTGGGGGTGATATGCAGTAGCAATTCTATGATTGACCCTATATTTTCCCAAGAGGGCTGCAAAGTGTTTATTGCAAAAATGACTCCCTTCATCACTGATCATGGCCTTTGGAGTACCGAACCTTGTGAAGATATTCTTTTGAAGAAATTTCAGCACTACCTTGGAGTCATTATTAGGCAATGCAGCTGCCTCCAGCCATTTAGATACATAATCTACTGCCAAGAGAATGTATAGATTATTGAAAGAGGGCGGGAATGGTCCCATGAAGTCTATATCCCAAACATCAAAGACTTCAACCTCAAGGATCATGTTCAAAGGCATTTCATGTCATTTAGAGATGTTCCCCACTCGTTGACATCTATCACGTCTTAGAACAAACTGATGGAAATTTTTAAACAAAGTTGGCCAGAAGGACCCTGCTTGCAACACCCTAGTAGCTGTCTTTTCACCCCCGTAATGACCTCCATATAACGAATCATAACAGTGATGAAGAATGCTCTCAACCTCACTTTGTGGAACACCTTCGAATCATTTGGTCCACGCAATGTTTGAACAAATACGGCTCATCCCACATATACCTCTTCACGTCATGAAGAAACTTTTTCTTTTGCTGCCATGACAAGTCTGGGGGGAGTGTGTTACTAACCAAGTAGTTAGCAAAATCAGCATACCATGGAATTTCGCCTTGAACCACAAACAGCTGTTCATCCGGGAAAGATTCGTTGATTAGAACTTTGTCTTCCTTATCATGACCCAGATTTTCCAATCTAGATAGATGGTCGGCTACTTGGTTTTCAGTCCCCTTTTTGTCCCGAATTTCTAAGTCAAACTCTTGTAGCAATAGGATCCATCTAATCAACCTCGATTTAGCATCCTTCTTTGCAATTAGATACCAAATAGCTGAATGGTCTGTGAATACAGCCACCCTTGTTCCAATCAAGTAAGATCGAAACTTGTCAAAAGCATAAACTACCGCAAGTAACTCCTTCTCGGTAGTGGTGTAGTTGAGTTGTGCATCAGTTAAGGTTTTGTGGCGTAGTAAATAGCATGAAAAACCTTCTCCTTGCGCTGTCCCAAAACAGCCCCAACTGTATAATCACTGGCATCACACATCAATTCGAAGGGCTTTGACCAATCCGGAGCAATTATCACTGGTGCAGTGGTTAATTTCTTCTTTAGAAGCTCAAATGCGATTAAACATTCTTCATCAAACTTGAATGGCACATCTTTCTCTAGTAAACTACATAAAGGCTTTAAGATCTTAGAAAAGTCCTTAATGAATCTTCGGTAAAACCCCGCATGTCCCAGAAAAACTACGAATGCCCTTCACTGAGGTTGGTGGAAGCAAATTTTCAATTGTTTCAAGTTTTGCTCTATCCACCTCTAGACCCTTTGATGACACTTTATGCCCAAGTATGATCCTCTCTTGCACCATGAAGTGACATTTTTCCCAGTTGAGCACTAGATTAGTTTTCACACATCTCTTCAGTTTAGAACTAGATTTTCCAAGCAGTTGTCAAATGAGTTACCAAACACTGAGAAGTCATCCATGAAAACTTCTACATTGCATTCTACCAAATCCGAGAAAATAGCCATCATGCACCTTTGAAAAGTGGTCGGTGCATTACATAATTCGAATGAGACCCTTCTAAACGCAAAAGTACTAAATGGACATGTGAAGGTGGTCTTTTCTTGGTCCTCCGGAGCTATAGCAATCTGATTATAGCCCGAATATCCATCCAACAAGCAATAGTACTCATGCCCAGCCAGTCTATCTAACATTTAATCAATGAAGGGTAATGGAAAGTGATCCTTTCGGGTTGCTTTGTTAAGCCTCTGTAATCCATGCACACTCTCCAACCGGTCACTGTCCTTGTCGGAATTAACTCATTATTTTCATTGGCCACAACAGTCATACCCCCTTTCTTGGGTACACACTGAACTGGACTTACCCAAGCACTGTCAGAAATGGGATAAATTATTCCAGCATCTAACCACTTTAAAATATCTTTCTTTACCACCTCTTTTATGATTGGGCTGAGTCTCCTTTGATGTTCCACAGTTAGTTTACTATCATCCTCCATCAATATTTTGTGCATACAGTATGATGGGCTTATTCCCTTGATGTCGACGATGGTCCATCCAATAGCAGATTTGTACTCTCTAAGAACTCGCAACAGCTTGCTTTCCTGAAACTCGTTAAGCACAGATGCAATAATAACAGGTAAAGTAGCTGATTCGCCCAAAAATGCATACCTGAGATGATTAGGCAAAGGTTTGAGCTCAAGTGACGGAGGCATCTCGAGAGATGGTCTCAAGTGATCTGTAGCATTCTCAGCATGCTCTAGAGATTCAAACGGGATTTGAAACTTGCTTCCCCATGGCACTGTATCCAAAATCTGTAGATACTCAACCAAATCTGGATCATCCATGTCAAACTGTCCCAGAAGTGTAGTCTCTAATGGATCATTGTTTAACATATTCAGAAACTCATCATTTACAACTCGCTTGATCACATCCACCTGAAAACATTCTTCCTCATCCGAAGGGAACTTCATGGCCTTAAATACATTGAAGGTGACTTCTTGATCCTGAACCCTCATAGTGAGCTCTCCCTTTTGCACATCGATTAAAGTTCTCCCAGTGGCTAAAAATGGCCTCCCAAGAATAATAGGAATGTTTTTATCTTCCTCAAAATCTAAGATGATAAAATCAACCGGGAAGATGAAGTTATCCACCTTAACAAAAATGTCTTCAACAATTCCCCTTGGGTACGTAACCGACCTATCGGCAAGCAGAAGGGAAATGTTTGTTGGCTTTGGTGCACGCAGTCCCAACTGAGTATACACAGATAATGGCATGAGATTAATGCTGGCACCTAAGTCACACAAACATTTGTTGAATGAGAGGCTACCAATAGTACACGGTATAGTGAAACTTCCTGGGTCCTTCAACTTGGGGGGTAGCTTTCTTTGCAACACTGCGCTACATTCCTCCGTCAAAGCCACTTTTCAAAGTCATTTAAACTTTTCTTCCTAAATAGAATTCCCTTCATAAATTTGGCATAGCTTGGCATCTGTTCTAAGGCCTCTATAAAAGGAATGTTAATTTGTAGCTTCTTAAAGGCCTCTAGGAATTTGGCAAACTATTTATCTAACTTTTGCTTTTGCAGTCTTTGCGGGAAAGGCACTGGTGGAAATGCTTTCGGTGTAGGAACAACACTAGGTTTATCTGTGGTATCTCTCTGTTCCGACTCAGGTGGTACACTGTTGTCCATTTCCTTAGAGAAATCTGCATTATTCAAGTCCGGAGGGGAGCTTGAGTGGGCTGCCCCCTTTTGCAATTCAGGCCCCTATAAGGTTTGTTTTCCACTTCTGAGTGTTACTGCCTGACATTCCTCTTTCCCCTCTCTCCTTTGATTAGTTTCTGTGTTACTAGGAAGAGATGCCTGTGGTCTATTTGACATAGAACTAGCCATTTGCCCAATTTGATTTTCCAAAGCTTTGAGTGCTGCTGCATGGTTCTTTATCATCACATCCTGGTTAGCTATATGTTTCAATATCAACTCTTCAAAATCTGATTTTCTCTCTGGTTGTAAAGTCTGAGCTGCATGATGTTGTGGCTGATTTTGGAACCCTGGTGGATGGTGTGGTTTTGGAGCTTGCTGAAAATTTTGATTGTTGCTCCATGAAAAGTTAGGATGGTTCCTATTTCCAGCATTATAAGTGTTTTGGTACTGATTTGGTTGTCCCTGGTAGCTACTTACAAACTGAACTGCCTTGTGGTCAAATGGGCATTAGTCGTTGGCATGTGTCCCTGCACATAATTCACAAACAAGAGCCACTTGCTGCACTTTTGAATCAGTCAAGGAATCAAGTTTCTTTGACATTGATGCCATCTGCGCTGCTAAGGATGTGATGGCATCCACCTCTAATACTCCGGCTACCTTTGGTTGACTCATTCTAGAAGTTAGCCATTGGTAGTTATTTGCAGCCATGACCTCCAATAAATCAAGTGCTTCTCCATAATTTTTAGCCATAAAAGATCCTCTCGCAGCTGCATCTATGCAAGACCGACTGTGAGATCCCAATCCATTGTAGAAGGTATTCAATTACATCCATGGGAGGAATCCATGATGTGGGCATCTTCGAAGCAAATCTTTAAATCTTTCCCAAGCCTCATACAATGATTCTCCATGATGTTGTTCAAAGGTTGCAATTTCATTTCTCAATCTAGCAGATTTTGCAGGAGGGAAGAACCTTGCCAAAAATTTCTATGCTAAGTCTGACCATGTAGTGATGGATCCCGGTGGCAATGAGTGAAGCCAACCCTTAGCTTTGTCTCTCAAAGTGAACGGAAAATGTCTAAGTCTCAAAGCATCATCCGTCACTCCATTAAATTTGAAAGTATCACATATCTCAATAAAGCTCAACAAATGCTCATTAGGGTTGTCATTAGCCAAACCCGCAAATTGTAACGAGTTTTGCACCATTTGTATTATTCCTGGTTTAATCTCAAAGGCATTTGCAGTTATTGCCGGCCTTGTGATACTAGACTGTAAATCACTTATCTGCGGCGTTACATAGTCTCCCAATGCTTTTTGTTCCTCTACCGCCATAGTTTCTTGATTGTTAGAATCCCTGATTCTTTCTCTTCTTAGTCTTTGGGTATTTCTCTCGATCTTGGGATCGTAAGGAAATAACACAAGACTTTGTGATCGGCGCATACAAATCAAGGGTACCTACACAATCAAGTGAAAAATTAAATACAAGTCTAAATTAAGATCAATTCGACTATAATCAATATTGGTAAAACTATTGTAAAATAATTCCCCGGCAACGGCGGCAAAAACTTGTTGGTCGATTTCGCAATCAATAAAACACGCGCAAGTATACGCGGTCCACAAGTAATATAAGATAAGTAGAGTGTCGAACCCATGATGAATTATGTTAAATAAATACCAAATATCAATCGCATGAAAAATTAATCTAATTTAAACAATGACAATATGATTTGTTTTTGTTGTTGATTAAGACTAAATAAAGACAATTTAGAAAACAAGGTTTAACTAACATGGATAGAATTTCCCCCAACTCTTCATTTAAACATCATACTCTCTCTTGTTTGGTAAATTAGAACATAAGAATTGTTATCCGAGAAATCACAAGTATATATAAGCCTCTCTCGATAGTCGAATACGTATTTCCTATTGTGGTGTATAGATATATTTCTATTCTACACACTAGCAAGAACCTCATATCAAGAACAATCAATAAGACACATGTCACGTAAAAACCCATTAACCATTCTATCAATTACCAACTTTCACAATAGAAATCATTAAGCAAGGATTCTCAATTGGATACATGTGTCATTAGGGTATATGTCTATCCCGAATACAATCAAATTATCAACCCTCGAGAACAATACATAAGACTCACGTCACATAATCTCATACATTATCCATAAAGAGTATCCAATTTTCACATGAATTCATAACTAGGTCTCAACTTATACTTCCTCTCTCAATTCCATATAAGTTACGAAGGTAATTACGGGCCAAGCAATTAATTCTTAAGCAAAGGTTATGAACTCCAATTCATGTAATGACTAACTACCATTCAAAGAGAGAGCATTCAATTTAAACTACAAGTTGGGTTCCATTGTAATCTTAGAATAAAAAGTTTAGCTCATATTCAATCTCAATAACATCATAATCTGATTATAGTACATGGTTTGGAATTACAAAATAAGAATGAAGAACTAAAACATATGAAGATACACCCCTTTTGTGATGAGATTCCCGAATTGGTGTGGTGTAGTTCCTCTTCTCCAGCCCTTGTCTTCCTATTTCGTGCTCCTATCCTCCTTGAGTTGATGAGTTGCAGATAGAATCCTTCTTCTTCCTCGTTTGCTTAGGTCCCAAGAGAACTAGGGTTTCCAAATGATGTCCAATGGTATCTTCAACGATGTGGAATGATCCCAATACCTCGCACAACAACTCCCTGTATGCCTGATAATTTCCTTCTCTCTCCTCATGTTCCCGTTCTTGAAAATCCTCCCTTGGTGCGCCACTTCTGCAGAACAAGACAAAGCCAGCCGCACCTACAAAACGACGAGCTCGCCCCGGCGAGAAAAATGGCCTAGGAGCTCGCCCCGGCGAGAAATTAAGCCTGGGGGGCTCGCCCCGGCGAGAATTTTAGCCTGGGGGGCTCGCCGCGGCGAGATCCTCTTTCCTGCTGGAATTACCATTTTGCCCCTAGAAGTGCTAATTACCGCCACGGTCGTCCAAGGCTGCTCCCTACACAACAAAAGCCTAAAATAAGTAAATAGACACTATAAATACCTAAGGGTAGTAAAGAATTGGGTTCAAAAGATATCCAATTTGTAGGTATGAAACCCACTCATCAGTGGGGTGGGACTCACCTGGCTTGGCCGCAGGTGCACCTGCGACTGGGCCTGGTGGGTTTACCCCACCCCCCTTCTTTTCTCATTTGTTTCATATTCTTGCACTTTTCACTTTAGATCCTCTTAGATTCTCACTCGTATTCTCGCTCATTTTGCTTCGTAGGATTCGATTTCACTAAATCTGACTCCGTACATTCGTTCATTACATCACATGTACATATTCATATATCTTTTTAATGTTTTCGCTTTCGTTTTGTAACATAACCGCCGTTAGTTAGTTTAAACGTAGAATGCTCAAAATGTATACTCAAATGACTTGCTAAAAATATTCTGACTCGATCCATGCATGTATTTTATTATGCTGAACATTTTGGTATAAGAATTTTTGAAATCAGAGAACATTTTTCGTTGCCCATTTTGGCTAAAAATTGCATATTTTACTGATGCAGACTAATTTAGATACATGTTTCTAATATTGTTTCTGATATTTTTGTGATTTTCGCATGCACTATGTTGATTATTTAGTAAATAATTTCTATTGAGCTATAAACTGTATATTTTTTGTCTGTTCATGGCTGGGATATTTGAAAATTGATATATATGCATGCTGTCGTCCATAGGGAAAGTTTATTTTACAGGGAAAACTATGGCAAAAAATTTTTGGGTCCTATCACTTAATGTATATATTACACTAGAGTATATGAAATGATTTAACATGCCTAATGTGTATATAGGGAATGGATGACACTTAAATAAAAAAAATGACATGTATATCTACATGCTATGATAGGATGGCATACTTACTTTATAGAATAACCTAATCTCTCATCTTTCACGCATTTTCGTCCTCTCTCGCACTTCTATGAGATAATACAATAAATATTTAGAGAACAAATAGGATGACATAGAAACGTACCTTATCCGCATTGTATTTTCACAATTAGCCATGGATCCTAACGCGCCGAGCAGTTCCATCGCTCATTGAGCTTCTTCCAGGGTTGATCCTCGTAGGTCCACTTTGTCGGCGTTGTTTCCTCGTGTGATGCGCCATCCTCGTCGGCTGGCTGAGGCTTGTATTCGCTCAATCCGCGTAGATCCTGATGAGACCACTGATACCACTGTCGGAGTTCCTAATCTAGATGCCACCGTTCCATCTGCCCGAGGTCGTACATTTCCTGGTGCCCAAGTGGCGATGCCTGACTTATTAGGCTCAGATTTGAGTCATCATCCATCAACGTACTTGTGCGCTAACGAGGTGTTAGGTTTATAATATTAATGAGCATACAATCAATTTGCATATAAAATAGTGGAAGCATGGTAAATTAGAATTTAAAATTTTACAAACCATAACCAGGATTGATCTTTATGCGCAATTATTAATTAACAAAGGAAGATAGAGAATAAGAATTATACCCTCGTAGAACCATGCTTCCTCGGGTACAAGTTCAACTCCAAATCTTTTCGCTTTCTCCTTGAAATTCACCGGTTAAATTTGTAATACCTTGAATATTTATGAGGCTTATAAATACGATCGTATATGGTTAGAGGTTAATTTAGTGACCTAAAACTAGGTATCGAGAAGCTTAAAATCTTAAACCCCAATGAGGTTCAAATTTTATATCATATGTGCTTAAATAAAGATCCAAATGATATTTTGAAACAGGTGTTTTGTGATTATATCGTGTAAACGATAAATTTGGTCAAATAAAAAATTTTCGCCAAACAGCTGTGTCGTGCTTACACGGACAAAATGATTTGTCGTGCTTCCGGCGAATTCACCGAGAAGCGTCCTGACAAATTATTTTTAGTAAGCTGTTGTGTCGTGCTTCGAAATGACAAAGTGATTTGTCGTGCTTATGCTTTGTCGTGCTTACGCTTTGTCGTGCTTACGCCTGGCACACACCAGCTTACGCTTGACACACACCAGCTTACGCCTGGCACACGCCAGGTACTAAAATGTAATTAACCACTTTTTCTTAGCTTAAAGTGTAATTAACCTAGGTACCAAAGTGTAATAAGTCGGGTGCAAAGTGTAATAAGCCGAGCCCCTAACGTGCAATTAGCGAAACTTAGTTTTTCTATAAATAGCAAGCTCAGTTCATTCATTCCTTACTATTTTTCGAGAGCAGTTCAAGAGCAAAAACACTCTATATTTATATTCTAAGAGATATTGTGAGATAAAAATTACTTTCGAAGCATCGAAGCGCTATGCGATTGGAAGTAAAGCTAGCAACTACAAGAGGTATACTCTAGTGGTTATTATTTTCATTCTTCTTTATATATTTAGTAAAAATATACTTTTATAAGCAGTTATAATGCCCAAATTATTTTAAGTATATAGTACAAAAGTCCTATTTATAAGCAGTTATAATGCCCAAATTATTTTAAGTATATAGTACAAAAGTCCTATTTATAAGCAGTTATAATGCCCAAATTATTTTAAGTATATAGTACAAAAGTCGTATTTTCAAGCTGTTATAATGTCTGATTTATTTCTCTTATATATTAGAAAATATACTTTTATAAGTAGTTACTATGTCCGAATTTCTTCAAGTATTTAGTAAAAATATTCATTTTATAAGCAGTTATAATGCTGAAATTATTTCAAATATAATAGTCGAATATTCATTTTATAAGCAGTTATAATGCTCAATTTATTTTAAATATAATTGATAAATATTCATTTTATATGCAGTTATAATGCTGAAATTATTTCATGTATATTAGAAGGAGTCTTATTTATAAGCGGTTATAATACTCGAAATAAAACTTAAAAGATTTAATCGTTAAACGCTTATTTGTCTACATAAACTTATAATCGTGTAGGAATTACGACGAACGTTTAAACCGTTATATTAACTGTAAAAGATATACGAGGCAAGTCTTCTAACCTTGTTATATTATGCAAGTATTATACATCTTGCTATCAATTATTGTGAAGTTATTGCTTCTTGTTCAGCATAATTTAAAAATGAATCATTGTTCATATATTAAAGCTGAAACTTGTTGTGTCAAACCAAATTATTTTGGTACGACATCTTATACTGAGTAAAGTGAGACACCTTGGATGGAAGGTGATCTCGAAAGCCTTATGATAAGGTAGTGTGACGTCAATGGAATAAAATTGACATAAATAGTAGGATGATATGCATACTCCTAGGATATTGGTGAGGCTGATCACCTACCAGATATCCGAAATCAAATGGTTCTAAGTCATTGAAGACTGATAGAACTAAACGAAATATATGGTTCCAGTACAGAACCCTCAGTTATATACATCAACTGACATCTTTCAAATCAAACACATTGTGTTTAAATTTTCAAATGAACTTGCTAAGCATTTGTAGCTCATTCTTGCGCATATCTTCTTTGCAGCTTTAAATGATAATCCCAGCACCTCTGGTACAGATAAAGGAAAAGGACATGTTTATTAGTTTAAATTTCTGTTTTTGAATAATTCAAGTCTTTTATAAGGCTTTGTTGTAATAACTTAGTACTGAGAATGATGTAATCGAACCAAATGACATGTAATATATTATGATCCTTTATTTCATCGAATACGTTATACTCTGGTCTTTATTTTGTTTAGCATAATTGTACTAAGTTAAATACAGTATCTATACAAACTATACATCTGAATGAGGGTATTTGAATGATATTGAAAATCCTATAAGCTCTGAGGTTACACTTAATGAGCGCCGGTAAGGTGCCATCTTTATCGGAATGCGCCCCTCAGTTCTATGGACAATCTTATCATTAATACTGTGAATGTCAGATAGATAGGGAATATCGATATGAAAGAAGTATTCATGAGATATGAATCTATACATCCAAGTGAGGGTATCCAAACACAGATAACGTTCTAGCAGGAATTATCATCTATTATGGGATACTGTGAACCTTGGATAGATAGAAGTTATATATTATGGAATGTTTATAGTTAAATAGTATCACGTGAGCACCAAATCTGCTACAGGAGGTGTAGAGAATTTGTTACAGAGGTATAAAGATTTAAGTTGAAGATGTAGAAGTCATTTTAACTATGTTAGATTAACATTATTAGCAATGTCTAGAAAGTTCTGACGAGGAAAGGGGTTAGGATGTAATGCCCGTGAATTTTGAACGTCCTTATTAATTAAATCTAATTTAATTTAATGAGTTAACGTTGTGTTCTATTTAAAACAACTTGGGTTAATTGGTGGGAGATGTATATGTCGACGCGGGGTTTTCGCTTCGCGTGTCTTTTTTAGTCTTTTCCAATTTTAGCTTCTTGATTAAATGATTTTTTGGAAAAGGTCGGCATTAATGTCGACGGGGTTTTGAAAGATTGTTTTTATGATGAGCCAATTAACCAGAGTCGCCAGTTGGTATATTTGAAATGGATGTACCAACTCATCCGAGTTTTCGTTTTTTATAAATCGCTGACTCATATGTGACTCCGAATTAATTGGTCTGCGAATCGAGATTCATAGAGTTCGGGGGCTTGCTTAAGTGAGGGGAAGGTGTTAGGCACCCCTCGACTTCCGTGAAACACGGTTACCGCAATCTTGATGCTGTCCTATCCTTTAATTCATGAAATGCATATATGTGCGGGTATGTATGGGTGTGTGTGCTTATATGAATGTTGTGGTGAGTTTGTATGAAAGAATCATTTGGATTTTTAGGGAAAGTTGTGTTTTAATTTGAGAATGTTTCAGAACGTCGTTTCTATTAATACGAGAAAGCTCCCTCTATTCATGCGAAAGGTTTGATTTTACTTATCAAAACTATGAGGTTTTTATTAGGTGTCGTCTTGATAAAACGTGAGTTTTTTCTTAAACCTTAACCAAAATAGGAATCGAGATTTATACATTGCTTTCATAAATGATGGGCAATTTCTATGATCTCTTTCGCCCTATGCATCAAGATTTAATAAAACATTTAAATTCTTTTATAAAACCCATTTTTTTGACATTTGAAAACAACCCTTTTTTTTATGCTTTCTCGTAGAGTAGGAATCGACTTTCGTTAGCATTTCCAAATTTTTAGCCTCGTGATGCTAATATCCTACTTTGATTGATTTTAGAAAAGATCTTTATCGTTTAATCTTTTGAAATTCTTTTGGCGTCTCAAAATCTAATCAAGCATAAACATGCGTCGGGGCTATCCATGGGCATGTAAGCCATCAAAATATCCCCGAGCGCCAACAATCAAATATTCCATTAATTCGAGGCCTTAAACCCGATTCTCGCCTTAGCGTCGTTTTAAGGCCTGACAGTTACACGTTACAAAACAAGCATCTTGGATCTATTACATACACCAAAACGTCCATCATCGGATTTGAACCACGGGGTCGCTTTCCTAGGCTCACAACCACGATTACTACACGCTCACAAGATGAATACTACAATAATAACAACGGGGATTGCCTAACACATCCTAAAAATACAATCAATTAAACTACGCCTAACATATATCCATAAACAAACTAGAAATTTCACCAATTAGATATCATCGGATTATTAGGAAGAATTTTGTTCCAATGGAACCCTCACCAATAATCCTTAATCCATGATTGTTCAACAATATTCTTGAAAATTATAATTTAATTTAATCAAATGACATGATAGAAGTGGAAAAAATAAGAAGATTTTCACCTTGTAAATGATACCAAAATTGTGTAGAAACTTGTGTATTGAGTGAAATATGAGATGTATTGATAGAATCCAACAACAAGGGAAAATTCCCCTCTTTTTCTCTCAATTGTTGCAAGAATTTTTGCTATTTCTCTCTATTTTTTCAGCTAAAACTGTTGCTGTTTTTCTTCTTCTTCCGCCAAAACTGCTGAACTCCTGTATGCTGCACGAAACTGGGCTGAAATAGGCTGGCTGGCCCACCTCCCATCGCACTCAGCTGATAGTGCTGATTTCCTGGTTTCCGTGCTGGCGCACCCACTCGGCCGTAGATCAATCCGCGGCTGGCTGGCTTGACTTTCTCAATTTTCGTGCTATGCCTCGATTCTCATGCCGTGACGCTGGTTTTCGCTGACAGGCTCGTATTTTATAGTCCGGGAATCATTGGGAGGCGTGCCACACCTTCCGGGAATGCCAAATTCGGATGGCCTTGCTGTCCCGTCGATTTCGGTTGCACATTGTCATGGTGGCGTCGAGCGTCTGTACTTTTTCCATCTTTTGCTCTCGCAGGCCGGTCCATTTGACGAATTTGCCCTCCTGCCAAGGTTAGTATACGAGGTGCAAAATTTGGGTGTCTACAGCTGCCCCTCTTTATCATGTTTATGAAATGTTAAATGACATGAACAGGATAAAGAAACAGACACCCGATGTATGAATGACAGTGCACAGATATGATAATATATACACGATGCAACACATGTAGTTTATGGTACAACACAAGATGTAGCGCATGCAAAACATTCGAAAGAGTGTCAATGCATCAACCCTCTGACCGTATTTGTTGTTCGTTGGGTTCACTCTTCCAATCTATCATCTCGTTCGGGGCCGGGTATCGTCGCCAGTCACCCACCTCGTAACCCCCGGTTATCGTCGCCGGTTGGTTGTCTCGTCAGGGCTGGGTTTCGTCGCCGGTCACCCATCGCGTAACCCCGGGTTATCGTCGCCGGTTGGTTATCTTGTCGGAGCCGGTTTTCGTCACCGGACATCCATCTCGTGATCGCCGGTTATCGTCGCCGGTCGATCGTCTTGTCGGGGCCGGGTATCGTCGCCGGTCACCCATCGCGTAACCCCCGGTTATCGTCGCCGGTTGGTTATCTTGTCGGAGCCGGTTTTTGTCGTCGGACATCCATCTCGTGATCGCCGGTTATCTTCGCCGGTCGATCGTCTTGTCGGGGCCGGGTATCGTCGCCGGTCACCCATCGCGTAACCCCCGGTTATCGTCGCCGGTTGGTTATCTTGTCGGAGCCGGTTTTCGTCGCCGGACATCCATCTCGTGATCGCCGGTTATCGTCGCCGGTCGATCGTCTTGTCGGGGCCGGGTATCGTCGCCGGTCACCCATCGCGTAACCCCCGGTTATCGTCGCCGGTTGGTTATCTTGTCGGAGCCGGTTATCGTCGCCGGACATCCATCTCGTGATCGCCGGTTATCGTCGCCGGTCGATCGTCTTGTCGGGGCCGGGTATCGTCGCCGGTCACCCATCGCGTAACCCCCGGTTATCGTCGCCGGTTGGTTATCTTGTCGGAGCCGGTTTTCGTCGCCGGACATCCATCTCGTGATCGCCGGTTATCGTCGCCGGTCGATCGTCTTGTCGGGGCCGGGTATCGTCGCCGGTCACCCATCGCGTAACCCCCGGTTATCGTCGCCGGTTGGTTATCTTGTCGGAGCCGGTTATCGTCGCCGGACATCCATCTCGTGATCGCCGGTTATCGTCGCCGGTCGATCGTCTTGTCGGGGCCGGGTATCGTCTCCGGTCACCCATCGCGTAACCCCCGGTTATCGTCGCCGGTTGGTTATCTTGTCGGAGCCGGTTTTCGTCGCCGGACATCCATCTCGTGATCGCCGGTTATCGTCGCCGGTCGATCGTCTTGTCGGGGCCGGGTATCGTCGCCGGTCACCCATCGCATAACCCCCGGCTATCGTCGCCGGTTGGTTATCTTGTCGGAGCCGGTTATCGTCGCCGGACATCCATCTCGTGATCGCCGGTTATCGTCGCCGGTCGATCGTCTTGTCTGGGCCGGGTATCGTCGCTGGTCACCCATCGCGTCACCCCCGGTTATCGTCGCCGGTTGGTTATCTTGTCGGAGCCGGTTTTCGTCGCCGGACATCCATCTCGTGATCGCCGGTTATCATCGCCGGTCGATCGTCTTGTCGGGGCAAGGGTATCGTCGCCGGTCACCCATCGCGTAACCCCCGGTTATCGTCGCCGGTTGGTTATCTTGTCGGAGCCGGTTTTCGTCGCCGGACATCCATCTCGTGATCGCCGGTTATCGTCGTCGGTCGATCGTCTTGTCGGGGCCGGGTATCGTCGCCGGTCACCCATCGCGTAACCCCCGGTTATCGTCGCCGGTTGGTTATCTTGTCGGAGCCGGTTTTTGTCGCCGGACATCCATCTCGTGATCGCCGGTTATCGTCGTCGTCGATCGTCTCGTCGGGGCCGGGTTTTGTCGCCGGTCACCCATCTCGTGATCTTTTTCACTCAACACGTCAAATGGCTGCAAGGGAGCAAGGTGGGATCCACCAGGGTGAGCCGCGGATGGATCTACGGCCAGCCGCAGATTGATCTGCGGCCAGCCGCAGATACATCTGCGGCCAAGATCGGGATGTATAAGCGGCGCGCCGCCTCCAGATCTGTCACTTTCAACTTCCAACTCACATAGATTCTCACGATTTTTGCTTGTTCGCAAGGGCCTTTTGTCAATTTTTTCAACTTTCCTGCAAAAACTGTTCCGGTAGGATCGATCTACGCGCTACAGGTAACACTTTGACCGGTCACTTTTCAATTTCGTCAATGTTTTGCTATACATTGGACTATTTGCATGTTTAGAGATAAAATGTATGCTTTACAATGCTATGTAATGTATTATCATATATACATGCTATGTATTAACTGTGTGAGTCCTATTTTATGTTCATCAGGCGATCCCACGTATATGTTTGCTCCTTTTTGAAAGAAAATCATGCATTTATGGCATTTTACACGCTTTATTTACACATATGAATGCAAATATGATCTGTTGTGGCTTGAGTTCTTTGAAAAACATGCTTGGATATACATGGGATGTCCATTTTACAAACGGAACTCTGCTGAAATTTTTTTTTTATTTTTTTTATTTTTTTTTATTTATTTTTTATTTTTTATTTTGACATGCATTATGCTGCATTAATTATATGATGAGGATAGAAATTTAGAATATTCATTACACAATTTTAAAAGGGAACTTACCTTCTTTCTCGCCCGTTCTATTCCAGCTATGGATCGTGATGCGCCCAGTAGCTCTTCCGCCTCTCGGACTTCGGGTGTTCGCCGACGCAGGGCGGCACCTGCCCCTATTCGGGTGTTGGCGGAGGCTGTCATCCGTCCTGATCACCCGGACGTTGAGGAGGTTATTCCTCCGGAGGTTGCGGTGGAGGAGCCGTCTTCCAGCACATCGGCTCCCCCTTCTCATCGCGCCTTATCTGGCGCTTCTGTCCAGATACCCGATCTATTGGGTCGGGATCTCAGTCGTCATCCCTCGGCATCTCTTGTTGCTAATGAGGTATATTCGATTCGGCTCTTCATTTGTTCTCGATTTCTCAATTTCCGGTTCTGTCTGGATTGACCCATTTAGTGATTTTCACAAGTGCCCGAGTTTACCCAGCCGAGGGGTAATTGGTTCAACATTTACTCTCTCTATGCGGCCCTGCATAGTGATTACCGGGAGATGGTGGACTCTTGGGGCTTTCGACATTTCTTCACTATCATCCCCCGTCAGTGCCCCTGGGGTTACATGAGGGCTTTATCCGAGCGATGGTTCCACCATACGCAGTCTCTTCATCTCCTCGACTGCGAGATCGTGCTGACCCCCTGGGACTGGAGGTATATTACGGGCATAGAGTTCACCGGGTCCCGCGTCCCCCTAGATCTTGATATCACTCCCGTGGAGGTTCGAGCTTTGCTGGGCTTCGCTGCTGATGATCGGGTCTTTAAGGCCCGTAGTATTCGGTCCGGTGCTTTGGCCGTCGATGCTGTTGGGGGTCTATATGCACAGCCTATTCCAGCGGATCAGGGCACTCGTGACATCCTGCTACGACGCTTGTTCTTGACCATCATGAGGGGTTGTTTCCTAGGGAACAACTCCTCTACCATCCACTTTAGCGTCGTAGGGGCTGTTCGAGATGTAGACCGGATTGGTGACTACGATTGGGGGTCGTTCACTTTTGCTTATTTCCTCCACGGTCTGCGTCTACGCTCAGAGGGACAGACTGATGCCTGGCTCGGTTTCTACCACTTTCTGCTAGTGAGTCTTCTTCTCCTTTCTCTTACTGTATTTCTTTTCATTTCATCTCTTCTCTGTATTTGATAGTGACTCATGCCTTGTCTTGTTTCTATTCACAGTTCTGGGCCTATGAGCGTCTTCCTTGTCTGCGGCCTACCACTACTCTCGGCCTGGACACTTATCCCAGGGGTCGTCGGTGGCACCACAGCACCTTGGAGGAGGTCCCTGTATCCAGCAGCTTTGCACACTGCCGCATTCAGCTAGAGCTGATCACCGCTGCGGATGTCGTCTGGACTCCCTATCTTTCAGAGCATCTGGCTGTGGGATTTGATGATGGGCATCCCTCTGGCCCGGAGTTCGAGCTTTCCACCCGTCGCCTCACTTTGCAGAGTGTTGGAGGCTGGGTGATGTATCTGGGAGAGCGCGCATTCAGTTGCGTCACTGGAGAGATCCGCATTCCGCACTCCCTTCCTTTCGCTACTTCCTGGCCGCTGGATTCTCAGCCCTCGGAGATCATGCTCGCCGGGGAGGACGGTCGGATGCTTTCCACAGGCCCCAGTACAAGCGAGGCTTTCAGGACTTGGTGGGTACCTCGTACCATCGGTCCCCAGACCCGGGCTACCTTCTTCCTCGGGGATATGGTCCCCGGCTCGGTGATGATGACTGACTGGGCAGCCTGCGTTCGGAGTCCCACCCACACTGAGCAGATAGACACTTTGACCCGCCAGGTGGAGCAGTTGTCGGTATTTCTTCGGGTGTTAGGCCGGACCCCGGAGGAGGCTTAAGCCTATAATCCTGACGGTGCGGGCTATGATGCAGGCCCGAGCTCATCTGATGCCACCGCTCGGCCATACATCCCTGACATGAATTTCGGTCCTCCGACTTCGACGACCCGGGGGGATCAATTCGAGGATCCCGGTTTCATCGATGAGATTGACTTTATTTAGATCAAGATAGGATAGGGCTTTTCTACCTGCACGTGTTTAGACTTCTTTTCCATTTTATGCATTATGTATTGAACTCATTTATCTATTATGCACATTTCCCTTTTTTATCTTTATGGAATTCACTGGTTTTATATATTTGACTGTATGACGCATGCTTTTTTATTCATGGATAGAGAATGACTCCTGTACAGTCTTTTTGATACTATTTTTTCACAGATGTCGTCCTCAGATGCCGTGGTACGTTTGGATTCCATTCCTCCCACGGGGTTGGTTGGCAGTCTCCTCCGCTGGTTTGACAATTTATTGCCGGCAGACAGGATTATTGCAGATGGTCTTTTGGGACACTCCTGATCCTTATTAACCTTTCGGGTGCCAGCGGGCTTTGTGGATGGTATTCTGAGCTATTGGGCCCCTGCCCGTCAGGTGTTTAGGTTAGGGACAGTAGAACTGACCCCCACCCTGGAGGAGTATGCTCGCTTCACCGGCTTGCCTTTGGACAGACCTTGTGCCAGGGTCACGGCTGGTTCCATGCGCCGTCAGTTCTTGACCTTTACCGGTTTGCGGAGGGCTGTCTTGTTACCGGTGATCACATCAGACCATATGGTTCCCCTTCAGTTCTTGATTGACCGATTTGGTTCAACCTGACAGTTTTCGTCTTTTCCTCGGCGATTTTTCTGTATCTGAGGAGCGCTGGGGCGCTTCACGAGTAGACGTTCTGATGGCCTGTGTCGTCTCAGTTTTGTACTTGCCGGCAGGACCTGACCAGTTGGACATGCGAGTTGTCGCGGCTGTTCGAGCCCTTCAGGAGGATTACACCATCCTTCCCATGATATTGGCGGATACCTATATGTCAGCTTCATACTGTCAATCCTTCCGAGGCAGGGCCTTTAGAGGGAGTTCGACCTTATTGTATATTTGGTTCATGAGTCAACTTAGTCCCATCGGCCGTTTCCGTCGCCAAGGATTTTGCTTCAGCCATGACATAACCACGCAATTTTCGTTTCGTCCCATGAGTTGTACTGATGTGGCCTCCTGGACATCATTTTTGTCTGTCATTGAGGATCCTTTTCATCTATTGGTCTACTCGGGCTATTGCTCCTTTATGAGCTTCTTGGCTCACGTGCCCACCCTGGATTTCATCCCTATTGCCGGCTTGCGGGGTATGACGACTTATCATCCCCTGGCGGTTATGGGGCAGTTTGATCAAACACAGGATTTACACCCTTTCGGGCTAGAGACGCTGCCATTGCTGACAGAGAGGTCGCTTTTGTACTTCAGACCGGGGCAGTTGTAGATGCTCATTTTGGGACGATCGGCCGAGCCACTGCTTTACTGGATCGTATTGATATGATGGGGCAGCAGATTGCAGGAGATGCTGATGCTTCAGATTTATCCACCACCTTGACCATCCTGCTTCAGCTAGTTTCAGATTTGTAGATTATTTTATTTCCTGCATAGACTATGTTAGTTCCATCAGTTATCGAAAAACAATCTTGTAATAAAATAACTTATATATATAGACATGCATTTAAATTTAGTCATTTTCCCCTTTTGTCGTATCATTGCCTTTCATTAGATCCTCATTTTATCCAGCTGACCCTGATTTTGACATTTCGCCTTCTTTCTCTTCTCAAGTCTTGATGGAGATTTGACAGATATTGCCGCACGCCTCTTGATTTCATCGGATTGAATTTCAGATTTTGGATAACTGTTTGGTTGGATCAGGATTATGTCCTTTGGGATGAAGCTGGTTAGGCAGTTGGTTTCGGGAAGGTTTTGAGGGTGTAAGAAGGTTTTATCTGGCTATCGAAAATTGGTTTTGGTTAGGGAAAGGATTATTTTTTAAAGGATCGGACCGCGCCATGATGGCTGCCTACGTACCCCCACAAGTTGGGAGATCAGGTCCTACGTAGTTCGCTCTCAAAGGGAAAAAAGGAAATGATGACTTAAGCGTAAAACTGCTTCACCGAGTCAGAATTGAGGGGTTGTGGAAATACCTCCCCATCCATTTCTTGCAATATGAGGGCTCCTCCGGATAGCACTTTCTTAATCACAAATGGCCCTTCCCAGTTCGGGGCAAACTTCCCCTTGGCTTCGTCTTGACAAGGCATGACTCTTTTCAACACCAAATCGTTTTCCTTGAACTTTCAAAGTCTTATCTTTTTATCGTATGATCGAGAGATCCTCTGTTGATATAGTTGCCCATGCCAAACGGCAGCCACTCTTCTTTCATCAATTAGGGCCAATTGGTCGTATCGACTTTGCATCCAATCCTCCTCGCTTATCTGAGCATCGATCACTATTCTGAGAGATGCCATTTCAACCTCGATTGGCAGAACGACCTCCATTCCATACACCAGAGCGTAAGGGGTTGCCCCTGTAGAAGTACGCGTTGATGTTCGGTATGCCAGCAGAGTGAAGGGTAGCAGTTCCGGCCATCCCCGATGATTAGCAGACATTTTTGCCATGATCTTCTTGATGTTCTTATTTGCAGCCTCCACTGCCCCATTCATCTTAGGACGGTAAATGACGGAATTGAGGTGCTTGATCTTGAACTGGTCACACAGTTCCTTCATGAGGGCGTTGTTTAAATTCTTGGCATTATCGGAGACCACAACCTCAGGTTGCCCATATCGGCAAATGACATTATTCCTGATGAAGTTGATGATGACCTCCTGAGTTACTTTGGGGAAAGAAGCTGCCTCTACCCACTTGGTGAAATAATCGATCATGACGAAAATGAATCGGTGCCCGTTGCTCGCTTTGGGCTCTATTGGTCCGATTACATCCATTCCCCACATTGAAAATGGCCACGGGGAGGTCATACAGTGCAGTTCATTGGGAGGTGTATGGATCACATTACCGTGCGCCTGGCATTGATAACACCGTTTGACATGATCATCGCAATCGACTTTCAGCGTTAACCAATAATGCCCTGTCCTCAAGATCTTTTTGGCCAACATCGGTCCACTCATGTGTGGCCCACACACCCCGCCATGGATTTCATTCATAATCCTTTGGGATTGTGTTTCATCTACGCATTGCAACAGTCCCAACCCAGCATCCCTCTTGTAGAGTGAATCCCCGCTCAGATAAAATTTCATCGCCATCTTTTGAATTCTCATCCTCTCAGTTCGACTCGCCTGGTCGGGAATGGACCCATCTCTCAGATATTCCCTTATGTCGTGATACCAAGGCTGCCTCGTCAACACCACCTCGTTTGATAACACTGCCACATGTTCCTCATATGTCGGGGCATTCTGTATGGTGATCTCAATCTGTGGACTGTCCCTACTCTTGATCACGTGGATTAAGGGGGCCAGAGTCGCCAATGCATCGGCAAAGTCATTTCGTCCCCGAGGAATATGGCGGAAGGCGATATCCTCGAACTCTTGCATCAGCTGGATGACACAACGATGGTATAGAAGTAACCAAAGCTCCTTAGTGTTGTATATCCCGATTGCCTGTCTGATTACAAATTCTGAATCCCCGAACACCGCTAGTCTCTTCACTCCCATGTCACGGGCCAAGCGGAGTCCCAAGATACACCCCTCGTATTCAGCGGTGTTGTTCGAATTGCTGAAACGAAGTTTAGTGGCCACGGGGTATTGTTCTCCGGTGATAGAGACTAGGACCGCTCCGGCTCCTGCCCCCTCGGCATTCATGGCACCATCAAAATACAGCTTCCAGAATTGTCCCTCGTCATCACATTTTTCGTGCGATACCCAAAATATATCCTCGCCCGGAAGAGGAGTTTCTAACGGCTCCATCCCTCCTGACGGGGTTTCTGCCAACTGATCTGCAATTCCCTGCCCTTTCATGGCCTTCTGGGTCACGTACACCATGTCAAACTGTTGTAAGATTAACTGCCATCTTGATAATCGACAATTCAACATGGGCCTTTCAAAGATATATTTCAGGGGGTCCATTCTTGATATCAAGTACGTTGTATGCCCATGGAGGTAGTGCTGTAATCTCCCTGCAGCCCAGGCCAGAGCACAACAGGTCTTCTCGATGGGAGTGTAATTCTGCTCACATTGGCTAAATCTTTTGCTGAGGTAATAGATGGCCTGCTCTTTACCCGCCTCGTTCTTTTGTCCCAGCATACATCCCATCGCGATGACGTTGACGGATATATACATAAACAAAGGGATCCCATCCTTCGGGGGTACCAGCACTGGTGCCTCCGTCAGTTGTTTCTTAATGATCTGAAAAGCCCTCTGACATTGCTCATTCCATTCTTGGGAAGCACCCTTTCTTAACAATTTGAAAATCGGCTCACATGTAGTCGTCAAGTGGGATATAAAACGGCTGATAAAGTTTATCCTCCCGAGGAATCCTCTTATCTCCTTCTCTGTGTGAGGCGCCGACATATCCACAATGGCCTTAATCTTTGCTGGGTCCAACTCAATGTCCCGATCACTAACCAGGAAACCCAAGAGCTTACCCGACTGCACTCCGAAAGCACACTTGGCTGGATTGAGTTTCAAATTATACTTTCTGAGCCGATCGAACAGCTTTTCGAGATGGGTTACATGATCAGATTCTTCCCTCGACTTTACAATAATGTCATCCACGTAGACCTCTATCTCCTTATGCATCATATCGTGGAATAAGGCCATCATGGCTCTCTGATAAGTAGCCCCCGCGTTTGTGAGGCCAAAAGCCAATCGCCTATAGCAGAAAGTGCCCCAAGGGGTGATGAATGCGGTCTTTTCTCGATCTTCTTCTGCCACCATTATCTGATGATATCCCGCGAAGCAATCCACAAAAGAGTACATTTCGTACTGGGCTGTGTTATCTACCAGGATGTGTATGAAAGGCACCGGGAAGTTATCCTTGAGACTGGCCTTGTTTAGATCTCTGTAGTCTACACATACCCTTACTTTTCCTCCAGGCTTAGCCACTGGGACTACATTGGACAGCCATTCCGGGTAAGTGGACACCATAATGATTCCCGCCCTGAACTGCTTGATGATCTCTTCCTTCACTTTTAGGCTCCACTCCGGTTTCAACTTTCTTAATTTTTGTTTGACAGGCCGGAAACCCTCCTTGATGGGTAATCGGTGTACCACAATGTCGGTGGACAATCCGATCATATCCTCATGAGACCAGGCAAAGACATCCTCATATTGTTTTAGCAACTCAGTCACTTCAGCTTTTTGGCTGGGGGTCAGGTCTGTCCCTATCTTGAGTTCTTTTGGCTTGTCAGGGGTTCCAATATCAATGGTGACGGTTTGGTCCAAGTTGGGTTTGGGTTTGTCCTCGACCCATCCTTTGATCTCGTCAAGCGCATCGTCGTAATCTGTCTCGTCTTGTTCAATGCCCATTAAATCGAAATCCAGCTCAATGTCAAAATCATAATCATCATTCAAATTTGCAAGACCATTTGTTAGGCAAGGATTACTCAAATTGGTACACCTGACATGAAAAAAAAATACTTGTCATATATAAATCATTTTTCACGACGATCGCATTTTCAAAATAACACGAAGAAACGACATAATTATGCAGAAATAAAACAACAACAAAATGAAACTTCTTCATTCCCCCATCCTCTGGGGTCTACCACCCTGACGTCGGATTTTACCCTTGTTTGGATATTACTGGTTTCATGGTCCAGTTGTCGACGGTCAGGTCAGATGAAATGCGTTGGATAAAAGGGGGCCTCACATCGGACACTTCCCCGATGATCACGGATACGTCACCTGAGTCCTTCTCCCTATCCTCTCCAGGAATAATCAGCCCTGCCCAATCGATGACAGGCACAACTGGTTGGGCTCCCGGTGGTGCGATAATGTTCGTCCCCTCCCTACTGTTTGTTGATTGTCCAGGGATATAACACTTGGTTTCAAACTCTTTTGCGACCTCCTGCAGGAAACTTTCCCTCCGGGCCGACCCATCACGTGCGGGGGTTAACTCTTCATTATCTGCCCCAATCACAGGCTCGCTGATCCCCTGTTCATTGTCGACTTTGGTCACTGGACTGCCAGCTAGTCGAATTGGAGCCGCACCCCGACGTTGTCTCCGTGCTACGCCCTCATGGTATCCCAACCCTGTTTTGCCTATCTGCTGTGGTAGGTGGATGGGTTCGGTGATTCCCTGACTGCTCCTTCTTAACCCCTGCCCAGGCTGGAAGTTCATTTTTATCATTTCTTTTGCCACAAAGGTAAGTTCGGGAGAGACCCTAGGTTTCACAGTTGGAGTCCCAGGCATCTATAGTGGGGAGTGCTAACCTCCAGTGCTTGAAAGCTGGCTGGTGCCGCCGACTCATCCACATTGATCACTGGCAGGCCACTCCTAGGAGGAGAAGGGTCATCACATTCGGCCGAGATTGTTACCAGATTCCCATCGATGATTAGCTTGATTTGTTGGTGGAGCATGGAGGGAACTGCCCCGGCCATGTGTATCCATGGCCTCCCCAACAACATGTTATAACTGGCTGCAATATCTAGGACCTGGAAAGATATATCAAAAGTACAGGGTCCTATCTCCACCGGTAACTCAATATCTCCCATTGTATCCCTCCGGGAACCATCGAAAGCTCGTACTACCACATGACTGGTTCGTAGGCGCTTGGGGTTGATGCTCATCTTCTGCAAGGTACTGAGGGGACAGATATTCAATGCCGACCCTCCATCAATCAGCACGCCATTCATTATATAACCCGAGGAGATTACCGCAATATGTAGTGGTTTCCGGTGTCCCCTTCCCTCCTTGGGTATGTCTTCATCCGTAAAGGATATTACATCGTTCTCCAATAGGTGGCCCACCAGCTGGCCGAAACCCTCCTCACTAATTTCCTTGGGCACGTATGCCTCCTCCAGAACCCTCGTCAGGGTTTTGCAATGTTCATTGGATGACAACACTAAGTCCATGACTGATGTTAGGGTTGACTCCTCATTTAAAATCTGGATCCCCCTTGTTTCCGGGTGATCCATCCTTTTCAAGAATTCTATGGCCCTTTCTTCGGAAATCTCTTCATTTTTTCTCTTTTGGCTTTCAAGGACTCGCTCGGGAAGATACAAGGGGTTCCCCTTTGTCGTCACCGAAGCACAGCTGGTCGCTTCCTCTGGCATGCCCCCATAATTCCAGGGTACAGTCTTTAGACTACTGATAGGGATTTGCGGCCTTGCCGCAAGGATGATGGGCCTCGGAGCCGTGGTTGACCGGTCCCTCCGTGCTATTCGTACTTACCCCTATCAACCTGATGGGCGTTACCCGTGCACTCCCATGATCATGTATCATGTTGATCATTTCCTCAATTTTCTGCACATAGTTCAACCTTGGCGGCCCCTCAGCTTCACTCGCCTCTGTCGCATTGACCCCCCCTCCATCATGCCTTGGCAGGGGATTTGCCTTAACATTCGGGGAGTCTGGTTGTTCCACCACAATTTCCCCATTGTCGATCATGTTCTGAATTATATGTTTCAATGTCCAACAATCTTGTGTATTATGACCCGGGGAACCCGAGTGGTAGGCGCACCGTTTGCTTGGGTCAAATCTCCTTCCCTTCGGGTCACTTGGGGGAGCCAAATTGATTATCTTCTTTTGGGCCATCAATACCGCCAAAATCCGCTCGAGAGGCTCCCCGAGTGGGGTGAATACTCGATTTTGTGAGGCCTCAAATCTCCTTCACCCCTCTGCCCTCTGATCCGCGAAGTTAGGCTGTCGGGATGGCCCCACCCTTTGCACCTGTGCCGGGAGATGGCTTTCTGTTTTTCTGGATGACCCCTGTAGGATGAGGGATACATCCTCCTCCTTCTTCTTTTGGACCCTCCGGGAAGTGCTGCCATAGTTTCCATTCTGTATTTGCTCGGCAGCCGTTTCTAAAGCAATAAAATCCCGGATTTTACCCGATTTCAACCCCATATCTACCATCTCTCCATGTTTAATCATTTCAGTGAAGGGTCTTCCAATCCTCGAGATGACTCGTTCATAATACGGTGCCTCTTGAATGTCTACAAAAGTCATCACCATCTCCGACTCGGTCATCGGGGGGTTCACCTGTGCGGCCATGCCCCTCCATCGTTGCGCATATTCCCTGAAGGATTCCCTAGGTTGTTTCTTAACCTTTGTCATTTGATACCTGTCAGGGGTCATCTGGGCCTGAAAGCTGTATTGGGTTAAGAATGTATGGGCCAATTCCTCCCAGTTGTGGATTCGGGCGTTGTCAAGGCGGGCATACCAAATTCTTGCCTCACCCGTTAAGCTTTTCTGGAACAGCTGCATTCTCAACCCCTTGTCCTCGGCATAAGACCCGAGTTCTCCAATGTATATTTTCAAGTGTGTGTAGGGGTCCCCCTTTCCATTGTATTTTTCAAACTCTGGGATTTTGAATTTCTCCGGGTATCTGGCTCCGGGGAAGACACATAAATCAGAATAGTTAACCCTGCCGAGGGACCCTATGCCCTTCATAGATTGGATGGTTTCCTCCATTTGTCTCATTTTCTTCCGCAAGTCATCTGTATCTCCCTCTTCCGGGATAGTAATCACTGTTTTATTTGGTACGGGAATGACCTTTGGGACGACTGGCTCGCCCTTAGGTGGATCCTCCTTAGGTAGTTCCTGCCTGGGTATCAACTGCTCTCTTAGCATTATGGCCATTTCTAACATCTGCTTCTTAAAGTCATCAAATTCCTCCCTAGATATGGCACCGGAATTGGTAGATGGAATATCAGCCATTTCAGATATGGGGTTTTGGGCCCTTTTAGACTGCGAACGGGTTTGAGGAGCAATCCTACAGAAACCAAAGTTCAAAGTTTAGTCTTGGGGAGAAAAAAATGTGGATGCATGTTGAAGCTGTACTTTTTTGTGTCTTTGGGGTTTTTTAATCTTTCCCTGCAAAACAGAAAGTTAGTAATCCTCTAATGCAATGACAAATGCTAAACATGGCTTTATTAAGCTCCCCAGCTGTTCCCTGCAAAACATAGAGGTTAGTAATTTCTCTCGGCAAAAAGGAAGGCGAATACGAATAATATCATGACATTTATGCGTGAAATGAAAAAAGGCATGAAGAGACTTTTCCTGCGTAGGGTTAATCTGAGGTTGACCTATCCTAGGGTTGCTCTCACGGGCTTTTCGGCATGAAGGTCCCCAAATCTTCGCAATCTACTCGTCTGAACCCTTTCGATTGGAGCGGATTTGGGTGGTGCGCTTCCTGAGCCATCTCCGGGGAGCAGCCCCTTCGAGTCCAGTAATAAGCAACCGACAGGTTCGCCTCAGGAGGAGGTACTCTCTCAACATACATTCACATTCATCGTCCTCACCGCATGCAAATGATTACTTGAAAGTAAAGCAATTCCATTCAATCATTCATTTATTGGACAGAACACACATTCACACAACAAAACGTTCAAAAGATCACAATATCGCACACACACACATATTCATGAATTTTAAAGGATAAGAAAGCATCAAGATTTGAAAGCGGCTTAAGCCCTCTATTTGTCCCCAGCAGAGTCGCCAGCTGTCAACGCCGGGTTTTCGCTTCGCGTGTCCTTTTTAGTCTTTTCCAATTTTAGCTTCTTGATTAAATGATTTTTTGGAAAAGGTCGGCATTAATGTCGACGGGGTTTTGAAAGATTGTTTTTATGATGAGCCAATTAACCAGAGTCGCCAGTTGGTATATTTGAAATGGATGTACCAACTCATCCGAGTTTTCGTTTTTTATAAATCGCTGGCTCATATGTGACTCCGAATTAATTGGTCTGACCGAACAAAGGTTCAGACTTAATTATGAATAATTCCTAAATCTCGAAACTTTAATAAATGTATGAATTCAAATGCACGAGTGCGAATGTCAATAAATACACAGAGGTGGAATACTTTTAAAAGTAATTATACCACTTAAAGCATGCTTGGAGATAAGATTCAAGCTTAAAGAGTAACTTGCAACAATATATATATACCTTTTTGCACGAATTAAAATAGTGCATAAGGTTTAGAATTTGCGCAATGTAAAAGTTGAGTAAGGAAGAACTTGCATTCAATATACTGAAAGAATGAAGTTAGGGAACTTGCAATTACCAAAGTTCGGGATAGAGAACTTGCAATAATGTAAAAGTTTAGGGTTAGGAACTTGTCTGTTTGCTCAGCTACAATTTAAATCTTAGCTTTAATTACTTGACCTTGGATAACCTATCAGTTGGTAGAGTTGGTTTATCCATTAGCATTGCCTAATTTATACCCACTTATGCTATTTATTTAGCAGATAAACAATTCACCAAATACATTTAACTACTACCTAGCCATCTGCTAAACAGAATTTAATTTTAATGGCCTCTAGCTATTATTTAAAATAAACAATAGTTGATCATGGTTGCCTATCGTTTGAGTACCCTTCTAACTGTGGGTTAAAATTTCTTATTTATTAGTTACAAAATAATTAATAAATTTAACATGATTTGATAACAACTAAATAGTAGTTGATCTCTTACTTAATCTTTCATTTACTTAATTACTATTTACCTTAAGGGTAATTGAGTAATTATTACACTAGTTCCTTATTCAACCTTAATTAGATACTCAATGTACAAATTCTACACACACTTAATTATTAAATATTTATTGAATAATTATTGAGTGCTTGTTATCTTTATTTATTAAGGGCCACCGATAATCTTATTAAGCTCACTCATACTTAATCATCATTTCATTAATGATTAAGTAATTATTATTCTCATTAGCTCTATCAATACCTAATTATTATTAATCAATAATTACATCTTTATTTATTATCATCAAATAATAAATAATTATTTCATTACCATTATTTATTAACCTTATTTATTGTTTATTGATAAATAATTAATTTACTCTTTTATTCATATTCAATTATTATTTAATATCGATCAAATAATAATTAAATATTTATTGTCTTATTATTATTAAATAAATAACCACTTTATTAACTTTATTTATACTTAATTATTATTTAATATTAATTAAATAATAATTAATTATTTACTATTTTTTTATTTATTATTAATGGATAAATAATTAACAGTTTCTTATACTTAATTATTATTTAATATTGAATAATAATTAAATATTTATTACCTTTATTTATTATTTATTGGAAATTTACTAATTCGTTCGTATTTAATTATTATTTAATATTAATCAAATAATAATTAAATATTTATTATATTTATTTATTATTATTGAAAATAATCAAAATAGTAAATAACTACGTTATTAATTTCATTTATTAATTAGTTACAAGTGTACCATTAGCTCAAATTAATAACCAATTGTCAAGTTAATGATAGTACGTACGACTTAGTTAACTTCATTGAATCGCACAACTTTATTAGAAAATTTGTTCAATTAGTGCATAGCATTATTAAAGGTAATCCTGTTTTATTCGTCTATAGGTATGCCAAATCAGTAGCCATAGTATCCCATATCAAAACCAATTCCTGCAATTTACTTTCAAGAATTTTGCCCAACACTATAAGCAACAACCTAAACGGATTATAGCAGAAATCTATAACCATTCCCAGATTTTAACCCAATAATAGTACCAGAATTTCTTAATCGTAATGAACCAACATAGTGCAATACCAACTGTTGAAATCCAAGCAATATCATACAATTAACCAATACCAGCCTGTTTGCAGAATCAATTTAACTATCAGAACCCTAGGGTCCTTTACTATACAGAGTTTCAACCCCAGCAATATAAACCCAGCACAATATTTAACACAACCCAACACAACTGAAAAATTAAACAACTCAGTACAGATTTCCCCAAATTAAAACCAAACCACAACAAGGTAATCCAATACCAATTTCTTAACTGAATGAACCAAAACAATACCAGGTCTTTAAACCAAAAAAAAAATTTAATACACGTCTGAGTTTCATACTAAAGCAACTGCAATAATATACAGTGTATAACCTAATTCAAACAAACTATCACAGTCAATTGACCCCTTTTTGATACCTTGGGTTTAATCGGTTGGCGGTCCTCCTCCTTCGCCCAAAGTATTCAATCACACCGGACATTCACCGCCGAGCGTCTGATTTCCCCTGGCTCTCTCTCTCTCTCTAAAATTTTTTTAATTTGGGACTTACAAGAACGAAGGGAATCGGCAGCTATGGGTTTGGGATTTAGGGCTTCAATTTATAGAAAAAAAATTTACCCATTTAATGGGTAATACCCGCAATTGATCAAGCCGGTGACTATTGGGTAAAGGGGGTGAGTTGTCCACGTCGGTCTCATCTGAGCCCAGCTAGCTTCGTCGGCGGCCCTCGAGCCGTGCGTTGTCACTAGTCACGTCGCCGACCGTTTAGTCCTTTGGTCCGTTTGATTCTTTTGCTCGGTCGCTCCCTCAACCGTCGATTAGTCGCCGGTCGTCGTCCCTCCTGTCTTTCGCTTGTCTGGTTGATTGAGTGATCGAGAGCCTAGATTGCTAGGTTTGATTTGGTCTAGAATCCCTATTCCTTCTTCCCGTTTCCAGCTGGTTTGAATTGAGAGTTTTGGGTCTGACTTGAGGGTTATGCTGTTAAGCTGCAATTTCCCAATTGAGTTGCCGTTCAATTTTGTTTCCCCCAAACCCGATTGCTAAGGGTTTAACCCGGCAGGAATAAAAGGGGGTCCAATCCCATCGGTTCAGCCCAACAGGAAAAATGAAAGAAATGGACCCAGCCCAATCGAAAAAATAAAATGGGCTCAATTAGGAAAATAAAGAAAATTGGGCTCGGCTTTCTTTAAGAAGAATTTAGGTCCAATCCAGAAATAAATAGATAAAAAGAAATGGAGCAATATTAAGTGACCCAATTAAATTAGCCACCTTGTATTTCTAATATTTTGAATTACTTAATTAATCCAATTAATTAATTATTCAACCATAATTCTTTATTCAAATTATTTAAAAGGATTTATTCATTAATCTTCTTTCCAAATTTTCTTGCAATTAAATTCTTAGGGTTAACTCACCAATTATTCAACTTTTAATGAGTCCCTTTAATGCGAGAAAATTATTGGACCATATATTTAGATAGTTAATTAATAATACCTACATGGGTCCAATTAAATTCATTAAATAAAATGAATTTCATATATTAAAATAGATCAATACAATGTTTAAAAATTCCAAAAATTCTCGGACATTACAATTTAACATGCGAAGCATGTTGTATAATATATAATATATACATAGTAAGC
Source organism: Aralia elata (assembly GCA_034770075.1). NCBI lineage: Eukaryota > Viridiplantae > Streptophyta > Magnoliopsida > Apiales > Araliaceae > Aralia > Aralia elata. The sequence goes on from CM068385.1 coordinate 36,242,900, forward strand.
ATGCACATATAGAATACTATATTATACCCGAATTGATTATGGACTTTTATTCTAGTTTGGTTCACTAGAGCCACAAGTGAACCAAAAGGTCAAACCTAGGGTGAAAGAACAAAATTTAAATATAACTATTACATTTAAACCCGGGCTCCATTACAAACGGGTCTTCAAGCGCTCCTTGCTCCTTTGTCTCCAATTCTTCAAGTAATTGTAAGTAAACCTATTACATAAACTATTTACAATAAATAGAAACCTTGATCAACAGTCAAGGGGAGGTACATAGGAGGAAGATAGAATTTACATCAAGAAAAACTAGAGAAGACGAGGTACGCAGACCCCATTTATAAAAACCCATTCATTCAAGCATCCACTAAAATAAATCTAATCACACATTGGTCAGTAGTCCATAATCAATCCCTATTTATTATCATACATATCTCCATATGTATCAATAAATAACATTCATCTCATGAATAATAAAACCATTCCATATATGCATTGATATCATTTAATGGGCAATTAAAAGTTTACTAGAAATTCAATTTTGAAACAAAAATAAACTCCTTTATTTTAATCAAAATTTAAATCATAATAAACTTATTTATTTTATTTTATCCAATTTTTGAATAAAAATAAACTCCTTTATTTTTAATCAAATTCTAAATCAAAATAAACTTTTTTATTTTAATTAACATGGAAACCAATTTCAAGTTCAAAATAAACTCCTTTATTTTTAACTTAAAATTGCTTGGAAAAATAAAATATGTTAAATCCTATTCCTTATCAAAATAAACATCTTTATTTTTAAGGAAACATGGAATCCTATTCCATATGTGAATAAACTCCTTTATTCTAGGAAATATGGAATCCTATTCCAAATGTGAATAAGCTCCTTTATTCTATTTAACTTAGAATCCAATTCCAAGTTCAAATAAAACTTTTAATTTTAATCATATTCTAATTAAAATAAACCTTTTATCTTAATTAAAAATAAATAAAATCAAAATAATTTTTTTTTTCAAATCCTGCAGACCGGCGCGGCCGCGCTCCAAAATGAACTAGGAGCAGCGCGGCCACGCTGCACCCCAGAAACGTTTTCTGGGTTCAGGCGCGGCCGCGCTCCAGAATGAACTGGAAGCGGCGCGGCCGCGCCGCGTAGCAGAGTTCGAAAATTGTTTTCTTTGCCTAGAAAATCGATCCAATCGCATACCCATACATACATGGAATTATAATAATCGATAATTAGCACAAGTTTAGGCTCTGATACCACTGTTAGGTTTGTACATAGCGCGAATATGCAATCAAATTACATAAATAGTGCGAAAGCGCGATAAAACGGATTTTAAAATTTTTCATACAAACCATCACCATGATCATCCATGTGCTCAATTATCAATTAAACGAAAGAGATAGAGATTAAGAAATTATACCCTCGTAGAACCGTGCTTCCTCAGGTACAAGTTCACCTCCAATTCCTTCGCGTTCTCCTTGAATTTCACCAATGAGATTCCTTCCTTTGATCAACGTTAGCCACCCAAGTGTTTGGCCTCTAGAGGTGATCCACCAAGGAATAATAGTTATTCAAGAAGATGGGTGTTGGCAAAACCCTAGTTTCTATCTCTATAGAAATTGCAAGTACTCTCTCTCTCCAATTCTCATGGAAGAGTGTGTAAATTGTCTAACCCTAAATCATGATAAGACTCCTCTTATTTATAGATATAGGGAACCCTCCTAAACTATTAAGGATTAGGGTTTTTATTTTAATTAAACTCCTTTAATTAATTGAACTCCTAATCCAATTAGGAATTCATGAGAGAGTACTTCTATTAATTAATTCTCAATCCCTATTAGGAATTAAATAATAGTAATAGTAATAATAATAATAAGACTCCTCTTATTAATTTATATTTAATATTTCCAAAATATTAAATAATAAATATTAAGCTATTTAATTTATTCTATCTCCATAGATTAAATTAAATACACTTAACTTATTATTACAATTATGCCATTTACTTCTTAAATAAATATTTTCCTTTTGCGGTGTGACCCTTTAGGTTCTCCATATTAAACCGGTTGTGAATAAATCAATTAGAACAATTCTAATTTTATTTAAATAAATAAATTAAACTATTTAATTTATTTAAATAAATAATATTTATTCTACAATAAGGGTAAGCTCCCTTAGCGATCAACGACTTTCCAGATAATATAGATTTCAACATTAATCACAAAAGAACCTTTCAGTGAATAGTTACCGTACAATTCAATCCTTCTACCATACAATGTCCCAATTAAATATAAGACATGGAATTACTGTCAAGTCTTATTTTATTTAATTATATGTATTTCGATTCTCAAATGCACAACTCTGATAATGCAAATTAGAAACTCATTTCTAATTTCATTCTGCTTTGGCCAAAGACTTCTGAGTCGTCATTTATCGAATCACATAGGACATTCTCTCCTTTTACTAGAAGTGGTAGATTCTTTGTTGATCATTCACCTATCTCCATGTATAACTTATTATACCCAATCATACCCTTTGATATACCCTCAGGGTCTTAAGGGACATGTCAAAGTATAACTCATCATACACAAGATACTATGATGATCTCAAGTCCAAGGATCACTTGTACTACTATCACTAGAGGAATTCCTATTGACAGGCGACTAAAACTCCATTAGGTATTCCTTAGCGAGCCACGTTCAGTGAACTTATTCTCTAATAAGCACCTACATACTTGCTTTAGTGTCTCCACACAAATGATTATGAGATCAATCATCATCTTTATAAGAGCAAGCAACGTATGTACTAATCTATTCGGATTCACTAATCCCCTTTTTAGTAATCCATCGATTAGGAACGATTTTAGTTTATGAGCTATCTAGAATTTAGATCTCATTAGCATGATCACCATCATGATTCTAAAAGCATTGCTCAAAACTATGGGTTTATCACATTTAATATAACAGCACTATGTTGATAAAGTAAAATGCCTTTAATAATCGAATAAGATTACAAAGTATATGCAACATCATATCAAATATGATTGGCTTGCGTGCATACTACTTTCAGGAAGGTGCAAGAATAGTTGCCTGATAGGGCTTATGTATTAGTTATCTGAAAATGTTATTTGGTTATGTGAACTCTTATTGTATTAAGGGTATGTTTTTAAGTTAAGGTTAAAGAACCTTGGGACCATGATTGTAAGACGTTATTACTATTTCAATAGACATTGTATGATTATTATTCCGCATTTAGTTAAGAAGTATGTTTGTTGTTGAGTATCGTGAACACCGAATTCGAGGTTAGGAAACCCGGATTTGGGGGTGTCACAGGTTAGGTCATCTAATTACGCGCCGTTTTAACGGAGAGCCCCCTCTTTCCTGAGAACTAACTGGTTGCTAATACTGCAAGTCTCGGATAGATAAATGGAGATTTGTTGTTAAGTCTTTTAGGACTTATTTGTAATAAGAACTACTTATCTCGGAATGTTGTAACAATGAACAAATGATATTTTATAATATTATCACTTTTTCGCATTATACTCTGATTATTAGAAGTTAAGATTTCTATATACGATCCAAATCAATTATATTACGAGTTTTTATAGAAACTTATCGTGTACTTTACCTTTAAGTTAATGAATGTTTTGAATAAGGTTATACAAGTCAGCACGAAGTCCGACCTGACTAAAAGAAGCTAGCAGGTGGATTTTCGGGGCGTGACAAAATTCCTTCCTTTAATCAACGTTAGCCACCCAAGTGTTTGGCCTCTAGAGGTGATCCACCAAGGAATAATATGTATTTAAGAAGATGAGTGTTGGCAAAATCCTAGTTTTTATCTCTATAGAAATTGTAAGTACTATCTCAACTATTGGAAGTGTGTCTAACTGTCTAACCTTTTTCATAATAAGACTTCTCTTATTTATAGATTTAGGCAACCCTCCTAAACTATTTAGGAATAGAGTTTTTATTTAATTAATTAAACTCTTTTAATTAATTAGTCTCCTAATCCAATTAGGAACTTATGAAAGTACTTATATTAATTAATTCTCAAACCCTTTTAAAAATTAAATAATAATAATAGTAATAATAATAATAAGACTCCTCTTATTAATTTATATTTTATAATTTCAAAATAATAAATAATAAATATTAAGCTATTTAATATATTCTCTCACCATAGATTAAATTAATAAATTAAATATACTTAACTTATTATTACGATTATGTCATTTACTTCTTAAATAAATATTTTTCTTTTGCGGTGTGATCCTTTAGGTTCTCCATATTAAACTGGTTGTGAATAAATCAATTAGAACAATTCTAATCTTATTTAAATAAATAAATTAAACTATTTAATTCATTTAAATAAATAATATTTATTCTACAATAAATGTAAGCCCCTTAGCGATCAATGACTTTCCAGATAATATAGATTTCAACATTAATCATAAAAGAACCTTTTAGTGAATAGTTATTGTACAATTCAATCTTTCTACCATACAATGTCCCAATCAAATATAAGAAATGAAATTACTGTCAAGTCTTATTTTATTTGATTATATATATTTCGATTCTCAAATGCATAACTCTGAATAATGCAAATTAGAAACACCTTTCTAATTTCATTCTACTTTAGTCAAAGATTTTTGAGTTATCATTTATCGAATCACATAGGACATTCTCTCATTTTATTAGAAGCGGTAGATTCTTTGTTGACCATTCACCTATCTCCATGTATGACTTATTATACCCAATCATACCATTTGATATACCCTAAAGGTCTTAAGGGACATGTTAAAGTATAACTCATCATATACAAGATACTATGATGATTTCAAGTCTAAGGATCACTTGTACTACTATCACTTAAGAAATTCCTATTGACAGATAAGTAAAACTCCATTAGGTATTCCTTTAGCGAGCCACGTTCAGTGAACTTATTCTCTAATAAGCACCTACATACTTGCTTTAGTGTTTCCACACAAATGATTATGAGATCAATTATCCTCTTCCTAAGAGCAAGCAAAATATGTACTAATCTATCCGGATTCAATAATCCCCTTTAAGTAATCCAACGATCTGGAACGATTTTAGTTTGTGAGCTATCTAGAATTTAGATCTCATTAGCATGATCATCATCATGATTCTAAAAGCATTGCTCAAAATTATGAGTTTATCACACTTAATATAACAGCATCATGTAGATAACGAAAATGCCTTTAATAAATTAATTCTTTTATTAATAAACGAATAAGATTACAAAGCATATGTTACATCATATCAAATATGATTGACTTACGTGCATACTACTTTCACGAGGTATAGAGAACCTTAGATAGATTTTTTAATACCCATTCTAGGTAATAGTCAACTTATCGTCTTCCCACGTCACAGTTTCCTGAGTTTGCTTAGCCTCGGGGCAACTGGTTTAGTGTCTATGCTCTTTACCATTCCCTTCATTTTGACTAACGCAAGAGTGTGGATTCTTGGGGTTTTGAGTAGTTTTTCATTATTGCCCCTCATCCGTGTCTTTGGGGTTATCTTCGAGCTTTATCCGAAAGATGGTTTCATCAGAGTCAGATCATCTACTTGCTAGATTGTGAGGTGATGATGATGCCCATGGACTGGCGTTACATTATTAGTACAGAGTTTTTTGGCCCCGTGTGCCTCAGGGGTCTGATATTTCCCCTACTATTGTCAGATCTCTGTTGGGATTCACTCCTCGAGACAGGGTATTCAAGGCCCGGAGTATTCGTTCAGGTGCACTAATATTTGATGATGTAAGAGGGGTCTTATCTGAGCAGTTCCCTGATGACATGAGGGTACGTGATCGGCTTTTGCAGCGCCTCTTCCTGACAATTATGAGGGGTTTTTTTCTTACGAACAACTCCTCTGCCATCCACTTTAGCATTGTCGGGGCTCTTCGGGATGTTAATCGGATTGGAGATTATGACTAGGGCTCATTTACTTTAATGTATTTCCTCTAGGGTATGCGTTTACATTCCGAGGGAAAGACTGACTCTTGGCTCGGCTTCTACCCATTCCTCCTAGTAGGTTTCCTTATTCTCATTCTTATCCTTTCTTCTATCCTTTTTTTTCCTGTCATTTTTATTGATGTAGTCGTTGTTTGTATTTTAGTTTTGGGCCTATGCGCAGCTCCTATGCCAACGGCCCATCACCACACTGGGCCTGGATACTTACCCTCGTGGGTGTCGATGTCACTAGAGTACTTTGGAGGAGATCCAGTTTCGGACAGTTTCACTTATTGTCGCCTTCAGTTGGAGCTGATTTTTGCTACTGACGTGACCTGGGTCCCTTATACCTCTGAGTTTTTGACATAGGGATTTGTTGACGGCTTTTTGACTGGGCTGGAGTTTTCATTGTTGACCCGCCGAGTTCCCTTGTTGATTTATGGAGGTTAGGAGTTGTACCTCGGGGAAAGGGCTTTCTGATGTGTATTTGGGGAGATCCGGATTCCTTTTCATCCTCCCTCTCAAAGACCTTGGCCCATCAATGTGCAGATATCGGAGATTCCTTTGGAGGGTGAGGATGGTTTTCGGCTGTCTGACGGCTTGAGTACTACGGGGTTTTTTTTGGCTAGTGGAGACCTTGTACCATTGGTGCACAAACCCGGGCTACTCATTTCCTGGGAGACCTTGTGCCCGGTTCAGTGATGATAATAGACTGGATGGCTTATGTTTGGGACCTGACACACTTGGATTAGATTACCGTATTGACCCGCTAGGTAGATCAACTGTCCTTTTTCATCCGCCAGATGGGTAGAGATCCGACAAAGGCTTATGCTTGTGTCGGCTGGGTTAGGCTCAAGTTCGGCTACTAGTTTTGGTGCCGCTAATGTTCATGGGGCAGGTGCTTCGACCTTTTATTGCCCGGACCTAAACTTTGTTGTTGATGCTCCGAGTCAGGAGGATCTAGCGAGGGTGGACCACTTTGATGACGCCACTGCCTTCATTGATGACCTTGATTTTATGGTTTAGATTGTATTAGTTATTGGGGCACTTGTGCTCCTTCTTGTACATTTTATTTTTTTATTTCCATCTGTATATATAGAGATGATGTATGTATGGAGATAATATATGTATGAAGATAATGTATATATAGAGATGATGTATGGATTATATTATACAAGTATAAATTTATGTATATATATATATATATATTTTGTTCGATTCACTATCGTTAGTCGTGTTTATTCTATCATATTATCACGATACATGTTTATTGTATGATGGATAGAATTTGACCCATGTGTAGCCTTATTTTGATACTGTTTTACAGATGTCGTCATCGGTTGTGACTCGGTTGGATCATTCTTTATCTGGAGGTATAGCTTCTAGACTCAAGGGATGGTTTAATGATTTTCCTGCTCCCGATTGCATTACTGTAGAGAGACTTCTGGGGCATCCAATGTCATACCTCTCTTTCTAGGTACTAGAGGGGTTCATCGATGGTATTCTTTCTTTCTGGGTTCCAGACTGCCATATATTTAAGTTCAGGACTCATGAGCTTCCTCCTACACTTGAGGAGTATGCAGGGATTATAGGTTTATCTTTGGCGAGTCATTAGGCCCAAGTTTCAGTCGGTCACATGCGCCGACAGTTCATGACTACCACCGACTTGAAGCGGTCGACTCAACTATTCGAGGTAACTAGTGGTCATATCGTGTCTCTTAACTTTCTGATCGATCGAGTCGGCTCATCCGGAGCTATACTATTTTTTGGGATGATTTCATCATTTTAGAGGAGAGATGGAGAGTAGCGCAGGTTGATACACTGATGATGTGTGTTATCTTGTACTTATACATGCCTATCTACATGGACCATCTGGATGTCGAGGTAATGATGGTAGTCAGGGCCCTTCACGATGACCACAACATTCTTCTATTGATCCTTGTAGAGACACACATATCTACTTCCTATTGTCATGCCTTCAAAGACCGGGAGTTCCGTGGTAGCTCTGTTTTACTATATGTCTGGTTTATAACTCATCTAAGGCCCATTGGTAGCTTCCATCACCATGGCATCTGTTTTGACCATAGTATTGCTATGACGTACTCTTTCAGCACGTCTTCATGTATGGACACGACTTCTTAGATAGCTTTTTCTCTCGTCTATTGAGGAGCCTTTCTCGATTCTGATGTATTCTGGATATTGCTCTTTCCTGAACTTCCTTACCCGTATAACAGATTTAGATTTTATCCCCCTTACTGGACTAAGGGGTGTGACTACCTATCATCCTATAGCGATGATGGGACATTTTGATCAGATGTAGGAGCTTCATCTTTTACTGATGCTGCTGACTATAAATTCCCCATTTTGTCATCTACTGAGGTTGATCTGGTGAGGGTTTATGGCTCCTGGGCCAATCAGGTGACTGTAGAGTTTTGGGATAGTCATCCTAGTCAGAGTTCTGAGTATAGGGGTTGGTTGGATGCTAATCTGGTAGCTGTTATTAAGGGTCTGACTGAGGTAGATAATAGTTTTTCTAGGGAGGAGCCCATAGAGGACCCAGTGGATGACCTCGCAGAGGTGCCTGAGGATGAGTTTTTCATGGGATTAACAAAGGCTTTGGTTGGGGATGTCGCTCCTTCTGCTTCTACTTCTGAGGTCGCATCATGATCCGAGCTAGAGTAGCGCGTGTATAGCCTTACTTTTGAGCAAAACCATGTACGGACTTTGATGTTGACAGCCTTGGCTGGGAGGGATACTGCTTACACCCAGAGAGATGTAACTTTCATAGCTAGGGATGATGCTATTGCCGACAGGGACGCCCACCGGGCCTATGCAGAGGAGGTTGTTGGTCAGACCAGATAGATCTTAGAGTGTTAGACAACACTGTCCGTACAACGATGACATTATTAAGGCAGATTAATGCGGTGGAGTAGGAGCTCAGATCCTCTTCTCACACTCTAGAGGCCTTGGCTTACCTGGCCTTCTTAGCTCGTCTAACCACTGACTTATATATCACATTATCTTGTATTTGCTGCATGGACTATACCACATTTATTATTTGTCACAGGAAATATTTGTATATTGAAACAATTTATTTATATATATAGAAAATTTTATGTTCAGTCAACTTCCCTTTTTGATGCATTCTTTGCCTTTTATCTGATTGCCATTTTATCTTGGTGCGTACAACTTTGATATATTACTGTTTCCCTCACTTAGGCGATCGTGTCAGATTCGATGGCTAATGTTGAGGTGCCGTCAGATTTCATCGATTTGGGCCTCCGAACTTCGGGATAACTAGGAGTGATGGTTCAACGTATTGGGGTATTTGTTAAAAGGTCTGGATTTCAGCCTTTAGCTTGAGGCTGGTAGGTTTGTGTCGGGGCGCATACCGCGCCAAGATGGCTGTTTACGTACCCCTGTGGGTCAAGAGGAGATCAGGTCTTTTATAGTTTTTTGTAGTTTATTGGAAGTGATTTGTTGAAGGGCTTCATGATTGTCGAGTTATCGAAGAGATTTGGAAATTTTTGTAAGGATTGGACTGCACCATAAATGGCTACCTATGTACTCCTATAAGGGGAGTAGATCAGGTCTTACGTAGTTCCTTTGAAGGATAACATAGAAGGATTTATTTTTTTATTTAATTTTACTGAGGATAATATTTTGGATTGTTCTTCAAGCATAGTATCATTTCATAGAATTGACATTGAGCGGTTGCAAAAACACTTAGCCGTCCATTTCTTGTTGGATCAGAGCTCCGCCTGATAGGACCGTTTTGATGGTGAAGGGTCCTTCCCAATTTGGGACGAATTTTCCTTTGGCTTCGTCTTGCAGAGGAATGATCTTCTTTAGCACTAGATCATTTTCTTTAAATGCTGGAGATCAGACTTTCTTATTGTTGGACCGAGAGATTCGCTGCTGGTATAATTAGTCGTGGAATATAGCGGCCATTCTCTTCTCATTGATCAAAGACAATTGATCATACCGATCTTGCATCCATTGACTTTCTTCTATTTGGGCATCCAATAATATTTTTAGTGATGACATCTCGACCTCAATTGGTAGCACGACCTTCATGTCGTATTCTAAGGAGTAGGGTGTTGTCCCAGTCGAAGTGTGAATCAATGTTCGGTAAGCACGTAAGGTGAGAGGCAATAATTCCGGCCACCCTCAGTGATTGACCGACATTTTCTCCATGATCTTTTTGATGTTTTTATTTACAACTTCCACAAACACCATTCATCTTTGGTCTGTAGATGATTGAATTGAGATGTTTGATTTTGAACCTGTCACACAACTCTTTCATCATTGCATTGTTCAAATTTTTTGCATTATCAGATACTAGAATTTTTGGCTGCCCGTATCGACAGATGATATTATTTATGACGAAGTTGACAATGGCTTCCTTAGTCACCTTGGGGAAGGATGTTGTCTCTTCCCACTTGGTGAAATAATCGATCATGACAAAGATGAATCGATATCCGTTACTAGCCTTGGACTCGATCAGGTCAATTATGTCCATTCCCCATATAGAGAAGGGCCAAGGCGAAATCATGCAGTGTAGCTCGTTAGGAGGTGCATGAATTGCGTTAGCATAGATCTGACATTCATAGCATTGTTTGACATGGTTGTCGCAATTAATTTTAAGTGACAACCAATAATACCTCATTCTTAAAATCTTCTTTGCAAGTAAGGGGCCATTCACGTGTGGTCCGTATACTCCGCCATCACTACTAGAATACTGGGCATCTGAAACCGATTTTTAGAGACGGACTAAGTTCTGTCTCTAATTCTACCAATTTGATACGGACATAGAAACTGAAATTTTGCTGTGTCTCGACATGTTTTGGAAGTAAAAAATCGAGACGGATTTTGAAACCGCCAGTGTCGTCTCAAATTCTAGAGACGAAATTAGAGACATATTTAGCAGTTTCAACAATTAAGTGTTTTTAAAAAAAATTTAAACACGTTTTTGAAATAGATTTGACACCAACCTTGTTCGTCTCAGATTAATAATAATAAAAAGAAATAAATATTTATGTTTGAAACGGATTAGAGACCGAATTTTTTGTCTCAGACTTTTATTTTCCCTCCAAATATTAGTCTCCAATTTCCTCCTTATTTTAGAAACAGAATTAGAGACAGATATAGCCATCTCAAAAATTGATTATTTTTTAAAGATTTTTAAATGCATTTTAGAGATGGATTAGAGACGGATATAGTCCGTCTTAGTTTTTTAGTTTCCCTCCAACAATTCCCTCCAACTATATCAACAAAAAAGGAAATAAGACTAAAATAGCCTTAAACAAATAAATAAGGATCAACTGCTTACTTCTTACTAGGGTTGTAAATGATAATCGAAAAATTCGTGTTCGTTCGCATTCGTATTCGAAAAAAAACGAATATTATTTGCATTAAAAAAAACGGATTTATCCGTATTCGGTTTAAAGGTATACTTTAGAATAAATGGATACGAATACGGATATATGTTAATACGTATTCGTTTAACATCCGACCGTAAATATATCTAGCGGATATCCGGAATCCGATATTCGGATTCGAGTCCGTATCCAAAATTTGTATCCGAGTAACTTATATATATATGTATATATTAAAAAAATTATATCTATGTATATTAATAACTTATATATGTGTGTGTGTGTGTATATATACAAGTTATATATATATATATATATATATATATATATATATATATATATATATATATATATGTGTGTGTGTGTGTGTGTGGTGTATATATATATATATTCGAATAACTTATATAGCTATTAGCTTGTTACAATTTATTTATTTTACTTTCAAAACTTATTTGCAATGTCGGGAGGCGGGAACAATGGACAATATAATTTTGAAAAAAAATAATTAAATATTCAAATAAACTTTTGAATCAAATTATAAATTATAAATATTGTAAAATTTTAATATATATATATATATATATATATATATATATTAAAAATTTACAAAACTATACCTATTAGTTTGTTACAAGTTTTTTACTTTCAAAATTTACTTGCGATACCGAGAGTCGAAAGTAATGGATAATATAATTTTATTGTTAAAATGTGTTAGGTCCGAATTAATGAACTATATTTTAAAACTTATTATTGTTGTTTCCCATAGACACTTAAAGATCTAGAGGGGGGTTGAATAGATCCTTTTTAAAAGTTACTGGATTAATATATTACCCAATATATTACAAATCAGATTAATTTAGCACAACGGAGAATGTGATATTAAAAGACTTCCCCTTAGAGATCTCAGTTCTTATTTTAGTTAAGAATATCAATCACAAATAATCATCCAGGTAAAATGTAAGACTGAAAGATAAATGACACAAAGAGATTTTTAAGTGGTTCAGAGACTGAACAACTCCTACTCCACTCTTCTACTTCAACAAGTAGGAATTCCACTATAGGTTCGATCACTCTGATCAAGACACTCTTGCCCTCCTCAAGCCCAGCAGACTTGGATATTTTAGTCACAAAGACAAGGACACTCTTGCCCTCTTCAAGCTCCGCAGACTTGGAATAACTCAGTACCGTAGGTACTTTTCAAGCACAGCAGACTTGAAACTTTATGGTTACTTAGACCAAAACGAACAGTTGTGAGAATGTTATTGAGGGGTGCTGCTAAGATGGCGTTAAGATCTTCTTCTCAAGTACTTAGCAGCTTGAACCAGATGTTCAAATCATAGAGTATGTTCTTTGGTTTAGATAAATTTTAGCTCGTTGATTCCTTGTTCGTTGATTCTATTTTGAATCTTTCAGCCAACTTATAGTCTGCCTAAATTTCTTCCCATTGTTAGGTTTTCGTTGCTGCATTTAATGCTCCAGATATTTTAAGATACTTGATGTAGACATTTTGAGTTTATATGTCAGCTTTCTTTTGTTTAGTCTGTCACATCAGTCTACAACTTCACCTACCACTTTGACCCATCGCTTTCAGCAAACTAGTTGCTGGACATATCCTTTGGTCTTTGATTTTACCTAAGTATGTTTGGTAACGATATTGGGATTCTCATCCATCAGTGCTTCTATGTCAGTCTGTCAGGATTGATTGCTCTATGATCATGGGAGCTCGTAGTGTTAATTCTACGATCTGAATATAGCTTTAAAATTGGTTTAGAACTCTACGAATCTTTCTTCAGCTGAACGTTTTTGAAGGTGCTCTACTATTTGGATTTAACCTTGCGATTCTCTGAAGCACTCTACGTTCAATCCTTGCTGAGTGAGCTTTGTTTGGCTTTACGATTCTGTCTACTTTACAATTAGAAGCCACAACTCTGTGATGAGTCCAAAGCTTTACGATAAACAAATCAGCTCTATGATCTAACCAAAGCTTTACGATAGAGGAGTTAAGTCTACGATTTGACATATTTTCTTTACAGCTCGTCAGACTAAACTTTATATTTATATTAAGTCTATGCCTCATATTAACTCAAAGAGATCAACCTAACAAGTTTACTCTTCTAATTCTAAGTCATTGTACATTGAATCATTAAGAAGGACTTTACAAAAACTTACTGATATAAATATAAATTAAGATCTATCATCATCAAATCAAATAAATGAATCATGCAGACTCCAACAATCTCCCCCTTATTTGATAATGACAAAACTAGCAGTTTCATATGACAGTTAAGATGCATTGCTTGAAATGTAAATATGACCTAAAATACAGTAAGCCATTGTATTGCTAGATAAAAGGATGAATTTATTGATGATTAAACAGTTTTACACAATTCATCAGTTTCTAGCAAGGAATAGATAAAATAGGTTTACTATTTCTTCCTCTTTCTTAGCTTTTCCAAGGCAAGCCATTTCTTCTCAGATTTCCTGTTGCGATCACTAGCTTCCTTTTGCTCAGCATTTTTCCTTCTAATTTCCTCAATAGAATCTCTTGGACCAAGATTAGAAGTGAATGAGGCGAATGCTCTTTCTTCTCCTACAATGTGAGTCCCTTGAAGATTTCTGTTTAGATATGCCGGATTGTCGGATGGAATGCTTATGCCAGTCCTTGTTATTGTATTCGATGATCCCGGTTCTATTGGTAAAGCTCGAAGGGTCCATTCTTCCCTTTGTGAAGCTCCCTGTCTCCCCTTATCTCCCTAGCTCCCCCTATTTCCTTCATTTCCTTTCTCCCCTTGTCCATTCTCCCCTTTTTTGTCATCATGCACCCGTGAGAGATGCTGGACTGAATCTACTAGCTCTTGGATCTGGGAGGATTTCACGGCAATATTAGCACGAATTTCTCGTTGTCGATCAGTAGCATGCTCATTGTACTGGGTGACTAAAGCAGTTGTGTTGTTGGCATTTAGCTCCATATCACTTTTAAAGGTAGATAAGCCAGTGCAGAGCTCAAAAACTTTAGAGGTCAATGATTTGATAGACTGCTCATTCTGCTGCTGAAGGGTATGCACTGTCTGTTTGTGTTCGTCAAGAACTTTGAGAAATATTTTATCTCTATCATGAAGGCGCTTAGACATGTCTTTCAACATAGATTTCAATTGCTTTTGAAGCTTTCTACCCAAGTCGCCAGGTAGATGACCGACGGCAGTAGTGATGTTGGCCATTTGATGTCGAAGCTCAGTAGAGTTTTGCTCAAGTTTTTCTTATATGTCTTGAAACATAGTAGTTGTTAATTCAGTCAGTTAAGCAGTAGTGGGGATAGCTTCCAGACGTGCCATGATGTGATCAAGTGGAAGTGCAGGACTGTCTGTAGGACCTTGGGATAGGTGGACTAATGCTAGAGGTAAATCAAAGATTTCATTCTTGGACGAAGAAGGAATATCAGAGGGAATGGATGGAGTATGTTCTTGTTTGGGAGGATGTACAGGAGACCTAACTGGTGATGGTTTGGGAGATACACTAATAGGAGCTTTGAATTTATTTGACTGTGGAGTAGTTTGAGAGTGTGAGTGAATAAGTGATTGATTTGGTGTGGCTAGAAAGGTGGACACATGAATTGGTGAGGGAGAATCTGTGTGCTGTACTGAAGAGGTAGAATTATGAACATCGATCGTAGGTTTTTGAGACTCTACGATTAAGGAACTTGGTATTGTTGTAGTTGGTGCAAGGTGTGAAGAAGTCAAAGATTCAGAGACTTGAGAAATCGAATCTTCAACACCCTTGTCCCAGTCATATGAAGGAAAAGCATGATTTAGAAATGAGAGTAGGACAATATGTACTTTTGATAGATTGAAGAGAGATTGTGGGGTTGAGAGCATATCAGCTTGGTGGCGTAAGTAAGCACCCATGGGAAATTTTGAGCTACCAGAAGTAAGCTTGGATATCTGGAATAGCACCATTGAATAAAGCTCTGATCTCCTAAACTGATAGCCTTCAATAGTGGCAGAAGTGGCAGAAAGTAGAGCATTTGATCATTAGCAGGATTAAGATCGTAAAGTGTGGTGCTACGATCCATTTCCGGATCAAGGTGATAGTCAAAGAGCTCATCTGCACTTAAAGAGACCAACCGCATTCGTCCTTCACCAGATCCTATCCATTTTTCAGGTAGGGTGACATTTGGATCCTCATATGCTTTAAGTACAATTCACCTCCGGATCCCTTTAGATGTAGAAAGAATGGAGGGTGGAGGAACTGAATATCCGATAAGTTGCTCCCCCTCTAATGTGGGATCCTCTGGCTTTACGATCGTAAGGTCATAACCCTTATTAACATCATTTACAACTACTTCAATAACGTGAGTTACTTGTAGAGATGTATCTGCAGATTGCAGCGATCGTTGAGCAGAATCTTCTTTGTACTTGGTTCTCTGCTCTTCCCTTTTTCTCTTCTCTCTTCTTTTGCTTTTCTTCCTCTGTTTTCTACTTCTTCTTTGTTTGAGGCTCATGACTTAAATCTTCACAGCCAGTTTAACATTTGCTTCCTTAGCCTCTTGTTGTTTAGCAGTCACAGCCACTTCTTTATTCCCTTGGGGCTCAGGTGTAAAAACCATCACAGCCGAATCAATTTCTTCATTTGTCTTAGGAATGTCATCCTTCATAGCCAACCCTTCAGTGGGTCTTGACTCAGTCACTATTGCTATCTCTAACAATGTTTAAACGACACTTTGAGATTCAAGCATGACTGTCTTCTCAGCAGAATCAACTTCCATATTTGCTTTAGAGGAGGATCTAGGTTTTCCTTTATTCTTTCTTGTGAGCTCAGGGATTTCTTTATCTTCCTCCTTTTCTTCTTCTTCATGCTCTACGATCGTAGTGGGCATGGATTCTCTAGCTTGTGCTTCAAGCTGAATAGGAGCTTTCCTTCTACGAGGAATCTATTAGGTTTGTATATAGCGCTAACATGCAATCAAATTACATAAATAGTGCGGAAGCGCAATAAAACGGATTTTAAAATTTTTCATAAAAACCATCACCATGATTATCCTTGTGATCAATTATCAATTAAACGAAAGAGATAGAGATATAGAATTATACCCTCGTGAATCAAAGCTTCCTCAGGTACAAGTTCACCTCTAATTCCTTCGCGTTCTCCTTGAATTCCACTGATTAAATTCCTTCCTTTGATCAATGTTAGCCACCCAAGTATTTGGCCTCTAGAGGTGATCCACCAAGGAATAATAGCTGTTCAAGAAGATGTGTATTGGCAAAACCCTAGTTTCTATCTCTATAGAAATTGCAAGTACTCTCTCTCTCTCTCCAATTATTATGGAAGAGTGTGTAACTGTCTAACTCTAAATCATGATAAAACTCCTCTTATTTATAGATATAGGGAACCCTCCTAAACTATTTAGGATTAGGGTTTTTATTTTAATTAAACTCCTTTAATTAATTAAACTCCTAATCCAATTAGGAATTTATGAGAGTACTTTAATTAATTAATTCCCAAACCCTTTTAGGAACTAAATAATAATAATAGTAATAATAATAATAAGACTTCTCTTATTAATTTATATTTAATATTTCTAAAATATTAAATAATAAATATTAAGCTATTTAATTTATTCTATCTCCATAGATTAAATTAAATACACTTAATTTATTATTACAATTATGCCATTTACTTCTTAAACAAATATTTTTTCTTTTGCGGTGTGACCCTTTAGGTTCTCCATATTAAACCGGTTGTGAATAAAACAATTAGAACAATTCTAATCTTATTTAAATAAATAAATTAAACTATTTAATTTATTTAAATAAATAATATTTATTCTACAATAAGGGTAAGCCTCCTTAGCGATCAATGACTTTTCATATAATATAGATTTCAACATTAATCACAAAAGAACCTTTCAGTGCATAGTTACCGTACAATTCAATCATTCTACCATACAATGTCCCAATTAAATATAAGACATGGAATTACTGTCAAGTCTTATTTTATTTAATTATATGTATTTCGATTCTCAAATGCACAACTCTGATTAATGCAAATTAGAAACTCCTTTCTAATTTCATTCTGCTTTGGCCAAAGACTTCTGAGTCGTCATTTATCGAATCACATAGGACATTCTCTCTTTTTACTGGAAGTGGTAGATTCTTTGTTGATCATTCACCTATCTCCATGTATAACTTATTATACTCAATCATACCCTTTGATATACCCTAAGGGTCTTAAGCAACATGTCAAAGTATAACTCATCATACACAAGATACTATGATGATCTCAAGTCCAAGGATCACTTGTATTACTATCACTAGAGGAATTCCTATTGACAGGCGAGTAAAACTCCATTAGGTATTCCTTAGCGAGCCACGTTCAGTGAACTTATTCTTTAATAAGCACCTACATACTTGCTTTAGTGTCTCCACACAAATGATTATGAGATCAATCATCCTCTTCTTAAGAGCAAGCAACGTATGTATTAATCTATCCAGATTCACTAATCCCCTTTTTAGTAATCCAATGATTAGGGACGATTTTAGTTTGTGAGCTATCTAGAATTTAGATCTCATTAGCATGATCACCATCATGATTCTAAAAGTATTGCTCAAAACTATGGGTTTATCACATTTAATATAACAGCACCATGTAGATAAAGTAAAACGCCTTTAACAAACGACTAAGATAACAAAGTATATGCTACATCATATCAAATATGATTGGTTTGTGTGCATACTACTTTCAATCTCCCACTTGCACTAAAGTCAATCGCCATGGTATCTAATTAGTAGATGGATATGCAATGTTGTTCTCGAGAGTCCACTATCTCTATAGTGACTTCTCCTCTTTCAATGATTCCACTAATCAAATGAAAGTGTCGCAACACTTGTTTGAATCCAAGATGAGACTTAGGAACTATTCTAGTTTTGTAATGAACTATTATCCAAACAATCAAACTTGCAGCTTTATTTACAGCTATATACTTTGTCTTTGTCACCAGCAACTCTTTGCTGTTTGGACCTTTTTCAATTTACTGCACCACCTTTCAAGGTAACGATTTACCTTAAAGTGGATTTGTTATCGTCTTGGTCAGTCTAAAAAAACTTGAGTCTGTTTAGCCCTCTAGTTTTAATTCAGACCTACCATGAATCATGATCACATCTTCAGTACTGGTTATGTGACGCCCCCAAATCCGGGTTATCTCAAACCACGCAGATTTAGTGCTCACTATCCATACATAATCACTAACTACTCATAAACAAAAGGTTTTAAGTAAAGCAAACTGAATAATAAGCAAAAGAAATATCTCCCATAAAAGGGTTACATAGCTTTTCAAAATAAGTCCCAGGTTTTCTAACCTTTATTACATCTTTTAAACGCAGAAACATAAATAACTAATTGGTCTCAATTACACAGCCACATAAATAAAAATAACAAGTCTTCACGTAATAGCAAATCATCGTCACTTGCTCATTTTTCCTTTTTCTTTGCTAGTAGATGGCTCATTCGTTGTCTCAACTTTAGCTACAAGGGTTTAGTATGCAAGGGTGAGCAAAACAAGTGCCCACCAAAATAACAATGAACACTTTTCAAATAATCTAATTTGTATGGTATAACTTATTTGCTGAATGATAATTAGGAATGGAAACGTCTGAAAGCTCAATAGAATATAAATAGAACTTCAAGATATACTGAGAGTGATATACTGAGGGTCACAAGACCTCGAACCATGTCCTAGGTTAACAGATAAGTTTGCTGTAACCTTTAACAATTTAATAAACTATAACTGGACTATTCATCTCGTACTCAGGGTGATCAGCCTGTTGTACAATGTATTGTGCACAACCATTCAATACTTTTGCGTAAGTATTCCCCTATACTAGGGTTATTCTTCTCAGTTTTTGTAATCTAAGGACTCAGTTCAACAAAATAGAATTTAAACAACTTAGATTATGATCAAAGATCAACAACAGTGATATACAATGATATAGATTTTGTATATCTAAGATATTAGAATAATGACTTTAATTAACTTGAGCTTTGAATAACAAGAATCCAAAATCAGAAGTTTAAGGCATGCAATAATAACTTGCTAAATGAGAAAGTAGGATTTAGAAGCTTGCATAACCTGGAATCGGGGTAAGATAAGAACACTTGCGTCAAGTAAATTTAAGATTTAAAATATGTTTAATGTAAAAGAGTTGAGAATAAGAAACTTGCCTCGTGCGTAGTTTTCCTAATTACAAACCACGTACAATAAACAACCTACATATTCCGTTTGTATAGCAACAAAAATGATTAGTTACAATATTCACGTACATTAACACTCCAACCCTCATCTCAATTTACTATTACTCACTGACTATCAGTCCTATTTTAGAAGTTACAAGCTTAGCTACAACAATATTACACTTTAAGAATCTCCAAAACTTATCTTTAAGCTAAGGTGTATTAACTTATATTTAATCATCATCAAATATCCACTTAGAATCCATCTTAACATCTTGGTATTCATTTATTATATTAATTTAAGTTTTAATCCCGCATAGAGTGACATATCGCAATTACCCAAAAAAAATAAAAAAAAATAAAATAAATAACTTTTCCAGCAATGATCTATCCGGGGCGAGAATTTGCTTTACAATTTTCTCGCCGAGGCGAGCTCCCGCCGGGGCGAGAATTTCCTATACAATTCTCTCGCCGGGGCGAGAAACTCGACTGTAACCTCCCACAGTTCACGAACCAGCGAAACACAGACCAAATTTTCCAAATTCTATCATCCAACACATAAATTAAATATACCCAGACACCAAACATGTTATAAAACAATTACCCAGCATGTTTCTAAACATTCTAACAATTATAATACACATAATCAACCAATTAGAACCCAAAATTCTCTGTTTATACAAAATATTCATATTTTGGCCATTTCAATAAAATCAAAAACTGTGAATTCATCACTAAACCATTTTAATCCATTCTACTTGCATTCTTTTCGTTTTTCATCCTATTATCATAATCAAATGTCAATTTACCGATTAATAATCAATTTGAGCTTCAATTTTCATACATATATGCCATACATGAAAGTAAAACTCTGTAAAACCAAAAACTCAATTTTAAAGCATGCTTTCATGAATTAATTCCTTCAAATTGGTTTATAAACATTATATAATCGCCTAATACATGCTTTCTATTAATTACACCAAGTAATTCATGCATTGAGCAAATGAATTTACATACAGAGAAATAAAAATACATACAGAGAAGAAATAGTTTTACACTAAACTGTTTTGAGAAAATTATAACTAGGATTTAGAATTCACCTTCTATTGTTTTGTTAATCCTCCTTACTAGAATACTTGACCCCAATTTCCAAACTTCTCCCTCAATTTCTCTCTTCTTCTCTAAATTTTGTTTTTGTTTAGCTGATGGAAGTAAACTGACTTCACGTGGTTTTTTTATCAGTTCACCAGTTACAAACCCAAACAGCCTTGTCAGTTAAAAAACTAAAGAGACACAAAGCCTTGTTTGGCTAGACCCTATATATAAAATCCATTTTTTTTACCAACCAAGGGTCACAAGGCCTTGTTTAGTTTAACTAAAATAAAACTCTTTTCCATTTATTTTAATAACTCATTATACTATATAGTTTTAATTGTAACACTTTTAATTTAATTAAACTTATTATTAAACAAATTCAATTAAACCTTACTAACTTAATTATAACTTTTATTTGATCAATACCATTATGCGAAATAAATTATTTTATTCAAATAAATCATTTACTCAAATAAATCAGTTAATCATCTAATTTAATTATTAAATTAAATTAGAATAAACACATCAAATCATATTCAACTAACATTTAACACAATTACTCTTAACATGAATTATTCCACAATAACTTTGTTATTTATTTATTTTACTCAATAAATAAATTAATAATAAAATATTTATTAACTCAATAAATAAATATTTTAAATTATTTACAGAATTCACAATCGTTACATCCTTCCCTCCTTACAAGGATTCTGTCCTCAGAATCACAACATTATCGCTACATTCTTCACTCCTTATAAGGATTCTGTCCTCAGAATCATAGAACTAGGACGAAACAAACAACTCAGGATAATTCTTCATCATTTCAGCTTCGAGTTCCCACGTAGCTTCATCAGCATTGTGGTTCCTCCATAGAACCTTAACAGAAGGTATCACTTTATTCCTGAGAACCTGTTCTTTCCTGTCTACCATCTAAAGTGGAACCTCCTCCTAAGTTAAGTCTTTCTCGAACGTATAGGTTCATATTTTATCACATGTTTATAATCTGGCTTATAAGGCCTTAAAACAGATATATGGAACACATTGTGGATATGTACTAGCTCTAGAGGTAGAGCTACTTCATAAGCCACCTCACCAACTCGCCGCAGAACTTCAAAAGGTCCAATAAATCTTGGACTAAACTTACCCTTCTTGCCAAAACGAATTTTTCCTTTCCAGGGTGAAACTTTCTAAAACACTAAGCTTCCCACCTCAAATTCTCATTTCTGACGATGTTGATCCGCATACTTTTTCTGTCTGTCTTGAGCAGCTAATAAACACGCTCTTATAACTTTTACGATTTCCGCAGTTTGGTGTACGAGTTCTGGTCCTAGAAGTTTCCTTTCACCAACCTCGTCCCAACATAGTGGAGTTCGACATTTTCGTCCGTACAACGCTTCGTATGGCGGCATGCCAATACTTGCGTAGTAACTGTTGTTGTAAGCAAACTCGACCAATGGTAGGTGGTCATCCCAACTTCCTTTGAAATCCATGACACAGGTGCGTAACATATCCTCCAAAGTTTGAATCATTCTTTCGCTCTGACCATCAGTTTGAGGATGATACGCAGTGCTCATTCTCAACTGTGTTCCCAAGCATTCCTGTAGACGCTTCCAAAAATTTGACGTAAATCTCGGATCTCGATCAGACACAATAGACACAGGGACACCATGTCGTGAAATAATTTCCTTGATGTATAATTTTGCCAATTGGTCCATATTGAATCTAATCTTTATTAGTAAGAAATGCGCTGATTTCGTTAGTCTGTCTACAATTACCCAAATCGCATCAAAACCTTTCAGTGTATTCGGCAAGCCTACCACAAAATCCATTGTTATGTGTTCCCACTTCCACTCTGGTATTTCTAACGGCTGCAACAAACCACTGGGTCGCTGATGTTCAGCTTTCACTTTCTGGCCCGTCAAACATCTGGCAACACATTTTGCGACATCACGCTTCATTCCTGACCACCAATAATATTGACGAAGATCTTGATACATCTTTGTACTCCCTGGGTGGACTGAGTAACGTGTATTGTGAGCTTCATCCAAGATCTTCCTTCTAACATCTGGTACCAATGGAACCCAAATTCGATGTTCAAATCTGATTAATTCCTTGGCATCAATACTGAACTTTCCACCTTGTCCCTCAGAGACTTCCTTCCTAATCTTCTCACACTCCGCATCTTGAACTTGAGCTTCTTTGATTTGGTCCAGCAACACCGGACGAACCTCGATCTGGAATATCTTTTCCTTTGATTCATACTGGTACTTCACCTCTAATTCTAACTTCGCCATTTGTTTAATAAGTTCCTCCTGAGCAGTCAATAACAGAAGTTTCCTCTCGACCCTTCCTTCTTAATGCATCAGCAACAACATTCGCCTTTCCCGGATGATAGAGAATTTCGCAGTCATAATCTTTAATCAGTTCTATCCATCGTCTATGTCGCATGTTGAGGTCCTTCTGTGTAAAAATGTTCTTGAGGCTCTTATGATCTGTGTAGATCTCACACTTCTCACCATAAAGGTAGTGCCTCCAGATCGTTAGAGCAAATACCACCGCTGCCAATTCCAAATCATACGTCGGGTATCCCTTCTCATATTCTTTTAGTTGTCGTGAAGCGTGTGCAATAACCTTGTCGTTCTGCATAAGCACACAGCCAAGGCCCTTATGCGACGCGTCACTGTAAACCACAAAATTTCCGGTACTATCTGGCAAAGATAATACAGGCACTATACTTAACCTCTTCTTTAGTTCCTGAAAACTCTCCTCGCACTTCTCTGTCCAGACAAACTTAATCGCTTTCCTAGTCAAATTTGTCAATGGAGTGGCGATTTTAGAAAAATCTTGTATAAACCGTCGATAATATCCGGCCAAACCTAAGAAACTCCTTACTTCAGACGGTGTCTTCGGTTGCTCCCAATCTATTACCGCTTTGACTTTAGCCGGATCAACCGAAATCCCATCTTTATCAATTACATGTCCAAGAAATTGAACACGATCCAACCAAAACTCACATTTTGAAAATTTTGCATAAAGCTTCTCTTTCCATAATGTCTCTAAAGTTAGTCTCAGATGCTCCACATGGTCTTCTCTTGATTTAGAATACACCAAAATATCGTCGATAAACACCACCACGAACTTATCTAGAAACGGTTTAAACACCCTATTTATTAAGTCTATAAATGCCGCAGGTGCATTCGTTAGACCGAATGACATAACCAGAAACTCGTAGTGACCGTAACGAGTTCTAAACGCCGTCTTCGGAACATCCTCCCTTCTTATCTTCAGCTGATGGTAACCACTTCTTAAGTCTATCTTTGAAAAATGAGTAGCACCCTTTAACTGGTCGAATAGATCGTCAATTCTCGGTAACGGGTATTTATTCTTAATTGTAACTTTATTCAATTCACGATAATCTATCCAAAGGCGCATCGAACCATCTTTCTTCTTGACAAACAATACTGGCGCTCCCCACGGTGAAACACTCGGTTGAATGTACTTCTTGTCTAGTAGTTCTTGCAATTGCACCATCAACTCCTTCATCTCCACCGGAGCCATTCGATATGGAGCTTTTGATATAGGCGCAGTCCCGGGCACTAAATCAATAACGAATTCAATCTCTCTATCTAGAGGTAATCCCGGTAAATCATCCAGAAAAACATCCACAAAATCCCTCACCACTGGTATTTCTTCCAATTTTGTACCGGTCTTTCGAGTATCTACCACATGGGCTAAATACCCTACACATCCTTGCTTCAGTAACTTCTTGGCCTGCATAATCGTTAGACAAGTTGTTTGCCTTGGCGATTTGCTACCATAAAATACCACCTTAGACGGAGTCTTAAGGTTGACACACTTCTTTTGGCAATCAATAATCGCCCCATAACTATACAACCAATCCATCCCTAAAATAACGTCAAATTCCCCAAGTTTAATCGGAATAAGATTAACTGTCATCATATGACCATGAATATCTATCTCGCAATTTTTGTACACATACCTACTAAGTATCACTTCCCTATTGGCAATCTCTATGTTTAAGGAAAATTCTAACTCTTCTCGGGGTATCTCCAGTTTCTCAACAAAATCATCAAAAATGAAAGAACAAGTTGCACCCGAATCAAAAAGTGCATATGCATGCAAGTTATTTACTGGTAGGATACCTGCCACCACCTTCTTGGATCGAACCGCATCCTGGACCGTCATATTAAAAGTGCGTGCAGTCGGGCGATTTGTTGTAGCTGGTCCAAAAATAGTTAGTGCACCTCCACTATTGCTTCCTTTGCCTCCATTTCCCCCACTAGCATCTTTCCTTGGACAATCACGAGCAAGATGGTCTTTTAACCCGCACGTGAAACATCCACCTTTCTTTGGGGCAGTGCAGTTTAGAGCAATGTGGCCCTCTTGTCCACAATTGTAACAAACTCTCTTTCCTTTCAAGCACACACCTACATGATTCTTACCACAAGTTGCACAAGCTTCAGTTTTCTTCCTCTGGTTACTCTGCTGATTTCCAGTAGAACCACCATCATTCCATTTTCGTTTTTGGTTTCCTCCCCCATTGCTACCACTCGGCCTATTCTCGGTCTCATTCCTTTTTCTTTTTCTGCTCCTGGTTGTATTTGGTTAATGCATCACTTCCTCCCTCTGCTATTATTGCTTTCTCTAACACCGCCGCAAATGTATTGAGTTGAAACATAGAAACCCTACTGTAAAGCCAAGGTTTTAATCCCTGCTCGAATCGTCTAGCCTTTTTCCCATCTGTGTTAACTTGATATGGTGCAAACCTCGCTAGTTCATTGAACCTTGCCGCGTATTCTGGCACTGTCATTGTTCCTTGCTTAAGTTCGAGAAACTGAACCTCCATCTAGTTCTGAGCACTAGCCGGGAAATACATTTCGAAGAACATCTCTTTAAACCGATCCCACGGTATAACACCTTCTCCTGCTCTCGTCTTGTTGGCTTGCCACCAGTAACTGGCTTCCGACTTTAACATGAAAGTTGCAAAGGCAGTCTTCTGATCATTCCCAACCCTAGCGACTTCAAAAAATTTTCCATTTCCATTACCCAAGTTTGGGTTTCTATCGGATCCATTATTCCTTTAAACTCAGGGGGGCCAACGGCTTTCAAATCCTTAAAGGTCGTAGCCTGAGCTTGCGGTTGATTTGCAAAAACTCGAGTCAAAAGGTTCACTAGTTGCTGAACTGGGTTAGCATCGGGTGGATTATTGTTATTGTTGTTAGTAGACCCCTCTGGGGGTGGTTGCTGACGGGGTTGTCCAACTCTTCTTGGCGGCATAATTCTATTGAAGACAACGCTTTTTAGATAATTGCTAATTTTTTTTAAGTACTTATAACTTAATTAAAATATACTTAAATATTCAAAAGTAGAAACTTAACACATAACATTATTCAAAAACTTCTTTATTCATTCATCCTCAAACTCAAAAGATAGCATTTTACTATTTATATCATCATCTGAGAAGACAACTTCGACATTTCACCATTAACATTTTATCCCATTATTTATATAAACTGGGATTTACATTCAAAATACTTGTTATAATATTATTTCTCTAATAGCTTAGGAAGACAACCCTCGGCGCACAACCTCCTCACGTTCTTGCTCCATGATATGAACCATAGTTTGGCGATCCACAAACCTCGGATGATCCTCTAACTGTGTTGGGTAATGGCGAACCCGGTCTTGAGCCCTATCTATCGTCGTGTGGTAAATATACTCCATGTCATCGATCTTGAACTTCTTCGCACGAATCTCTCCTTCAGCACGATCCAATCATTGAGAAACCCTAATGTGAGCGCCTTCAACCCTATTACGCATAGCAGTTTCCTCCTTCAGAGCTTCTTTTAACTCCTCCATCGCAATCTTCAATTGGCCGATCTCAGACTTTAATTCATCATTCTCAGTTTTTAGTTCACCATTTTCAGCCTTCACCACCTCATTCTCTGACTTCACCTTTTCATTTTCATCTAACAGTTGCTCCTGCTGACCCTCTGCATGAACTAATTTCCATTCTACATCACCCAACCGTACTTCTAAATCATAGATCTCTCCGTCCTTCTCCTCGATAGTAATTCGGCGCGTCTCTGACACTTCCTCCAACACTCTGAGTTGCTCCCGAAGTTCGACATTTTCATCATATAACTGCTCGTACATTAGCTCATCGGGATCCTCCTCCTCTTCCTCCTCCTCCTGAACAGTGACCAGCCTCTGCCCAGGTGCTTCCACAGTCACCAACCGTTCGCTAACAACATGAACATCTCTGACCTCCTCGTCTTCAGGCTCTGGGATATCCTCCCTCAGCACTGGGATCTGCTCAACTCAAATCTGACTAGTTTGTCCAACCTCCGACATCCTGACAATAAAATATTTTAATTATTTAATCGATACTACTCGCAAGCACATTGGTTATTAAACACATAAGCACATAAAATGTTTTATTATCTTCAATGAATCCCTTAATTCATCCCTTAATACTCGATAGGAGTTTAGCACCACTATCTTTGCGATTTCCTAAAAGGTTAACCCCTAACCTTTTTCCCCACCTACGGTTCTTAAACCTACGGCTCTGATACCAACCTGTGACGCCCCCAAATCTGGGTTATCTCAAACCACACAGATTTAGTGCTCACTATCCATACATAATCACTAACTACCCATAAACAAAAGGTTTTAAGTAAAGCAAACTGAATAATAAGCAAAAGAAATATCTCCCATAAGAGGGTTACATAGCTTTTCAAAATAAGTCCCAGGTTTTCTAACCTTTATTACATCTTTTAAACGCGGAAACATAAATAACTAATAGGTCTCAATTACACAGCCACATAAATAAAAATAACAAGTCTTCACGTAATAGCAAATCATCGTCACTAGCTCATTTTTTCTTTTCCTTTGCTAGTAGACGGCTCATTCGTTGTCTCAGCTTTAGCTGCAAGGGTTTAGCATGCAAGGGTGAGCAAAACAAGTTCCCACCAAAATAACAATGAACATTTTTCAAATAATCTAATTTGTACGGTATAACTTTTCTGCTGAATGATAATTAAGAATGGAAACGTCTGAAAGCTCAATAGAATATAAAAAGAACTTCAAGATATACTGAGGGCCACGAGACCTCAAACCATGTCCTAGGTTAACAGATAAGTTTGCTGTAACCTTTAACAGTTTAATAAACTATAACTGGACTATTCATCTCGTACTCAGGCTGATCAGCCCGTTGTACAATATATTGTGCACAACTATTCAACGCTTTTGCGTAAGTATTCCCCTATACTAGGTTTGTTCTTCTCAGTTTTTGTAATCTAAGGACTCAGTTCAACAAAATAGAATTTAAACAACTTAGATTATGATCAAAGATCAACAACAATGATATACAATGATATATCTAAGATATTAGAATAATGACTTTAATTAACTTGAGCTTTGAATAACAAGAATCCAAAATCAGAAGTTTAAGGCATGCAATAATAACTTGCTAAATGAGAAAGTAGATTTAGAAGCTTGCATAAACTGGAATCGAGGTAAGATAAGAACACTTGCGTCAAGTAAATTTAAGATTTAAAACATGTTTAGTGTAAAAGAGTTGAGAATAGGAAACTTGCCTCGCGCGTAGTTTTCCTAATTACAAACCACGTACAATAAACAACCTACATATTCCGTTTGTATAGCAACAAAAATGATTAGTTACAATATTAACGTACATTAACACTCCAACCCTCATCTCCATTTCCAATTAATCACTGACTATCAATCCTATTTTAGAACCTACAAGCTTAGCTACAACAATATTACACTTTAAGAATCTCCAAAACTTATCTTTAAGCTAAGGTATATTAACTTATGTTTAATCATCATCAAATATCCACTTAGAATCCATCTTAACATCTTCGTATTCATTTATTATATTAATTTAAGTTTTAATCCTGCATAGAGTGACATATCGCAATTACCCAAAGAAAAATAAAAATAAAAAAATAACTTTTCCAGCAATGATCTCGCCGGGGCGAGAATTTGCTTTACAATTTTCTCGTCGGGGCGAGAATTTCCTATACAATTTTCTCGCCGGGGCGAGAAACTCGACTACAACCTCCCACAGTTCGCGAACCAGCGAACCACAGACCAAATTTTCCAAATTCTATCATCCAACACATAAATTAAACATACCCATACACCAAACATGTTATAAAATAATTACCCAACATGTTTTTAAACATTTTAACCATTATAATACACATAATCAGCCAATTAGAACCTAAAAGTCTCTATTTATACAAAATATTCATATTTTGGCCATTTCAATAAAATCAAGCACTGTGAATTCATCCCTAAACCATTTTAATCCATTCTGCTTGCATTCTTTTCGTTTTTCATCCTATTATCATAATCAAATGTCAATTTACCGATTAATAATCAATTTGAGCTTCAATTTTTATACATATATGCCATACATGAAAGTAAAACTCTGTAAAACCAAAAACTCAATTTTAAAGCATGCTTTCATGAATTAATTCCTTCAAATTGGTTTATAAACATTATATAATCGCCTAATACATGCTTTCTATCAATTACACCAAGTAATTCATGCGTTGAGCAAATGAATTTACATACAGAGAAATAAAAATACATACAGAGAAGAAATAGTTGTATAGTAAAGTGTTTTGAGAAAATTATAACTAGGATTTAGAATTCACCTTCTATTGTGTTGTTAATCCTCCTTACTAGAATTCTTGCCCCCAATTTCCAAACTTCTCCCTCAATTTCTCTCTTCTTCTCTAAATTTTGTTTTTGTTTAGCTTATGGAAGTAAACTGACTTCACGTGGTTTTTTTATCAGTTCACCAGTTACAAACCCAAACAACCTTGTCAGTTAAAAAACTAAAGAGACACAAAGCCTTGTTTGGCTAGACCCTATATATAAAATCCATTTTTTTTACCAACCAAGGGTCATAAGGCCTTGTTTGGTTTAACTAAAATAAAACTCTTTTCCATTTATTTTAATAACTCATTATACTATATAGTTTTAATTGTAACACTTTTAATTTAATTAAACTTATTGTTAAATAAATTCAATTAAACCTTACTAACTTAATTATAACTTTTATTTGATCAATACCATTATGTCAAATAAATTATTTTATTCAAATAAATTCCTTACTCAAATAAATCAGTTAATCATCTAATTTAATTATTAAATTAAATTAGAATAAACACATCAAATCACATTCAAATAACATTTAACACAATTACTCTTAACATGAATTATTCTACAATAACTTTATTATTATTTATTTTACTCCATAAATAAATTAACAATAAAATATTTATTAACTCAATAAATAAATATTTTAAATTATTTACAGAATTCACAATCGTTAAAGGTTAAGTACCTAAAGATATTTATCACTGTCTTACAATGATCATCTCCAGAATATGACTGATCAACATCAAGCCTTGTATATTCGTTGCATACATGATAGTAACTCATGCGATCTCTCTTTCAATTGGGGACAATTTTAGAGAGATACACTCCATGGTTCATCATCATGTGACCTCTCTTAGAGTTTGTCATACTAAACGCCTTTAGCATCAAATGAATATACGTTCCTTGGGTCAAGCCGAACATCCTTTTAAATTTATCTATATATATTTATATCCCCAATTTATAGGATGCTCCTCCCAAGTCATTCATGGAGGAATGTTTAGACAATTTTATCTTTACTAATTGTAGCATTGGTGTGTTATTCCTTATCAGTAGTATATCAACATATAATACCAAGAATGTCATAACGCTCCCACTGACCCTTTTGTACACACAAGGTTCATTCTCATTTTTGATAAAATCAAACTCTTTTGATTGTCTCATCAAAATGAATGTTCCATCTTTGAGAAGCTTGCTTCAATCCATAAATGGATCGCTGCAGCTTATATACATGATTTGCTTTAACCTTTGAAACAAATTCCTCTGGCTGTATCATACATACATTCTCCTCAAGTCTTTATGGAGGAAGGACCTCTCCACATCCATTTGCCAGATTTCGTAATAAGCTGTAATCGCAAGTAAAATCCAAATGGACTTGAGCATTACCCGGTAATAAGGTTTTATCACAGTCAACTCCTTGACTTGAAAAACCTTTTAAATAGGTCTAGTCTTGTAGGTCTCCACCTTGCCATTTGCCCCAGTCTTTCAATTAAAGACCCATATTCACCCTCTAGGCACTATGCCCTTTTGTGGAGTAACCAGAGTTTATACTTGGTTCTCTTATATGGAGTCCATTTCGGATTTCATGGCCATCTGTCATTTCTCTGAGTGTCTTCTACTCATAACCTCATCGTATATAACTGGATCATCATCATGTATGATGCGTACCTCATCATCATCCTCTATGATAAGTCCATACCTCCCAGGTATCTTCCGTACTCTTCCAGATTTACGATTCGGTTGTGGTACAATAGGTCTATCTACAGGTCCCTCGGTTTGACTTAAAGTGCTTTGTGGTTCTTGAACTCTTTCAAGATCTATTACCCTCCCACTAGCTCCTTCAATGATAAACACCTTTATCCAAGAAGGCACCGTGTAGGATTATAGTAATAATACCCTAAACTTTCTTTAGGATATCCCACAACTCTGCACTTGTCAGATTTTGTCCCAAACTTATCTTTTGAAACCTTTTCACATAAGCTGGACAACCCCTTATCTTAACATATTTAAGATTAGGAATCCTCCCTATCCATAACTTTTATGGAGTCTTGGGGCCGAATTTTGAGGTTACCTTATTTTGTAGATATGTAGCCGTTTCTAGGGCATAACCCCAGATGGATACTAGAATGTCGGTAAAAATCATTTTGGACCGCACCATGTCTAACAAGGTATAATTTCTCCTTTTTAGATACACCAATCAATTATTGCGTATCAGGAGGTGTCCATTATGAGAAAATACCATTTTGAGATGATCTAGAAACTTATTGCACAAGTATTCCTTCCTCGATCTGATCAAAGAATCTTAATACTTTGTCAATTTGTTTTACTTCTGAATTCTTTGAACCTTTCAAATGATTCAGACTTGTATTTCATCAAATACACACATTCAACTCTTTGAATGACCATCTCCTTTTCTTTTAGTAGTTTGTTCAATTTGCAAAATTATTTTTCATGTAAGTCAAGTTTACAAAGTCCATCAAGTGATCTTCCAGTTTCAAACAAAACAATATCATTATAAATAGAACAACAATTGTTCTTAAATATAATATCAGAACCTTCCTTGTCCAACAACGGAAGTAATAATGTTTCTAAAGAGAACTTGAACATAATAACAACTTATTAACTTAATAGACTTGCCCGTAGGCAATGCTAAACTATAAGTTCCTATGGCTAATGTAGCAACCATTGCTCTATTCTCCACACGTAAGATTACTTACTCTTTGTTTAGCTTTCTACTTCTGCTTAGTCTCTGCATTGGATTGCATATGTGAGAACTATAGTCGGTATCCAATACCTAAGTAGAACCTTGACTTACAGAAAAATTTATTTCAATCATTAACAAACCTATATCTGTAACCGAAGCTTCACTAAGCTTCTTCTAGTTAGCCTCTGTAAGATTCTCCTTACAGTTTCCTTTCTAGTATCCAGGCTTATTGCAGTGGAAGCAAACTCCTTTGTTATCTGCATCAGTCTTGTTCTTATTGTCCTTTGTTTTTGCCTTTCCATTTACCTTCTTTGAATTGTTCTTCTTTTAAGAAGATCCTTTGGCCCTCTTCCGCTTCCTCGAAGAATCATCTACCAGTAAGACTTGGTCTTTCTTGGTTGAAAAATGACTCTTTACAGTTTTCAACATGTTTAAGCAACTCAGGCAGGCTGACATATAGCTTGTTAATGTGGAAATTCAAAACAATTTGTGAGAAAGAGTCCGAAAGTGATTGCAAGATCAAATCTTGGATCAACTCTCCATCCATTAAAACCCAGTTGTCACAATTGTTCAATCAGATTGATCATTTTAGGACATATGTATGTACTGTAGTGCCATCGGTCATTCTAGATCAGAAAAGCTCCTTAGATATCTGATATCTAATAGTCCTACTTTCCTCACCCTTCAACTCCTTGAAGATGCAGGAGTATAGTAGGAGCATCCATAGTTTCATGCTGACGCTGAAGCTCGTTACTCATGGATGCGAACATGATGCATTGAGCCAACTATGCATCATCTTATTACTTTCTAAAAGTAGCACTCTCTTCCTCAGAGGAATTGTCTGCAACCATGGCAGGGATAGACATATTAAGGACATAAGATAGCTTTTCAGCCTTGAGAACTATTCTCAAATTTCTTAACCAGTCCGTTTAATACGGTCCGATTAATTAGCATCTAATATGCTATGCAGTGATAGTGAATTAGACATCGTAAAATTCTATAAATGAATTTGTAATTTAACAACATTTTAGCATACATTCATTTTAATTAATTACCAAAATAAATTAAGTCTTTATTTTAAATTGGTATCTCCCACTATTTTCATCAAACTATATTATCCTCCCTATATAGTTCGGCATATCTAATTAAAGATTTGGTAGTGAGAATAAGGATCCCATTTCAAATGTATATAGTCTTGTGTGACACAACAAACTATATATAAATAAATAGGTAGACAACTATTGTCAATTACATCACTATGTAACTCCTTGTATTTTGCCTCTTAGATTATTTTGATCAAGTGTGACACATCCGAATCAAAATTATCTAATTTAAGTCAAACCTAGCACTTCCATATATTCGAAAGAAAACCACTGTCCTTGCGTGACACAACAAAACAACATCATTCAGTCTATTTATAGGCATCAAATGTGCTAAAAAAAACATCTTAAATATTTAATACTTGCCTTGTGTGACACAACAAACTCGTATTAAATATTTAATACTCTATCGCTTTACCATGCTAGAAGGCGACGTTCGATATTCCAAATATCTTTGAACGCTTAGGACTTAATATAATTTCTTTGAGGGATTTGTAATTATTAGTCTCATCTTGTTTAGCGCGCATGCACACACACACACACACACACACACACACACACACACACACATATATATATATATATAATACGCGTCATATTATTTTACATGTGAAGCATGTTAGATAATATATAATATATATATATATAGTAAGCATGCACATATAGAATACTATATTCTACCCGGATTGATTATGGACTTTTATTCTAGTTTGGTTCACTAGAGCCACCAAGTGAACCAAAAAGTCAAACTTAGGTGCAAGAACAAAATTTAAATATAACTATTACATTTAAACCCGGGCTCCATTATAAACGGGTCTTCAAGCGCTTCTTGCTCCTTGGTCTCCAATTCTTCAAAATAATTCTAACTAATCCTATTACATAAACTATTTAAAATAAATAGAAACCTTGATCAGCAGTCAAGGGGAAGTACATAGGAGGAAGATAGAATTTACATCAAGAAAAACTAGAGAAGACGAGGTACGCAGACCCCATTTATAAAAACTCATTCATTCAAGCATCCACTAAAATAAATCTGACACATTGGTCAGTAGTCCATAATCAATCCCTATTTATTATCATACATATCTCCATATGTATCAATAAATAACATTCATCTCATGAATAATAAAACCATTTCATATATGCATTGATATCATTTAATGGGCAATTAAAAGTTTACTAGAAATCCAATTTTGAAACAAAAATAAACTCCTTTATTTTAATCAAAATTTAAATCATAATAAACTTATTTATTTTATTTTATCCAATTTTGAATAAAAATAAACTCCTTTATTTTTAATTAAATTTCAAATCAAAATAAACACTTTATTTTAATTAACATGGAAACCAATTTCAAGTTCAAAACAAACTCTTTTATTTTAACTTAAAATTGTTGGAAAATAAAATATGTTGAATCCTATTCCTTATCAAAATAAACATCTTTATTTTTAAGGAAACATGGAATCCTATTCCATATGTGAATAAACTCCTTTATTCTAGGAAACATGGAATCCTATTCCATATGTGAATAAACTCCTTTATTCTAGGAAACATGGAATCGAATTCCAAGTTCAAATAAAACTTTTAATTTTAATTATATTCCAATTCAAAATAAACCTTTTATCTTAATTGAAAATAAATAAAATCAAAATAAAAAAAAATTCAAATTCTGCAGACTTGCGCGGCCGTACTCCAAATTGAACTAGGAGCGGCGCGGCCGCGCTGCCCCCCAGAAACGA
Organism: Aralia elata; assembly: GCA_034770075.1. NCBI lineage: Eukaryota > Viridiplantae > Streptophyta > Magnoliopsida > Apiales > Araliaceae > Aralia > Aralia elata. Next base: position 36,277,838 of record CM068385.1, read on the forward strand.
TTTCTGGATTCGGGCGCGACCGCGCTCCAGAATGAACTGGAAGCGGCGCGGCCGCGCCGCGTAGCAGACTTCGAAATTTTTTCTGTTGCCCAGAAAATCGATCCAATCGCATACCCATACATACATGAAATCATAATAATCGATAATTAACACAAGGTTAGGCTCTGATACCACTGTTAGGTTTGTATATAACGCGAACATGCAATCAAATTACATAAATAGTACGGAAGGACAATAAAACGAATTTTAAAATTTTTCATACAAACCATCACCATGATCATCCTTGTGATCAATTATCAATTAAACGAAAGAGATAAAGATATAGAATTATACCCTAGTGAATCAAAGCTTCCTCAGGTAGAAGTTCACCTCCAATTCCTTCGCGTTCTCCTTGAATTCCACCGATTAAATTCCTTCCTTTGATCAACGTTAGCCACCCAAGTGTTTGGCCTCTAGAGGTGATCCACCAAGGAATAATAGTTGTTCAAGAAGATAGGTGTTGGCAAAACCCTAGTTTCTATCTCTATATAAATTGCAAGTACTGTCTCTCTCTCCAATTCTTATGGACGAGTGTGTAACTGTTTAACTCTAAATCATGATAAGACTCCTCTTATTTATAGATATAGGGAATGTAAGGTCCAGGAATTTTTAAACATTGTACCAAATTTATTTGAATAAATAAATTCATTATATCTAATTTTACGGATTTAATTGGATCCATGTGGTATCGTTATTTATATTAATACGTGGTCCAATAATTTTCAGGGCATTAAAGGGACCTACCGATGGGTTAAATAAATCAGTGAATTAGCCCTAAGAATTTGATTTCAAGAAAAATGTGGAAGGATTAATAAATAATTTCAGTTATTTTATAATTAGCGTAAAGAATTATGATTGAAATAAATATTTCAAGCGATTAAACAATAAAGTTACCATTTAAATTAAATACTAAACATATGGAGTAATAACCCTAATTAATAAATTAGCCCAATCTTTTAATTTTGGATGGCCCAAAATCCCCTTCCATTCACTATTGGGCCGAACCCAATAGGATGAGCCCAATTTATTTGCCAGCCGGGTCAACCCACTTCCTTGAGCCGGTTGAATCCACCTCAAATGGGGGCAACGGATAATAATAAACTAATTGAGAGAAACAATTTGGGAAATTTAGCTTAACACTCAAAGAAACCGAGCCAAAGAAAAAGGGAACCAAATCCCAAACCCTTGATCAGTCGATTCCAACGAGTAAAACCCCAAACCCTCTCGAATCAATAGCCAAGTTCTCCGTCAATCAGTCGAACGAACGGGCGCCGAGGGCAAGAAGAGACCGGTCGAGGCTGTCAAGTGCAGACGCCGGCAGCGGAGCGAAGCAACCAACGGTCGGAATAAGCAAGGGTATCGACGACCGAGCGACTTTGATCGGACCAAGGGGCTTAGACCGACCGGCGATGTTGACCGACAGGACTGCACGGCTCAAGAACTGACGACAGCTGGGCTCGGACGGGTTGGAGTTGACATCGACCCCTATCTCCCTCTACCCACTGGTCACTGGGTTTGTCCAACGGTGTATTGACCGGCGAATTGGACAAACTAGGTACTATAAATTGGAACTCAAGACTGCCGATTTTTCCCCTGTTTTCTGAGTTCCCAATTAGAAGTTAGGGTTCCAAGTTAGAAATAGGGGATTTATTCAGAGAGGGGGAAACAGGGGTAACCAATTGGGGATTTCGATTTTAGCTCGCTGTGGATGTCCAAACTGATTTCGTACTTTGGAAGGAGAAGGAAGGCCGCCATTCGATCGAGTCCAAGGTATAGCAGTAGGTTGCTATAACAGTTTCTCTTTCTTTTGTGATTTTAGGCTTAAATGTTTCTCTTCTTTGATTTCAAATTGTGACTGTTGTATTGGGTTATCCGTTTCGGAATTGATAAATTTCTGCTGAACATATTGTTCTTGGTATGGTATTGAGTTGAAATCCTCCACTACATTGGAGTATTTTGTACCTCTGTATTTGGGGTAATTGATTCTCTGTATTAAATTAAATGACTCTTTGAAATTATTTGGGTTGTGTTGGGTTATCCTGGTTGAGGATACTGATCTTGACTTATGTTGTTATTGTTGGTTTAAACCTGGGAAATTCGTATGGTTTTGCTCTTGCTGGGTCGTTGTTTTGGCTGGGAATATATGTACTGAAGGACCAAACTAAGTTCACTGGCTAAACTGTTATGTCGGCAAAATAGCTATAAGATCAAACCTTGTTATTCCTTTGATGTGTTAATTGCAGCGTGTATTGTGAGTCCCAAACGTAGGTATTGAGGGTGTTAGTGTGCTTTGAAACAGGAAGGCAAAACTCTGCAAAATTTTTATTTAGGTGACTGGGAATCGAACCAGGTACTGAATAGTGAATGTTTGGGCAACTGTTAAGGGACAAAGCTAATATAATAATTACTATCTATCAATAAATAATAATAATAAATATTTAATTATTATTTAATAATAATAATAATTAAATATGAGTAAAGTCAATAAAATAATTATTTATTATTTATTAATAAATAATAAATAAAGATAATAAATATTTAATTATTATTTATAATAATTAAATATGAATAAAGATAATAAATATTTAATTATTATATAATAATAATAATTAAATATGAATAAAGTTAATAAAATAATTGTTTATTATTTATTACTAAATAGTAAATGAAGGTACTAGGTATTTGATTATTATTTAATAATAATAATAATTAAATATGAATAAAGTTAATAAAATAATTATTTATTATTTATTACTAAATAGTAAATGAAGGTACTAGGTATTTGATTATTATTTAATAATAATAATTAAATATGAATAAAGTTAATATAATAATTATTTATTATTTGTTAATAAATAATAAATAAAGATAATGAATATTTAATTATTATTTAATAATAATAATAATTAAATATGAATAAAGTTAATATAATAATTATTTATTATTTGTTAATAAATAATAAATAAAGATAATGAATATTTAATTAATATTTAATAATAATAATAATTAAATATGAATAAAGTTAATATAATAATTATTTATTATTTGTTAATAAATAATAAATAAAGATAATGAATATTTAATTATTATTTAATAATAATAATAATTAAATATGAATAAAGTTAATATAATAATTATTTATTATTTGTTAATAAATAATAAATAAAGATAATAAACACTTAGCAATTATTAATATTAAATAATAATTAAGTATGGGCAGGATTCATACAGTAAGTATTAAATCAATGTTGAATAAGAGACAAGGTTAATAATTACTAAATTACCCCTAAGGTAATGGTAATTAAGAGTAAACTGAATAAATGATCAATGGTTTCTGTCATCTCTAAACCAAAATAAATTTATTTTATAGATAATAAATAAAGTTTGTTAAACCATACCTAGATACTATTAAAGGAAATGAATTGAGTGACCATGATCTATTATTATAGCTAAGGGTCATTAATAAATTTCCGTTTACCTAATGTTAAATGGTAATTGATTATAGGTTGTGAATTCTTTATGTGCTAAGTAAATAGTATAATAAAGTGTGCCAAGATACAATCATGTTATAATAATTGATAAGCCGACTTTATCCAATGATAGGTCACTCGAGATCAATTAATTAAAGCTAGAATTTATCTGTAGCTGAGCAAACAGGCAAGTCCTCTATCCCGAACTTTGATTTCTGCAAGTTCCTAACCCTAAACTTCTTACCTTATTGCAAGTTCTTCCTTACTCAACTTTTTACCTTGAGTAATACTTCTAAAACCTTATGCAGTATTTTAATTCATGCAAAAAGGTATATATTATTGCAAGTATTCTTTAAGCTTGAATTTTATTTCCAAGCATGCTATAAGTGGTCTAATTACTTTTAAAATTATTCCACATCTGTGTATTTATTGGCATTCGCACTCATACATTTGAATTCGAATATTGAATTAAATTCAGAAGTTTTATGAACCATTCATGGTTAAGTCTGAACCCTTGTTCGGCCAGACAATTTTGTGAGAATTTATAAAAGCTATCCGAACCAATCAATGGTAAGGATTCTTAGACTGTATGAACACCCCTTTATTTATAGGGGAGTACCCCACGTACCGTATATAAGGTACAAATAGCAGAATTAAATGTTATGCATATACATAGGGTACGCGAGGCTGATCCCCTCAAGTACGCGCGAAACCTAGGTTATAACCTTCATAGTAAACTCGTATCGAGTGTTAGGAGATAAATCGAGGAGATTTATCATATGTGGTTTTGATGAATTGGTGAATTCATCGAGTCGAGTAGTACCCAATGAAATATAACTTCATTTCTTCAATGAATATATTTTATTGTTGTACTAATGTTAGTTTTTGTGTGTTTGTAGGATGGCTGATATAGGAGGGACCAGTGGAGCCCGTGAGGAGGAGGAGGTATTTATAGACATCCCAGTAGTTGCTGAGCAGCTGGTGGGGTATGCTCCTACTGCCCCAGGAGTACCGCTAGAGGAGTCCGAGCCGGAGGAGGATTACCAGAGGGAGTTACCGGAGCCCGTTGTGGGTAGAGTGATGAGGTCGGGCAGTCAAGACCCAGAGGAGGAGGACCCTGAGACCGAGGGGGAGGAGCCACCTGCTTATGTGGATGGCATGGGATCCACTGCTGACGATATTATCGAGGGACTGACCAGCAGGACCGAGGAGCTGGAGGGTCAGATTGCTCATTTGCAGGAGCAGAACCAGACCCATCAGCATATGGAGGACCAGTATAGAGACCTGGCCTACCAGCTTGAGCACGACTTAGGGGTGGCCAAGGTACAGCTGCAGGGCTACGAGTCCTCGGCACAGTAGGTCGGACCACTGCTACATCAGCTAGTGGCCCGAAACGCTGAGTTGAGGGAGAGACTGGAGCAGCGGGATCTGCAGATCGCCCACCTGAGGGCGAAACAGGAGGCCATGAGGTTTGAGGCCGGACTGGAGGTGGCTGCGAGGATGCGCGTCAGGGAGGCCTGGGCCAGGGAGGCCAGGAGGGTCGATCAGCTCGAGGACCAGCTAGAGGCCAGGGCAGTGAGGATAGAGACCCTGGGACATGCCTTGGATGCAGCCTACCGTAGACCCCGGACTGAGGTAGGGGAGTCCAGCCGCTCGGTTCGCCGCAGGATCGGGGACGGAGCAGTCTCTTCTGGCCAGCAGGCTCGGATCCGTCATGATGTATAGTGATGGGATAGGATGGTTGTTTAGTTGTTAGTATAGTCAGTCCCACTTTTGTTTATGTTAGGGACATATTCATGTTTGTTTATGAAACTTTATATTTGTTGTTATGATTGGGGTAGCAGTTAAAACCCCAACTTTTGTGTTTTGAGGGATGGAAGGTTAGGATTCCCCACTTTTGTCTAGGGGGAAGGGTTATTGATGAATAGGACACAATGGCGCATTTATAGCAGTATGCCACAGGTTTCGTATTGTAACAAACGGTGGTATATGAATATAAATGCAGATGTTTCACTTAAATCAAATGTGTTGATAAATATTTTACCTTTAATTGTTTATTTTAATAACATATGATGTAAAATGTGAATCTATAGGTAAAAGTCATCAATTTCCTTATTCTAAACCATGCCAAGGGGAAGGCCACGTAACCGACAGGTCGAAGAGTCAGAAAGTGAGGTTGGAGACCAAACCAACCCCATGAGAATGTTCGCGGAGATGCTGGCCGAGGCTATGCAATCCAGACCACCACCTGAGAGAACCCAAGCTGCAGCTGAGCCAACGCATCATCTGGCAAACTTTAAAGATTTCAAATTGGTCGGACCACCTGAGTTCAAGGGAACTCTTAACCCAATCGAGGCGCAGACCTGGATAGAAGAGATAGAGAAGGTCTTTGAAGTAGCAAGGGTGGCAGAGGAACATAAAACAAGTTTTGCCACTTTCATGCTAAAAGGAGAAGCCAACTATTGGTGGAAGGCCAATCGGGGCCGAGTTGAAGAAGGCACTGTCGCTTGGGATCGTTTTAAGGAAATGTTCTTGGAAAATTACTTTCCAGAGAGCATGAAGCAGGAGATGGAGATCAAGTTCCTGGAACTGAAACAAGGAAACATGTCTGTGGCTGAGTACGCGGCTAAGTTTAATGAGTTGGCACGGTTTGCAGCTCACCAAGTCAGCACCGAGGAAAGGAAAGCTCGCAGATTTGAGCAGGGGTTGAAGCCATGGTTATACCGTTTTGTGGCGGTATTAAAAATCAGAACATTCGCAGAATTAATGGAGAGGGCAATCATTGCAGAGGGTGGCAGTGAGGCCCTGGTTAAGTACAATCAGGATAAGAAGAAGGGTCATGAGGGCCAGAAGTCAGGAAGCAGCGGGGGCAGCAACCCCAACAAACGGAAATGGAATGAAAGTCAATCTTTCGGGAGCAATAAACCCGGAGGAAACCTGGCTGGAGGGGAGGCAAGGAAACCAGGCAGGTGCAGTAATTGTGGTAAGAACCACACGGGGGAGTGTATGAAGGGAAAAAGCGTTTGCTACAAATGCGGGCAACCGGGGCACATGGCTCCCCAATGTCAGAACAAACCAAAGGGGGGATGTTATTCATGTGGAGCACCCGACCACCAAATCAAGGACTGTCCGAAGAGGAAAGGTGACCTCGGAAGTGAGTGGCAACAGAAACAACAACAGCAACAGCGGGAACAATAACCGGCTGAGCTATGGGGCACCAGCCAGTCAAGCCAACAGGCCAACAGCCCGCACGTTCAATATGACAGTCCAGGATGCAATGGAATCCAAGGACGTGGTGTCAGGTATCATCCCAATCAACGATATAAATGCATATGTGCTATTTGATTCGGGTGCCACTTGCTCTTTTGTTTCCGAAGAATTTACTAGACAATTAAATGTACCTTGTGAAAAGTTAGGACACCCTATGAACGTAGAAGTAGCAAACAAAAAAATTGTCCCCGTAGAATGCATTCATAGGAATTGTTGTGTTGAATTGCGAGGATTTAAGCTCAATGTGGATTTGATACCAATTCGACTGGGAGAGTTCGATGTAATCTTGGGAATGGATTGGCTATCAACCCACGGAGCAGTTATTGACTGTAAGAAGAAGTGTGTACACCTGAAGACTCCTAACAAGTCGAAGGTGGTCTTTTACGGTAGTAAGTCACCAAGGAAATCTTGTTGTCTTACTATGATGCAAACGAGGAGATTACTTAAGAAAGGTTGCGTGTGCTATTTGGCCCATGTGATCGATACTCGCCAGGTCGGGGGTGAGATAAGCCAAATACCAGTCGTGAGGGATTTCCCCGATGTTTTTCCCGAAGAGCTTCCGGGACTGCCGCCGGACAGGGAAATCGAGTTCGTTATCGATTTGGCACCGGGAACCGCACCAATATCAAAGCCGCCGTATCGGATGGCACCTGTAGAAATGAAAGAGTTGATGGTGCAACTGCAGGAGCTGTTAGATAAAGGATATATCAGACCAAGTGTGTCCCCTTGGGGAGCGCCCGTTCTGTTTGTAAAGAAGAAAGACGGTTCAATGAGGCTTTGTATCGACTATCGGGAGTTGAACAAAGTTACTATTAAGAATAGGTATCCACTTCCTAGAATTGACGATCTGTTCGATCAACTTAAGGGAGCGAAGTACTTTTCAAAGATCGACTTAAGAACCGGCTATCACCAGCTGAAGGTGAGGCAGGAAGATATCCCGAAGACTGCATTCAGGACTCGTTATGGGCACTTCGAGTTCCTGGTAATGTCTTTTGGATTGACAAATGCACCAGCAGCATTTATGGATATGATGAACAGAGTGTTCAAGCAGTACTTGGATAAGTTCGTAGTCGTATTCATCGATGACATCTTGGTGTATTCGGGGACAGAGGAGGAGCATGCTGAACATTTGAAGATTGTATTAGAAGCTCTCAGGAAGGAGAAGTTGTATGCAAAGTTTTCTAAGTGTGAGTTTTGGTTGCAGAGAGTACAATTCCTGGGTCATGTCATAGACAAGAATGGTGTTTCGGTGGACCCAGCAAAAGTGGAAGCAGTTATCAACTGGGAACAGCCGAAGACGCCGACAGAGATCCGGAGTTTCTTGGGATTAGCGGGATACTATCGGAGATTCATCCAGGATTTTTCAAAGATAGCATCGCCGTTGACCAACCTCACCAGGAAAACAGTCAAGTTTGTTTGGTCGGAGAAGTGTGAGGAGAGTTTCATGGAGTTGAAGAAGAGACTCAGCCAAGCACCAGTGTTGACCTTACCGGACAACACTGGAGGTTTCGTAGTGTATAGCGATGCATCACACAAGGGTCTTGGCTGTGTACTGATGCAACACGGCAAGGTCGTGGCGTACGCATCGCGTCAGCTGAAGGATTATGAGAAGGGTTATCCGACTCATGACTTGGAGTTAGCAGCCGTAGTTTTTGCCTTGAAGATTTGGAGGCACTACTTATATGGGGAGAAGTGTGAGATATATACAAATCACAAAAGTCTGAAATATATTTTCACTCAAAAAGAGCTGAACATGAGGCAACGCCGATGGTTAGAATTGATCAAGGACTACGACTGTGAAATTCTGTATCATCCGGGCAAAGCAAACGTAGTAGCTGATGCCTTAAGTAGGAAAGGCAAGGTGAAATTGATGCAGCTGACAGTCCAGGAGGAGTTGATACGGGACTTTGAACGTCTGGAGCTGGAAGTTAGGTATCCAATGGAGGTGGACGAAAAAAGGCGTTCGCCGTAACGGTAGGTCCAACTTTACTGGATAAGATAAAGGAGGCTCAAGAATTTGACGAGGAATGCATTGACATTAAGAAACAGTTATCGGAGGGAAAAGCATCGAAGTACAAGTTTGACAGCGCAGGATTGCTGAGATTCGAGGGGAGGATCTGGATACCCTACGTACCAGACTTAAGGGAAAGAGATTTTGCAGGGGGCCCATAATACAAGGTTTTCGGTACATCCAGGTAGCACCAAGATGTATCAAGATCTTCGTCAACATTATTGGTGGCCGCATTTGAAAAGGGAAGTTGCAGAGTTCGTTAGCCGGTGTTTAACTTGTCAACGGATCAAGGCTGAGCACCAACGGCCGAGCGGATTGTTGCAACCCTTGGAGATTCCAGAATGGAAGTGGGAGCACATTACTATGGATTTTGTGGTAGGACTCCCGACAACTCAAAAGGGTCTAGACGCCATCTGGGTGATCGTAGATCGGTTGACCAAGTCTGCCCACTTTCTACCGATCAAGATCAGGTACAAATTGGAACAGCTGGCAAAACTTTATGTGAAGGAAATAGTATCACGACATGGAGTGCCGGTATCTATTGTGTCTGACAGGGATCCGCGCTTCACGTCAAATTTTTGGAGAAGTCTGCAGGAGAGACTAGGAACACAATTAAGAATGAGTACGGCATATCATCCTCAGACTGATGGTCAAAGTGAGCGAACAATCCAGACCTTAGAGGATATGCTTCGGGCAGTTGTGATGGACTTAAGTGGCAGCTGGGACGATCACTTGCCGCTAGTAGAGTTCGCCTACAATAATAGCTACCATGCTAGCATTGGTATGCCACCGTACGAAGCGTTGTATGGGAGGAAGTGTCGAACGCCGTTGTGTTGGGACGAAGTTGGTGAACGAAGATTGTTGGGGCCAGAGTTGGTACAACAAACCGTGGAAATTATTAAAGTAATAAGACAACGGTTAGTAGCAGCCCAGGATCGCCAAAAGAAGTACGCGGACTTACATCGCCAGAAACGAGACTTTGAAGTTGGTAGCTTTGTGTTTCTGAAGGTATCTCCCTGGAAAGGGAAGATTTGTTTTGGGAAGAAGGGTAAATTAAGCCCTAGATTCATAGGACCGTTTGAGATTTTGAGGAGAATAGGCGAAGTGGCGTATGAGGTAGCGTTACCTCCTGAACTTGAGCACATCCACAACGTGTTTCATGTATCAGTGTTGCGTCCGTATAAGCCAGATTACAAACATGTTATCTCCTATGAACCAATTCAAGTCGAAAGGGATTTATCGTACGAGGAGATTCCTGTTCAAATACTAGATAGGAAAGAGCAGAGACTGAGGAATAAAATCATTCACTCGGTGAAAGTTCTCTGGAGAAATCACGCGGTGGAAGAAGCCACGTGGGAGCTCGAAGAGAAGATGAGAGCAAATTACCCTCAGTTATTCGAGTAACCTTAGATAGAAATTCCGAGGACGGAATTTTTATAAGGGGGAGAGGATGTAAGGTCCAGGAATTTTTAAACATTTGTACCAAATTTATTTGAATAAATAAATTCATTATATCTAATTTTACGGATTTAATTGGATCCATGTGGTATCGTTATTTATATTAATACGTGGTCCAATAATTTTCAGGGCATTAAAGGGACCTACCGATGGGTTAAATAAATCAGTGAATTAGCCCTAAGAATTTGATTTCAAGAAAAATGTGGAAGGATTAATAAATAATTTCAGTTATTTTATAATTAGCGTAAGGAATTATGATTGAAATAAATATTTCAAGCGATTAAACAATAAAGTGACCATTTAAATTAAATACTAAACATATGGAGTAATAACCCTAATTAATAAATTAGCCCAATCTTTTAATTTTGGATGGCCCAAAATCCCCTTCCATTCACTATTGGGCCGAACCCAATAGGATGAGCCCAATTTATTTGCCAGCCGGGTCAACCCACTTCCTTGAGCCGGTTGAATCCACCTCAAATGGGGGCAACGGATAAACTAATTGAGAGAAACAATTTGGGAAATTTAGCTTAACACTCAAAGAACCGAGCCAAAGAAAAAGGGAACCAAATCCCAAACCCTTGATCAGTCGATCCAACGAGTAAAACCCCAAACCCTCTCGAATCAATAGCCAAGTTCTCCGTCAATCAGTCGAACGAACGGCGCGAGGGCAAGAAGAGACCGGTCGAGGGCTGTCAAGTGCAGAGGCCGGCAGCGGAGCGAATCTACCACCGGTCTGAATAAGCTATGGTATCGACGACCCGAGCGACTTTGATCGGACCAAGGGGCTTAGACCGACCGGCGATGTGACCGACAGGACTGCACGGCTCAAGAACTGACGACAGCTGGGCTCGGACGGGTTGGAGTTGACATCGACCCCTATCTCCCTCTACCCACTGGTCACTGGGTTGTCCAACGGTGTATTGACCGGCGAATTGGACAAACTAGGTACTATAAATTGGAACTCAAGACTGCCGATTTTTCCCCTGTTTTCTGAGTTCCCAATTAGAAGTTAGGGTTCCAAGTTAGAAATAGGGGATTTATTCAGAGAGGGGGAAACAGGGGTAACCAATTGGGGATTTCGATTTTAGCTCGCTGTGGATGTCCAAACTGATTTCGTACTTTGGAAGGAGAAGGAAGGCCGCCATTCGATCGAGTCCAAGGTATAGCAGTAGGCTGCTATAACAGTTTCTCTTTCTTTTGTGATTTTAGGCTTAAATGTTTCTCTTCTTTGATTTCAAATTGTGACTGTTGTATTGGGTTATCCGTTTCGGAATTGATAAATTTCTGCTGAACATATTGTTCTTGGTATGGTATTGAGTTGAAATCCTCCACTACATTGGAGTATTTTGTACCTCTGTATTTGGGGTAATTGATTCTCTGTATTAAATTAAATGACTCTTTGAAATTATTTGGGTTGTGTTAGGTTATCCTGGTTGAGGATACTGATCTTGACTTATGTTGTTATTGTTGGTTTAAACCTGGGAAATTCGTATGGTTTTGCTCTTGCTGGGTCGTTGTTTTGGCTGGGAATATATGTACTGAAGGACCAAACTAAGTTCACTGGCTAAACTGTTATGTCGGCAAAATAGCTATAAGATCAAACCTTGTTATTCCTTTGATGTGTTAATTGCAGCGTGTATTGTGAGTCCCAAACGTAGGTATTGAGGGTGTTAGTGTGCTTTGAAACAGGAAGGCAAAACTCTGCAAAATTTTTATTTAGGTGACTGGGAATCGAACCAGGTACTGAATAGTGAATGTTTGGGCAACTGTTAAGGGACAAAGCTAATATAATAATTACTATCTATCAATAAATAATAATAATAAATATTTAATTATTATTTAATAATAATAATAATTAAATATGAGTAAAGTCAATAAAATAATTATTTATTATTTATTAATAAATAATAAATAAAGATAATAAATATTTAATTATTATTTATAATAATTAAATATGAATAAAGATAATAAATATTTAATTATTATATAATAATAATAATTAAATATGAATAAAGTTAATAAAATAATTGTTTATTATTTATTACTAAATAGTAAATGAAGGTACTAGGTATTTGATTATTATTTAATAATAATAATTAAATATGAATAAAGTTAATAAAATAATTGTTTATTATTTATTACTAAATAGTAAATGAAGGTACTAGGTATTTGATTATTATTTAATAATAATAATTAAATATGAATAAAGTTAATGTAATAATTATTTATTATTTGTTAATAAATAATAAATAAAGATAATGAATATTTAATTATTATTTAATAATAATAATAATTAAATATGAATAAAGTTAATATAATAATTATTTATTATTTGTTAATAAATAATAAATAAAGATAATGAATATTTAATTATTATTTAATAATAATAATAATTAAATATGAATAAAGTTAATGTAATAATTATTTATTATTTGTTAATAAATAATAAATAAAGATAATAAACACTTAGCAATTATTAATATTAAATAATAATTAAGTATGGGCAGGATTCATACAGTAAGTATTAAATCAATGTTGAATAAGAGACAAGGTTAATAATTACTAAATTACCCCTAAGGTAATGGTAATTAAGAGTAAACTGAATAAATGATCAATGGTTTCTGTCATCTCTAAACCAAAATAAATTTATTTTATAGATAATAAATAAAGTTTGTTAAACCATACCTAGATACTATTAAAGGAAATGAAATTGAGTGACCATGATCTATTATTATAGCTAAGGGTCATTAATAAATTTCCGTTTACCTAATGTTAAATGGTAATTGATTATAGGTTGTGAATTCTTTATGTGCTAAGTAAATAGTATAATAAAGTGTGCCAAGATACAATCATGTTATAATAATTGATAAGCCGACTTTATCCAATGATAGGTCACTCGAGATCAATTAATTAAAGCTAGAATTTATCTGTAGCTGAGCAAACAGGCAAGTCCTCTATCCCGAACTTTGATTTCTGCAAGTTCCTAACCCTAAACTTCTTACCTTATTGCAAGTTCTTCCTTACTCAACTTTTTACCTTTGAGTAATACTTCTAAAACCTTATGCAGTATTTTAATTCATGCAAAAAGGTATATATTATTGCAAGTATTCTTTAAGCTTGAATTTTATTTCCAAGCATGCTATAAGTGGTCTAATTACTTTTAAAATTATTCCACATCTGTGTATTTATTGGCATTCGCACTCATACATTTGAATTCGAATATTGAATTAAATTCAGAAGTTTTATGAACCATTCATGGTTAAGTCTGAACCCTTGTTCGGCCAGACAATTTTGTGAGAATTTATAAAAGCTATCCGAACCAATCAATGGTAAGGATTCTTAGACTGTATGATCACCCCTTTATTTATAGGGGAGTACCCCACGTACCGTATATAAGGTACAAATAGCAGAATTAAATGTTATGCATATACATAGGGTACGCGAGGCTGATCCCCTCAAGTACGTTATTCTGTAGCCAGTAACCAGAGGGTCAACCAGCTATTGACTCCTCTGGAAGTTATCGTTCAAAGTCTATTTGACTATCAATTGTTCTAAAAGCATTTAATGTTCTTGCTTCTGATTATTCTATTGTTGAAATCCCTTTAATATCCCTTCATCATGATATATCTTTATTGTTGCACTTTAAACTTGCTGGGCAAACTCGTTGCTCATCCTTGCTATATCATGATTTCATTGCAGCTAAACCCGAGACGTCAGGGAAGAACAAAGGGAAAGAAAAGATGAAACAATAGATTCCTTGTAGCAGACTTTATAATCATGTGTAATTTAATTGCTGTCCATGTAATTTTAACCCTAATAGTTATTTAGGGTATGGGTTGATGTACTTGATTAAGGTTAATTGTATTCTGGGACTAGTAACACCTTAAATGAACAACGTATGTTTATATATTCCGCACTTTTAGATATCATATGTTGTTAAAGGTGAATGTTTGTATTGGATCGTGATGACCAGATCCGGGTATTTGGAGACCCGAATTTTGGGGGCGTCACAGGGAACCCTCCTAAACTATTTAGGATTAGGGTTTTTATTTTAATTAAACTCCTTTAATTAATTAAACTCCTAATCAAATTAGGAATTTATGAGAATACTTTTATTAATTAATTCCCAAACCCTTTTAGGAACTAAATAATAATAATAGTAATAATAGTAATAAGACTCATCTTATTAATTTATATTTAATATTTCTAAAATATTAAATAATAAATATTATGCTATTTAATTTATTCTATCTCTATAGATTAAATTAAATACACTTAACTTGTTATTACAATTATGCCATTTACTTCTTAAATAAATATTTTTTTCTTTTGCGGTGTGACCCTTTAGGTTCTCCATATTAAACCGGTTGTGAATAAATCAATTAGAGCAATTCTAATATTATTTAAATAAATAAATTAAACTATTTAATTTATTTAAATAAATAATATTTATTCTACAATAAGGGTAAGTTCCCTTAGCGATCAACGACTTTCCAGATAATATAGATTTCAACATTAATCACAAAAAAACCTTTCAGTGAATAGTTACCGTACAATTCAATCCTTCTACCATACAATGTCCCAATTAAATATAAGACATGGAATTACTGTCAAGTCTTATTTTATTTAATTATATGTATTTCGATTCTCAAATGCACAACTCTGATTAATGCAAATTAGAAACTCCTTTCTAATTTCATTCTGCTTTGGCCAAAGACTTCTGAGTCGTCATTTATCGAATCACATAGGACATTCTCTCTTTTTACTAGAAGTGGTAGATTCTTTGTTGATCATTCAGCTATCTGCATGTATAACTTATTATACCCAATCATACCCTTTGATATACCCTAAGGGTCTTAAGGGACATGTCAAAGTATAACTCATCATACACAAGATACTATGATGATCCCAAGTCCAAGGATCACTTGTACTACTATCACTAGAGGAATTCCTATTGACAGGCGAGTAAAACTCCATTAGGTATTCCTTAGCGAGCCACGTTCAGTGAACTTATTCTCTAATAAGCACCTACATACTTGGTTTAGTGTCTCCACACAAATGATTATGAGATCACTCATCCTCTTCTTAAGAGCAAGCAACGTATGTACTAATCTATCCGGATTCACTAATCCCTTTTTAGTAATCCAATGATTAGGAACGATTTTAGTTTGTGAGCTATCTAGAATTTAGATCTCATTAGCATGATCACCATCATGATTCTAAAAGCATTGCTCAAAACTATGGGTTTATCACATTTAATATAACAACACCATGTAGATAAAGTAAAACGCCTTTAACAAACGAATAAGATTACAAAGTATATGCTACATCATATCAAATATGATTGGTTTGTATGCATACTACTTTAAGAATCCTCTTCTTCTTTGGAATCATTTTAGACAGAGGAGTGTTGACATCCTCTTCTTCCTTTTCCCTTTCCTTCGGCTGTGTGGAACTATCCAGAGGTTGCTTAGCAATTGTCGGTGCTTCTTTTTCAATCTTCTTCTTCTTCTTCTTGACTGGTTGATCAGTCGTAGAGTCTGGCTCACTCTGAGCTTCAGGAGCAACAGACCCTTGAGATACTTCTTCTTCAATAACCGCTATTTTCCTTTTTCCTTTTCCTTTTATGGGCTTCTAGACGTCACTAATGATTTTCTTATTTCCTCCTTCAGATTGTTTGGACTTCAGATTCTTCACTGGATTTCTCTTCCAGTTATTAAATAACCTGGGAGTCATTCTTTTGTTGGCTTTTAGAGGCTCCCCTTCCTTCTCAAAAATCCTGTCCCGCAACCTCTTCTTTAGGATAATGCTTATCAATCTCCCATGGAACATATTTGGAGCAGTTTTTCCTTTCGCCTTCCTTTTGCCATAATCTTCAATCCAGTTGTCCAGCCAGTTCAGAAAGATGGCACTAAAGTTAATTTTCTTCTTCTGAACAATGGCTGTCATGAATTTTAGTTGTTGTTCACTAACTGAATCATGAGCAGAGTCTTTGCAGATGATGCACTTGCCCACTGTAACGAATGCAATTTTTGTGATTGAATAAAAATATTTGTTGAATTATATAAATATTTTTATTAATTTATTGAGCTTAATAAATAATTTATTAAGTTTTTGTGAAATGGGTATATGTTAAGCTTAATAATGTTAAATGTTATTTGAATGTGATTTGTTATGTTTATTCTAATTTAATTTAATAATTAAATTAGATGATGAAAAGGTTTATTTAAATAAATACTTTATTTGAATAAGAGAATTTATTTGGTATTATTGTTATTTGTTAAATAAGTTATTAATTTAGTTAATAAGGTTTAATTGAATTTATTTAATAATAAGTTCAATTAAATTAGAAGTGTGATATTTTAAACTATATGTTATGATGATTTATTAAAATAAAAGAGAAAGTGTTTAATTCAGTTTTACCAAACAAGGCCCTATGATCTTTGTTTGGAAATAATGGGTTATTTTATTTGTGTTTTACCAAACAAGGTCTTATGACTTTTAGTTAGAATAATGGATTATTTTATTTAGTATTTGCCAAACAAGCCTTAGAGGCTTTTGAATTTTTTTAACTGATAGATATTATATCATACGTTATTATTATATTAAGTATCAATTTTTATTTTGTTTTTATTTCATCAGTTTTATTTTTAAAAGAACGTCAGTTAAAAGAAGAAAGAAAGAAAAACAAAGAAGAAGAAACACAGAGCTTGAGAGAAAGAAAAGAACTCTGTGAATTTGAGAGTTGAGAGAAAAGAGAGAAATTGTGTGAGAAGCTTGGTGATTGGAGTAAGAATTCAAGCAAGGAAGTTTAATCAAATTTTCTTACATCAATTGAGGGTATAATTTTATTTTATTTTCTCCTCCTGGTTTTATTCTACTGTATATAATTTTAGTTACTGTATGTGAATTCAATTGCTAGAATATATGAATTATTTGATTATAGTTGTTGTAATTGGTAGTAATCATGTGTTAGATGATTATATGTTGATTAATAATCAATTTAGAGGTGTTAATTCATGAAAACATGATTTAGAATGAAGTCTTTGTTTTTACAGAGTCTTATTTCATGTATGGCATATATATATGATAATTGATGTTCAATTAGATTATTAATTGGTAAATTGACTTTTGATTGTGTTAATACGATGAAAAATGAAAAGAATGTAATTTGAATGGATTTAAATGATTAAAAGATGAGTTTACAGTGGTTGATTTTATTAAAATAGCTAGGACATGAATATTTGGTTTTAACAGAGGATTTTTGGTTTTAAATTGGTTGATTATGTGTTTTATAATGGTTAAATTAGTTAGAAACATGTTGGGTATTTGTTTTCTAGCATGTTTGATGTCTGGGTATGTTTAATTTGTTTACTGGATGATAGAATTCGGAAAATTTGGCCAAATTTGGCCTAAGTTTTCACTGGTTCGCGACCTGTAGAAGGTGTCAGTCGCGTCTACCGCCCCGGCGGTAGAAATGAACTAGGATTATCGCCCCGGCGGTTCTATCGCCCCGGCGGCAAAATTTCATTAGATTCTTCGCCCCGGCGACATCCTCGCCCCAGCGACGATTTTGTTAAGCGTTTCTCGCCCCGGCGAGAATCACTACTGTTAATTTTTTTTTTTATTATTTTATTTTCTTTTCTTGGAAGTTATGATGTATAATTAAATTTATATTAAAGTATTAACTGATTAATGAAATTCCTAGATAATTGAAACTTGTTGATTATGGTTTGCTAAATGAGATGTTATAATAAAAAGGATAAGAGCAAGCTTAGAATGCTTTTAATCTTGTGACTAATTATGTTACCATTTTATAATTAATGTATAGGTTGTTTAAGGATCGTGAATTACTTAAATTTGTAATCTACGCTTGAGGCAAGTTCTTTATCTCAATTCAATACTTTTACATTGAGCAAATTGTTCTTTCCTTTTAACTTGTTAATTTATTCAAAACAAGTTTATTTATATTGAGCAAGCTTATGGACCTTAGCTTATTGATATTCAAGCAAGGTTACTATCATGTTACGTACTTAAGATTTATTCCAATCATTGTTTATTATTCAAATTTCGAGTATAGTTTCTATTGAACGAACTCTATTGATGAATTAGACTAGCAAACCTTATTGATTCAGCTAGTCCTTAGTTGATGAGCGATTTCAAAGACTTAGAATATTTTCTATACTTGTTCCAAGCCAAGTTCCTTTTGGTACGGATTCAGACGATAAACTGAGATGAAAAACCCTAATATAGGGGATTACTTACGCGACAGCGTTAAAATGTTTGTGCACAATACATTGTACAAAGGGCTGATCCCCCTGAGTACGAGATGTTTGGTCCATAGTCTATATGACTGTTAAAGGTTACAGTAGAAATACTTGTTAACCTAGCACATAGTTCGAGGTCTTATGACTCTCAGATATAATTTCTAAATCTTGAAATCTATTTTTCCTTGAACCGAGCATTTAAACGAGATTTTAGACTTTGATCATTTATTGACTGAGATTCAGAAAACTATTGTTCCTCAGTTGAAATCCATTTCATTTAAATATTATTGTTATCGTACTTGTGAGCAATTGTTTGCTCACTCTTGCACTAAAACATTGCAGCTAAGCCAGAAAAGCAGGACGAGCCGTCCACGAGCAAAGGCAAGGGCAAGATGCATAAATAGCTAAAGACCTGCTATTTACTTGATGTTTGATTGTAATAAGACTTATTTAAATTATGTTTTATTCCGTATTTGATGTATTAAGGTTAAGATAACTTGGGATTTAATTGTTTAATAGTTTGGTGATGTAACCCATTTTGGGTAGATGATTTCTTTAAGTTTATTTAATTGTTCTTATTTATGGGTAGTTAAATGTGAATGTATGAGATAATGAGCACCAAATTTGTGGGAATTAAGTACCTGGATTTGGGGGTGTCACACCCACTATATCTGCAAGGAACTTATACTTTGGAGGAAATTCTTTCTTCTTGTATCCCTTAAGTTGGGGATTCTTCTGATGACCCATTTGCTTTAATCCTTCCTTTGCATCAATCTCGTCAAAAGAGGTAATGCTTAGATTGACAAACCCTAGGTTTAGATTGACTTCTTCGATTCCCATTTGTAGCACTACACCTTTAACATTAGTGGCCAGGTTCCCATCAGCATACACAACATTTAGATAAAATTCCTGGATAAGTTCTGTGTATATTCAAGTATTTGTTTCCAAACATTCGGAGAAGAAAGCTGCCCGCACCAGCTTAAGTACATCCTTGAACTACTTCGCCTCTCCTACGAACTTATCAGAGCACAACTGAATGCCAGTCATAATTTGAATATCTTCCATTTGATTTGATTTGTGCTGAAAGATCACAAAAATGTCTAAGCTTTCTAAAGTTTGAAAGTTAGGGTAGAATAGAGATAGAGATTTTGGATTTGTAAAGTGAGAGAATCGCAAGGGTCAGAGGGAAATTTGAAATAATTTTAATATTACTTCCCTCTTATTTTTCTTGAGTGGGAGACGTGGCATGATATGATTTGTTGCACGTCGCTTCTTGTACTGCGTTTTTACAGCTGTATGGCAGTAACTTCTTATCTTTACATACGTGACTGATACGAGCTATAAGATAAAACCGCTTTAAGTTTATCTTTTGTAGAGTGATTCTGGTTAACTCTACGAACTTCCTGTTAAGCTCAGCGATCCTACCATTGTTTTACGATCCGCTTTTAACTCTACGAGAACTACTCATTTCTTGCCTGGACTTGTTAGTACCATTTTGAAGTATAAAACTAAGGATGCAAATTAAGTATACCTAATTCACTTATTAACTTGTTGAATCGAGATTCATCTAGTAGATTTGTAAACACATCTGCTAGCTGATTTTTAGTAGGAAAAAAATACAAGGATATATTCTTGTTTTGCACATGATCTCTAAAAAAGTGATATCTGATGTCTATATGCTTAGATCTAGAATGCATAACAGGATTGTGAGTAATCGAGATAGCACTAGTGTTATCACAGAATATAGAAATGGACTTGAATTCAAACCCATAGTCAGCTAGCTGGTTCTTTATCCACAAGATTTGAGCATAACAACTTCCAGCTATGATATATTCAGCCTCTGCAGTAGATGTTCAGACTGAATTTTGCTTCTTGTTGAACCATGAGACAAGTCTGTTGCCTAGAAACTGATAGGTTCCACTAGTACTTTTCCTGTCTATTTTACATCCTACAAAGTCTGCATCAGAATAACCTATTAGATCAAAGGGAGACCCCTTGGGATACCACAATCCCAAATATGGAGTACCCTTGAGATATCTAAAAAATCTTTTCACAACAATCGGGTGAGATTCCTTAGGATTAGCTTGAAATCTAGTACAAATACAGGTAGAGAACATGATATCTAGTCTACTAGTAGTTAAGTATATGAGAGATCCAATCATACCTATGTATTGAGTAATCTCAATACTCTTACCCTTTTCATCTTTGTCTAGTTTAGTTGGAGAGGCCATAGGAGTTTTCACGGGAGTATCTGATTCCAAGCCATATTTCTTAAGCAAATCCTTGAAGTACTTGGCTTGGTTGATGAAGATACCTTCATTAGTCTGCTTCATTTGGAGTCCAAGGAAGTAGTTTAGTTCACCCATCATGCTCATTTCAAACTTGTTCTGCATTAACTTAACAAATCTTTCACATAGTTTTTCATCAGTAGAACTAAAAATAATATTATCTACATAGATTTGAACTAATAATACCTTGCTTTTATGCTTTCTAAGAAATAAAGTTGTGTCTACATTACCTCTAGTAAATCTATTTTCAACAAGATAATTAGTGAGAGTTTCATGCCATGCTCTAAGTGCTTGTTTTAATCTATAAAGTGCTTTATCTAATTTATAGACATAATTAGAATGTGTAGAGTCGATAAAACCTGGAGGTTGTTCAACATAAACCTCTTCTTGGAGTTCTCCATTCAGAAATGCACTCTTGACATCTATTTGGAAAACTTTGAACTTCATGTGGACTGCATAGGCTAGGAACATCCTAATAGCTTCCAATCTGGCAACATGTGCAAAGGTCTCATCAAAATCAATTCCTTCTTTTTGAGAGTATCTTTTAGCAACCAATCTTGCCTTGTTCCTTGTGATCACACCAGTCTCATCCATCTTGTTCCTGAACACCCATTTAGTGCCTATGACTAGATGATTTCTTGTCCTTAGAACTAATCTCCAGACTTTGCTTCTTTCAAACTAATTGAGTTCTTGTTGCATAACCTCAATCCAACTTGAGTCTTCTAAAGCTTCTTCAATGTTTTTAGGCTCTATTTGAGAGAGGAAACTAAGGTAGAAACATTCGTTTTGTGTAGCTGACCTTGTTCTGACTCTATCATTTGGATCTCCAATAATTAAATTCTGAGTGTGATCTTTTGCCTATCTACTCCCTGAAGGAACGTCTGTTCTTGTACCTTGTTGTCTGAGATCTTCTAGATTTAGTTCTTATTTTGTGTCTTTATTAATTCGTAGAGTTCCCATATTTGGGACTAGAGACTTTACGATCTCCTGATCAGACATTACGATCGTCAGGTCTAGCTCTATGACTTCAGCTTCTGCGATCGTAGGATTTCCTTGCTCTGCGATCTACGGTTCCAACTCTGCAATCTCTTCAGGTTGAGTTGCCTTTTCTAGTTTGCCTTGATCTGCCTCGTCAAAGGTAACATGAATGGAGACTTCTACTGTCAAGATGTTCTTATTGAATAATCTATAGGCTTTACTTTCCATAGAGTATCCAAGAAAGATTCCTTCATCTAACTTTGGTTAAAACTTAGTTAGATATCTTTTACCATTGTTGAGTATGTAGCACGCACAGCCGAAAGCACAAAAATAGCTTATGTTCGGCTTCCTTCCTTTCCATAACTCGTAGGGTGTCTTTTTGATTGTAGAGTGAATCAGGGACCTATTCTGAGTATAACATACAGTGTTAACTGCTTCTGCCCAAAAGTATTCTAGAAGATGTGCTACAGCAAGAAGTGTTCTTCCTACTTCTATCAATGTCCTGTTTTTTCTTTCAGCAACTCAATTTTGTTGTGGAGTTCTTACAGCTGAAAAGTGAAAGTAGTATGCACACAAGCCAATCATATTTGATAAGATGTAGCATATACTTTGTAATCTTATTCATTTATTAATAAAAGTATTAAAGGCATTTTACTTTATCTACATGGTGCTGTTATATTAAATGTGATAAACTCATAGTTTTGAGCAATGCTTTTAGAATTATGATGATGATCATGAGAATGAGATCTAAATTCTTAGAAAGCTTAAAACAAAAATTATTCCTAATCATTGGATTACTAAATAAGGGGATTAGTGAATCCGAATAGATTAGTACATATGTTGCTTGCTCTTAGAAAGAGAATGATTGATCTCATAATCATTTGTGTGGAGACACTAAAGCAAGTATGTAGGTGCTAATTAGAGAATAAGTTCACTGAACGTGGCTCGCTAAGGAATACCTAATGGGATTTTACTCGTCTGACAATAGGAATTCCTCTAGTGATAGTAGTACAAGTGATCCTTGAACTTGAGATCATCATAGTATCTTGTGTATGATGAGTTAGACTTTGACATGTCCCTTAAGACCTTTAGGGTATATCAAAGGGTATGATTGGGTATAATAAGTTATACATAGAGATAGGTGAATGATCAATAAAAAATCTACCACATCTAGTAAAAGATGAGAGTGTCCTATGTGATTCGATAAAGGACAACTCAGTAGTCCTTAGCCAAGGCAGAATGAAATTAGAAACGAGTTTATAATTTGCATTATTTAGAGTTGTGCATTTGAGAATCGAAATGCATATAATTAAATAAAATAAGACTTGACAATAATTCCATGTCTTATATTTAATTGGGACTTTGTATGGTAGAAGGATTGAATTGTACGGTAACTATTCACTGAAAGGTTCTTTTGTGATTAATGTTGAAATCTATATTATCTGAAAAATCGTTGAACGCTAAGGGGGCTTACCCTTATTGTAGAATAAATATTATTTATTTAAATAAATTAAATAGTTTAATTTTTTTTATTTAAATAAGATTATAATTGTTCTAATTGATTTATTCACAACTGGTTTAATATGGAGAACCTAAAGGGTCACACCGCAAAAGAAAAATATTTATTTAAGAAGTAAATGACATAATTGTAATAATAAGTTAACTGTATTTAATTTAGTCTATGGAGATAGAATAAATTAAATAGCTTAATATTTATTATTTAATATTTTAGAAATATTAAATATAAATTAATAAGAGGAGTCTTATTATTATTATTATTACTATTACTATTATTTAATTTCTAATAGGGATTGAGAATTAATTAATAGAAGTACTCTCTCATGAATTCCTAATTAGATTAGAAGTTTAATTTAATTAAAGAGGTTTAATTAGAATAGAAACCCTAATCCTAAATAGTTTAGAGAAGGATTTTCCTACATCTATAAATAAGAGGAGACTTATCATAGATTAGGGTTATAGATTAGGGTTACACACTCTTACATAAGAATTGTGGAGAGTACTTACAATTTCTATAGAGATAGAAAGCAGGGTTTTGCCAACACTCATCATCTTGAATAGATATTATTCCTTGGCGGATCACCTCTAGAGGTCAAACACTTGGGTGGCTAACGTTGATCAAAGGAAGGAATTTAATCGGTGGAATTCAAGGAAAACGCGAAGGAATTGGAGGTGAACTTGTACCTGAGGAAGCTAGAATTCTACAAGGTTATAATTCTTATTCTCCATCTCTTTCATTTAATTAATAATTGTGCATAAAGAAAGATCCTGGTGATGGTTTGTATAAAATTTTAAAATCTGATTTTATCGCGCTTCCGCTTTATTTATGTAATTTGATTGCATGTTCCCGTTATATACAAACATAACAGTGGTATCAAGAGCCAAACTTTATGCGAATTATTAATTGTTTTGATTCATATATAAGTTGATATGTGTTTAGAACAATTTGATTGGGTATTATTGTTGATATAAAATCATGTTTTTGGAGAAAAACAACAAAAATTACGATTTAAAAAAACCTGAAATCGGCAGTGGCGTAGGGCGCGCCGTCTTCTGTAGGACCAGCGCGGGGCGCGCCATGGGCGGCACGGGGTGCGCCGGTCTGGCATAAAATCTGATTTTAATTTTTTTTTGTGCAGTTTTCAAAATTAAGATAAAAAGTTTATTTTGATTTGAAAAAGGATTAAAATAAAGATTTTTATTTTAATTGGGATTGAATTTCATGATAACTAATTAGAGCTGGAATTGGATTCCATGATAACTAATTGGAGTTGAAATTGGATTTTATATTAACTTAAATTGCCCATTGAATGATATCAATATATATATTGAATGTTTTAATTTCATGAGATGAATATTCTTTATTGATACATATGGAGATATGTATGATAATAAATAGGGATTGACTATGGACTATTGACCAATGTGTGATTGGATTTATTTTAGAGGATGCTTGAATGAATGAGTTTTTATAAATGGGGTCTGCGTACCTCGTCTTGTCTAGTTTTTCTTGATGTAAATTCTTCCTTCCTCCTATGTAATTCCCCTTGACTGCCGATTAAGGTTTCTATTTATTTTAAATAGTTTATGTAATAAGATTAGTTAGAATTATTTTGAAGAATTGGAGACCAAGGAGCAAGGTGTGACACTCCCAAATCTGGGTACTTCAGTCCCACAGATTTGGTGTTCACTATTCCATACATTCATAACTAACTACCCATAATAAAGAATAATTAAATTAAGCTGAATGAACTATCTTCCCACAATAGGGATTACAACTTAAAATCTTTTAAATAAGAAATTCCCAGGTTATCTAACCTTTATTACATCAATGCGGAATTAAAACAGAAAATTAAATAAGTCTTTTTACAATAAAACATCAAGTAAATAACAAGTCTTTAGCTATTTCTGCATGTTGCCCTTGCCCTTACTCGTGGACGGCTCGTCCGACTTTTCTGTCTTAGTTGCAATGTTTAATGTAAGAGTGAGCAAACAATTGCCCACAAGTATGATGACAATAACATTTAAATGAAATAGATTTCAACTGAGGTATAATAATTTTCTAAATTCAGTCAACAAACAATCAAGGTCTAAAAGCTCGTTAGAATGTTTGATTCAAGAAAGAATAGATTTCAAGATTTAAAGTTATATCTGAGGGTCATAAGACCTCGAACTATGTCCTAGGTTAACAAGTATTTCTATTGTAACCTTTAACAGTCTTATAGACTATGGACCATCCATCTCGTACTCAGGGGGATCAACCCTTTGTACAATGTATTGTGCACAAACATTTTAACGCTGGCGCGTAATTAATCTCCTATATTAGGGTTGTTCATCTCAGTTTAGCATCAGAATCCGTACCAAAAGGAACTTGGTTTGGAACAATTTTGAAATATTCTAAGTCTTTAGAACGCTCATCAACTAAGGACTAGCTGAATTAATAAGGGTTTGCTAGTCACTAAAACATTCGATTCAACAATAAAGTTGTACAATAGAATTTATGTTGAAGGCTGAATAACGATCAAATAACAAATGACTAGAACAAAATGTAAGCATTTGATATTATAACAAACTTACTTGAATGATAATAAGCTAAGGTTAATAGGCTTGCTCTACGGAAGTAAACTTGCTTTAAATGAAATAACAAGATTAAGGGAGGAAAAACTTGCCTTGCACGTAGATTACAGACTTAAATTCACGTTCCTTAATCAACCTATACATTTTAATTATAAAACGGTAACAATAATTAGTTACAGGATTATATGCATTTTAGGATTTGTTCTTATCCTATTTCATTTAATATATCAAATATCATTTGCTATTCATTAAATATTAAATTACCACTCATTGTAGTATCTTGTTTATTATTAAATACTTTAATCTAAATTTTAATCATGTACACGGCACCACATAAAAAAAATAAAAATTTTCAGTTACTGTCCCACCGCCGGGGCGGTGGATTTCTATACAAAAACGTCGCCGGGGCGAGGCTACCGCCGGGGCAAAGAAAGTAGTTCAACTACACCGTCGGGGTGACAGGACCGCCGGGGCGAGATTTCCAGTTCATTTCTACCGCCGGGGCGGTAGACTCGACTGACACCTTCTACAATTCGCGAACCAGTGACATTCTAGGCCAAATTTTCCAAATTCTACCATCCAATACATAAATTAAACATACCTAGACATCAAACATGTTATAAAGCAATTACCCAACATGTTTCTAAACATTCTAACCATTATAATACATATAATCAACCAATTAGAACCCAAAAATTCTCCGTTTAAACAAAATATTCATGTTTTAGCCATTTAAATGAAATCAAACACTGTGAATTCATCTCTAAACCATTTTAATCCATTCTACTTGCATTCTTTTCGTTTTTCATCATATTATCATAATCAAATATCAATTTACCGATTAATAATTAATTTGAGCATCAATTATCATACATATATGCCATACATGAAAGTAAAACTCTGTAAAATCAAAAACTCAATTTTAAAGCATGCTTTCATGGATTAACTCTTTCAAATTAGTTTATAAACATCATATAATCACCTAACACATGCTTACTATCAATTACATCAAGTAATTCATATTTTGAGCCAATAAATTTTATACAGAGAAATAACATAATGAAATACAGTGAAGAACTTTTAACAAAACTAACAAGAATTATACCTTCAATTCCTTCTTGAACTTTAGCTAGATGATGAAAATCACTTAGAAATCCTCCTTTGATTTTAGAACTCTTCTCTCCAATCTCCAAACTCCTCTCTCAATATCTCTCTATTCTTTATTTGTTAAAACTCCGTTCTTCCTTCTTTGAGCTTAGAAAAACAACTGATAGCCTTTATTTTATTTTTTAACGTAACTTAGCTTTTAATCAGTCAGTTGTAGAAACCAAGAGTTAGGCCTTGTTTGGCAAACTCAAATGCACAATAATCCATTTTTACCAACCAAGGGTCACAAGGCCTTGTTTGGTTTATCCAAAATAAAACCCTTTCTCATTTATTTTAATAATCCACTATACTATATAGTTTTAATTGTCACACTTCTACTTTAATTAAACTTAAATAAATTATCTTATTCAAATAAATCCTTTATTCAATTATTTAATCATCTAATTTAATTATTAAATTAAATTAGAATAATCATAT
The DNA here is from genome assembly GCA_034770075.1 of Aralia elata. NCBI lineage: Eukaryota > Viridiplantae > Streptophyta > Magnoliopsida > Apiales > Araliaceae > Aralia > Aralia elata. The sequence goes on from CM068385.1 coordinate 36,305,301, forward strand.
CAAATCACATTCAAATAACATTTAACATAATTATACTTAACATGAATTATTCCACCATAACTTTATAAATTATTTATTTTACTCAATAAATAAATTAACAAAATATTTATATAACTCAATAAATATTTTTTTATTCATTCACAAAAATCACATTCGTTACATCCTTCCCTCCTTAAAAGGATTCTGTCCCCAGAATCACAACGCAATTAATTTATCCGTTACATTCTCCCCTCCTTACAAAGATTCTGTCCCCAGAATCGCGATACAAAAGATTAAACAAATAATTGAGGATAACTTTGCATCATTTTCTCTTCGAGCTCCCACGTAGCTTCTTCAGCATTGTGGTTCCTCTAGATTACCTTAACAGTAGGTATCACTTTATTTCTGAGAACTTGCTCTTTCATGTCAATTATCTACACAGGAATCTCTTCATAGGATAAATCTTTCTCAAATTGTATCGGTTCATATTCTATAACATGTTTATAATCGGGCTTATATGGTCGTAGCACCGATATATGAAAGACATTGTGAATGTAGGCTAACTCGGGAGGTAAAGCTACTTCATAAGCCACCTCTCCTACTCTTTTCAATACCTCAAAGGGTCCAATAAATCTCGGACTCAGCTTACCCTTTTTGCCAAATCTGATATGCCCTTCCAGGGAGATACTTTGAGAAATACAAAACTGCGGACGTCAAATTCTCTATTTTATCAGTGTTTATCAGCATACTTTTTCTACCTGTCTTGAGCAGCTAACAATCTGGCTCTTATCACCCTGACGATTTCAGCAGTTTGTTGTACCAGCTCGGGTCCCAATAGTCGACGTTCACCAACCTCATTCCAACATAACGGATTTCTGCACTTCCTTCCGTACAATGCTTCGTAGGGCGGCATGCCGATACTTGCGTGATGACTATTGTTATAAGCAAACTCGACCAGAGGTAAATGATCATCCCAGTTGCCTTTAAAATCCATGACGCACGCCCTTAACATATCCTCTAACATTTGAATTGTTCTTTCACTCTGACCATCAGTTTGAGGATGATACGCAGTACTCATTCTCAACTGCGTCCCCAAACAAGCTTGCAGACTCCTCCAAAATTTTGATGTGAAACATGGATCTCTGTCTGACACTATTGATACTGGAACTCCGTGCCTTGAGATAATCTCCTTAACGTATAACTTCGCCAGCTGATCCAAAGTGAATCTGATTTTGATTGGCAAGAAATGCGCTGATTTCGTTAGTCGGTCCACTATAACCCATATTGCGTCATAACCCTTCTGACTAGTTGGAAGCCCTACCACAAAGTCCATTGTGACATGTTCCCACTTCCATTCTGGTATCGCCAAGGGCTGTAGCAAACCACTTGGTCTCTGATGTTCTGCTTTGACTTTCTGACAAGTTAAGCACTTCGCAACACACTCAGCAACTTCCCTTTTCATGTTTGGCCACCAGAAATGTTGGCGAAGATCCTGGTACATCTTTGTACTTCCCGGGTGAATCGAAAATTTTGAACTATGACCTTCGTTTAAAATCTCCTCTCTGATCTACAGCACTGACGGAACCCAGATTCTTCCTTCAAATCTAAGCAACCCTTCAGTATCAATTTTATATTTAAGCTCCTCACCTTTGAGCACTCTTTTCCGTATACTAATACACTCCTCATCCTGGAGTTGCGCTTCCTTCACTCTATCCACCAAAGTTGGTTGGGTTTCCATCTGAAACAATTTTTCAATCGGCTCCGCCAGACGCTTCACCTCTAACTCCAACTTTGCCATTTCCTCTATAAGCTTCTCCTGAGCAGTTAACAAAAACAACTTTACCCGACCCTTCCTGCTCAAAGCGTCGGCAACCATGTTAGCTTTACCCGGATGATAAAGAATCTCACAGTCATAATCCTTGATAAGCTCCAACCACCTCCTCTGACGCATATTCAAATCCTTCTGTGTGAAAATATATTTCAGACTTTTATGGTCTGTGTATATCTCACACTTCTCCCCATAGAGATAGTGCCTCCAAATTTTCAAAGCAAACACCACAGCTGCTAACTCCAAATCATGGGTTGGATACCCTTTTTCATAGTCTTTTAATTGGCGCGATGCATATGCAATAACCTTACCGTTTTGCATAAGCACACAACCAAGTCCTTTATGTGATGCGTCACTATACACCACAAAATTCCCCGTGTCATCTGGCAAAGATAACATAGGTCCCGAACATAATCTCTTCTTTAATTCTTGGAAACTCTCTTCACACTTCTCCGTCCAAACAAACTTCACTGATTTTCTTGTCAAATTTGTCAACGGAGTGGCAATCTTGGAGAAATCTTGAATAAAATGCCTATAATAACCTGCCAAACCTAGGAAACTCCTCACTTCTGATGGTGTCTTCGGCTGATCCCAGTTCACCACAGCTTCAACTTTTGATGGATCCACCGATATTCCGTCCTTATCAATCACATGCCCAAGGAATTGGACACGCTCCAACCAAAATTCACATTTGGAGAATTTCGCATACAATTTCTCCCTCCTTAACGCTTCCAAAGTCACCTTCAAATGCTCCATGTGTTCTTCCTGAGTTTTAGAATATACCAAAATATCGTCTATGAATACCACTACGAATTTATCCAAAAATGGTTTAAACACTCTATTCATTAAATCCATAAATGTTGCAGGTGCATTTGTTAAACCAAATGACATAACCAAAAACTTATAGTGACCATATCTAGCTCGAAACGCCGTCTTTGGTATGTCTTCCTTCCTCACCTTTAACTGATGGTACCCACTTCGCAGACCTATCTTTGAAAAATATCTTGCTCCCTTCAGTTGGTCAAACAGGTCATCGATCCTTGGCAACGGATACTTGTTCTTAATCGTGACCTTGTTCAACTCTTTATAATCAATGCAAAGACGCATTGATCCGTCCTTCTTCTTGACGAATAACACCGGCGCTCCTTACGGTGAAACGCTAGGTTGAATATACTTTTTATCCAGCAGCTCTTGTAATTGCACCATCAACTCCTTTATTTCTACCGGAGCTATTCGATACGAAGCAATGCAGTTTGTGGGTAGCTACCAACGACCACCAAACCCTTACCAAAACACTTACAATCTGGGGTAGAGAAATCATCCGGGTTTCTCTTGGAGCAATAATACACAGAATTCCCTAGGTTTTCAAAATCAAGTTCCACAACAGGTAGAGAAGAAACCAAGTTTGGAGGATTGCTTGACAAAATTTATTATAGCTTCTGAGAGGAGAATGAATGATCAGGATAAGCTGTTAAACCAAGTAGATATGAATGTGAAAAGTCAGGCGGTGTCGATTAGAAATCTAGAGAATCAGTTGGGACAGTTAGCTCATGTTTTGAATAGTCGACCCCAAGGAGCATTCCCAAGTGATACTGAAGTTAATCAGTAAAGAGATGGGAAGGAACAATGCCAAGCTGTCACTTTGAGAAGCGAAAAACAGTTACTGCCCACAGGCATGGCCACGCCTGAAATGTATGGGGACGCAGCGCGGGCGCGCAACCCACCAGAAATTGAAACGGCAGAACTTTCAAAGGAGGAAGGAAAGAAGTCTGAAATTGAGCAAAAAGAAAAAGAAAAGGAACCAACACCACCACCAATGACATATCCCCCAGTTCTATATCCACAAAGACTTCAGAAACAGAAGAAAGATAAGCAATTCTCCGAGTTCCTCGAAATTTTCAAAAAGTTACAAATTAACATACCATTTGCGGAGGCTTTAGAGCAGATGCCGAGTTACGCTAAGTTTATGAAGGGAATCTTGTCAAGGAAGAAAAAGCTGGAGGACTATGAAACAGTAGCTTTGACTGAAGAATGTAGTGCTATGCTCCAAAAAAAATTCCACCAAAGTTGAAAGTGAAAGTAGTATGCACACAAGCCAATCATATTTGATATGATGTAGCATATACTTTGTAATCTTATTCATTTATTAATAAAAGAATTGATTTTCTTAAAAGGCATATTACATTATCTACATAGTGTTGTTATATTAAATGTGATAAACCCATAGTTTTTGAGAAATACTTTTAGAATCATGATGGTGATCATGGTAATGAGATCTAAATTCGAGATAGCTCACAAACTAAAATCGTTCCTAATCGTTGGATTACTAAAAAGGGAATTAGTGAATCCGGATAGATTAGTACATACGTTGCTTGCTCTTAGGAAGAGGATGATTGATCTCATAATCATTTGTGTGGAGACACTAAAGCAAGTATGTAGGTGCTTATTGGAGAATAAGTTCACTGAACGTGGCTCGCTAAGGAATACCTAATGGAGTTTTACTCGCCTGTCAATAGGAATTCCTCTAGTGATAGTAGTACAAGTGATCATTGGACTTGAGATCATTATAGTATCTTGTGTATGATGAGTTATACTTTGACATGTCCCTTAAGACCTTTGGGGTATATCAAAGGGTATGATTGGGTATAATAAGCTGTGCATGGAGATAGGTGAATGATCAACAAAGAATCTACCACGTCAAGTAAAAGATGTGAATGTCCTATGTGATTCGATAAATGACAGCTCAGTAGTCCTTGGCCAAGGCAGAATGAAATTAGAAAGGAGTTTCTAATTTGCGTTATTTAGAGTTGTGCATTTAGGAATCGAAATAAATATAATTAAATAAAATAAGACTTGACAGTAAATCCATGTCTTATATTTAATTGGGACATTGTATGGTAGAAGGATTGAATTGTACGGTAACTATTCACTGAAAGGTTCTTTTATGATTAATATTGAAATCTATATTATCTGGAAAGTCGTTGATCGCTAAGGGGGCTTACCCTTATTGTAGAATAAATGTTATTTATTTAAATGAATTAAATAGTTTAATTTATTTATTTAAATAAGATTAGAATTGTTCTAATTGATTTATTCGCAACCGGTTTAATATGGAGAACCTAAAGGGTCACACCGCAAAAGGAAAATATTTATTTAAGAAGTAAATGACATAATTGTAATAATAAGTTATGTGTATTTAATTTAGTCTATGGAGATAGAATAAATTAAATAGCTTAATATTTATTATTTAATATTTTGAAAATATTAAATATAAATTAATAAGAGGAGTCTTATTATTATTATTACTATTACTATTATTTAATTCCTAATAGGGATTGAGAATTAATTAATAGAAGTACTCTCTCATGAATTCCTAATTGGATTAGGAGCAGAATTAATTAAAGGAGTTTAATTAGAATAGAAACCCTAATCCTAAATAGTTTAGGGAAGGGTTTTCCTACATTTATAAATAAGAGAAGTCTTATCATAGATTAGGGTTACACACTCTTGCATAAGAATTGTGGAGAGTACTTACAATTTCTATAGAGATAAAAACTAGGGTTTTGTCATAACCCATCTTCTTGAATAGATATTATTCCTTGGTGGATCACCTCTAGAGGCCAAACACTTGGGTGGCTAACGTTGATCAAAGGAAAGAATTTAATCGGTGGAATTCAAGGAGAACACGAAGGAATTGGAGTTGAACTTGTACCCGAGGAAGCACGGTTCTAGGAGGGTATAATTTCTTAATCTCTATCTATTTTGTTTAATTAATAATTATGCATAAAGAAAGATCATGGTGATGGTTTGTATAAAATTTTAAAATTTGATTTTATCGCGCTTCCGCTATATTTATGTAATTTGATTGCATGTTCGCGTTATACAAACCTAACCGTGGTATCAAGAGCCAAACCTTATGCGAATTATTAATTGTTTTGATTCTATATATACATTGATATGTGTTTAGAATAATTTAATTGGGCATAACTGTTTGTGTAAAATTATTTTATTTTTTTATTAAAAAAAAAATCTGTTGGTCAAAGTCAACGGTTAAACGTTGACCGTTGACTGGTCAACTGATGATGTGGTGCTGGCTGCTGACGTGGCACTGATTGGTCAACTGTTGACTGTTGACGTGGCGCTGATTGGTCAACTGTTGACTGCTGACGTGGCGCTGACTGGTCAACTGTTGACTGTTGAACCCTTGACCTATTTGTCATAAGTTAGAAGCCTTACCACTACACCAGAATCACTTTTGATTATGAATCAGAATGTTTGATATTTAAACTATATAATTCTAGGTTTGAAGTTTGACTTAAAGGCTTATTTGATTATTTCTTTTAAAGGTTTATGATCAAGGGTTGACCTCATTTTTTTTTTTTTGTAAATTAAAATAAAGGAGTTTATTTTGATTTGGAATTTGATTAAAAAATAAAGGAGTTTATTTTTTATTCAAAATTGGATAAATTAAAATAAAAGAGTTTATTTTGATTTGGAATATGATTAAAATAAAGAAGTTTATTTTAATTGAAATTAGATTTCATGATAACTAATTAGAGTTGGAATTGGATTCCATGATAACTAATTGGAGTTGAAATTGAATTTTATACTAATTAATATTGCCCATTAAATGATATCAATGCATATATGGAATGATTTTATTATTCATGAGATGAATATTATTTATTGATGCATATGGAGATATGTATGATAATAAATAGAGATTGATTAGACTATTGACCAATGTGTGATTGGATTTATTTTAGAGGATGCTTGAATGAATGGGTTTTTATAAATGGGGTCTGCGTACCTCGTCTTCTCTAGTTTTTCTTGATGTAAATTCTATCTTTCTCCTATGTACTTCCCCTTGACTGCTGATCAAGGTTTCTATTTATTGTAAATAGTTTTTGTAATAGGACTAGTTAGAATTAATTTTGAAGAATTGGAGACAAAGAAGCAAGGAGTGCATGAAGACCCGTTTGTAATGGAGCCCGGGTTTAAATGTAATAGTTATATTTAAATTTAATTCTTGCACCCTAAGTTTGACTTTTTGGTTCACTTGGTGGCTCTAGTGAACTAAACTAGAATAAAAGTCCATAATCAATCCGGGTAGAATATAGTATTCTATATGTGCATGATTACTATATATATATATTATATATTATATACAACATGCTTCGCATGTTAAATAATATGACGCGTATTATATATATATATATATATATGTGTGTGTGTGTGTGTGTGTGTGTGTGTGTGTGTGTGTGTGTGCATGCGCGCTAAACAAGATGAGACTAATAATAACAAACCCCTCAAAGAAATAATATTAAGTCCTAAGCGTTCAAAGATATTAGGAATATCGAACATCGCCTTCTAGCATTGTAAAACAATCGAGTATTAAATATTTAATATGAGTTTGTTGTGCACACACAAGGCGAGTATTAAATATTTAAGATGTTGTTTTATCACATTTGATGCTTATTAAGGGATTGAACATTACTGCTTTGTTGTGCACACACAAGGGCGGTCTTTTTCTCTTCACATATATGGAAGTGCTAGGTTGGACTTAACTTAGATTATTTTAGTTCGGATGTGCACACACTTGATCATTATAATCTAAGAGGCAAAATACGAGTTACATAGTGATGTAATTGACAATAGTTGTCTACCTATTTATTTATATATAGTTTGTTGTGCACACATAAGGCTATATACATTTGAAATGAGATCCTTATTCTCACTAGCAAACCTTTAATTAGATTTGCCGAACTATATATATTGAGGGTAATATAGTTTGATGAAAAAAGTGAGAGATACCAATTTAAAATAAAGACCTAATTTATTTTGGTAATTAATTAAATGAATGTATGCTAAAATGTTGTCTATTTCATTTACAAAATTTTACAATGTCTAATTTACTATCATTGCGGAGCATATTAGATGCTAATTAACTGAACCAAATAACACGGACTAGTTAAGGAATCTGAGAATAGTTCTCAAGACTGAAAAGCTATCTTATATCCTTAATATGCCTATCCCTACAATGGTTGTAGACAATGCCTCTGAGGAAGAGATTGCTACTTTTAGAAAGTGGCAAGATGATGCACAGTTGGCTCAATGCATCATATTCGCATCCATGAGTTACGAGTTTCAGCATCAGTATAAAACTAGGGATGCTCCTACTATCCTGTACCTTCAAGGAGTTCAATGGTGAGGAAAGTAGGACTGCTAGATATTAGATATCTAAGGAGCTCTTCCAATCTAGAATAACCGATAGCACTACAGTATAGACAAATGTCCTAAAAATGAATCTGATTGAACAATTGGGACAACTGGGTTTTGTATTGGATGAAGAGTTGATCCAAGATTTGATCTTGCGATCACTCCCGGACTCTTTCTCACAATTTGTTGTGAATTTCCACGTGAACAAGCTATATGTTAGCCTGCATGAGTTGCTTAAACACGTTGAAAACTGTAAAGAGTCACTTTTCAACCAAGAAAGACCAAGTCTTACTGATAGACGAATCTTCCAGGAAGCGGAAGAGGGCCAAAGGATCTTCTTAAAAGAAGAACAATTCAAAGAAGGTATATGGAAAGGCAATAACTAAGGACACTAAGAACAAAACTGATGTAGATAGCAAAGGAGTTTGTTTCTACTGCAATAAGCTTGGACACTGGAAAGGAAACTGTAAGGAACATCTTGCAGAGGCTAACCAGAAGAAGCTTAGTGAAGCTTCGGTTACAGATATAGGTTTGTTCATCATTGAAATAAATATTTCTGTAAGTCAAGGTTCTACTTGGATATTGGATACCGGTTATAGTTCTCACGTATGCAATCCAATGTAGAGACTAAGCAGAAATAGAAAGCTAAACAAAGAATAAGTAATCTTACGTGTGGAGAATGGAGCAATGGTTGCTATATTAGCCGTAGGAACTTATAGTTTAGCGTTGCCTACGGGCAACTCTATTAAGTTAATAAGTTGTTATTATGTTTCAGTTCTTTTTAGAAACATTATTACTTTCGTTGTTGGACAAGGAAGGTTCTGGTATTATATTTAAGAACAATTGTTGTTCTATTTATAATGATAATGTTTTTTTTGAAACTAGAAGATCACTTGATGGACTTTGTAAACTTGACTTACATGAAAATAATTTTGCAAATTGAACAAACTAGTAAAAGAAAAGGAGATGATCATTCAAAGAGTTGAACATGTGTATTTGATTAAATACAAGTCTGAATCATTTGAAAGGTTCAAAGAATTCAGAAAGTGAAACAAATTGACAAAGTATTAAGATTCCTTTGATCAGATCGAAGAAGGAATACTTGTAAAATGAGTTTCTAGATCATCTCGAAATGATTTTTCTCATAATGGACGCTTCATGATACGCAATGATTGACCAGTGTATCTAAAAGGAGAAATTGTACCTTGTTGGACATAGTACGGTACATAATAATTTTTACCTACATTCCAGTATCCACCTGGGGTTATACCCTAGAAACGGCTGCATATCTACAAAATAAGGTAACCTCAAAATCCGGCCCCAAGACTCTATAAAAGTTATGGATAGGGAAGATTCCTAGTTCTTAAGTATGTTAAGATAAGGAGTTGTCTAGCTTATATGAAAAGGTTTCAAAAGGATAAGCTTAGGATAAAATCTGACAAGTGCAGAGTTGTGGGATATCTTAAAGAAAGTTTAGGGTATTATTACTATAATCCTACATGCTGCTTTATTGGATAAAAGTGTTTATCATTCAAGGAGCTAGTGGGAGGGTAATAGATCTTGAAAGAGTTCAAGAACCACAAAGTACTACAAGTCAAACCGAGGAACCTGTAGATAGACCTAATATACCATAACCGAATCGTAAATCTGGAAGAGCACCGAAGATACCTAGGAGGTATGGATTCATAATAGAGGATGATGATGAGGTACACATCATAGAGGATGATGATCCAGTTATATATGATGAGGCTATGAGTAGAAGACACTCAGAGAAATGGCAGATGGCCATGAAATCCGAAATGGACTCCATATATGAGAACCAAGTGTAGACTCTGGTTACTCCACAGAAAGGCATATTGCCTAAAGGGTGTATATGGATCTTTAAAGAGAAAGACTAGGGCAAATGGCAAGGTGGAGACCTATAAGACCAGACCTGTTTAAAAGATTTCAAATCAAGTCAAGGAGTTGACTGTAATAAAACCTTATTAGCGGGTAATGCTCAAGTCCATTTGGATTTTGCTTGTGATTGCAACTTATTACGAAATCTGAAAAAATAGATGTGAAGACGTCCTTCCTCAATAAAGACTTGAGGAGAATGTATGTATGATGTAACCAGAGGAATTTGTTTCAAAAGTTGAAGCAAATCGTATTTTAGGCTACAATGATCGATTTATGGATTGAAGCAAGCTTCTCAAAGATGGAACATTCATTTTGATGAGACAATCAAAAGAGTTTGATTTTATCAAACACGAGAATGAACCTAGTGTGTACAAAAAGGTCAGTGGGAGCACTATGACATTCCTAGTATTATATGTTGATATATTACTGATAAGGAATGACACACCAATGCTACAATCAGTAAAGATAAAATTGTCTAAACATTCCTCCATGAATAACTTGGGAGGAGCATCCTATAAATTGAGGATATAAATCTATATAGATAGATTTAAAAGGATGTTCGGCTTGACCCAATGAACGTATAATCATTCGATGCTAAAGGCATTTAGCATGGCAAACTCCAAGAGAGGTCTCATGATGATGAGCCATGGAGATAATCTCTCTAAAATTATCTCCAATAAAAAAAAGATCACATGAGTTATTATCATGTATGCAATGAATATACAAGGTCTGATGTTGATCAGTCATATTCTGGAGAAGATCACTGTAAGACAATGATAAACATCTTAAGTACTTAACCGGTATTGAAGATGTGATCATGATTCATAGTAGGTCTGAATTAAAACTAGAGGGCTAAAAAGACTCAAGTTTTTCAGACTGACCAAGACGATAATAAATCCACTTTAGGGTAAATTGTTACCTTGATTGGTGGCGCAGTGAGTTGGAAAAGTTCCAAGCAGCAAACAGTTGCTGATTCAGTAACAGAGGCAGAGTACATAGCTGCAAGTGAAGCTGCAAAAGAAGCTGTTTGGATGAAGAAGTTTATAACTGAACTTGAAGTGGTTCCTAGCATTAGAGGAGTCGTACCTTTATTCTGTGACAACAACGGAGCTGTTACGTAGGCTAAGGAACCCAGGTCTCATCAGAAATCCAAACACGTGTTGCGGTGGTTTCATTTGATTAGAGAGATCATTGAAAGAGGAGATGTCACCCTGGAGCGTGTGGACTCTCAAGACAACATTGCAGATCTATTTATTAAAGCTTTTCCAAATAACATGATGATCGTCACTTAGAGAAGAAATGTATTGGATACCATGATAATTGGCTTTAGTGCAAGTGGGAGATTGAAAGTAATATGCACACAAGCCAATCATATTTGATATGATGTAGCATATACTTTGTAATCTTATTCATTTATTAATAAAAGAATTAATTTTCTTAAAAGGCATATTACATTATCTACATAGTGCTGTTATATTAAATGTGATAAACCCATAGTTTTGAGCAATGCTTTTAGAATCATGATGGTGATCATGCTAATGAGATCCAAGTTCGAGATAGCTCATAAACTAAAATCATTCCTAATCGTTGGATTACTAAAAAGGGGATTAGTGAATCCAGATAGATTAGTACATCCGTTACTTGCTCTTAGGAAGAGGATGATTGAGCTCATAATCATTTGTGTGGAGACACTAAAGCAAGTATGTAGGTGCTTATTGAAGAATAAGTTCAGTAAACGTGGCTCGCTAAGGAATACCTAACGGAGTTTTACTCGTCTATCAATAGGAATTCCTCTAGTGATAGTAGTACAAGTGATCCTTGGACTTGAGATCATCATAATATCTTGTATATGATAAGTTATACTTTGATATGTCCCTTAAGACCTTAGAGGTATATCAAAGGGTATGATTGGGTATAATAAGTTGTGCATGGAGATTGGTGAATGATCAACAAAAAATCTACCACGTCTAGTAAAAGATGTGAATGTCCTATGTGATTCGATAAATGACAGCTCAGTAGTCCTTGGCCAAGGCAGAATGAAATTAGAAAGGAGTTTCTAATTTGCATTATTTAGAGTTATGCATTTGGAAATCGAAATACATATAATTAAATAAAATAAGACTTGACAGTAAATCTATGTCTTATATTTAATTAGGACATTGTATGGTAGAAGGATTGAATTGTACGGTAACTATTCACTGAAAGGTTCTTTTATGATTAATATTGAAATCTATATTATCTGGAAAGTCGTTGATCGCTAAGGGGGCTTACCCTTATTGTAGAATAAATGTTATTTATTTAAATGAATTAAATAGTTTAATTTATTTATTTAAATAAGATTAGAATTGTTCTAATTGATTTATTCGCAACCGGTTTAATATGGAGAACCTAAAAGGTCACACCGCAAAAGGAAAATATTTATTTAAGAAGTAAATGACATAATTGTAATAATAAGTTATGTGTATTTAATTTAGTCTATGAAGATAGAATAAATTAAATAGCTTAATATTTATTATTTAATATTTTGAAAATATTAAATATAAATTAATAAGAGGAGTTTTATTATTATTACTACTATTACTATTATTTAATTCCTAATAGGGATTGAGAATTAATTAATAGAAGTACTCTCTCATGAATTCCTAATTAGATTAGGAGCAGAATTAATTAAAGGAGTTTAATTAGAATAGAAACCCTAATCCTAAATAGTTTAGGGAAGGGTTTTCCTACATCTATAAATAAGAGAAGTCTTATCATAGATTAGGGTTACACACTCTTGCATAAGAATTGTGGAGAGTACTTATAATTTTTATAGAGATAGAAACTAGGGTTTTGCCAACACCCATCTTCTTGAATAGATATTATTCCTTAGTGGATCACCTCTAGAGGCCAAACACTTGGGTGGCTAACGTTGATCAAAGGAAGGAATTTAATCGATGGAATTCAAGGAGAACACGAAGGAATTAGAGTTGAACTTGTACCCGAGGAAGCACGGTTCTACGAGGGTATAATTTCTTAATCTCTATCTATTTCGTTTAATTAATAATTGTGCATAAAAAAAGATCATGGTGATGGTTTGTATAAAATTTTAAAATCTGATTTTATTGCGCTTCCGCTATATTTATGTAATTTGATTGCATGTTCGCGTTATACAAACCTAACCGAAAGATCCTAGCAGCTTTACTATTCCTTGCACTATTGGTAACTTGGCATTTAACAAATGTTTGTGTGATTTGGGAGCTACTATCAACCTTATGCCATTATCGATATACTCTCAGTTGGGTTTACCGGTACCGAAACCTACAAGCATCTCTCTTCAGCTGGCAGATAGGTCTGTTACATACCCGAGAGGAATTGTGGAGGACATACTTGTTAAAGTTGATAAGTTCATATTTCCAGCTGATTTCATCATATTTGATTACGAAGAAGACAAGGACATTCCTATTATACTTGGGAGACCATTCTTAGCAACCGTTAGAACACTCATTGACATGCAGAAAGGAGAATTAACTATGAGAGTTCAAGACCAAGAAGTGAAGTTCAATGTGTTTAAGGCTATGAGGTTTCCTACGGACGAAGATGAGTGTTTCAGAATGGATATGGTGAAAAAAGTCGTGGATGATGAATTTTTGAAGTTGATGATTAGGGATCCATTGGAGACTACCTTGTCAGGGGAGGATGATTTAGATGATGTTGAGATTATTGATTATCTTCAGAGGTTGGATGCAATTGCCTAGGGTACACCAATTCAAAATCCCGTTCGAACCATTGAAAAGCACAGGGTAACCCTTTGAGCGATTGAAGCCATCTCTAGAAATACCCCCAACACTTGAGCTTAAACCACTACCTAATCATCTCAGGTATGCTTATTTGGGTGAATCAACTACTTTGCCTATTATCATTGCATCTGTACTTAATGAATTGCAGGAAAGTAAATTCATACGAGTTCTCCAAGAGTACAAATTGGCAATTGGTTGGACCATCGCGAACATTAAAGGAATTAGCCCATTATTTTGTATGTATAAGATCCTTTTGGAAGATGATGCCAAACCAATAATTGAGCAACAAAGGAGGCTGAACCCAATCATGAAAGACGTGGTGAAAAAGGAAATTTTGAAGTGGCTTGATGCAGGTATCATTTACCCTATCTCTGATAGCAGTTGGGTGAGTCCAGTACAGTGTGTGCCTAAAAAGGGTGGTATGACGGTTGTAGAGAACGAACATAATGAGTTGATACCGATAAGGACAGTGACCGGATGGAGGGTTTGTATGGACTACAGAAAACTAAACAAGGCAACCCGCAAGGATCACTTTCCTCTACCCTTCATTGATCAGATATTAGATAGACTGGCTGGACACGAGTTTTATTTCTTGTTGGATGGCTATTCAGGATATAATAAGATAGTGATTGCCCCCGAAGATCAGGAAAAGACTACCTTCACTTGTCCTTATGGTACTTTCGCTTTTAGGAGGATGTCTTTTGGATTATGTAATGCACTAGCGACGTTCCAAAGATGTATGATGGCTATTTTCTCAGATATGGTCGAACGCAATATGGAGGTATTCATGGACGATTTTTCAGTGTTTGGTGATTCCTTTGATAGTTGTTTGGAAAATCTGGTCCTGGTTTTGAAAAGATGCGTGGAAACCAATTTAGTGCTCAATTGGGAAAAACGCCACTTTATGGTGAAAGAGGGGATCATTCTTGGGCACAAGGTGTCGTCAAAAGGGTTAGAGGTAGATCGAGCTAAACTAGAGACAATTGAAAATCTACCTCCACCAACTACAGTTAAGGGGATACAAAGCTTCTTGCGACACGCCGGGTTTTATAGGAGATTCATAAAGGACTTTTCTAAAATCTCTAAGCCTTTATACAGTCTATTGGAGAAAGATGTTCCATTTAAGTTTGACGGTGAATGTTTGACGGCTTTTGAGGTGTTGAAGAAGAAATTGACCACAGCGCCTGTGATAGTAGCACCAGATTGGTCAATGACGTTCGAGTTAATGTGTGATGCTAGCGACTATGCAATTGGGACTGTTCTGGGTCAACGAAAGGAAAATGATTTTCACGCCATTTATTATGCTAGAAAAACATTGTCCGATGCCCAACTCAACTATACGACTACCGAGAAGGAGTTGCTAGCGGTAGTGTATGCTTTTGATAAATTTCGCTCACACTTAATCGGAACGAAAGTGGTGGTGTTCACGGATCACTCAGCTATACTATAACGATCGGGTATTTTTTTATTTTTTTACTTCCTTGTAACCCGAGTTTATGTGAATAAAATGAATTTTTATTTTTTTTATTTATATTATTATGTGTTATTTGCTTAAAGGTTGTGTTACAACCTAGATTGTGTGTTTGTGTTGAATTTTATGTGTTGTTGTGTCGTTAGGGTGAATATATTGACTTCGCGAAAAATTACAAAATCACTATTCACGGGCCACGTTTATCGAGGCACTATTCACGCCATAATATTTTTGCGTATTTTTCGACCTTAATAAATTTCAGTAATACACGTGTACGAAGTGATAATTTTACCAAGTGTCAGACTTTCATTTTGAGCCCACTCATGTTTTATTCGGTATCCGAAATATATAATATGACTGTTTCGAATATTCAGACAAATCCAATAATAATTATTTTTATGCGTCCCAATAATTAATGGGAGTACCCATTTTAATTTTAGGTGGAGTTATTTACCAGTTTTGGTACAAAAGTGGGAGTTTTCGGATATATTTTTGGTATATTTGGGTATTTATTTTGACTTGTTACTCCAAGAGGGAACAAACCACCCATTTTAGACCAATCAAATGCAAGGAGGGGGAGCTTAGCCGGCAAGCCACATAGAGCAACCAACCCACTTCCATTTTCTCCCTAAATCACTCCCTCCACTTCTCATAACCCATTCCTTCTCTCCCATATCATCAGCAATTAGAGAGAGCTGCAGAGTTTAGAGAGAGAGAGATGCCAAGAGCTTGAAGGAAGAAGGAGGAGAAAAGAAAGGAACAAGGAGGAAGAAGGTGAAGAACCTAACCAAGCCTCCTTGCATACCCATTCAACCCATCAGTTGAGAGAGAGAGAGAGAGAGGGAAAACCTACAACAAGAAGGAAGAAGGAAGAAGGAAGAGGCCGCCGAGAAAAGGGAAGAGTTGCCGGAAAAAGAGAGGAGGAAGAAGCTACAGTAGAAGAGAAGAAGAATAAGAAGGAGCACGGGAGCAAGAGGAAGAAGAACAAGGGCTCTAGCAAACCCTCACAACCTACAAGAACAAGGATCAAGAGGTAACCATCTTCTCCAAGATCATTTCCTCCATTCTTGAGCTTTGAAGCTTTTTTGGTTGGGTTTTGAGATTTTTTGAGATTTGTGCTATGATTGTTGGTTGTGTTTGGTTTATAATGTTACCAAGACACCTTGTAAGCTATTAACACCATTAAAGTGGAATAAAAACAAAGAATGATCTGTACCTATGCTTAAGGAGGATGAAGAACATGAAGAACAATGAACTTTGGACATGAACATGGACTGTTGGACGATTTAGAGAACTTTATAGCTATGATTTCGTGTTTGTTTAATTCGTTTGTTGTTATGATGTTGTACTTCCATGAGTTATGAGTTTAACCCAGTTGGAATGGAGTAAAAAGGGATTAAAACGAAGTTTTAGTGATGATTTTTGTAAAGAGAACACCAAGAACACGAAAATATAACATGAGTTAATACTTTGGCCTAAGATTTGGCTATGTTAATGTTAATGAATAGCTCTGAATTTTTGATATATTGTAGCTCTATGTCTTAGGAGTCTATAGAGTCCGGAACGGACCAATTTGAGCGTGTATAGAAGGAGTTATGGTGGTTGGAAGCAAGATAGGTCTAGAACATGAAAAACAGAGCAGGAAACTAAGTATGGGTGTAATGACGCTGGCTTTACGCCGGAGCTGCTGCACTTGGGTGTAATGACGCTGTCCAAAGGCATGTTTTGGGCGTAATTACGCAGGGTCAATTTTTGGCCAGAATCAGCTTTGACGTCCTTTACTAAAATAGGCATAACTTTCTCATACAAACTTGGATTGAGGTGATTCAAGATGATTCGGAAAGAGAACGAGTAGACCTACAACTTTAGTTCTTTGAGTTTTTCAATTTTAGGTCTGTAGCATGGCCTAAATCGGCCATTTGTAGGACTGATGTGTAATTGGAGACAATCGGAGGGTGTCGGGCATGCACGTAAGCACATGTAATGCTCCCGACAAGATAAAATGACGTTCTAAGTTCTTAAACATGAATTTTATGAATTATAATGCTACTTAGGATTAACCAATGAGTATTAGATAAATCTAATGGGCGTGCTAGACGTACGCAATTGCGTGTCACTTAGGCATTCGAATAGGCAAAGTTGGTTTGCGGACGCGCAAGCGTCATAACGCTGTAACTAGTGTGTATAATCTTGTTTAATATTTTGTTTCTTATATAAATGAAACATTATAGAGTGGTATATACCATTATTTGGTATCCAATATGTGAGTAATTATTATGTGAAAATGTACTTAATTGTGTAGGATATTAAGGAGCGTGTGTTGTATTATTGTAGCAGACGCACCAGGCAAGTTTCTTAACGCTTGTCTAACCTTTGAGTTGGGCAAGTTCCTTAAATTCATTCTTTCTATATATTGAATGCAAGTTCTTCTTTAACCCTTGTCTAACCCTTGTGTTGGGCAAGCTTCTAAACCTTATGTACTATTTTTATTTCGTGCAAACAGGTATATGTTAGGCAAGTTTCCTAACACTTGTCTAACCCTTGTGTTAAGCAAGTTTCCTATCTTATACAAATGTTGTATGTTTTTGCAAGTATTACTCCATTAAGCGAGTTTCTTACCTTATTTAAGATATTTTGTACAGGTTCCTTTACTTCAATCATTGTTATATTGCAAGTACTCTTAGAATGAACTGATAATCGTTCACGTTATTTAATTATGCTTCAACGCATGTTATTAAAGCTTTCAAGTTCTATTTTTCATGAACTGCATAAGATAGATGTCAAAGCCAATTGTTTCGGCTAGACGTGTGTTTAATCATCATTGTTGTTAAGTAAAGTTATCCGATCAAATTGTTTGGTTTGGATTTCTATGTAAAGCTGAGATGAACAACCCTCATAGCAGGGGAAACAGTATAAGTATTGTTTATCGATTTAGCAATCAATAAATACGTGCAAGTGTACACGATCAACAAGTAATAAAGTGATAAGAGAGTGTCGAACCCACAGAGAATTATTTAATAATAATTACCAAATACTAACTCATAATCAAATTAACTTTATTTAAACAATTGATTAAGACTATGAATTTTAGATAATAAAATACTAAACTAACTAATTACTAACTACCAAGAATCGAATTCAGATAAAAGGCTTAAGATTACAATTTCCCTTAATGTTTCACTTGAATTAATACACTTCCTATTAAGTTATATTAATTATTCCGGATTGTTAATCAAGAACTCATCAATATTTATAATCATCTCTCGATGTATCATAAACGAATCAACTTAAATCCACAAAAGATAGAATTAAGATGAACACCCTAGTTAACTAATTCACTATATCTCTATGTGAATTACAATTAAAAAGGATTTAAAGCTCAGATTCTCTTTCAGATTACATGCGGCGTATAGGTATATCTCTATCCTAAACACAAATCATGAATTCCATCGACAGCAGAATACACAATCACATGCTATTATGATTAGGTCTAAATCTATAATCCATCTCTCGAGTTCATATAGATTACCACGGTAATTGTTGATCAAACAATTAAGCAATTAATCACAAATCATAATAGACAATCTAATAATAATCAACAATAATTAACAAGG
Source organism: Aralia elata (assembly GCA_034770075.1). Lineage (NCBI taxonomy): Eukaryota > Viridiplantae > Streptophyta > Magnoliopsida > Apiales > Araliaceae > Aralia > Aralia elata. Next base: position 36,324,090 of record CM068385.1, read on the forward strand.
AAGCATAACAATAAAAGCTACGCAATAAGATCCATTGTAATCTTAAAAAGAAATTAGTTCATGATTGAATTAAAATCCATAATTCACAATTGATAAAGCATTCAAGAATACAAAATAAAAGATTAGGGAAGAGAATAAAATCTGTAATTGCAATCCTTGAGTCTCTCCTTCAACTCCTTAATTGAATCCTTTGCGCGTGATCAATTGCTTCAAGCCTCCCTCTCTTTCTCCCAAACTAGGGTTAGCAAAAAGTAGCAAGATCTCTAAACTAGGGTTAGCAAAAAGTAAAAAAATCTCTCTCATTCTACGCTTCATATCATGTATTCATAGGTTCTAGTTAAAGTCCTAAACCAATTAGAAGTTACAATCCTTGTTCCATTCAATGCAGGTCAAAAATAAGCTTTTTAAAAACCCGACCCAGCGCGGCCGCGCCCATATTTGGCCTAGAAAGCAGCGAGCCCGCGCCCAAATGCCAGAAACTAAGTTTTTCACTCTGCAGACCTGCGCGGCCGCGCCCAAAATACACTTGGAACCGGCGCGCCCGCGCCAGACAAAATTCTGCTGCAACATCTGTTGGTAAAATGGTCATAACTTTTGATCCGGGAGGAGTTACGGAGCCTGCCACATATCAAATCGAAGATCTCGACGAGATCTACAACTTTCATTCTTTGATAATTGAGAGCTTCAGATTGGATCAAAGTCGAAATTGGGCTTGAAGTGAGTGTTATGCAAATGGCAACTCCAAACTTTGAGGTTCAACGTCTGTTGGGAAAACGATCATTACTTTCTCATCCGAACTCCGATTGTGACGATTCAAGATGTTTCGGAAAGCTAAGGAATAGCTCTACAATACAATCCAAGTTCCAAACCAAGAACATACATCCAACCTAGTGTTAAAAGCCCTGCAATCTTCCCTTCTTGTGTTTGCTTGTTTATTGTACTCCAAAAGATGTTCAGATTGCGTTTCCTTGCTCATTCCTACAAAATAACATAAAAACACTATAAATACCTAATACTAACTTAAAATACTTAAGAACTCACAAATTATCAAGTCAAACGTACTCAATTCATAGATGTAAAACCCACTCATCATGTATGTCGGGGAACTGACACGCGCGCGAACAGTATGTAAAAGGGGTTATGCATAACACCGGGTACATTAGGCTGATCACCTATTGTATTAGTATGTTGGGTTATCAGATGAATTTCTGGTGATTCTAGTAAAACTTCAGTGTTATGATGACCACTCAGTATAGAATATTTCCTCCATTTAGAAACATTGAAATCATTCGGTCCATAGAGGCCCTACAATTGTGTTAAAGAGATCATTCGTTGAGATTGTGCAAATTCTTGAGCTATCTTTTAATCTCTCGATTCTTGTAAGCTATAAAGTGTTAATTTGATGATTCACGATTATTGTTATTATACTTGCTGAGCAAATTTGTTGCTCACCCTTGCTTTCCTTAAAATATTTCAGTTAGTGGAGCTCGTGGTGAAAGCTCAGGGAAGGATAAAGGCAAAGGCATAGCTACTGATTAGCTTGTACCGTTAAGATTACCATTTTGTTTATGTACTAAGACTCGTTGACTTTTGCGATGTATTAAGACTTAATTACCCTTATTTATTAAGTTACGTTTTTTAGAAGTTTTGGTTTCGAGACTTGGGACAGGATTAATTATATTATATCAATGTAAATATTCCTTTATTTCTGCTATAAGTTATCAATTGTATGACGTATGTATTAGATAGTGATGAACCAGGTCCGCGGTTCGGGTGACCCGGATTTGGAGGCATCACATGTTGGTATCAAAGCCTTAGGTTACAAACTTTTAGAGAGGTCTTTAGGATATTGTAATATTCCGAACCCTAATAAGATTGTATATGTAAATTATATGTTTATTAAATGAAATTTCTTGTTCCGACTTTGTATTATGTGATTGTGTATTTTATTAAACAATTAGGTCAAATAAAAAATTTTCGCCAAGCAGCTGTGTCGTGCTTAATCGGACAAAATGATTTGTCGTGCTTCCGGCGAATTCACCGAGAAGCGTCTCCGCAAATTATTTTTGTAAGTTGCTATGTCGTGCTTGGAAAATGACGAAGTGTTTTGTCGTGCTTCGACATTAATATAATATTATATTAACTGATAAAAATCAAGAATAAGATAAATAGGGTTTAAAATGATAAGCGGAATCAAAAACCCTAATTTGAAAAACCCTAATTAATAACCGATGTCCGAATTGATTAATTAAAACTCTAATTGCAATACTAGAATCTTAATTGATATAATTAGATTCTAAATAATGAATCATTAAGATTAAATTAAACCCTAAACGAAAGATTAAAACCCTAATTGTGGATTTAAAAACCCTAAACCCAAATTATAAAACCTTAATTCTAATTAGGTTATCTAAACCCTAATTTATGAAATGTAAAACCTTAATTATGATATATAACCCTAATTAAGGTATTACTAAACCTAAATTAACATCATAAACATGATTAGTAAAAATCTAGGTTTAATTAGTAAGTAAATAAATCAAAAATCAATTTTTAAACCAATCAAAAGAAGATAAGAACACAAAATCAGATATTTTCAAGTCTCCAGCTCAAGTAGGTGAATTAGACCAGATCACAAGCAGCACAAGTTAATTGGTTAGATATTTGTGGAGGCAAGAATGTGAGAAATGACCTAAAAACCCTAAATTCTAAGTTGCTATAAATAGAATGAGATGCTGACCATTTAACCTACGAATTCACAAGCCTATACACTCCTAAATATAGTCTAGATAATCCTCAAGTGAAGATTCAAACAACTCTCAAAGATCAGATCAAGAAATAGCTCAAGAAGGTGCATAAACCCTAATTTATTGCTAGATCTTTAAGATGGAATTTGATGTTATGTTTTAGTTTTTAGGAATGTTTATTAATATGTAATTAAGTGATTTGGGCGGTTAAATCACCTTTACATAACATCTAGATATGAAAATTAAGCCAAAATAGTAAACTGTTCATGCAGCCCAAAAATGTCTGACAAGCAAGTTTGTCAGACGATTTGATTGGCTTAAGTTATTTGTTTGATGTGTTTTAAACTTTGTATATGTAGTATGCCATGTTAGCTTTAAGATCCAACTTGTAGAATGGATAAATTATCTCTAGAATGAAAGTTATTAATGGTCAAAACCCATTGACCGACCATGAAAACCTGTTTCTAGGTTACCCAGAAACTTGAAGAACACTCTAACAGTGTTCTGACAATTTTTCAAAGCGCCCAGATCATGCCTAGATGATATTTAATATGTTGTTTCTTGTTTTAAACATGTTCTTTGGTATGTAAACTACAAACTTGAAACATCAAAACACATTAAGAAAACATAGAATCAAAGTTAATACTGGTCAAACCACGTTGACCGATATGATTGTATGAGTTTTTGGGTTACCCAGAAACTCAAGAACAGTTACAAACCAGGTAGTTTGACCATGATTTTTAGAGCAGGATATGATATAATTTGAGATGAAATTTAACATGTCGTTATACCCCTGCCATGTTGGCTATAACAACAAATAAAAATCAAACACAAACAATGAACGAGCTGAGATTAATTTGAGATCAAATGTCACTGTTGGACATTGACCAAGTGTTCTTCATGAAGAACACCTTTAGCGACGAAATTCATAGCTAAACGCAGAAAGCTATGAATGGTTGCAGACTGTCGCTAAAGCCTTTTAGCGACAGTTTTCAATAAAAATAAAATAAAAATTAATTACACAAATTATACAATAATAACTAAATATTAAATAATTATTAAATACTTAATAATTATATTTGAAAATTCATTTTTAATTTAAAAATTTATTTTTAATATTTTTATATATTTCTGAATTATTATTTAATTTAATTAAATAATAATAATTATTATAATAAATCATTAAATAATTATATTAATTATTTTAAAATGATATTAAAGTAAATAAAATTATTATATAATAAAATATTAAATATTTAAATATTATTAATGATAAATAAATCATTTAAATAATATATTAGGTATTTAAAAATATTATAAATGATAATTAAATCATTTAAATATTAAATTAAGTTTTAAAAATTATTATAAGTAATAAATAAATTATTTTAATGATAAAATAAAGTCTAAAAATATTATTAATGATAAAATGAATCATTTAAATAATATTCTATTTTTTAAAAAAATATTATAAAATGATAAATAAATCATTAAAATAATATTTTAGATATCTAAAAATATTCTAAATGACAAATAAATTATTTAAATAATATATTAATATTTTAAAAAAATTATTTTAAGTGATAATTAAATCATTTAAAATTATTCTTAAGCTTGTAAAATTAGTTAAAAATACTTCCAAGCTTATAAAAATTATTTAAAAATAATATTAAGCTTCTAAAAGAGTTATAAGTAATAAATAAATTATTTAGGCTAATAATTAAGCTTCCAAATGAAGTTTTATCGAACAATCTATGTGTTTAGCCATTATGGACGCGACCGAGATACCGAATCAACGTCGAACCTTAATGAAACTTGTCTAGATTAGCATAATACATGTTTATATACGTGCTAACGCTTATTATTGGTATATGTAGACTACGTACGCTGACCAACTGTCTTAAATTTTAACGAAACTACGCTAAGGCAAGTCTCCGAACCTTATTACATTTAAGCAATTCTTTTATGTCTTGCAAACAAGGTTTAAATTGTCAATTAAATGAATTGACCAAAATGATAGGATGATATGCATACTCCTAGGATATTGGTGAGGCTGATCACCTACCAAATATCCAAAACTCAAATGGTTCTAAGTCATTAAAGACTGATAGAACTAAATGAAATATATGGTTCATGTACAGAACCCTCAGTATACATCATTGACATCTTTCAAATCAAACACATTGTGTTTACATATTCAAATGAACTTGCTAAGCATTTGTAGCTCATTCTTGCGCATATCTTCCTTGCAGCTTTAAATGATAATCCCAACACCTCTAGTACGGACAAAGGAAAAGGACATGTTACTAGTTTTAATTTCTGTTATGAATAATTCAAGTCTTTTATAAGGCTTTGTTGTAATAACTTACTATTGAGAACGATGTAACTGAATTTAATGATATAAAATATATTATCATCCTTTATGATATCGAATGCGTTATACTCTGATCTTTTGTTTAGAATAGTTGTACTAAGTTAGTACAATATCCATACAAACTATACATCTGAATGAGGGTATTGAATGATATTGAGAGTTCTATAAGCTCTGGGGTTACAATTAATGAGCGCCGGTAAGGTGCCATCTTTACTGGAATGCGCCCCTCAGTTTTAGGGACAATCTTATCATTGATACTGTGAATGTCAGATAGATAGGGAATATCGATATGAAAGAGATATCCACAAGATATGAATCTATACATCCAAGTGAGGGTATCCAAATACAGATAACGTTCTGACGAGAACTATTATCTGTTATGGGATACTGTGAACCTTGGATGGATAGAAGTTATATATTATGGAATATTTATAGTTAAATAGTATCACGTGAGCACCAAATCTGCTGTAGGAGGTGTAGAGAATTTGGGGGCGTCACAGATATAACCTTAGGAAATGTATTGAGAGCAAGAGTAGATAAAACTTATGTAGAGTTTTGGGGTGATCTTAGATAGACGCGTCCTAGAGAATTATTAAAGGTATTTACATTCCTTATAATGAAGCTATTTCATTACAAGTTGCTAATAGAGTGTGTCGCTTTGTGGTTTGCTTGTAGTACTCATGATAGATATTCTCGTAGTATGATGAGATGATGACATTAAGCTTTCTTACGTTTAGCAGAAAATGTCGCCCAGACGCAACGTACCACCCCCAGTAATACCTGAGGGATCGGTTAACAATGGAGGAGGTCCGACGGACTCCATGTAGCGGTTAACAGATATACTGGAGAGAATGGAAAGGAGAAGTGCGGGAATCGTGAATCCTAACCCACCGACAGCACCCATAACAAGTTTCATAGACTTCAAAAGCGTAGGACCCCCAGAGTTTAGGGGAACGACTGATCCCAATGAAGCCCAGTCTTGGTTGAAGGAAATGGAGAAGGCTTTCGTTATCGCCCATGTGGGGGATGACCAGAAAATGGTATTCGCCACCTATATGATGAAAGGGGGGGCAAAGTATTAGTGGGAGGCTAACCAATAGCGAGCTGGTGAAGGAATGATACCGTGGGACAAGTTCAAGGAATTATTTTTCGAGAATTATTTCCCAAAGAGCATGGAAAGACAGATGGTAGTGAAATTCTTAGAACTGAAGCAGGGAGACATGACGGTGACTCAGTACGCTGCCAAATTCAATGAACTTGCACGTTTTGCACCGCTTCAAGTAAGTACCGAAGAGTTGAAGGCGCAAAGGTTTGAACAAGGGCTGAAACCGTGGATATATAACAAGGTAGTCGTTCTTCAGATTGAAACCTTTAGTGCACTGTTGGAAAAAGCCATCATCGCTGAAGGAGGGATTGAGGCCTTGAATCAACACAAGAAGAATAAGAAAGGTGGAGGAGACTACCGTGGAGGTGGCAGTAGCGGTGGAAGCAATTCGGGAAAAAGAAAATGGGATGGTGGCAACAACAACAACACTGTTAGTTTCCAGAGGCACAAAAGATATCTAGAAGGGGGGGGGTTGAATAGATATTTTAAAAACCTTTTCTTTTTCTTTTCAAAAAGGATGACTTAACAGTTTAGTTAATGTATCCAATAATGAAGCACAGCAGAATATGATTTGTATGAACCCCTTGTAGAAAATAGAGCAGTGGTAAAGCAGTGATATGGCAGTTATATCAGTTATATCAATTGATAAGTGCAAAGAGATAAGGAAACGGCTTTAACTGGTTCGGAGCACACAAGACTCCTACTCCACTGTTCTACTCCTCGAGTAGCAAATCCACTAAGGATATAGTTACAACTGAATCACTAAGATTCCTTCAAGACCCTCAGTCTTGGAACATCAGTACTCAATGTACTCTTCAAAACTAGCAGCCTTGGACCTCTATAATCTAAGACCAGCAGCCTTAGAATCCTTTGTACCCTTTGGTACTTTACAAGTCCCGCAGACTTGTCTTAGGTTGGTCACCTATTGACCCTTTCACTTGATGAAGAGTGATTTACTTTTGTTGCTACTGAGTTGCTTGAAGCATAAGGTTTGATAAACTCAGCAGCGAAGCAAGATGTTTTTTCTTGGATTATAAAATGATAGTGTTTCAAGTATGATCTTCTTTTTCGTTGTTCTTACTTAACTTGAACCTTCAATCCTTCTGCCTTATGTAGATGTTGTTGAGAATCTTCCCGTGGAAATGTGGCCGTTACATCTGATTCTTCCGTTGAGATGTGTTACTGAGTTTAGGATTAGTTTAATCCTTGTTGACTGTGTAAGTGGGATGAGTCAGCTTCCATTAGTCTACTTTAAGATAGTGCTCTGACCGACTGCAGACTATAGCTATTTGCTCCCCACTTATTTATTTAATATTCAGCAACTATCTTGGGCAGGTCATTCTACTGTCACTTTGTTATGGGAAACTTAGAATACACTTTCTCAAATCTGAGTTGCTCATCAGTTGTCTGACTCTACGTTCTTGCTTAGACGTAGTGTCGTCGTTGTGTCTGAAGAGTTGTAGCTCTATAGTCATTTGATGCTTGCAGATATGCACTGTGATCTTCATATTTCATCTTGATCATTCTGAAATAGCATCAATGTTTTGCCTTTATGTTTTTCTTCAGAGGTGCTGATTTATTCTATGAGCACTGACATAGACAACTCTACGATAGGTGAGAGTTTGTCTTGTGATGCAGGGATAACTCTTTGTTTTGTCGAGAAGGCTCTACGTCCTGCTGAGGAAGCTCTATGTCTTGTCGACAAAGCTCTACGTCCTGCCGAGGAAGCTCTGCGTCCTGCCGAGGAAGCTCTATGTCCTGGCGATAAAGCTCTACGTCCTACCGAGGAGGCTATGCGTCCTGCCGAGCAAGCTCTGCGTCCTGCCGAGGAAGCTCTACATCCTGACGAGGAAGCTTTGCGCCCTGTCGAGCAAGTTCTGCGTCCTGCCGAGGAAGCTCTACGTCCTTTTACTTGGAGTATGACAGTACTCTACGATCAGCAAATAAGATCAACCTAACAGCTTTGATCTTTTTTATACTAAGTTCTTTGTACATCACCTTCAATAAAGGACTTTACAATTTGCTAGGATATTACAGATATTGAATACAGCTTAGATCATCCTAACATATTTGATCTTCTCTTTCCTAAGTCCTTGTACATATGTCTATCATTAAGGACTTTACAATCTTGGCTACTGATACATATGTTCATCAAGAGCACAACATCAAATTTAAACCATGATATCTAACAATCTCCCTCTATTTGATGTTGACATAACCAGTAGTTGAATCATATCATCAGTTCTAATGCAGATATTTAAAGAAATAAGCATGTCTTATGGTACAGTGAGCAACTGTATTTCTAGATGAAATCATGAATTTTATTGATGATAAAATACATATTACATTGTAGGGCAGTTTCATCAATACAGGGAAAGAGAAGATTTACAACAGATTTCAAACCTTACGTTCTCCTTCCTCGTACCGCTCTTCTCTTGGTTCTTGGGGGATTGGCTCTTTCATATGTAGTTCTTCTTCTGTAGATTTCCCCACCTTCTTCAGTCATCTGCTGGAATTCTTCAATCTGCTCTCGACTAAGACCAGAGGAGGGTACATGACTTCCTTCTTCACCACATAGGTGAGTTCCATGCAAGTGACTATTTAAAACTGCAGGGTTTCTTGATGGTATGCTAACTCCTGTTGGGGTTTCATCAGACATTCTTCTATAAGATCCAGGAACTTCACTCCTTATGGGAATTGCATTGATGGGCTCCTCTTCTCCTGGTATTAATGATTCATACTGCCTAGACTACCTTAGTTGCTCTCTTCCCCTACTGCTTGATTCTCCCTTGCTTGATTCTCCCCTTTCTTTGCCTTTTGTTTTCTCCCCCTTTATGTCAGCATCTAACCTTCTTACTTCTTGGGAGAGTTTCTCAACACCTCGCACTAATTCTTGCATTTATGACCGAGACTGAGTATTGTCAGCTCTTTGCTCTACGAACTGAGCTTCAGTCCGTTCTCGTTGTTAGTGCATAAGTGCTAGTGCATTGTCAGTCCTTTCCATCTGTTGAAGAGATAGGCGCTGAAAGTTATTGATGGATGTGCTCAGATCAAAAAGTTTCTCAGTTACTAGCTTGTTCTGAGCTATCTGGGACTCTTGAAGGGAGATAACAACGGATTTGTGATCAGCAATTTCCTTTTTGTATAGCTGGTCCCTTTTGTCAATGTTGTTCATCAATTCCTTGATGATTTCCCTTAATCTTTTGGTCAGCTCAGTACCAAGATTGTTTATGTGAGCATTGGCAGAATCAACAAGCTCATTGAATCTTTTATGGAGGATGAGAGAGTTGGCTGCAAGATTCTCTTCCATGTCTTTAGTCATTCCCACAATAAGATTTTTCAATTCATCTTTTGTGGGGATGAGTTTGGCCCACTCAAGAATTTACTTGATTTCCGGTGTAGATGCTTCCTTATTGCTTTCTTGAAGATTTGCTAGAGCAATGGCCAAGTTGAAATATTCGTTTTGAGAGGAGGATGGGATGTCACTAGCAGTGGTTTGAAGTGTGGGAGAGAAAGTAGTTTGATTGATGTTTGAAGGATCAACACACTCTACGATCATGGAGTCGATCGTAGAGTGAGCTGACTTTACGAATTGTGTTTGAGGATAAGGCTGAGCATCAATCATAGAAGTTGGGGGCTCTATGGCCGAAGATGGTTGAGCATTTGGTTCATCAAGGACAGAGTTTTGAGACCCTATACCTGGAATAGGATTCCTTAGGTCACAGATGACTTCATTCCATCTCGGTATCTCATCAAAACAATAGTAAACTGGTAATGGAAAGTGTTTTAATTTAAATGAGGAGGGAACAAAGTATACCTTTTGCTCGTTGACTTGAGATGAATGGTTGGTCAACAGCTTTTGAGCAAATCGTTCAATACTGGGGTATTGCTGGGCAAGCACTGAAATGGCTGGATAGGTCTTGAAGGCCCAGAATATGTGATCCCATGAGTTGAGTATAAGTGCTTGATGGAGCGGCATTCTTGGTAGTAGTTGAAAAGGCAGTTATATGTCTAATGCCTTTCTCCATTCCTTCCTTCAGCAATGATTTCGAGGCTGTCATCCTGATCTTTTTCTTTTGTTCTATCACTAATCTCCACAGCCTCATTCTGATCAATTATTCTTTCTTCCTCTTCTTCCTGTTGACCAATATGAGCATCAAATCCTTCAGGGATGGAGGGATCTTCATATTGCTCCCCCTCAATATGTGCTTTAGGTGTCTCCCCCTCAGTGTGAGCACCTCCAATTTCTTGTTGCTCCCCCTCAGCTGGAGCGGCGATTTGATCTGCCAGTCTCATTTCTTCCTCCTTGATCATTAGCATTGCTTTATTAAGCTCTTTTTGAGCTAAGGTCATCAGTTTCTTCTTCATTTTCTTTGTCTTAGATTCAGCAACCTTCCCGGCCAATGGTTCAGCGAAAGTGGCCATAGTGCAAGGCTGACTAGCACTTTTAGCTGCTTCTTCAATTCTCAACTCTACGAACGTAGAGTGAGTATCCTCAGCGATCGTAGGAAGGCTTTGTTTGGAGTTGCGTTTTCCTTTCTTATGGTATACATTCAAGGTTGGTTGTGATTCTCCACTGCATTCTTCCAGTTGTTTTCTCTTCTTTTTTTTCTGCTTCAGAAGATAGAGAAGGCCTTGCTTGAGCAAACGGTGATGTGGGTCCTTCATTCGATGACCCTTGTGGTTCTTCTTCAGTTTGGGATACTGTCTTCTTTTTCCCTTTGCTTTTCCTGGTTAGTGCTGGCACCTCCTGTTCTACTTCATCAGTTTCTGCAACAACAGACATATTTTTCATAGAAGGCTTTCTTACTTCACTCTGAGTCTTTTCACTGTCTGCTGTCTGAGCTGATTTCAAATTTCCAGCTGGATTCTTTTTCCAGTTCACAAATAACCTTTGAGTTATCCTTTTGTGGATATTTATAGCCTCTCTTTCATCATCCCTAATGCGATCTCCCAGTGCTTTTTGAATGATAATACTGATGAATCTGCCGTAAAACATTTTCCTTGCCCCTTGGGCTTTTCCATCATTTGATATCCAGTTTCCAATCCATTCTAAGAGAAGGGCACCATAATTCAGTTGAATCTTTTTCACAATAGCAGTCATGATTCTGAGCTGAATGTCGTTGACAGAATCATGAGTTGAATCTTTGCAAAGAATACATTTACCCACAATATCAGCAAGGAACTCATACTTTTGAGGGAATTCCTTTTTCTTTAATCCCCTCAGCTTTGGGTTGTTCTCATGATGCATTCGCTTCAGCCCTTCTTTAGTGTTGATAAACTGGATAGTAGTGAGCCCGTCATTTTTGAAACCTAGGGCTACATTGATCTCTGAGGCACATAGCTGAAGTAGGATCCCTTTGACCTTCGTGGACAGAATTCCGTCTCCAATAATTCCATTTGAATAGAATTCTCTCACCAATGCTGGATATATCAGAGTGTTGGTGTCGAGGGCTTCGTAGAGTCCTGATCGTCGCAGCAAGGAGATGATTCTCTTATACTTTGTTTCAGCTGAAGCAAAATCTTCGAAATCGAGGGAGTTCCCTGAGATTACTGGTGAGAGTGCCATTTGAGAATTTCTTTGATTTTGCTGCACAAGGACGAACTTTGCTCAGAGTTTGATTAAAGCTGAGAGCTAGGGTTTCAGCGAAGATGGAGAGGAAGAGTTTTTTTTTTTTGGAAAATAATTTGAAATGAGTTAGTGAAAAACTTCCCTCTTTTTCTGCTGAGTGGACTAATAGTCACGTGTTTGGTGCGTGCTCGTTTTAGGCCGAATGGAAAAGACTGTTTTGCCCTTTAGCTTCTTCTGAGTTGTTTCATTCCTGAGCCCCTTTCTACTCTACGACCTTCATCTTACTCGACGATCGTAAAGTACATCTCGGCGATCGTAGAGCCCTTTCTACTCTACGACCTCCATCTTTCTCGATGATCGTAGAGAACGACTCGGCAGCTTGATTTCTTTTGAGCTGTTTTCCAGTTTTCGTTACTCTACGAACTTTCTTTCTGCAGAGTTAGTAGATTTCAAAGCATAATATTATGGATGTAAATTTAGCATTCCAAGTTCACTTATCAGCATGTTGAATCTAGATTCATCTGGGGGTTTTGTAAATACATCAACGAGCTGATTTTCAGTAGGAATATAGTGTAATGCTATATTTCCACTTTGCACATGATCTCTTATGAAATGATATCTTATATTTATGTGCTTGGTTCTTGAATGCATGACAGGATTATGAGTTATAGCAATTGCACTAGTATTGTCACAATGAACTGGAATAGATTTAAACACAAAACCATAATCAGCTAATTGATTTTTCATCCATAGGATTTGTGCACAGCAACTTCCTGCAGCAATATATTCAGCTTCTGCAGTGGAGGTTGAAACTGAGTTTTGCTTCTTGCTAAACCAGGAGACAAGTCTATTTCCAAGGAATTGACATGTACCACTTGTGCTTTTCCTGTCAATCTTGCACCCTGCATAGTCTGCATCTGAATATCCCATTAACTCAAAGGGTGACTCTTTTGGATACCAGAGTCCCAAATTTGGTGTTCCTTTAAGATACCTGAAGATTCTCTTTACAGCCAATAAGTGAGATTCCTTAGGATTAGCTTGAAATCTAGCACAAATACAGGTGGCAAACATGATATCTGGTCTACTGGCAGTTAGGTATAGGAGGGATCCAATCATACCTCTATATTGAGTGATATCAATACTTTTACCTTTCTCATCTTTGTCAAGCTTGGTAGCAGGTGCCATAGGTGTCTTCATGATGGAGGCTGACTCCATGCCATACTTCTTTAATAGGTCTTTAATGTATTTGGCTTGGTTAATGAATATACCTTTATCAGTTTGTTTCACTTGAAGTCCAAGGAAGAAATTCAGTTCTCCCATCATGCTCATTTCAAACTTACTCTGCATTAGCTTGGCAAACCTTTCACCCAGTTTTTCATCAGTAAAACCAAATATTATATCATCCACATAGATTTGAACTAGAAGTGATTTATCCTTGTGTTTCCTTAAGAATAAAGTGGTATCTATTCTACCTCTAGTGAATCCCTTTTCTGTGAGAAAGTTAGTGAGTGTTTCATACTATGCTCTAGGTGCTTGTTTTAATCCATATAAAGCTTTGTCTAATCTATAAACATAATTAGAGAGGGTTGGATTAACAAAACCTGGAGGTTGTTCAACATAGACTTCTACTTGGAGTTCTCCATTGAGGAAAGCACTCTTGACATCCATTTAGAAGACTTTAAATCTTATGTGGGCTGCATGGGCAAGAAAGATTCTGATTGCTTCCAATCTTGCAACTGGAGCAAAGGTTTCATCATAGTCAATCCCTTCTTCTTGTGAGTATCCTTTAGCTACCAGTCTTGCTTTGTTCCTTATGATAACCCCATCTTCATCCATCTTGTTCCTGAAGACCCACTTGGTGCCTATGACTGGATGTTGTGTTGGCCTTTCAACTAGTCTCCAGACTTTGCTTCTTTCAAACTGGTTGAGCTCTTCTTGCATTGCCTCTATCCAGCTTGAATCTTCTAAGGCTTCTTCTACCTTTTTGGCTTCCATTTGGGAGAGAAAGCGTAGGTAGATGCATTCATTTTGAGTTGCTGATCTTGTTCTGACTCTTGCATTAGGATCCCCAATTATCAGATCTTCAGTATGATCCTTTGTCAATTTTCTTCTTCTTGGAACATCAGTTCTGGTGCCTTCTTGTCTGAGTTCTTCCAAGTTGATTTCTGGTTCAGGTCGTAGAGACTCATTGTCAGGCATAATGAGCTCTACGTTTTCTTCTTCTTGCTCTGCGATTTCTGCTTCTGGTTCGACGATCGTAGAGCTTAACTCTACGATTTTGGACTTAGTGATCGTAGAGTCTTCCTCTGTTGGATCATTAAGTGAGGAGGTTTTCTTCTTTGATTCTGACTCATCAAATGTGATATGAATAGAGACTTCAACACTTAATGATTCTTTGTTCAATACTCTGTAAGCTTTGTTGTCTGTAGCATAGCCAAGGAAGATTCCTTCATCTGACTTGGGTTGGAATTTGGTTAGATATTTTTTGCCGTTGTTGAGGATGTAGCATAAACAACCAAATGCACTAAAGTAACTGATGTTTGGCTTCCTTCCCTTCCATAATTCATAGGGAGTCTTCTTGAGGAGGGAGTGAATGAGAGACATATTTTGAGTTAGCATGTAATGCTGACAGCTTCTGCCCAAAAGTACTCAGGAAGTTGAGCAGCTGCCAGTAATGTTCTTCCAACTTCGATCAATGTTCTATTCTTCCATTCAGCTACTCTATTTTGTTGTGGAGTTCTTGGGGCTGAGAAATTATGATTGATGCCATTTTCCTCACAGTATAGTTCTACCTCAGTGAAATCAAATTCTCTTCCATGATCACTCCTTATAGCTTTGATCTTCTCCTCTTTCTTATTCATGACAAGTTTGAACATCTTGATCAAGTGAGAGCTTGTTTCATCCTTAGAGCTCAGAAAGAATACCCATGTGAACCTGGTGTAGTCATCCACAATCACCAGAGAGTATTTCTTTCCACCAAGGCTTGTTGTTGGGATAGGCCCGAAGAGATCCATATGGAGTAACATGAGGGGCTTATCATTTGAGTTGATTGCTTTGCTTTTGAATGAGCTTTTGGTTTGCTTCCTAAACTGACATGCTTTGCAGGGCTTTTCTTTGATGAAGTTGAGCTTTGGTAGTCCTGCAACTAGGTTATTGGAGGCAAGTCTTGACATGCTTTTGAAGTTTAAGTGAGATAACCTCATATGCCATAGCCAACATTGATCTTCAGAGGCTTTGGCAAGAAAACATACAGCTTCATCAGGTCTTAACTCTGCAAGGTTGATAGTATGGACATTTCCTTCTCTGGTTCCTATCAGCTTCAATGAGTTGGTCGTCATGTCTCTGACTTGACACTGATTGTTGAGAAAAGTGACTTGATGATTTTTATCACATAGTTGGCTGATGCTGAGAAGATTATGTTTTAGTCCTTCAACGTATGCCACTTTGCTGAAGGACACAACACCATTCCCAGCAGACCCATATCCTCTTGTCTTTCTAGAGTTGTTATCACCAAAGATGACCATAGGACCATCTTTTTCTTCATAGTTCGTCAGAAGAGCCTTGTTGCCTGTCATATGTCTGGAGCATCCACTATCAAGGTACCATGTTGATTCAGTGGAGCTTTATACCTGCAGAAAGGATCAGCTTTCATTTTGGTACCCAATATTGCTTGGGTCCATATTTATTAGTAACCTTGGGAGCCAAATCTGTTTGATGTTGGGTCTGTGTAGTACAGGATAAAAATAGTTGAGATGACATCCTGCAGTTTTATGACCATGTTTATGGCAGGTGTAACATTGAATGTAATGCATGCTTGTGTGTGAGTATGGATTCCTTTTAGAAAGACGTGGATGGTAGTAACTCACACCCTTCTACTTTCTTCTATGATTCATGGTTTTCATAGAGTGGAGGTTACCTCTACGATCCTTGTGGTTCGTAGAGAGAGTTTTGACATACTCTACTACCCTTTGTGGCCTAAATGCAGATCTTGACTTACTCTTTGAATTCTTGAATCCTAGAGTTGTGTGGGAAACAATATCTTGGTTTGCAGGATCTGAGTGCAATGTATTAGAAGCCTGTAAGGATTTAACAAATACAATTCTCTTATTAGATTTAGGAGAACTGTTATCATTAGCTTCCATAGGTTTGACCACTGAGGTTTCTGAGGGAGAATTGTAGAAACCCAATCCTGATCTGTTAGCCATAGATCTTTGGCTAGAGATCATAGTATCCATAGATAGAGAGGATTTGTTCCATGCTGAAATAGACCTTTCTAGTTCCTGGATTTTGGAAACTAGAATTAACTCTCTCTGAGTGTTAAGCTCATTTACCTGTCTTAAGTTGACATTCTCAGCCTCAAGATTGGCACAAGAGTTAGCAGTTCGTAGAGCAGTTTCCAACTCTACGACTGCTTTCTCTTTTTCCTCTTGAAGAAGAGAATGATCCTTTGATAGAATTCTAAACATCTTCATATATTTATGCAGTTCTATCATAGAGTCATGCATTCCTTCTCTAAGGTCATCAATAGTTAAATCAGGAGAATAGAAGTCAAATACCTCATCCATATTAAATTCTTTCTTGCTTTTTCCTTCTCTGGCCATTAGGCATAGGTTGGCTTTTTGAGTTTCTTCATCTTCACCTGATTCAGGACTTGAGTCGTTGTCTGAGTCACTCCATGAACTTTCAGCGACGAACCCTCTTTCCTTTTTCTTGGCCTTGTAGTGGCTTTTGAACTCTGATCTTTTCTTATCCTTCTTTGGATCATTTCTTGGAGGCTTGGGATAGTTTGCGATGAAATGACCTGGTTGTTTGCAGTTGTAGCAGAAGTCATTAACTTGTTCTTTAGAGCTGCTACTGAACTTCCTCTGTCTGTTGTTTCTGCTTATGAATCTTTTGAAGTGTCTGACCAGCATAACAACTCCTTCATCACTGAGTTCATCATCTTCATCATCATCTGAGTCAGCTATTTTTGAAGTAGATGCCTTTAGAGCAATTCCTCTTTCTTTCTTCTTTCCTTCTGACAGTGTTTCAGCTCGTTGGGTCAGCTCCAGTTCATAAGTGAGAAGATTTCCATATAACATCTGAACAGTCATTTCATGAAGATTCTTTGACTCTCTAATAGCAGTAGTTTTGGCATCCCATTTGCTTGGTAGAGCTCTCATGAACTTGATGATGAGATCTTTGTTTGGATAGGTCTTTCCATACGCTCGAAGGGAGTTGAGTAGTACGTTGAATCTTTCATATGTGGAGGTGATGTTTTCCCCTGAGATGTGGGTGAACATTTCATACTGCTGAGTGAATAAGGACTGCTTATTTTCTCTGACTTCTTCCGTTCCTTCATTCATGATTCGCAGTGCATCCCATACTTCCTTAGCTGTTGTACAGTTGACCACGTTTTCAAATAATTCATCTTCTAGAGCCATGAACAAAATGTTTTTGGCTCTTTTGTCTAACTGAACTGTTTTCTTCTCTGCATCAGTCCAATCTTTCTTTAGTTTGATTGAGACTTTATTTGGATCTTCAGCAGTTGGCGTCAGCTTTGTTGGTACATAAGGCCCATTGATGACAGTGTCAAATAGATCCTCGTCAATGGCATCCATGTATGCCTGTATGCGAACTTTCCAATTGGCAAATTTGTCCTTGTTGCACATGGGTGGTTTGTTTCCTCCACCTTGCTCAGATCCATTCCTAGTTTGTGCCATTGATCTACTCAAGCAATTTAAGCTTTAAATAAGAGAACCTGCTCTGATACCAATTGTTAGTTTCTAGAGGCACAAACGATATCTAGAAGGGGGTTGAATAGATATTTTAAAAACCTTTTCTTTTTCTTTTCAAAAAGGATGACTTAACAGTTTAGTTAATGTATCCAATAATGAAGCACAGCGGAATATGATTTGTATGAACCCCTTGTAGAAAATAGAGCAGTGGTAAAGCAGTGATATGGCAGTTATAGCAGTTATATCAATTGATAAGTGCAAATAGATAGGGACACGACTTTAAGTGGTTCGGAGCACACAAGACTGCTACTCCACTGTTCTACTCCTCGAGTAGCAAATCCACTAAGGATATCGTTACAACTGAATCACTAAGATTCCTTCAAGACCCTCAGTCTTGGAATATCAGTACTCAATGTACTCTTTAAAGCCAGCAGCCTTGGACCTCTATAATCTAAGACCAGCAGCCTTAGAATCCTTTGTACCCTTTGGTACTTTACAAGTCCCACAGACTTGTCTTAGGTTGGTCACCTATTGACCCTTTCACTTGATGAAGAGTGATTTACTTTTGTTGCTACTGAGTTGCTTGAAGCGTAAGGTTTGATAAACTCATCAGCGAAGCAAGATGTTTCTTCTTGGATTATAGAATGATAGTGTTTCAAGTATGATCTTCTTTTTCGTTGTTCTTGCTTAACTTGAACCTTCAATCTTTCTGCCTTATGTAGATGCTGTTGAGAATCTTCCCGTTGAAATGTGGCCGTTGCATCTGATTCTTCCATTGAGATGTATTACTGAGTTTAGGATTAGTTTAATCCTTGTTGACTGTGTAAGTGGGATGAGTTAGCTTCCATTAGTCTACTTTAAGATAGTGCTCTGACCGACTGCAGACTGTAGCTGTTTGCTCCCCACTTATTTGTTTAATATTTAGCAACTGTCTTGGGCAGGTCATTCTACTGTCACTTTGTTATGGGCAACTTAGAATACACTTTCTCAAATCTGAGTTGCTCATCAGTTGTCTGACTCTACATTCTTGCTTAGATGTAGTGTCGTCGTTGTGTCTGAAGAGTTGTAGCTCTGTAGTCATTTGATGCTTGCAGATATGCACTGTGATCTTCATATTTCATCTTGATCATTCTGAAATAGCATCGATGTTTTGCCTTTATGTTTTTCTTCAGAGGCGCTGATTTATTCTGTGAGCACTGACATAGACAACTCTACGATAGGTGAGAGTTTGTCTTGTGATGCAGGGACAACTCTTTGTTTTGTCGAGAAGGCTATACGTCCTGCTGAGTAAGCTCTACGTCCTGTCGACAAAGCTCTACGTCCTGCCGAGGAAGCTCTGCGTCCTGCCGAGGAAGCTCTACGTCCTGACGACAAAGCTCTACGTCCTACCAAGGAGGCTCTGCGTCCTGCCGAGCAAGCTCTGCGTCCTGCTGAGGAAGCTTTACGTCCTGACGAGGAAGCTTTGCGCCCTGCCGAGCAAGCTTTGCGTCCTACCGAGGAAGCTCTACGTCCTTTTACTTGGAGTATGGCAGTACTCTACGATCAACACATAAGATCAACCTAACAGCTTTGATCTTTTCTATACTAAGTTCTTTGTACATCACCTTCAATAAAGGACTTTACAATTTGCTAGGATATTACAGATATTGAATACAACTTAGATCATCCTAACATATTTGATCTTCTCTTTCCTAAGTCCTTGTACATATGTCTATCATTAAGGACTTTACAATCTTGGCTATTGATACATATTTTCATCAAGAGCACAACATCAAATTTAAACCATGATATATAACAAACACCAACACTAATCAGACGGGGAATAATCAAGGAGGATTTAAGAAGAGGATTGAAGCGTGTTCCAAATGTGGGAAAAATCACAAGGGAGAGTGCTGGAAAGGGCGCAATATCTATTACAATTGTGGCCAGGAGGGGCACATGGCACCAAACTGCACAAACCCAAACAAGAACCGTGGATGTTATTCGTGTGGATCAATGGAGCATCAGATCAAAGACTGCCCGAAGAAAAGAAGCAGTGGTGGAAACATCAACCGAGGAGGAGGCAGCAAACTGACAATTGGAGGACCGACTCCGCCGAACCGAACCCCTGCCCGAACCTTCAACATGACTGTCCAGGATGCAGTAATTGCTAAGGACGTGGTGTCAGGTATTATCCCAATCAATAATATAAATGCCTGTGTATTATTTGATTCGGGCGCTACCCGTTCTTTTGTGTCTGAAGATTTTGCTAAACGGTTAAATTTACCCCAAGAACGGTTAGAAAATCCTTTGAGTATAGAAATTACGAATAATAAGGTAATTCCAGTAGAGTTTATTCTTCGTAATTGTTACGCTGAGATTAGGGGATATAATTTTTTCATGGATTTGATCCCAATAAGGTTGGGAGAGTTCGATGTAATCTTGGGAATGGACTGGTTATACGATCATGCGGCAGTGATTGACTGTCAGAAGAAGAGAGTGAACCTTCGGACCCCTAACCGGTCGAAGGTAGTGTTTTATGGTAGCACATCGCTGAGACGTTCTTGTTGTCTTACGATGATGCAGACCAGGAAGTTGTTAAAGAAAGGATATGAAGGCTACTTAGCCTATATTGTAGATACGAAGAAAGAAGGTGTAGAAATTAAGGATATACCGATAGTAAGAGAGTTTCCAGATGTGTTTCCAAGTGAATTACCCGGTCTTCCGCCAGACAAGGAAATTGAATTATCAATAGACTTAGTGCCAGGGACTGCACCAATTTCGAAGGCTCCGTACCGTATGGCGCCAGTGGAGATGAAAGAATTATTGATACAACTTCAGGAATTGCTGGACAATGGGTATATTCAGCCAAGTGTGTCACCATGGGGAGCCCCAGTTTTGTTTGTCAAGAAGAAGGACGGATCGATGAGGCTCTTCATCGACTACCGAGAATTGAACAAATCAACGATCAAGAATAAGTATCCATTGCCAAGGATCGACGACTTGTTTGATCAACTAAAAGGAGCCAGACACTTCTCGAAGATAGATTTGAGGACCGGATATCATCAGCTAAAAGTAAGGAAGGAAGATGTACCTAAGACTACTTTTCGGACGAGATATGGTCACTACGAGTTTTTAGTGATGTCTTTCGATTTGACTAACGCACCGGCAGCATTCATAGACTTGATGAACCGAGTTTTGAAGCCTTACTTAGACAAGTTCGTAGTAATTTTCATCGATGACATTTTGATTTATTCAAAGACCGAAGAAGAGCATGCCGATCATCTGAACAAAGTACTGGAGACACTAAGAAGGGAGAAGTTCTACACGAAATTATCCAAGTGCGAATTCTGGATGGAGAAGGTGCAATTTTTAGGGCATATGATCGACATAAACAGTATCTCAGTGGACCCTGCGAAGGTGGAGGCAGTTAGTAACTGGGAACGACCTAAGACGCCGACAGAAGTGCAAAGTTTCTTAGGGTTAACAGGGTACTATCAGAGATTTATCCAGGATTTTTCGAAGATAGCAACCCCGTTGACCAATTTGACGAGAAAGACGGTGAAGTTTGTATGGTCTGAAAAGTGCGAAGACAGTTTTCAGGAATTGAAAAAGAGGCTAAGCGAGGCGCCTGTATTGTCTCTACCAGATGATACGGGAGGTTTAGTAGTGTATAGTGATGCGTCACATAAGGGTCTTGGTTGTGTGTTGATGCAACACGGCAAGGTCATTGCGTATGCGTCATGACAATTGAAGGATTACGAGAAACGATACCCTACCTATGACCTGGAATTAGCAGCTGTCGTCTTTGCATTAAAGATTTGGAGACATTACCTTTATGGGGGAAAAATGTGAGATATACACGGATCATAAGAGTTTGAAATATATATCTTCACACAGAAGGAGTTGAACATGCGATAGAGGAGATGGTTGGAATTAATCAAGGATTACGACTGCGAAATTCTTTATCACCCAGGAAAAGCAAACGTAGTAGCAGATGCATTGAGTAGAAAGGGAAACGAGAAATTGTTTATGTTAACAACTCACGAGGAGTTAATACTGGAGATGGTTAGACTAAAGATTGAAGTGAAAAGTCCGGCAGAGGCAGCAGAGAAGTTATTCGTAATTGAAGCTCGTCCGACGTTACTTGACAAAGTGAAAGAAGCATCGGAAAAGGATGAAGAATGTGAAAGGATACAGAAAAGGATCGCGGAAAATGAGGAAGAGAAATTCCGAATGGATAAGGATGGTATCTTGAGATACGAGGAGCGAGTGTGGGTGCTAGTTGTGACTGAATTAAGGGATGAGATCTTACATGAAGCACATAATTCATCATATTCTGTTCACCTAGGAAGCACGAAAATGTACCGGGATCTTCGTCAATATTTTTGGTGGCCCAATATGAAACGCGACGTAGCAGAATACGCCAGAAAATGTCTCACCTGTCAACAAGTCAAAGCAGAACATCAGAGACCAAGTGGGCTACTTCAACCACTAAATATACCGGAATGGAAGTGGGAGCATATCACTATGGACTTTGTGGTAGGACTTCCAGTTACATAAAAGGGTAATGAAGTCATTTGGGTTATCGTAGATCGATTGACGAAATCAACACACTTTCTACCGATAAAGATCCGATTTAATTTGAACCAATTAGCCAAGCTGTATATAAAGGAAATTGTTTCACGACATGGAGTGCCAGTGTCTATTGTCTCAGATCGAGATCTGCGCTTCACGTTAAATTTTTGGAAAAGCTTGCAAGAGAGAATGGGAACACAGTTGCGACTAAGTACTGCTTACCATCCTCAAACTGACAGATAAAGTGAACGAACAATTCAGACATTAGAAGACATGTTGAGAGCTTGTGTGATGGATTTCAAGGGGAATTGGGATGACCATTTACCACTCATGGAATTCGCCTACAATAATAGTTATCATGCAAGTATCGTTATGCCGCCATACGAAACCCTCTACGGAAGGAAGTGCAGAACACCGTTAAGCTGGGATGAGGTTGGCGAACGACGACTGTTGGGACCAGAATTGGTGCAGCAGACAACAGAAGTGGTCAAAGTGATCAGGGCAAGATTAGTTGCAGCCCAAGACCGACAAAAGAAGTATGAAGATCAACATCGCCAGACAAGAGACTTTGACGTTGACAGCTACGTGTTTCTGAAGGTATCTCCTTGGAAAGGGAATATACGATTTGGAAAGAAGGGAAAATTAAGCCCGAGGTTCATATGACCGTTTGAAGTATTGAGAAGAGTGGGTGTAGTGGCGTATAGCCTTGCCTCCTGAACTGGAGCATATCCACAACGTGTTCCACGTTTTAGTGTTATGACCATACAAGCCCGATTATAAGCACGTGATATCCTATGAGCCCGTCCAAATAGAGCAAGATCTGACGTATGAGGAAATTCCTATTCAGATAATCGATAGGAAAGAGCAAGTATTAAGAAATAAGGTTATACCTTCTGTAAAAGTAGTTTGACGAAACCACAATGCCGAGAAGGCTACGTGGGAATTAGAAGATAAGATGAAGGAGAATTACCCTCAACTTTTTGCTTAACTGTGTATTGTGACTCTGGGGACAAAATCCTTATAAGGAGGGGAGAATGTAACGATCGGGTATTATTTTTTTTTACTTCCTTGTAACCCGAGTTTATGTGAATGAAATGAATTTTTATTTTTTTTTATTTATATTATTATGTGTTATGTGCTTAAAGGTTGTGTTACAACATAGATTGTGTGTTTGTGTTGAATTTTATCTGTTGTTATGTCGTTAGGGTGAATATATTGACTTCGCGAAAAATTACAAAATCACTATTCACGAGCCACGTTTACCGAGGCACTATTCGCGCCATAATATTTTTACGTCTTTTTCGACCTTAATAAATTTCAGTAATACACGTGTACGAAGTGACAATTTTTTCAAGTGTCAGACTTTCATTTTGAGCCCACTCGTGTTTTATTCGGTATCTGAAATATATAATATGACTGTTCCGAATATTCGGACAAATCCCATAATAATTATTTTTATGCGTCCCAATAATTTATGGGAGTACCCATTTTAATTTTGGGTGGAGTTATTTACCAGTTTTGGTACAAAAGTGGGAGTTTTCGGATATATTTTTGGTATATTTGGGTATTTATTTTGACTTGTTACTCCAAGAGGGAACAAACCCCCCATTTTAGACCAATCAAATGCAAGGAGGGGGAGCTTAGTCAGCAAGCCACATAGAGCAACCAACCCACTTTCATTTTCTCCCTAAATCACTCCCTCCACTTCTCATAACTCATTCCTTCTCTCTCATATCATCAGCAATTAGAGAGAGAGCTGCAGAGTTTAGAGAGAGAGAGCTGCCAAGAGCTTGAAGGAAGAAGGAGGAGAAAAGAAAGGAATAAGGAGGAAGAAGGTGAAGAAGCTAACCAAGCCTCCTTGCATACCCATTCAACCCATCAGCTGAGAGAGAGAGAGGGAAAACCTGCAGCAAGAAGGAAGAAGGAAGAAGGAAGAAGGAAGAGGTCGCCGGAAAAAGGGAAGAGTTGCCGGAAAAAGAGAGGAGGAAGAAGCTGCGGTAGAAGAGAAGAAGAATAAGAAGGAGCACGGGAGCAAGAGGAAGAAGAACAAGGGATCTAGCAAACCCTCACAACCTACAAGAACAAGGATCAAGAGGTAACCATCTTCTCCAAGATCATTTCCTCCATTGTTGAGCTTTGAAGCTTTTTTTGTTGGGTTTTGAGTTTTTTTGAGATTTGTGCTATGATTGTTGGTTGTGTTTGGATTATAATGTTACCAAGACATCTTGTAAGCTATTAACACCATTAAAGTGGAATAAAAACAAAGAATGATCCGTACTTATGCTTAAGGAGGATGAAGAACATGAAGAACAACGAATTTTGGACATGAACATGGACTGTTGGACGATTTAGAGGACTTTATAGCCATGATTTCGTATTTGTTTAATTCGTTTATTGTTATGATTTTGTACTTCCATGAGTTATGAGTTTAACCCAGTTGGAATGGAGTAAAAAGAGATTAAAACGAAGTTTTGGTGATGATTTTTGTAAAGAACACCAAGAACACCAAGAACACGAAAATATACCATGAGTTGATACTTTGGCCTAAGATTTGGCCATGTTAATATTAATGGATAGCTCTGAATTTTTGATATGTTGTACCTCTATGTCTTAGGAGTCCATAGAGTCCAGAACGGACCAATTTGAGCGTGTATAGAAGGAGTTGTGGTGGTTGGAAGCAAGATAGGTCTAAAACACGAAAAACAGAGCAGGAACCTAAGTATGGACGTAATGACGCTGGCTTTACGCCGGAGCTGCTGCACTTGGGTGTAATGATGCCGCCCAAATGCATGTTTTGGGTGTAATTACGCTGGGTCAATTTAGGCTAGAATCAACTTTGATGTCCTTTACTAAAATAGGCATAACTTTCTCATACGAACTCGGATTGAGGTGATTCAAGATGATTTGGAAGGAGAACTAGTAGACCGACAACTTTCGTTCTCTGAGTTTTTCAATTTGAGGTTTGTAGCATGGCCTAAATCGGCCATTTGTAGGACTGATGTGTAATTAGAGACAATCGGAGGGTGTCGGGCATGCACGTAAGCACATGTAATGCTCCCGACAAGGTAAAATGACGTTCTAAGTTCATTAAACAAAAATTTTATGAATTATAATGATACTTAGGATTAACTAATGAGTATTAGATAAATCGAATGGGCGTGCTAGATGTACGCAATTGCTTGTCGCTTGGGCATTCGAATAGGCAAAGTTGGCTTGCGGACGCGCAAGCGTCATAACGCTGTAACTAGTGTGTATAATCTTGTTTAATATTTTGTTTCTTATATGAATGAAACATTATAGAGTGGTATATACCATTATTTGGTATCCAGTATGTGAGTAATTATTATGTGAAAATGTACTTAATTGTGTAGGATATTAAGGAGCATGTGTTGTATTATTGTAGCAGGCGCACTAGGCAAGTTTTCTAACGCTTGTCTAACCCTTGAGTTGGGCAAGTTCCTTAACTTCATTCTTTCTATATATTGAATGCAAGTTCTTCTTTAACCCTTGTGTTGGGCAAGTTTCTAAACCTTATGCACTATTTTTATTTCGTGCAAACAGGTATATGTTAGGCAAGTTTCCTAACGCTTGTCTAACCCTTGTGTTGAGCAAGTTTCCTATCTTATACAAATGTTGTATGTTTTTGCAAGTATTACTCCATTAAGCGAGTTTCTTACCTTATTCAAGATATTTTGTACAGGTTCCTTTACTTCAATTATTGTTATATTGCAAGTACTCCTAAAATAAACTGATAATCGTTCACGTTATTTAACTATGCTTCAATGCATGTTATTAAAGCTTTCAAGTTATATTTTCCATGAACTGCATAAGATAGATGTCAAAGCCAATTATTTCGGCTAGACGTATGTTTAATCATCATTGTTGTTAAGTAAAGTTATCCAATCAAATTGTTTGGTTTGGATTCCTATGTAAAGCTGAGATGAACAACCCTCATAGTATGGGAAACAGTATGTATGTCGGGGAATCGACACGCGCGCGAATAGTATGTAAAAGAGGTTATGCATAACACTGGGTACATTAAGCTGATCACTTATTGTATTAGTATGTTGGGTTATCAGATGAATTTTTGGCGATTCTAGTAAAAGTTCAGTGTCATGATTACCACTCAGTATAGAATATTTCCTCCATTTGGAAACATTGAAATCATTCGGTCCATAGAGGCCCTACAATTGTGTTAAAGAGATCATTCGTTGAGATTGTGCAAATTCTTGAGCTATATTTTAATCTTTTGATTCTTGTAAGCTATAAAGTGTTCATTTGATGATTCACAATTATTGTTATTATACTTGCTGAGCAAATTTGTTGCTCACCCTTGCTTTCCTTAAAATATTTCAGTTAGTGGAGCTCGTGGTGAAAGCTCAGGGAAGGATAAACGCAAAGGCATAACTACTGATTAGCTTGTACCGTTAAGATTACCATTTTGTTTATATACTAAGACTCGTTGACTTTTGCGATGTATTAAGACTTAATTACCCTTATGTATTAAGTTACGTTTTGTAGAAGTTTTGGTTTCGAGACTTGGGACAAGATTATTTATGTTATATCAATGTAAATATTACTTTATTTCCATTGTAAGTTATCAATTGTATGACGTATGTATTAGATAATGACGAACCAGGTCTGCAGTTCGGGTGACCCGAATTTGGGGGCGTCACATATACGATATCTAATTTCGAAGAAAGATGCGAAGCCGAGGCTAATTAGATGGATTCTTCTACTCTAGGAATTCGACTTGGAAATCCGGGATAGGAAGGGGACGGAAAATCAAGTGGCGGATCATCTATCGAGATTGGAGAACGAGGAACATGCAAAGAATGATAAAATAGTAATCAATGAATACTTCCCGAATGAACGATTGTTGGTGATAAACTCAGAGATTCCATGGTATGCAGATTTTGTCAATTATTTAGTAAGCAACGTCTATCCCCCAGATTTGATAAATCAGCAGAAGAAGAAGTTTTTACATGATGTTAAGAGGTACATATGCGATGAGCTGTTTTTATTCAAAAAGTGTGCAGATCAGATTATACGACGGTGTATTCCTCAATGTGAAACAGATAGCATCTTACATCATTGTCATGACTCGTTATATGGAGGACGCTTTGGAGGTGAGAAAACAGCGGCTAAGGTTTTACAAGCAGGATTTTACTGGCCAACATTGTTTAAGGATGCCCATCAATTCGTACAAAGATGTGATAGATGCCAAAGGATGGGTAACATATCAAAACGTAATGAGATGCCCTTAAACATGATCTTAGAAGTTGAAATTTTTGATGTTTGGGGTATTGATTTCATGGGTCCTTTCCCTAAATCCTTTAACAGTGAATACATTCTACTGACAGTGGATTACATGTCGAAATGGGTAGAAGCAGTTGCTTTCCCAATGAATGATGCCAAGGTGGTGTTGAAATTTCTCCAAAAGAACATATTTACAAGATTTGGCACACCGAGGGCAATCATTAGTGACCAAGGTGTTAGGTTTGTATATAGCGCGAACATACAATCAAATTACATAAATAGTGCAGAAGCGCGATAAAACGGATTTTAAAACTTTTCATATAAACCATCACCATGATCATCCTTGTGATCAATTATCAATTAAACGAAAGAGATAGAAATATAGAATTATACCCTCGTGAATCAAAGCTTTCTCAGGTACAAGTTCACCTCCAATTCCTTCGCGTTCTCCTTGAATTCTACCGATTAAATTCCTTCCTTTGATCAACGTTAGCCACCCAAGTGTTTGGCCTCTAGAGGTGATCCACTAAGGAATAATAGTTGTTCAAAAAGATGGGTGTTGACAAAACCCTAGTTTCTATTCTATAGAAATTGCAAGTACTCTCACTCTCTCTCCAATTCTTATAGAAGAGTGTGTAACTGTCTAACCCTAACTCATAATAAGACTCCTCTTATTTATAGATATAGAGAACCCTCCTAAACTATTTAGGATTAGGGTTTTTATTTTATTTAAACTCCTAATCCAATTAGGAATTTATGAGAATACTTTTATTAATTAATTCCCAAACTCTTTTAGGAACTAAATAATAATAATAGTAATAATAATAATAAGACTCCTCTTATTAATTTATATTTAATATTTCCAAAATATTAAATAATAAATATTAGGCTATTTAATTTATTCTATCTCCATAGATTAAATTAAATACACTTAACTTATTATTACAATTATGCCATTTACTTCTTAAACAAATATTTTCCTTTTGCGGTGTGACCCTTTAGGTTTTCCATATTAAACCGGTTGTGAATAAATCAATTAGAAAAATTCTTATTTTATTTACATAAATAAATTAAACTATTTAATTCATTTAAATAAAAAATATTTATTCTACAATAAGGGTAATCTCCCTTAGCGATAAACGACTTTTCAGATAATATAGATTTCAACATTAATCACAAATGAACCTTTCAGTGAATAATTACCGTACAATTCAATTCTTTTACCATACAATGTCCTAATTAAATATAAGATATGGAACTACTGTTAAGTCTTATTTTATTTAATTATATGTATTTCGATTCTCAAATGCACAACTCTGATTAATGCAAATTAGAAACTCCTTTCTAATTTCATTCTACTTTGGCCAAAGACTTCTGAGTCGTCATTTATCGAATCATATAGGACATTGACTCCTTTTACTAGAAGTGATAGATTCTTTGTTGACCATTTACCTATCTCCATGTGCAACTTATTATACCCAATCATACCCTTCGATATACCGTAAGGGTCTTAGGGATATGTCAAAGTTTAACTCATCACACACAAGATACTATGATAATCTCAAGTCCAAGGATCACTTGTACTACTATCACTAGAGGAATTCCTATTGACAGGCGAGTAAAACACCATTAGGTATTCCTTAGCGAGCCACGTTCAGTGAACTTATTCTCTAATAAGCACCTACATACTTGCTTTAGTGTCTCCACACAAATGATTATGAGATCAATCATCCTCTTCATAAGAGCAAGCAACGTATGTACTAATCTATCCGAATTCACTAGTCCCCTTTTTAGTAATCCAACGATTAGGAACGATTTTAGTTTGTGAGCTATCTAGAATTTAGATCTCATTAGCATGATCACCATCATGATTCTAAAAGCATTGCTCAAAACTATAGGTTTATCACATTTAATATAATAGCATCATGTAGATAAAGTAAAAATGACTTTAACAACCGAATAAGATTACAAAGTATATGCTACATCATATCAAATATGATTGGCTTCTGTGCATACTACTTTGAATCTCCCACTTGCACTAAAGCCAATCGCCATGGTATCTAATACCCTTCTTCTCTAAGTGACGATCATCCTGCTGTTGGATAAAGCTTCAGTAGATGGATATGCAATGTTGTTCTTGAGAGTCCACTATCTCTATAGTGACTTTTCCTCTTTCAATGATTTCACTAATCAAATGAAAGTGCCGCAACACTTGTTTGAATCCAAGATGAGACTTAGGAACTATTCCTAGTTCTGTAATGAACTTTTCATCCAAACAATCAAACTTGCAGCTTCATTTACTACTATACACTTTGTCTTTGTCACTAAACCAACAACTCTTTGCTGTTTGGAACTTTTCCAATTCACTGCACCACCTTTCAAGGTAACGATTTACCTTAAAGTGGATTTGTTATCGTCTTGGTCATTCTGAAAAACTTGAGTCTGTTTAGCCCTCTAGTTTTAATTCAGACTTACCATGAATCATGATCACATCTTCAGTACCGGTTAAGTACCTAAAGATGTTTATCACTATCTTACAGTGATCATCTCCAGAATATGACTGATCAACATCAAGCCTTGTATATTCATTGCATACATGATAGTAACTCATGCGATCTCTCTTTCAATTGGGGATAATTTTAGAGAGATACACTCCATAGCTCATCATCATGAGACCTCTCTCGGAGTTTGCCATGCTAAACGCCTTTAGCATCAAATGAATATACGTTCCTTGGGTCAAGCCAAACATCCTTTTAAATCTATCTATGTAGATTTATATCCCCAATTTAGAGGATGCTCCTCCCAAGTCATTCATGGAGGAATGTTTAGAATATTTTATCTTTACTGATTGTAGCATTGGTGTGTTATTCCTTATCAGTAATATATCAACATATAATACCAGGAATGTCACAGTGCTCCCACTGACCCTTTTGTACACAGTAGGTTCATTCTCATTTTTGATAAAATCAAACTCTTTTGATTGTCTCATCAAAACGAATGTTCCATCTTTGAGAAGCTTGCTTCAATCTATCAATGGATCATTGTAGCTTAAAACACGATTTGCTTCAACCTTTAAAACAAATTCCTCTGGCTGTATCATACATACATTCTCCTCAAGTCTTCATTGAGGAAGGGTGTCTCCACATCCATTTTTCCAGATTTCGTAATAAGCTGTAGTCACAAACAAAATCCAAATGGACTTGAGCATTACCCGGTAATAAGGTTTTATCATAGTCAACTCCTTGACTTGAAAAAACTTTTAAACAGGTCTGGTCTTATAGGTCTCCACCTTGTCATTTGCCTCAGTCTTTCTCTTAAAGACCCATATTCACACTCTAGGCACAATGCTCTTTTGTGAAGTAACCAGAGTCTATACTTAGTTCTCATACATGGAGTCTATTTCGGATTTCATGGCCATCTGCCATTTCTCTAAGTGTCTTCTACTCATAGCCTCATCGTATATCACTGGATCATCATCCTCTATGATGCGTACCTCATCATCATCCTCTATGATGAATCCATACCTCCCAGGTATCTTCGGTACTCTTCTAGATTTACCATTCGGTTGTGGTACAATAGGTCTATCTATAGGTTCCTCGGTTCGACTTAAAGTGCTTTGTGGTTCTTGAACTCCTTCAAGATCTATTACCCTCCCACTAGTTCCTTCAATGATAAACACCTTTATCTAAGAAGGCAGCGTGTAGGATTATAGTAATAATACCCTAAACTTTCTTTAGGATATCCCACAAGTCTGCACTTGTCAGATTTTGTCCTAAACTTATCTTTGAAACCTTTTCACATAAGCTGGACAACCCCTTATCTTAACATACTTAAGAGTAGGAATCCTCCCGATCCATAACTTTTATGGAGTCTTGGGTTCGGATTTTTGAGGTTACCTTATTTTGTAGATATGCAGTCGTTTCTAAGGCATAACCCCAGATGGTACTAGAATATCGGTAAAATCATTATGGACTGCACCATGTCCAACAAGGTATAATTTCTCCTTTTAGATACACCAATCAATTATTGCGTATCAGGAGGTGTCCATTATGAGAAAATACTATTTTGAGATGATCTAGAAACTCATTGCACAAGTATTCTTTTCTCGATTTGATCAAAGAATCTTAATACTTTGTCAATATGTTTCACTTTTGAATTCTTTGAACATTTCAAATAATTCAGACTTGTATTTTATCAAATACACACATTCAACTCTTTGAATGACCATCTCCTTTTCTTTTATTAGTTTATTCAATTTGCAAAATGTTTTTCATGTAAGTCAAATATACAAAGTCTATCAAGTAATCTTCCAGTTTCAAATAAAATATTATCATTATAAATAGAATAACAATTGTTCTTAAATATAATACTAGAACCTTCGTTGTCCAATAATGAAAATTCTAATGTTTCTAATGAGAACTGGAACATAATAACAACTTATTAACTTAATAGACTTGCCCGTAGGCAATGCTAAACTATAAGTTCCTATGGTTAATGCAGCAACCTTTGCTCCATTCCCACACATAAGATTACTTACTCTTTGTTTAGCTTTCTACTTCTGCTTAGTCTCTGCATTGGATTGCATACGTGAGAACTACAGCCGGTATCCAATACCCCAGTAGAACCTTGACTTACAGAAAGATTTATTTTTAATCATGAATAAACCTATATTTGTAACCGAAGCTTCACTAAGCCTCTTCTGGTTAGCCTCTGTAAGATTCTCCTTACAGTATCCTTTCTAGTATCCAGGCTTATTGTAGTGGAAGCAAACTCCTTTGCTATCTGCATCAGTGTTGTTCTTATTGTCCTTTGTTTTTGCCTTTCCGTTTACCTTCTTTGAATTCTTCTTCTTTTAAGAAGATCCTTTGGCCCTCTTCCGCTTCCTGGAAGAATCATCTACTAGTAAGACTTGGTCTTTCTTGGTTGGAAAGTGACTCTTTATAGTTTTCAACATGTTTAAGCAACTCAGGAAGGCTGACATATAGCTTGTTCATGTGGAAATTCACAATAATTTATGAGAAAAAGTCCGGAAGTGAATGCAAGATAAAATCTTGGATCAACTTTCCATCCAATAAAACCCAGTTGTCCCAATTGTTTAATCAGATTGGTCATTTTAGGACATATGTCAGTACTGTAGTGCCATCGGTCATTCTAGATCGGAAAAGCTCCTTAGATATCTGATATCTAATAGTCCTACTTTCCTCATTATTCAACTCCTTGAATGTGCAGGAGTATAGTAGGAGCATCCATAGTTTCATGCTGACGCTGAAGCTCGTTACTCATGGATACGAGCATGATGCATTGAGCCAACTGTGCATCATCTTGCCACTTTCTAAAAGTAGTAATCTCTTCCTTAGAGACATTGTCTGCAACCATTGCAGGGATAGGCATATTAAGGATATAAGATAGCTTTTCAGCCTTGAGAACTATTCTCAGATTCCTTAACTAGTCCGTGTAATTTGGTCCGGCTAATTAGCATCTAATATACTACGCAGTGATAGTGAATTAGACATTGTAAAATTCTGTTAAATGAATTTGTAATTTAACAATATTTTAGCATACATTCATTTAATTAATTACCAAAATAAATTAGGTCTTTATTTTAAATTGGTATCTCTCACTTTTTCATCAAACTATATTACCCTCATTATATAGTTCGGCAATTCTAATTAAAGATTTGCTAGTGAGAATAAGGTTCCCATTTCAAATGTATATAGCCTTGTGGTGACACAACAAACGATATATAAATAAATAGGTAGACAACTTTTGTCAATTACATCACTATGTAACTCCTTGTATTTTGCCTCTTAGATTATTTTGATCAAGTGTGACACATTCGAATCAAAATTATCCAAGTTACGTCCAACCTAGCACTTCCATATATTCGAAAGAAAAACACTGTCCTTGTGTGACACAACAAAAGAGCATCGTTCAGTCTATTTATAAGCATCAAATGTGATAAAGCAACATCTTAAATATTTAAAACTTGCCTTGTGTGACACAACAAACTCATATTAAATATTTAATACTCTATCGCTTTATCATGCTATAAGGCGACGTTCGATATTCTAAATATCTTTGAACGCTTAGGACTTAATGTAATTTCTTTGAGGGGTTTGTTATTATTTGTCTCATCTTGTTTAGAGAGCGCGCATGCACACACACCCACACACACACACACACACACACACATATATATATATATATATATATATATATATATATATATATATATATATATAATACGCGTCATATTATTTAACATGCGAAGCATGTTGTATAATATATAATATATACATAGTAAGCATGCACATATAGAATACAATATTCTACCCGTATTGATTATGGACTTTTATTCTAGTTTAGTTCACTAGAGCCACCAAGTGAACCAAAGGGTCAAACCTAGGGTGCAAGAACAAAATTTAAATATAACTATTACATTTAAACCCGGGCTCCATTATAAACGGGTCTTCAAGCGCTCCTTGCTCCTTTGTCTCCAATTCTTCAAGTAATTCTAACTAAACCTATTACATAAACTATTTACAATAAATAGAAACCTTAATCAGCAGTCAAGGGGAGGTACATAGGAGGAAGACAGAATTTACATCAAGAAAAACTAGAGAAGACGAGGTACGCAGACCTCATTTATAAAAACCCATTCATTCAAGCATCCACTAAAATAAATCCAATCACACATTGGTCAGTAGTCCATAATAAATCCCTATTTATTATCATACATATCTCTATATGTATCAATAAATAACATTCATCTCATGAATAATAAAACCATTCCATATATGCATTAATATCATTTAATGGGCAATTAAAAGTTTACTAGAAATCCAATTTTGAAACAAAAATAAACTCCTTTATTTTAATCAAAATTTAAATCATAATAAACTTTTTTATTTTATTTTATCCAATTTTGAATAAAAATAAACTCCTTTATTTTTAATCAAATTCCAAATCAAAATAAACTCTTTTATTTCAATTATCATGGAATCCAATTTCAAGTTCAAAACAAACTCTTTTATTTTAACTTAAAATTGTTGGAAAATAAAATATGTTGAATCCTATTCCTTATCAAAATAAACATCTTTATTTTTAAAGAAACATGGAATTCTATTCCATATGTGAATAAACTCCTTTATTCTAGGAAACATGGAATCCTATTCCATATGTGAATAAACTCCTTTATTCTAGTTAACGTAGAATCCAATTCTAAGTTCAAATAAAACTTTTTAATTTTAATTATATTCCAATTCAAAATAAACCTTTTATCTTAACTGAAAATAAATAAAATCAAAATAAAAATTTTTCAAAATCTGCAGACCCGCGCGACCGCACTCCAAAATGAACTAGGAGCGGCGCGGCCGCGCTGCACCCCCAGTAACGATTTCTGGGTTCGGGCGCGGCCGCGCTCCAGAATGAACTAGAAGCGGCGCGGCCGCGCCGCGTAGCAGACTTCGAATTTTTTTTTCCGTTGCCCAGAAAATTGATCCAATCGCATACCCATACATACATGGAATCATAATAATCGATACTTAACACAAGGTTAGGCTTTGATACCACTGTTAGGTTTGTATATAGCGCGAACATGTAATCAAATTACATAAATAGTGCGGAAGCGCGATAAAACGGATTTTAAAAATTTTCATACAAACCATCACCATGATCATCCTTGTGATCAATTATCAATTAAACGAAAGAGATAGAGATATAGAATTATACCCTCGTGAATCAAAGCTTCCTCAGGTACAAGTTCACCTCCAATTCCTTCGCGTTCTCTTTGAATTCGACCGATTAAATTCCTTCATTTGATCAACGTTAGCCACCCAAGTGTTTGGCCTCTAGAGGTGATCCACTAAGGAATAATAGTTGTTCAAAAAGATGGGTGTTGACAAAACCCTAGTTTCTATCTCTATAGAAAGTGCAAGTACTCTCACTCTCTCTCCAATTCTTATGGAAGAGTGTGTAACTGTCTAACCCTAACTCATAATAAGACTCCACTTATTTATAGATATAGGGAACCCTCCTAAACTATTTAGGATTAGGGTTTTTATTTTATTTAAACTCCTAATCCAATTAGGAATTTATGAGAATACTTTTATTAATTAATTCCCAAACCCTTTTAGGAACTAAATAATAATAATAGTAATAATAATAATAATAAGACTCCTCTTATTAATTTATATTTAATATTTCTAAAATATTAAATAATAAATATTTAGCTATTTAATTTATTCTACCTCCATAGATTAAATTAAATACACTTAATTTATTATTATAATTATGCAATTTACTTCTTAAACAAATATTTTCCTTTTGCGGTGTGACCCTTTAGGTTCTCCATATTAAACCTGTTGTGAATAAATCAATTAGAACAATTCTAATTTTATTTAAATAAATAAATTAAACTATTTAATTCATTTAAATAAATAATATTTATTCTACAATAAGGGTAAGCTCCCTTAGCGATCAACGACTTTCCAGATAATATAGATTTCAACATTAATCACAAAAGAACTTTTCAGTGAATAGTTACCGTACAATTCAATCCTTCTAC
Organism: Aralia elata; assembly: GCA_034770075.1. NCBI lineage: Eukaryota > Viridiplantae > Streptophyta > Magnoliopsida > Apiales > Araliaceae > Aralia > Aralia elata. The sequence goes on from CM068385.1 coordinate 36,359,987, forward strand.
CATACAATGTCCCAATTAAATATAAGACATGGAATTACAGTCAAGTCTTATTTTATTTAATTATATGTATTTCGATTCTCAAATGCACAACTCTGATTAATGCAAATTAGAAACTCCTTTCTAATTTCATTCTGCTTTGGCCAAAGACTTCTGAGTCGTCATTTATCAAATCACATAGGACATTCACTCCTTTTACTAGAAGTGGTAGATTCTTTGTTGACCATTCACCTATCTCCATGTGCAACGTATTATACCCAATCATACCCTTTGATATACCCTAAGGGTCTTAAGGGACATGTCAAAGTATAACTCATCACACACAAGATACTATGATGATCTCAAGTCCAAGGATCACTTGTACTACTATCACTAGAGGAATTCCTATTGACAGGCGAGTAAAACACCATTAGGTATTTCTTAGCGAGCCACGTTCAGTGAACTTATTCTCTAATAAGCACCTACATACTTGCTTTAGTGTCTCCACACAAATGATTATGAGATCAATCATCCTCTTCATAAGAGCAAGCAACATATGTACTAATCTATCCGGATTCACTAATCCCCTTTTTAGTAATCCAACTATTAGGAACGATTTAGTTTGTGAACTATCTAGAATTTAGATTTCATTAGCATGATCACCATCATGATTCTAAAAGCATTGCTCAAAACTATGGGTTTATCACATTTAATATAACAACATAATGTAGATAAAGTAAAAATGCATTTAACAACCGAATAAGATTACAAAGTATATGCTACATCATATCAAATATGATTGGCTTGTGTGCATACTACTTTCACAAGGGAGTCATTTTTGCAACAAATCTTTCACAGCTCTCTTGGCCAAATATGGAATTAAGCATAGAATTGCAACCGCTTACCATCCCCAAACAAGTGGCCAGGCAGAAGTTCAAACAGAGAGGTAAAACAGATTCTTGAGAAGGTGGGGAATCCAAATCAGAAGGATAGGTCATTAAAGTTAGATGACGCTCTCTGGGCTTACCAGAATGCTTTTAAAACTCCGATTGGGATGTCACCATACCAGCTTGTGTACGGTAAAGTATGTCATCTCCTAGTTGAACTTGAGCATAAAGCATATTGGGCTATCAGGAAATTGAATTTTGATCTACAAGCTGCAGGTGAAAAGAGACTGTTACAGGTCAATGAACTAGATGAATTCCGCTTGCAAGCCTATGAAAATGCCAGAATCTACAAAGAGAAAACTAAAAAATGGCACGATCAAAAGATCATACAAAGAAAGTTTGAACCGGGGCAAGCTGTGATGCTGTACAATTCTAGACTGAGATTGTTTCCTGGGAAGCTAAAATCAAGATGGTCGGGCCCATACATTATACAACAAGTCTTCCCGCATGGTGCAGTTGAGATAGCTAGAACTAATTCGGACGAGCCATTCAAAGTCAACGGACAACGCTTAAAGCATTATTGGGGTGGTGATTACGATCGCCAGAAATCCTCAGTTATTTTCTCCAATTCGAAATGAAACAGGGAGTAGTCAGGCTGAAAGACTTAAAATCAAGCGCTTAATGGGAGGCAACCCATTTGTTTGTTTATTTTGTGTTTTTAATATGAGTTAGGGTAGTTAAATTACTATTTTAGGAGCATAATATGTGAACGTTGTCTTTGTAGGTTGCATCTTGTCAAATTAGTAGTCATGAAGCCAAGAGGAAAAAGAATAACAAAAGCAAGATGTAGGGCAGCGTGGTTGCGCAAGGATTACAAGGAAGAACGGCGCGGGCGCGCGGGCTACCAGAAGAAATTTTTGGCTCTCTGCCACTCCGGCGCGGGCGCGCCGATTTTGCACTGCAAATCTGCGTGGGCACGCCGCGACCTAGACACGGATACTAAATTGTTTTAACCCGACCCAATTGTGCCCTACTTATTACTCCTTACTAGGCATTCGAACCTTCACTCCCATTCTAATCCAAATTCGAATTTCTTCCCCCACTCTCCTATTTCTAATCCAAACCAAATTTCATACATTCAAATCTAATCAAACCCTAACCTTCTCTTCCTAATCCTATACCCATTCACCTATTGATTCTTCATCCAGAACCCCTTTCTATCATCTTTCCAATCACTCATAACATCTACCCACATTCAAACCCCAACTTTTCCCCACGATTTCTATCAGTTATCTCTATAACCGCAACCTCTCCACCACTATTCGCACGATCAGACGCTACAATTGCTACATATCAGGAGATTTTGTGCACGATTGAGATTTCTTTGACCACGTTCCAAGTATTGGTATTCTCATTTCAACTACTTTCTGCTAAATTGGGTTATTTATATAATTGCAGTGTAGTGAAGATTGCTAGTACTTAGGATTGTTGTATTGGGTTACATTGTTAGATTTCTGTGGTATTTGCTGAGTTTTTACATTGTGAAACCTACTTTAATGGCATCAAAGAGAGCTCATGTGGTGTCCTCATCAAGTAGTAGTGATGAAGAAATAGAGGCTAGGGATGTGTTGGACACTCATCGGTTCGTGAATCTTTCGGCTCAATACAATTATTTGGATGTCTGGCTTGGAAAAATTTTTATTGTGGAAAGAGGGTTGAAGCCTAATGATGAAGACGGGATGATTAAGCGACATATTATTGAGCATGGATGGGCATTATTTGTTGAATCACCTATGCCAGCACCGATGGCGATTATTCGTGAATTTTATGCCAATGCACGTGAAACACAGAACGACATATCTTATGTGCGGGGCATGGAAGTGAGATATGATAAGAAAGCCATCAATAATTTGTATAGACTGCCTACATTCCCTGAAGATGGTTCCGACTGGTTGGCTTACAAGAGTTCTGATATTGATTTGGATATGCTCATTTCAGTGATGTGCAAGCCGGGTACACAGTGGACTACCAAAGTCGGAACTACCCAGAAACTCCACTTCCCACACACTGCTCTCAACCGTTATGCCAAGGCGTGGTATAGCTTCATATGTGCAAGTATGCTTCCTACGAGGCATCAGAATGATGTTACAAAAGAACGAGCTATACTACTATTTGGGATTCTCAAGGGCAAATCGTTTGATGTGGGAGCCCTCATTTACTCATCCATGCTGCGATCTATGCGAGGGAGTACCTCTGGAGGAATCCTACATGCTTTGATTGTTAGTCGTCTTTGTCTAGCAGCTGGGGTTGCGTGGGAGAACGATACTTTATTGCTACCAATGAAGGATATTGATCATAATCACATCAGGAGGTATGTAGTATGGGATGGTGGCGAGTCTAATCCACGAGGACATGGTTTTATTCTTGGAAATGAGGAAGAAGAAGAAGAAGAAACAGAGGCTTCAGTGCCAGTGATGACTACTATGTATGCCCACCAGGAGAGGGATATGCGTCGTCTTCAGAGGAGGATGGACTCTTTACATACCGATTTTTGGGCTTATTCTACTGACTTTTCTGGAGCATTGACGCAGGCTTTCGGTCAGTTGGGTGTGCAGGTTAAGTTTCCAATCTTTGGTTCCACTAGTTCTTACCCACCGCCTGATACTCTTCCCGAGCCTAGTGCGGGAGATGATGATGCTGCTACTTAGGGGAGTTTCTTTCTTTCCCCTGTGCTTTAATTTTTACAATGAGGGCATTGTCTATCATGAGTTTGGGGGAGGGGGGTTAGTTTTATGTGTTAGTTTTGTGTTTTTGTCTAAGTTGAGTTAGCATGTTAGTTTAAAGCTATGTTTTAGTTGTGCATGTCATTTAGTATGTGTTTGCATTTAGTTAGTATTGTATGAATCCAATTGATGAGTAGTATGCTATTAACCAGGCCAATGATGAAGTTGTGTTTATTTGTTAGCTTAGTCAGCATTGATAGTTAATATGTGAGTTATTATTCTGATCATAAGGATAGTTATGCCTGTCTGAAACTTAAGTTACCAGTTAGCAATTAAATTGATTGTGTTGCTCAGCTATAGTTCAAGGATTATATAATCATTTTTCTAATTTGGGATACTCTTGGAAATAAAAGAAAGAAAATAGTAACTTGACAATGAAGGTGAGAATTGGGTAAAAGCTAAAGTTTGGGGGTATCTATGAGGTAGTAGTTAGCTAAAAAATAGAAGAAAAAAAGAAAACAAAAATGATGAATAAATGCTTTGAATAGTTGGACTCTGTGGCCTTTGTCATTTGGGTAATTAGATCCTTATGGGTGTCTCAACAACTAGTGCCCTAAAACCGTCTGGTTTGGGAGTCATTGATTGAAAACTCGCTACATGGGTGACTTTGAAAAGCCTAATAGAGTTTGGCATTGCACACACAAGGCGAGTATTAAATTTTTAAGATGTTGTTTTATCACATTTGATGCTTATTAAGAAATTGAACATTACTGCTTTGTTGTGCACACACAAGGGCGGTCTTTTTATTTTCACATATATGAAAGTGCTAGGTTGGACTTAACTTAGATTATTTTAGTTCGGATGTGCACACACTTGACCATTATAATCTAAGAGGTAAAATACAAGGAGTTACATAGTGATGTAATTGACAATAGTTGTCTACCTATTTATTTATATATAGTTTGTTGTGCACACACAAGTCTATATACATTTGAAATGAGATCCTTATTCTCACTAGCAAATCTTTAATTAGATTTGCCAAACTATATATTGAAGGTAATATAGTTTGATGAAAATAGTGGGAGATACCAATTTAAATAAAGACCTAATTTATTTTGATGATTAATAAAATGAATGTATGCTAAAATGTTGTCTATTTCACATGCAGAATTTAAAAATGTCAAACTCACTATCACTGCGTAGCATACTTGATGCTAACAAACTGACCGGACTGATTAAGGAATCTGAGAATTATTCTCACTGCTGAAAAGATTTCTTATGTCCTAAATTCGCCAGTCCCTGCAAATGTTGCAGAAACAGCCTCTGAGGAAGACATTGCTACTTTCAGAAAGTGGCAAGATGATGCAATCTTAGCTCAATTCATCATGCTCGCATCCATGAGTAACGAGCTTCAGCATCAGCATGAAACTATGGATGCTCCTACTATATTGATGCACCTCAAAGAGTTGTATGGTGAGCAAAGTAGGACTGCTAGATATCAGATATCTAAGGAGCTCTTCCGATCTCGTATGACCGAGGACACTACCATTGAGACTCATGTCCACAAGATGATCAATCTGATTGAACAACTTGGACAGCTTGGGTTCGTGATGGATGGGGAGTTAAGTCAAGATTTGATCTTGTAGTCACTCCCAGACACCTTCTCACAATTTGTTGTGAATTTTCACATGAATAAGTTGGACGTCAGCTTGCCTGAGTTACTTAACATGTTGAAAACTATAAAAGGTCACTTCTCATCCAACAAGAACCAAGTCTTACTAGTGGATGATTCTTCTAACAAAAGGAAGAGGCCCAAGGTATCTTCTGAAAAGAAGAAAAACAAGAAGGCTAAGAGCAAGGCGAAGAGAAAGGATAAAAAGAAACCTGATCCTGATAGCATAGGAATTTGCTACCATTGCAATAAGTCGGGACATTGGAAGAGGAACTGCAAGGAGTATCTTGCGGACCAAAAGAGGCTTGGAGAAGCTTCGACTTCCGATCTAGGTTTGTTCGTGATTGAAATTAATTTTTCTGAAACTCAGAATTCTACTTGGGTATTGGATATCGGCTGTAGTTCTCACATATGTAATAATATGCAGGGACTAAGCAGAAGTAGAAAGCTGAACAAGGATGAAGTCGTCCTACGAGTGGGAAATGGAGCAAAGGTTGCTGCATTAGCTGTAGGAACTTATTGTTTAGCACTGCCTTCGGGCAAGTTCATTAGTTTAAATAATTGTTATTATGTTCCAACACTCATTAAAAACATTATTTCAATTTTTGTATTGGATATGGATGGTTTTGATATTATAATAAAGAACAACAGTTGTTCTATTTATAATAAAAATGTTTTATATGGTGTTGGCAATTTACTGAATGAACTTTACATACTTGACTTGCATTAAAATATACTTCAAATTGAACAAACTAAAAAAAGAAAAAGAGATGATATTAATTATACCTTTATGTGGCACTGTAGACTCGGTCATATCAATGAAACAAGATTAACCAAGTTGCATAAAGATGGGCTTTTAGAGCTATCTGATTACTAATCATATCTAACTTGTGAATCTTGTCTCATGGGTAAAATGACTAAATCTCCTTTTAGTGGAAAAGGAGAAAGAGTTACAGAGTTGTTAGCGTTGGTACACACAGACGTATGTGGACCTATGACAACGAATGCACGAGGAGGGTATTCTTATTTTATTACTTTCACTAATGATCATTCTAGATTTGGATATGTGTATTTAATGAAATACAAGTCTGAATCGTTTGAAAAGTTCAAAGAATTCAGAAGTGAAGTAGAGAAGTAAACTAGTAAAAGTATTAAAATTCTCCGATCGGATTGAGGAGGGGAATACTTGACCAATGATTTTCTCACTTCTCTCAAAGAAAATGGTATAATCTCACAATGGACTCCACCAGGGACGCCACAATTGAATGGTGTATCTGAAAGGAGAAATCGAACATTGTTGGACATGGTTCGTTCCATGATGAGTTATACCGACCTTCCAGTATCCTTCTGGGGTTATGCCCTAGAAACGGCTGCATACCTACTTAACAAGGTACCAACCAAATCCGTCCCAAAGACCCCATATGAATTATGGACAGGGAGGAAACCTAGTCTTAAGCATGTTAAGACTTGGGGTTGTCCAGCTTATGTCAAAAGGTTTGAGCATGATAAGCTGAAGACTAGATCCGATAAGTGTAGATTTGTGAAATATCCTAAAGAAACTTTAGGATATTATTTATATCATCCTACTGATCAAAAGGTGTTTGTTGCGAAACACGCTGCCTTCTTGGAAAAGGAGTTTATCCTTGAAGGGATCAGTGGGAGTAAGATATATCTTGAAGAAGTTCAAGAACCACAAAATACTACGGATCAAAGTTAGGTACCTGACCAAGTGGAAGAACCTATTGTATCACAACCTATTCGTAAATCTGGAAGAGTACCGAAGATACGTGATAGGTATGGATTCATCATAGAGGATGATGATGAGGTACACATCATAGATGATGATGATCCATTAACTTATGAAGAGGCTATGAGTAGAAAAGACTTAGAGAAATGGCTAGAAGCCATGAAATCCGAGATGGACTCCATGCATGAAAACCAAGTATGGACTTTGGTTTCACCATCTGAGGGCATTAAGCCTATTGGGTGTAAATGGGTCTTTAAGAGAACGACTGGATTGGATGGAAATGTAGAGACCTATAAGGCCCGATTGGTTGCAAAAGGTTTCAAACAAAGACAAGGAGTTGACTATGATGAAACCTTCTTACCAGTAGCTATGCTCAACTCCATTCGGATTTTGCTTGCAATTGCAGCTTATTACGACTACGAAATCTGGCAAATGGACGTGAAAACGGCCTTCCTCAATGGAGAGCTTGAGGAGAATGTATATATGATACAGCCAGAGGGTTTTATTTTAACGGTTGGAACAAACCAAGTCTGTAAGCTACAACGATCCATTTATGGATTGAAGCAAACTTCTCGAAGATGGAACATTCGTTTTGATGAGATAATCAAAAAGTTTGATTTTATCAAAAATGAGGATGAACCTTGTGTGTACAAGAAGGTTAGTGGGAGCACTATTTCATTTCTTGTATTATATGTTGATGATATATTACTGATAGGGAATGATGTTCCTATGCTACAGTCGATCAAAATTTGGTTATCTAAACACTTCTCCATGAAGGACTTGGGTGAGGCATCCTATATTTTGGGGATAAAGATCTATAGAGATAGATCTAAAAGGATACTTGGCTTGACCCAAGGAAAATACATTGACTCGATGCTAAAGAAGTTTAGCATGGAAGATTCTAGGAGAGGTCTCATGCCGATGAGCCATGGAATACATCTCTCCAAGAAACAGGCCCCAAAGACACCTGAGGAGAGAGACCGTATGAGTAAGATTCCTTATGCTTCAACAATAGGGTCTATCATGTACAGTATGATATATACTAGACCAGATGTCGCTCATGCACTTAGTATAACAAGCAGATATCAGTCGAATCCAGGAGAAGAGCACTGAAAGGTAGTGAAAAATATCCTAAAGTACTTAAGAAGAACTAAGGATGCATTTCTTGTCTACGGTGAGTCTGAATTGAAACTAGAGGGCTATATAGACTCAAGTTTTCAAATGGACCAAGATGACAGTAAATCCGTTTCTGGGTATGTGTTTACCTTAAACGGTGGTGCAGTGAGTTGGAAAAGTTCCAAGCAGCAAACAGTTGCTGATTCAGGGATAGAGGCAAAGTACATAGCTGCAAGTGAAGCTGCAAAGGAAGCTGTTTGGATGAAGAAGTTCATAACTGAACTTGGAGTGGTTCCTAGCATTAAAGGAGCCGTACCTTTATTCTGTGACAACACCAGAGCTATTGCGTATGCTAAGGAACCTAGGTCTCATCAGAAATCCAAACACGTGTTAGGGTGGTTTCATTTGATTAGAGAGATCATTGAAAGAGGAGATGTCACCCTGAAGCGTGTGGACTCTCAAGACAACATTGCAGATCCATATACTAAAGCTTTAACACAACAGCAGTTTGATCGTCACTTAGAGAAGATGGGTATTAGATACCATGGCGATTGGCTTTAGTGTGTAACGAATGTAATTTTTTTAAATAAATAAACTATTTATTGAGTTAAAGAAATATTTCTATTAATTTATTTATTGAGTAAAAATAAGTAAATGATAAAGTTATTGTGGAATAATTCATTTTAAGTGCAATTATGTTAAATATTATTTGAATGTGATTTTATGTGTTTATTCTAATTTAATTCAATAATTAAATTAGATGATAAAATGATTTATTTGAATAAAGGATTGATTTATTTGAATAAAGGATTTATTTGAATAAAACAATTTATTTGGTAATAATGTTTTTGGTCAAATAAAAGTTATAATTAAATTAGTAAAATTTAATTAAATTTATTTAATAATAGGTTTAATTAAATTGATAGTGTGACAATTAAACTATATAGTATAATAGGTTATTAAAATAAATAGAAAAGGGTTAATTTTAGTTAAACCAAACAAGGCCTTGTGACCCTTGGTTGGTAAAAATGGATTATTTTGCTTTGGTTCAACCAAACAAGGCCTTGTGGCCTTTGAAATTCCATTTTCTGCATTTGAGTTTGCCAAACATGGGATAACTCTTTGTTTTTTTAACTGACTAATTAAAAACTAAGTTACGTTAAAGTTAGTTCATCAGGTTAGTTTAAAGAAAACAAAACACAGAGCTTAACAAAGAGAAAAGAGAAAAGAGTGTGAGAAGAGAGAAGAATTTCTCTGCTAAAATTGGAAAGAAGAATTCTAAGAATCAAAGGAGGATTTCTAAGTTATTCTTATCATCTAACTAAAGTCCAAGAAGGAATTGAAGGTATCATTCTTTTTAGTTTTGTTAGAAGTTCTTCACTGTATATGATTTTTATTTTCACTGTATGTGAATTTATTTGTTCAATGCATGAATTACTTAGTTGTAATTGTTAATATGCATATACTAGTGATTATATAATGTTTGTAAATTAATTTGAGGGAATTAATCCATGAAAACATGTTTTAAAATTGAGTTTTTAGTTTTATAGAGTTTCACTTTCATGTATGGCTTATATGTATGTAAATCGATGTTCAATTTGATTATTAATTGGTAAATTGACTTTTGATTGTGTTAATATAATGAAAAACGAAAAGAATGCAAGTGGAATTGATTAAAATGGTTTGGAGATGAATTTACAGTGTTCAATTTCATTAAAAAAGCCAAAACATGAATATTTTGTTTAAACAGTGAATTTTTGGTTTTTAGTTGGTTGATTATGTTTATTATAATGGTTAAGATTGTTAGAAACATGTTGGGTATTTGTTTTACAATATGTTTGATGTCTGGGTGTGTTTAATTTGTGAGTCGGATGATAGAATTTGGAAATTTTGGTCTGAATTTCACTGGTTCGCGAACTGTCGGAGATGGCAGTCGAGTTTCTCGCCCCGACGTTGGAAATGAACTGCATTTTCTCGCCCCGGCGAGAAAATTATAAAGAAACCCCGGCGAGAAATTTTGTGAAGGAATTCTCGCCCCGGCGAGCTCATTGCAGGAAAAGTTAATTTTTTTCTTTTTTTAGTAGTTACGCTATGTCACCCTATGCATGTATAAAACTTAGACTAAGGTATCAAATGATTAATGAGATACTACGATGGTTGATAAACAAATACTTATTTAATATCAAATGGCAATCGAGATGTTACAATGAAATTGGATAAAACGAATTCTAAAGTGCTTATCATACTGTAACTAATTATTGTTACCGCTTTATAAACGAAATGTATAGGTTGATTAAGGAACGTGAATATTAATCTGTAAACTTCGCACGAGGCAAGTTTTCTATCCTTATTCTCTTTATTTCGTTGAAAGTAAGTCCCCTAAACTTAAGTTTTACTCAAGCAAGATTCCTACTTTACTTTCATTGAGCAAGTTTATTAACCTTAGCTTATTATTGTCCAAGCAAGGTTGTTATAGTATCAAATGCTTATGTACTTTTCAAGTTATTTGTTGATTTATTATGAATTATTGATCAAACTTCGAACATAAATTCCATTGTACAACTTTATTGTTGAATCAAATACTTTAGTAACTAGAAAACCCTTATTGATTCAGCTAGTCCATAGTTGATGAGCGTTTTAAAAACTGAGAATATCTTGAAGTTATTCCAAACCAAGTTTCTTTTGGTATGGATTCTAAAATCAAACTGAGATGAACAACCCTAATATAGGGGATTAATTACGCAAAGGCGTTAAAATGTTTGTGCACAATACATTGTACAAAAGGGTTGATCCCCCTAAGTACGAGATGGATAGTCCATAGTCTATAAGATTATTAAAGGTTATGGTAGAATTAGTTGTTAACCTAGGACATAGTTCGAGGTCTTATGACCCTCAGATTTACTTTTGATCTTGAAATCTATATTCAATTCTTAAATCGAGTATTCTATTGAGCTTCCAGTTACTTCAATGATTATTGAATTGTTATTGTACTTGTGGGCAAATGTTTGCTCACCCTTGCGTTAAACATTGCAGCTAAGATTGAGAAATCAGATGAGTCGTCCACTAGTAAGGGCAAAGGCAAGATGTAGAAGTAGCTGGCGAATTGTTGTCTGTTTGATGAATTTATGTAATAAGACTTGTTTAATTTTATGTTTTAATTCCGCGACAATGTAATAAAGGTTAGATGACCTGGGATTTATTTACTTAAGAGATTTTAAGTTGTAACCCTGTTGTGGGCAGATGCTTTATTCGGTTTAAATTATAATGTCTTTTGTCACGGGTAGTTAATCATGAATGTTTAGAATAGTGAACACCAAATCTGTGGGATTGAAGTACCCGGATTTGGGGGTGTCACAGGTTGGTATCAAACCTGTTGGTTAAGAACCTTAGGTGGGGAACCTTAGGAGTTAGCCTTGTTAAGAATCGAAAATCTAGTGGTGTTAAAACTCTTATCGAGTTCTAAGGAATAAATTAAGGAATTCATTAAGACTAAAAAAAAAAAACTTTATATGCTATAACTTATATGTTATAACTTATATATTCGCGAGTGGTATCGAGTAGTAATTAAACTTAAAATTTTATTGTCAAGATGATTGTTAGAGGAGAACCCAACCAGGCTAGGGAGGAGGAGCCCCGAGATGTTCATGTAGTCTGGGAGCAGCTAGTGCAGAGGGAGCCATCCCCATTGATCACAGTTGTAGGTCCTGAGTACGAGCCTAAGACTGATCCTGAGGAGGATCCTGAAGAGGTTGAGGAGGAGGAAGAAGACCCCGAGGAGATACCATTATCTTTCTTAGGTGTTCAGATGTATGAGCAGGTATATGATCGCAACATAGAGTTGCAGGATAGGGTGGAAGAGTTGGAGGCGCAGGTGGCAGATCGTCAGACCACCATAGAGCAGAAGAACAACGAGATTAAGGAGCTTGATATACGTCTTGGGGAAGTGGAGTGGAAGCTGGTTCAGGCAGTGAGCCAAAAGGAAGAGTTATCAGCTAAAGTGGAGAAACTGAAGAGTAAGCTGAGAGAAGAGTCTGCAAAGCATGCCAGAGCCGAGGACGCGTGGATGAAAGCTGCTGATCATGCAGACCATATGGAGGATGAGATGTAGTCAAAGAAAGCCAAGATGGATGAGATGGAGCGTGTTTTCCACACAGCGATGGATAGGGCACATGATCGAGTTTTTCATTACCTAACTCAGTTCGAGGATTTACCGTGGTACGTGATGGATCGCAGGACGATGATTCGTATCATGAAGCAAGAGCGCGAAGAAGCCATGCGACGTGGAATGTCGTTATAGGTCACGAATAGCAGTAATAATAAGTTGTTTTCTAAGAGAGCTAATATGATGTAAATCTCAAATGAGATAAATAGAGGAATATGATGATGTAATCCTGAAATATTATGAATTCAGGATAGATGATGTAAATAACTATAATGTTATCTAAGTTATGTTTTAAGGCAGTAAATGAATAAAATACGGAAGTTTATCAGATGTGTTATGTGCTAAATGTTATTTATAAATGTTTAAGTTAGGACTTAAATGTTTAAGTAATTGAGCAGAAATCTAATAGCGGGAATTCTTAACAATAAGATGCCGCAAAGAAGAAGACCAACATGTCAATAGACCCCTGAGGGATCCACAAATAACAATAACGAAACCAACGCTAATCCAATGCAACAATTGGTGGATTTGCTAACGGGAGCATTTGCGAATCAACCTCGAGTGCAGGCCACAACTTTCAAAGATTTTAAGGCTGTTGGACCCTCAGAATTTCAAGGCTCTATGAATCCGATCGAAGCATAAACATGGGTCATGTAGATGGAAAAGGTTTTTGACGTCGCTAGGGTCAGTGAGGACCATAAAACTGCATTCGCAACATTTATGCTGAAATCAGAAGCTAGCTATTGGTGCCAAGCTAACAAAACTCGGGGTGGTCAAGGGGTAATTCTGTGGGATAGATTCAAGGAGATGTTTTTCGAAACTTATTTTCCGGCAAGTGCGCAAAATCAGATGGAGGTGCAATTTCTGGAGTTAAAATAAGGTACAATGACGGTACCTGAGTATGCTGCAAGATTTAACGAGTTGGCGAGGTTTGCGCCATATCAAGTTAATACTGATGAGAGAAAGGCTAGAAGGTTTGAGCAGGGACTGAAGCCCTGGTTGTTTAGTTGAGTTTCAATGTTCCAACTGAATTCATTTGCGGCAGTGGTGGAGAAGGTGATTATCGCCGAAGGAGGAAGTGATGCTCTGTCTAAGTACAATCAGGAGCAAAAGAAAAAGAAGAATGAAAATGAGAATAAGGCAAGTGGTAGCCATGGTGGCAGTGGACAGAAGAGAAAGTGGAGTGATAGTGTTTCTGCTGGAAGTCAGCAAGGAAATCAGAAGAAAAAGGTGGAAGCGTGCAGCAACTGCGGAAAGAATCATGTGGGTGTTTGCTTGAAGGGCAAGAAAGTATGCTTTAATTGTGGACAAAGGGGTCACATTGCGCCAAATTGCCCTAATCCGAAAAAGGGTGCATGTTTTACTTGTGGATCGAAGGATCACCTCGCTTGTGATTGCCCTAAGAAAGCTACGGGAGGAGCAAACAAAGGAAAGGGAAACAGCAGCGGTAGCAATTTGACTATCATTGGACCGATGCCGTCTAACCGACCTACCGCCCGAACATTTAACATGAGGGTGCAGGATGCTGTGCAGTCCAGAAATGTGGTGTCAGGTATCATTCCGGTCAATAGTGTAAATGCTTACGTATTATTTGATTCGGGTGCTACTTGTTCCTTTATATTCGATGATTTTGCTGGAAAATTAGAGTTACCTCACGAAGAGTTAGATTACCCTATGAACATAGAAATTGCGAATAAAGAAGTGATTCATGTTAAGTTTATACACAAGAACTGTCGGGTAGATATTAAGGGTCATGTGATGATGGTAAACTTAATCCCAATTCGACTTGGGGAGTTTGACGTTATTCTGGGAATGGATTGGTTGTTCAACCATGGGGCAATTATTGATTGCCAAAAGAAATGTGTGAACCTTAAGACTTCGTCTAAGGTGGTGTTTTATGGTAGCAAATCGCCAAGGCAAATGACTTGTCTAACGATTTTGCAGGCTAAGAAGTTATTGAAGCAATGATGTATAGGGTATTTAGCTCATGTGGAAGATACTCGAAAGACCGGTACAAAATTGGAAGAGATACCAGTGGTGAGGGATTTTGTGGATTTTTTTCCGGACCGGGATTACCTCCAGATAGAGAGATTGAATTTGTTATTAATTTAGTGCCCAGGACTGCGCCTATATTAAAAGCTCCATACCGAATGGCTCCGGTAGAGATGAAGGAGTTGTTAGTGCAATTGCAAGAACTACTAGACAAGAAGTACATTCAATCGAGTGTTTCGCCGTGGGGAGCACCGGTGTTGTTTGTTAAGAAGAAAGATGGTTTGATGCGCCTTTGCATAGATTATCGTGAATTGAACAAGGTTACGATCAAGAATAAATACTCGTTACCGAGAATTGACGATCTGTTCGATCAACTGAAGGGTGCTACTCATTTTTCAAATATAGACTTAAGAAGTGGTTACCATCAGCTGAAGGTGAGAAAGGAGGATGTTCCGAAGACGGCGTTCAGAACTCGTTACGGTCACTACGAGTTTCTGGTTATGTCATTTGGTCTAACGAATGCACCTGCGGCATTCATGGACTTAATGAATAGGGTGTTTAAACCATTTCTAGACAAGTTTGTGGTGGTATTTATCGACGACATTTTAGTGTATTCCAAATCACGTGAAGACCATGTGGAGCACCTGAGACTAACTTTAGAGACATTACGGAAAAAGAAGCTTTACGCGAAATTTTCAAAATGAGAGTTTTGGTTGGATCGTGTTCAATTTCTTGGACATGTAATTGATAAAGATGGGATTTTGGTTGATTCGGCTAAACTAGAAGCTGTAATACATTGGGAGCAACTGAAGACACCGTCTGAAGTGAGGAGTTTCTTAGGCTTGACAGGGAATTATCGATGGTTTATACAAGATTTTTCTAGAATCGCCACTTGTTGTCCGATTAATATAATGACAATTACGCGCAAGTATACGCGGTCAACAAGTAATAAAGAGTAAGTAGAGTATCGATCCCACGAGAAATTATTACTAGTCTTTTCCAAGTACTAACCTTTTATCAACTCAATCTTATTTAAACAAATGATTGTTGTTTTTGTTGTTTTGCATTAATAAAGATAACAATTAATCCAAGAACTATAGAAAGCATTAAGATAATGAAATCAAATATTAACAAATCTAAGATCACAATTTCCCCCAACACTTCACTTGAATATCCTAACTCTCTCTTTTCAACTAGTTAAATCACAAGGATTGTTACCCGAGAAATCACAAGTATGTCTAAGCCTCTCTCGATGGTCAAATACGTATTTCCCATTACGGTGTATAGATATATCTCTATTCTACACACTAGCAAGAATCCAATATCAAGAATAATTAACAAGACACGCTTCACCAAATCTCATTAATCACCCTATCAATTATCAACTTTCGCAATAGAAATCATTAAGCATGGATTCTCAAATGGATACATGTGGTATTTAGGTATATGTTTATCCTAAATACAATCAAATTATCCATTCATGAGGGTAATAAATAAAACACACGTCACTTAATTTCATAAATTACCTATAGGAATATCTAATTTTCACATGATATCATAACAAAGTCTCAACCTATACTTCCTCTCTCAATTCCATATAAGTTCTCAAGGTAATTACTAGCTAGGTAATTAATATATAAAACACAAATTATGATATTCAATCACAAATAATTAACCAACATCAAAGAGAGAGCATTCAATTCAAACTATATATTGGGTTCCATTGAAATCTTAGAAACTTCGTTCTAGTTCATGGGAATTACAATAAACATCAAATTTGATCTATACATCATGATGGAATTACAAATTAAGAAGAGAATACTAGAGATAGAATGATAAAACCCCTTAGGAAGATATTCAATGGTTGCTTGATGGGTTGGTTCTTGTTCTCTAGCTTTCCCTCAAGATTTGATACTCCTTGCTCTTCTTGCTCCTTGAACTTTTCAATTCAAACTATATATTGGGTTCCATTGAAATCTTAGAAACTTCATTCTAGTTCATGGGAATTACAATAAACATCAAATTTGATCTATACATCATGATGGAATTACAAATTAAGAAGAGAATACTAGAGATAGAATGATAAAACCCCTTAGGAAGATATTCAATGGTTGCTTGATGGGTTGGTTCTTGTTCTCTAGCTTTCCCTCAAGATTTGATACTCCTTGCTCTTCTTGCTCCTTGAACTTTGCTGATTTTTCCTTGAATTGCAGCACTTTTGCTCTTAATTTAATATTTATGGAAGCCTCCCTCTCTCTAGAATTGATGTTAGAAGTGTTAGATGGTGTTAGAATGGTTAGGATATGTTAGAATATGAGTTCTAGCAGCCCCCTTGGTGTTATATGAGATGGGTGTATGAAAACCCTAGCTTAGACCCGAATTTTTGGTCCAAAAATTGTAAAATCTGTTGTATCCCACGACGAGCTCGCCCCGGCGCAAAAAATGGTCTGGGGAGCTCGCCCCGGCGAGCTCGCTTCTGTAGCCAAAATCAGTTTTGACGTCTGTTGGTAAATTAGCCATGACTTCTTCGTCCGAACTCGGATTAAGGCGATTAAGCAGGTTATGGAAAGCTAAGAAGTAGCTCTACAACATTCAGTACTGGAGCTTGACGAGATACAGGCCGTAGCAAGACTCAAATTGAGGCTGAAGCAACTGCTGCGTAAAATCCATGTCAAATCCGACGGTAAAATGACCATAACTCTCTCATACAAACTTCAAATTGGATGATTCAAGATGTTCTGGAAAGCTAAGATCAAAATATACAACTTTCGTTCTTTGACTTTTGAGAGATTCGGATTGCATCATGGGTCAAATTGAGAAACAAGCAGCTGGAATGCCAAATTCGAGCCAAAAACGCAACGATCCAAGGGGCATTTATTTCAATTCCTACAAAACAAAGTAAAAATACATAAAAGCACACAAAAACATATAAAAGTAATATAAAACTACATTACACAACAATAAGATGAAAACATATAAAACCAAACGAAATGACTTAGGATTTACAAATTATCAAGCTCAAAAGCACTTAATTTGTGTATATAAAACACACTCATCAAATACCCCAAAACTTAAACCTTTGCTTGTCCTCAAGCAAAACACACAAACTATAAAAATTAAACATTTCTAAATAAAACCTATCTTGAGCAATGAGTTAATAAGTTTAAACAATGGTCTCAAAGCATAAACACATGAAAACTCAAGAAATTTTTCAAACCGTTGCAAGTTTAGATTTACAATTAGCTAGTTATAGCTTGCTTTAGGTCCCTTCCGTGTGTGTGAGTACCCAATAGCACTAAACCAATCAAGCTTGAATGAAGCTATGCAACCACATTACCTTATGAAATAATCAAAATAAACCACTAAAAACTACATGCTTAACACACCACTCAATACAAAGGTATACAAATCACAATTTCCAAAAATATGAAATCAAAGGACTCTAGGTAAGTGCATTTTAAGCTCCATCTTATTCTAAGTCTACTCTTGTGGGTGAGTGCGTTTTACGCTCTATCTTAACTCAACACAATGTTTGATATACATAGATGTCTTACTTTTATCAAAATTATAAGAGAGTGCGTCTTATGCTCTATCTCCCCTAAGCATGTGTCCATGAGTGAGTGTGTTTTACCCTCCATCTCAACTCACCACATGACCATCAATTCAAACACAACAAATTTGGACACCTTACTTCGAGTGATGTTTAAACGAGTTCTAGAGTTTATAGATATTTTTCACAAACATTCGGTTATAAAAGTCTCCTCTAAGCATACAACTAGTTCAATACTCATGGGTAAGTGCAAAAGAGTGAAAGGATGCATAAGCAAAACAATAACCAACAATAACGATTAAGCACAAGGACTAAGCAACATTTATCCATTTTCCATAAGTTAGAATCAATTCAATCAAGTTCTTATCATTAACCACTAATTATAGTTCAAATCAAATTAAAGCAATGCTCAAGAGACACATCCTAAAAATAAATATTTTTTTTTTCAAAATAGCAAACAAAATTAAAATGCACAAATAACTAACGCATGCTATGTAGCTATGATGCCAATGCAATATGATCCACCCCCAAACTCAAAGTGAATAATGTCCTCATTGTTTATAAGATAAACAAATGAAAACTGAGAACTTCCCTGATTGGCCAAGCGTTATGCTCGACCATAGCCTTCTAAACATTTGAGTCTGATGGTGGATAAACTGGTAACGGATGTGGCTCAGGAACATGTATTGGGGCGGCATTCGGATAATAACCAAGCAATTCCTTACCAAACAATGCTCAATCAGGCCAACATTCTTTTAAACAATTCGTTGACTACGTGATGTGCACTGATTGAAATTCTTCATCAAATACCTCCACTAAACTCAGTTTCAACAAAAATTGCTAAGTTATTGTAATATTCAATCAAATCATAACAATGAATAACCCAAAATCCTCCAATTGAGCCAACACAAACTCAATTGGGCAACCAATCTAAATTTATCCAACTTTGACAGTATATGATTACCCAACGTAAATCCAAGTACAACAGTTTAACTAACCAAGAATACCCATCACAATTGACAAATTTATTTTACTTGTATGCAAAAATTGGAGTGAGTACCTTGCTTTGTGTTGGCAAAAGGAGTTGTTCGTTTAGTACCTTCAATTTGGAGATGAATCCTTTTGAATGCTCAGTAGGTTAAGATGAATCCATGTGGGAGAGGGGAAGAATGAGTTTGGAAGTGTGAATGACAATACAATCCGGCCTGGGAAGAATTTTTAATTTTTTTTTCAGCTCGCTGGGGCGAGAAAATCATGCCTTGTGAGCTCGTCAGGGCGAGAATTTTGTACTGCATTTTGCCGCCGGGGCGGTAATTTTGTTCTTCAGGAGCTCGCTGCGGCGCCAATCCCCTGTATCCCAAAAACTGATTTTTTACAATTCAATTCCATGGCCATTCCCAACACACCCAACCTGATACAATGCAACATACCAAGCATACATTAGACAATTTGAGCGAAGAATGGTCCTAAATAGCAAATCAAAGTCACAAGTTAAACTAACAAAAACACATGCATTGAAAACTTGGAAACTTAAAAATTTAAAACTTGCGAAATTGAAATATAACAACTAAACATAAAGGATACGAATAGAGATAATGGGTTGCCTCCCATCAAGCGCTTGGTTTACAGTCCTCGGCCTGACTAACTCCCTGTTTTTATCCAATTCCCCTTCGATAATTGAGGAACCCACCATCCATTAATTGCCATGTAATATTTGAGGGTTTCTCCTCAGTAAGGGTCATTGTTCTAAGTTCACCTAGCTTGTTACTTTTAGGAACAATCTCATTTAAGAGATTTACATACTAGGCGCTTGCTCCATTATGTTTGTGAAAGGAATGTTGAATTGAAGCTCTTCAAACACAAAAGAATTTTTAGCTTTCTTCTCTTGGACCCCTAATTCGTCACACCATGGGTTCAAATTTATGTTAGCTCCATTGTCACATAGAGCCTTGCCTAAGACATGACTACCAATAGGGCACGGGACTACAAAACCGACTGGAATCTTGAACTTTGGTGGCGAAGGCACTTGGGGTATTAATACAATTGGCTCATCTTTGTTGGAACTCAAGACTGGATCCTCGGCCTCCTTTTCCCGCTCCCCACTTTCGACATCTTGTGGCTCATCCAGTTGCAAATTTGGCGTGGGTCGCCTATCAATCTCTGGAACTATGTCAATGGGCCATTCACATGGATAGCTATCGTTGAAGGTGATAATAAGCTGTCCTATCTAGTTCTCAAGATTTCGAATTGACATTTCCTGACTTTTCAACATCTCCTCATTCGAAGCCATGATCTTGGACACAAGTTCCTCAAAGTTTGACATCTTCTCTTCTTGTGGCAATGGAGGTGGACATGAGAATTCCGGTGCAACAACTGGATTTGGAGCATAGTATTGATCATCATAATTGTAGCTCGATGTAGAATCCGGGTGATACCCCAAATCTTGGTGATAATCGGGATAAGCATAGTTATTGAAGTAATCACCACCATAATGTACCGGTCCAAAACTGACGGTGCATTGATGACTCGGATGATTGTCAGCACAATAATCACAAGTAACTATTATACCTCGAGTGCTCTCTACTACTAAAGCATCCAACTTCCTCGATAGTGTCTCAAATTATGCTAACAATGCAGAAAATGCATTGAGTCCATCAATCCCAGTTTCCATTGGTTGAGTCATACTTGTGTACGACCATTGATCAACAAAGTCATCCACGGTGTACCTTGCAAAGAAGAAAGCATTAAAACAGAAAAATATATGGTAAAATAAACCAAAAGCAAATTTATATACAAGTTTAAATTAAGATCAATTTGATTGTAATTAATATTGGAAAAACACTAGAAAATAATTCCCCGGTAACAGCGCCAAAAACTTGTTGTCCGATTAATATAACGACAATTACGCGCAAGTATACGCGGTCAACAAGTAATAAAGAGTAAATATAGTATCGATCCCACGAGAAATTATTACTAGTCATTTCCAAGTACTAACCTTTTATCAACTCAATCTTATTTAAACAAATGATAGTTGTTTTTGTTGTTTTGCATTAATAAAGATAACAATTAATCCAAGAACTATAGAAAGCATTAAGATAATGAAATCAAATATTAACAAATCTAAGATCACAATTTCCCCCAACACTTCACTTGAATATCCTAACTCTCTCTTTTCAACTAGTTAAATCACAAGGATTGTTACCCGAGAAATCACAAGTATGTCTAAGCCTCTCTCGATGGTCAAATACGTATTCCCCATTAAGGTGTATAGATATATCTCTATTCTACGCACTAGCAAGAATCCAATATCAAGAATAATTAACAAGACACGCGTCACCAAATCTCATTAATCACCCTATCAATTATCAACTTTCGCAATAGAAATCATTAAACATGGATTCTCAAATGGATACATGTGGTATTTAGGTATATGTCTATCCTAAATACAATCAAATTATCCATTCATGAGGGTAATAAATAAAATACACGTCATTTAATTTCATAAATTACAAATAGGAATATCTAATTTTCACATGATATCATAATAAGGTCTCAACCTATACTTCCTCTCTCAATTCCATATAAGTTCCCAAGGTAATTACTAGGTAGGTAATTAATATATAAAGCACAAATTATGATATTCAATCACAAATAATTAACCAACATCAAAGAGAGAGCATTCAATTCAAACTATATATTGGGTTCCATTGAAATCTTAGAAAATTCGTTCTAGTTCATGGGAATTACAATAAACATCAAATTTGATCTATACATCATGATGGAATTACAAATTAAGAAGAGAATACTAGAGATAGAATGATAAAACCTCTTAGGAAGTTATTCAATAGTTGCTTGATGGGTTGATTCTTGTTCTCTAGCTTTCCCTCAAGATTTGATACTCCTTGCTCTTCTTGCTCCTTGAACTTTGCTAATTTTTCCTTGAATTACAGCACTTTTGCTCTTGATTTGATGTTTATGGAAGCCTCCCTCTCTGTAGAATTGATGTTAGAAGTGTTAGATGGTGTTAGAATGGTTAACATATGTTAGAATATAAGTTCCAGCTGCCCCCTTGGTGTTATATGAGATGGGTGTATGAAAACCCTAGCTTAGACCCGAGTTTTTGGTCCAAAAATTGCAAAACCTGCTGTATCCCGCGACGAGCTCGCCCCAGCGCCAAAAATGGCCAGGGGAGCTCACCGCGGCGAGCTCGCTTCTGTAGCCAAAATCAGTTTTGACGTATGTTGGTAAAATAGCCATAATTTCTTCGTCCGAACTCGGATTACGGCGATTAAGTAGGCTATGAAAAGCTAAGAAGTATCTCTACAACATTCATAACTAGAGCTCGACGAGATACAGGCCGTAGCAAGGCTCAAATTGAGCCCGAAGCAACTGCTGCGTAAAATCCATGTCAAATCCGACGGTAAAATGACCATAACTCTCTCATACGAACTTCAAATTAGATGACTCTGGATATTCTGGAAAGCTAAGACAAAGATCTACAACTTTTGTGCTTTGGGTTTTGAGAGATTCGGATTGCATCATGGGTCAAATTGAGAAACAAGCAGCTGGAATGCTAAATTCGAGCAAAAAACGTAACGATCTAAGGGGCCTTTATTTCAATTCCTACAAAATAAAGTAAAAACACATAAAAGCACACAAAAATATATAAAAGTAATATAAAACTACATTACACAATAATAAGATGAAAACACATAAAACCAAACGAAATGACTTAGGATTTACAAATTATCAACCTCAAAAGCACTTAATTTGTGTGTATAAAACACACTCATCACCACTCCATTGACAAATTTGACTAGAAAAGCGATTAAGTTTGTCTGGACGGAGATGTGCGAGGAAAGTTTTCAAGAACTAAAGAAGAGGTTAAGTATGGCACCTGTATTGTCTTTGCCAGATAGTACAGGAAATTTTGTGGTCTACAGTGACGCGTCGCATAAAGGCCTTGGTTGTGTGCTTATGCAGAACGGCAAGGTTATTGCGTATGCTTCACGACAACTGAAAGATTACGAGAAGGGGTACCCAACACATGACTTAGAGTTGGCAGCAGTGGTGTTTGCTCTGAAGATTTGGAGGCACTACCTTTATGGTGAGAAGTGTGAGATTTACAGGATCATAAGAGTCTTAAGTACATTTTTACACAAAAGGACCTCAACATGCGGTAGAGGCGATGGTTAGAACTGATTAAAGATTACGACTGCGAAATTCTCTATCATCTAAGAAAGGCAAATATCGTTGCTGATGCATTAAGCAGGAAGGGTCGAGAGAAGCTTATGTTGTTGACTACTCAAGAGGAACTTGTTAAACAAATGGCGAAGTTGGAATTAGAGGTTAAGTGCCAACAGGAATCAAAGGGGAAGTTATTTCAGGTCGAGGTTCGTCCGGTGTTGCTAGACCGAATCAAAGAAGCTCAACTTCAGAATGCGGAGTGTGAGAAAATTAGGAAGGAAGTCTCTGAGGGACAAGGTGGAAAGTTCAGTATTGATGCCAAGGGATTACTCAGATTTAAACATCGAATTTGGGTTCCATTGATACCGGATGTTAGAAGGGAGATCTTAGATGAAGCTCACAGTACACGTTACTCAGTTCACCCAGGGAGTACAAAAATGTATCAAGATCTTCGTTGATATTATTGGTGGTCAGGAATGAAGCGTGATGTAGCAGAATGTATTGCTAAATGTTTAACATGTCAGAAAGTGAAAGCTGAACATCAACGACCCAGTGGTTTGTTGCAACCGTTAGAAATACCAGAGTGGAAGTGGGAACACGTAACGATGGATTTTGTGGTAGGTTTACCGACTACACAGAAAGGTTTTGACGCGATTTGGGTAATAGTGGACAGACTGACAAAGTTAGCGCATTTCTTACCAATCAAGATTAGATTCAACCTAGATCAGTTGGCAAAATTATACATCAAAGAAATTATTTTGCGGCATGGTGTCCCTGTGTCTATTGTGTCTGATCGAGATCCGAGGTTTACGTCAAATTTTTGGAAGCGTCTGCAAGAATGCTTGGGAACTCAGTTGAGAATAAGCATTGTGTATCATCCTCAAACTGATGGACAAAGTGAAAGAACAATTCAAACCTTGGAGGATATGTTACGTGCATGTGTCATGGATTTTAAGGGAAGCTTGGATGATCACTTACCATTGGTCGAGTTTGCTTACAACAACAGTTACCATACAAGTATTGGCATGCCGCCATACGAAGCGTTGTATGGACGGCAATGTTGGACTCCACTATGTTGGGACGAGGTTGATGAATGCCAACTTCTAGGACCAGAATTGGTACACCAAACTGCGGAGATCGTGAAATTTATAAGAGCGCGATTATTAGCTGCTCAAGACAGACAAAAGAAGTACGCGGATCAACATCGTCAGAACTGAGAATTTGCGGTGGGGAGCTTCGCGCTTCTGAAAGTTTCACCCTGGAAAGGGAAAATTCACTTTGGAAAGAAGGGTAAGCTTAGTCCACGATTTATTGGACCTTTTGAAGTTCTACGACGAGTTGGTGAGGTGGCTAACGAAGTAGCTCTACCTCTAGAGCTGGTACATATCCACAATGTTTTCCATTGTCTGTTTTACGACCATATAAGCCCGATTATAAACATGTTATAGAATATGAACCGATACAATTTGAGAAAGATCTGTCCTATGAAGAGGTTCCTGTGCAGATAATTGACAGGAAAAAACAGGTTCTCAGAAATAAAGTTATACCTTCAGTGAAGGTAATCTGGAGGAACCACAACGCTGAAGAAGTTACGTGGGAACTCGAAGAGAAAATGATGCAAAACAATCCCTAATTATTTGTTTAATCCATGTATCGCGATTTTGGGGACAGAATCCTTGTAAGGAGGGGAGAATGTAACGGTCGAATTAATTGTGTTGTGATTCTGGGGACAGAATCCTTTTAAGGAGGGAAGGATGTAACAAATGTAATTTTTGTGAATAAATAAAATATTTATTGAGTTAAATAAATATTTTTGTTAATTTATTTATTGAGTAAAAATAAATAAATGATAAAGTTATTGTGGAATAATTCATTTTAAGTGCAATTATGTTAAATGTTATTTGAATGTGATTTGATGTGTTTATTCTAATTTAATTCAATAATTAAATTACATGATAAAATGATTTATTTGAATAAAGGATTTATTTGAATAAAACAATTTATATGGTAATAATGTTTTTGGTCAAATAAATAATTAAATTAGTAAGATTTAATTGAATTTATTTAATAATAGGTTTAATTAAATTGATAGTGTGACAATTAAACTATATAGTATAATGGGTTATTAAAATAAATGGAAAAGGGTTAATTTTAGTTAAGCCAAACAAGGCCTTGTGACCCTTGGTTGGTAAAAATGGATTATTTTGCTTTGGTTCAACCAAACAAAGCCTTGTGGCCTTTGAAATTCCATTTTCTGCATTTGAGTTTGCCAAACATGTCCTAACTCTTTGTTTTTTTTAACTGACTAATTAAAAACTAAGTTACGTTAAAGTTAGTTCATCAGGTTAGTTTAAAGAAAACAAAACACAGAGCTTAACAAAGAGAAAAGAGAAAAGAGTGTGAGAAGAGAGAAGAATTTCTCTGCTAAAATTGGAGAGAAGAATTCTAAGAATCAAAGGAGGATTTCTAAGTTATTCTCATCATCTAACTAAAGTCCAAGAAGGAATTGAAGGTATCATTCTTTTTAGTTTTGTTAGAAGTTCTTCACTGTATATGATTTTTATTTCCACTGTATGTAAATTTATTTATTCAATGCATGAATTACTTAGTTGTAATTGTTAATATGCATATACTAGTGATTATATAATGTTTGTAAATCAATTTGAGGGAATTGATCCATGAAAACATGTTTTAAAATTGAGTTTTTAGTTTTATAGAGTTTCACTTTCATGTATGGCATATATGTATGTAAATCGATGTTCAATTTGATTATTAATCGGTAAATTGACTTTTGATTGTGTTAATATGATGAAAAACAAAAATAATGCAAGTGAAATGGATTAAAATGGTTTGGAGATGAATTTACAGTGTTCGATTTCATTAAAAAGGCTAAAACATGAATATTTTGTTTAAACAGTGAATTTTTGGTTTTTAATTGGTTGATTATGTGTATTATAATGATTAAGATTGTTAGAAACTTGTTGGGTATTTGTTTTCAACATGTTTGATGTCTGGGTGTGTTTAATTTCTGAGTCGGATGATAGAATTTGGAAAATTTGGTCTGAATTTCACTTGTTCGCGAACTGTCGGAGATGGCAATCGAGTTTCTCGCCCCGGTGGTGGAAATGAACTGCATTTTCTCGCCCCGACGAGCTAAATGAACTGAGTTTTCTCGCCCCGGAGAAGTCTCGCCCCGACGAGAAAATTGTAAAGAAAATTCTCGCCCTGGCGAAGGCTCGCCCCCACGAGAAATTTTTTGAAGGAATTCTCACCCCGGTGAGCTCATTGCAGGAAAAGTTAATTTTTTTTCTTTTCTGAATAGTTACGCTATGTCACCCTATGCATGTATAAAACTTAAACTAAGGTATCAAATGATTAATGAGATACTACGATGGTTGATAAACAAATACTTATTGAATATCAAATGGCAATCGAGATGTTACAATGAAATTGGATAAAACGAATTCTAAAGTGCTTAGCATACTGTAACTAATTATTGTTACCGCTTTATAAACGAAATGTATAGGTTGATTAAGGAACGTGAATATTAATCTGTAATCTTCGCACGAGGCAAGTTTTCTATCCTTATTCTCTTTATTTCGTTGAAAGCAAGTCCCCTAAACTTAACTTTTACTCAAGCAAGATTCCTACTTTACTTTCATTGAGCAAGTTTATTAACCTTAGTTTATTATTGTTCAAGTAAGGTTGTTATAGTATCAAATGCTTATGTACTTTTCAAGTTATTTGCTGATTTATTATGAATTGTTGATCAAACTTCGAACATAAATTCCATTGTACGACTTTATTATTGAATCAAATACTTTAGTGACTAACAAACCCTTATTGATTCAGCTAGTCTATAGTTGATGAGCGTTTTAAAAACTGAGAATATCTTGAAGTTATTCCAAACAAAGTTTCTTTTGGTATGGATTCTGAAATCAAACTGAGATGAACAACCCTAATATAGGGGATTAATTACGCAAAGGCGTTAAAATGTTTGTGCACAATACATTGTACAAAAGGGCTGATCTCCCTGAGTACGAGATGAATAGTCCATAGTCTATAAGACTATTAAAGGTTATGGTAGAATTACTTGTTAACCTAGGACATAGTTCGAGGTCTTATGACCCTCAGATTTACTTTTGATCTTGAAATCTATATTCAATTCTTAAATCGAGTATTCTATTGAGCTTCCGGTTGCTTCAATGATTATTGAATTGTTATTGTTATTGTACTTGTGGGAAAATGTTTGCTCACCCTTGCGTTAAACATTGCAGCTAAGACTGAGAAATCAGATGAGCCGTCCAATAGTAAAGGCAAAGGCAAGATGCAGAAGTAGCTGGCGAGTTGTTGTCTATTTGATGAATTTATGTAATAAGACTTGTTTAATTGTATGTTTTAATTCCGTGACAATGTAATAAAGGTTAGATGACCTGGGATTTATTTACTTAAGAGATTTTAAGTTGTAACCCTGTTATGGGCAGATGCTTTATTCGGTTTAAATTATAATGTCTTTTATCATGGGTAGTTAATCATGAATGTTTAGAATAGTGAACACCAAATCTATGGGATTGAAGTATCCGAATTTGGG
Organism: Aralia elata; assembly: GCA_034770075.1. Classification (NCBI taxonomy): domain Eukaryota; kingdom Viridiplantae; phylum Streptophyta; class Magnoliopsida; order Apiales; family Araliaceae; genus Aralia; species Aralia elata. Next base: position 36,387,590 of record CM068385.1, read on the forward strand.
GGTGTCACATAGTGCAAGTGGGAGATTGAAAGTAGTATGCACACAAGCCAATCATATTTAATATGATGTAGCATATACTTTGTAATCTTATTTATTTATTAATAAGAGAATTGATTTTCTTAAAAGGCATTTTACATTACCTACATAGTGCTGTCATATTAAATGTGATAAACCCATAGTTTTGAGCAATGCTTTTAGAATCATGATGGTGATCATGCTAATGAGATCTAAATTCAAGATAGCTCACAAACTAAAATCGTTCCTAATCATTGGATTACTAAAAAGGGGATTAGTGAATTCAGATAGATTAGTACATACGTTGCTTGCTCTTAGGAAGAGGATGATTGATCTCATAATTATTTGTGTGGAGACACTAAAGAAAGTATGTATGTGCTTATTGGAGAATAAGTTCATTGAACGTGGCTCGTTAAGGAATACCTAATGGAGTTTTACTCGCCTGTCAATAGGAATTCCTCTAGTGATAGTAATACAAGTGATCCTTAGACTTGAGATCATCATAGTATCTTGTGTATGATGAGCTATGCTTTGACATATCCCTTAAGACCTTTAGGATATATCAAAGGGTATGATTGGGTATAATAAGTTGTACATGGAGATAGGTGAATGATCAACAAAGAATCTACCACGTCTAGTAAAAGATGTGAATGTCCTATGTGATTCGATAAATGACAACTCAATAGTTCTTGGCCAAGGCAGAATGAAATTAGAAAGGAGTTTCTAATTTGCATTATTTAGAAATGTGCATTTAGGAATCGAAATACATTGAAAGTAGTATGCACGCAAGCCAATCATATTTGATATGATGTAGCATATACTTTGCAATCTTATTCGGTTATTAAATGCATTTTACTTTATCTACATTGTGCTGTTATATAAAATGTGATAAACCCATAGTTTTGAGCAATACTTTTAGAATCATGATGGTGATCATGCTAATGAGATCTAAATTCTAGATAGATTACAAACTAAAATCGTTCCTAATCGTTGGATTACTAAAAAGGGGATTAGTGAATCCAGATAGATTAGTACATACGTTGCTTGCTCTTAGGAAGAGGATGATTGATGTCATAATCATTTGTGTGGAGACACTAAAGTAAGTATGTATGTGCTTATTGGAGAATAAGTTCATTGAACGTGGCTCGCTAAGGAATACCTAATGGAGTTTTACTCGTCTGTCAATAGGAATTCCTCTAGTGATAGTAGTACAAGTGATCCTTAGAGATCATCATAGTATCTTGTGTATGATGAGTTATGCCTTGACATATCCCTTAAGACCTTTAGGGTATATCAAAGGGTATGATTGGGTATAATAAGTTGTACATGGAGATAGGTGAATGATCAACAAAGAATCTACTACGTCTAGTAAAAGATGTGAATGTCCTATGTGATTCGATAAATGACAACTCAATAGTTCTTGGCCAAGGCAGAATGAAATTAGAAAGGAGTTTCTAATTTGCATTATTTAGAAATGTGCATTTAGGAATCGAAATACATTGAAAGTAGTATGCACGCAAGCCAATCATATTTGATATAATGTAGCATATACTTTGCAATCTTATTCGGTTATTAAATACATTTTACTTTATCTACATTGTGCTGTTATATTAAATGTGATAAACCCATAGTTTTGAGCAATACTTTTAGAATCATGATGGTGATCATGCTAATGAGATCTAAATTCTAGATAGATTACAAACTAAAATCGTTCCTAATCGTTGGATTACTAAAAAGGGGATTAGTGAATCCAGATAGATTAGTACATACGTTGCTTGCTCTTAGGAAAAGGATGATTGATGTCATAATCATTTGTGTGGAGACACTAAAGCAAGTATGTATGTGCTTATTGGAGAATAAGTTCATTGAACGTGGCTCGCTAAGGAATACCTAATGGAGTTTTACTCGCCTGTCAATAGGAATTCCTCTAGTGATAGTAGTACAAGTGATCCTTAGACTTGAGATCATCATAGTATCTTGTGTATGATGAGTTATGCTTTGACATGTTTCTTAAGACCTTTAGGGTATATCAAAGGCTATGATTGGGTATAATAAGTTGTACATGGAGATAGGTGAATGATCAACAAAGAATCTTCCACGTCTAGTAAAAGATGTGAATGTCCTATGTGATTCGATAAATGACAACTCAGTAGTCCTTGGCCAAGGCAGAATGAAATTAGAAAGGAGTTTCTAATTTGCATTATTTAGAAATGTGCATTTAGGAATCGAAATACATTGAAAGTAGTATGCACGCAAGCCAATCATATTTGATATGATGTAGCATATACTTTGTAATCTTATTCGGTTATTAAAGGCATTTTACTTTATCTACATTGTGCTGTTATATTAAATGTGATAAACCCATAGTTTTGAGCAATACTTTTAGAATCATGATGGTGATCATGCTAATGAGATCTAAATTCTAGATAGCTTACAAACTAAAATCGTTCCTAATCGTTGGATTACTAAAAAGGGGATTAGTGAATCCGGATAGATTAGTACATACGTTGCTTGCTCTTAGGAAGAGGATGATTGATGTCATAATCATTTGTGTGGAGACACTAAAGCAAGTATGTATGTGCTTATTGGAGAATAAGTTCATTGAACGTGGCTCGCTAAGGAATACCTAATGGAGTTTTACTCGCCTGTCAATAGGAATTCCTCTAGTGATAGTAGTACAAGTGATCCTTAGACTTGAGATCATCATAGTATCTTGTGTATGATGAGTTATGCTTTGACATGTTTCTTAAGACCTTTAGGGTATATCAAAGGCTATGATTGGGTATAATAAGTTGTACGTGGAGATAGGTGAATGATCAACAAAGAATCTTCCACGTCTAGTAAAAGATGTGAATGTCCTATGTGATTCGATAAATGACAACTCAGTAGTCCTTGGCCAAGGCAGAATGAAATTAGAAAGGAGTTTCTAATTTGCATTATTTAGAAATGTGCATTTAGGAATCGAAATACATTGAAAGTAGTATGCACGCAAGCCAATCATATTTGATATGATGTAGCATATACTTTGTAATCTTATTCGGTTATTAAAGGCATTTTACTTTATCTACATTGTGCTGTTATATTAAATGTGATAAACCCATAGTTTTGAGCAATACTTTTAGAATCATGATGGTGATCATGCTAATGAGATCTAAATTCTAGATAGCTTACAAACTAAAATCGTTCCTAATCGTTGGATTACTAAAAAGGGGATTAGTGAATCCGGATAGATTAGTACATACGTTGCTTGCTCTTAGAAAGAGGATGATTGATTTCATAATCATTTGTGTGGAGACACTAAAGAAAGTATGTATGTGCTTATTGGAGAATAAGTTCATTGAACGTGGCTCGCCAAAGAATACCTAATGGAGTTTTACTCGTCTGTCAATAGGAATTCCTCTAGTGATAGTAGTACAAGTGATCCTTAGACTTGAGATCATCATATTATCTTGTGTATGATGAGTTATGCTTTGACATATCCCTTAAGACCTTTAGGGTATATCAAAGGGTATGATTCGGTATAATAAGTTGTACATGGAGATAGGTGAATAATCAACAAAGAATCTACCACGTCTAGTAAAAGATGTGAATGTCCTATGTGATTCGATAAATGACAACTCAGTAGTTCTTGGCCAAGGCAAAATGAAATTAGAAAGGAGTTTCTAATTTGTATTATTTAGAAATGTGCATTTAGGAATCGAAATACATTGAAAGTAGTATGAACGCAAGCCAATCATATTTGATATGATGTAGCATATACTTTGTAATCTTATTCGGTTATTAAATACATTTTACTTTATCTATATTGTGCTGTTATATTAAATGTGATAAACCCATAGTTTTGAGCAATACTTTTAGAATCATGATGGTGATCATGCTAATAAGATCTAAATTCTACATAGATTACAAACTAAAATCGTTCCTAATCATTGGATTACTAAAAAGGGGATTAGTGAATCCAGATAGATTAGTACATACGTTGCTTACTCTTAGGAAGAGGATGATTGATGTCATAATCATTTGTGTGGAGACACTAAAGCAAGTATGTATGTGCTTATTGGAGAATAAGTTCATTGAACGTGGCTCGCTAAGGAATACCTAATGGAGTTTTACTCGCCTGTCAATAGTAATTCCTCTAGTGATAGTAGTACAAGTGATCCTTAGACTTGAGATCATCATAGTATCTTGTGTATGATGAGTTATGCTTTGACATGTTTCTTAAGACCTTTAGGGTATATCAAAGGCTATGATTGGGTATAATAAGTTGTACATGGAGATAGGTGAATGATCAACAAAGAATCTTCCACGTCTAGTAAAAGATGTGAATGTCCTATGTGATTCGATAAATGACAACTCAGTAGTCCTTGGCTAAGGCAGAATGAAATTAGAAAGGAGTTTCTAATTTGCATTATTTAGAGTTGTGCGTTTAAGAATCGAAATACATATAATTATATAAAATAAGACTTGACAGTAAATCCATGTCTTATATTTAATTGGGACATTGTATGGTAGAAGGATTGAATTGTACGGTAACTATGCACTGAAAGGTTCTTTTGTGATTAATGTTGAAATCTATAATATCTGGAAAGTCGTTGATCGCTAAGGGGGCTTACCCTTATTGTAGAATAAATATTATTTATTTAAATGAATTAAATTGTTTAATTTATTTATTTAAATATAATTAGAATTGTTCTAATTGATTTATTCACAACTGGTTTAATATGGAGAACCTAAAGGGTCACACCGCAAAAGAAAAATATTTATTTAAGAAGTAAATGACATAATTGTAATAATAAGTTAAGTATATTTAATTTAGTTTAGATAGAATAAATTAAATAGCTTAATATTTATTACTTACTATTTTAGAAATATTAAATATAAATTAATAAGAGGAGTCTTATTATTATTATTATTACTAGTACTATTATTTAATTCCTAATAGGGATTGAGAATTAATTAATAGAAGTACTCTCTCATGAATTCCCAATTGAATTAGAAGCATAATTAATTAAAGGAGTTTAATTATAATAGAAACCTTAATCCTAAATAGTTTAGGGAAGGGTTTTCCTACATCTATAAATAAGAGAAGTCTTATCATAGATTAGGGTTACACACTTTTGCATTAGATTGTGGAGAGTAGTTGCAATTTCTATAGAGATAGAAACTAGGGTTTTGCCAACACCCAACTTCTTGAATACCTATTCTTCCTTAGTGGATCACCTCTATAGGCCAAACACTTGGATGACTAACGTTGATCAAAGGAAGGAATCTTATTGGTGGAATTCGAGGAGAACACGAAGGAGTAGGAGTTGAACTTATACCCAAGGAAGCTTTGATCTACGAGGGTATAATTCTTATTCTCTTTCTCTTTCGTTTAATTGATAATTGAACGCAAGGATAAATCATGGTGATGGTTTGTATTAAAATTTTAAAATCCGTTTTATCACGCTTCCGCCCTATTTATGTAATTTGATTGCATGTTTGCGTTATATACAAATCTAACAGTGGTATCAGAGCCTAATCTTTGTGTTAATTATTGATTTTGATGATTCCATGTATGAATTGATATGCGATACGATCGGATTTTGGGCAAAAAAAAAATTCCTGAATCTGCATCGCGGCGCGGCCGCGCCGCTTCCAGTTCATTCTGGAGCGCGGCCGCTGTGACGCCCCTAAATCCGGGTCACCTGAGCCACAGACCTGGTTCATCACTATCTAATACCAAAATGATACAATCGATAACTTAAAGCGGAATAAAGGAATATTTACATTGATATAACATAAATAAACCTGACCCAAGTCTCGAAACCAATACTATTACAAAACATAACATAATACAAAAGGGTAAATATATCTTAATAGAAACGGTAATTCTAGAACAACAAAATACACTAATCAGTAGCTTTCCCATTTCCCTTATCTTTTCCTGAGCTCTCGCCACGTGCCACACTAACTGAAATGTTTTAAGGAAAGCAAGGGTGAGCAACAAATTGCTAAATTGATAAGTAATTTGAACGGAGTTAAGAAGCTCAATAAGCTTGCTCAATAAATAACATTTGCTCGAATATAATTTTGAGTAGGGTAAGTAAACTTGCACAATAATAACTGAATAAGATAGCAGACTTGCTCGATAGATAAATGAATTCGAAACTTGCCCAATAAATAAATCGAGTAAGGAAAACTCGCACAATTAAATAGGAGTTGTATGAGTTAGGAAACTTTCCTTCTACGTGCGTTAATATCTTGACGTTAATCGTCCGTCAAAAATATCCTACATTGTTCATTAAAATCATCGTAAATATTAGTCACATAAGGACTAGGTTCATTACAGTCATCACATCATTAAAATACATTGATTGCCACTACGCTTACCCAGTCGGGGGTTTCGCTCCCCGGTGAGCGAGCGGCTGCCCAGCTGGCGGGGGTCGGGGGGCAGCGCCCCCTGGAAACCAAGTGTAATTTGCAATCAGTTTATTCAATTTACGCCTTAAGATAACGTCATTTAGGTCGACACGGGTATAAATTAAACACATACAGCTTTAACAAGATATAAGCGTTTTTAATCATTTTGTATAAAAATATAAGTTTTAGACTCGCGGGAAAATTTGGTGGGTTCAACCCGATCCGGCCCGACCCGACCGGATCCGGTCCGGCCTGACCCGACCCGGTCCAGCCCGACCCGACCCGGACCAGTCACCATGCAGTAGCAGTTGCAGTAGCGAACTGCAGTTCCTGCAAGCAGCGATACAGTCATACCTCGCCTTGCTCCAGCTGCTATATCTCCCCCTAAACTCGATCAATTTCATCCCTTACGGACTCTATGGATTCCTAAGACACAAGGCTACAACATATCACAAATTCAGGATGACCCATAATCATTAACATGACCAAATCCTGAGCTAAAACATAAACTGCATGCTCTGTTTCGCAACCATGAAATATCTCACACAAATGGCTACTGTGACTTCATTTAAGCATCATTTTGGTTCATTCAAATTGGTATATCTTCACAACTGATAGAAGTACAATATTCCAACAACAAACCATCAAAATAATCACAACATCCAGGCTTTATAGTCCTCTAATTGTCCGAAGGTCCAAACAGTCCATTAATGTCCATTATCTTCCTCCTTAAGCTTGGGTCCGAATCATTCTTTGTTTTTGTTTCACTTTGAAGGTGTTAATGGTTTATATAGCTTCTTAAGAACCTCCATGATAGATTCAACACAACCAACAACAACAAAAATTAATAAAATCCAACCCGCAAGCATGAAAGAAATGGGTTGTAGTTTGATTACCTCTTCTTGTTGGCTTTGGGTAGGTTGAGATGTCTTGCTAGGCTGCTCTTCTCCTTGCTTGTTTCTGCTGATACCTCCTTTCCTCTTCTCCTTGGTTGCCTTCTACGTTCTTGTCGCACACATACAAACACACATGCACATTTACTCTCCCTCTAGCTGCAGTGAGCTTTTTGCTTAGCAAAATAACTATCTCTCCCTCTTAAGTTGCAAACAGATGGGTATGGCTGGAATGGAGGAGGAAAATGAGCTGAGGGGAATAAGGAGAATGCTTCGGGAGCATATGGAATGTATAGGTATGCAGAAAATGGTTTACCCGAGCCATTGGAATTGATATTAAGGCAAAGTGTTAACAGCCTCATGCATTGTGTACTGTGCTTGCTGATTCCTTTCCCCTGGTTGGCTTTCAATATACACGTGGCCTCCCCCAATTGGTTGGTGGCTTAAATGTCTCACCAATTAATTCGAATACACAGATAAATATACCCGAATATTCCCACTTTTGTACCCAAATTTGGTAAATAACTCTACCCAAAATTAAAATGGGTACTCCCATAAATTATTGGGACACGTAAAAATATTTATTATGGGATTTTCCCATTTATTCGGAACACCCATGCCATACATTTCGGATAGGGATTAAATCATGTATCAGCCCCAATAAAATTTCTAACACTTGGAAAAATTATTCCTCCACATATATGCCTCCTTTAAATTAAGAAAAATCGAAATAGACGAAGAAGTTCGGGTGTGAATAGTGCTCGTGAATAGTACCTCGGGAAGCGGGTCCCGCTAATAGTTAATTATGTGATTTTTTTCCGAGGAAACAATTTATTCGCACCAATAACACCAGGACACATAAAATTTAATACATGCACATTTTCTAGGCTGCAACACAACTCTAAGCACGTAACATAGATTAATATAAATAAAAATAAAAATTCATTTTATTCATACATAACTCAGGTTACAAGGAAATCTAAAATTTCCGATCGTTACAGCCGCGCCTGAACCCAGAAAACGTTCGCCTGAACCTAGAAAACGTTTCTTAATTAACATAAATGGTTTATTTAATTGATAAAAGTTTAAAATAAAGATGTTTATTTTATCTGAAATACGATTTCAGATTGCTAAAATTAAAGGAGTTTAATTTGGATTTGGTTTTTTGATTAAAATAAAAGAGTTTATTTTGTTTTAAAAATTAAATATTAGCAAAACTTTTGCCCATTAATTGATATCAATGCATATATGGAATGGTTTCATTATTCATGAGATGAATGTTAATTATTGATGCATATGGAGATTTGTATGATAATAAATAGGGGTTGATTATGGACTATTGGCCAATGTGTGATTGAAATTATTTTAGAGGATGCTTGAATGAATGGATTTTTAGAAATGGAGTCTGTGTACCTCGTCTTCTCTAATTTTTCTTAATGTAAATTCTATCTCCCTCCTATATATGTACTTCCCCTTGACTGCTGATCAAGGTTTCTATTTATTTTAAATAGTTTATGTAATAGGATTAGTTAGAATTATTTTGAAGAATTGGAGACAAAGGAGCAAGAAGCGCATGAAGACCCGTTTGTAATGGAGCCCGGGTTTTAAATGTAATAGTTATATTTAAATTTTATTCTTGCACCCTAGGTTTGACCTTTTGGTTCACTTGGTGGCTCCAGTGAACCAAACTAGAATAAAAGTCCATAGTCAATCCGGGTAGAATATAGTATTCTATATGTGCATGATTACTATATTTATATTATATATTATCCAACATGCTTCGCATGTCAAATAATATGACATGTATTTTATATATATGTGCATGTGCTCTGACAAGATGAGACTAATAATAACAAACCCCTCAAATAAATCATATTAAGTCCTAAGCGTTCAAAGATATTTGGAATATCGAACATCGCCTTCCAGCATGGTAAACCAATAGAGTATTAAATATTTAATATGAGTTTGTTGTGTCACCACAAGGCAAGTATTAAATATTTAAGATGTTGCATTATCACATTTGATGCTTATTGAGGAATTGAACATTACTGTTTTGTTGTGTCACCACAAGGACGATATTTTTCTCTTCACATATATGGAAGTGCTAGGTTGGACTTAACTTGGATAATTTTGATTCGGATGTGTCACCACTTGATGAAAATAATCTAAGAGGCAAAATACAAGGAGTTACATAGTGATGTAATTGACAATAGTTGTCTACCTATTTATTTATATATCGTTTGTTGTGTCACCACAAGGGTATATACATTTGAAATGAGATCCTTATTCTCACTAGCAAATCTTTAATTAGAATTGCCGAACTATATAATGAGGGTAATATAGTTTGATGAAAAAGTGAGAGATACCAATTTAAAATAAAGACCTAATTTATTTTGGTAATTAATTAAGAAATGAATGTGTGCTAAAATGTTGTTAAATTACAAATTCATTTACAGAATTTTACAATGTCTAATTTACTATCACTGCGGAGCATATTAGATGCTAATTAACCGGACTAAATTAAAAGGACTGGTTAAAGAATTTGAGAATAGTTCTCAAGGCTGAAAAGCTATCTTATGTCCTTAATATACCTATCCCTACAATGGTTGCAGATAATGCCTCAGAGGAAGAGAGTGCTACTTTTAGAAAGTGGCAAGATGATGCACAGTTGGCTCAATGCATCATGCTCGCATCCATGAGTAACGAGCTTCAGCGTCAACATGAAACTATAGATGCTTCTACTTTATTGCTGCACCTCAAAGAGTTGTATGGTGAGCAAAGTAGGACTGCTAGATATCAGATATTTAAGGAGCTCTTCCGATCTCGTATGACTGAGGGTACTGCCGTTGAGACTCATGTCCTTAAGATGATCAATCTGATTGAACAACTTGGACAACTTGGGTTCGTGATGGATGGGGAGTTAAGTCAAGATTTGATCTTGCAGTCACTCCCGGACACCTTCTCACAATTTATTGTGAATTTTCACATGAATAAGTTGGACGTCAGCTTGCCTGAGTTAGTTAACATACTGAAAACTGCTGAAGGTCACTTCTCATCTAACAAGAACCAAGTCTTACTGGTAGATAATTCTTTCAAGAAGTAGAAGAGGGCCAAAGGATCTTCTCAAAAGAAGAACAATTCAAAGAAGGTATAAGAAAAGGCAATAACTAAGGACACTAAGAACAAAACTGATGCAGGTAGCAAAGGAGTTTGCTTCCACTACAATAAGCCTAAACACTGGAAAGGAAACTATAAGGAGCATCTTGCGGAGGCTAACCAGAAGAAGCTTAGTGAAGCTTTGGTTACAGATATAGGTTTGTTCATGATTGAAATAAATCTTTCTGTAAGTCAAGGTTCTACTTGGGTATTGGATACCGGCTATAGTTCTCACATATGCAATCCAATGTAGAGACTAAGCAGAAGTAGAAAGCTAAACAAAACGTAAGTAATCTTATGTGTGGAGAATGAAGCAATGGTTGCTACATTAGTCGTAGGAACTTATGGTTTAGCATTGCCTACGGGCAAGTCTATTAAGTTAATAAGTTGTTATTATGTTCCAGTTCTCTTTAGAAACATTATTACTTCCGTTGTTAGACAAGGAAGGTTCTGGTATTATATTTAAGAACAATTGTTTTTTTATTTATAATGATAATGTTTTGTTTGAAACTAGAAGATCACTTGATGGACTTTGTAAACTTGACTTACATGAAAAATAATTTTGCAAATTGAACAAACTAGTAAAAGAAAAGGAGATGATCATTCAAAGAGTTGAATATGTGTATTTGATAAAATACAAGTCTGAATCATTTGAAAGGGTCAAAGAATTCAGAAGTGAAACAAATTGACAAAGTATTAAGATTCTTTGATCAGATCGAGGAATGAATACTTGTGCAATAAGTTTCTAGATCATCTCAAAATGGTATTTTCTCATAATGAACACCTCTTGATACGCAATAATTGATTGGTGTATCTAAAAGGAGAAATTGTACCTTGTTGGACATGGTGCGGTCCATAATGAGTTTTACCGACATTCCAGTATCCATCTGGGGTTATGCCCTAGAAACGGCTGCATATCTACAAAATAAGGTAACCTCAATATCCGACCCTAAGACTCCATAAAAGTTATGGATAGGGAGGATTCCTAGTCTTAAGTATGTCAAGATAAGGGGTTATCCAACTTATGTGAAAAGTTTTCAAAAGATAAGTTTGGGACAAAATCTGACAAGTGCAGGTTTGTGGGATATCTTAAAGAAAATATAGGGTATTATTACTATAATCCTACACGTTGCCTTCTTGGATAAAAGTGTTTATCATTGAAGAAGCTAGTGAGAGGGTAATAGATCTTGAAGGAGTTCAAGAACCACAAAAAACTTTCAGTCAAACCGAGGAACCTGTAGATAGACCTATTGTACCACAACCGAATCGTAAATCTGGAAGAGTACTGAAGATACCTAGGAGGTATAGATTCATCATATAGATGATGATGAGGTACGCATCACAGATGATGATGATCCAGTTATATACGATGAAGCTATGAGCAGTAGACACTCAGAGAAATGGCAAATGACCATGAAATCCGAAATGGACTCCATGTATGAGAACCAAGTATAGACTTTGGTTACTCCACCAGGCATAGTGCCTAAAGGGTGTATATGGGTCTTTAAGAGAAAGACTGGGGCAAATGGCAAGGTGGAGACTTATAAGACCGAACCTGTTTAAAAGGTTTCAAATAAAGTCAAGGAGTTGACTGTGATAAAACCTTATTACCGAGTAATGCTCAAGTCCATTTGGATTTTGCTTGTGATTGCAGCTTATTACGAAATCTGGCAAAATGGATGTGGAGACGTCCTTCCTCAATGAAGATTTGAGGAGAATGTATGTATGATACAGCCAGAGGAATTTGTTTCAAAGGTTGAAGCAAATCGTGTATATAAGCTACAACGATCTATTTCTGGATTGAAGCAAGCTTCTCAAAGATGGAACATTCGTTTTGATGCGACTATCAAAACAGTTTGATTTTATCAAAAACAAGAATGAACCTAGTGGGTACAAAAGGGTTAGTGGGAGCGCTGTGACATTCCTAGTATTATATATTGATATACTATTGATAAGGAATGACACACCAATGCTACAACCAGTAAAGATAAAATTGTCTAAACATTCCTCCATGAATAACTTGGGAGGAACATCCTATAAATTGGGGATATAAATCTATATAGATAGATTTAAAAGGATGTTCGGCTTGACCCAATGAACGTATATTCATTCGATATTAAAGGCGTTTAGCATGACAAACTCCAAGAGAGGTCTCACGATGACGAGTCATGGAGATCGCATAAGTTACCATCATGTATGCAATGAATATACAAGGCCTGATGTTGATCAGTCATATTCTGGAGAAGATCACTGTAAGACAGTGAAAAACATCTTTAAGTACTTAACTGGTATTGAGGATGTGATTATGATTCATGGTAGGTCTGAATTAAAACTAGAGGGTTAAACAGACTCAAGTTTTTTAGACTGACCAAGACGATAACAAATCCACTTTAGGGTAAATTATTACTGTAACGAATGCAATTTTGAGAATTAATAAAAATATTTATTGAGTTGTATAAATATTTTTGTTAATTTATTGAGTTAATAGATGGTTTATTAAGCTATTGTGAAATAAGTTTATGTTGAGTTAATGGTGTTAATTGTTACTTGAATATGATTTGTGATGATTATTCTAATTTAATTGTTAATTAAATTAGATGATGAAAAGAATTATTTGAATAAATGATTTATGTTAATAAATAATTTATTTGAATAATATAATTTATTTGGTCTTTTTGTTAAATAAAATTATTATTTGAGTTAGTAATATTTAATTGAATTTATTTAATAATAATAAGTTCAATTAAATTAAATGTGTGACATTTAAAACTATATGTTATAATGTTTTATTAAAATAAATGAAAGGAGTTTTAATTTAGTTTTTCCAAACTAGGCCTTATGACCTTTGGTTGGAAAAATGAGTTATTTTAATTGTGTTTTACCAAACAAGACATAAGAATAATAGGTTATTTTAATTAGTGTTTACCAAACAAAGCCTTATGGCTTTTGAAAATCCTAACTGATGATTCAATTTAAGGATTTTACGTTATTATTATTTAAAACAACAGTTTTTATTTTTAAAATCATCAGTTTATATTTTTAAGTTATATCAATTTTCATTTTTGTAAAAGAACGTCAGTTGAAAGAAAGAAAAGAAAAGAGAAGAACAGAGAGAAAAGAGAAAGAAGAACTACAGAGAAAAGAGAGAGTTTTGTGAAATTTGAGAAAGAAGATAGCTTGTGAATTTTGAAAAGAAGAGATTGAAGGTAGAAGTTCAAGCAAGGAGAGTGTTAATCAAGCTTTTCTTTTAATCAAATAGAAGGTATAATACCCTTCTCTGTATATCAATATTTGGTTCTCTGTAAAAATATTCATTGGTTTAATATGTGATTTTTTTTATTATAATTGATAGCTATGTGAAATAGATGATTACGTGATGATTATATGATGATTAAAACTCTATTTGAAGGTTTTAATTCATGAAAATATATTTTAGAATTTAATTTTAGTTTTTACAGAGCTTTATTTCATGTATGGCATAGTTGTATGAAAATTGATGATTCCATTTGGTTATTAATTGGTTAATTAATAATTGTTTATGATTGTATGATGAAAAACATGAATAATGCAAGAAGAATGGTTTTAATTGGTTGAAAAATGAATTTACAGAGTTTGATTTCATGAAAATGGTCAAAGCATGAATAAATTGTTTAACAGTGAATTTTTGGTTTTAAATTAGTTGATTATGTGTTTTATAATAGTTAAATTAGTCAGAAACATGTTGAGTATTTGTTTTCTAACATATTTGATGTCTGGGTATATCTAGTTTGTGTACTGGATGATAGAATTCGAAAAATTTGGCCAAAATTTGGCCTAAGTTTTCACTGTTCGCGAACTGTAGGAGACGACTGCCGGGTGTCTCGCCCCGGCGAGAAAAATAAGCTAGTAATCTTCGCCCCGGCGAGAAATTTTGTTAAGGATAGGCTCGCCCCGGCGAGATTTTTGTTCAGTACATTTTCGCCTCGGCGAGGGAGCAGTACTGAAATTATTTTTTTTAATTTTTATTTTTCTTTGAGCTTTTATTATGATGCTATAAACAAGTTTAAAACTTATATTAATGTATTAAGTGACTAAAGAATTGCCAAGATGGTTGTTAAACTAGTACTTGTTGACTATGATATGCTAAGTGAAATGTTATAATAAAAAGGATAAGAGCAAGCTTAAAGTGTATATTATTTTATAACTAATTATGTTACCATTTTATAATTAAATGTATAGGTTGTTTAAGGATCGAGAGATATTTAATTTGTAATCTACGCTTGAGGCAAGTTCCTTATCTCAACTTATTACTTTATGCTGAGCAAGTTTTCCTTCCTTAAACTTGAGAATTATTTATAGCAAGTTGTTGTTCTCTTTTAACTTGTTAATTTATTCAAGACAAGTTTATTTATATTGAGTAAGCTTATTAACCTTAGCTTATTGATATTCAAGCAAGGTTATTATCATGATTATATACTCAAGTTTTATTCCAATCATTGTTATTATTCAAACTTCGAGTATAGTTTCTATTGAACAAACTCTATTGAATTAGACTAGCAAACCCTTATTGATTCAGCTAGTCCTTAGTTGATAAGCGTTTCAAAGACTTAGAATGTTTTCTATACTTGTTCCAAGCCAATTTCCTTTTTGGTATGGATTCAGACAATAAACTGAGATGAACAACCCTAATATAGGGGATTACTTACGCGACAACGTTAAAATGTTTGTGCACAATACATTGTACAAAGGGCTGATCCCCCTGAGTACGAGATGTTGGTCCATAGTCTATATGATTGTTAAAGGTTACAGCAGAAATACTTGTTAACCTAGGACATAGTTCGAGGTCTTGTGACCCTCAGATATAATTTCTAAATCTTGAATTCTATATTTTTGGAATCAAGCATCCTAACGAGCTTTTAAACTTTAATCATTTATTGGATGAGAATCAGAAAACTATTATTCCTCAATTGAAATCATTTCATTTAGATATTATTGTTATCGTACTTGTGAGCAATTATTTGCTCACTCTTGCACTAATCATTGCAGCTAAGGCTGAGAAGCCGGACGAGCCGTCCACGAGCAAAGGCAAGGGCAAGATGCATAAATAGCCAAAGACCTGTTATTTATTTGATGATCGATTGTATCAAGACTTATTTAAATTATGTTTTATTCCGCATTTGATGTATTAAGGTTAAGATAACCTGGTGTAGACACCCAAATTTTTCACTTCGTATACTAACCCTGACAGGAGGGCAAATTCGTCAAATGGACCGGCCTGCGAGAGCAAAAGATGGAAAAAGTACGGACGCTCGCCGCCACCATGACAATTTGCAACCGAAATCGACGTGACAGCAAGGCTATCCGAATTTGGCATTCCCGGAAGGTGTGGCACGCCTCCCAATGATTCCCGGACTGTAAAATACGAGCCTGTTAGCAAAAACCAGCGTCACGGCACGAAAATCGAGGCGTAGCACGAAAATTGAGAAAGTCAAGCCAGCCAGCCGCGGATTGATCTGCGGCCAAGTGAGTGCGCCAGCACGGAAACCAGGAAATCAGCACTATCAGCTGAGTGCGATGGGAGGTGGGCCAGCCTATTTCAGCTCATTTTTTGCTCAACATACAGGAAGTTGAAGAAGTTGAAAGCTTTGGAAGAAGAAGAATTCCAGCAATAAGAAGAAGCACGGAAATAGAGAGAAAAAGAGCAAAAAAATTGCAATCAAATAGGAAGAAAAGAGAGAAAAAAAGAGAGAATTTAATTCTTTTGATTTTTTGATTGTATCAAATACACTCTTCATCCTATTCAAATACACAAGTTCACATCCATTTGAGATCAATTGCAAGGTGAAAATTTCTATTTGTTCTAATAATTCATGTCATATTGATTGGGTAAATTAGATATAACTTTCATGGATCTTGTTGAACAATCATGGATTAGGGATTATTGGTGAGGGTTCCATCGGAACAAAATTCTTCCTAATAACCCGAGGATATCCAATTGATGAAATTTCTAGCTTGTTTGTGATAATTTATTGGGTGTAATTTATTTAGATTGTCATTTTCGGATATCATGGTGTATTAGATAAATCCGGATTGGTTAGTTATGTAGCATTCATTTCATGGGTATGTCGTAATCTCGTGTGAGCCTAGGAACGCGACCCCGTGGTTCAAATCCGATGATGGACGTTTTGATATATGCAATAGATTCAAGGTGTTTGTCTTGTAATATGTAATTGTCGGGCCTTAAAACGACGCTAAGGCGAGAATCGGGTTTAAGGCCCCGTATTAGTGGAATATGTGATTGTTGGTGTTTGGGGATATTTTGATGGCTTACATGCCCATGGATAGCCCCGACGCATGTTTATGCTTGATTAGATTTTGAGACGCCAAAAGAATTTCAAAAGATTAAACGATAAAGATCTTTTCTAAAATCAATCAAAGTAGGATATTAGCATCACAAGGCTAAAAATTTGGAAATGCTAACGAAAGTCGATTCCTATTCTACGAGAAAGCATAAAAAAAAGAGGTTGTTTTCAAATGTCAGAAAAATGGGTTTTATAAAAGAAATTAAATGTTTTATTAAATCTTGATGCATAGGGCGAAAGAGATCATAGAAATTGCCCATCATTTATGAAAGCAACGTATAAATCTCGATTCCTATTTTGGTTAAGGTTTAAGAAAAAACTCACGTTTTATCAAGACAACGCCTAATAAAAACCTCATAGTTTTGATAAGTAAAATCAAACCTTTCGCATGAATAGAGGGAGCTTTCTCGTATTAATAGAAATGACGTTCTGAAACATTCTCAAATTAAAGCACAACTTTCCCTAAAAATCCAAATGATTCTTTCATACAAACTCACCACAACATTCATATAAGCACACACACCCACACATACCCGCACATATACACATTTCATGAATTAAAGGATAGGACAGCATCAAGATTGCGGTAACCGTATTTCACGGAAGTCGAGGGGTGCCTAACACTTCCCCTCACTTAAGCAAGCCCCCGAACTCTATGAATCTCGATTCGCAGACCAATTAATTCGGAGTCACATATGAGCCAGCGATTTATAAAAAAACGAAAACTCGGATGAGTTGGTACATCCATTTCAAATATACCAACTGGCGACTCTGGTTAATTGGCTCATCATAAAAAACGATCTTTCAAAACCCCGTCGACATCAATGCCGACCTTTTCCAAAAAATCATGTAATCAAGAGGCTAAAATTGGAAAAGACTAAAAAGGACCCACGAAGCGAAAACCCGGCGTCGACAGCTGGCGACTCTGCTGGGGACTTTAGAGGGCTTAAGCCGCTTTCAAATCTTGATGCTATCTTATCCTTTAAAATTCATGGATATGTGTATGTGTGCGATATTGTGATCTTTTGTACGTTTTGTTGTGTGAATGTGTGTTTGTGTCCAAATAAGTGAATATCTGAATGAAATTGCTTTACTTTTAAAGTAATCATTTGCATACGGTGAGGACGATGAATGTGAATGTATGTTGAGAGAGTACCTCCTCCTGAGGCGAACCTGTCGGTTGCTTATTACTGGACTCGAAGGGGCTGCTCCCCGGAGATGGCTCAGGAAACGCACCACCCAAATCCGCTCCAATCGAAAGGACTCAGACGAGTAGATTGCGAAGATTTGGGGACCTTCATGCCGAAAAGCCCGTGAGAGTAACCCTAAGATAGGTCAGCCTCAGATTAACCCTACGCAGGAAAAGTCTCTTCATGCCTTTTTACATTTCACGCATAAATGTCGTGATATTCGCCTCCCTTTTGCCAAGAGAAATTACTAACCTCTATGTTTTGCAGGGAACAGCTGGGGAGCTTAATAAAGCCATGTTTAGCATTTGTCATTGCATTAGAGGACTACTAACTTTCTGTTTTGCAGGGAAAGATTAAAAAACCCCAAAAACACAAAAATTACAGCTTTAGCATGCATCCGCATTTTTATTCCCCACAACTAAACTTCGAACCTTGGTTTCTGTAGGATTGCTCCTCAAACCCGTTCGCAGTCTAAAAGGGCCCAAAACTCCATATCTGAAATGGCTGATATTCCATCTACCAATTCCGGTGCCATATCTAGGGAGGAATTTGATGACTTTAAAAAGCAGATGTTAGAAATGGCCATAATGCTAAGAGAGCAGTTGATACCCAGGCAGGAACTACCTAAGGAGGATCCACCAAAGGGCGAGCCAGTCGTCCCAAAGGCCATTCCCGTACCAAACAAAACAGTGATTACTATCCCGGAAGAGGGAGATACAGATGACTTGCGGAAGAAAATGAGACAAATGGAAGAAACCATCCAATCTATGAAGGGCATAGGGTCCCTCGGCAGGGTTAACTATTCAGATTTATGTGTTTTCCCCGGAGCCAGATACCCGGAGAAATTTAAAATCCCCGAGTTTGAAAAATACAATGGGAAGGGGGACCCCTACACCCACTTGAAAATATACATTGGAGAACTCGGGTCTTATGCCGAGGACGAAGGGTTGAGAATGCAACTGTTCCAGAAAAGCTTAACGGGGGAGGCAAGAATTTGGTATGCCCGCCTTGACAACGCCCGAATCCACAACTGGGAGGAATTGACTCATACCTTCTTAACCCAATACAGCTTTCAGGCCCAGATGGCCCCTGACAGGTACCAAATGACAAAGGTTAAGAAACAACCTAGGGAATCCTTCAGGGAATATGCGCAACGATGGAGGAGCATGGCCGCACAGGTGAACCCCCCAATGAGCGAATCAGAGATGGTGATGACCTTTGTAGACATTCAGGAGGCACCGTATTATGAACGAGTCATCTTGGGGATTGGAAGACCCTTTGCTGAAATGATTAAACATGGAGAGATGGTAGATATGGGGTTGAAATCGGGTAAAATCTGGGATTTTACTGCTTTAGAAACTGCTGCCGAGCAAATACAGAATGAAAACTATGGCAGCACTTCCCGGAGGGTCCAAAAGAAGAAGGAGGCGGATGTCTCCCTCATCTTACAGGGGTCATCCAGAAAAACAGAAAGCCATCTTCCGGTACAGCTGCAAAGGGTAGGGCCATCCCGACAGCCAAACTTCACAGATCAAAGGGCAGAGGGGCGAAGAAGATATGAGGCCTCGCAAAATCGAGTATTCACCCCGCTCGGGGAGCCGCTTGAACGGGTATTAGCGGTATTAGTAGCCCAAAAGAAGATAGTTGGTTTGGCACCCCCGAGTGACCCAAAGGGTAGAAGGTTTGACCCGAGCAAGCGGTGTGCATACCACTCCAGTTCCCCTGGCCATGATACACAAGACTGTTGGACGTTAAAGCATCGAATCTAGAACCTGATTGACAGTGGGGAAATTGTGGTGGAACAGCCAGACTCCCCAAATGTTAAGGCAAATCCCCTGCCAAGACATGATGGAGGGGGGGTCAATGCGACAGAGGCGAGTGAAGCTGGGGGGCCGCCAAGGTTGAACTATGTGCAGAAAATTGAGGAAATGATCAACATGATACATGATCATGGGAGTGAACGGGGAACGCCCATCAGGTTGATAGGAGTAAGTACGAATAGCACGGAGGGACCTGTCAAGTTGACGGCTCCGAAGCCCATCATCCTTGCAGCAAGGCCGCAAATCCCTATCAGTAGTCTAAAGACTGTACCCTGGAATTATGGGGGCATGCTAGAGGAAGCGGCCAGCTGTACTTCGGTGATGACAAAGGGGAACCCCTTGTATCTTCCCGGGCGAGTCCTGGATAGCCAAGGGAGGAAAAATGAAGAGATTTCCGAAGAAAGGGCCGTAGAATTCTTGAAAAGGATGGATCATCCGGAAACAAGGGGGATCCAGATTTTAAGTGAGGAGTCAACCCTAACATCAGTCATGGACTTAGTGTTGTCATCCAATGAGCATTGCAAAACCCTGACGAAGGTTCTGGAGGAGGCATACGTGCCCAAGAAAATTAGTGAGGAGGGTTTCGGCCAGCTGGTGGGCCACCTATTGGAGAACGATGTAATATCCTTTACGGATGAAGACATACCCAAGGAGGGAAGGGGACACCGGAAACCACTACATATTGCGGTAATCTCCTCGGGTTATATAATGAATGGGGTGCTGATTGATGGAGGGTCGGCATTGAATATCTGTCCCCTCAGTACCTTGCAGAAGATGAACATCAACCCCAAGCGCCTACGAACCAGTCATGTGGTGGTACGAGGTTTCGATGGTTCCCGGAGGGATACAATGGGAGAGATGGAATTACCGGTGGAGATAGGACCCTGTACTTTTGATATATCTTTCCAGGTCCTAGATATTGCAGCCAGTTATAACATGTTATTGGGGAGGCCATGGATACACATGGCCGGGGCAGTTCCCTCCACGCTCCACCAACAAATCAAGCTAATCATCGATGGGAATCTGGTAACAATCTCGGCCGAATGTGATGACCTTTCTCCTCCTAGGAGTGACCTGCCAGTGATCAATGTGGATGAGTCGGCAGCACCTGCCAGCTTCCAAGCACTGGAGATTAGCACTCCCCACTATAGATGTCTGGGAGCTCCAACTGTGAAACCTAGGGTCCCTCCCGAACTTACCTTTGTGGCAAAGGAAATGATAAAAATGAACTTCCAGCCTGGGCAGGGGTTAGGAAGGAGCAATCAGGGAATCACCAAGCCCATCCACCTACCACAGCAGATAGGCAAAGCAGGGTTGGGATACCATGAGGGCGTAGCATGGAGACACCGTCGGGGTGCGGCTCCGATTCGACTAGCTGGCAGTCCAGTGACCAAAGTCGACAATGAACAGGGGATCAGCGAGCCTGTGATTGGGGCAGAGAATGAAGAGTTAACCCCCGCACGTAATGGGTCGGCCCGGAGGGAAAATTTCCTGCAGGAGGTCGCAAAAGAGTTTGAAACCAAGTGCTATATCCCCGAACAATCAACAAGCAGTGGGGAGGGGACGAATATTATCGCACCACCCGAAGCCCAACGAGTTGTGCCTGTCATCGATTGGGCAGGGCTGATCATTCTTGGAGAGAGTAGGAGGGAGGACTCAGGCGATGTATCCGTGATCATCGGGGAAGTGTCCGATGTAAAGCCCCCTTTTATCCAGCGCATTTCATCTGACCTGACCGTCGACAACTGGACCATGAAACCAGTAATATCCAAAAAAGGGTAAAACCCGACGTCAGGGTGGTAGACCCCAGAGGACGGGGGGAATGAAGAAGTTTTATTTTTGTTGTTGTTTTATTTCTGCATAATTATGTCGTTTCTTCGTGTTATTTTGAAAATGCGATCGTCGTGAAAAATGATTTATATATGACAAGTACTTTGTTTCATGTCAGGTGTACCAATTTGAGTAATCCTTACCTAACAAACGGTCTTTCAAATTTGAATGATGATTATGATTTTGACATTGAGCTGGATTTCGATTTAATGGGCATTGAACTAGACGAGATAGATTACGACGACGCGCCTGACGAGATCAAAGGATGGGTCGAGGACAAACCCAAACCCAACTTGGACCAAACCGTCACCATTGATATTGGAACCCCTGACAAGCCAAAAGAACTCAAGATAGGGACGGACCTTACCCCCAGCCAAAAAGCCGAAATGACTGAGTTGCTAAAACAATATGAGGATGTCTTTGCCTGGTCTCATGAGGATATGATCGGATTGTCCACCGACATTGTGGTACACCGATTACCCATCAAGGAGGGTTTCCGGCCCGTCAAACAAAAATTAAGAAAGTTGAAACCGGAGTGGATCTTAAAAGTAAAGGAAGAGATCATCAAGCAGTTCAGGGCGGGAATCATTATGGTGTCCACTTACCTGGAATGGCTGTCCAATGTAGTCCCAGTGGCTAAGCCTGGAGGAAAGGTGAGGGTATGTGTAGACTACAGAGATCTAAACAAGGCCAGTCTCAAGGATAACTTCCCGGTGCCTTTCATACACATCCTGGTAGACAACACAGCCCAGTACGAAATGTACTCTTTTGTGGATTGCTTCGCGGGATATCATCAGATAATGGTGGCGGAGGAAGATCGGGAAAAGACCGCATTCATCACCCCCTGGGGCACTTTCTGCTATAGGCGATTGGCTTTTGGCCTCACAAACGCGGGGGCTACTTATCAAAGAGCCATGATGGCCTTGTTCCACGATATGATGCATAAGGAGATAGAGGTCTACGTGGATGACATTATTGTGAAATCGAAGGTAGAATCTGATCATATAACCCATCTCAAAAAGCTATTCGATCGGCTCAGAAAATATAATTTGAAACTCAATCCAGCCAAGTGTGCTTTCGGAGTGCAGTCGGGTAAGCTCTTGGGATTCCTGGTTAGTGATCGGGGCATTGAGTTAGACCCAGCAAAGATTAAGGCCATTGTGGATATGTCGGCGCCTCACACAGAGAAGGAGATAAGAGGATTCCTCGGAAGGATAAACTTTATCAGCCGTTTTATATCCCACTTGACGACTACATGTGAGCCCATTTTCAAACTGTTAAGAAAAGGGGTTTCCCAAGAATGGAATGAGCAATGTCAGAAGGCTTTTCAGACCATTAAAAAGCAATTGACTGAAGCACTAGTGCTGGTACCCCCGAGGGATGGGATCCCTCGGTTTATGTATATATCGGTAAATGCCATCGCGATGGGATGTATGTTGGGACAGAAAAATGAGGCGGGTAAAGAGCAGGCCATCTATTACCTCAGCAAAAGATTTAGCCAATGTGAGCAGAATTACACTCCCATCGAGAAAACTTGTTGTGCTCTAGCCTGGGCTGCAGGGAGATTACAGCACTACCTCCATGGGCATACGACATACCTGATATCAAGAATAGATCCCCTGAAATATATTTTTGAAAGGCCCATGCTGAATTGTCGATTGTCAAGATGGCAGTTAATCTTACAACAGTTCGACATGGTGTACGTGACTCAGAAGGCCATGAAAGGACAGGGAATTGCCGATCAGTTGGCGGAAACCCCATCAGGAGGGATGGAGCCCTTGGAAACTCCTCTCCCGGGCGAAAATATATTTTGGGTATCACGCGAGAAATGTGATGACGAGGGACAGTTCTGGAAGCTGTATTTTGATGGTGCCATGAATGCCGAGGGGGCAGGAGCCGGAGCGGTCCTGGTCTCTGTCACGGGAGAACAATACCCCGTGGCCACTAAACTGCGTTTCAGCAATTCGAACAACACCGCTGAATACGAGGGATGTATCTTGGGATTCCGCTTGGCCCGCGACATGGGAGTGAAGAGACTAGCGGTGTTTGGGGATTCAGAATTGGTAATCAGACAAGCGATCGGGGTGTACAACACTAAAGAGCTACGGTTACTTCCATACCATCGTTGTGTTACCCAGCTGATGCAAGAGTTCGAAGATATCGCTTTCCGCCATATTCCCCGGGGACGGAATGACTTTGCTGATGCATTGGCAACTCTGGCTTCCTTGATCCACGTAATCAAGAATAGGGACAGTCCACAGATTGAGATCGCCGTACAGAATGCCCCGGCATATGAGGAACAGGTGGCAGTGTTATCAGACGAGGTGGTGTTGCCGAAGCGGCCCTAGTATCACGACATAAGGGAATATCTGAGAGATAGGTCCATTCCCGACCAGGTGAGTCGAACTGAGAGGATGAGAATTCAAAAGATGGCGATGAAATTTTATCTGAGCGGGGATTCACTCTACAAGAGGGATGCTGGTTTGGGACTGTTGCAGTGCGTAGATGAAACACAGGCCCGGAAGATTATGAATAAAATACATGGTGGAGTGTGTGGGCCCCATATGAGTGGACCGATGCTGGCCAAAAAGATTTTGAGAACGGGGCATTATTGGTTGACGCTGAAGGCCGATTGCGATGATCATGTCAAACGGTGTTATCAATGCCAGGCGCACGGTAATGTGATCCATACGCCTCCCAATGAATTGCACTGTATGACCTCCCCGTGGCCATTTTCAATGTGGGGAATGGATGTAATCGGACCAATAGAGCCCAAGGCAAGCAACGGGCACCGATTCATTTTCGTCATGATCGATTACTTCACCAAATGGGTAGAAGCAGCTTCTTTCCCCAAAGTAACTCAGGAGGTCATCGTCGGGTTCATCAGGAATAATGTCATTTGTCGATACGGGCAGCCTGAGGTTTTGGTCTCTGACAATGCCAAGAATTTAAACAACGCCCTCATGAAGGGACTGTGTGACCAGTTCAATATCAAGCACCTCAATTCCGTCATTTACCGTCCTAAGATGAATGGGGCAGTGGAGGCTGCAAATAAGAACATCAAGAAGATCATGGCCAAAATATCTGCCAATCATCGGGGATGGCCGGAACTGCTACCCCTCACTCTGCTGGCATACCGAACATCAACGCGTACTTCTACAGGGGCAACCCCTTACGCTTTGGTGTATAGAATGGAGGCCGTTCTGCCAATCGAGGTTGAAATGGCATCTCTCAAAATAGTGATCGATGCTCAGATAAGCGAGGAGGATTGGATGCAAAGTCGATACGACCAATTGGCCCTAATTGATGAAAGGAGGGTGGCTGCTGTCTGGCACGGTCAGTTATATCAACAAAGGATCGCTCGATCATATGGCAAAAGGATGAGACCTCAGAAGTTCGAGGAAAATGATTTGGTGTTGAAAAGAGTCATGCCTTGTCAAGACGAAGCCAAGGGGAAGTTCGCCCCAAACTAGGAGGGGCCGTTTGTGATTAAGAAAGTGTTATCCGGAGATGCCCTCATATTGCAAGAAATGGATGGTGAGGTATTTCCACAACCCCTCAATTCTGACTCGGTGAAGCGGTTCTACGCTTGAATCATCAGGTCCTTTTTTCCTTGAGAGTGAACTACGTAGGACCTGATCTCCCAACTTGTGGGGGTACGTAGGCAGCCATCATGGCGCGGTCCGATCCCTTAAAAAATAATCCTTTCCCTAACCAAAACCAATTTTCGATAACCAGATAAAACCTTCCTACACCCTCAAAACCTTCCCAAAACCAGCTGCCCAACCAGTTTCATCCCAGGGGACATAACCCTGATCCAACCAAACAGTTATCCAAAAATCTGAGATTCAATCCGATGAAATCAAAAGGTGTGCGACAATATCTGTCAAATCTCCATCAAGACTTGAGAAGAGAAAGAAGGAGAAATGTCAAAATCAGGGTCAGCTGGATAAAATGGGGATCCAATGAAAGGCAATGATACGACAAAAGGGGAAAATGACTAAATTTAAATGCATGTCTATATATATAAGTCATTTTATTACAAGATTGCTTTTCTATAACTGATGGAACTAACATAGTCTATGCAGGAAATAAAATAATCTACAAATCTGAAACTAGCTGAAGCAGGATGGTCAAGGTGGTGGATAGATCTGAAGCATCAGCATCTCCTGCAATCTGCTGCCCCATCATATCAATACGATCCAGTAAAGTAGTTGCTCGGTTGACCGTCCCAAAGTGAGCATCTACAACTGCCCTGGTCTGAAGTACAATGGCCTCTCTGTCAGCAATGTCAGCATCTCTAGCCCGAATGGCATCATCTCTCTCGACAAAAGCGGCATCCCTCTCGGCTTCAGCAATAATCAGGGCCAGGCGGAGTCGGGTATTCTCAGTAACCCGACTCGGGGCAGAATCAGCTGAGACGGGGTGGTCTGTGGTATCCTTTGGGGAAATCACTCCAGAGTCATCAAAGGCCCCAGTCTGACTTAAACCAGCCGGATCCAAGTCTCCGCGCAGCCACTGCACGTAAGCAAATGTCTGGATGTGACAGCTCTCACTATATTCGGCGGAGATCCTGCGAGACCAAAGCTCGTATACCCGCAGTAGATCCCTCTCTGAACGGGATGATATAAGGAATCGGTAGGCAGCTGCACCCACGAAAGGGTGTAAGTCCTGTGTCTGATCAAACTGCCCCATAACCGCCAGGGGATGATAAGTCGTCACACCCCTCAAGCCAGCAATAGGGATGAAATCCAGGGTGGGCACGTGAGTCAAGAAGCTCATAAAGGAGCAATAACCCGAGTAGACCAATAGATGAAAGGGATCCTCAATGACAGACAAAAATGATGTCCAGGAGGCCACATCAATACAGCTCACGGGACGAAACGAAAATTGCGTGGTTATGTCATGGCTGAAGAAAAACCCTTGGCGACGGAAATGGCCGATGGGACTAAGATGACTCATGAACCACATATACAATAAGGTCGAACTCCCTCTAAATGCCCTGCCTCGGAAGGATTGACAGTATGAAGCTGACATATAGGTATCCGCCAATATCATGGGAAGGATGGTGTAATCCTCCTGAAGGGCTCGAACAGCCGCGACAACTCGCATGTCCAACTGATCAGGTCCTGTCGACAAGTACAAAACTGAGACGACACAGGCCATCAGAACGTCTACTCGTGAAGCGCCCCAGCGCTCCTCAGATACAGAAAAATTGCCGAGGAAAAGACGAAAACTGTCAGGTGAACCAAATCGGTCAATCAAGAACTGAAGGGGAACCATATGGTCTGATGTGATCACCGGTAACAAGACAGCCCTCCGCAAACCGGTAAAGGTCAAGAACTGACGGCGCATGGAACCAGCCGTGACCCTGGCACAAGGTCTATCCAAAGGCAAGCCGATGAAGCGAGCATACTCCTCCAGGGTGGGGGTCAGCTCTACTGTCCCTAACCTAAACACCTGACGGGCAGGGGCCCAATAGCTCAGAATACCATCCACAAAGCCCGCTGGCACCTGAAGGGTCAATAAGGACAAAGAATGGCCCGAAAGACCATCTGCGATAACCCTGTCTGCCGGCAATAAACTGTCAAACCAGCGGAGGAGACTGCCAACCAACCCTGTGGGAGGAATGGAATCCAAACGTACCACGGCATCTGAGGACGACATCTGTGAAAAATAGTATCAAAAAGACTGTACACGGGTCATTCTCTATCCATGAATAAAAAAGCATGCATCATACAGTAAAAAATAAAACCAGTGAATTCCATAAAAAATAAAAAAAAGGAAATGTGCATAATAGATAAATGAGTTCAGTACATAATGCATAGAATGGAAAAGAAGTCTAAACAGGTGCAGGTAGAAAAGCCCTATCCTATCCTGATCTAAATAAAGTCAATCTCATCGATGAAACCGGGATCCTCGAACTGATCCCCCCGGGTCGTCGAAGTCAGAGGACCGAAATTCATGTCAGGGATGTATGGCCGAGCAGTGGCATCAGATGAGCTCGGGCCTGCATCATAGCCCGCACCGTCAGGATCGTAGGCGTAAGCCTCCTCCGGGGTCCGGCCTAACACCCGAAGAAATAGCGACAACTGCTCCACCTGGCGGGTCAAAGTGTCGATACGCTTAGTGTGGGTGGGACTCCGAACGCAGGCTGCCCAGTCAGTCATCATCACCGAGCCGGAGACCATATCCCCGAGGAAGAAGGTAGCCCAGGTCTGGGGACCGATGGTACGAGGTACCCACCAAGTCCTGAAAGCCTCGCTCGTACTGGGGCCTGTGGAAAGCATCCGACCGTCCTCCCCGGCGAGCATGATCTCCGAGGGCTGAGAATCCAGCGGCCAGGAAGTAGTGAAAGGAAGGGAGTGCGGGATGCGGATCTCTCCAGTGACGCATCTGAATGCGCGCTCTCCCAGATACATCACCCAGCCTCCAACACTCTGCAAAGTGAGGCGACGGGTGGAAAGCTCGAACTTCGGGCCAGAAGGATGCCCGTCAGCAAACCCCACAGTCAGATGCTCGGAGAGGTAGGGAACCCAGACGACATCAGCAGCCGTGATCAACTCCAGCTGAATACGACAATGTGCAAAGCTGCCCGACACGGGGACCTCCTCCAGAGTGCTGTGGTGCCATCGCCGACCCCGGGGATAAGTGTCCAAGCCCAGAGTAGTGATAGGCCACAGACATGGAAGACGCTCGTAAGCCCAGAACTGCGAACAGAAACAGTGGAAAGCATGAAATAACCGACAAATACAGAAAAGAGAAATGAAATAAAGGGAAGTGCAGTAAGTAAAGAGGGAAAGAAGGCTCACCAGCAGAAAGTGGTAGAATCCGAGCCAGGCATCTGTCTGTCCCTCCGAGCGCAGACGCATACCGTGGAGGAAATAAGCGAAGGTGAATGAACCCCAATCGTAGCCACCGATCCGGTTTACGTCTCTAACAGCCCCTACGACGCTAAAGTGGATGGTAGAGGAGTTGTTCCCTAGGAAACAACCCCTCATGATGGTCAAGAACAAGCGTCGTAGCAGGATGTCACGAGTGCCCTGATCTGCTGGAATAGGCTGTGCGTATAGACCCCCAACAGCATCGACGGCCAAAGCACCGGACCGAATACTACGGGCCTTAAAGACCCGATCATCAGCAGCGAAGCCCAGCAAAGCTCGAACCTCCACTGGAGTGATATCAAGATCCAGGGGGACGCGGGACCCGATGAACTCTATGCCCGTAATGTACCTCCAGTCCCAGAGGGTCAGCACGATCTCGCAGTCGAGGAGATGAAGAGACTGCGTATGGTGGAACCATCGCTCGGATAAAGCCCTCATGTAACCCCAGGGGCACTGACGCGGGATGATAGTGAAGAAATGTCGAAAGCCCCAAGAGTCCACCATCTCCCGGTAATCACTATGCAGGGCCGCGTAGAGAGAGTAAATGTTGAACCAATTACCCCTCGGCTGGGTAAACTCAGGCACCTGCGAAAATCACCAATGGGTCAATCCGGATAGAACCGGAAATTGAGAAATCGAGAACAAATGAAGAGCCGAATCGAATATACCTCATTAGCAACAAGAGATGCCGAGGGGTGACGACTGAGATCCTGACCCAATAGATCGGGTATCTGGACAGAAGCGCCAGATAAGGCGCGATGAGAAGGGGGAGCTAATGTGCTGGAAGACGGCTCCTCCACCGCAACCTCTGGAGGAACAACCTCCTCAACGTCCGGGTGATCAGGACGGATGACAGCCTCCGCCAAGCGACGAGCCTGATGGGTACGAGGAGGAATAGGGGCAGGTGCAGCCCTGCGACGGCGAACACCCGAAGTCCGAGAGGCGGAAGAGCTACTGGGCGCATCACGATCCATAGCTGGAATAGAACGGGCGAGAAAGAAGGTAAGTTCCCTTTTAAAATTATGTAATGAATATTATAAATTTCTATCCTTATCATATAATTAATGCAGCATGATGCATGTCAAAAAAAAAAAAAAAAAAATTCGGCAGAGTTCCGTCTGTAAAATGGACATCCCATGCATATCCAAGCATGTTTTTCAAAGAACTCAAGCCACAACAGATCATATTTGCATTCATATGTGTAAATAAAGCATGTAAAATGCCATAAATGCATGATTTTCTTTCAAAAAAGGAGCAAACATATACGGGGGACCGCCTCATGAACATAAAATAGGACTCACACAGTTAATACATAGCATGTATATATGATAATACATTACATAGTATTGTAAAGCATACATTTTATCTCTAAACATGCAAATAGTCCAATGTATAGCAAAACATTGACGAAATTGAAAAGTGACCGGTCAAAGTGTTACCTGTAGCGCGTAGATCGATCCTACCGGAGCAGTTTTTGCAGGAAAGTTGAAAAAATTGACAAAAGGCCCTTGCGAACAAGCAAAAATCGCGAGAATCTATGTGAGTTGGAAGTTGAAAGTGACAGATCTGGAAGCGACGCGCCGCTTATACATCCCGATCTTGGCCGCAGATGTATCTGCGGCTGGCCGCAGATCAATCTGCGGCTGGCCGCATATCCATCTGCGGCTGGCCCTGGTGGGTCCCACCTTGCTCCCTTGCAGCCATTTGACGTGTTGAGTGAAAAAGATCACGAGATGGGTGACCGGCGACGAAACCCGGCCCCGACGAGACGATCGACGGCGACGATAACTGGCGATCACGAGACGGGTGTCCGGCGACAAAAACCGGCTCCGACAAGATAACCAACCGGCGACGATAACCGGGGGTTACGCGATGGGTGACCGGCGACGATACCCGGCCCCGACGAGATGATCGCCGACGACGATAATCGGCGATCGCGAGACGGATGTCTGGCGACAAAAACCGGCTCCGACAAGATAACCAACCGGCGACGATAACCGGGGGTTACGCGATGGGTGACCGGCGACGATACCCGGCCCCGACAAGACGATCGACCGGCGACGATAACCGGCGATCGCGAGACGGATGTCCGGCGACGAAAACCGGCTTCGACAAGATAACCAACCGGCGACGATAACCGGGGGTTACGCGATGGGTGACCGGCGACGATACCCGGCCCCGACGAGATGATCGCCGACGACGATAACCGGCGATCGCGAGACGGATGTCCGGCGACGAAAACCGGCTCCAACAAGATAACCAACCTGCGACGATAACCGGGGGTTACACGATGGGTGACCGGCGACGATACCCGGCCCCGACGAGATGATCGCCGGCGACGATAACCGGCAATCGCGAGACGGATGTCCGGCGACGAAAACCGGCTCCAACAAGATAACCAACCGGCGACGATAACCGGGGGTTACGCGATGGGTGACCGGCGACGATACCCGGCCCCGACAAGACGATTGACCGGCGACGATAACCGACGATCGCGAGACGGATGTCCGGCGACGAAAACCGGCTCCGACAAGATAACCAACCGGCGACGACAACCGGGGGTTACGCGATGGGTGACCGGCGACGATACCCGGCCCCGACAAGACGATCGACCGGCGACGATAACCGGCGATCACGAGACGGATGTCCGGCGACGAAAACCGGCTCCGACAAGATAACCAACCAGCGACGATAACCGGGGGTTACGCGATGGGTGACCAGCGACGATACCCGACCCCGACAAGACGATCGACCGGCGACGATAACCGGCGATCGCGAGATGGATGTCCAGCGACGAAAATCGGCTCCGACAAGATAACCAACCGGCGACGATAACCGGGGGTTACGCGATGGGTGACCGGCGACGATACCTGGCCCCGACAAGACGATCGACCGGCGACGATAACCGGCGATCACGAGATAAGTGATCGGCGACGAAACTCGGCCCTGACGAGACAACCAACCGGCAACGATAACCGGGGGTTACGAGATGGGTGACCGGCGACGATACCCGGCCCCGAACGAGATGATAGATTGGAAGAGTGAACCCAACGACTAACAAATACGGTCAGAGGGTTGATGCATTGACACTCTTTCGAATGTTTTGCATGCGCTACATCTTGTGTTGTACCATAAACTACATGTGTTGCATCGTGTGTGTATTATCATATCTGTGCACTGTCATTCATACATCGGGTGTCTATTTCTTTATCCTGTTCATTTCATTTAACATGTCATAAACATGATAAAGAGGGGCAGCTGTAGACACCTAAATTTTGCACTTCGTATACTAACCCTGACAGGAGGGCAAATTCGTCAAATGGACCGGCCTGCGAGAGCAAAAGATGGAAAAAGTACGGACGCTCGACGCCACCATGACAATTTGCAACCGAAATCGACGTGATAGCAAGGCTATCCGAATTTGGCATTCCCGGAAGGTGTGGCACGCCTCCCAATGATTCCTGGACTATAAAATACGAGCCTGTCAGCAAAAACCAGCGTCACGGCACGAAAATCGAGGTGTAGCACAAAAATTGAAAAAGTCAAGCCAGCCAGCCGCGGATTGATCTGCGGCCAAGTGAGTGCGCCAGCACGGAAACTAGGAAATCAGCACTATCAGCTGAGTGCGATGGGAGGTGGGCCAGCCAGCCGAAGATTGATCTGCGGCAAGCCGCAGATCAATCTGCGGCTGGCTTTGGCCAGCCTATTTCAGCTCATTTTTCGCTCAGCATACAGGAAGTTGAAGAAGTTGAAAGCTTTGGAAGAAGAAGAATTCCAGCAATAAGAAGAAGCACGGAAATAGAGAGAAAAAGAGCAAAAAAATTGCAATCAAATAGGAAGAAAAGAGAGAAAAAAAGAGAGAATTTAATTCTTTTGATTTTTTGATTGTATCAAATACACTCTTCATCCTATTCAAATACACAAGTTCACATCCATTTGAGATCAATTGCAAGGTGAAAATTTCTATTTGTTCTAGTAATTCATGTCATATTGATTGGGTAAATTAGATATAACTTTCATGGTTCTTGTTGAACAATCATGGATTAGGGATTATTGGTGAGAGTTCCATCGGAACAAAATTCTTCCTAATAACCCGAGGATATCCAATTGATGAAATTTCTAGCTTGTTTGTGATAATTTATTGGGTGAAATTTATTTAGATTGTCATTTTCGGATATCATGGTGTATTAGATAAATCCGGATTGGTTAGTTATGTAGCATTCAATCATGGGTATGTCGTAATCTCGTGTGAGCCTAGGAACGCGACCCCGTGGTTCAAATCCGATGATGGACGTTTTGATGTATGCAATAGATTCAAGGTGTTTGTCTTGTAATATGTAATTGTCGGGCCTTAAAACGACGCTAAGGTGAGAATCGGGTTTAAGGCCCCGTATTAGTGGAATATGTGATTGTTGGCGTTTGGGGATATTTTGATGGCTTACATGCCCATGGATAGCCCCGACGCATGTTTATGCTTGATTAGATTTTGAGACGCCAAAAGAATTTCAAGAGATTAAACGATAAAGATCTTTTCTAAAATCAATCAAAGTAGGATATTAGCATCACGAGGCTAAAAATTTGGAAATACTAACGAAAGTCGATTCCTATTCTACGAGAAAGCATAAAAAAGAGGTTGTTTTCAAATGTCAGAAAAATGGGTTTTATAAAAGAAATTAAATGTTTTATTAAATCTTGATGCATAGGGTGAAAGAGATCATAGAAATTGCCCATCATTTATGAAAGCAACGTATAAATCTCGATTCCTATTTTGGTTAAGGTTTAAGAAAAAACTCACGTTTTATCAAGACAACGCCTAATAAAAACCTCATAGTTTTGATAAGTAAAATCAAACCTTTCGCATGAATAGAGGGAGCTTTCTCGTATTAATAGAAATGACGTTCTGAAACATTCTCAAATTAAAGCACAACTTTCCCTAAAAATCCAAATGATTCTTTCATACAAACTCACCACAACATTCATATAAGCACACACACCCACACATACCCGCACATATACACATTTCATGAATTAAAGGATAGGACAGCATCAAGATTGCGGTAACCGTATTTCACGGAAGTCGAGGGGTGCCTAACACCTTCCCCTCACTTAAGCAAGCCCCCGAACTCTATGAATCTCGATTCGCAGACCAATTAATTCGGAGTCACATATGAGCCAGCGATTTATAAAAAAACGAAAACTCGGATGAGTTGGTACATCCATTTCAAATATACCAACTGGCGACTCTGGTTAATTGGCTCATCATAAAAAACGATCTTTCAAAACCTCGTCGACATCAATGCCGACGTTTTCCAAAAAATCATGTAATCAAGAGGCTAAAATTGGAAAAGACTAAAAAGGACCCACGAAGCGAAAACCCGGCGTCGACACCTGGGATTTGAATATTTAATAGTTTGGTGATGTAACCCATTTTGGGAAGATATTTATTTAAGTTTATTTAATTGTTATTTTATTGGGTAGTTAGTTTTGAATGAATAAGATAGTGAACACCAAATCTGTGGGAATTAAGTACCTGGATTTGGGGGTGTCACAATTACCTTGAATGGTGGTGCAGTGAATTGAAAAAGTTCCAAACAGCAAAGAGTTGCTGATTTAGTGACAAAGACAAAGTATATAACTGTAAGTGAAGCTGCAAGTTGATTGTTTGGATGAAAAGTTTATCACAGAACTAGGAATAGTTCCTAAGTCTTATCTTGGATTCAAACATGTGTTACGGTACTTTCATTTGATTAGTAGAATCATTGAAAGAGGAGAAGTCACTATAGAGATAGTGGACTCTCAAGAACAACATTGCATATCCATTTACTGAAGCATTATCTAAACAGCAGGATGATCGTCACTTAGAGAAGAAGGGTATAAGATACCATGGCGATTGGCTTTAGTGCAAGTGGGAGATTGAAAGTAGTATGTACGCAAGCCAATCATATTTGATATGATGTAGCATATACTTTGTAATCTTATTCGGTTATTAAAGACATTTTACTTTATTTACATTGTGTTGTTATATTAAACGTGATAAACCCATAGTTTTGAGCAATGGTTTTAGAATCATGATGGTGATCATGCTAATGAGATCTAAATTCTAGATAGCTTACAAACTAAAATCGTTCCTAATCGTTGGATTACTAAAAAGGGGATTAGTGAATCCGGATAGATTAGTGCATACGTTGCTTGCTCTTAGGAAGAGGATGATTGATCTCATAATCATTTGTGTGGAGATACTAAAGCAAGTATGTAGGTGCTTATTGGAGAATAAGTTCACTTAATGTGGCCCACTAAGGAATACCTAATGGAGTTTTACTCGCCTATCAATAGGAATTCCTCTAGTGATAGTAGTACAAGTGATCCTTGGACTTGAGATCGTCATAGTATCTTGTGTATGATAAGTTATGCTTTGACATGTCCCTTAAGACCTTTAGGGTATATCAAAGGGTATGATTGGGTATAATAAGTTGTACATGGATATCGGTGAATGATCAACAAAGAATCTTTCACGTCTAGTAAAAGATGTGAATCTCCTATGTGATTCGATAAATGACAATTCAGTAGTCCTTGGCTAAGGCAGAATGAAATTAGAAAGGAGTTTCTAATTTGCATTATTTAGAGTTGTGCATTTGGGAATTGAAATACATATAATTAAATAAAATAAGACTTGACAGTAAATTCATGTCTTATATTTAGTTGGGACATTGTATGGTAGAGGGATTGAATTGTACGGTAACTATGCACTGAAAGATTCTTTTGTGATTAATGTTGAAATCTATATTATCTGGAAAGTCGTTGATTGCTAAGGGGGCTTACCCTTATTGTAGAATAAATATTATTTATTTAAATGAATTAAATAGTTTAATTTATTTATTTAAGTATAATTAGAATTGTTCTAATTGATTTATTCACAATCGGTTTAATATGGAGAACTTAAAGGGTCACACCGCAAAAGAAAAATATTTATTTAAGAAGTAAATGACATATTTGTAATAATAAGTTAAGTGTATTTAATTCAGTCTAGATAGAATAAATTAAATAGCTTAATATTTATTATTTAATATTTTAGAAATATTAAATATAAATTAATAAGAGGAGTCTTATTATTAGTAGTAGTAGTACTATTATTTAATTTCTAATAGGGATTGGGAATTAATTAATAGAAGTACTCTCACATGAATTCCTAATTGGATTAGGAGCATAATTAATTAAAGGAGTTTAATTATAATAGAAATCCTAATCCTAAATAGTTTAGGGAAGGGTTTTCCTACATCTATAAATAAGAGAAGTCTTATCATAGATTAGGGTTACACACTCTTGCATTAGATTGTAGAGAGTACTTGCAATTTCTATAGAGATAGAAACTAGGGTTTTGCCAACACCCAACTTCTTGAATACCTATTATTCCTTGGTGGATCACCTCTAGAGGCCAAACACTTGGGTGCCTAACGTTGATCAAAGGAAGGAATCTCATTGGTGGAATTCGAGGAGAACACGAAAGAGTAGGAGTTGAACTTGTACCCAAGGAAGCTTTGATCTACGAGGGTATAATTCTTATTCTCTTTCTCTTTCGTTTAATTGGTAATTGAACACAAGGATAGATCATGGTGATGGTTTATATTAAAATTTAAAATCCTTTTATCACGCTTCCGCCCTATTTATGTAATTTGATTGCATGTTTGCGTTATATACAAACCTAACATACATATAATTAAATAAAAGACTTGACAGTAAATCCATGTCTTATATTTAATTGGGACATTGTATGGTAGAATGATTGAATTGTACAGTAACTATGTACTGAAAGGTTCTTTTGTGATTAATGTTGAAATCTATATTATCTGGAAAGTCGTTGATCGCTAAGGGGGCTTACCCTTATTGTAGAATAAATATTATTTATTTAAATGAATTAAATAGTTTAATTTATTTATTTAAATATAATTAGAATTGTTCTAATTGATTTATTCAAAACCGGTTTAATATGGAGAACGTAAAGGGTCACACCGCAATAGGAAAATATTTATTTACGAAATAAATGACATAATTGTAATAATAAGTTAAGTGTATTTAATTTAGTATATGGAGATAGAATAAATTAAATAGCTTAATCTTTATTATTTAATATTTTGGAAATATTAAATATAAATTAATAAGAGGAGTCTTATTATTATTATTACTATTACTATTATTTAATTCCTAATAGGGATTGAAAATTAATTAATAGAAGTACTCTCTCGTGAATTCCTAATTGGATTAGGAGCATAATTAATTAAAAGAGTTTAATTATAATAGAAACCCAAACCTAAATAGTTTAGGGAAGGTTTTCCTACATCTATAAATAAGAGAAGTCTTATCATAGATTAGGGTTACACACTCTTACATTAGATTGTAGAAAGTACTTGTAATTTCTATAGAGATAGAAACTAGGGTTTTGCCAACACCCATCTTCTTGAATAACTATTCTTCCTTGGTGGATCACCTCTAGAGGCCAAACACTTGGGTGGCTAACGTTGATCAAGCAAAAGAATTTAGCCGGTGGAATTCAAGGAGAACGTGAAGGAATTGGAGGTGAACTTGTACCCGAGGAAGCTTTGATTCACGAAGGTATAATTCTCCATCTTTATCTCTTTCGTTAATTGATAAATTGAACACAAGGAAAGATAATGGAGATGGTTTGTATGAAAAATTTTAAAAACCGTTTTATCATGCTTTCGCTCTATTTATGTAATTTGATTGCATCCTTGCGTTATATACAAACGTAACATATCTATATAAATATATATATATGTCAAAAATTTGTTAATCGAACGATAAGAGTTTTCAAGCCAATTAGGGCTAATTGAGTTAAGAAATTGGTGGAACAAAAAGGAAAGCCAAGAGATAAGAATTTATTGAGTTAAGCTTATGTTATTAACTAACTAAGTATAAAATGATAGCTTTGTATGATAATATATGATGACTTAAATGAATTATGCTAACAAACTAGTAAATTTTGTTAAAAGTCGAAAATGAGTTAACTAAATGACTTAACCGACAAACCCTAGCGCATTGCTATTTCGGGGAGTCCAAGAGAGGGATTATTAAGGCCCAACCTCAAGCCAATGGCAAGCCCTAGCAAACTTAGTAGGAGGCTCAAATTAAGCCCAATACCAAGTCCAAAACGGATGGCGCAATATGGGAATTGATGACATAAGCATGTGAATAGTAGCATGATGTCATAAATGAGATAAAAGAAAAGGAAAATGGAAGAAAATCAAGGGGGGATCCGGTCACTTAGGGAGGGCCCCACAGGGGAGTAAGTTTTTCAAATGGTAGGTCTCATATGGGAAGAATTTGTGGCCCAGTGGGTCCCACATGAAGAAAAAAAATTGGAAGGAAATATACTTGCAAAATTTTGTTCATTTCTTCATTCAATACCTCATCATTTTGTTTGACAAATGTTGTGCAAGTAGTCTTTTGGTTTAGCCTCTAAGCTTGCTTAATTAGGATGTTAGTTGATTAGTGGAGGCCTAAGTAAGGTTAACATAGGCCTATAAATAGAAGCAAGGTGGAAGAGTTAGCCTTTTGTTCACAAAATTTTCAGCATTTCTAAAAGAGAGAAGTTAGAGAGAGTTAGTAACTTAGAGAGAGGAAGAGCAAAGGAGCTTGGAAGGCCAAGAAGGGAGAGACCCATGGCTGAGTAGGGCGTAAGAAGGAGAGGAGTTAGCAAGCCAAATAACCAAGGAAACCATTTCATTTTCAAGTTCAAACAAGAAGGTATACCATGAAACCCTAATTTCATGTTTTATAAACTTAGAATGTATAAGCTTGGTTGGTAGTGGGAGATTGTTTGTATGGTGGATCATGGTGGATCCTATGATATAAGAAATGTTATGAAGGAGTATATATGCTTGTTATATATTTTATGTATGAAAAACCATGAAAACATGAAAGCTTTCTAAGGAAACTTAAACGACAAAAAACTAGAAAATTTCAGAAACGGAATATGAAATTTGGACAAGCATAACTCTTAGACCATTTCGATTTTTTGAGTGAGGTCAAGTCCTAGAGTTAGACATGGAATCCCCTAAAACCTCCAAGTGGAATTTCTGAAAAATAAGTTGTAGATTTTCGTGGGGACAAATTTTTCCAAAACAGTCCAGAACTGAAAAATGAACAAAATCTCCTGGCCAGTTTGTTCTGTGCCATGTTTGGACTACTTAAACATTGAAATAAATTCAGGCCTTTTTGGACATGAAACTATATGATATAATGTAACTCCTGTCCAAATTTGAACGTATTTCGACTTAGGACGAGTGACTTATGGGTATTTTAATTTTAGGATTTTAAAGACAAAAACTATCATAACTTGAGTTCTATAACTCCGATGGTCACGAAATTTAAATTACAATTTCATGTTAACATGTGTAAGATTATGGAAAGAGTTAGGAATTTTCATAGTTTATCACGATATAGTTAATTTTGACAAGTTACAGACTTAAAACGAATTTTTAAAAAATACTAAAGGAAGTTGAAAAATTCCAGAAAAATTATTTTTGCGTATGGAATATATGTATATGTGTGTGGCCATAAGTGAAAAAAATTAATAAAATGGTTAAGGAGGCTTAATGTGGAAATTAGGCTTCGAACAGATTAAAAGAATTAAAACCGTAAAGTCGGGAATTACTGAAATAATTCCTACCGACTGGAATGTGTTGATTTATGGCGTATGAGTCTATATAGATGCTAATTATATATTTTTATGAAAGTATAATGTGTGGGAATGTTTACGTTCGGATTAAGTTTGAAGAATGTTTACCGAGTTAGGTTTTGATAATTGTCGGCAATGTTTTTTCAACGGTAACGATTAAGCAAATCTTTATGGATGTTGTAGGTTATTAGAGTAACGACGTACTAAGATTAAGCATAAACAATGAGACAGGCAAGTATTCTAGCTTCGTTTGATTTTCATATTAAATGCAAGTTTCCTAAGATTACTCAAATTCTTGTAATTGAGCGAGCTTTCTATTCAAACTCTTATTTGATGTTTTCTAAATGATAATTGCATGTTATATCTGCACTAAGGTGTATTTGAGAAATTCGTTCAGATATTGAATTGTTCAGCATGAAACGTTCTAGTTTGCATGAATTGCTTTGTTAATGAAAGTCTATGCCACTTGTCTCGGCTAGACTGATATTGATGTAAAATGTTGAAATCATAGAATTTCTTTGAAGCTAATCCAAACCATATTGTTGTGGTGCAGACTCATGATATAAGACTGAGATGAACAACCCTTATAAAAAGGAAACTTTATTGTCGGACCTCTGACCCTGCACGCAATGTTTGAATGTTATGCATAATATGAAGTACAATAAGGCTGATCACCTTGCGTGCTTGCAAAAAGTGAATTAGTCCTTGAGATTAACTTATACTCTCAAGGTACTCAGTTAAATAGCTGATAATCCCTCTAGAAGTTCACGATCCATAGAGATCACTCAGCATGAATTTTGGGAATAATCGTCTCTATTGAGTTTTATTGCAACATTGCTATTTCGTCACAATCAATTGGATATTGTTGAAACCTCAGCGTATTTAACTCTTTTATTCATGATATGTTATTTATAGTATGCTTTAAACTTGCTGAGCAAATTAGTTGCTCACCCTTACTTTAAATAAAACTTTTTAGCCAAGACCGAGGTAGCCAAATGTTCTAGGAAGGACAAAGGCAAAGCGAAGGCGACCGAGTAGTATCATTTGTATACTGTTTATTATGTTATGGATTGATATAAATCTTTTGTGTTATTAGATATGTTTTGTAAAGGTTAGTTGAACCTAGGATAACGATATGTTTTGTATTAAGACAATATAAGTGTTGATTTGCAGAAATAAGATCAAATCATATAATCGAATTGTAACGCAGCGGAAACATGCAATAAACAGAATTTAAAATTTTCTGTAATCCCAAGAATCACCTTATGCAATATTATTAATTGAGGAAGGATAAAAGATATACCTTTGAAGAAGATCAACGCTTTGATGTAATCTTTAAACTCCAATCTTTGCACCTCCGCGATCTCTCCAATCCTTGGATCAAATGTTCGCTACTCAAAGTGTGCAACGCCCAAGAGGTGATCCACCAAGAGAAATTGATTGAAAATGTAATTTTAGATTCTACTAGATCTTGGGTGGCTAGCCCTAATTCTCTCTATCCTAACACCTTAGGGTTTTGAGAATACTTACAAGAGAGATGCAAGTTACATTAGCATTAGTCTATCCCACAATAAGACTCCTCTTATTTATAGACTAACTCTATTCCTAAACCTTTTGGAAATTAGGGTTTTAATTTAATTCCCAAAATAAATTAGGAACTTTAATAATTAATAATAATAATAATAACAATAAGACTCCTCTTATTTATTTATAATAAGTATTTCTCTAAATACTTAATTATAAATATTAAGCTATTTAATTTATTCCACTAATAAATTAAACATACTTAATTTATTATTATTAAGCCAATCACTTATTCAATTATATTTTTCCCTTTTATGGTGTGACCCTCTAGGTTTAATATTAAGCCGGTAAGTATAATAAATAAATTAGACCCATTCTAATATTATTTATAATGAAATAAACTCCTTTAATTTAAATATAAATAAATAATATTTATTCTACATCATGAGTGACACCTTATAAATAATGTATCATGACTATCCGGATAATATGAATGTAACATTCAGTCATAAAGAATTATCACAAAGAATATAAAGAACATATTCCGTGAATAGTTATCATACAATTCAATCTTTCTATCATATAATGTCCCAATCAAATATAAAACATGGCTAGGGATTATATGTATTTAATTATTTGATTATATGTATTTCAATTCCAAAATGCACAACTTTAGTTAATGTAAATTAGAAACTCCTTTCTAATTTCCATTCAACCCTGGCCAGGGATTTCTGAGTTGTCACTTTATCGAATCATATAGGACATTCTCTCTTTTACTGGAAGTGGTAGATCATTTGTTGATCATTCATCTATCTCCATATATACTTTATTATATCCGAACATACCCTACAACATACCCTAGAGTATTAAGGAATATGACAAAACATAACTCAGTATATACAAGATACTATGATGTTCTCAAGTCCAAGGATCACTTGTATTACTATCACTTTAGGAACTCCTATCGACAGGGAAGTAAAACTCCATTAGGGTTCTTTTATTCAAGTCACGTTCAGTGAACTTATTCTCTAATAAGCACCTACATACTTGGTTTAGTGTCTACACACAAATGATTATGAGATCAATCATCCTCTTCAACAGAGCAAACATAGTATCTACTAATCTATTCGGAATCAGTAATCCCATATTAGTGATCCAACGATTAGGAACATTTTAATTTTGAGCTATCTTGAATTTAGATCTCATTAGAATGAACAACATCGTGATTCTAAAAGCATTTCTCGAAAAACATAGGTTTATTACATTTATTAATTCAGCTAATTAACATGGATAAAGAATGCCTTTTATTAAATAAATTATCTTATTAATAAATAAATAAGATTACAAATTAAATACTCTTCACATTAAATGTGATTGGCTTGAGGGCATATTACTTTCAATCTCCCACTTACACTAAAGCCAATCGCCCTGGTATCTACTACCCATCTTCTCTAAGTGACGATCAAACTGCAGCTGAGTTAACGCTTTAGTAAATGGATCTGCAATGTTGTTCTGAAAGTCCACCCTCTCTAAGGTGACAT
The DNA here is from genome assembly GCA_034770075.1 of Aralia elata. Taxonomy (NCBI): domain Eukaryota; kingdom Viridiplantae; phylum Streptophyta; class Magnoliopsida; order Apiales; family Araliaceae; genus Aralia; species Aralia elata. The sequence continues at coordinate 36,429,879 of CM068385.1, forward strand.
CTCATCTTTCAACGATTTCTCTAATCAGATAAAAGCGTCACAACACATGCTTGGATTTCTGATTAGACCTCAGTTCTTTGGCTTGTGCAACAGCTCCAGTGTTGTCACAATATACAGGCACTGGTCCTTGTATGCTAGGAAGTACTCCAAGTTCAGTGTTGAGCTAAATCTACACTAACAGTTTATGTGCAAGTATACACGGTCAACCAAGTAATAAAATGACAAGGAGTGTCGATCCCACGAGGAGCGAATAATAACCTAAATAATTCTAAACACTAAATAACCTAAATAATTCTAAACACTAATTATGCATCAATTAATTTAATCTAGATAATTTTGATAATAAATGAGTGAATTAACTAATTTACCGACTACTGAAATATTAAATCAATGAATAAAAAGGTTAAGGAATCAATTTCCCCCGATGAATCATTCAAATAATACTATCATTCTTTTATTAAATTGATTAATCAGAATTGTCAACGGAAAATCACTAATAATTAATATAACCACCTTTCGAATAATTATATAGCATATATATTATTACCAATTTCCTTATATTCCTATGAGAAACATTAATAATAAATTCATAAAAATTCATTTTTCACCCGTTGCTTGCGGTATTCAGGTATATTCATATCCCGTCCACAAAATTAGCACTCAATTAGAAATCAGTATTACTGAAAAGAATTACTAATCACAAGTTATTATACCCAGATCTTAACTTAGAATCTATCGTCAGATTTCATCTAAATCCATCCAATAATTGTTGATCAGGCAATTATGAAAAAACAAAACAAGATATAATAAACAATTCAATTCATAATCAACTTAAATATAAGAATTAATAAATATTAACTAGATAATATCACCAGGTTCCATTGAATCCTTAACTAAGGAAATTAGTTCATATTGAAAGTGAAAAACATAAATGATTTATCAAAAGCCATTCTAGATTACAAAATAAAGTAATAGAAGAGAAGAAATAATTTTTTTCAAAAGAAATAAACTCTTTCGAATCAAGTCTTCGCTCCTAAACTCCAATTCTCCTCTGGAATAAAGCTCTAATAAAACCCTTATTTTCTTACGTACTGAATAATAATGAATACTGACTGATAATTAATTAAAAATAAACCTAAATATATTGGTCTATTACTAACTACTGATAAGTTTCAACCCATACATGATAAGTGCAACATAAATCAAATCTTAGCCAAAAGAATCCAAATCCACCAGGTGTGTGGCTGCACGCGCGCCAGTCTCCGCGTTCAAGCGCCGCAACTCTTGAATTCATGCGCCGCAGCTCATGCCTTTGTATTCTCCTGTGTCGTGACTCTTGTTATGTAACGACCGTGAATTCTGGATAGCCTTGTAATTCAAGCTTATGAATATTGATGCATATTATTTAAATAAATTTTATGAGTAATATTTTTATGTGATTAAATAAATATGTATATGTGTTATACGTATTCATATATTTATTTTTATATGATGAGATGTATATTTAAAGTTGGTTTAAACTAGTTTAATTGTTTGAACTTACTAAAGAAGCTAATGCTTCAAATTAAGTGGTTAAAACTCGAATTTGAGTTCGGATTAGAATTTGGAGAAACGGATTGTGGATTTAAATCCGAAACGTCCAAATTAGTCAGAATAGACCCTAAACACATTTTGGTGTCGAGGTTGACTTTTTAGTCAAAAGTCAACCGGTTGACTTTTTCGGTAAAAAGTCAAACATGAATTTTAGAGATGAATTTTACGAAACGGATATTCCCATGACAATGAAGACGTTGATTTTAGTAGGAATCGACTATCTTCACGAAAAAGTTGAATTTTGAATGTAAAAATGGTAAAATGGGCCATTAAATGGATAAATGGGTATTAAATGAGAATAATCAGCCAAGGTAGGCCCCATGAGACAGCTGATATGGTTTTAATTGGTGGAGCAAATCAGCAAATAAGCAAAGGAAGAAGGAGACCAACGGATGGAATGAAGAGAAAAGGAAAAATAAACTCAAAAACTCTTCCAATTCTCTAACCCTTCCATCTTCTTCTTGATTCCATTCAACTAATGATTTGGGAGGTAAAAGATTAAGGAAGGAAGCAAGTTCAGTCCATTTGCAAGGAGAGGAAGGAAGAAATCTACAGAACACAAAGAAGAAGAAGAAGAAGTTCTAGAGAGGGAGAGAGAGGTGGTGCACGGGTGAAGAAGAGAAGGAAGCCAAAGCAAAGAACAAGATCTTAAAAAAGCCCTAACTAATCTTTTTAATCATCTAGGAAGGATTTACAAAGGTAAACAATCAATCAAATCCATTCCATTCGATTTCTTATTAAGGTTTTCAAGTTTTTGTGGTTTTTGAGCTCTTGAGCTTGTAATTCGATTTTCTGGCGATTCTTGTTATTTTTGTTTGTATTGGGTGTTTGTAAATGTTGTTAAGAGGTTATGTAAGCCATTAATAACATCAAAGTGGAACCAAAAACATGAGAATAATCCGTACCTATGCTTAAAGGATGAAGAACATGAAGAACAATGAACTTTGGACATGAATATAGATTGTTGGACGATTTAGAGGACCTTGTAGCTATGATTTCGTGTGTGTTTAATTTATTTATTGTTATGATATTGTATTTCCATGGGTTACCAAGGTAGCCCAACTGGAATCGAGTAAAAAGGTGTAAAAATGAAGATTTGGTGATGATTTTAGTGAATGACACCAAGAACACGAAAACAAAGTATGAACTTAGTACTTTAGCCTAAGATTTGGTCATGTTAATATTAATGGGTAACTCTGAATTTTTGATATGTTGTATCCCCATGAGTTAGGAGTCCATAGAGTCCGAAATGGACTAATTTGAACGTGTATATAAGGAGATATGAAGATTAGAGTGGAGGAAGGTTGAGTCGCGAAATCTGAAAATTTGTGTTGTCTGCGTTTCAGAGCCGACGACACTCAAATTACCCTAGTTCAGCGCTGTCTGCGCTGAATGTCAGAGGCCTTAGCGCAGCCCGCGCTGAACACTATATGTTTCAGTGCTCGGACGCGCTGGAATAGTGTTAGGTTGGACTGCTTTGACGTCCTTTACAAAAATAGGCATAACTTTCTCATACGAACTCGGATTGAGGTGATTCAAGATGATTCAAAAAGAGAACGAGTAGACCTACAACTTTCGTTCTTTAAGTTTGTCAATTTGAGGTCTGTTGCATGGTCTAAATTGGCCATTTATAGGACTGATGTGTAATTGAGGGCAATCGGAGGGTGTCGGGCATGCGCGTAAGCACAAGTAATGCTCCCGACAATGTAAAATGTTGTTCTAAGTCCTAAAACATGAATGTTCTGTATTATAATGATAATTAGCATTAACCTATGAGTATGAGATAAATCGAACGGGCGTGCTAGGCGTACGCAATTGCATGTCGCTTGGGCGTTCGAATAGGCAAGTTTGGTGTACAGACGTGCAAGGGTCGTAACGCCGTAACTAGTGGACATAACCTTGTTTAATATTTTGTTTCTAATATGAATGGGACATTATAGAGTAATATAAACCATTATTTGGTATCCAGTATGTGACTAATTGATATGTGAATGTGTACTTAATTGTGTAGGATATTAAGGAGCGTGTGTTGTAATATTGTAGTAGGCGCACCAGGCAAGTTTCCTAACGCTTGTCTAACCCTTGTGTTGGGCAAGTTTCCCTAACCTTACTCGAATTATACTTGAGAAGGTTTCCTATTTTATACAAATGTTATATATTGTTGCAAGTTTCACGACTCAAATTGAGCTATTACTTTCAAGTTATGTTAGTGGATTAATTATTGTAAATTACTCCACCTCAAAGATAATTATTGATATTCGCACCTTGTGCATTTGAATTCATTATATGTTGTTGGACTGTGAAACGTTTAAGTTCTTCATTCATGAACGGTTTAAGGAAATAGTCTACGATATTTGTTTCGACTAGACATGTACAGGTTATTATTTTAAAAGCTATCCAAACCGGTTGTTGGTATGGATTCTTGGACTGAGAGAGCAACCCTTATTTAGGGGATTAAAATGTGTCAGTTATTCGATGCAGTCAGAGTTAAATGTTATGCATATACATAGGGTATGAGAGGCTGATCCTTTCAAGTACTACTGACGGGCCAGGTGTTTAAAAGGGTTAGTCGAATGATTGATCCGTTGGCCAAAAAGTTCATGGTCTATTGGATCACTCAGCAGTAAATAATCAATATTCATTATTTCATTTGAACTCTGATTATATTGACAGCTATTTCTTCAATGTTCTTGTTGAACTATGCGATTATTATTCTTATTCATTCATGATATATCTTCTTTCTTGTTATTAAACTTGCTAGGAAAATTCGTTGCTCACCCTTGCTATATCATGAACCTATTGCAGTTAAGCCGGAGAGTTCTAAAGTGGACAAAGGCAAATGAAAGCTCAAGGACTAGTTATTTGTACTATTAAGTTATGTAATCGTGGAGTAGTTTGGTATTATTAATGTATTCTACGATGTATTTTGTGACAACCCAAAAATTTATAAGATTTATTAATAAAATCTTGAATGATTAAATAAAGGTCAAGATACAAGACCTGGAGTTCGAAAAGAGAGATTGTACTGTATAAGTGAATATGAACTATGCAATATGTGCTTTTGGTGTATAGTAAATATATTAGTATTATATATTTATTATATGTAAGCAATTGTAGGGACAATTTATTTAAAGGAAATAATATGGCTAAGATTAAAATAAGTAAGTTTAAATAATTTATAATATTAAATTATTTAGATGTGGTAAATTGGTGGCATTAAATATACTGAATGTATAACTACCATTTTATTGAAGAAATCATGTATTACATTATTGAGTGTGATGTATGCATTTTTTTTGTAGTGAATACATTATTATATTTACTACTGTTAAATAGCTAAAACAATTTAGAGAAAGGAAAAGAAAATAATTTGAATTTCCCGATAAATATTTATAATAAGAAATTAGAAAATAAATGGGTATGTGATACTGCATATGTGTGTATGTGCAGTGTAATGGATATTTATGAAGTAATAAATATGTGTATATATATTTATTACATGTGAATAAATTGTTAAGATACAATTTATGTTATGAAGGGATTAACGTGAATAATATGAGAGAATAAAAATGTTTAGTATAACATTTGGTTACGTAATAATAAATATATATTATGTTTATATATTTACTATATAATGAAAAGAAATGGATTTGAACAAGTTGTTATATAATAATAAATATATATTATGCTTATATATTTAGTATGCGATAAGAAGAGATTGTGGCGACTGATCAATGGGTTTTTGTAATAATAAATATATATGGTGGTTATATATTTATTATATATTAAGAAGGGAATAATGTGTTTGTATGATAATAAATGTATACTAGGTTTATATATTTATTATTTGAGAAGAAAAATTTAATGTGAACAAAATGCTTGTGTTAGTAAATAGATAATATATTTATATATTTACTATGTGATGAGTTGGAATTGATTTAATCAATTTGTTGACTGAATTGAATGAGAGGTCTAGGTATATAATATTTATATATACTTTACCCAAGAGTATTAAAATAAATTCTTATATGAATTATTTTAATAAAGGAAGGATTATATTTATTATAATATTTTAAAGTAGTAAATAAATTCTTAAATGAATTTATGTTAATGAGACAAGGATATTATATTTATAATAATATCTTGAGTGAATAAATAATTGTATTTGCATGAGGAATTATGTATTTCATATTTATTTTGCAATTATAAAATAAATATGTAATTTAAGTATGTTATGTTATTTATATACCAAAGATGAGTTATATAAATTATATGTTCTAAGAGGGTAAATCCTTTTATTACGGGTGAGTTAGTAATTTAGTAATGAAAATTTAATTACTAACTATTGGGTAAATTATTTATTCAATGGAAAAGCATTATTAGAATAATTGGGTAATTTATTTAATTAAGCTAAGTTGGTTAATTCCTTAAATGCCCAAGTTACTGTTACAATCTTAATTTCCAAATTTTCCAATTTCTTGGTTTTGCCGTGAAAGGAAGAATAAGAGGGAAGAGTGGAGGCCACACTTTTTGCTTGGGCACCAAGATGAGTTTTGCTTGCAAAATTGGTAGTATTATATCCCCCTTCCCCTCCCCATATTACCGAACCCTCTCTCTCCTCATACCTTAAGAATTTTAGAAATTTTCCTTATATGAAGAAGTGCTAAATCGTGGGTTTCATGGAGCCATAGATAAATTGGGGTCAAGTCTTAAGCCAAATTGAAGCTTGCAAAGCCTTGGTACATGGAAAAGATATAGCATAAGATATAATTCCTTACTCAATTTTGAGTTTAATTGAAGTTTATGTAATATGTAATTTTATTGCTAAACTTGGGATTTTGGAAGTTTAGTAGGTTATGATGTAATTCTTAATGAAATTTCTTTGTAATGAATCAATTTTTGGTCTATGTATATATAATATGTAGTTAGAATTGATTTTGAAGCCAAAGATCAAAATATGAGTTAAGTTAGTAAACTAACTAGTTTATAAATTAGTTTGTAATTAGTTAGTTTTGATTGTGTAATTGGTTATTATGAACTGAATTAGAGCCTTGGTGTATAGTTGTTGTTGTGCGGAGTTATAAGGAAGGAAATTATGGATTACCCGCAACCAAATCGCTAAGAACTCAAACGTATATGAAAGCGCACGCCTTATGTTCGTTAAATGGCCATAAAGAACAAACAAGGATAAAAACTTAGAATTTAATGAAGCCGATACTTTAGACGAGTCTTATTATGTTAAATAAGACTTATTTGTAAAGCAAGTTGGGTTGGAACACGTCGAGGCGAGTTTTGACCTCTAAACGCGAAAATTGAAAACTAATGACCATAAAGAGTAAAAATGATGAAAAACTTGGAATTTTGCGAAGACAAGACTTTAGACGCGTCTTAATATGTTATACAAGACTTAGTTGGGTAGCAAAACGAGCCGGAACGAACCATGGCGAGTTTTGACGTGTAAACGCGCGTTTTGAAAATTAGCCTCTAAAGCCACTTTAGGGGCGTTGTTTAGACAGCATAACGAACCCGGAATGGAGGGGTTATATTTTTTAAAAATAGTCTGATATACCATGTATAACATATCCAAAATTCAGATCAATCCAATAAACGAGCAAGGCGTGAGAAAATCACAAAAAGTGCACCAGCAGCCTGAGAAGCAGCAGCAGCAGCTGGGCAGCGCGCGCACGCCGTGCTGCGCTGCTGGGCAGCTGCCTGACATGCTTTTGGCGCGCAGTTTTGAGCGGCTTTCGTGATTCCTTTTTGCATTTAAATTTTTTTTAAAAATACTACGCCATGAGGTCTATAATATGCCCAAAATTTCGCTGTTATGTGATTTATGGTTTGAGAATTAAAAATAGGCAAAAAGACATGTCAGAACTAAAATTTGAGCGACGCCGAGCGTCGGCACGCCGGGCTGTTTTGACATTCGTCGTTCCGAATCGCGTTCGGGCGAGATTTTAAGCAAAGTTAAGTTTAATAAAGTCCCAATATGAGAGGTTTGATGTTTTTGATAAATTTATGCCATGAAAATTCATTTCGGACATAATTAATGCAATAAAAATATATTAAAAATATGAAATTTTATTTTTAAGCAAACGGAAGCCGGCGAGGGTATGCAAAATGGTTTTATAGCGTAATAAAAAGCGTGAAAACCGTTAAAAAGTGTAATAATCATAAAAGTAGTGAAATGGAGGTTTTCGGGATTCAAAATGAAGGTTTTGAGCCGAGATTTATATTGCGATGCATATATATACTTAACCAAAATGTGATTTATTCACTAAATGAAGCACGAAACTAATGTGTTGGCGAGATAAAATATTTATTTATTAGGCAATGGTCCGAGTTGACACATGGACAGATAAAAAGATATAAAAATTATTTAAATTAAAGAAATAATATAAAAGCCATGTATTAGCTGTTTAAACTCCGAATTTACGAGTAAAGTTAAAAGGATATTTCTGAAATGGAATATAAATGGTTTAAGCTTCAAGATGTAAAATATTTACATCTTCAAATATGTGTGACCCTTATTATTTATATTAAGGATTAAAATGAATAAGTTTCTAAAGAAACCAAGATTGGTTTTGAATAAAGTACAAATAATATTAGTTTTTATTAACTAATATTTATGGATAATGAATATAAATGCATGTTTTGCAACATATTTAATTAGCTAATATGTATGTGCATGTAAATACAATTGTGTAGGATTTGTGGAGAGAAATTAAGTTAAATTATAGCGGTAATCTCGAATCAAGGCAAGTTCCATCTTACTCAACTTTTACATTGAGCAAGTTACCTAACCTTACTCGAATTTATATTGAGCAAGTTTCTTATCTTAAATTTCTTATATATTGCAAGTTTTCCGATTCAAACTTGTTAATATTTTCAAGCATGTTAGTGGTTTAATTATTATCAATTATACCACATCAATGAAATTTTATTGTTAATCGCACTTAGTTTAAGTTGCATATGTTCACCTGGTATGAAAGGCTGATCACCTTGATTACCAAATTTGTTCACGGCCATTGTTGGCCACTCAGTGTTATTGATTCAGTTATTCATTTATTGAAATTGATTCTCATTCTTTCACAATGATTATATATTATTGAAACTTCAGAAAGCTATATTCTTTCCTTCAATCATGATATATCTTTATTGTATTTAAACTTGCTGAGCAAAGTAGTTGCTCACCCTTGCTATATCATGATAACAAATTTCAGATTAATACGAATGTTCGAGAAAAGACAGAGACAGAGACAGATGCAAAGGACAAGATTAGGTTGATATGCACATTAACTATTAAGTTATTTGGATGTAAGTTACTTATGTAAGTTATTAAAGAAATGTATCAAGATAAAGGTTGTAGACCTTGGGAAATGTTGTAGAATACTCTGAAATAAATAATATATGTTTATATTTTCCGCATTAGTTATAGAACAGGTATGAAGATGATGTATCGTGACGTACCAGATTTGAGGTTCAAGGTACCCGGATTTGGGGGCGTCACAGGTTGGTATCAGAGCTGTAGGTTATAAACCTTGGGTAAGGGTACCTTAGGCTATAACCGCCGGGATGAGGATAAGGAATAAACTCAAATAGAGTTTAAGTACTAAGAGATGAATTTTAAAAATTCATTATTAAGTAAAGAAAAAAAAAAGATAAATAAGATTCAAAGAAGAATCTTGAAAAGTTATAAATATAAGAATCTAGAGTTACCTACTTCCAGTAGTAAAGATGAAAAGCTTTAATAAAATCATAATATATGATTAAAGTGAAAGATAAGAAGATCGTTAAACAAAGCGATCATGAGATAGAAAAGAATCGTAATATAATACAATTATAAGAAAGATCACAACGTGATCTGATGAGGTCATACAAGGACAGATGATCAATCGACTGATTGAAAAATTTATAGAAGAATTATTGTATGAAAGTTGTACTATGAAATTGTACTATGTAATCTCATGAAAGAGTAATTAATGATGATATACGAATTAAATGAAATTCGTATTGAGTAAAGGGTAAGTTAGAATTATGTGGGATTTCAATTGAGGACTCATGTTAATGGCTGAGTTGTACGATTCCTAGTATGGGACGGGAATTTGTGCTTGGTTTGAAAACCACTTAGCTTCCTATATTAATATAATGGTTGAGTTGAACAAATCCTGGTATGGGACGGGATTTGTCCATGGTTTAACAACCGCTCAGCTTCCTATATTGATTAGTGGTCGAGTTAGTTTGAAAACCACTTAGCTTCCTATATTGATAATCATAGAAATATTGGTGTCACGCTATCAATATACATATGACGAGAAGGAATATGGTGTTGGTAAGATAGATAGAGCAGGTAGAGGATTAGCTGGAGACTACTCGTCTGGAGCGAGATGAGGCTATAGAGCAGTTGGCAACCCTGACTGCAGAAATTGATTCCCTCAGGTTAGGCTTGACCATTTCCATTGGTAGACTGAGGGACAAGGTGAGGAGGTACCCTAGGGATGAGGGGAGTAGCAGGCGCATGATTAGGCGCCGAGTGGTCGACAGGCTGGCTCGACGGGAGCTCAGGGTTGCAGTTCGCCGCAGTAGGCAGTGATGTGTTATTTTTAGCATTATGTTTGTAGTAGGTCCCACTTTTGTTATAATAGGGGCATACTTGTGTTGCAAATCCCTATGCTTGTGGCATGCATGGGATAGTAGTTGAACCCCGATTTCTGATAGAGGGGTGAAAGGTTATTATTCCCCATTTTTGTTTGTTAGGGGATAGTTAATGGTTGGCAGGCTATGTCATTTAGCATTTATAACAGTATGCCACATGTTGAGTCAGGTTGTATTAAAACAATGACATATGGTTATAAATGCAGTTGTGTTAGTTAAATCAAATGTGTTTGATAGATGCTTTTACTTTTAATTGTTAACTTAAATGACTTTCTGTATATGGCATAAATCTATTAGTAAAAGCCGACGGTTTTCTCTCTGGTTGTGATTGTGAGGTTTGAGCTGTATGATGTTGTGACTGATTTTGGAACCCTGGTGGATGGTGTGGCTTAGGAGCTTGCTGAAAATTTTGATTGTTGCTCCATGAAAAGTTAGGATGGTTCCTATTCCCAGCATTGTAAGTGTTTTGGTACTGATTTGGCAGTCTCTGGTAGCTACTTACAAACTGAACTGCCTCGTGGTCAAATGGGCATTGGTCGTTGGCATGTGTCCTTGCACAAACTTCACAAACAACAGCCACCTGCTGCACTTTTGAATCAGTCAAGGAATCAAGTTTCTTTGACATTGCAGCCATCTGAGCTGCTAAGGCTGTGATGGCATCCACCTCTAATACTCCGACTACCTTTGGTTGACTCATCCTAGCAGTAGGCCATTGGTAGTTATTTGCAGCCATAACCTCCAATAAATCAAGTGCTTCCCCATAATTTTTAGCCATAAAAGATCCTCCCGCAGCTGCATCTAAACTAGACCGATTGTGAGATCCTAATCCATTGTAGAAGGTATTCAATTGCATCCATGGAAGGAATCCATGATGTGGGCATCTTCGAAGCAAATCTCTAAATCTGAAAGTATCACATATCTCAATGAAGCTCAACAAATGCTCATTAGGGTTGTCATTAGCCAAACCCCCAAACTGTAACGAATTTTGCACCATTTGTATTGTTCCCGGTTTGATTTCAAAGGCATTTGCAGTTATTGCCGGTCTTATGATACTAGACTGTAAATCACTTATCTGCGGCGTTACATAGTCTCTCAATGCTTTTTGTTCCTCTGCCGCCATAGTTTCTTGATTGTTAGAATCCCTGATTCTTTCTCTTCTTAGTCTTCGGGTATTTCTCTCGATCTCGGGATCGTAAGGAAATAACTCAAGACTTTGTGATCGGCGCATACAAATCAAGGGTACCTACACAATCAAGTAAATAAAAATTAAAAACAAGTCTAAATTAAGATCAATTCAACTATAATCAATATTGGTAAAATTATTGTAAAATAATTCCCCGGCAACGGCGCCAAAAACTTGTTGCTTGATTTCACAATCAATAAAACATGCGCAAGTATACGCGGTCCACAAGTAATATAAGATAAGTAAAGTGTCAAACCCACGAGGAATTATGTTAAATAATTACCAAATATCAATCGCATGCAAAATCAATCTAATTTAAACAATGACAATATGGTTTGTGTTTGTTGTTGATTAAAACTAAAATAAAGACAATTTAGAAAGCAAGGTTTTACTAACACGGATAAAGTTCAAGATAAAAAGGTCTAAGATTACAATATCCCCCAACTCTTCATTTAAACGTCATACTCTCTCTTGTTTGGTAAATTAGAACATAAGAATTGCTATCCGAGAAATCACAAGTATATATATAAGCCTCTCTCGATGGTCGAATACGTATTTCCTATTGTGGTGTATAGATATATTTCTATTCTACACACTAGCAAGAATCTCATATCAAGAACAATTAATAAGACACATGTCACGTAAAATCCCATTAACCATTCTATCAATTACCAACTTTCACAATAGAAATCATTAAACACGGATTCTCAATTGGATACATGTGGTATTTACGTATATGTCTATCCTAAATATAATCAAATTATCAACCCTCAAGAATAATACATAAGACTCACGTCACATAATCTCATACGTTATCCATAAAGAACATCTAATTTTCACATGAATTCATAACTAGGTCTCAACTTATACTTCCTCTCTCAATTCCATATAAGTTACCAAAGTAATTACGGGCTAAGCAATTAATCCTTAAGCAAAGGTTATAAACTCCAATTCACAAAATGCCTAATTACCATTCAAGAGAGAGCATTCAACTTAAACTACAAATTGGGTTCCATTGCAATCTTAGAAAGAAGAATTTAGTTCATATTAAATCTCAATAACATCATAATCTGATTATAGTACATGGTTGAAGTTACAAAATAAGAAAGAAGAACTAAAACATATGAAGATACACCCTTTTTGTGATAAGAATCCCGAATTGGTAGGGTGTAGTTCTTCTCCTCTAATCCTTGCTCTCCTATTTCGTGCTCATAGCCTCCTTGGTTGATGAAATTCTGATAATCTTTCCTTTAGTTCCTTTGTTCTTCTCTTTTTAGCTCCAAACCCTAGCTTTTTCAATATGTGTAACCAAGCTTGAATGAATGAATACAAACTCCCTGGATGCCTGATAATTCTCTTCTCTCTCCTCATATTCCCGTTCCTCAATTTCCTCCTCTAGTGCACCACAAATGCAGAACAGACAAAGCAAGCCGCACCTGCAAAACGCCGCTCTCGCCCTGGCGAGAAAAATAGCCTGGGGAGCTCGCCCCGGCGAGGGCTCGCCCCGACGAAGTTTTAAGCCTTGGAGGCTCGCCCACGCGAGAGCTCGCCCCGGCGAGGAAAATGGCCTGGGGAGCTCGCCACGGCGAGGTCTCATGTCCTGCGGAAATTACTCTTTTGCCCCTGGACTTGCTAAAAACCGCCACGGTCATCCACAATTGTTCCCTGCACAACAAAAGCATAAAACAAGTAAATAGATACTATAAACACCTAAGGATAGCAAAGAATTGAGTTCAAAAGATAACTAATTCGTAGGTATAAAACCCACTCATCAAATACCCCCAAACTTAAGACTTTGCTTGTCCTCAAGCAAAAACAACGGAAATGAAAAATACACAATGCAACTAATTAAATGAATGCAAATGCATGCACTATAAGCCTAGAGCAGCCAAGATAAGGAAATCAAGCCTCGACAATCAGAAACAAATAAACAACAACATCTCAACTGTAGGACTATTAGAAATGAGACACGCACCAAATTTCGCCAAATGATTAACCCTTATATGTGTGTGTGTGGTCAGAAAGACAGAGTACGTAATGATCACAATTCGATCTAAGAACTATAGTGCTCAAAAGAAGATAAAATAGTCGAAAACCACTACTAGCATCTCACATGCTCACTAGCTTTTATTTTCACACTCTATTTAGCTCTATTCTATAACAATCACCGAGTGCGTTTTACGCTCCATCTCGATGATATTTTTATTTACATCTAGATCTGTGCAATGTCTATCTTCATTAGGCTTTTCAATGTCACCCATGTAGCAAACTTTCCACCGATGACTCCCAAACCAGATGGTTTTAGGGCATCAAGCGTAAAAACGCTCCAACGGGCTTACTTGTTCGAATGACAAAGGCCACAAAGATAAACTAGTCAAGATTTGCTCATATCTGTCTATATTTCATTTTCAATTATAACCAGCATTCAAGACAGACATCGAAGCAGTAAATAAGCATAATTTTTTTTTAAAGACTTATCCTATCTTTTAATGAGCAACAGCAGTTTCAAAGATTTGAACTTACAATCTCACGTACTCAACAACACTGATATGTGCATTAGTAACTCAAACGGTTAAAAATTTAAGAGAATTAGGCACGAGTTAACATTTCTAATATAACAATTCGGATCCAAAGTGTTGAATATCATTAAAAACAAATTATCACCATGTCATCATCGGCTCTCCTTAAGTGCGCTGCTCAAAAGCTTTCTAAATGCAATTTTTTTTTTAGACTAAAAACAAAGCAGACGATGAATATGTACGATGAATATGTACAATGATCATCACACAAATGACAATAACAGCAATAATCATTAATAGCAAGAAAAGTCATTTTGATGATATTATAAATGCTTAACTATAACATAAGTTTGAAACATACTACGTGAATGCAAAACTACAATTAAATGCAACATACTAAAATACTATAACTAAAAGCTCTAAACACCCCCAAACTTGAAATAAACAATGTCCTCATTGTAGAAAAGATAAAGACATGAAGAACTGAGGACTTCCCTTGGATATCAATCGGCGGGGTGGTCGCCCATCTCCTCGACGTCAGAGTCAGATGGTGGGAAAGGTGGTAGTGGCGTAGGCATAGGGAAGGGAAGTGGAGCCGCACCCGGGTACTATGCTGATAGAGCCGCGCTGAAGCTGGTGGTGAAGTTCCACATGTGCTCCTGCCTCTCTGCTATGCGCTGATTCTGCCTCTCTAGCCTCTTAGCTCGTCTGTCTATTAGTAACTGGAGGCTGCGGATCTGAGAGCTGAACTTAGCCTTAGGCCGCGATGAACTAGCAGGCAACTGCACATCCTCCTGCTCCTCCTCCTCCTTAGAGGTAGCCACAATGATAAAACCTCGGCCTCGAGGATGTGACTCGGCTCCGTCCCATACCTTGTACCTCGCGATCAGTCTATGGTCGAGGATCTGTGATGGTTGCTGTGTGACCTCATCATCTCGCCACTGTACCCCTGCCTGTCTGCACAATCCACAAATAAGGGAGGGGTGAGGTAGTCCGCCCTGAACATTACCTCTCAGAAGCCGACGGATACTACCCTCAATGATGTTCCCTACATCAATCGAGAAATCCATGACAATAGCGTATAGTAACGCTGCCTTCTCCTTCGAAACATCGCTCACGTGCTGGGATGACATGAGCTTGGCACTCAGGAAGGCGTACCAAATCTTTCCATACAGGCTGAGGTCCTTGCTAGGGAAGAGAGAAGCACCTCTTTCTTTCTCGCTTAGTGATCCATGTGGTACCTGGTTTGCACAACTCTGTTACAATCTTGTCAAAATCAGGCTGAGAGCGAATGAACTCTGTGTATTGGCATAATGCAGGAGGCACCAAGTTGTAGTAGTGATTAATAGCCTGTGCACTAAAGGGTACCCTCATCCCCCTGACTATGGCCTCAAAAGGATGTCTGTCCTGAGCGTTGGCGTAAAACTCCTGTACCACTGGAACGACTGCTGGGTCGGGGTGGTGGGTGAAAGTGTCCCACACCCTCTCATCTATCTGCTCCCAAATCTCCCCATCAACCCCTCTCTCTGGCCTGAGACCTCGCTCGGGAGTTAGAGCTTTACCCGTGATGAAGTCATCAAATCTGTCCGCTGCCTCGGCACTAACAAATTTACTGTGGTCATATTGTCGTGGTGGTGCGAAGGAGGATCCTTCAGTACGAGATCTCTTAGGAGGCATGGTAGCAACAAAGCAGAATTACTATTTCAAAACAGACCCAAACACCAGTGATTTTAACTCACTGATATATTGAATTTCCCCCAAACTTGAATTTTTTTCACAAACCAAAGTTTCCTGCAAGAACTCTCACAATACACAAAATATAATCCCAATCCTCCAGTTGAGCCAACACAAACTCAACTGGGCACTCAATGTCAACTAATTCAACACTATGCAGATAACTGACAGTTCAAAATGGTATCACACAATACTGCTAGACTCAACTGGTTGCCCAAACTACTTAATTCTTACCCAATTGCCTTCTCAGATGCTATATCAATCAAAATTAACAGTAAACATAGAGATAATTGCAGTGAGAAAAAATTTCAGTCCTTAATTTGGTATACCTTCCTTCTGACAGTGGCTGTGTATGAGGATGAAGGCAATACTCCCTTGGACTCACCAAATTGAAGCTAGGAACCAAATTGAAGCGTAATGAGACTGAAGTTTAGCCCCAATCTCTCCAAGCACTTGACCAATTCGAGCGGCACCAATGGTGGTGACTGTCAATGGTTGAAATTGAATGAAACCCTAATTGGCAGTGGATTTGTGTGGAAAAGGGTTGCTCAATCCTTAAATTAGTTGAAATCGAGAGTGGGTTGTGGCTAAGGTTGGATTTTGAGTGGTTTGGACGGGTTGAGGTCTTTGGGTATTAGGTTGCAGACTGTAAGGATGAAGGAGAGTGGAGAGAAATTCGAACGGGAGAAGAATTTTAAGTTCTGCAATTCTGCGCCTCTCGCCGAGGCGAGAGAATTACTCATGTTTTTCTCGCCGGGGCGAGAGATTCCAAGCCTAAAAACCTCGCCGCGGCGAGCCCCCCTGCTGAAGCAAAAATTTGATTTTTGAAAATTTATACAGGGGCTATGTTTGATACTTGCTCCCTGTATCCCTGCAACCTACAAAACATACATTAGAAACAATAGGCCAAAAATGACCCTCCAAAGTGACTTGTTGCTAAAAAAAATCCAAAACTAACACACAATTCACTAAATATGAAAAACTTAAAAAACTAACTACCATGAAAATGCAATAATTAAGACACACTACCGAATCATAAAAGGATACGGAAAACGGTGGGTTGCCTGCCACCGAGTGCGTGGTTTAAAGTCCTCGGCCCGACTTCACATCCATTCAAGGCTAATCGGCTAAAGTGATCGAGGTCTTCTGGCGAGCGAAGCCGCCACCCCAATAATGCTTAAGGCGCTGCCCGTTAACTCTGAACGTCTCCTCTGGATTATCACCATAGACTTCAATAGCTCCGTGTGGAAATGCATGCTTGACAATGAAAGGACCCGACCAACGTGATTTGAGCTTTCCGGGAAAAAGCCTCAATCTAGAGTTGTATAGCAATACCGCTTGGCCAGGCTCGAATTTTCTGTCAACAATCTTCTTATCATGCCACCTTTTTAACTTCTCCTTGTACAATTTTGAATTTTCATAAGCTTGCAGTCGGAACTCATCAAGTTCATTGAGCTGAAGAAGCCTTTTCTCGCCTGCAGCTGTGAGATCAAAATTCAACTTTCTAATGGCCCAGAACGCCTTATGCTCAAGCTCAACCGGGAGATGGCATGCCTTACCATAGACAAACTGGTATGGTGACATACCAATGGGTGTTTTAAAGGTCGTTCTGTACGCCCACAGTGCATCATCCAGCTTTGTTGACCAATCTTTTCTTGTGGGATTGACGATCTTTTCCAGGATTTTCTTCACTTCTCTGTTGGAAACCTCAGCTTGTCCATTGGTCTGGGGGTGATATGCAGTAGCAATTCTATGAGTGACCCCATATTTTCCAAAGAGGGCAGCAAAGTGCTTATTGCAGAAGTGACTCCCTTCGTCACTGATCATGGCCCTTGAAGTACCGAACCTTGTGAAGATATTCTTTTGAAGGAATTTCAGCACTACCTTGGAGTCATTAGTGGAAAATGCGGCTGCCTCCACCCATTTAGATACATAATCTACTGCCAAGAGAATATATAGATTGTTGAAAGAGGGTGGGAATGGCCCCATGAAGTCAATACCCCAAACGTCAAAGATTTCAACCTCTAGGATCATGTTTAACGGCATTTCATGTCGTTTAGAGATGTTCCCCATCCGTTGACATCTATCGCATCTTAGAACAAATTGATGAGCATCTTTAAACAAAGTTGGCCAAAAGAACCCTGCTTGCAACACCTTAGTGGCTGTTTTCTCACCTCCGTATTGTCCTCCATATAGTGAATCGTGACAGTGATGTAGAATGCTGTCAACCTCGCTTTGTGGAACATATCTTCGAATCATTTGATCCACACAATGTTTGAACAAATACGGTTCATCCCACAAATACCTCTTCACATCATGAAGAAACTTTTTGTTTTGCTGCCACGACAAGTCTGGGGGGAGTGTATTACTAACCAAGTAGTTAGCAAAATCAGCATACCAAGGAATTTCGCCTTGAACCACAAACAGCTGTTCATCCGGGAAAAATTCATTTATTAGAACTTTGTCTTCCTTATCAAGACCCGGATTCTCCAATCTAGATAGATGGTCGGCTACTTGGTTTTCAGTTCCTTTTCTGTCTCGAATCTCCAAGTCAAACTCCTGCAGCAATAAGATCCATCTAATCAATCTCGGTTTAGCATCCTTCTTAGCAATTAGATATCGAATAGCTGAATGGTCCGCGAATACAACCACCCTTGTTCCAATCAAGTAAGATCGAAACTTGTCAAATGCATAAACTACTGCAAGCAACTCCTTCTCGGTAGTGGTGTAATTGAGTTGTGCATCAGTTAAGGTTTTGCTGGCATAGTAAATAGCATGAAAACCTTCTCCTTGTGCTGTCCCAAAACAGCCCCAACCGCATAATCACTGGCATCACACATCAATTCGAAGGGTTTTGACCAATCCGGAGCAATGATCACTGGTGCAGTGGTTAATTTCTTCTTTAAAAGTTCAAAAGCGATCAAACACTCTTCATCAAACTTGAATGGCACATCTTTCTCTAGTAGACTGCATAAAGGCTTTGTGATCTTAGAAAAATCCTTAATGAATCTTCGGTAAAACCCCGCATGTCCTAGAAAACTGCGAATGCCCTTCACTGAGGTTGGTGGAGGTAAATTTTCAATTGTTTCAAGTTTTGCTCTATCCACCTCAAGACCCTTGGATGACACTTTATGCCCAAGTATTATCCCCTCTTGCACCATGAAGTGACATTTTTCCCAGTTGAGCACTAGATTAGTTTCCACATATCTCTTCAGTATTAGAACTAGATTTTCCAAGCAGTTGTCAAATGAATCACCAAACACTGAGAAGTCATCCATGAAAATTTCAACATTGCGTTCTACCAAATCTGAGAAAATAGCCATCATGCACCTTTAAAAAGTGGCTGGTGCATTACACAATCCGAATGAGACCCTTCTAAAAGCAAAAGTACCAAATGGGCATGTGAAGGTAGTCTTTTCTTGATCTTCTGGAGCAATAGCAATCTGATTATATCCCGAATATCCATCCAATAAGCAATAGTACTCATGTCTAGCTAGTCTATCCAACATTTGATCAATGAAGGGTAATGGGAGATGATCCTTTCGAGTTGCTTTGTTAAGTCTCCTGTAATCCATGCACACCCTCCAACCAGTTACTGTTCTTGTTGGAATCAATTCATTATTCTCATTGGCTACAACTGTCATGCCCCCTTTCTTGGGTACACGCTGAACTGGGCTCACCCATGCACTGTCAGAGATAGGATAAATTATTCCAGCATCCAACCACTTCAAAATCTCTTTCTTTACCACCTCCTTCATGATTGGGTTGAGTCTCCTCTGATGTTCCACAGTGGGCTTACTATCATCTTCCACCAAGATTTTGTGCATACAGTAAGATGGGCTTATACCCTTGATGTCGGCGATGGTCCATCCAATAGCAGATTTGTACTCCCTAAGAACCCACAACAGCTTGCTTTCCTGAAACTCGTTAAGCACAGATGCAATAATAACATGTAAAGTAGCTGAATCACCTAAATATGCATACCTGAGATGGTTAGGCAGAGGTTTTAGCTCAAGTGATGGAGGTGTTTCAAGGGATGGTTTCAACCGATCTGTAGGATTCTCAGCATGTTCAAGAGATTCAAACGTGATTTGAAACTTGCTCCCCCGTGGCACTGTATCCAAAATCTGTAGATATTCAACCAAATCAGGATCTTCCATGTCAAATTCTCCCAGAAGTGCAGTCTCTAATGGATCATTGTTTAACACATTCAGAAACTCGTCATTCACAACTCGTTCGATAACATCCACTTGAAAACATTCTTCCTCATCCGAAGGGAATTTCATGGCCTTAAATACATTGAAGGTCTCTTCTTGATCCTGAACCCTCATAGTGAGCTCTCCCTTTTACACATCGATTAAAGTTCTCCCAGTGGCTAAAAATGGTCTCCCCAGAATAATAGGAATGTTTTTATCTTCCTCAAAATCTAAGATGATAAAATCAGCCGGGAAGATGAATTTATCCACCTTAACAAGAATGTCTTCAACAATTCCCCTTGGGTATGTAACCGACCTATCGGCAAGCTGAAGAGAAATGTTTGTCGGCTTTGGTGCCGGAAGCCCCAACTGAGTATACACGGATAATGGCATGAGATTAATACTAGCACCCAAGTCACACAAACATTTGTTGAAAGAAAGGCTACCAATAGTACACGGTATAGTGAAGCTGCCTGGATCTTTCAACTTGGGGGGTAGCTTTCTTTGCAATACAGCACTACATTCCTCCGTCAAAGCTACTGTCTCAAAGTCATTTAGCCTTTTCTTCCTAGATAGAATTCCTTTCATAAACTTGGCATAGCTAGGCATCTGTTCTAAGGCCTCTGCAAAAGGAATGTTAATTTGTAGCTTCTTGAAGACCTCCAGGAATTTAGCAAACTGTTTATCTAACTTTTGCTTCTGCAACCTCTGAGGGAAAGGTACTGGTGGATACACCTTTAGAGTAGGCTCAACACTAGGTTTATCTGTGGTATCTTTCTGCTCCGACTCATGTGGTACACTGCTGTCCATTTCCTTAGAAAAATCAGCATTAGTCAAGTCCAGAGGAGAGCTTGAATGGGCTGCCCCCTTTTGCAATTCGGGCTCCTGTAAGGTTTGTTTACCACTTCTGAGAGTTACTGCCTGACATTCCTCTTTCCCATCTCTTCTTGGATTAGTCTCTGTGTTACTAGGAAGAGATCCCTGCGGTCTATTTGACATAGAACTAGCCATCTGCCCAATTTGATTTTCCAAAGCTTTAAGTGCTGTTGCTTGGTTTTTAATCAAGATATATTGGTTAGCCATGTGTTTCAATATCAACTCCTCAAAATCTGATTTTCTCTCTGGTTGTGATTGTGAGGTTTGAGCTGTATGATGTTGTGACTGATTTTGGAACCCTGGTGGATGGTGTGGCTTAGGAGCTTGCTGAAAATTTTGATTGTTGCTCCATGAAAAGTTAGGATGGTTCCTATTCCCAGCATTGTAAGTGTTTTGGTACTGATTTGGCGGTCTCTGGTAGCTACTTACAAACTGAACTGCCTCGTGGTCAAATGGGCATTGGTCGTTGGCATGTGTCCCTGCACAAACTTCACAAACACAGCCACCTGCTGCACTTTTGAATCAGTCAAGGAATCAAGTTTCTTTGACATTGCAGCCATCTGAGCTGCTAAGGCTGTGATGGCATCCACCTCTAATACTCCGGCTACCTTTGGTTGACTCATCATAGCAGTAGGCCATTGGTAGTTATTTGCAGCCATAACCTCCAATAAATCAAGTGCTTCCCCATAATTTTTAGCCATAAAAGATCCTCCCGCAGCTGCATCTAAACTAGACCGATTGTGAGATCCTAATCCATTGTAGAAGGTATTCAATTGCATCCATGGAAGGAATCCATGATGTGGGCATCTCCGAAGCAAATCTCTAAATCTTTCCCAAGCTTCATACAATGATTCTCCATGGTGTTGTTCAAAGGTAGCAATTTCATTTCTCAATCTAGCAGACTTTGCAGGAGGGAAGAACTTTGCCAAAAATTTCTGTGCTAAGTCTGACCATGTAGTGATGGATCCCGGTGGCAATGAGTGAAGCCAACTCTTAGCTTTATCTCTCAAAGTGAACGAAAAAAGTCTAAGTCTCAAAGCATCATCCGTCACTCCAACAAATTTGAAAGTATCACATATCTCAATGAAGCTCAACAAATGCTCATTAGGGTTGTCATTAGCAAAAACCCCAAACTGTAACGAATTTTGCACCATTTGTATTGTTCCCGGTTTGATTTCAAAGGCATTTGCAGTTATTGCCGGTCTTGTGATGCTAGACTGTAAATCACTTATCTGCAGCGTTACATAGTCTCTCAATGCTTTTTGTTCCTCTGCCGCCATAGTTTCTTGATTGTTAGAATCCCTGATTCTTTCTCTTCTTAGTCTTCGGGTATTTCTCTCGATCTCGGGATCGTAAGGAAATAACTCAAGACTTTGTGATCGGCGCATACAAATCAAGGGTACCTACACAATCAAGTAAATAAAAATTAAAAACAAGTCTAAATTAAGATCAATTCAACTATAATCAATATTGGTAAAATTATTGTAAAATAATTCCCCGGCAACGGCGCCAAAAACTTGTTGCTCGATTTCGCAATCAATAAAACACGCGCAAGTATACGCGGTCCACAAGTAATATAAGATAAGTAAAGTGTCAAATCCACGAGGAATTATGTTAAATAATTACCAAATATCAATCGCATGCAAAATCAATCTAATTTAAACAATGACAATATGGTTTGTGTTTGTTGTTGATTAAAACTAAAATAAAGACAATTTAGAAAGCAAGGTTTTACTAACACGGATAAAGTTCAAGATAAAAAGGTCTAAGATTACAATATCCCCCAACTCTTCATTTAAACATCATACTCTCTCTTGTTTGGTAAATTAGAACATAAGAATTGCTATCCGAGAAATCACAAGTATATATAAGCCTCTCTCGATGGTCGAATACGTATTTCCTATTGTGGTGTATAGATATATTTCTATTCTACACACTAGCAAGAATCTCATATCAAGAACAATTAATAAGACACATGTCACGTAAAATCCATTAACCATTCTATCAATTACCAACTTTCACAATAGAAATCATTAAACACGGATTCTCAATTGGATACATGTGGTATTTAGGTATATGTCTATTCTAAATACAATCAAATTATCAACCCTCAAGAATAATACATAAGACTCACGTCACATAATCTCATACATTATCCATAAAGAACATCTAATTTTCACATGAATTCATAACTAGGTCTCAACTTATACTTCCTCTCTCAATTCCATATAAGTTACCAAAGTAATTACGGGCCAAGCAATTAATCCTTAAGCAAAGGTTATAAACTCCAATTCACAAAATGCCTAATTACCATTCAAGAGAGAGCATTCAACTTAAACTACAAATTGGGTTCCATTGCAATCTTAGAAAGAAGAATTTAGTTCATATTAAATCTCAATAACATCATAATCTGATTATAGTACATGGTTGAAGTTACAAAATAAGAAACAAGAACTAAAACATATGAAGATACACCCTTTTTGTGATAAGAATCCCAAATTGGTAGGGTGTAGTTCTTGTCCTCTAATCCTTGCTCTCCTATTTCGTGCTCCTAGCCTCCTTGGTTGATGAAATTTTGATAATCTTTCCTTTAGTTCCTTTGTTCTTCTCTTTTTAGCTCCAAACCCTAGCTTTTTCAATGTGTGTAACCAAGCTTGAATGAATGAATACAAACTCCCTAGATGCCTGATAATTCTCATCTCTCTCCTCATGTTCCCGTTCCTCAATTTCCTCCTCTAGTGCGCCACAAATGCAGAACAGACAAAGCAAGCCGCACCTGCAAAACGCCGCTCTCGCCCCAGCGAGAAAAACAGCTTGGGGAGCTCGCCCCGACGAAGTTTTAAGCCTTGGAGGCTCGCCCCGGCGAGGAAAATGGCCTGGGGAGCTCACCGCGACGAGGTCTCATGTCCTGCGGAAATTACTCTTTTGCCCCTGGACTTGCTAAAAACCGCCACGGTCATCCACAACTGTTCCCTGCACAACAAAAGCATAAAACAAGTAAATAGATACTATAAACACCTAAGGATAGCAAAGAATTGAGTTCAAAAGATAACTAATTCATAGGTATAAAACCTACTCATCAGCCCGCACAACATTTGGCTAGTTTCAAGGACTTTAAACTAGTAGGACCTCCCGAGTTCAAGGGAACACTAGACCCGATTGAAGCCCAAATCTGGATCAAAGAAATAAAAAAAGTGTTTGAGGTTGCAAGGGTGGCTGAAGAACAGAAGACATGATTCGCCACCTTTATGATGAAAGGTGAAGCTACCTATTGGTGGATGGCCAACAAGGGACGTGCTGGAGATGGTGTGATACCATGGGAACGTTTCAAGGAGCTATTATTCAAAAACTACTTCCCGGAGAGTATACAACAGAACATGGAGGTGAAGTTTCTAGAGCTCAAGCAGAGGAACATGTCAGTCGCGGAGTATGCGGCTAAATTTAATGAGTTAGCCAGATTTGCACCTCACTAAGTAGACACTAAAGCCAGAAAGGCAATGCGATTTGAATTAGGCCTGAAGCCGTGGGTGTATAGTAGGGTGGCAGTTCTAAGGATTGACACATTTTCTACACTGTTGGAAAGGGCCATCATCGCCGAATGAGGCAAAGAGGCTCTAGCAAAGTTCAAACAAGACAAAAATAAGGGCCACGAAGGAAGCAAGGGAGGAAGCAGTGGGGGAAGTATAGTTGCCCCCAAACCCGGGTCCCTTGAACCTCGGACCTGGTGCGTCACGATACATCATATTTACAACTATTGCGGAAGATATAAACATAAATTGTTTATACATTAAACTTTGCTACATATCCCAAGGTCTATAACCTTAACTTAATACATATTTACCTTTAGATTCACAAAAGGTTTACACAATTTGTAAGGTTTGTACATAGCGCGAATATGCAATCAAATTACATAAATAGTGCGGAAGCGCGATAAAACGGATTTTAAAAATTTTCATACAAACCATAACCATGATCATCCATGTGCTCAATTATCAATTAAACGAAAGAGATAGAGATTAAGAAATTATACCCTCGTAGAACCGTGCTTCCTCAGGTACAAGTTCACCTCCAATTCCTTCGCGTTCTCCTTGAATTTTACCAATGAGATTCCTTCCTTTGATCAACGTTAGCCACCCAAGTGTTTGGCCTCTAGAGGTGATCCACCAAGGAATAATAGTTATTCAAGAAGATGGGTGTTGGCAAAACCCTAGTTTCTATCTCTATAGAATTTGCAAGTACTCTCTCTCTCCAATTCTCATGGAAAAGTGTGTAAATTGTCTAACCCTAAATCATGATAAGACTCCTCTTATTTATAGATATAGGGAACCCTCCTAAACTATTTAGGATTAGGGTTTTTATTTTAATTAAACTCCTTTAATTAATTGAACTCCTAATCCAATTAGGAATTTAATGAGAGAGTACTTCTATTAATTAATTCTCAATCCCTATTAGGAATTAAATAATAGTAATAGTAATAATAATAATAAGACTCCTCTTATTAATTTATATTTAATATTTCCAAAATATTAAATAATAAATATTAAGCTATTTAATTTATTCTATCTCCATAGATTAAATTAAATACACTTAACTTATTATTACAATTATGCCATTTACTTCTTAAATAACTATTTTCCTTTTGCGGTGTGACCCTTTAGGTTCTCCATATTAAACCGGTTGTGAATAAATCAATTAGAACAATTCTAATTTTATTTAAATAAATAAATTAAACTATTTAATTCATTTAAATAAATAATATTTATTCTACAATAAGGGTAAGCCCCTTAGCGATCAACGACTTTCCAGATAATATAGATTTCAACATTAATCACAAAAGAACCTTTCAGTGAATAGTTACCGTACAATTCAATCCTTCTACCATACAATGTCCCAATTAAATATAAGACATGGAATTACTGTCAAGTCTTATTTTATTTAATTATATGTATTTCGATTCTCAAATGCACAACTCTGATAATGCAAATTAGTAACTCATTTCTAATTTCATTCTGCTTTGGCCAAAGACTTCTGAGTCGTCATTTATCGAATCACATAGGACATTCTCTCCTTTTACTAGAAGTGGTAGATTCTTTGTTGATCATTCACCTATCTCCATGTATAACTTATTATACCCAATCATACCCTTTGATATACCCTCAAGGTCTTAAGGGACATGTCAAAGTATAACTCATCATACACAAGATACTATGATGATCTCAAGTTCAAGGATTACTTGTACTATTATCACTAGAGGAATTCCTATTGACAGGCGAGTAAAACTCCATTAGGTATTCCTTAGCGAGCCACGTTTAGTGAACTTATTCTCTAATAAGCACCTACATACTTGCTTTAGTGTCTTCACACAAACGATTATGATATCAATCATCCTCTTCATAAGAGCAAGCAACGTATGTACTAATCTATCCGGATTAACTAATCCCCTTTTTAGTAATCCATCGATTAGGAACGATTTTAGTTTGTGAGCTATCTAGAATTTAAATATCATTAGCATGATCACCATTGTAGATACCCAAATTTTGCGTTCCCTATGCTAACCGTGACAGGAGGGCAAAATCGTCAAGTGAACCGGCCTACGAGAGCAGAGGATGGGCACAAGTACGAACACTCGATGCCACCGCGATGATTTACAACCAAAACCGAAGTGACAACAAGGCCGTCCGAAATGAGCATTCCCGAATGATGTGGCACGTCTCCCAGTGATTCCCGGACTGCAAAATACAAGCCTGTCGGCGAAAACCGACGTCACGACACGAGAATCGAGGCGTAGCACGAAAATCGAGAAAGTCAAACCAGCCAGCCGCAGATTGATCTGCGGCCAATAAGTGCGCCTTTTGAAAACACGGAACTCGAAACACGGAAACCGAAAACCAGCTGAGTGGATGGGGGGCGGCCAGCCAGCCGCAGCTCATTCCTTCATTCAGCATCCAGGAGATGAGCAGGCGGAGAGAGGAAGAAGGAAAACAGCAGCAGCTCGGGAAAAGAGAGAGATATAGGAAAATTTGGCAACAAAAAAGGAGAGAAAGAAACAAAAAAAAGGGAGGATTTATGCTCCTTTGATTTGATTGTACCATAGATACTTCTCATTCTATTCAAATACACAAGTTTACATCCATTTTGGTATCATTTGCAAGGTGAAAATCTCCTTGCTATAGCAATTTCTATCATGTCATTTAGTTAAATTAAATGTAGTTTTCATACAATTTATGGTGGGACAATGAATTAGGGATTATTAATGAGGGTTCCATCGGAACAAAATTCTTCCTAATAACCCGATGATATTCATTTATTGAATGTTTTTTTGTTTGTTTTACAGTGATATATTGGGTGTGGTTCCTTTAAGTTACTATTTTAGGATGTCTTGACATTGTTAGATTATCCGTGTTGGTTATTTCTTGTAATATCCGTTTTGTGGTTGTTTAGCAATTTTTTATGTGAGCCTAGGAACGCGACCCCGTGGTCCAAATCCGATGATGGACATCTTTTGATATAAGTAGTAGGAGCAATGTAGTCTTCATTGAAAGTATGTAACCGTCGGGCCTTAAAACGACGCCAAGGCGAGAATCGTGTTTAAGGCCCCGTAATAGTGAAAATATGTGTTTGTGGGCGTTTGGGGTTATTTTGATGGCTCACATGCCCATGAATAGCCCCAACGCATTTTAATGCTTGATTTGATTTATGATACGAAATTGATTTTAAAGCTAAACGATAAGATTTCTATAAAATCAATCAAATTAGGTTATTAGAATCACGAGGCTAAAAATTGGGAGTGCTAATGAATGTCGATTCCTTTTAACGAGAAGGCAAAAGAAAGATCGTGTTCAAATGTCACAAGAAATGGTTTTATGAAAGTAAAAGGTGGTTCTATTAAACCATTGTGCATAGGGTTAAAGAGATTCTAGAAATTGCCCGCTCGTTTTACGAAAGCAACATATAGGTCTCGATTCCTATTTTGACGAAGGTTTAAAAACTCTTGCTTTGCCAAAACGACACCCAAGTGAAAACCTTACAGTGTTGACAATCAAAATCAAACCTTTCTAATAAAGAATAAAGTTTTCTCGTATAAATCGAAGGATATTCTAAAGCATTCTCAAAGCACGACTTTCCATAAAAAACCCCAAATAATTCTTTCATACAAACTCACCACAATATTCACATAGACACACACACGCGCACACACATACACATTTTATGAATTAAATGATAGGAAAAGCATCAAGATTGCGGTAACCGTGTTTCACGGAAGTCGGGGGGTGCCTAACACCTTCCCCTCGCTTAAGCAAGCCCCCAAACTCTATGAATCTCGGTTCGCAGACCAAATAATTCGGAGTCACATATGAGCCAGCGATTTACGAAAGAACGAAATTCGGATGAGTTGGTACATCCATTTCAAATATACCAACTGGCGACTCTGGTTAATTGGCTCATCATTAAAAAACGATCTTTCAAAATCCCGTCGACATTAATGCCGACCTTTTCCAAAAATCATCTAATCAAAAGGCTAAAAATTGGAAAGGATAAACCATCGCGAAGGAAGCGATCCCTCCCAGCGTCGACAACCATCATGATTCTAAAAGCATTGCTCAAAACTATGGGTTTATCACATTTAATATAACAGCACCATGTAGATAAAGTAAAATGCCTTTAACAAACGAATAAGATTATAAAGTACATGCTACATCATATCTAATATGATTGGCTTGTGTGCATACTACTTTCAATCTCCCACTTGCACTAAAGCCTATCGCCATGGTATCTAATACCCTTCTTCTCTAAGTGACGATCATCTTGCTGTTGGATAAAGCTTCAATAGATGGATATGTAGTGTTGTTCTCGAGAGTCCACTATCTCTATAGTGACTTTTCCTCTTTCAATGATTCCACTAATCAAATGAAAGTGCCGCAACACTTGTTTGAATCCAAGATGAGACTTAGGAACTATTCCTAGTTCTGTAATGAACTTTTCATCCAAACAATCAACTTGCAGCTTCATTTACAGCTATATACTTTGTCTTTGTCACTAAACCAGCAACTCTTTGCTGTTTGGAACTTTTCTAATTCACTGCACCACCTTTTGAGGTAACTATTTACCCTAAAGTGGATTTGTTATCGTCTTGGTCAGTTTAAAAAACTTGAGTCTGTTTAGCCCTCTAGTTTTAATTCAGACCCACCATGAATCATGATCACATCCTCAATACCGATTAGGTACTTAAAGATATTTTTTCACTGTTTTACAGTGATCTTCTCCAAAATATGACTGATCAACATCAAGCCTTGTATATTCATTGCATACATGATAGTAACTCATGCGATCTCTCTTTCAATTGGGGACAATTTTAGAGAGATACACTATATGGCTCATCATCATGAGACCTCTCTTGGAGTTTGTCATGCTAAACGCCTTTAGCATCAAATGAATATACGTTCCTTGGGTCAAGCCGAACATCCTTTTAAATCTATCTATATAGATTTATATCCCCAATTTATAGGATGTTCCTCCCAAGTTATTCATGGAGGAATGTTTAGACAATTTTATCTTTACTGATTGTAGCATTAGTGTGTTATTCCTTATCAGTAGTATATCAACATATAATACCAAGAATGTCACAACGCTCCACTGACCCTTTTGTACACACAAGGTTCATTCTCATTTTTGAGAAAATCAAACTCTTTTGATTGTCTCATCAAAATGAATGTTCCATCTTTGAGAAGCTTACTTCAATCCATAAATGGATCGTTGCAGCTTATATACATGGTTTACTTCAACCTTTGAAACAAATTCATCTGGCTGTATCATACATACATTTTCCTCAAGTCTTCGTGGAGGAAGGACGTCTCCACATCCATTTACCAGATTTCGTAATAAGCTATAATCGCAAGTAAAATCCAAATGGACTTGAGCATTACCTGGTAATAAGGTTTTATCATAGTCAACTCCTTGACTTGAAAAACCTTTTAAATTGGTCTGGTCTTATAGGTCTCCACCTTGCCATTTACCCCAGTCTTTCTCTTAAAGACTTATATTCAACCTTTAGGCACTATGCCCTTTTGTGGAGTAACCAGAGTATATACTTGGTTCTCTTATATAGAGTCCATTTTGGATTTCCTGGCCATCTGCCATTTCTCTGAGTGTCTACTACTCATAGCCTCATCGTATAAAACTGGATCACCATCCTCTATGATGCGTACCTCATCATCATCCTCTATGATGAATGCATACCCCCAGATATCTTCGGTACTCTTCCAGATTTACGATTTGGTTGTGGTACAATAGGTCTATCTACAGGTTCCTCGGTTCGACTTAAAGTGCTTTGTGGTTCTTGAACTCCTTCAAGATCTATTACCCTCCTACTAGCTCCTTCATTGATAAACACCTTTATCTAAGAAGGCAGCGTGTAGGATTATAGTAATAATACCCTAAACTTTGTTTAGGATATCCCACAAATCTGCACTTGTCAGATTTTGTCCCAAACTTATCTTTGAAACCTTTTCACATAAGCTGGACAACCCCTTATCTTAACATACTTAAGAGTAAGAATCCTCCCTATCCATAACCTTTATGGAGTCTTGGGCTCGAATTTTTTTTTGAGGTTACCTTATTTTGTAGATATGCAGTCGTTTCTAGGGTATAATCCTAGATGGATACTAGAATGTCGATAAAAATCATCATAGACTGCACCATGTCCAACAAGGTACAATTTCTCCTTTTAGATACACCAATCAATTATTGCGTATTAGGAGGTGTCCATTATGAGAAAATACCATTTTGAGATGATCTAGAAACTCATTGCACAAGTATTCCTTCCTCGATCTGATCAAAGAATCTTAATACTTTGTCAATATGTTTCACTTCTGAATTCTTTGAACATTTCAAATGATTCAAACTTGTATTTTATCAAATACACATATTCAACTCTTTGAATGACCATCTCCTTTTCTTTTATTAGTTTATTTAATTTGCAAAATGTTTTTCATGTAAGTCAAGTATACAAAGTCTATCAAGTAATCTTCCAGTTTCAAACAAAATATTATCATTATAAATAGAACAACAATTGTTCTTAAATATAATACCAGAAACTTCCTTGTCCAACAACGAAAGTTCTAATATTTCTAATGAGAACTAGAACATAATAACAACTTATTAACTTAATAGACTTGCCCGTAGGCAATGCTAAACTATAAGTTCCTATGGTTAATGTAGCAACCTTTGCTCCATTCCCATACATAAGATTACTTACTCTTTGTTTAGATTTCTACTTCTGCTTAGTCTCTGCATTAGATTGCATACGTGAGAACTACAGCCGGTATCCAATACCCAAGTAGAACCTTGACTTACAGAGAGATTTATTTTTAATCATGAACAAACCTGTATCTGTAACCGAAGCTTCACTAAGCTTCTTCTGGTTAGCCTCTGTAAGATTCTCCTTACAGTTTCCTTTCTAGTATCCAGGCTTATTGCAGTGGAAGCAAACTCCTTTGCTATCTGCATCAGTCTTGTTTTTATTGTCCATTATTTTTTTTATTTTTTTTTACCTTTCCATTTACCTTCTTTGAATTGTTCTTCTTTTAAGAAGATCTTTTGGCCCTCTTCCGCTTTCTGGAAGAATCATCTACCAGTAAGACTTGGTCTTTCTTGTTTTGAAAGTGACTCTTTACAATTTTCAACATGTTTAAGCAACTTAGGCAGGCTGACATATAGCTTGTTCATGTGGAAATTCACAACAAGTTGTGAGAAAGAGTCCGGAAGTGATTGCAAGATCAAATCTTCGATCAACTCTTCATCTATTAAAACCCAATTATCCCAATTGTTTAATCAGATTGATCATTTTAGGACATATGTCTGTACTGTAGTGCCATCAGTCATTCTAGATTGGAAAAGCTCCTTAGATATCTGATATCTAATAGTCCTACTTTCCTCACCCTTCAACTCCTTGAAGGTGCAGGAGTATAGTAGGAGCATCCATAGTTTCATGCTGACGCTGAAGCTCGTTACTCATGGATGCGAGCATGATCCATTGAGCCAACTGTGCATCATCTTACTACTTTCTAAAAATAGCAATCTCTTTCTCAGAGGCATTGTCTGCAACCATTACAGGGATAGACATATTAAGGACATAAGATAACTTTTCAGCCTTGAGAACTATTCTCAAATTTCTTAAACAGTACGTTTAATACAGTCCGATTAATTAGCATCTAAAATGCTATGCAGTGATAGTGAATTATGTTAGGTTTGTATATGACGCGAACATACCATCAAATTACATAAATAAAGCGGAAGCGCGAGAAAATCGGACTTTTTAAAATTTTATACAAACCATCACCATGATCATTCTATGTGCTCAATTAACGATATAAAAGAAAGAGAAAGAGATAAAAATTATACCCTCGTAGAACCGTGCTTCTTCGGGTACAAGTTCACCTCCAATTCCTTCACGTTCTCCTTGAATTCCACCGACTAAATTCCTTCCTTTGATCAACGTAAGCCACACAAGTGTTTGGTCTCAAGAGGTGATCCACCAAGGAAGAATAGTTATTCAAGAAGATGGGTGTTGGCAAAACCCTAGTTTCTATCTCTATAGAAATTGTAAGTACTCTCCACAATCTAATGCATGAGTGTGTAACCCTAATCTATGATAAGACTCCTCTTATTTATAGATGTAGGAATAACCCTTCCCTAAACTATTCAGGATTAGAGTTTCTATTATAATTAAACTCATTTAATTAATTATGCTCCTAATCCAATTAGGAATTAATGAGACAGTACTTCTATTAATTAATTTCCAATCTCTATTAGGAATTAAATAATAGTAATAGTAATAATAATAATAATAATAATAATAATAATAATAATAATAATAATAATAATAATAATAATAATCATAATAATAAGAATAAGAATAATAATAATAAGACTCCTCTTATTAATTTATATTTAATATTTCCAAAATATTAAATAATAAATATTAAGCTATTTAATTTATTCTATCTCCATAAATTAAATTAAATACACTTAACTTATTATTACAATTATGTCATTTACTTCTTAAAATAAATATTTTCCTTTCGCGGTGTGACCCTTTAGGTTCTCCATATTAAACCGGTTGTGAATAAATCCATTAGAACAATTCTAATCTTATTTAAATAAATAAATTAAACTATTTAATTTATTTAAATAAATAATATTTATTCTACAATAAGGGTAAGCCCCCTTAGCGATCAACGACTTTCTAGATAATATAGATTTAAACATTAATCACAAAACAACCTTTCAGTGTATAGTTACCGTATAATTCAATCCTTCTACCATACAATGTCCCAATTAAATATAAGACAAGGAATTACTGTCAAGTCTTATTTTATTTAATTATATGCATTTCGATTCTCAAATGCACAACTCTAAATAATGCAAATTAGAAACTCCTTTCTAATTTCATTCTGCCTTGGCCAAGGACTACTGAGTTATCATTTATTGAATCATATAGGACATTCATATCTTTTACTAGACGAGGTAGATTCTTTGTTGATCATTCACCTATCTCCATGTACATCAAATTATACCCAATCATACCCTTTGATATACCTAAAAGGTCTTAAGGGACATGTTATAGTATAACTCATCATACACAAGATAATATGATGATCCCAAGTCCAAGGATCACTTGTACCACTAGAGGAATTCCTATTGACAGGCGAGTAAAACTCCATTAGGTATTCCTTAGCGAGCCACGTTCAGTTAACTTATTCTCCAATAAGCACCTACATACTTGCTTTAGTGTCTCCACACAAATGATTATGAGATCAATCATCCTCTTCTTAAGAGCAAGCAACGTATGTACTAATCTATCCAGATTCACTAATCCCCTTTTTAGTAATCCAACGATTAGGAACGATTTTAGTTTTTGAGCTATCTAGAATTTATATCTCATTAGCATGATCACCATCATGATTCTAAAAGCATTGCTCAAAACTATGGGTTTATCACATTTAATATAACAACACTATGTAGATAATATAAAATGCCTTTTAAGAAAATTAATTCTTTTATTAATAAATGAATAAGATTACAAAGTATATGCTACATCATATCAAATATGATTGGCTTGTGTGTATACTACTTTCAATCTCCCACTTGCACTAAAGCCAATCGCCATGGTATCTAATACCCATCTTCTCTAAGTGACGATCAAACTGCTGTTGTGTTAAAGATTTAGTAAATGGATCTGCAATGTTGTCTTGAGAGTCCACACGCTCCAGGGTGACATCTCCTCTTTCAATAATCTCTCTAATCAAATGAAACCGCCGCAACACGTGTTTGGATTTCTGATGAGACCTGGGTTCCTTAGCCTACGCAACAGCTCCGTTGTTGTTATAGAATAAAGGTACAACTCCTCTAATGCTAGGAACCACTCCAAGCTCAGTTATGCAATTCTTCATCCAAACAGCTTCCTTTGCAGCTTCACTTGTAGCTATGTACTCTACCTTTGTCACTGAATCAACAACTGTTTGCTGCTTGAAACTCTTCCAACTCACCGCGCCACCGTTTAAGGTAAACACATACCCTGAAACAGATTTACTATCATCTTGGTCCGTTTGAAAACTTGAGTCTATATAACCCTCTAGTTTCAATTCAGACCCACCGTAGACAAGAAATACATCCTTAGTTCTTCTCAAGTACTTTAGGATGTTTTTCACTGCCTTCCAGTCCTCTTCTCCTGGATTCAACTGATATCTGCTCGTTACACTAAGTGCATGAGCGACATCTGGTCTAGTACATATCATACCGTACATGATAGATCCTATTGCGGAAGCATAAGGAATCTTACTCATACGGTCTCTCTCCTTAGGTGTCTTTTGGGCTTGTTTCTTGGAGAGATGTATTCCATGGTTTATCGGCATGAGACCTCTCTTGGAATCTTCCATGCTAAACTTCTTTAGCATCGAGTCAATGTACTTTCCTTGGGTCAAGCCCAGCATCCTTTTAGATCTATCTCTATAGATCTTTATGCCCAAAATATAGGACGCCTCACCCAAGTCCTTCATGGAGAAGTGCTTAGATAACCAAATTTTGATCGACTGTAGCATAGGAACATCATTACCTATCAGTAATATATCATCAATATATAATACAAGGAATGATACAGCGCTCCCACTAACCTTCTTGTACACACATGGTTCATCCTCGTTTTTGATAAAATCATACCTTTTAATTATCTCATGAAAACGGATGTTCCACCTTCAAGAAGCTTGCTTCAACCCATAAATGGATCGTTGTAGCTTACAGACTTGGTTTGTTCTAACCGTTGAAACAAAACCCTCTGGTTGTATCATATATACATTCCCCTCAAGCTCTCCATTAAGGAGGGCTGTTTTCACGTCCATTTGCTAGATTTTGTAGTCATAATAAGCTGTAATTGCAAGCAAAATCCGAATGGACTTGAGCATTGCTACTGGTGAGAAGGTTTCATCATAGTCAACTCCTTGTCTTTATTTAAAACCTTTTGCAACCAATCGGGCCTTATAGGTCTCTACCTTGCCATCCGCTCTAATCTTTCTCTTAAAGACCCATTTACACCCAATAGGCTTTATGCCCTCAGGTGGTGAAACCAAAGTCCATACTTGGTTTTCATACATGGAGTCCATCTCGGATTTCATTGCTTCAAGCCATTTCTCCGAGTCTTTACTACTCATAGCCACTTCGTAAGTCAATGGATCATCATCATCTATGATGCGTACCTCATCATCATCCTCTATGATGAATCCATACCTATCAGGTATCTTCGGTACTCTTCCAGATTTACGAATAGGTAGTGGTACAGTAGGTTCTTCTACTTAGTCAGGTACCTAACTTTGATCCATAGTATTTTGTGGTTCTTAAACTTCTTCAAGATATATCTTACTCCCACTAACCCCTTCAAAGATAAACTCCTTTTCCAAGAAGGCAGCGTGTTTCGCAACAAACACCTTTTGATCAGTAGGATGATAGAAATAATATCCTAAACCTTCTTTAGGATATCCCACAAATCTACACTTATTGGATCTAGTCTTCAGCTTATCATGCTCAAACCTTTTGACATAAGCTGGACAACCCCAAGTCTTAACATGCTTAAGACTAGGTTTCCTCCCTATCCATATCTCATATGGGGTCTTTGGGACGGATTTGGTAGGTACCTTGTTAAGTAGGTATGCAGCCGTTTCTAGGGCATAACCCCAGAAGAATATTGGAAGGTCGATAAAACTCATCATGGAACGAACCATGTCCAACAATGTTTGATTTCTCCTTTCAGATACACCATTCAACTGTGGCGTCCCTGGTGGAGTCCATTCTGAGATTATACTATTTTCTTTGAGACAATTGAGAAACTCATTGGTTAAGTATTCTCCTCCTCGATCCGATCGAAGAATCTTAATACTCTTACTAGTTTGCTTCTCTACTTCACTTCTGAATTCTTTGAACTTTTCAAACGATTCAGATTTGTATTTCATTAAATACACATATCCAAATCTAGAATGATCATCAGTGAAAGTAATAAAATAAGAATACCCTCCTCGTGCATTCGTTGTCATAGGTCCACATACGTTTGTGTGTACCAACGCTAACAACTCTGTAACTCTTTCTCCTTTTCCACTAAAAGGGGATTTAGTTATCTTACCCATGATACAAGATTCACAAGTTGGATATGATTCGTAATCAGATAGCTCTAAAAGCCCATCTTTATGCAACTTGGATAATCTTGTTTCATTAATATGACCGAGTCTACAGTGCCACATAAAGGTATAATTAACATCATCTCTTTTTCTTTTCTTTCTTTGTTCAATTTGAAGTATATTTTCATACAAGTCAAGTATGTAAAGTCCATTTAGTAGATTGCCAACACCATATAAAACATTTTTATTATAAATAGAACAACTATTGTTCTTTATTATAATATCAAAACCATCCATATCCAATACAGAAATTGAAATAATGTTTCTAATGAGTGTCGGAACATAATAACAATTATTTAAACTAATGAACTTGCTCGAAGGTAGTGCTAAACAATAAGTCCCTACAGCTAATGCAGTAACCTTTGCTCCATTTCCCACTCGTAAGACGACTTCATCCTTGTTCAGCTTTCTACTTCTACTTAGTCCCTGCATATTATTACATATATGAGAACTACAGCCGGTATCCAATACCTAAGTAGAATTTTAACTTTCAAAAAAATTAATTTTAATTATGAACAAACCTAGATCGGAAGTCGAAGCTTCTCCAAGCTTCTTCTGCTTTTGGTCCGCAAGATACTCCTTGCAGTTCCTCTTCAAATGTCCCGGCTTGTTACAATGGTAGAAAATTCCTTTGCTATCAGGATCAGATTTCTTTTTATCCTTGCTTTTCGCCTTGCCCTTAGCCTTCTTGTTTTTCTTCTTTTTAGAAGATACCTTGGGCCTCTTCCTTTTCTTGGAAGAATCATCCACTAGTTCTTGTTGGATGAGAAGTGACCTTCAGCAGTTTTCAGCATGTTAAGTAACTCAAGCAAGCTGACGTCTAACTTATTCATGTGAAAATTCACAACAAATTGTGAGAAGGTGTCCAAGAGTGACTGCAAGATCAAATCTTGACTTAACTCCCCATCCATTACGAACCCAAGCTGTCCAAGTTGTTCAATCAGATTGATCATCTTAAAGACATGAGTCTCAACGGTAGTGCCCTCGGTCATACGAGATCGGAAGAGCTCCTTAGATATCTGATATCTAGCAGTCCTACTTTGCTCGCCATACAACTCTTTGAGGTGCAACAATATAGTAGGAGCATCCATAGTTTCATGCTGACGCTGAAGCTCGTTACTCATAGATGCGAGCATGATGCATTGAGCCAAGATTACATCATCTTGCCACTTTCTGAAAGTAGCAATCTCTTGCTCAGAGGCTGTTTCTGCAACATTTGCAGGTACTGGCGAATTTAGGACATAAGAAATCTTTTCAGCAGTGCGAACAATTCTCAGATTCCTTAACTAGTCTGTGTAATTCGGTCCGGTCAGTTTGTTAGCATCAAGTATGCTATGCAGTGATAGTGAGTTTGACATTTTTAAATTTTGCATGTGAAAATAGACAACATTTTAGCATTCATTCATTTAATTAATTACCAAAATAAATTAGGTCTTTATTTAAATTGGTATCTCCCACTATTTTCATCAAACTATTTTGCCCTCATTATATAGTTCGGCAAATCTAATTAAAGATTTGCTAGTGAGATTAAGGACCCCATTTCAAATGTATATAGCCTTGTGTGTGCACAACAAACTATATATAAATAAATAGGTAGACAACTATTGTCAATTACATCACTATGTAACTCCTTGTATTTTGCCTCTTAGATTATAATGGTCAAGTGTGTGCACATCCGAACTAAAATAATCTAAGTTAAGTCCAACCTAGCACTTCCATATATGTGAAGAGAAAAAAGACCGCCCTTGTGTGCGCACAACAAAGCAGTAATGTTCAATTCCTTAATAAGCATCAAATGTGATAAAACAACATCTTAAATATTTAATACTCGCCTTGTGTGTGTACAACAAACTCATATTAAATATTTAATACTCTATTGTTTTACCATGCTAGAAGGCGACGTTCGATATTCCTAATATTTTTGAACGCTTAGGACTTAATATTATTTCTTTGAGGGGTTTGTTATTATTAGTCTCATCTTGTTTAGCGTGCATGCATATATATAATACGCGTCATATTATTTAACATGCGAAGTATGTTGTATAATATATAATATATATATAGTAATCATGCACATATAGAATACTATATTCTACCCGGATTGATTATGGACTTTTATTCTAGTTTGGTTCACTAGAGCCACCAAGTGAACCAAAAGGTCAAACCTAGGGTGCAAGAATAAAATTTAAATATAACTATTACATTTAAACCCGGGCTCCATTACAAACGGGTCTTCATGCGCTCCTTGCTCCTTTGTCTCCAATTCTTCAAAATTAATTCTAAATAGTCCTATTACAAAAGCTAGAAACCTTGATCAGCATTTAAGGGGAAGTACATAGGAGGGAGATAGAATTTTACATTAAGAAAAAATTAGAGAAGACGAGGTATGCAGACCCCATTTATAAAAACTCATACATTCAAGCTTCCTCTAAAATAATTCCAATCAGACATTGGTCAATAGTCCATAATCAATCTCTATTTATTATCATACATATCTCTA
Organism: Aralia elata; assembly: GCA_034770075.1. NCBI lineage: Eukaryota > Viridiplantae > Streptophyta > Magnoliopsida > Apiales > Araliaceae > Aralia > Aralia elata. Next base: position 36,468,857 of record CM068385.1, read on the forward strand.
TATGTATCAATAAATAACATTCATCCCATGAATATTAAAATCATTCTATATATGCATTGATATCAATTAATGGGCAAAAGTTTTGCTAATATTTAGTTTTGAAACAAAATAAACTCTTTTATTTTAATCAAAAACCAAATCCAAATTTATCTCCTTTAATTTTAGCAATCTGAAATCCTATTCCAGATAAAATAAACATCTTTATTTTAAACTTATATCAATTAAATAAACCATTTATTTTAATTGAAGGAAAAATTATTTTTTCGGATTCTGCTGTCCGGCGCAGCAGCGCCGAGAATGAACTGGGAAACGGCGCAGCTGCGCTGAACCCTAGAAATGACTTTCTGGGTTTGGGCGCACCTGCGCTCCAGAATGAACTGGAAACGACGCAGCTGCACCGCGTAGCAGATTTAGCAAAACAGATTCTGCCCAAAAATTTCGTTCCAATCGCATACCATACACACATGGAATCATCAAAATCGATATTTAGCACAAGATTAGGCTCTGATACCAATGTTAGATTTGTATATGACGTGAACATGCAATCAAATTACATAAATAAAGCGGAAGCGCGATAAAATCGAATTTTTAAAAATTTTATACAAACCATCATCATGATCATTCTGTGTGCTCAATTAACGATATAAATGAAAGAGATAGAGATAAAAATTATACTCTCGTAGAATCGTGATTCCTCGGGTACAAGTTCACCTCCAATTCCTTCGCGTTCTCCTTAAATTCCACCGACTAAATTCCTTTGCTTGATCAACGTTAGCCACCCAAGTGTTTGGCCTCTAGAGGTGATCCACCAAGGAAGAATAGTTATTCAAGAAGATGGGTGTTGGCAAAACCTTAGTTTCTATCTCTATAGAAATTGTAAGTACTCTCCACAATTTAATGCAAGAGTGTATAACCCTAATCTATGATAAGACTCCTCTTATTTATGGATGTAGGAATAACCCTTCCCTAAACTATTTAGGATTAGGGTTTCTATTATAATTAAACTCATTTAATTAATTATGCTCCTAATCTAATTAGGAATTCATGAGAGAGTACTTTTATTAATTAATTCCCAATCCCTATTAGAAATTAAATAATAGTAATAGTAATAATAATAAGACTCCTCTTATTAATTTATATTTAATATTTCTAAAATATTAAATAATAAATATTAAGCTATTTAATTTATTCTATCTCCATAGATTAAATTAAATACACTTAACTTATTATTACAATTATGCCATTTACTTCTTAAAATAAATATTTTCCGTTCGCAGTGTGACCCTTTAGGTTCTCCATATTAAACCGGTTGTAAATAAATCAATTAGAACAATTCTAATCTTATTTAAATAAATAAATTAAACTATTTAATTTATTTAAATAAATAATATTTATTCTACAATAAGGGTAAGCCCCCTTAGCGATCAACGACTTTCAAGATAATATAGATTTCAACATTAATCACAAAATAACCTTTCAGTGCATAGTTACCGTACAATTCAATCCTTCTACCATACAATGTCCCAATTAAATATAAGACATGAAATTACTGTCAAGTCTTATTTTATTTAATTATATTCATTTCGATTCTCAAATGCCCAACTCTAAATAATGCAAATTAGAAACTCCTTTCTAATTTCATTCTGCCTTGGCCAAGGACTACTGAGTTATCATTTATCGAATCACATAGGACATTCAAATCTTTTACTAAACGAGGTAGATTTTTTGTTGATCATTCACCTATCTTCGTGTACAACTAATTATACCCAATCATACCCTTTGATATTCCCAAAAGGTCTTACGGGACATGTCAAAGTATAACTCATCATACACAAGATACTATGATGATCTCAAGTTCAAGGATCACTTGTACTACTATCACTAGAGGAATTCCTATTGACAGGCGAGTAAAACTCCATTAGGTATTCCTTAGCGAGCCACGTTTAGTGAACTTATTCTCCAATAAGCACCTACATACTTGCTTTAGTGTCTCTACACAAATGATTATGAGATCAATCATCCTCTTCTTAAGAGCAAGCAACGTATGTACTAATCTATCCGAATTCACTAATCCCCTTTTTAGTAACCCAACGATTAGGAACGATTTTAGTTTGTGAGCTATCTAGAATTTAGATCTCATTAGCATGATCACCATCATGATTCTAAAAGCATTGCTCAAAACTATGGGTTTATCACATTTAATATAACAGCACTATGTAGATAATATAAAATGCCTTTTAAGAAAATCAATTTTTTTATTAATAAATGAATAAGATTACAAAGTATATGCTACAACATATCAAATATGATTGGCTTGTGTGCATACTACCTTCAAATTAGACATCGTAAAATTCTATAAATGAATTTGTAATTTAACAACATTTTAGCATACATTCATTTTAATTAATTACCAAAATAAATTAGGTCTTTATTTTAAATTGGTATCTCCCACTATTTTCATCAAACTATATTACCCTCCCTATATAGTTCGGAATATCTAATTAAAGATTTGTTAGTGATAATAAGGATCTCATTTCAAATGTATATAGCCTTATGGTGACACAACAAACGATATATAAATAAATAGGTAGACAACTATTGTCAATTACATCACTATATAACTCCTTGTATTTTGCCTCTTAGATTATTTTGAGCAAGTGGTGACACATCCGAATCAAAATTATCCAAGTTAAGTCCAACCTAGCGATTCCATATATGTGAAGAGAAAAATACCGTCCTTGTGGTGACACAACAAAACAGTAATGTTCAATTCCTTAATAAGCATCAAATGTGATAAGGCAACATCTTAAATATTTAATACTTGTCTTGTGGTGACACAACAAACTCATATTAAATATTTAATACTCTATCGCTTTACCATGTTAGAAGGCGACGTTCGATATTCTAAATATCTTTGAACGTTAAGGACTTAATATGATTTTCTTAAGGGGTTTGTTATTATTTGTCTCATCTTATTTAGCGCGCATGCACATATATATATATAAAATACGCGTCATATTATTTAATATGCGAAGCATGCTACATAGTATGCATGCACATATAGAATATTATATTCTACCCGGATTGATTATGGACTTTTATTCTAGTTTGGTTCACTAGAGCCACCAAGTGAACCAAAAGGTCAAACCTAAGGTGCAAGAACAAAATTTAAATATAACTATTACATTTAAACCCGGGCTCCATTACAAACGGGTCTTCAAGCGCTCCTTGCTCATTTGTCTCCAATTCTTCAAAATAATTCTAACTAATCCTATTACATAAACTATTTAAAATTAATAGAAACCTTGATCAACAGTCAAGGAGAAGTACATAGGAGGGAGATAGAATTTACATTAAGAAAAATTAGAGAAGATGAGGTACGCAGACCCCATTTATAAAAATCCATTCATTCAAGCATCCTCTAAAATAATTCTAATCACACATTGGTCAATAGTCCATAATCAATCCCTATGTATTATCATACATATCACTATATGCATCAATAAATAACATTCATCTCATGAATAATAAAATCATTCCATATATGCATTGATATCATTTAATGGGCAATTAAAAGTTTACTAGAAATCCAATTTTGAAACAAAAATAAACTCCTTTATTTTAATAAAAATTTAAATTATAATAAACTTATTTATTTTATTTTATCCAATTTTGAATAAAAATAAACTCCTTTATTTTTAATCAAATTTCAAATCAAAATAAACTCCTTTATTAATTAACATAGAAACCAATTTCAAGTTCAAAATAAACTCCTTTATTTTAAATTAAAATTGCTTGGAAAATAAAATATGTTAAATCCTATTCCTTATCAAAATAAACATCTTTATTTTTAAGGAAACATGAAATCCTATTCCATATGTGAATAAACTCCTTTATTCTAGGAAACATGAAATCCTATTCCATATGTGAATAAACTCTTTTATTCTAGTTAACGTAGAATCTAATTCCAAGTTCAAATAAACTTTTAATTTTAATTATATTCCAATTCAAAATAAAAAAATTTCAAAATCTGCAGACCGGCGCGACCGAGCTCCAAATTGAACTAGGAGCGGCGCTGCCGCGCTGCACCCCCAGAAACAGTTTTTGGGTTCGGGCGCGGCCGGGCTCCAGAATGAACTGGAAGTGGCGCGGCCGCGCTACGTAGCAGAGTTCGAAATTTTTTTTCTTTACCTAGAAAATCGATCCAATCGCATACCCATATATATATGGAATCATCATAATCGATAATTAGCACAAGGTTAGGCTCTGATACAACTTTTAGGTTTGTATATAACGCGAACATGCAATCAAATTACATAAATAGTGCGGAAGCGCAATAAAACGAATTTTAAAATTTTTCATACAAACCATCACCATGATCATCCTTGTGATCAATTATCAATTAAACGAAAGAGATAGAGATATAAAATTATACCCTCGTGAATCAAAACTTCCTCAGGTACAAGCTCACCTCCAATTCCTTCGCGTTCTCCTTGAATTCTACCGATTAAATTCCTTCCTTTGATCAACGTTAGCGACCCAAGTGTTTGGCCTCTAGAGGTGATCCACCAAGGAATAATAGTTGTTCAAGAAGATGGGTGTTGGCAAAACCCTAGTTTCTATCTCTATAGAAATTGCAAGTACTCTCTCTCTCTCTCTTCAATTCTTATGGAAGAGTGCGTAACCCTAATCTATGATAAGACTCATCTTATTTATAGATGTAGGAATAACCCTTCCCTAAACTATTTAGTAATAGGGTTTCTATTATAATTAAACTCCTTTAATTAATTATGCTCCTAATCCAATTAGGAATTCATGAGAGAGTACTTCTATTAATTAATTCTCAATCCCTATTAGAAATTAAATAATAGTAATACTAATAATAATAATAATAATAAGACTCCTCTTATTAATTTATATTTAATATTTTCAAAATATTAAATAATAAATATTAAGCTATTTAATTTATTCTATCTCCATAGACTAAATTAAATACACTTAACTTATTATTATAATTATGCCATTTACTTCTTAAATAAATATTTTTCCTTTTGCGGTGTGACCCTTTAGGTTCTCCATATTAAAGCGGTTGTGAATAAATCAATTAGAACAATTCTAATCTTATTTAAATAAACAAATTAAACTATTTAATTTATTTAAATAAATAATATTTATTCTACAATAAGGGTAAGCCCCCTTAGCGATCAACGACTTTCCAAATAAATATAGATTTCAACATTAATTACAAAAGGACCTTTCAGCGCATAGTTACTGTACAATTCAATCCTTCTACCATATAATGTCCCAATTAAATATAAGACATGAAATTACTGTCAAGTCTCATTTTATTTAATTATATGCATTTTGATTCTCTAATGAACAACTCTGATAATGCAAATTAGAAACTCCTTTCTAATTTCATTCTGCTTTGGCCAAAGACTTCTGAGTCATCATTTATTGAATCACATAGGACATTCTCTCCTTTTATTAGAAGTGGTTGATTCTTTGTTGATCATTCACCTATCTCCATGTATAACTTATTATACCCACTCATACCCTTTGATATACCCTAAAGGTTTTAAGGGACATGTCAAAGTATAACTCATCATACACAAGATAATATGATGATCTCAAGTTCAAGGATCACTTATACTACTATCACTAGAGGAATTCCTATTGACAGGCGAGTAAAACTCCATTCGGTATTCCTTAGCGAGCCACGTTCAGTGAACTTATTCTCCAATAAGCACCTACATATTTGCTTTAGTGTCTCCACACAAATGATTATGAGATCAATCATCCTCTTCATAAGTGCAAGCAACGTATGTACTAATCTATCCGGATTCACTAATCCCCTTTTTAGTAATCCATCGATTAGGAACGATTTTAGTTTGTGAGCTATCTAGAATTTAGATCTCAGTAGCATGATCACCATCATGATTCTAAAAGCATTGCTCAAAATTATGGGTTTATCACAATTAATATAACAGCACCATGCAGATAAAGTAAAATGCCTTTAACAAACGAATAAGATGACAAAGTACATGCTACATCCTATCAAATATGATTGGCTTGTGTGCATACTACTTTCAAGCATATCCCAAAGATAACATTCAGAACTCGATATGGACACTTTGAGTTTTTGGTGATGTCATTTGGGCTGACGAACGCGCTAGCAGCATTTATGGACATGATGAACAGAGTGTTCAAGCAATACCTAGATAAATTTATTGTCGTTTTCATAGATGACATTCTGGTCTACTCGAAGACAGAGGAGGAACTCGTCGATCATTTGAGGATAGCCTTGGAAACGCTAAGAATGGAGAAGCTATATGCAAAGTTTTCCAAGTGTGAATTTTGGCTACAAAGGGTGCAGTTCTTGGGGTAATTAATTGACAAGGATGGTGTATCAGTGGATCCTGCGAAGGTAGAAGCGGTAATAAATTGGGAGCAGCCAAAGACGCCGACAGAAGTCCAAAGTTTCTTGGGATTAGCGGGTTACTATCGGAGGTTTATTCAGAACTTTTCAAAGACAGCGACACCGTTAACAAATTTGACAAGGAAGACTTTGAAGTTTGTATGGACGGATAAGTGCGAAGAAAGTTTCTTGGAGTTGAAGAAGAAACTTAGTGAAGCGCCTGTGTTATCACTACCAGATAATACATGGGGATTTGTGGTGTACAATGATGCGTCACACAAAGGCCTTGGGTGCGTATTGATGCAGCATGAGAAGGTCATTGCGTACACGTCACGACAGCAGAAGGATTATGAGAAGGGATATCCGACTCATGACCTGGAACTAGCGGTAGTGGTATTTGCTCTGAAGATTTGGAGGCACTATCTGTATGGGGAGAAGTGTGAGATATACATAGACCACAAAAGTCTGAAGTATATCTTCACTCAAAAGGAACTAAACATGAGACAGAGGCGATGGTTGGAGTTAATCAAGGACTACGATTGTGAGATTTTATACCATCCCGGTAAGGCCAATGTAGTAGCTAATGCTCTAAGTAGGAAGGGCAGAGATAAGTTGACGATGCTGACAGCTCAAGAAAAACTAATAAAGGACATGAAAAGATTGGAGTTGGAATTCAAGTATTCGACAAATGCAGACGAGAAACTGTTAGCAGTGGAGGCGAGTCCGACTTTATTAGATAGGATAAAGGAGGCTCAAGGAAATGATGATGAATATGTTGCCATAAGGGAGCGAATCTCTGAAAGAGAGGACCTAAAGTACAAAATCGATAGCACGGGACAGCTAAGGTTTGAAGGGAGGATCTGGATACCGATGGTTGCGGAGTTGAGAGAAGAGATTCTACAAGAAGCTCATTCTACAAGGTATTCGCTACACCCGGGAAGTACTAAGATGTATCAAGATTTACGCCAGTACTTCTGATGGCCGAACATGAAGAGGGAGGTCACGGAATATGTTGGGCAATATTTGACATGTCAGAGGGTAAAAGCAGAACATCAGAAACCGGGAGGGCTGCTACAACCGCTGGAGATTCTGGAGTGGAAGTGGGAGCATATCACGATGGATTTTATAACGGGGCTTTTACCAACTCAGAAGGGTTACAACGCGATCTGGGTGATCGTGGATCGTTTAACTAAATCTGCACATTTTCTACCGATCAAGATAAGGTACAATCTAGAGCAGCTAGTAAAGTTATATGTGAAAGAGATTATGTCGCGACATGGAGTGCCAATATCTATTGTATCTGACAGAGATCCGCATTTCACGTCGAATTTCTGGAAGAGCTTGCAAGAAAGGTTGGGAACTCAGTTGAGGTTGAGTACGGCGTATCATCCTTAAACGGATGGGCTTAGCGAACGAACGATTCAGACGCTTGAAGACATGCTTAGAGCATGTGTGATGGATTTGAAAGGTAGCTAGGATGATCACCTACCATTGGTTGAGTTTGCCTATAATAATAGTTATCATACAAGCATTGGCATGCAGCCATATGAAGCATTATACGGAAGGAAGTGCTGAACCCCTTTGTGTTGGGACGAAGTCGGTAAACGAAGACTGTTGGAACCTGAATTGGTGCAGCAGACTGTGGATGTTGTCAAAGTGATAAGAGCTCGATTGGTAGCGGCTCAGGATAGACAAAAGAAATCCACCAATTTGCATCGTCAGAAGCGAGACTTTGAAGTTGGCAGTTTTGTGTTTTTGAAGGTATCTCCCTAGAAAGGGAAGATCAGATTTGGGAAGCAGGGAAAATTGAGTCCCAGGTTCGTAGGACCTTTTGAAGTTTTAAAGAGGGTAGGTGAAGTGGCGTATGAAGTAGCTCTACCTCCTGAACTTGAGCACATTTACAATGTATTCCACGTTTCTGTATTACGGCCGTATAAACCCGACTACAAACATGTGATATCTTATGAACCGATTCAAGTTGAGGGAGACTTATCATATGAAGAGATTCTTATCCAGATATTAGATAGGAAGGAGCAGACATTAAGAAACAAGGTCATTCATTCGGTCAAAGTTCTTTGGAGGAACCACACGGCTGAAGAAGCTACGTGAGAACTGGAAGAGAATATGAGGAAGAATTATCCACATCTTTTTGAGTGAACCCATGTTAAGTTTTCCATACCTAGGTTGTAATTCTAGGGACAAAATTCTTATAAGGGGGGAGGATATAACGACCGTGAATTTTGGATAGCCTTGTAATTTGAATTTATGTATATTAATGAATATTATAAATTTTAGTAACATTAGTTTGTGTTACGTGTTTAAAGGTTGTGTGACAACTAGAATTATGTGAATACATGAATTTTATATGTTATAGTTTTGCATAAGTGAATAAATTGATTTCGCGTATTATCGCTAAATCGCTATTCACGGTTTACTATTCACGGGCACTATTCATGCCAAAATATTTTTACGTCTTTTTTTGATTTTTATTAATTTCGTTAAAACGTGTATGCGGATGGATAATTTTCTAAGTGTTGGAATTTTTATTTGAGCTCGTTAGTGATTTAATTTGTATTCGAATTGTTTTATATGGGTGTTCCGAATAAATAGACAAACCCCGCATTTATTATTTTTACCCATCCCAATATTTTATGGGATAACTCATTTTAATTATGGGTAGAGTTATTAAGCAAATTTGGTACAAATGTGGAAGTATTAAGCTATGGTAAGAACAAATGGGTGTATTAATTTGTGGCTTGTTGCACAAATGGGAAGCAAGTAAACATTTGGACCAATAGGAATTAAGTTAGTGGAGGGGGGTGTCGGCAAGCTAGCCATTGCTAGACACCATGCACATTGAAAACCCAATTTGCCTAACATGCTCATCAAATATTTCTCTCAAATGCTCCACCCCTTTCATTTCTCCCGAAGCCACCCATTTCAACTCCTCTAAAGCCATTCAGCAGATTCCCTTGCTCAATCCATCCCATTCCAATATTCTTCCCATATCCTTTCCAAGTTGTTGCAGAATTGAGAGAGAGAGAGAGACATCGGAAGGAAGAAGAGAGAAGAACTGGCAGGAGAAGAAGAGAGAGAAAGCTTTATGTAAACTTCATCTTCCCAAATCATTCAATCCATTTCCTTCTCTTAAATCAAGCTCAGTCTATTTACTAAGAGAGGAAGGAAGCAAACTGTAGAAAATAAAGAAGAAAGAAAAAGAAGCAAGAGAGAGAGAGAGGTTCTAGAGAGAGAAAAGGAAGTGAGTGCTCGGGTGAAGGAAGAAGAAGGAACCAAGCAAAGAACAAGAACTCAAGCCAAGCCCTAGCTAATCTTCTTATCATCTAGGTAAATCATTAACTTAAATCCATTCCATTTGATTTGGTTGAGGTTTTCCAAGTTTTCATGGTTTTAAAGCTTATGTGCTTGTGGGTTGGTTCTTGTTGTGATTCTTGTTGTTGTTGTTGTTTTTGTTTGTTATGGATGATTGATAATGTTGTTAAGAGGTTATGCAAGCCATTAATAGCATCAAAGTGGAACAAAAATGGAAGAAAATCCATACATATGCTTAAAGGATGAAGAACGTGAAGAATAATAGACATTTTGGACAAACCTTGGACATTTGGACTGTTTTAGAGAACTCGGTAGCTATTTTCTGTGTTGGTTAAATTTGTTTGTTGTTATGATATGGTAGTTCCATGGGTTAAGAAGTTAACCCAGTTGGAATGGAGTAAAAAGGAGTTAAAACGAAGTTTTGGTGGAGATTATAGCAAAGTATGTCAAGAACACTCAAAATAGAGTATGAACCTAAGTTTTGGTCAAGGATTTGAGCATACTAATGTTAATGGGTGTTTGTAAATTTTTGATATATTGTAGCTCTATGTCTTAGGAGTTCATAGAGTCCGAAATGGATTAATTTAGACGTTTAGAGAATAAGTTATGAGGATTGGAGTGAAGGCGGGTCAAAATCGCGAAGTCTGGCAGGGGCCTGCCGACCTCGCGCGCGCCTGCTGCCGCCCGCCGCGCGTGCGCTGTCCGACTCAACTTTGATCTCCTGTAGTAAAATGGGCATAACTTTCTCATAGGAACTCGAATTGAGATGATTCAAGATGATCCGGAACGAGAAAGAGTAGACCTACAACTTTCATTTAATAAGTTTTAACATTTGAGGTCGGAAAAAATTCCTAAATTGGCCATCTTTAGGACTGTTCTGCAGTTGGAGACAATCGGAGGGCGTCGGACATGCGCGTGTGCAACGTGCAATGTTTTCGACACTAAGTTATGATGTTCTAAGTTCTAAAACATGAATATTATGAATTATAATGATACTTAGCATTAACCAATGAGTATTAGATAAATCGAATGGGCGTGCTAGGCGTACGCTATTGCGTGTCACTTGGGCATTCGAATAGGCAAGTTTGGCGTACAGACGTGCAAGCGTCGTAACGCCATAACTAGTGGGTATAACCTTGTTTAATATTTTGTTTCTAATATGAATGGGACATTATAGAGTAGTATAAACCTATATTTGGTATCCATTATGTCACTAATTGTTATGTGAATATGTACTTATATGTGTAGGATAATTGAAGAGCATGTATTATAATTTTGTAGCAGACGCTCGAGGCAAGTTTCCCTAACATTACTCGAATTATATTTGAGCAGGTTTCCTATCTTATACAAATTTTATATATTGTGCAAGTTCCCTTACCTTACTCAAGATCCTATTTGAGCAAGTATTCCATTTTATTGCAAGTTCTATTTTACTCAACATTTATATTTGAGCTAGTTCTCTTAACTTTATTCAAGTTATTTATTGAGCAAGTTCTATCTTACTCAAATTATATTTGGACAAATACTCCATCTTATTGCAAGTTTTCCTAACTCAAATTCGAGTTATCATTTAATGGATTAATTATTAGAAATTACTCCACATCAAAGGCAATTATTGATATTCGCACCTTGTGCATTTGAGTTCCTGTTCTATTATTGAACTGTGAAATATTTAAGTTCTTCATTCATGAACTGTTTAAGAAAATAGTCTACGCCTTTTGTTTTGGCTACACATGTACAAGTTATTATTTTTAAAAGCTATCCAAACCAGTAGTTGGTACGAATTCTTGGACTGAGAGAGCAACCCTTATTAGGGGATTATAATGTGTTGGTTATTCGATGCAGTCAGAGTTAAATGTTATGCATATACATGGTCTACGAGAGGCTGATCCCTCGAGTACAACTGACAGGGCCATGTTTTTTGTAACGACCAAGAAATTTATATTTTATTTAAAATATTTATTGAATTGAATAAATATTTTTAGTTGATTTATTTATTGAGTTAAATAAATAATTGATGGAATTGTTGTGAAGTATTTGTGTTAAGTGTGACAATTGAAGCATATTATATAATAAGTATTTAAATAATTAAAAGAAGATTAATTTCATTTTACCAAACAAAGCCTTGTGCTTTTGAATTTCTGTTTTAAATTAGTTTTTCCAAACATGGTTAGACCATTTGAATTTTTGTAACTGCTGTATTAAGAACAAAATATGTTATTATTCAGGTTATCAGTTTATTTTACGTTCCTTTGCAAGTCAGAGAAATAGATAGAGAGTTTGAGAGGTATGTCAGAATTGAGAAAAAAAAGACTGATAATAATTTACAGTTCAGAGAGAAAAATTGAGATTTAAGAGAAGTTCTGGAAATCAGAAGGAAGATAAAGAATTGTTGAGTTCTCATCATCTAGCTTAATTAAGGAATTAAGAGATATAATCTGTTTATAAACTTCTGATATTATATTCTTTAAAAGTTCTTCACTAAAAATTGAGTTTTATTTATCTGTAAGTAAATTTTATGTCTAATGCATGCGGTAATTATTTATATGCGTTGATATGCATGTATAATCTTTTATATGATGTTTATAAACATGTCTTAGTTGAGTTAATCGGTGAAATTATGCTTTTAAATTGAGTTTTGCATTTATAGTGAAAAGGTTCACGAATATGGCTTGTATGTACAAGAATTGATATTTAATTCGGGTAATAATCTTCAAATTGATTGTCGTTTATGTTAATTTGATAAGAAACGAAAACAATGCAACTAAAATGGATTAATTTGGTTGAGAATCGAGTCTCGGTTGAATGATTTTGCAATATTATGTCAAAATAGCAAAAAGTTAGCTTGATTATGAAATTTAGCTTTTAATTAGGAATTTGGGTTTATGAGTTGTGAAAATCATTTAGTAGTTATGTTCTGATGTGTTTTACAAAGTATATTGCATCTGGGATTAGTTGATTTGGTGTTTAGATGATTAAGTGTTGGATTTGTGTCGGAAGCAGAGCAAGTTCGCGACTGTAGAAACTGATTCTGCAGTCTGGCGCCATAGCGCCGCTCCTATAACACAAAGCGGGCGCTGCAGCGCTAGGTTATGTGGAGTCGGGCCAAGGGCTGCGCTATAGCGCCGGCTCATGGCCAATTCCCAGCGCTGCAGCGCCGGTCCGAGTTAAAACCGGGTCGGGTCGGCCAGTCGGGTCGGGTCAAAAACCCTGAAAATGATATTTTTTTCAGATTCTGTAATTTAATAATTTTTTTCCATATATGGAGCAACATGATAAATTTGTGTTACGATAGTAAGAGATTAAGAATATGGGTTTAAGTTATGCTTTTGAATGTGCTTAATTGCTTAATTTAGGAAGTAGTTAGTTAAACCATGATTGTTAATTGTTCAACGTGACTTGAATGTATAGGTTACAAAAAGAGCAAATAGTTAACATTATTTGTAGCAAGCGATCGAGGCAAGTTCCCTAAAACTTTACTTTTCAAGTTTCTTACCTCAACTTTTATTAGAGCAAGTTCCTTAACCCTACACTTGTTAATTATTGAACAAGTTTGATTCTTAATATTCTCTTTATTATTCAAAGTTGAACGGATGCATTATCTCCAATTCTTTCAAGAGCTTTACATGAATACTCTATGGTTATTCATTGGAGAAACATTACTATACTATTCTTGGTCCATATTATTATCCAAAGTTATCATTGTTGAAACATTATAAGGCTAATTATCACTTGTTGACTCAACTGGTCCTTAGTTGATAAATGAATGAACATTCAATTACCATTTTGATTCAACTAGTCCATAGTTGATGCGCATTCTAAATTCCTAGAATTCCCTTTAAGTTATCCAAACCAAATTTCCTTTGGTGCAGACTCGAATGTCAAAGCTGAGATGAACAACCCTAATATGGGGAATTTAATTATGCGAAAGCATTTAGATGTTTATGCACAATACAATGTATGAAGGGTTGATCCCCCGGAGTACGAGATGGATAGTCCATAGTTTACAAGACTGTTAAAGGTTACGGTAGAGATACTTGTTAACCTAGGACATAGTTCGAGGTCTTATGACCCTCAAATACACTTTTAATCTTGAAATCTATATTCAATTCTTGAGCCGAGCTTTCTATTGAGCTTTTAGTCCTTTGATTATTGTTGATTGTCTTCAGAAAGGCTATTACACCTCAGCTAAAATCTATTTCGTTGATTATTCAATTGTTATTGTTATTATACTTGTGGGCAATTGTTTGCTCACCCTTGCATAAAACATTGCAGCTAAAGTTGAGAAGTCTGATAAGTCGTACTCAAGCAAGGGCAAGGGCAAGATAAACAAATGAATATGTTATTTTATTTAATTAAATTCATTATAATGACACCTATTTATTGTTTAAGTTTTTATTCCGCAAACGATGTATTAAGGTTAGAAGACCTGGGTTTGATTTGATTTATTATGTAACCCTTTAATGGGGAGATGCTTGATGAAGTTTATCTATTATCCTTTATTATTGGTAGTTAGATGTTAACGTGATGAAAAGTGAGCACCAAATCTGTGGAATTCAAGTATCTGGATTTAGGGGCGTCACATTTTTAAAAGGGTCAGTTGAATGATTGACTCTTTGGCCAAAAAGTTCATGGTCTATTGGACCACTCAGCAGTAAATAATCAATATTTACTATTTCATTTGAACTTTGATTATATTGTCAGCTATTTCTTCAATGTTCTTAAATTGTCGAACTATGCGATTATTATTCTTATTCATTCATGATATATCTTCCTTATTCATTTTAAACTTGTTGAGCAAATTCGTTGCTCACTATTACTATATCATGAACCATTTGCTGTTAAGCTGGAGAGTTCCAAAAAGGACAAAGGCAAAGGAAAGCTTAATGAATAGTTACACATTAAATATTTATATGTTACTATCCCGTTTTTTAATTATGGAACCTTTTTGTATTATTAAAGTGTTTTGTGATGTATGTTATTTAAGGTTATAGACCTTGGGGCCGTAGTAAACCTTTTGTAATGAACAACTTATGTTTATTTATTCCGCATTAGTTGAATTTGAAAGTATTATGCACACAAGCCAATCATATTTGATATGATGTAGCATATACTTTGTAATCTTATTCGTTTGTTAAAGGCATTTTACTTTATCTACATGATGTTGTTATATTAAATGTGATAAACCCATAGTTTTGAGCAATGCTTTTAGAATCATGATGGTGATCATGCTAATGAGATCTAAATTCTAGATAGCTCACAAACTAAAATTGTTCCTAATCGTTGGATTACTAAAAAGGGGATTAGTGAATCCGGATAGATTAGTACATACATTGCTTGCTCTTATGAAGAGGATGATTGATCTCATAATCATTTGTGTGGAGACACTAAAGCAAGTATGTAGGTGCTTATTAGAGAATAAGTTCACTGAACGTGGCTCGCTAAGGAATACCTAATGGAGTTTTACTCGTCAATCAATAGGAATTCCTCTAGTGATAGTAGTACAAGTGATCCTTGGACTTGAGATCATCATAGTATCTTGTGTATGATGAGTTATACTTTGACATGTCCCTTAAGACCTTTAGGGTATATCAAAGGGTATGATTGGGTATAATAAGTTATACATGGAGATAGGTGAATGATCAACAAATAATCTACCACTTCTAGTAAAAGGAGAGAATGTCCTATGTGATTCGATAAATGACGACTCAGAAGTCTTTGGCCAAAGCAGAATGAAATTAGAAAGGAGATTCTAATTTGCATTAATTAGAGTTGTGCATTTGAGAATCGAAATACATATAATTAAATAAAATAAGACTTGACAGTAATTCCATGTCTTATATTTAATTGGGACATTGTATGGTAGAAGGATTGAATTGTACGGTAACTATGCACTGAAAGGTTCTTTTATGATTAATGTTGAAATCTATATTATCTGGAAAGTCGTTGATCGCTAAGGGGGCTTACCCTTATTGTAGAATAAATATTATTTATTTAAATGAATTAAATAGTTTAATCTATTTATTTAAATAAGATTAGAATTGTTCTAATTGATTTATTCACAACCGGTTTAATATGGAGAACCTAAAAGGGTCACACCGCAAAAGGAAAATATTTATTTAAGAAGTAAATGGCATAATTGTAATAATAAGTTAAGTGTATTTAATTTAGTCTATGGAGATAGAATAAATTAAATAGCTTAATATTTATTATTTAATATTTTAGAAATATTAAATATAAATTAATAAGAGGAGTCTTATTATTATTATTACTATTACTATTATTTAATTCCTAATAGGGATTGGGAATTAATTAATAGAAGTACTCTCACATGAATTCCTAATTGGATTAGGAGTTTAATTTAATTAAAGGAGTTTAATTAGAATAGAAACCCTAATCCTAAATAGTTTAGGGAAGGGTTTTCCTACATCTATAAATAAGAGAAGTCTTATCATAGATTAGGGTTACACACTCTTACATAAGAATTGTAGAGAGTACTTACAATTTCTATAGAGATAGAAACTAGGGTTTTGCCAACACCCATCTTCTTGAACAAGTATTATTCCTTGGTGGATCGCCTCTAGAGGCCAAACACTTGGGTGGCTAACGTTGATCAAAGGAAGGAATTTAATCGGTGGAATTCAAGGAGAACGCGAAGGAATTGGAGGTGAACTTGTACCTCAGGAAGCTAGAATTCTACAAGGGTATAATTCCTATTCTCCATCTCTTTCGTTTAATTAATAATTGTGCATAAAGAAAGATCATGGTGATGGTTTGTATAAAATTTTAAAATCTGATTTTATCGCGCTTCCGCTTTATTAATGTAATTTGATTGGATGTTCGCGTTATACAAACCTAACAGTGGTATCAAGAGCCAAACTTTATGCGAATTATTAATTGTTTTGATTCTGTATATACATTGATATGTGTTTAGAACAATTTAATTGGGCATAATTGTTTGTGTAAAATTATTTTATTTTTTTTTATTTTGATTTTATTTATTTTCAATTAAGATAAAAAGTTTATTTTGAATTGGAATATAATTAAAATTAAAAGTTTTATTTGAACTTGGAATTGGATTCTACGTTAACTAGAATAAAGGAGTTTATTCATATATGGAATAGGATTCCATGTTTCCTAGAATAAAAGATTTTATTCACATATGGAATAGGATTCCATGTTTCCTAGAATAAAGGAGTTTATTCACATATGGAATAGGATTCCATGTTTCCTTAAAAAATAAAGATGTTTATTTTGATAAGGAATAAGATTCAACATATTTTATTTTCCAACAATTTTAAGTTAAAAATAAAGGTGTTTATTTTAAACTTGAAATTGGTTTCCATATTAATTAAAATTAAGGTGTTTTATTTTGATTTAGAATTTGATTAAAAATAAAGGAGTTTATTTTTAATCAAAATTGGATAAAATAAAATAAATAAGTTTATTATAATTTAAATTTTGATCAAAATAAAGGAGTTTATTTTTAATCAAAATTGGATTTCTAGTAAACTTTTAATTGCCCATTAAATGATATCAATGCATATATGGAATGGTTTTATTATTCATGAGATGAATGTTATTTATTGATACATATGGAGATATGTATGATAATAAATAGAGATTGATTATGGACTACTGACCAATGTGTGATTGGATTTATTTTAGTGGATGCTTGAATGAATGGGTTTTTATAAATGGGGTTTGCGTACCTCGTCTTCTCTAGTTTTTCTTGATGTAAATTCTATCTTCCTCCTTTGTACCTCTCCTTGACTACTGATCAAGGTTTCTATTTATTGTAAATAGTTTATGTAATAGGTTTAGTTAGAATTACTTGAAGAATTGGAGACAAAGGAGCAAGAAGCGCTTGAAGACCCGTTTGTAATGGAGCCCGGGTTTAAATGTAATAGTTATATTTAAATTTAATTCTTGCACCCTAGGTTTGACCTTTTGGTTCACTTGGTGGCTCTAGTGAACTAAACTAGAATAAAAGTCCATAATCAATCCGGGTAGAATATAATATTCTATATGTGCATGCTTACTATGTATATATTATATATTATACAACATGCTTCGCATGTCAAATAATATGACGCGTATTTTATATATATATATGTGTATGCGCGCTAAACAAGATGAGACAAATAATAACAAACCCCTCAAAGAAATTATATTAAGTCCTAAGCGTTCAAAGATATTTGGAATATCGAACGTCGCCTTCTAGCATGGTAAAACAATAGAGTATTAAATATTTAATATGAGTTTGTTGTGTCACCACAAGGCAAGTATTAAATATTTAAGATGTTGCATTATCACATTTAATGCTTATACATAGACTGAACGATGCTGTTTTGTTGTGTCACCACAAGGACAGTGTTTTTCTTTCGAATATATGGAAGTGCTAGGATGGACTTAACTTGGATAATTTTGATTCGGATGTGTCACCACTTGATCAAAATAATCTAAGAGGCAAAATACAAGGAGTTACATAGAGATGTAATTGACAATAGTTGTCTACCTATTTATTTATATATCGTTTGTTGTGTCACCACAAGGCTATATACATTTGAAATGGGATCCTTAGTCTCACTAGCAAATCTTTAATTAGATATGCCGAACTATATAGGGAGGGTAATATAGTTTGATGAAAATAGTGGGAGATACCAATTTAAAATAAAGACCTAATTTATTTTGGTAATTAATTAAGAAATGAATGTATGCTAAAATGTTGTTAAACTACAAATTCATTTACAGAATTTTACGATGTTTAATTCACTATCACTGCGGAGCATATTAGATGCTAATTAATCGGACCAAATTAAAAGGACTGGTTAAAGAATTTGAGAATAGTTCTTAAGGCTGAAAAGCTATCTTATGTCCTTAATATGTTTATCCCTGCAATGGTTGCAGACAATGCCTCTGAGGAAAAGATTGCTACTTTTAGAAAGTAGTAAGATGATGCACAGTTGGCTCAATGCATCATGCTCGCATCCATGAGTAACGAGCTTCAGCGTCAGCATGAAACTATGGATGCTCCTACTGTACTCCGGCACCTTCAAGGAGTTGAATGGTGAAGAAAGTAGGACTATTAGATATCAGATATCTAAGGAGCTCTTCCGATCTAGAATGACCGATGGCACTACAGTATAGACAAATGTCCTAAAATGATCAATATGATTGAACAATTGGGACAACTGGGTTTTAATGGATGGAGAGTTGATCCAAGATTTGATCTTGTAATCACTTCCGGACTCTTTCTCACAAATTGTTGTGAATTTCCACATGAACAAGCTATATGTCAGCCTGCCTGAGTTGCTTAAACATGTTGAAAACTGTAAAGAGTCACTTTCCAACCAAGAAAGACCAAGTCTTACTGGTAGATGATTCTTCCAGGAAGCGGAAGAGGGCCAAAGGATCTTCTTAAAAGAAGAACAATTCAAAGAAGGTAAATGGAAGGGCAAAAATAAAGGACAATAAGAACAAGACTGATGTAGATAGCAAAGGAGTTTGTTTCCAATGCAATAAGCTTGGACACTAGAAAGGAAACTGTAAGGAGTATCTTACAGAGGCTAACCAGAAGAAGCTTAGTGAAGTTTCGGTTACAAATATGGGTTTGTTCATGATTGAAATAAATTTTTCTATAAGTCAAGATTCTACTTGGGTATTGGATACCGGCTATAGTTCTCACGTATGCAATCCAATGCAGAGACTAAGCAGAAGTAGAAAGCTAAACAAAGTAGTAATCTTATGTGTGAGAATGGAGCAAAGGTTGCTGCATTAACCATAGGAACTTATGGTTTAGCGTTGCCTACAGGCAAGTCTATTAAGTTAATAAGTTGTTATTATGTTCCAGTTCTCTTTAGAAACATTATTACTTTCGTTGTTGGACAAGGAAGGTTCTGCTATTATATTTAAGAACAATTGTTGTTCTATTTATAATGATAATATTTTGTTTGAAACTGGAAGAATACTTTATAGACTTTGTATACTTGACTTACATGAAAAAGTAATTTTGCAAATTGAACAAACTAGTAAAAGAAAAGGAAATGGTCATTCAAAGAGTTGAATATGTGTATTTGATGAAATACAAGTCTGAATCATTTGAAAGGTTCAAAGAATTCAGAAGTGAAACAAATTGACAAAGTATTAAGATTCTTTGATCAGATTGAAGAAAGAATACTTGAGCAATGAGTTTCTAGATCATCTCAAAATGGTATTTTCTCATAATGGACACTTCTTGATACGCAATAATTGATTGATGTATCTAAAAGGAGAAATTGTACCTTGTTGGACATGGTGCAGTCCATAATGATTTTTACCGACATTCTAGTATCCATCTGGGGTTATGCCCTAGAAATGGCAGCATATCTACAAAATAAGGTAACCTCAAAATCTGGCCCCAAGATTCCATAAAGGTTATGGATAGGGAGGATTCCTATTCTTAAGTAAGTTAAGATAAGGGGTTGTCCAACTTATGTGAAAAAGGTTTCAAAGATAAGTTTGGGACAAAATTTGACAAGTGCAGACTTGTGGGATATCCTAAAGTAAGTTTAGGGTATTATTACTATAATTCTACACGCTGCCTTCTTAGATAAAGGTGTTTATCATTGAAGGAGCTAGTGGGAGGATAATAGATCTTGAAGGAGTTCAAGAACCACAAAGCATTTTAAGTCGAACCGAGGAACTTGTAGATAGACCTATTGTACCACAACCGAATCGTAAATCTGGAAGAGTATCGAAGATACCTGGGAGGTATGGATTCATCATAGAGGATGATGATGAGGTACGCATCATAGAGGATGATGATCCAGTTATATACGATGAGCCTATGAGTAGAAGACACTCAGAGAAATGGCAGATGGCCATAAAATCCGAAATGGACTCTATGTATAAGAACCAAGTATAGACTCTGTAATATATGGGTCTTTAAGAGAAAGACTAGGGCAAATGGCAAGGTAGACACCTATAAGACCAGACCTGTTTAAAAGGTTTTTCAAGTCAAGGAGTTGACTGTGATAAAACCTTACTATCGGGTAATGCTCAAGTCCATTTGGATTTTGCTTGTGATTGCAGTTTATTACGAAATCTGGCAAAAATGGATGTGGAGACGTCCTTCCTCAATGAAGGCTTGAGGAGAATGTATGTATGATACAGCCAGAGGAATTTGTTTCAAAAGTTGAAGCAAATCGTGTTTTAAGCTACAATGATCCATTTATAGATTGAAGCAAGCTTCTCAAAGATGGAACATTCATTTTGACGAGACAATCAAAAGAGTTTGATTTTATCAAAAATGGGAATGAACCTAGTATGTACAAAAGGGTCAGTGGGAGCGCTGTGACATTCTTGGTATTACATGTTGATATACTACTAACAAGGAATAACACACCAATGCTACAATCAGTAAAGATAAAATTGTCTAAACATTCCTCCATGAATGACTTGGGAGGAGCATCCTATAAATTGGGGATATAAATCTATATACATAGATTTAAAAGGATGTTCGGCTTGACCCAAGGAATGTATATTCATTTGATGCTAAAGGCGTTTAGCATGGCAAAACTCCAAGAGAGGTCTCATGATGATGAACCATGGAGTGTATCTCTCTAAAATTGTCTCCAATTAAAAGAGAGATCGCATGAGTTACTATCATGTATGCAATGAATATACTAGGCTTGATGTTGATCAGTCATATTCTGGAGATGATCACTGTAAGACAGTGATAAACATCTTTAGGTACTTAACCAGTACTAAAGATGTGATCATGATTCATGGTAGGTCTGAATTAAAACTAGAGAGCTAAGCAGACTCAAGTTTTTCCAAACAGCAAAGAGTTGCTGATTTAGTAACAAAGACAAAATATATAGATGTAAATGAAGCTGCAAGTTTGATTGTTTGGATGAAAAGTTCATTACAGAACTAGGAATAGTTCCTAAGTCTCATCTTGGATTCAAACATGTGTTGCGGCACTTTCATTTGATTAGTGGAATCATTGAAAGAGGAAAAGTCACTATAGAGATAGTGGACTCTCGAGAACAACATTGCATATCCATTTATTGAAGCTTTATCCAAACAGCAGGATGATCGTCACTTAGAGAAGAAGGGTATTAGATACCATGACGATTGGCTTTAGTGCAAGTGGGAGATTGAAAGTAGTATGCACACAAGCCAATCATATTTGATATGATGTAGCATATACTTTGTAATCTTATTCGTTTGTTAAAGGCATTTTACTTTATCTACATGATGCTGTTATATTAAATGTGATAAACCCATAGTTTTGAGCAATGCTTTTAGAATCATGATGGTGATCATGCTAATGAGATCTAAATTCTAGATAGCTCACAAACTAAAATTGTTCCTAATCGTTGGATTACTAAAAAGGGGATTAGTGAATCCGGATAGATTAGTACATACATTGCTTGCTCTTATGAAGAGGATGATTGATCTCATAATCATTTGTGTGGAGACACTAAAGCAAGTATGTAGGTGCTTATTAGAGAATAAGTTCACTGAACATGGCTCGCTAAGGAATACCTAATGGAGTTTTACTCGTCTGTCAATAGGAATTCCTCTAGTGATAGTAGTACAAGTGATCCTTGGACTTGAGATCATCATAGTATCTTGTGTATGATGAGTTATACTTTGACATGTCCCTTAAGACCTTTAGGGTATATCAAAGGGTATGATTGGGTATAATAAGTTATACATGGAGATAGGTGAATGATCAACAAAGAATCTACCACTTCTAGTAAAAGGAGAGAATGTCCTATGTGATTCGATAAATGACGACTCAGAAGTCTTTGGCCAAAGCAGAATGAAATTAGAAAGGAGATTCTAATTTGCATTAATTAGAGTTGTGCATTTGAGAATCGAAATACATATAATTAAATAAAATAAGACTTGACAGTAATTCCATGTCTTATATTTAATTGGGACATTGTATGGTAGAAGGATTGAATTGTACGGTAACTATGCACTGAAAGGTTCTTTTATGATTAATGTTGAAATCTATATTATCTGGAAAGTCGTTGATCGCTAAGGGGGCTTACCCTTATTGTAGAATAAATATTATTTATTTAAATGAATTAAATAGTTTAATCTATTTATTTAAATAAGATTAGAATTGTTCTAATTGATTTATTCACAACCGGTTTAATATGGAGAACCTAAAGGGTCACACCGCAAAAGGAAAATATTTATTTAAGAAGTAAATGGCATAATTGCAATAATAAGTTAAGTGTATTTAATTTAGTCTATGGAGATAGAATAAATTAAATAGCTTAATATTTATTATTTAATATTTTAGAAATATTAAATATAAATTAATAAGAGGAGTCTTATTATTATTATTACTATTACTATTATTTAATTCCTAATAGGGATTGGGAATTAATTAATAGAAGTACTCTCACATGAATTCCTAATTGGATTAGGAGTTTAATTTAATTAAAGGAGTTTAATTAGAATAGAAACCCTAATCCTAAATAGTTTAGGGAAGGGTTTTCCTACATCTATAAATAAGAGAAGTCTTATCATAGATTAGGGTTACACACTCTTACATAAGAATTGTAGAGAGTACTTACAATTTCTATAGAGATAGAAACTAGGGTTTTGCCAACACCCATCTTCTTGAACAAGTATTATTCCTTGGTGGATCGCCTCTAGAGGCCAAACACTTGGGTGGCTAACGTTGATCAAAGGAAGGAATTTAATCGGTGGAATTCAAGGAGAACGCGAAGGAATTGGAGGTGAACTTGTACCTCAGGAAGCTAGAATTCTACAAGGGTATAATTCCTATTCTCCATCTCTTTCGTTTAATTAATAATTGTGCATAAAGAAAGATCATGGTGATGGTTTGTATAAAATTTTAAAATCTGATTTTATCGCGCTTCCGCTTTATTAATGTAATTTGATTGCATGTTCGCGTTATACAAACCTAACAGAATTATGTTGTTTAGAGGTGTATGGATGTACTTTATCGTGAGCACCAGATTCGAGGTATGGGTACCTGAATTTGGGGGCGTCACATTGTCAACATCAATACTTTTTCCCTTGACGATGGCATACAATAGTGCTGCCCTGGCCTTAGTTACCTTTGAAACATGAGATGAAGGCATTAATTTAGCACAAAGGAAATAAAACCAAGCTTTACCATATTTGCTCAGTGCATTCCGGGGGAAAGAAACTGCAGAAGTGACTCGAATCGTACATTGTGTCCCAGGCTTACATAAGCCTTGAAGTAATTCATCCCAGTTCGGTCCATCCTAAACATACCTTGTATACTCATCATTCTCAATACATGGCAGGCCATAATATTCATTGATAGCTTTGCTCTCAAACGGTACCACTTTTCCCCGTACCATAACTACCTTGTTCACAGTCTCAACCGCATTAGCATAAAATTCAGTTACTATTGTTACTATCGCGGCTTCGAGTTGAGCAGTAAATGTTCCCCATCCACTGTTTGCCAAAATCTATACTAGCAAAAATACGCAAGTATACGCAGTCCACAAGTAATAAAGTGAAAGTAGAGTATCTTCCCACAGAGAAGGATTGATTTTATAATAACAATTTCAAATTTAAATTAAAGCAATTTTAGTAAACAAATAATTGATGATTTCTGAAGTTTTGAATTTAACTAATTAATTCTAAATTAAATTACTACCACTAGTTTGAAAACAGACTTTTAAAGACTTAAGACTATAACTTCACTTAATACTTTATTTTGCTTAACACGTTTCCCTTTGGATTATGCTAATTATTTTGGATTGTTAACCAGGAACTCATCACTATTTATGATCATCTTTCAATGTTTCATAAACAACTTAACTCAAATCCACAATTGATAGATTCAAATTAATCATCCTAGATAACTAACTCACTATATTTCTATGTGAATTACAATTAAAAAGGATTTAAAGCCCAAGTTCCCTATTTTGATTACATGTGGTGAATAGGTATACCTCTATCCTAATCACAAATTATGAATTCTATCGACAGCAGAAAACACAATCACATGCTATTATGGTCAGATCTAATTTTATACGTCATCTTTCAAGTTCATATAGAATATCCCGATAATTATTGGCCAGATAATTAAACAATTCAGCACAAACCATAATAGACAATCCAAAAATAACTAATCATAATATTCAAAGAAGCATGCTATTCAAGACTACGCATTAAGATCCATTATAGCCTTAAAAGAAATTTTAGTTCATAACTAAACTAGAATTCATCATCCACAAGTTTAATAACATCAAAAGTTTAGAGTAGAAAGAAAAGAGAAGAAACACTGTGAAATAATCCTTCAATCTCTATCCTGCTCCTCTTTGCTTTGTCCTGCTATCAACTTGCTTCAAGTCTTCTCCAATTGCTCAAAACTATGGTTTGCTAATAATAAGTTCAACAACCTTAAAATTAACTTAAAACAACTATTTATAGTATCTGATAAAAACCCTAATTAATTAAAGAGTATCAAATCCAATTGCACATCAAATTCTTTTAAATTGCTGAAAAGTCAACTTAGTCAGCTCACGCACTAGCGCGCCCGTGCCAAGTCACAGCACATCCACATCGCGCTCGCGCAACACCCCAGCAGAAGCTCGGTATGACGCCCTGCGCGCCTGTGCCGCCTTCCAATGCAATTCCCGCGCGCCCGCGCAGCTCCTCAGCAACTTCCTATTCTTTTCATTTTTCCTGCTTCAATGCTCCATTCCCCACTACTTTGGTTCCAAATGCAAAGTGCCTACACAACCACAAAAAAAAATGTATGAAAAGCAACTACGACTCAAGGAAATTAACAATAATGCAGTCAAATGGTATCCAATTCGTAGGTATAAAACCTACTCATCATCCACGTTCTTGAATCATTCCCCGGATTGCAATCCCATTGGACTCTTATGGCACCAAACCTCGTTCCGGAATTAAATTTTTGTTAACTGATGAGGCATGAAAGCGCTCTGATGCTTCTTCACTAACAAACTTTGAGTGATCAAATGTGGAAGAAGAAGCCCGTGATGTGCGTTGACGCTTGGGTGGTATTGGAGTGCTCAATAAAGCTTTGAAACTAAAGATTTTGATGAACTTTATGGTTGAAGCAATTTATCGAACACCTGACATGCACTCAAAATTTTGGCCAATGTCAAAGCTCCTTAAATGTATCCAATCCCTCCAAATAATGTAGTAACACAACAACAAACCCAACAATGGCAAATATCTCTCAAGGAAGAAGAAGAAAGCTTGTATGAACCAAGTACCTTTGCTATTGAAGAAGAGGAAGAGTTGTTGAATTTGTGTAATCCTTCTCCAAATATACCCCTTAATTTTTCCTTGCAACCCTTTAAAGTGATGGTGTTAGGTTTTAGTTACTGAATTTGAATGGAATTGAAGCTCTATTTATGGAAAGAATTGAATTGGTTGGGTGAATTTTGGTTATGGGGAGTTTTTGGGAGAGTTTGTGTGTGAGTGGGGAAGTGGGAGAGAGAGATGTTAAGGGAAATAAGGAAAGTGGGTGAGGATATGCATGCGGCACTACTCTTGATCTGCTGATCCGCGTACGAGTGCCGCATCTCTTGAATTTGTGCACCGCAGCTTTTAGACAGATGTCGCGACTCTTAAGTTAGTGCACCGCGAACCATATTCTTTGTTTGGGTTCCTTGTGCGGCTGCTAATTTTTGATTGCTGAAGGTTGTTTGGGGGTCGCGGCCCTTGGATTCGGATGCCGCGGCGCATAGATGAATGCTGAGGCCCTTGCTTTGGCAAGCCGTGACCCATATTCCCTGTTTATACGCGGCTAAAAGCTTGCTAGGCCAAGTTATTCCCAATCATTTCCTTAGCATTCCCTTCCATACTTGTAATTCTCAAAGCTTATATACCTGAAATTAATTTGCCATCAAAACTTAACTTAATTAACTATGCAAAACTCATGACTAAAAATTAAACTTAAAACAAATAAACTTAATTTAAATAAATAACTTCAAATCTAACTATCTTTTAACCTGTGGGTTGCCTCCCAGTAGCGCTCGTTTTTAAGTCTTCAGCCTAACTTCTTCTTTTTCAATCACTTGGACTTGTTGACGTGATTGGAATGCCTTCGGTTGCGCATCCCATATCATGCATCATGTGCCCATTCTATTCCATATTCCCTTGCTTTTCATTTTTTCTTCTTCCTTCACTGTGATCGTCTTCCCATGTCTCATCTTCTAAGATCTCTTGTGCCACATAACACTCTTCCACTTCATTCGGAATTTTTATGGTATCAAACACGTTGAACGTGACCTCTTGATCATTAACCCTCATCGGGAGTTCTCCATTCCTTACATTGATCAAAGTTCGTCTAGTGGCTAGGAATGGTCGTCCCATAATCAATGGAATCTCCTTATCTTCTTCATAATCAAGAATGAC
The DNA here is from genome assembly GCA_034770075.1 of Aralia elata. Lineage (NCBI taxonomy): Eukaryota > Viridiplantae > Streptophyta > Magnoliopsida > Apiales > Araliaceae > Aralia > Aralia elata. Next base: position 36,496,011 of record CM068385.1, read on the forward strand.
AAAATTCACTGGGAAAACAAACGTATCAACTCTCACTAGCACATCTTTGATCACTCCTCTTGGACGTGTAATCGATCGATCTGCTAGTTGCAGAGTTATATTTGTCGGTTTCATTCCTTGCAACCCAAGTTTTTCGTAGATAGAGAGAGGCATGAGATTAATGCTTGCCCCGAGATCACATAGAGCCTTCCCAACAAACTGTTCCCCAATAGTACATGGTATCGTAAAGCTTCTGGGTTATTTCAGTTTAGTGGGTAATTTCCTCTGAATAATAGCACTACATTCTTTAGTTAGGGCTACCATCTCTCCTTCACTTATCCTCCTCTTCTTTGATAGAATTTCTTTCAAAAACTTAACATAACTTGGAATTTGTTCTAATGCCTCTGCAAAAGAGATATTGATCTGTAATTTCTTAAAAACCTCCAAAAAATTTGAGAATTGACGGTCTAACTTCTGTCTCTTCAACCATTGTGGATATGGTGCGACATGATTCTTTGTTTCATGCTTACTCTCGCCATGTTTTAATTCCGACTCTTGATTCTTCTTTTCTTCATTCTTGTTTAAATCAATTTCAATTCCTTCTTGCTTTTAGTGTCAATCTTTCCTGTTGGTATGGTATCATTTTTTGACAAACTCTTCCCACTTCTTAGCATAATAGCCTTGTATTGCTCATGCCTTTCTCTTCTCGGATTGACTTCGGTGTCACTCGGTAGAGCACCCTGTGGACGATTATTCACTGCACTTGCTAGTTGTCCCATCTGAGTCTCCAAATTACGAAGTGAACCTTTTAGGATATTCATTCTCGTGTCATTTACAGCAATGTACTTAGTGATGAAATCTTCTATACTAGGCTTTCTTTCCTATTGTGGTTGTGTTGGGCCTTGGAAACCTGGTGGATGAAATTGCCCTGGAGCCGATGGTTGATTCTGATTATTACTCCATGAAAAGTTTGGATGATTTCTCCACCCCGGATTGTACGTGTTAAAATACGTACCCTTCTTGTTCCCTATAAAATTCACTGTTTTGGTATTGATTGCACATTGGTTTGTGTTATGATTCCTGCACACAATTCACAGACTGCAGCTACCTGTTGCACTGATTGCATTCCCATTGCATCAATTTTCTTTGATAGATTTGATAATTATGCGGCCAAAGCTGTTACTGCATCTATCTCAAATTTCCCTCCACTCTTTGGTTGAATCAATCGAGCAGTTGGCCACTGATAATTGTTCGCAACCATTGTCTCCAACAATTCATACGTCTCTTCGAAATTCTTACCCATTAGAGCCCCTCCTGCAGCTGCATCAATACTAGTTCGTGTTGTGTTAAACAACCCATTATAAAATGTTTGTACTTGCAACCACTTCGGGAGTCCATGATGAGGACACCTTCTCAACATTTCCTTGAAACGTTCCCAAGCTTCATACAGTGATTTTGAATCCTGTTGTGTGAAAGACGTAATCTCATTTCTCATTTTCGCTGTCTTTGTTGGGGGAAAAAATTTAGCTAAAAATTTCTGAGCTAAATCATCCCAAGTAATGATTGAACCCACTGGTAACGAATGTAGCCAAATCTTTGCCTTGTCACGAAGTGTGAAAGGAAAGAGCCTTAGTCTTACTGTGTCATCAGTCACATCCTTGTATTTGAATGTGTCACATATTTCCAATAAACTTACAAGGTGATCGTTTGGATCATCATTTGGCATACCCCCAAATTGGATTGAATTCTGAACTATCTGAATCATACCAGGTTTGATTTCAAAAATGTTGGCTTGAATTGCGGACCTCCTAACGCTTGAATGAATCTCAGTGACTTGCGACATCGCATAGTCCTTAAGTGATTTTTGTGCCTCGTCGTCAGCCATAGCTTGTTGCTTAATTGTTCTTTACAAAATTGTCGTATTTTACGAAGCCTTCTGTCAATCTCGTCCTCGAATGGAAGTAACTCTTGCTCCTTTGACCTAGTTTGCGTATAAAGCTACCTGTGAATGGAAACCAGATTCATAAATCCGCAATAAAATCTAAATTAAAATTAACTAATGGAAATTAATAATAGAAAAATTAAGCTATCTATGTGCTCCCCGGCAACGGCGCCAAAAACTTGTTGAAGTAAATCTACACTAGCAGTTTACGTGCAAGTATACACGGTCAACCAAGTAATAAAGTGATAAGGAGTGTCGATCCCACGAGGAGCGAATAATAACCTAAATAATTCTAAACACTAATTATGCATCAATTAATTTAATCTAGATAATTTTGATAATAAATGAGTGAATTAACTAATTTACCAACTACTGAAATATTAAATCAATGAATAAAAAGGTTAAGGAATCAATTTCCACTGATGAATTATTCAAATAATACTATCATTTTTTTATTAAATTGATTAATCAGAATTGTAAACGGAAAATTATTAATAATTAATATAACCACCTTTCGAATAATTATATAGCATATATATTATTACCAATTTCCTTATATTCCTATGAGAAATAATAATAATAAATTCATTAAGATTCATTTTCCACCCGTTGCTTACGGTATTCAGGTATATTCCTATCCCGTCCACAAAATTAGCACTCAATTAGAAATCAGTATTACTGAAAAGAATTACTAATCACAAGTTATTATACTCAGATCTTAACTTAGAATCTATCGTCAGATTTCATCTAAATCCATCCAATAATTGTTGATCAGACAATTATGACAAAACAAAACAAGATATAATAAACAGTTCAATTTATAATCAACTTAAATATAAGAATTAATAAATATTAACTAAATAATATCATCGGGTTCCATTGAATCCTTAGCTAAGGAAATTAGGTCATATTGAAAGTGAAAAGCATCAATGATTTATCAAAAGCCATTCTAGATTACAAAATAAAGTAATAGAAGAGAAGAAATAAACTCTTTTGAATCAAGTCTTCGCTCCTAAACTCCAATTCTCCTCTGGAATAAAGCTCTAATGAAACCCTTGTTTTTTTACGTACTGAATGATAATGAATACTGACTGATAATTAATTAAAAATAAACCTAAATATATTAGTCTATTACTAACTACTGATAAGTTTCAACCCATACACGATAAGTATAACATAAAACAAATCTTAGCCAAAAAAATCCAAATCCACCGGGCGCGTGGCTGCACGCGCGCGCTAGTCTCCGCATTTAAGCGTCGCGGCTCGTGAATTCATGCGTCGCGGCTCATGCCTTTGTATTCTCCTGCGCCGCGGCTCTTGTTTGGTGCACCGCGGCTCTTATTCTTTAAACCGCGCACCTTAGCCCCTTGCTTGTGCAAGCCGCGGCCCTTGGTCCCTGGCCATCCTTCAATTCTTCCTTTGTGCTCCTGCTTTGGCCAATCTTCCACATGAATCCCAACTACATACATCTGTTCAATGTTTAACTTTCGCCAAACAATTATTTTTACCTGTAGTAACAAATTAAGGCTAAACTTGCAATAATTTTCTCTATTTGCACCAACATATGTTGAAATCAATTATTCACAAAATCTACTAAAATACAATAAAATACTACCAAAACCTCTCGAAAAAAGCAAAATAATCAAGTCAAACATACCCAATTAATAGATATAAACTCTACTCATCATTCAGTAATGAACTTCTTCATCCAAACAACTTCCTTTGCAGCTTTACTTGCAGCTATGTATTCTGCTTCTATCACTAAATCAACAATCGTTTGCTGCTTGGAACTTTTCCAACTCACTGCACCACCGTTTAGGATAAAGACATAACCTAAGGTGGATTTGTTGTCGTCTTGGTCAGTCTGAAAACTTGAGTCTGTATAGCCCTCTAGTTTTAAATCAGACCCACCATACACTAAAAACACATCCTTAGTCCTTCTTAAGTACTTTAGGATGTTTTCACCACTTTCTAGTGTTCTTCTCTAAGATTTGACTGATATCTGCTTGTCACTTCAAGTGTATAAGCAACATCAGGTCTGGTACATATCATCCCATACATTATAGACCCTATTGCCGAAGCTTAAGGTGTTTTACTCATGCGATCTCTCTCTTTAGGTGTCTTTGGGGATATTTTCTTGGAGAGATTCACTCCAAAACTCATCGGTATGAGTCCTCTCTTAGAGTCGGACATGCTAAACTTCTTTAGTATCGATTCAATGTACGTTCCTTGGGTCAAGTCGAGCATCCTTTTAGATCTATCTCTATAGATTTTTATCCCCAATACATAAGATGTTTCTCCCAAGTCCTTCATAGAGAAGTGTTTAGACAACCATATATTTACTGATTGTAGCATTGGTATGTCATTCCCTATAAGTAGTATTGAAAGTAGTATGCACATAAGCTAATTATATTTGATTTGATGTAGCATATACTTTGTAATCTTTTTCATTTAGTAATAAAAGAATTGATTTATTAAACGCATTTTATTTTATCTACCTATTGCTGTTATTTTATATGTGATAAACCGATAGTTTTGAGCAATGCTTTTAGAATCATGATTATGATCATGCTAATGAGATCTAAATTCTATGTAAGCTTAAAACTAAAATCGTTCCTAATCGTTGGATTACTAAAAGGGGATTAGTGAATCCGGATAGATTGGTACATACTTTGCGTGCTCTTAGGAAGAAGATGATTGATCTCGTAATCATTTGTGTGGAGACACTAAAGCAAGTATGTAGGTACTTATTGGAGAATAAGTTCACTGAACGTGACTCGCTGAATGTATACCTAATGGAGTTTTACTTACCTGTCAATAGGAATTCCTCTAGTGATAGTAGTACAAGTGATCCTTGGACTTGAGATCATCATAGTATCTTGTGTATCATGAGTTATACTTTGATATGTCCCTTAAGACCTTTAGGGTATATCAAAGGGTATGCTTGGGTATAATAAGTTGTACATGGAGATAGGTGAATGGTCAACAAATAATCTACCACATCTAGTAAAAGATGAAAATGTCCTGTGTGATTCGATATATCACAATTCAGTAGTTCTTGACTGAGGCAGAATGAAATTAGAAAAAAGTTTCTAATTTGCATTATTTAGAGATGTGCATTTGAGAATCGAAATGCATATGATTAAATAAAATAAGACTTGACAGTAATTTCATGTCTTATATTTAATTGGGACATTATTTGGTAGAAGGATTGAATTGTACGGTAACTATTCACTGAAAAGTTCTTTTGTGATTAATGTTGAAATCTATATTATCTGAAAAGTCGTTGATCGCTAAGGGGGCTTACCATTATTGTAGAATAAATATTATTTATTTAAATAAATTAAATAGTTTAATTTATTTATTTAAATAAGATTAGAATTGTTCTAATTGATTTATTCACAACCAGTTTAATATGGAGAACGTAAAGGGTCACACCGCAAAAGGAAAATATTTATTTAAGAAGTAAATGACATAATTGTAATAATAAGTTAAGTGTATTTAATTTAATTTATGGTGATAGAATAAATTAAATAGCTTAATATTTATTATTTAATATTTTGGAATTATTAAATATAAATTAATAAGAGGAGTCTTATTATTATTATTACTATTATTATTATTATTATTATTATTTAATTCCTAAAAGGGTTTGAGAATTAATTAATAAAAGTACTCTCATAAATTCCTAATTGGATTAGGAGTTTAATTAATTAAAAGAGTTTAACTATAATAAAAACATAATCCTAAATAGTTTAGGAGGGTTCCCTATATCTATAAATAAGAGGAGTCTTATTATGGATTGGGGTGACACACACTTTCATTAGATTTTGGGAGAGTAGTTACAATTTCTATAGAGATAGAAATTAGGGTTTTGCCAACACCCATGTTCTTGAATACATATTATTCCTTGATGGATCACCTCTAGAGGCCAAATACTTGGGTGGCTAACATTGATCAAAAGAAGAAATCTAACAGGCGAATTGAAGGAGAACGCGAAGGATTTGGACTAAAACTTGTACTCGAGGAAGCACGGTTTTACGAGGGTATAATTCTTATTCTCTATCTCTTTCATTTAATTAATAATTGCGCATAAAGAAAGATCATGGTGATGGTTTGTATAAAATTTTAAAATCTGATTTTATCGCGCTTCTGCTATATTTGTGTAATTTGATTGCATGCTCGCGTAATATACAAACCTAACACTGGTATCAAAGAGCCAAACTTTATGCGAATTATTAATTGTTTTGATTTCATATATGTATGGGTATGTGTTTAGAACAATTTAATTGGGCATAATTGTTAGTGTAGAATCATGTTTTTGGAAGAAAATTACAAAAAGCGCGATCTGAAAAAATTAGGAACGAAACGGACAGAAGCCTTTAGGGCCGCGACGCTCTTTTATGTGAGCCGCGGCGCTGGGATAGGGCCGCGACATTCCATTCCTTGTGTCGCGGCGCTTGGTGCTCTTCTTGAGAGTCGCGACATTCAATTCCTTGAACCGCGACGCTTAGTATCATTTAATAATTATAAGTTTGTTGTGTCACCACAAGGCTTATTTTAATTTTTTGAGATGTTGTTTTATCACATTTGATGCTTATAAATAAAATGAACGATACTGTTTTGTTGTGTCACCACAAGGACGGTGTTTTTTTTCTTTACTTATATGGAAGGGCTAGGTTGGACTTAACTTGGATAATTTTGATTTGGATGTGTCACCATTTGATCAAAATAATCTAAGAGGCAAAATTAAAAGGAGTTGCATGGTGATGTAATTGACAATACTTGTCTACCTATTTATTTATATATAGTTTGTTGTGTCACCACAAGGCTATATATATTTGAAATGGGATCCTTATTCTCACTAGCAAATCTTTAATTAGACTTGCCAAACTATATATTGAGGGTAATATAGTTTGATGAAAATAGTGGGAGATACCAATTTAAATAAAGACCTAATTTATTTTGGTAATTAATAAAATGAATGTATACTAAAATGTTGTCTATTTCACTTGCAGAATTTGAAAAATGTCAAACTCAATAATATCACTGCGAAGCATACTTGATGCAAACAAACTGACCGGACCGAATTACACGGACTGGTTAAGGAATCTGAGAATTGTTCTCACTACTGAAAAGATTTCTTATGTCTTAAATTCGCCCGTCCCTGCAACTGTTGCAGAAACAGCTTCTAAGGAAGAGATTGCTACTTTCAGAAAGTTGTAAGATGATGCAACCATGGCTCAATGCATCATGCTCGCATCCATGAGTAACGAGCTTCAGCGTCAGCATGAAACTATGGATGCTCCTACTATACTCCTACACCTCAAGGAGTTTTATGGTGAGGAAAACAGGACTGCTAGATATCATATATCTAAGGAGCTCTTTCGATCTCGAATGACCGAGGGCACTACTGTTGAGACTCATGTCCTAAAGATGATCAATTTGATTGAACGTCTCAGACAGTTAGGGTTTGTGATGGATGGGGAGTTAAGTTAAGATTTGATCTTGCAGTCACTCCCATACACCTTCTCATATTTTGTTGTGAATTTTCACATAAACAAGTTGGACGTCAGCTTTCCTGAGTTACTTAACATGCTAAAAACTGCTGAAGGTCATTTCCCATCTAAGATGAACCAAGTCTTATTGGTGGATGATTCTTCCAAGAAAAGGAAGAGGCCCAAGGTATCTTCTGAAAAGAAGAAAAAGAAGAAGACTAAGGGCACGACGAAGGTAAAGGATAATAAGAAAGCTGATCCAGATAGCAAAGGAATGTGTTTCCATTGCAATAAGTTGGGTCACTGGAAGAGGAACTGCGAGAAGTATCTTGCGGAACAAAAAAAGAAGAAGCTTGGAGAAGCTTCGACTTCCGATCAAGGTTTGTTCATGATTGAAACTAATTTTTCTGAAAGTCTGAATTCTACTTGGGTATTGGATGTAATATCCTGAATATTTATAGAACTTATAAATATGATAATGAAATGCTTTGAATAAGGATGTACAAGTCAGCACGAAGTCCGACCTGGCTAAAAGAAGCTAGCTAGCAGGTGGATTTTCGGGGCGTGACATTAGATCTGTGGTTCTCACATATGTAATACTATGTACGGACTAAGCAGAAGTAGAAAGCTGAACAAGGATAAAGTCGTTTTACGAGTGGGAAATGGAACAAAGGTTGCTGCATTAGCTATAGGAACTTATTGTTTAGCACTACCTACAGGCAAGTCCGTTAGTTTAAATAATTGTTATTATGTTCCAACACTTATGAGAAACATTATTTCTATTTTTGTATTGGACATGGATGGTTTTGATATTATAATAAAGAACAACTGTTGTTCTATTTATAATATAAATATTCTATATGGTGTTGGCAATTTACTGAATGGACTTTATATACTTGACTTGCATAGAAATATACTTTAAATTGAACAAATTAAGAAAAGAAAAAGAGATGATGTTAATTATACCTTTATGTGGCACTGTACACTCAGTCATATTAATGAAACAAGATTAACTAAGTTGCATAAAGATGGGCTTTTAGAGCTATCTGATTACGAATCATATCTAACTTGTGAATCTTGTCTCATGGGTAAGATGACCAAATCTCCTTTTAGTGGAAAAGGAGAAAGAGATACAGAGTTGTTAGCATTGGTACACACAGACGTATGTGGACCTATGATAACGACTGCACGAGGAGGGTATTCTTATTTTATTACTTTCACTAATGATCGTTCTAGATTTGGATGTGTATTTGATGAAATACAAATCTGAATCGTTTGAAAAGTTCAAAGAATTCAGAAGTGAAGTAGAGAAACAAACTAGCAAGAGTATTAAGATTCTTCAATCGGATCGAGGAGGGGAATACTTAAGTAATGAGTTTCTCAATTGTCTCAAAGAAAATGGTATAATCTCACACTGGACTCCACCAGGGACACCATAGTTGAATGGTGTATCTGAAAGGAGAAATTGAACATTGTTAGACATGGTTCGTTCCATGATGAGTTTTACTGACCTTGCAGTATCATTCTAGGGTTATGCCCTAAAAGCGGCTGCATACGTACTTAACAAGATACCTACCAAATCCGTCCCAAAGACTCCATATGAGTTATGGATAGGGAGAAACCCAAATTTTAAGCATGTTAAGACTTGGGGTTGTCCAACTTATGTTAAAAAGTTTGAGAATGATAAGTTACAGACTAGATCCGATAAGTGTAGATTCGTGGGATACCCTAAAGAAACATCGAGGTATTATTTCTATCATCCTACTGATCAAAAGGTGTTTGTTGCGAAACATGCTGCCTTCTTGCAAAAGGAGTTTATCTTTGAAGGGGTCAGTGGGAGTAAGATATATCTTGAAGAAGTTCAAGAACCACAAAATACCACGGACAAAAATGAAGGTATGGATTCATCATAGAGGATGATGATGAGGTACGCATCATAGATGATGATGATTCATTGACTTACGAAGAGGCTATAAGTAGTAAAGTCTCAGAGAAATGGCAAGAAGCCATGAAATCCGAGATGGACTCCATGTATGAAAACCAAGTATGGACTTTGATTTCACTACCTGAGGGCATTAAGCCTATTAGGTGTAAATGGGTCCTTAAAAGAAAGACTAGAGTGGACAGCAAGGTAGAGACCTATAAGGCTCGACTGGTTACAAAAGGTTTTAAACAAAGACAAGGTGTTGACTATGATGAAACCTTCTTACCAGTAGCTATGCTGAAGTTCATCAGATTTTGCTTGCAATTGCAGCTTATTATGACTACGAAATCTGGCAAATAGACGTAAAGACGGCCTTCCTCAATGGGAAGCTTGAGGAAAATGTATATTTGATACAACCAGAGGGTTTTGTTTCAACGGTTGGAACAAATCAAGTACGTAAGTTACAACGATCCATTTATTGATTGAAACAAGCTTCTTGAAGGTGGAATATCCGTTTTGATGAGATAATCAAAGAGTTTGATTTTGTCAAAAATGAGGATGAACCTTGTGTGTACACGAAGGTTAGTGGGAGCGCTATTTCATTCCTAGTATTATATATTGATGATATATTACTGATAGGGAATGATGTTCCTATGCTATAGTCGATCAAAATTTGGTTATTTAAACACTTCTCCATGAAGGACTTGTGTGAAGCATCCTATATTTTGGGGATAAAGATCTATAGAGATAGATATAAAAGGATGCTTGGCTTGTCCCAAGGAAAGTACATTGACTCGATGCTAAAGAAGTTTAGCATGAAAGATTCCAAGAGAGGTCTCATGCCGATGAGTCATGGAAAACATCTATAATGCCCCGAAATATTATCAAAATTATAAATATTGTCTTAACTAGGTTAAGAATGAAAACTCTAGAAATATCTAATGAACGAATGTTTAGGTAATCTTTGAAACCCTAATACGATTCGAAAACGCTATCGTATACGTTTAGAATTAGAGCGTATAAGCTAAAACTAGGTATCGAGAAGTTTAAAACCTTAAACCCTGATGATATTCGAATTTTGTAACATATGTGTTTAATAAAGATCGAAATGATATTTCGAAGCAGGTGTTTTGTGATTTTATTATTTAAACGATGAATTAGGTCAAATAATATTTTTCTCTAAAAACGTCGTGCTTGACACGTCGTGCTTAAAAAATAAAATTTTTCGCCAATGAACTTGTTGGTATAATTGTTTTGACAAGTTGTTTTGTCGTGCTTAAACTGATATAGTGCTTTGTCGTGCTTACGGTGACAAGCTGCTTTGTCGCGCATACGCTTGGCACACGCTGGCACATGCTTGGCACACGCTGGCACACGCTAGGCACACGCTAGGCACACACTGGCACACGCTAGGTACTAAAGTGTAATTAATCAGGTATTAATGTGTAATAAGCCGACCAAGCTAGGTACTAAAGTGTAATTAATCAAGTACTAAAGTGTAATAAGCCGAGCCCCTAACGTGCAATTAGCGAAACTATGTTTTCCTATAAATAGCAAGCTAAGATCATTCATTCCTTACCATTTTTCAAGAGCAGTTCAAGAGCAAAAACACTTTATATTTATATTCTGAGAGATATTGTGAGATAAAACTTACTTTCGAAGTATCGAAGCGCTACGCAATTAGAAGTAAAGCTAGCAACTACAAGAGGTATACTCTAGTGGTTATTATTTTCATTCATCTTTATATATTTAGTAAAAATATACTTTTATAAGCAGTTATAATGCCCAAATTATTTTAAATATATAGTACAAAATTCCTATTTACAAGCAGTTATAATGTCCGATTTATTTCAAACATAGTAAACGAATATTTATTTTTGCAAGCAGTTATAATGCTCAATTTATTTTAAATATAGCTGAAACATATTCATTCTATAAGCAGTTATAATGCTGAAATTATTTCATGTATAGTAGAAGGAGTCTTATTTATAAGCGGTTATAATACCCGAAATAAAACTTAAAAGATTTAATCGTTAAATGCTTAATTAGGCTACATGAACTTATAATTGTGTAGGATTTACGACGAACGTTTAGACCGTTATATTTATCTGTAAAAGATATACGAGGCAAGTTTTCTAACTTTATTTAATTTTCATATTGAATGTAAGTTTTCTATTCCTTATCTTGAGCAAGTTTTCTAACCTTGTACAATTATTATTGTGTGCAAGTTTTTCTAACCTTACTCAAGTTATATTTGAGCAAGTTTTCTATCTCCTGTTTAATTTGATATTGAACAAAGTTTCTACGTTATGCAAGTTCTTTTAAACTTCTTTCTCTTTCGTTATGGATTCAAATTACAGACAAATGTGTTATCAGTTATTGTGAAGTTATTGCTTCTTGATTCAGCATAACTTAAGAAATGAACTGTTATTCATATGGAATTGTTGTTGCTTAGTGAAAGCATGAATTGTTATGTCGAACCAAATTATTTTGGTAAGACTTCCAGAACTGAGATGAATCACCCCTTTTAGGGTCATATATATGTCCAGTAAATCTCGACATAACGTGCTGTTTGCATGAGTAGGATGATATGCATACACCTAGGATATTGAGGAAGGCTGATCCCTTTCAAAATATCCAAACCAAACATATTTCTAAGTCTTTATGACTGACAGAAATGGTTGATACGAATCTAGTTAGGGCTATCAACCCTCAGTTAGGTAAAATCGTTGAAATCTTATTCCTTCAAATCAAACACATTGTGTTTATATTTTTAAACTTGCTGAGCAATTGTAGCTCATTCTTGCAAATAATTTCCTTTGCAGTTTTAGACGGTAATCCCGGAACTTCAGGGACGAACAATGGGAAAAGGCCGTGTTAAATTAGTATTATCTTACTGTCTTCATAATTCAAGTCTTCTAAAGACTTTGTTGTAATAAGAACATGTTATTGAGAATGATATAATCGAACTTAAAGTTATGAAATATATATTATTATATTTTGTTATATCAATTGCGTTGTATTTACATTCTTAGTTAAGTTAGAAAGTAGTATTGATTTAGTACATTATCTATATGAACTATACATCTGAATGAGGGTATTTGAATAATATTGGGAGTTCTGTAAGCATTGAGGTTATACTTAATGAGCGTCGGTAAGGTGTGACCTTTACCGGAATACGCTCCTTGATTCCAAGAACAATCTTATCATTAATATTGTGAATGTCAGATAGATAGGTATTATTGATATGAAAGAGATATTCATACAATATGAATCTATATATCCAAGTGAGGGTATCCAAACACAGTTAGTGTTCTGACGAGAATTACTATCTGTTATGGGATACTGTGAACCTTGGATAGATAGAAGTTATATATTATGGAATATTTATAGTTGATTAGGTTAACGTGAGCACCAAATCTGCTACAGGGAGTGTAGAGAATTTAGGGGCGTCACAACATTTCTCCAAGAAACAGGCCCCAAAGAGACCTGAGGAGAGAGACCGTATGAGTAAGATTCCTTATGCTTCAGCAATAGGATCTATCATGTACGGTATGATATGTACTAGACTGGATGTCGTTCATGCACTTAGTATAACTGTAATATTCCGAACCCTAATAAGATTTGTATATGTAAATTATGTGTTTATTAAATGAAATTTCTTGTTCCGACTTTGTACTATGTGATTGCATATTTTATTAAAGAATTAGGTCAAATAAAAATATTTTCGAAGCTGCTTAGTCGTGCTTACACGGACAACATGATTTGTCGTGCTTTCGACAATTTCACCGAGAAGCGTCTCGGTAAATTATTTTGGAAAGGTGTTGTGTCGTGCTTGGAAATGACAAAGTGATTTGTCGTGCTTTGGAGTTAATATAATATTATATTAACTGATAAAAAATTAAATAAGTTAAATAGAGTTTAAAATGATAAATTAAATTATAAAACCCTAATCAGAAAACCCTAATTGATAAAAGTTGTTCGAATTGGTAAATCGAAACCCTAATTGTTACACAATAATCTTAATTGATATAATTAGATTCTAAGTAATGAATCATAACATTAATTATGAATCATTGAACTTAGATTAAAACCCTAATTGAAAGATTTAAACCCTAATTCGTGAATTAAGAAACCCTAATTCGTGAATTAGGAAACCCTAACCCTAATTCTAATTATGTTATCTAAACTTTAAATTATGAAATGTTAAACCTTAATTATGATATATAAGCTTAATTAAGGTATTACTAAACATAATTAAACATCTTAAACATGATTAACAAAAATCTAAGTTTAATTAGTAAGGAAATAAATCAAAATTAAAAGCTTAACCAATAGAAATTGAGCTAGAAGTGTGCAAGCTTGTGCTCAACACACTCCAGTACAAGCATGTCATTAATATCAGATATCAAGTAGCAGAAGTACACAAGCTAGGATATTTATGAGGGCAAAATTGAAAAAAGATTAAAGAAACCCTAGTTTTGAAGTTCCTATAAATAGAACACTAATCTGATCCTTCAAGCTATGAATTTACAAAGCCAAAACATTTATTTATCAAGCCATAACAAGCCTCTGCAAGCAAAAGATCAGAATCAAAGGGCAGAAATCAAAACTTGAGAAAAAAAGTGCAAAACCCTAATTTTTATGCTAGATCTTTAAGCCTTCAATAAATTTTGTGTTTAGATGTTTAGGATTATGTATAAACATGTTAATAAGTGATCTGGGTTGGTTAAACAAGGATCCATAACATGTAAATGATCGAATTTGATGAAAAACCCAAACTGTTCTTGGCAGTTAAGAACAGTCTGACAACCTACTTTGTCAGAGCTTTTGATCGGTTTAAACTGCTTGTTTGATGTGTTTTAAAATTTGTAGTTGTAGTCTGCCATGTTAGCTATACTATCCAATTGGTAGAAGGTTAAAAATATCTCTAGAATAAAAGATATGAATGGTCAAAACCCATTGACCGCTGACGGATACAAGTTTCTAGGCAACCCAGAAACCATGAAGAACACTGACAGTTCTCTGACAAGATTTTGACCATCCTAGATCTTGAGCATATGATATAATTAATGTGGTCTTAATGTTTATAGCTATTCTTTGCCATGTAATCTACAAGTTCAAATCAATTAAATACATAAAGCTAACTTGAAACAAAAGATATTAGCAGTCAAACTGCGTTGACCGACCATGACCAAAGTGTTTCTGGGTTACCCAGACACTTAAGAACAACATGAACATGGTGGTTTGACCGGATCAAATCTTGCTCATGTGATATAATTAGTGTTAGTTTGATACATGTCGGTGTACCTTGCCATGCCTAGTATAGCTAGAAATAAAATTCAAACACAAACAATGAACCAACTGAAAATAATTTGAGGTCAAAAGTACCTATATGATCATGACCAACTGTTCTTCAATGAAGAACACTTTTAGCGACAGACACCCGTCGCTATAGACCTTAGACGACACCTTCCTTCCGGATTCTCAAGAACACTATAGACGACAGTGAAGCGTCGCTAAAGCCTTCTAGCGACGAAAACCAAATAAAAATTAAATAAATAAATATAAATAATTAATAAATTATAAATAAATATTAAATAATTCATAATAATTAATAATTAAATATTAAAATTAATTTTTATTTATATTTAATAATTTTTAATATTCTGACATAAATTTTAATAATTATTTAATTTAATTATATATTAAATTATTTAATAAATATATTAAGTAAATGAATTTAAAAATGATATTAAATGTATTTAAATTATTCTAAATGATAATGAAATTATTTAAAAAATGTTACTAACTTTCTAAAATTATTATAAAATAATAAATAAATTATTTTAAATAATATACTAAGTATTTAAAAATATTATAAATGGTATATAAATCATTTAAATATTAAACTAAGTTTTGAAAATTATTATACATAATAATTACATCATTTAAATGATAAAAAATAAATTTTAAAAAATGTTATTAATAATAAAATAAATTATTTAAATAATATTCTATCTTTCTAAAAATATTTATTAATGGACGAAATAAATCATTTAAATAATATTCTATCTTTCTAAAAAATATTATAAATGATAAATAAATCATTTAAATAATATTTTAAATATCTAAAATTATTCTAAATGATAAATAAATCATTTTTAAATAATATATTTACTTTCTAAATATATTAGAATAATATATTAAAATTCTAAAAATATTATAAATGAGAATTAAATCATTTAAATGATATTTTTAATGTCCAAAATTATTCTAAATGATAAATAAATCATTTAAATAATTTATTAATGTTTTAAAAATGTTATAAATGATAATGAAATTATTTAAAAATATTTTTAAGCTTGTAAAAATTATTTAAAAATAATATTAAGCTTCTAAAAATGTTATAGATGATAATTAAGGTATCCAAGTTAATATTTAAGCTATTAACTAAAATTTTATTAATAAACCTACGTGTTTAAGTGTCTAATAACGTTATCGAAAGGCCGAATCAACGCCGAACCTTAATGACACTTATCTAATTTAATTAGATAAGTATTATTATATATTCTAATGTTCATTATTGATATGAATAGACATAAATAGACTACCCAACATTGATAAACAGCGTGAACTTAACGTACTACGCACAGGCAAGTCTTCTAACATTGTTACATTTAAGCAAGTATATTATATCTTGCTATCAATTATTGTAAAGTTATTGCTTCTTGTTCAGCATAACTTAAGAAATAAATCATTATTCATATATTGCTTGATAGAGCTTAAATTGTTGTGTCAAACCAAATTATTTTGGTAAGACATCTTATACTGAGAAATGGAACACCTTAGAAGAAGGTGGTAAATCGTCGATTATATATTGACATAAATTGTAGGATGATATGCATACTCCTAGGATATTAGTAGGCTGATCCCCTATGAGATATCCGAAAAAGTTGTTCTAAGTCATTAAAGACTGACAGAACTGGTTGAAATATATGGTTCTTGTACTAAACCCTCAATTATACTAAATCTCTTTGACATCTTTCAACTCGAACACATTGTGTTTACATTTTTCAATAAACTTGCTGAGCATTTGTAACTCATTCTTGCATATAATCTCTTTTGCAGTCTTAAATGATAATCCCATAACTTCAGAGATAAACAAAGGGAAACGACCATGTTAATTAGTTTTACTTTATTGTTTGTATAAATTTAAGTCTTTTAAAGGCTTTGTTGTAATAACTTAGCATTGAGAATAATGTAACCGAACTTAATGATATGAAATCTATTATCATCCTTTATTATATCGAATGCGTTATACTCTGATCTGCAAATTGTTTAGAATAGTTGTACTAAGTTAGTATAGTATCCATATGAACTATACATCTGAATGAGGGTATTTAAATGATATTGAAAGTTCTATAAGCTCTGGGGTTACACTTAATGAGCGCCGGTAAGGTGTCATCTTTACCGGAATGCACCCCTCAGTTCTAGGGACAATCTTATTAGTAATACTGTGAATGTCAGATAGATAGGAACTATTGATATGAAGGAGATATCCATCAGATATAAATTAATACATCTAAGTGAGGGTATCCAAACACAGTTAACGTTCTGACGAGAACTATTATCTGTTATGGGATACTGTGAACCTTGGATAGATAGAAGTTATATATTATGAATATTTATAGTTGAATAGTTTCACGTGAGCACCAAATCTGCTACAGGGAGTGTAGAGAATTTGGAGGCGTCACAGTAACAAGTAGATATCAGTCGAATCAAGGAGAAGAGCACTAGAAGGTAGTGAAAAATAGCCTAAAGTACTTAAGAAAAACTAAGGATATATTTTTTGTCTACGATGGGTCTAAATTGAAACTAGAGGGCTATACAGACTCAAGTTTTCAAACGGACCAAGATGATAGTAAATCCATTTCAGGTTATATATTTACCTTAAATGGTGTCGTAGTGAGTTGGAAAAGTTCTAAACAGCAAACAGTTGATGATTCAGTGACAAAGGCAGAGTACATAGCTACAATTGAAGCTACAAAGGAAGCTGTTTGGATGAAGAAGTTCATAACTGAACTTGGAGTGGTTCATAGCATTAGAGGAGTCATACCTTTATTCTATGACAACACTAGAGCTGTTGTGCAGGTTAAGGAACCCAGGTCTCATCAGAAATCCAAACATGTGTTGCGGCGGTTTCATTTGATTAGAGAGATCATTGAAAAAAGAGACGTCACCCTGGAGCGTGTGGGCTCTCAAGACAACATTGCAGATCAATTTACTAAAGCTTTAACCCAATAACAGTTTGATCGTCACTTAAAGAGGATGGGTATTAGATACCATGACGATTGGCTTTAGTGCAAGAGGGAGATTGAAAGTAGTATGCCTACAAGCCATTCATATTTGATATTATATAGCATATACTAATCTTTTTCATTTATTTATAAAAGAATTGATTTATTAAGGACATTTTACTTTATCTATATAGTGCTGTTATTTTATATGTGATAAACCCATAGTTTTGAGCAATTCTTTTAGAATCATGATGATGATCATGGTAATGAGATCTAAATTCTTAGTAAGCTTAAAACTAAAATCGTTCCTAATCTTTGGATTAATAAAATGAGATTATTGAATCCGGATAGATTAGTACATACTTTGCTTGCTCTTAGGAAGAGGATGATTGATCTCATAATCATTTGTGTGGAGACACTAAAGCAAGTATGTAGGTGCTTATTAGAGAATAAGTTCACTGAACATAACTCGCTGAAGGAATACCTAATGGAGTTTTACTTGTCTGTCAACAGGAATTCCTTTAGTGATAGTAGTACAAGTGATCCTTGGACTTGAGATCATTATAGTATCTTGTGTATGATGAGTTATACTTTGATATGTCCTTTAAGACCTTTATGGTATATCAAAGGGTATGCTTAGGTATAAAAAATTGTACATGGAGATAGGTGAATGGTCAACAAAAAATCTACCACATCTAGTAAAAGATGAGAATGTCCTATGTGATTCGATAAATGACAATTCAGTTGTCCTTAACCAAGGCAGAATGAAATTAGAAAGGAGTTTCTAATTTGTATTATTTAGAGTTGTGCATTTGACAATCGAAATGTATATGATTAAATAAAATAAGATTTGAAAGTAATTCCATGTCTTATATTTAATTGGGACATTGTTTGGTAGAAGGATTGAATTGTACGGTAACTATTCACTGAAAGATTCTTTTGTGATTAATGTTGAAATCTATATTATCTGGAAAGTCGTTGATCGCTAAGGGGGCTTACCCTTATTGTAGAATAAATATTATTTATTTAAATGAATTAAATAGTTTAATTTATTTATTTAAATAAGATTAGAATTGTTCTAATTGATTTATTCACAACCGGTTTAATATGAAAAACCTAAATGGTCACACCGCAAAAGAAAAATATTTATTTAAGAAGTAAATGATTTAATTGTAATAAGAAGTTAAGTGTATTTAATTTAATCTATGGTGATAGAATAAATTAAATAGCTTAATATTTATTATTTAATATTTTGAAAACATTAAATATAAATTAATAAGAGGAGTCTTATTGTTATTATTACTATTATTATTATTTAATTCCTAAAAGAGTTTTGGAATTAATTAATAAAAGTACTATTATAAATTCTAATTGGATTAGGAGTTTAATTAATTAAAGGAGTTTAATTAGAATAAAAACTTAATCCTAAATAGTTTAGGAGGGTTACCTATATCTATAAATAAGAAGAGACTTATTATGGATTGGGGTGACACACACTTCTATTAGATTTTGGGAAAGTACTTACAATTTCTATAGAGATAGAAACTAGGGTTTTGCCAACACTCATCTTCTTGAATACATATTATTCCTTGGTGGATCACCTCTATAGACCAAACACTTGGGTAACTAACATTGATCAAAAGAAGGAATCTAACTAGTGAATTCAAGGAGAATGCGAAGGATTTGGAGTAGAACTTGTACCCAAGGAAGCACGGTTTTATGAGGGTATAATTCTTATTCTCTATCTCTTTCGTTTAATTAATAATTGCACATAAAGAAAGATCATGGTGATGGTTTATATAAAATTTTAAAATCTGATTTTATTGCGCTTCCGCTATATTTGTGCAATTTGATTGCATGCTCACGTAATATACAAACCTAACAAGTATATCATCTACATATAGTACCTGGAATGTCAAAGCACTCCCATTAACCTTTGTACACACAAGGTTCATCCTCATTTTTGATAAAATCAAACTCTTTGATTGTCTCATCAAAATAGATGTTCCATCTACGAGAAGCTTGCTTCAATCCATAAATGGATCGTTGTAGTTTATAAACTTGATTTGTTCCAAATTTTGAAACAAAACCCTCTGGCTGTATCATGTATACATCCTCTTCTAATTTCCCATTGAGGAAGGCCATTTTCACGTCCATTTACCAAATTTTGTAGTCATAGTAAGCTGCAATCGCAAGCAAAATCCGAATGGACTTGAGCATTGCAACTGGTGAGAAGGTTTTGTCATAGTCAACTCATTGCCTTTGTTTGAAACCTTTTGCCACTAATATGGCCTTATAGGTCTCTACCTTACTATCTGCTCCAGTCTTTCAATTAAAGACCCATATGCGTCCTATAGGCACTATGCCTTCCGGTAAAGTCTATACTTGGTTCTCATACATGGAGTCAATTTCGGATTCCATGGCAGTTTACCATTTCTCTGAGTCTTTACTACTCATTTCCTCATTGTATGTTACTGGATCATCATCCTCTATAATGTGTACCTCATTATCTTCATTTATGATGAATCCATACCTTTCAGGTATCTTCGGTAGTCTTCCAGATTTACGACTTGGCTGTGGTACAGAAGGTATCTCTACTTGGACAGGTTCATCCACGTGACCTGTAGTGGTTTGTGGTTCTTGAACTTTTTCAAGATCTATTTTCCTCCCACTAGCCCCTTCAAGAATAAACTCCTTTTCCAAGAAGGTTGCGTGTTTCGCAGTAAACACCTTTTGCTCAGTAGGAAGTATCTTAAACTTTCTTTAGGATATCCCACAAATCTGCACTTATCAGATCTTGCCCCAAGCTTATCATTCTGATACTTTTTCACATAAGCTGGACATCCCCAAATCTTAACATGCTCCAGACTAGGTTTCCTCCCTTTCTATAACTCATATGGAGTGTTAGGGACGGACTTCGAAGGGACCTTATTTAGTAGATATGCAGCCGTCTCTAGGGCATAACCCTAAAAGGATATTGGAAGATTGGTAAAACTCATCATGGACTGCCATGTCCAATAAGGTATGATTTCTCCTTTTAGAGACGCCATTTAGCTGTGGTGTACCGAGAGGTGTCCGTTATGAGATAATACTGTTATCTTTGAGATGATTAAGAAACTCACTGCTTAAGTATTCACCTCCTTGATCCGATCGAATAATCTTAATACTCTTGCCAGTTTGTTTCTCCACTTCACTTCTGAATTCTTTGAACCTTTCAAATGATTCAGATTTGTATTTCATTAAATACACATATCCAAATCTCGAATGACCATCAATGAAAGTAATGAAATAAGAATACCCTCCTCGTGCATTTATTGTCATAGGTACATATATTTGTATGTACTAACTCTAACAATCATGCAACTCTTTCTCCATGTCCACTAAATGGAGATTTAGTCATTTTTCCATGAGACAAGATTCACAAGTTGGTTATAATTCAAAACCAAATGACTCTAAAGGCCCATCTTTATGCAACTTGTTTAGTCTTGTTTCATTAATATGATCGAGTTTGCAATGTCATACGAAGGTATGATTCACATCATCTCTTTTTCTTTTATTAGTTTGTTCAATTTGCAAAATATTTTCATGTAAGTCAAGTACATAAAGACAATCAATTAATCTTCCAGTTCCATACAAAATATTGTCATTATAAATAGAACAACTATTGTTCTTTATTATAATATTAAAACCTTCCTTGTCCAACAATGGAATTGAAATAATGTTTCTAATAAGAACTGGAACATAATAACAACTTATTAAATTAATTGATTTTGCCAAAAAGCAGTGCTAAACAATAAGTTCCTACATCTAATGTAGCAATCTTTGCTCTATTCCCCACACGCAGGGTAACTTCTCCTTTGTTCAACTTTTTACTTCTGCTTTGTCTCTACAAAGAATTGCATATGTGAGAACCACAGTCGGTATCCAATACCCAAGTAGAACTTTGACTTACAGAAAGATTTATTTCAATCATGAACAAACCTATATCTGTAGCTGAAGCTGAAGCTTCTCCAAGCTTCATTTGCTTTTACTTTGCAAGATACTCCTTGTAGTTTCTCTTCCAATGTCCAGGCTTGTTGCAGTGGAAGCAAACTCCTTTGCTATAAGTATCAGCCTTTTTCTTGTCCTTAGGTTTTGCCTTTCCTTTTGCCTTCTTGGGATTTTTCTTCTTTTTAGAAGATCCTTTGGCCTTCTTTTGCTTCTTGGAAGAATCATCTACAAGTAAGACTTGGTCTTTCTTCATTGGAAAGTGACTTTCAGCAGTTTTCAACATGTTAAGCAATTCAGGCAAGCTGACATCAAGCTTGTTCATGTGAAAGTTCACAACAAATTGTGAAAACGAGTCCGGGAGTGACTGCAATATCAGATCTTGGCTCAACTCACCATCCATGATAAAACCCAGCTGTTCCAACTGTTCAATCAGATTGATCATCTTTAGGACATGTGTCTGCACTGTAGTGCCATCGGTCATCCTAGATCGGAAGAACTCTTTAGATATTTGATATCTAGCCGACCTACTTTGCTCACCATACAAATCCTGAATGTGCAGCAACATAGTAGGAGCATCCATTTTCTCATGCTGATGTTGTAACTCGTTACTCATGGATGCTAACTTGATGCACTAAGCCACATGTGCATCATCCTGCCACTTTCTAAAAGTAGCCAGCTCTTTCTCAGAGGCATTTTCTGCAACCGTTGCAGGAACAAGCGAGTTAAGGACATATGCCAGCTTTTCAACTGTGAGAACTATTCTCAGATTCCTTAACCAATCCGTGTAATTCGGTCTGGCTAATTTGTTAGCATCAAGTATGCTTCGCAGTGATAGTGAATTAGCCATTTGTAAAATTCTACAGGTGAAATTTAATTAACAACCTTAGCATGTATTCTTTTATTAATCATCAGATTAATTTAGGTCTTTATTAAAATGGTGTCTCCCACTATTTTCTACAAACTATATAACCCTTTTTATATATACTTCGATAGATCTTGTATTTGTGACTTTGTAAAATCTGCTTAGTGAGAAAGGATCCAATTGTAATAAATATATAGCCTTGTGTGTACACAACAAACTACATATTTATTCAAAAGGTAGACAACTATTGTCGATTACCTCTTCATATAATTCCTTTATATTTTGCCTCTTAGATTATAATGGTTAGTGTATCACATCCGAACTAAAATAATTTAACTTAAGTCAAACCCATTATTTTCATATAAGTGAAGAGGAAAATAGAATCCTTGTGTGTACATAATAAAACAGTATTGGTCAATTCCTTATAAACATCTAATGTAATAAAGCAACATCTCAAATATTTAATACTTTCTTTGTGTGAGCACAACAAACTCATATTAAATATTCAATATCCTATCGCTTTACCATGCTAGAAGGCTACGTTCGACATTCTCCAATGTCTTTGAACGCAATCAACTTAATATATTATCTTTTGAGGGTTTTGTTATTAATTATCTCATCTTATTTAGCGCGCATGCAAATATTTATATATATATATATATATATATATATATAAATACACGTCATATTAAGCATACATCAACATATATAATAATATATTTACTATATAATTAACATGCATTTATAGAATACTATATTCTATCCGGGATGATTATGGACTTAATTCTAATTTGGTTCATTGGAGCCAGCATGAACCAAAAGGTCAAACCTAGGGTGCAAGAATAAACTTTGAATATAATTATTACATTTAACTCGGGCTTCATTACAAACGGGTCTTCAATTCCCCTACTCTTCAGCTCCAATTTCTTGAGTAATTCTATAATAATCCTATTACAAACTATTTTTAATAAAACAAAAACCTTGATCAGCAGTCAAAGGGAAGTACATAGGAGGAAGATAAAATTTATATCAAAAAATTAGAAAGGCGAGGTACGCATACCCCATTTATAAAAAAAATACATTCATTCAAGCATCTATTAAAATTAAATCCAATCGCATTAGTCAAAGGTCCATAATTATCCCCTTTATTATCATACATGTCATCACATGTATCAGTAAAAGATTAATCATACATGTCATCACATGTATCATAATATATTCATCCAATAAAAATAAACATTTAATATATATTGATATCATTTAATGGGAAATATTTGTTAGCATAAAATCCAATTTTGAACCAAAATAAACTCCTTTATTTTAATCCAATTTAAATCAAAATAAACTATTTATTTTAATTTAACATAGAATCCAATTTCAATTAAAAATAAACATCTTTATTTTAGTCCAATTCCAAATCAAAAATAAACTCTTTTATTTCTAATTTAGAATTTCTAAAAAAAAACACAAAAACTAGACTTAAGCCCTTCATGCGCTACGACTCAAAAGGGAGAGCATCGCGACTCAATAAAGAGAGCGTCGCGGCACTCAAAGAAAGCGCCTAGCGCCGCGACTCAAAGATTGAAGCGCCACGGCTCACAAGGAGAGTGCCACGGCTCTGAAGCTTCTGTCCATTCCGATTTTTGTTTTTTCAGATCGCGATTTTGCTTCTTCGTTTCATAAAATATGATTTTATACCAACAATTACACCCAATTAAAGTGTTCTAAACACATATCAACATATATATCGAATCAAAACAATTAATAATTCGCATAAGGATGACTCTGATGCCACAGTTAGTTTGCAGAAATAAGATCAAGTCATACAATCGAATTGTAACGCAACGGAAACATGCAATAAACAGAATTTAAATTTTTTTGCAATCCCAGGAATCACCTTATGCAATATTAATTGAGGAAGGATAAAAGATATACCTTTGAAGAAGATCAACGTTTTGATGTAATCTTCAAACTCAAATCTTTGCTCCTCCGCGATCTCTCCAATCCTTGGATCAAACGTTCGCTACTCAAAGTGTGCAACGCCCAAGAGGTGATCCACTAAGAGAAATTGATTGAAGATGTGATTTTAGATTCTACTAGATCTTGGGTGGCTAACCCTAATTCTCTCTATCCTAACAGCTTAGGGTTTTGAGAATACTTACAAGAGAGATGCAAGTTACATTAGCATTAGTCTATCCCACAATAAGACTCCTCTTATTTATAGACTAACCCTATTCCTAAATCTTTTAGAAATTAGGATTTTAATTTTATTCCCAATATAAAATAGGAATTTTAATAATTAATAATAATAATAATAATAATAATAATAATAATAAGACTCCTCTTATTTATTTATAATAAGTATTTCTCTAAATACTTAATTATAAATATTAAGCTATTTAATTTATTCCACTAATAAATTAAATATACTTAATTTATTATTATTAAGTCAATCACTTATTCAATTATATTTCTCCCTTTTATGGTGTGACCCTCTAAGTTCAATATTAAGCTGGTAGGTATAATAAATAAATTAGAATAATTCTAATATTATTTATAATAAATTAAACTCCTTTAATTCAAATATAAATAAATAATATTTATTCTACATCATGAGTGACACCTTATAAATAATATATCATGACTATCCGGATAATAAGAATTCAACGTTCAATCATAAAGAATTATCACAAAGAATACAAAGAACCTATTCGGTGAATAGTTATCGTACAATTCAATTATTCTACCATACAATATCCCAATCAACTATAAAACATGGAATTACTGTCAAGTTTTAATTATTTGATTATATGTATTTCGATTCTAAAATGCACAACTTTAGTTAATGTAAATTATAAACTCCTTTCTAATTTCCATTCAACCCTGACCAGGAATTTCTGAGTTGTCATTTTATCGAATCACATAGGACATTCTCTCCCTTTTACTAGAAGTGGTAGATCCTTTGTTGATCATTCACCTATCTGCATATACACTTTATTACATCCGAACATACCCTACAACATATCCTAAAGTATTAAGGAATACAACAAAACATAACTCAGTATATAGAAGATACTATGACGATCTCAAGTCCAATGATCACGTGTACTACTATCACTTTATGAACTCCTATTGACATGCAAGTAAAACTCCATTAGGGTTCCTTTATTCAAGTCACGTTCAGTGAACTTATTCTTTAATAAGCATCTACATACTTGCTTTAGTGTCTCCACACAAATGATTATGAGATCAATCATCCTCTTCAACAGAGCAAGCATAGTATGTACTAATCTATCCGGAATCAGTAATCCCACATTAGTGATCCAGCGATTAGGAACATTTTAGTTTTGAGCTATCTTGAATTTAGATCTCATTAGCATGATTAACATCATGATTCTAAAAGCATTGCTCAAAAAATATGGGTTTATCACATTTATTAATTCAACTAATTAACATGGATAAAGAATGCCTTTTATTAAATAAATTCTCTTATTAATAAATAAATAAGATTACAAAGTAAATACTTTCACATCAAATGTGATTGGCTTGAGGGTATACTACTTTCAGTAAGTAATGATGTAATTCATATTGAATGGGTAGATAGATGTGATGTGTATGTTGTACCGTGAGCACTGAATCTGAGATTCAAGGGACTTGGATTTAGGGGCGTCACAGCGGTGGGCCATCTGATCTTCCTCTTGACCAACAAAATAGCCATCTAAACATAATTCGCACCTAGATATAAACCCAAAACCTAGACTTCCCCAAAGTAAGCCAAATCATTATATTAACTAGGTCAACGACCCACTCCGATGAAATCAGACAGCATCTCGGCGAGTATCCACCAGACTTGACTCGAGCACCTGAAGCGATAAAGACAACAATATATCGAGATAGCAATCATCAAGATGAAATGGCGGTCAGATAAAGGGTGAAGATGTATCAAAAATGGAAGTGGACTAAAACGTAAATCCTTTTATATATTTGACTATTTAAATATACAATAGTTTTCTGTGATAAATGATAAAATGATGTAGTCTATGTAGAAAAATAAAATGAAGTATGACCTACAAATTCGAGGTGAGACGAGATAAAAACTCCAAATAGTCGGTAGTCTCTGGGGTCTGCGGAGCTGATCGAAGTTCCCGCTCCAATATATCAACATGATCCAGCAACGTCATCGCCATTTGAATGGTGCTGTCCTGGTGCTCTAAAATATGCCTAGCCTAAGTAACAACCTCATCTGTATAAGCCCTATGGGCATCTCTATCAATGATGGCGGCGTCCCTGGCTGTAAGTATCACGCCCCGAAAATTCACCTGCTAGCTTCTTTTAGCCAGGTCGGACTTCGTGCTGACTTGTATAACCTTATTCAAAATATTCATTAACTTAAAGGTAAAGTACATGATAAGTTTCTATAAAAACTCGTAATATAATTGATTTGAATCATATATAGAAATCTTGACTTCTAATAATCAGAGTATAATGCGGAAAAGTGATAATATTATAAAATATCATTTGTTCATTGTTACATCATTCTCAGGTTACTTGTTCTTATTACAAATAAGTCCTAAAAGACTTAACTACAAATCTCAATTTATCTATTCGAGACTTGCAGTATTAGCAACCAGGCAGTTCCCAGGAAAGAGGGGGCTTTCCATTAAAACGGCGCGCAATTAAATGACCTAACCCCTTTCCTCGTCAGAACTTTCTAGACATTGCCAATAATGTTAATCTAACATAGTTAAAATGACTTCTACATCTTCAACTTAAATCTTTATACCTCTGTAACGAATTCTCTACACCTCCTGTAGCAGATTTGGTGCTCACGTGATACTATTTAACTATAAATATTCCATAATATATAACTTCTATCTATCCAAGGTTCACAGTATCCCATAACAGATGATAATTCCTGCCAGAACGTTATCTGTGTTTGGATATCCTTACTTGGATGTATAGATTCATATCTAATGAATACTTCTTTCATATCGATATTCCCTATCTATCTGACATTCACAGTATTAATGATAAGATTGTTCTTGGAATTGAGGGGCGCATTCCGGTAAAGGTGGCACCTTACCGACGCTCATTAAGTGTAACCTCAACGCTTACAGAACTCCCAGTATCATTTAAATACCCTCATTCAGATGTATAGTTCTTATAGATACTGTATTTACTTAGTACAACTATGCTAAAGAAAGTAAAGATCAGAGTATAACGCATTCGATAAAGGATCATAATATATTACATATCATTTGGTTCGATTACATCATTCTTGATACTAAGTTATTACAACAAAAGCCTTTAAAAGACTTAAAGTATTCAAAACAGAAATTAAAATTAATAAACATGTCCTTTTCCTTTATCTGTACCGGAGGTGCTGGGATTATCATTTAAAGCTGCAAAGAAGATACGCGCGAATGAGCTACAAATGCTCAGCAAGTTCATTTGAAAATTTAAACACAATGTGTTTGATTTGAAAGATGTCAGTTGATATATATAACTGAGGGTTCTGTATCGGAACCATATATTTCATTTAGTTCTATCAGTCTTCAAGGACTTAGAACCATTTGAGTTCGGATATCTGGTAGCTGATCAGCCTCACCAATATCCTAGAAGTATGCATATCATCCTACCATTTATGTCAATTTTATTCCATTGACGTCACACTACCTTATCATAAGGCTTTCGAGATCACCTTCCATCTAAGGTGTCTCATTTTACTCAGTATAAGATGTCGTACCAAAACAATTTGGTTTGACACAACAAATTTCCGCTTTAATATATGAACAATGATTCATTTTTAAGTTATGCTGAACAAGAAGCAATAACTTCACAATAATTGATAGCAAGATGTATAATACTTGCATAATATAACAAGGTTAGAAGACTTGCCTCGTATATCTTTTACAGTTAATATAATGGTTTAAACGTTCGTCGTAATTCCTACACGATTATAAGTTTATGTAGACAAATAAGCGTTAATCGATTAAATCTTTTAAGTTTTATTTCGGGTATCATAACCGCATATAAATAAGACTTCTTTTACAATATATGAAATAATTTTAGCATATAACTGCTTACAGAATGAATATTTTTCAACTATATTTAAAATAAATTGAGCATTATAACTGCTTGCAAAATGAATATTCGACTATTATATTTGAGAAAATTTCAGCATTATAACTGCTTATAAAATGAATATTCGACTATTATATTTGAGAAAATTTCAGCATTATAACTGCTTATAAAATGAATATTTTTACTAAATAGTTTAAGAAATTTGGATATAGTAACTGCTTATAAAAGTATATTTTCTAATATATAAGAGAAATAAATCGGACATTATAACTGCTTGTAAATAGGACTTTTGTACTATATACTTAAAATAATTTGGGCATTATAACTGCTTATAAAAGTATATTTTTACTAAATATATATAAAGAAAAATGAAAATAATAACCACTAGAGTAATACCTCTTGTAGTTGCTAGCTTTACTTCCAATCATGCAGCGCTTCGATGCTTAGAAAGTAATTTTTATCTCACAATATCTCTCAGAATATAAATTTAGAGTGTTTTTGCTCTTGAACTGCTCTTGAAATGGTAGGAAATAATGAAGAACTAAGCTTGCTATTTATAGAAAAACCAAGTTTAGCTAATTGCACGTTAGGGGCTCGGCTTATTACACTTTGCACCAGACTTATTACACTTTGGTACCTAGGTTAATTACACTTTAAGCTAAGAAAAAGTGGTTAATTACACTTTAGTACCTAGGTTAATTACACTTTAGTATCTGGCATGTGCCTGGCGTAAGCCGGCATGTGCCAGGCGTAAGCACGACAAAGCGTAAGCACGACAAATCACTTTGTCATTTCGAAGCACGACACAGTAGCTTACTAAAAATAATTTGTCAGGACGCTTCTCGGTGAATTCGCCGGAAGCACGACAAATCATTTTGTCCGTGTAAGCAGGACACAGTTGCTTGGCAAAAATTTTTTATTTGACCAAATTTATCGTTTACCCGATATAATCACAAAACACCTGCTTCAAAATATCATTTGGATCTTTATTTAAGCACATATGATACAAAATTTGAATCTCATTGGGGTTTAAGATTTTAAACTTCTCGATACCTAGTTTTTGGTCACTAAATTAACCTCTAACCATATACGATCGTATTTATAAGCCTCATAAATATTCAAGGTATTATAGTAAGGGCCGCATCCCTCTCAGCATAGGCAACATCTAGGCCGGCCAAGGCAGTCAGCATCAGGGCCCTAGCCTAATCACGCTCGAAGGTCAAGCTGTGCACTCAACGATCTAGCTCTGCTCTCGACACGGCTGTAAAAGTGGAAGCAGTATAAGGGGCATCCTCGACCAGTGCATCCATTAATCCCGTAAATAACTCACTCTTAGAGGGCTCCACCTGATCATCCAGATCCTCTATAGGCTCTTCATCTAAAGAATCATCCTCGAACTCTGTGGGATCAGCAGTAACAACCGTCAAATCTACCTCCAACCAGGCCAAATACTTAGGCGTCTGACTGGGGTTGCCATCTCTAAAATCAGCCGACACCCTGTGAGTCCAAAAGCTATAGGCTCTTGTCAAGTCAACCTCTATGGATGAAAGAATAGGAAATCAAAAATCAGATGCATCACTGAAAGAATAAAGCTCCTGGCACTGATCAAGCTATCTCATCATTGCCAAGGGGTGATATGTAGTGACACCCCTTAAGCCAACTAAGGGAACAAAGTCTAGACCCGCTGATTGAGTGATGAAGCTCAGAAAACGAACAGTAACCCGAATACATCAAGATGGAGAAAGGCTCCTTAATAGCCAAAAGAAAATTAATCCACGAAGCTGAGTTAGTGAATGAAGATGGGCAAAAGGAGTACAACATAGCCACACTATGGCCAAAACAAAAGCCATAACGATAGAAACTCCCTATCGGCCTCAGATGAGCCATAAACCAGACGTGCAATAAGACCGAGCTGCCACGAAACTCTCTATCTCCAAACGTCCAACAGTAGGAAGCATGGTAGGGATCAACAGTAGAATGGTGTGGTCCTTATGAAGTGCTCTGATCACCATCAGAACCCCGATGTCCATACGATCCATATAAAAGGGCAGATATAGATATGAGACGATGCACATCATCAGAGCATCGATCGTAGCTACTCTCCATCTATCCTCAGAAATAGCAAAGTTGTCCTAATACGCAGTAAAACTACCAGAGGAACCAAAACGATCAATCAGAAAATCCATCGATACGACATGGCCAGGAGTACCCTCTGCCAATACAACTGCGCATCGCAACCTAGTAGCCGTCATAAACTAGCGACACATCTGGCCAACCGGAACTCGAGCACAAGGACTCATAATGGACAAACCTATAAACTGGGTGTACTCCTCAAGAGTAGGAATAAGCTGCAAAGATCCAAATCTGAAAACACGCCTATCTAGAATCCAATGGTGAATCATACCCTTGATGAACTCGTCAGGCACCTGGAAAAGCAGATAAGATAAAAACTGCCCCAAGAGCCTCTCCAAAGTAGAACGATCGGGAGCAGGGAGATCATCAAACCACCACCTCAACCGAGGGGCAGTACTGTCAGTCAAAAAGTGCTCCAAACGAGCGACTGAAGACGATGCCATCTGTAAAAACAGTATCAAAAAGACTATATAGGGGTCAGTCTTACTCAACACATATATGATAAGCATGCATTATGATAAAAAATGAATAAGCATGTGTAATAACATCTTGAACTGATCCATATATAAATAATGCGAATCATACATCATTTTCTTACATGAGCATCATCTTTATAGAATACGGGAGAACATAAAATAAAATGTACAATGAAAAGGGGCACAGGTACCCAGCAACTAATATAGTCTGATATATAAAGTCAATATCGTCTTCAAAAGTCGTGTCATCAAATTGGCCAACTCTAGCTAAATCTTCTTGGCTTGGAGCATCTGTGTCCAGGTTCAAATCCGGACCATAAGAAAAACGGTAAAAAACAAGTCAAAGAATAAGAAAAATGGTCAAATAGTGAAGAAGATGCGTCTTTTTTTAATTAATCGGTGATATGTCTGGTGGAGACGATACCCAGCGAAGGCATCGGGGACGATACCCGGTGATTTAGTCCGTTGGAGACGATATCCAGCAAAGGCATCGAGGACGAGACCCAGTAATTTAGTCTGTTTGAGATAATATCCAGCGATGCTAGCAGGGACGAGACCCGATGATATGACCGTTGGAGACAATACCCAGTGAAGGCATCGGGGACGAGACCCGGTGATGTATCCGACGATACCCAGCGATGACATCGGAGACGATACCCGATAATGGCCAAGGTAATACAATATTGAGATTCGACATTTGCATCATATTATTTTTTAACCTGCATCATAATTATCTTGTCATGCCTCAGGTGCCTATATCTTTATCATGTTCATTTCATTGCATTGCATAAACATGATAAAAAGGGGCATCTATAGACACCCAAAATTTTGCATTTGTTATCTAACCATGGCAGGAGGGTAAAAGCGTCATTTTAGCTTAAAGACGAGACATCCAAACGGTGACGCCCCCAAATCCGGGTCACTTGAACCGCGAATCTGGTTCGTCACTATCTAATACATGCATCATACTATCGATACTTTACAGCAAATAAAGGAATATTTACATTGATATAACATAAATAATCCTGTCCCAAGTCTCGAAACCAAGACTACTACAAAACATAACTTAATACATAAGGGTAATTAAGTCTTAATACATCACAAAAGTCAACGAGTCTTAATACATAATCAAAATCGTAATCTTAACGGTAAAAAGCTAATCAGTAGCTTTGCCTTTGCCTTTATCCTTCCCTGAGCTTTCACCACGAGCTCCATTAACTGAAATATTTTAAGGAAAGCAAGGGTGAGCAACAAATTTCTCAGCAAGTATAATAATAATAATCATGAATCATCACATTAATACTTTATAGCTTACAAGAATCAAGAGAATAAAAGATAGCTCAATAACTTGCACAATTCCTATGAATGATCTCTTTAACACAATTGTAGGGCCTCTATGGACCGAATGATTTTAATGTTCCCAAATGGAGGAAATATTCTATACTGAGTAGTCATCATGACACTGAACTTTTACTAGAATCACCAGAATTTCATCTGATAACCCAACATACTAATACACTAGGTGATTAGGCTAATGTACCCGGTGTTATGCATAACCCCTTTTACATACTGTTCGCGCGTGTCGGTTCCCCGACATACATACTGTTTCCCCTACTATGAGGGTTGTTCATCTCAACTTTACATAGGAATCCAAACCAAACAATTTGATCGGATAGCTTTATTTAACAACAATGATGATTAAACATACGTCTAGCCGAAACAATTGGCTTTGACATCTATCTAATGTAGTTCTTGGAATATAGAACTTGAAAGCTTTAATAACATACGTTGAAGCATAGCTAGGTAACGTGAACGATTATCAGTTCATCCTAAGAGTACTTGCAATATGACCATGATTGAAGTAAAGGAACCTGTACGGAAAATATTTCGAATAAGATAAGAAACTCGCTTAATGGAGTAATACTTGCAACAATATACAACATTTGTAGAAGATAGGAAACTTCCTCAAATAAAATAGTTGAGTAAGAAATTTGCAATAATATAGAATGATTGCTCAATCAATAAATAACTCGCATAATAAATAAAAGTTGTACGGTTGAGAAAACCTGCCCAATATTAAATTGAGTTAGGGTAAAGGAAACTTGCCTAACACAAGGGTTAGAGAAACGTTAGAAAACTTGCATAACATATACCTATTTGCACGAAATAAAAGTAGTGCATAAGTTTTAGAAACTTGTCTGGTGCGTCTGCTACAATATTACAACATACGCTCCTTAATATCCTACACATGTAAATACATATTCATATAACAATTAGTCACACAAAGATTAAGTTTAAAACAGACGTTGCATCATTAAAACACATTAATTGCCACTATAACTACCCAGTCGGGGGTCTCGCTCCCTGGTGAGCGAGTGGCTGCCCAGCTCGCCGGTGAGCTGGTGGGGGTCTAAGGGGGCAACGCCCCCTGGAAGCCAAACGTAAGTTGCAACCAGGTTAATCAATTTACGCCTTAAGACAACACCGATTTGATTGACACTTAGCATACATTTAAGAAATTAAGGCTTAACAAGATATAAATAACTAACTTGTCTAATCATTTTGTACAAAAATATAAGTTTTAGACCCACTGTAAAAATTCACTGGGTCCGACCCGACCTAACCCGGTCTGACTGACCCGACCAGGTCGAACACGGGCTTAACGCTGCGGCGTCAAGCTTAGTGCTTGGACCTCACGCTACGGCATGAGTCCCGTGCTATTCCCGTGGCAGGCTTCACGTTGCGGCGTGAGCCTTAGTACTTGGATCTCACGTTGCGGCGTGAGTCCCAGTCTTTCCCCGACAGGCTTCACGCTACGGCGTGGGCCTTAATAATTGGACCCCACGCTGCGCGTGAGCCCCCTTCATTCCCTGGATAGGCCACGCTGCGGCATGAGTTATTGGCGCGGTAGCGTCAACCATCCAGTGGCCGGATTCTGGGCTTTTGCCCAGTTCGCGACCTCGACCTCCTTCGACTCCAACCTTCATAACTCCTCCTATACATAAGCAAATTGGTCCATTTTGGACTCTATGGACTCCTAATTCATAGGGCTACAACATATCAAAAATTTAGAATTACCCATTAATGTTAACACGACCAATTTTTGAGCCAAAATACAAAATGAAAACTCTGTTTTCGTGTTCTTGGTGTTCTTCCCCAAAATCAACACGAAATCTTTGTTTTAACTCCTTTTAACTCCATTCCAACTGGGTTATGAAGATAACCCATAGAACTATAATATTACAACATCAATTAGACTAAACAAATACTCAATCAAGGCTTTATAGTCCTCTAAATCGTCCGAAAGTCATTTTGTCCAAAAAGTCCAAAGTTTCATCCTTTATGCCAAGGTTCGGATCATTCATTGATTTTGTTCCACTTTGAGGTTATTAATAGCTTACAAGATGTCTTGGTAACAATAAAAACTGACCACAACCAATAATTACAACAACAATTGCAAGAAATGCTTAAACCCAACGGGTTGAGCTCAAGAACACATAGAACTCTAAAATTCTATCAAAATCAAATGGAATGAATTATTTGGTCGATTCTTTACCTTGTAAATCCCTTCTAGGTGCTAAGAAAATTGCTAGGCTCGATTGGATTGAGTTTCTTCTTCCTCCTTGGTTCCCCGTCCTCCTCCTCCTTCTTCCGTGTACTTCTTCTTCATCTGTCCTTGTTCTTCTGCTTCTTCCCTTCAATGTTCTCTCTCTCTAACTGCAGCACTCTCATTCTCAATCTCTCTCAATCTTCAGTTGGTTTAGGGAAGGAATGGGAGAGGAGAAGTTTGAACGGAATGGCAGCTTGGAGGGCTTCGGGAGGATGAAGGGAGTAGCTCAAGAATGTTCAGCAAATTTGGAAAATTAAGGCATTGAGCCTTGCAAAGAGCAGCATGCTGCCGACCATGCTCTCCTTCCTTGCATTTGATTGGTCTAAAGGTTTAGGTTGGTTCCCTCTTGGAGTAACAAGCCAAAATAAATACCCAAATACACAAAAATATACCCGAATACTCCCACTTTTGTACCCAATTTGGTAAATAACTCTACCCAAAATTAAAATGGGTACTCCCATATATTATTGGGACACATAAAAATAATTATTATGGGATTTGTCCAAATATTCGAAACACCCATATAATACATTTCGAATATCGAATAAAACGCGATTGGGCTCAAAATGAAAATCTGACACTTGAAAAAATTATCACTTCGCACACATGTATTACTGAAATTTATTAAGGTCGAAAAAGATGCAAAAATATTATGGCGTGAATAGTGCCTCGATAAACGTGCCACATGAATAGTGATTTTGCAATTTTTCACGAAGTCAATATATTCACCCTAACGACACTACAACACGTAAAATTCAACACATACACATATTCTAGGTTATAGCACAACCTTTAAGCACATAACACATAATAATATAAATAAAAATAAAAATTCATTTTATTCACACATAAACTCGGGTTACAAGGAAATTAAAATTCCCGATCGTTACACAGACAAAGAGTTACAAGTCTCAGAATAGATATACAATGATGATTATCGAGTGACAGACTAGCGGCTATGGGAAGATCTATTTTCTGCATTTTGCTTTATCTTCTCGGATATGAAATTAGCCAAACTTTATGTCATTGTGTAGCTCTCGGAAAGAGCTTTTCAGAATGGTATGACATGTCTCCTAACTCTTCCCGGATTGAAAGTTACGAGTGTTTTAGTGAACATGACGAAAAGCCGACTGCACAACACGAAAATCGAGGCAAGTGGGCCCCCCTGGGGCAACCGCAGGTGGACTTGCGACTAGCCACATGTACACCTACGGCCAGCCCCAGAGCTTATATA
The DNA here is from genome assembly GCA_034770075.1 of Aralia elata. Taxonomy (NCBI): domain Eukaryota; kingdom Viridiplantae; phylum Streptophyta; class Magnoliopsida; order Apiales; family Araliaceae; genus Aralia; species Aralia elata. The sequence goes on from CM068385.1 coordinate 36,532,043, forward strand.
AGGTAATTTTTAACAGCTTTTAAAGAGAGAAGAATTTTTGAAGAAAAAGCAAGAAATTTAAAGAGAAGTGGGAGAATTTTAGAGAGAAGAGTTCTAAATTCCATCTAGATTTATTAGATCTCACCATACTTGTAGCTAGATTATTGTAATATCTTTCAATACAAAGCTCAAGGAGGCATCATCCCCTCACTCCAAGGTGAAAGATTCAATCTTTTTGTGTTTATAGGATAGATTTGGCTTAGATCTAATATATATTGTATTAATCTAGTGATTTAAATTCATTTGCATTGCAAAAATTCAATCTTTTGATATCCCCCTAGTCTATTAGAGCGTGATCTTTGGACTAGGGTGGCTAGAGAGGATTTTTCACGAATTTAATTTCCTCCTAGCTACCTGATGATGTCCCTTTGTAATTTTTTGCGATTATTTTAGAAATTAACTTTCCCTTTTTTCGATTATTTTATCAAGAGTTGATTATTTTAACTATGTTTCACACTGTACAATCCTAGATTTATCTAGTGGTGAGGGGGTCCCACCTTTTGGCCGTCAGGGATTCTAACAATTGAATCGTCTGATAGCTAATTTGGATTATAATGTCGGTAAAATCCTGCGTATGTCATCAACAGATTTATAAGAATCTAGATCTTGGATCTCATTTTGCTAGATCTTGGTTGCTTTTGGCTAGATCGCGATGATGCATAATTGTTCCTCGATATGTTGGCTTCGATGGTTTATATTAAGAGATTAGGGTCTTCGGGAGCCCTTTTGTTGTGTCTTCGCTATATATATATATATATATATATATATATATATATATATATATATATATATATATATATATATATGAGCCTAGGAATGGAGTCAAGGCCTTAAACTTTGCGTTTAATGCATCTTAACGTAATTCCCATGATAGACGATTTTTGATTGTAATATTGAGATGCGATTTCTTGTACATGTAAATTCAGGCCTTAAAACGGTATCGAGGGTTCCATCCTAACAAAAATCAGATTTAAGGCCCTGTAAAGTAAAAATTATGATTGCAGGTAATCGGTGCTATTGAGATAGCTTACATGCCCACGGATGGCCCCAAAGAGATTTTTATCAAAATTAAAGCCAAATTAAACCTTTCTCTTAAATCAAATTCCTTGCGCATAGGCTCAAAGAGGTTCTACGCTCCTTCTAAAATAACGCACTTCCCACAATTTCAACTCAAAGCTAGGTAGATTTTTCCGAATCACACACACATATATACACTCACACTTCACACTTTGGAAAACATTAAGATGCGATAACATGTTTTCACAGAAGTCGGGGGGTACCTAACACTTTCCCCTCGCTTAAGCAAGCCACCGAACTCTATGAATCTCGGTTTCAAGACCAATTTTACCGAGTCACATAATGGGTTCTCGATTGTGAAAATCCTAAAATATGGATGGGCTGGTACATCCATATAAATCTTTACCAACTAGAGGCTCTATCTAATTGGCCCATCATTAAAATTAATCTTTCAAACCCCGTCGACATTTATGTCAGTTTTTTCCTATAACTCACCCTTTAAGAGAAATGAATAAATCGAAATCTAAAAAAGGGTAGAACAAACAAAAAAATAGGAAAAATTTCCCGGCGTCGATAACCCATATGATCTATATAAAGGGGCAGATACAAATATGAGACGATGCACATCATCAGAGCATCGACCCTAGCTGCTCTCCATCTATCCTCAGAATTAGCAAAGTCATCCTGATATGCAGTAAAACTTCTAGAGGAACCAAAATGATCAATCAGAAAATCCATCGATACGACGTGGCCAACAGTAACCTCTGCCAATACAACCGCGCGCCGCAACCCAGTAGCCGTCATAAACTGGCGACACATCTGGCAAAACGGAACTCGGGCACAAGGACCCGTTGTAACACCCCTCGAATTCGTGCGTTGGCCGTCTGAATAAGGGTCGACGTTATCTCATACTTCTATCATAACGTAACCAATGATCCCATAATCATACTAGTTGAACTTGTGTATTATAGACACTTCTATATAAAATTTCTTTTATCTTAATCCCTGGATCGTAACTTGGTCTCGATCTCATTCTCTACAAGTATCAACTTGTAGATCATATCTGTATACATGTATAACACCATATACACCATTCTATTTTAACCTTAAGATTCAGATATTCTATAATTTTACATATCCAAGTTTCACAGTATTAATAACAAAGATTGTTCTTAGTAACAGAGGGGCGTATTCTGGTAATTTTGGCATCTTACCGGCACTCATTAGTTTAACTTTAGTGCTTACAGAACTCCCAATATCATTCAATATCCTCACTTAGACACATAACTTTTATAAAGATATCTCTTCATATCGATATTTTCTATTTATCTAAAATCCACAATATTAATAACACACTTGTACTTGGAACAGAGGAACCTTGATGAATTTGGTTTCTTCATCGGTGCTAGATATCTGTTCTTACAACACTCACAATGTTATCCAATATCCTCATTCAGATATATAGTTCTTTATCCATACAGTATTAATTTTCTACAATCTAACTGAAATTCAGAGTACCGACAATAACATGATCAGTCCATATTACCAATACCCTCATTTAGATTAATAGATCTTTAACAATTATAAGTTATATCAAAGTAAAGACATAACACCATTTCATGATAATAAATAATATCATTGATAAAACATTTGGTTATAAGGTTTACTTGTTCGTATTATAACAGTCATTATGACTTAATACAAATCGCAAGTACTTAACATGAAAACCTAATCTGCGCTTCTTCTTTATGTTCATGATGTAATATTCCGAACCCTAATAAGATTTGTATATGTAAATTATGTGTTTATTAAATAAAATTTCTTGTTCCAACTTTGTGTTATGTGATTGTATATTTTATTAAAGAATTAGGTCAAATAAAATTTTTTCCGAAGCTGCTTAGTCGTGCTTACACGGACAAAATGATTTGTCGTGCTTCCGACGATTTCACCGAGATGCGTCTTGGCAAATTATTTTGGTAAACTGCCGTGTCGTGCTTGGAAATGACGAAGTGATTTGTCGTGCTTCGGAGTTAATAAAATATTATATTAACTGATAAAAATCTAAAATAAGTTAAATAGGGTTTAAAATGATAAACTGAATTAGAAACCCTAATTAGAAAACCCTAATTGGTAAAAGTTGTCCGAATTGATAAATCAAAACCCTAACTACTATACAAGAATTCTAATTGATATAATTAGATTCTGAGTAATAAATCATAACATTAATTAGGAATCATTTAACTTAGATTAAAACCCTAATTGAAAGATTTAAACCCTAATTCATGAATTAGGAAACCCTAAACCTTAATTATGAAACCCTAATTCTAATTAGGTTATCTAAACTTTAAATTATGGAATATTAAATCTTAATTATGATATATAAGCTTAATTAAGGTATTACTAAACATAATTAAATATCCTAAACATGATTAGCAAAAATCTAAGTTTAATTAGTAAGAATTAAATCAAAAATAAAAGCTTTAACCAATAGAAATAAAGCTAGGAGTGTGCAAGCTTGTGCTCAACACACTCCATCACAAGTAGGACAATAAGATCAGATTTCTAGTAGCACAAGTAACAAGGCTAGGATATTTGTGGAGGCAAAATGTGAAAAAATGACCTAAAAACCCTAAAATGCAAGTTCTATAAATAGAACCCTAATCTGATCTTGTAAGCTACGAACTTTTGAAGCTTAAACACTTACTAATCAAACCATAACAAGCCTCTATAAGCAAAAGATCAGAATCAGAAGTCAGAAATCAAAAATTGAAGAAAAAGGTGCAAAACCCTAATTTTTATGCTAGATCTTCAAGCCTGCAATAATTTTATGTTTTAGATGTTTAGGATTATGTGTAAACATGTTATTTGATGATCTGGGTTGGTTAAACAAGTATCCATAACATTTAAATGGTCGAATTTGACAATGTTCTAACAAACTTTTAAGCAGCCCAGATTGTGCCTAAATGATATTATATGTGTTGTTTCTTGGCTTGATCTTATAGTATGCTATGTAGACTACAACCTTGAAGCATTAAAACACGTAAACAATAACTAATCAGAACGGAATCATTGGTCAAACTTCGTTGACCAACCATGACTGGCTGAGTTTCTAGGTAACTTAGAAACTCAAGAACAGCATGAACATGGTGGTTTGATCGGATCAAATCTTCAACATGTGATATAATTAGTGTTAGTTTGATATATGTCGTTATACTCTGCCATGTTGGCTACAACAAGCAACAAAAATCAAACCCAAAACATTAACCAGCTGGAATTAATTTAAGGTCAAAAGTCCCACTTGGACCATGACTGGCTGTTCTTCAACGAAGAACACCTTTAGCGACAGTCTTCATCTAATTCCCAGAAACCTAAAGTCCTATGCAGTCCATCGCTAAAGCCATTTTGCGACGGTTTTAAATAAAAATTAATAAAAATAATTAAATAAATTATAAATAAATATTAAATAATTCATAATAATTAATAATTAAATATTAAAAAATTATTTTTAATTATATTTAATAATTTTTAATATTCTGATATAATTTTTAATAATTACTTAATTTAATATTAAATTATTTAATAAATAATTTAAATAAATAATTTAAAAATGATATTAATGTATTTAAATTAGTTTAAATGATAATTAAATCATTTAAAAATGTTACTAACTTTTCAAAATTATTATAAATAATAAATAAATTATTTTAAATAATATACTAAGTATTTAAAAATATTATAAATGATAATTAAATCATTTAAATATTAAACTAAGTTTTAAAAATTATTATAAATAATAATTACATCATTTAAATGATAAAATAAATTCTAAAAATATTATTAATGATAAAATAAATCATTTAAATAATATTCTATCTTTCTAAAAATATTATAAATGATAAATAAATCATTTAAATAATATTTTAAGTATCTAAAATTATTCTAATGATAAATAAATCATTTAAATAACATATTACTGTTTTAAAAATATTCTAAATGATAATTAAATCATTTAAAAATATTCCTAAGCTTGGAAAATTATTTAAAAATATTTCTAAGCTTATAAAAATTATTTAAAAATAATATTAATTAAGCTTCTAAAAGTGTTATAAATAATAAATAAATTATTTAGACTAATAATTAAGCTTCCAAATAAAGTTTTATTGAACAACCTATGTGTTTAGCTGTCTAATGACACGACCGAGATACCGAATCGACGTCGAACCTTCGTGAAACTTGTCTAAATTAATTAGATAAGTATTATTATAGATTCTAATGTTTATTATTGATATGAATAGACATAAATAGACTACCCAACGTTGATAAACAGCGTGAACTTAACGTACTACGCTAAGGCAAGTCTTCTAACATTGTTATATTTAAGCAAGTATTATACATCTTGCTATCAATTGCTACAAAGTTATTGCTTCTTGTTCAGCATAACTTAAGAAATGAATCATTATTCATATATTATTTGATGGAGCTTAAATTGTTGTGTCAAACCAAATTGTTTTGGTAAGATATCTTATACTGAGAAATGAAACACCTTGATGTAAGGTTGTAAAATCGTCGATTATATATTGAAATAAAATCGTAGGATGATATGCATACTCCTAGGATATTGGTTAGGCTGATCCTCTACCAGATATCCGAAAATCAAGCTTTTCTAAGTTATTGAAGACTGATAGAACTGATTGAAACACATGGTTCATGTACTGAACCCTCAGTTATACATCGTTGACATCTTTCAAATCAAACACATTGTGTTGACGTTTTCAAATGAACTTGCTGAGCATTGGTAGCTCATTCTTGCATATATCTTCTTTTACAGTTTTAAATGATAATCCCGGCACTTCTGGGACAGACAAAGGAAAAGGCCATGTTAATTAGTTTTAATGACTGTTTTGAATATTTTAAGTCTTTTATAGGCTTTGTTGTAATAACTTAGTACTAAGAACGATGTAACCGAACTTAATGATATGAAATATATATTATCATCTTTTATTATATTGAATGCGTTATACTCTGATCTTTAAATTGTTTAGTATAGTTGTACTAAGTAAATACAGTATCTATATGAACTATACATCTGAATGAGGGTATTTGAATGATATTGAAAGTCCTATAAGCTTTGAGGTTACACTTAATGAGCGTCGGTAAGGTGCCACCTTTACTGGAATGCGCCCCCCAGTTCTATGGACAATCTTATCGTTAATACTGTGAATGTCAGATAGATAGGGAATATCGATATGAAAGAGGTATTCATGAGATATGAATCTATACATCCAAGTAAGGGTATCCAAACACAGTTAACGTTCTGGCAAGAACTAGTATCTGTTATGGGATACTGTGAACCTTGGATAGATAGAAGTCATATATTATTGAATATTTATAGTTGTATTGTTTCACGTGAGCACCAAATCTGCTACAGGGAGTGTAGAGAATTTAGGGGCGTCACACATGATCTTCTTAACGTTCGTCATAACTGCAAATAAAGGTTTATTCGCAAGAATGAGCACTATGGCTCAACAAGTCTATCTAATAACACATAGACAATTTAAGCTTTCATATAAACTTTAACATGCTTGACTTGACATAACTTTTAGTTAACGATCATGTTAACTCATGCTTAATGATAGAACATAATCATATATGGCATAACATATCATTAAACACTTAACATTTAATCATCATATTTTACTTAACATCACATAAGGTTTTCATACATATACTTTCATATATCAACTATCACATATGAACAAGCTTAGAAATAGTTGCACTTAGGTTTAGGATAGAAGACTTGCCTCGAATGTAAACTAGGGTTTCCCGACAAACGTTTAAACCTTACATAATGAGTTACCTGTACCCTAATATTAGTTCCTCGAATTTAACTCCATAATAAGTGTTTTATAACTTAATTAGACTATCCTCATTGGTGGTTTTATTCATAAAATTCTCAAACTCAAAAACTCATTTATGGACAGCTTGCTCACAGCCCGACCCCGGCTCGGTTAAACGGCCATAACTTCTTTGTTTTAAAACATTTTTGAGCGTTTAAAATCCCACACATTCGTAACTTCCGTCTCTACAATTCGTATTTATATAATAGTCCAAAATTCCTTACAGAACTGGACCCAAAATGGCTGTAAAGGGACTGTTTGAAAACTGTCTTATAATTTCTTGACCAAGATGATAAAACATGATACCTCATGAATTAATTTGATAGGATAACATATCCTAACACTTATTAACACTTCATAACATAAAAATTATAAAATCATAAACCTTCTTATATAGAGTTTTATGACTTTTGCTCAAGAACACACGAAGAACACAAAAAATCGTATATGGTAACGACTTATGTTATTGAGCTTTTGGTTTTCATAATTGAAATAATTTGGGCATTATAACGGCTTGCATATGTGATTATAACATTTTAAAAAATGAAATAACATAAACTTACTTATATAAAACAATTGCTCAAAAACACATGAAGAAACACTTAGTCGAAAAATCGTACATGGTAACGACTTATGTTCTTGAGCTTTCTACTATATTAAGACATAAAATCGAACATAACAACGACTTGCTCGAGAACATATGAAGAACACTTATTCAAAAAATCGTACATAGTAATGACTTATGTTCTTGAGTTTATCGACTATAAAATGAAAAGAAAATCGAGCATAACAATGACTAGGGATTTTACCTCATGTAGTTACAAGCTTTAACTCTTTCTTTATAACTTCAATACTTGAAATATATATCTAGAGAGTAATTTTTCTCTTTGAAAAAAATGGTGAGAAAAATGAAGAACTAAGCTTGTTATTTATAAGAAAACCAAAGTTTCATTAATCGCATTTTTACCCAGGCTTATTACACTTTAGTACCTTGAAAATATCTTCCACCAAGCGACATCATGATGACATCATATTTGTACTTCTTTGAGCCTTATGTCAATGTCACATCATGCTTACATTATCCTTCGCTACGATTGGTCGAAAACAATTCACTTAGATCCCTAGTTAGCTTTCCTTGGTTTTGATTGGTCCATTTCAGTTTTCTTGGATTTAGTTACTAATTAGTTAGTCTAACTAGGTTTTCTTTCCCTAGTTTGGTTACACTAACTTGGTATTGTATAGCTCAGCTCTGATTGGTTTAAACCATTTCACATGGATAATTATACTTAATCGTGATTGGTCGAAAGCAAATCACTTGAATTTCCAGTTACATACTAGTTTCATTTCAACTAATTAGTATAATACTTAACTACTTATACACACTTCTTTCGTATATACTTCGTATAATATTCGTAATCTACTCGTATTATACCTCGTATTAATCTTGTATCAATCTCGTATAATCTTTAGTATAATTCTCGTATTATACTGTACATTATACTTACAATATTCTTTGTATTCTTTCTGTATTCGATCCGTATTCGGGTATTCATGAAATAATAATAATTGAAAATTATTTTGGGAAAAAAATTTATTGGTGAAAATGTATTTATTCTCCGTATTAACGCTATTCATGAATCTGAATTTTTAAAATTCGAAAGATAGTTCCCAAATGAATAGTGTTTTTTGTCTTTTTCGTAGGAAAAATATTATTGGTTCATTGATCTATAAACCACATATAATTACTATGTCGTGAAATATAACAAGTCGAAATGACGAAAGGAACTGTCAAAAAGACGAAAAGTGTTTTCTCGGGAATCGTGTTTTCGTCTTTTTCTCGAAAAAACTTTTATTGGATAATACGTGTTTTGACATTGTATTACCAATAAATCTTGAAACGAAATGTTATTACGACATACACATTTCTCTAAGGAGCTTAGGTTTTTTTCCCTAACCTTTAGGGTTTAGGTTTTAACCTTTTTCCCAATTTAGGTTTTAGCCTTAAATTAACTTCTTGATCTTAATAAGTGTTAAGGTTAACTACTTAAATCACAACACAAAATTCTACACATAGCAAAAGTTATATAACACATTTGAAGCTCAATTCAAGCTTATTTATTCGTATAACACATAACTTAGGTTATAGTTCTAACCTTTAATCGTATACAATCGTATCTACGAATTATTTTTAGTCTTTCAGATAGCTCAACGTATACTTGAGCAGTCGTTCTTAGGTTTTAAATTGATAACCTTTATTAGATTTTGTCAGATCACATTTAAAATATTTAGGATATTACACCCGTAATGGATAAACCTGTAAACCGGGCGTACTCCTCAAGAGTAGGAGTACGCTGCAAAGATCCAAATATGAAAACATGCCTATCTGGAATCCAATGGTGAATCATGCCCTTGATGAACCCGTCAGGCAACTGGAAAAGTAGATAAGATAAAGAGTGCCCCAAGAGCCTCTCTATAATAGAACGATCGGGAGTGGGGAGATCATCGAACCACCTCTTCAATCGAGAGGCAGTGCTGCCAGTCGGAAAGTGCTCCAAGCGAGTGGCTGAATACGATGCCATCTATAAAAATAGTATCAAAAAGACTATATAGAGGTCAATCTTACTCAGCATATATACAATAAGCATACATTATGATAAAAAATGAATGAGCATGTGCAATAACATCTTTAACTGATCCATATATAAATATTACGAATCATACATCATTTTCTTACATGAGCATTATCTCTATACAATACGTGAGAACATAAAATAAAATGTACAGGGAAAAGGGGCACAGGCGCCCAACAACTAATATAGTCTGCTATATAAAGTCAATATCGTCTACAAAAGCCGCGTCTTCAAACTGGCCAACTCTAGCTAAATTCTCCTGGTTCGGAGCCTCTGCATCAAAGTTCAAATTCGGACAGTAAAAGGTCGGATCACCTCCTCCAAGAACATTAGCGGCACCAAGACCGGTAGTCGAACTAGAGCCTAATCTAGTAGGGTCACAAGAGAAAGCCTCCGCTGGATCCCTGCCTAGCTAACGAACAAAAAAGGACAACAAACCCATATGCTGAGTTAAACTAGCAATCTGACCCTGAGGTTTCAGCTCTCGAATGCAAGCCATCCAATCAGACATCATCACTGACCCCGGTACAAGATCTCCTAGAAAATGAGTAGCCCGGGTCTACGCACCAATAGTCCGAGGCCTCCACCAGGTAGTAAAAACCTTCGAGGTAATGGGACAATCAGATAATAAGAAGTTGTCCACGCCTTCTAGGGGAATCTCTGAAATCGACACATCAATAGGCCAGGATCTCCGAGGAAAGGGATGAAAGGGGATACAAATCTCCCCTGAAACACATCTAAAGGCTCGTTCACCAAGGTAAAGCTCCCAACCACTATACGATAACAAAGGGACCTGACGAGTAGACAAAGCAAACTCTGGTCCACTCGGTAAGCCATCCTCAAATCCGACGGTTAAATGCTCCGATGAATATAGAACCCAAGTCACGTCTGCAGCAGTGATCAACTTTAACTGAAGACGATAATGAGTAAAACTGTCAGACACAGGGACCTACTCCAAGGTGGTCTGATGCCATCGACAACCCCGAGGGTAAGTATCTAAACCCAAAGTAGTAACTGGCAGAAGACATGGAAGCCTCTCATAGGCCCAAAACTGAAGCACAAACAACAACTACATCAGAAAAGTGACGAAAGTAAAATAAATCAAAGGGATGAGAAGGATCAGAAAGAGGACTACCAGGAGGAATGGAAAGAAGTCGAGCCAAGCATCGGTCTAACCCTCCGAACAAAGACGCATTCCATGAAACAAGTATGCAAATGTAAACGACCCCCAATCATAATCCTCGATGCGATCAACGTCTCGGATGGCTCCCACTATGCTAAAGTGAACTGTAGAGGATTTGTTCGCCAGGAAACAATCCCTCATAATGAATGCTATGGCGAGGTCATCAGGAAATGGCTCTAATAAGGCCCCTCAGATGGCGTAAAATGCTAAAGATCTGGAACGAATGCTACGGGCCTTAAAGAATCGGTTGTGTGGAGAGAATCCCAGTAATGTACAAACGACAGTGGGCAAAATGTCAACCACCAGAGGCACCCGCTGGGTAGAAAACTCGATGCCGGTAATATAACTCCAGTCTAAGGGCGTTATCATCACCTCGCAATCCAGCAAATGGAGGGATTGACTATGGTGAAACCACCTCTCAGATAAAGCACGAAGATAGCCTTAGGGACAACGACGGGGAAGTATGGTGAAGAACTGTGCAAAGCCCCAAGAGTCGACCCGGGTACAACAATCAGCATGAAGAGTCTAATAGAAGGAATACACACTGAACCAGTTGCCCCGAGGCTGTGTTAACTCTGGGACCTATGATACCAAAAATTAGACGACTACCACTGGAAACAAATAAGATTAAGAAGAATGAAAACGACCCAAAAAGTTTTCATACCTCATTAGTGCACAAGTACGCTGATAGATGACGACTCAAATCAAAGCCTAAAAGGTCAAGAATGGTTACTCGAGCCCTAGGGAATGTACGCCCATAAGTAGGCGGAGCAACAACATCAGGCTCGGGTAGATCATCATCTATGTCAGCATGATCAACACTGATGGGATGAATGCAAGACTCCGCCAGTCGTCGAGCCTGTCTCGTAACACGAGGGGATGAGGCTAACGAAGTTGTCCTACGAGGACAAACTCCAGAAGAAGCGCGGTGATGCATAAAGCTACTCGGCATGTTCGGATCCATAACTAGACAAAGATCAACGGCATGAAGTGTGGTACGCTTGTTTGCCAAATTCTATACTAGCAAAATAACACGCAAGTAACAAAAACTTATTTGCCTAAAACACTACTACCAATAACACGCAAATATACGTGATCACTTATGCAATATAGCGGCAATAGAGTATCGTTTCTACGAAGAGCGATTGATAACCTAAATATTCTAATTACTAATTATGCATCAGTTTAGTTTTATCTAAACGAATGTAATATCAAATGAACTAATTAATAAAATAAAGCAACTAATGAAATATGAATTCAATGAATAAAAATATTAAGGAATTAATTTCCCCCGATGAATCATTTAATTAATATTATTTTTCTCTCAATAAATTGATTATCCAGAATTGCCAATGAAAAATCACTAATAGTTTATATAATCATTTTTCAATTAATTATATAACATATCTATTATTATTAATTGGAAGTTGACGTTAACACTCCAAAATTAAACCTTACTCCTACTCTACGAACATAAAATTCAGTATAGCAATAAGCAAGAATCGATCCCACGGAGAGTGAAGTTGTCTTATATTTATCCTAATGTTTAAGGGGAGAAGGTTTGAGTTCAGTTAATTAATTAATAGAAACAATATCTAAAATGATGTGAATAATCATTGAATTAAAACTCCAGTTCTTTAGTTCAGTATCACCTTTTCACAACAGTGAAATAACTAAGTATAACACTATTTATCCTTCAATGAAATTAATAGTCCTAGTTAACAATAAGTTCTGTTAACTGAAATTCCCCTTAGATTATCACTTCATGAAAAATGCTCTTCACAAGATTCTAACTATCATAAAACCTAGAATAAGCTCTCTAGATTTAATATGACAGCAACATTAAAAATTAGGGAATTAGACTATTCCAAGCAAATTTCACACCAGCTCGAATTATTTAACCTGTCTTCTGATAATCTTAGCAATACCCAAAAGTTTGACCACAATCATGCATTACTAAGTATTACTTGTGATTAGGAATAATATCAATTACACGTAATACAATTCATTAATTTAGTAGATGATATCACTCAGATTAACTTAATTGGCCATATTAAATCAACCCAAATAAATAACATTCAAATATTAATTCAGATATTTAAGAATGAATTTTATATGAGAAGGAATAAATAGTGAAAATTCAATCAACTCATTAATTATAAATAAGGTTCAACATCCCTTATAATTGAAAATAAAGAGCTTAGCCTGACATGCTTTCAATCTTCAATCTCCAAAACTAAGGTTTTTGCAAAAGTGTGATAGAAGGTAGTAGTCCCTAAAATCTGACAAATACATTGTATTTATACTCCTAAAATAAAATCCTCAAACTCTAAGAAAATAATAGTCCAAGTTACATTAGAATTCCTCAAAGATTACAAAAGTTGGAAAAAATCCTGCTCTGCCGACTAGCCACATGCTCGCGCAGTGCCTCAGCGTCGCGGCTTGCATATTAAGTGTCGCGGCCCAAGCTGCTAGCGCTGCGGCCCAACTTCAAGAGCGCTACAGCTCACAATTTTCTACCCGTTTTCTCTTTTTCTCCTTTCGCACCTATGTTGATCCCTTTTTCCTTTTTTTCTCTTTTTAGGTCCAATTCCTCCTGAAATCAATAAATACCTTAATAAACTCATATACACATAAAACATATAATAAAACTAAATATAAAGGGATCAAAATCATAGAATGTTATGCACGTATCAAATTCCCCCACACTTAGTCTTTACACGTCCTCGTGTAAACCAAAACAAAGGTGATATTAACTTCATGTGAGATTCATTTAACCAAACTTTCAAAGGTTTTTCATTCAATTTCCAATCCATGAATATGAATACTAATTAACAAAAGTTTGGTCAACATTTCATCAATCAATGTATCACAACAACTTCATCCTTCACCATTAAACTTCTCTAAATCTAACTGTATCCTCATAAATGTTTTTCCTATGATATACACACATACTCAACTCAGTTATCATGGAACAACAGTCGTGCACACTGACTTAGAACTCAGAACATATTTTCTCTGTTATTCATTTATTTCTTTTTCACCAGAAACCATCAAATTCAGTTTTTTTTTCCAGGTGAATGTATTTTATGCTCCATTTTACCTTTCTCATTTTTTCTCGAGTGAGTGCATTTTATGCTCCATCTCACCTATCTGCTTACTAATGAGTGTGTTTTACGCTCCTTCTCGCTGCATGTGTTTATAGGTGGGTACGTTTTACGCTCCATCTCAACCCACCACATGTTTCTCTTTTGCACTTTTTCCTTTTTTTCAAAATTTGTTTCAAACTTCCTCATGTACTTATTTTCTCATGATCCTGCAAATAACATAAACAGATAAATAGTCCTAAATAATGAAACCTGTAACAAATCGAATTCCCGGATAAATATTAAAAATAAAAATTTTAATTAAATAAATTTTTATTTTTAATGATTTATTATATTATACTGCCTATTTGAATACATGTGGTGTAATATGTGTATATATGTGATGTGATGAATATGTTAAATTATATTTATTACATGTAAATAAATTGTTAAAAACAATTTATAAATGAAAAGGATATAATTAAAGTATACAAAATTTTGTATGCGATAAATAAAGCATATTAAATTAATTTATGATATTAAATTAATTTAATATAATAAATTTATTGCATTAAATAAATTATTTTTATTTAATGCATAACTTCCATTTTTTATGGAAAAGATTTTTTTTGTATAGTACATTATAATATTTAATATATATATATATATATATATATATATATATATAATATATTATGCGATAAGTACTGAAGTTACCTAAGCCTTATAAATAAATAAGTATGCTGGATTATTAAATCATGTGAGTGCTGCCCAAGTCTTTGTAAACTGAGTCTGTGAATTAGAGAAATAGGAGCTGGCCTTATGTTAGTAATATAGATTATAGACTAAAGAACTCAGCTAAGCTACCATACTCGGAGGACAAGGATTTTGAGTGCTGAGCAAGAGTAAATTATCTATAAATCCAAGGTCTCATCTTCCTAATTTACAGTTCCTAGGCCAAATATCCTAAGATATCTCAAAATTCTCCTACTCTCTATCAAGGCATAGGAACTCTGCAAAAATCTTAAATAAGTATAATAGATAGTATAATTGAAGAAGAGTTCGTCAAAAGGCTGAGCAATTTAGAAGATTGGAATCAAAAAGTTAGCAACCAAAGAAGTTCAGTCAGAAATATAATTGAAATCAACCATCAAGAGGTACTCTAAACTCTGGCTATGTAAGAATAGTATTATTTGATAGATATAATTGTTATAAAAGAAGAAATTGGTAAATATATTGGCTGTGTTAATTGCATATGATTTCCATTAGAAATCTGGGATAGATTATAATTGAAATCCTATGAAAACTAAACTCTTGAATTAATGCCCACTTGTTATTTGATAGATTGTCTAAATAAAGTTATGTTCTAGAAATTTGAGAATTTAGAGAATTTAATGGATGTATATGGTATTTGGTAAAGTAAAATAGAAATAAAAACATGTCCCTAGTGGTCTGAAATCATGGTATATCAGCTATGAACCATGATAAAAAGCTTTGTGTATTGAAATTTAAATTATGTAGAAATAGAACATGAATTGCTGTCAGCCGAAATGTCGCGGCCGCGGCACTTACCAGCGCGGTTGCACTGGTCTACAGATGTGACAAACGAGAATTTTGTAACTTAATTTGAATATTTATTGATTGAATAAATATTTTTCGATGATTTGATTGTTGAATTAATTGATTAATTGATGAAATTGTGGTAGATTAATTTAATTATATGTGTTACATTAATTAAATTAATGTGGAGAATTTTTATATTTAAAGTATGTGTTTAATTGAATTTATTTGATTAAATACATTATTTAAATAAGTATAATGTTATTTCTAATTAATTTAATTATTAATTAGAGATTTAATAATTTGTCATTATCAATAAATGAAAATTTTATTTATATGACTATGTGATTTAATGTAGAATTATTCTACTTTATTTAATTGATTTTAGTAAGATTATTTAATTAATTTAAATATGTGACATGAACTATATTATAAGTAAATTATTAGAATAAACTAGAAGGGAGGATAAAAGGAGTAAGCCAAACATGGCCTTAGTAGGAGTTGGTGCCAGTTATTAACTGACACCATGTTCTGTCAGTTTAACTTCACGTAGTTTAATAATACACATTCTAATATCAGTTCTTTTAAAAGAGCCAGAGAGAAAACTTGAGAGAAAATTTTAATTAAGAAGGAGTTTGGTGAATCAAAGAAGATTACTAGCAATCTAAACAAACAATCATAGGTAATTTCCCAATCCCAAGCTTCAATTTATGTTTTTTAAAATTTTCTCCATGAAAACCAAAATTTTGAGTTCTCCGTAACATAAATTGTTCATGATTGTTGACTATATGATTGTGTGTTTGATAATATATGTTTTCTATCATCTATGCATGTTTTAAAACAATCAAAACCATGTAATTATGCCTTAATTGAATTTTCATATGTTACAGAGTATGAAAAACTTGTATATGACTCTTACGTACAAATTGTATGTGTTAAATTATTTATTTAACTTAAGATTGATAGTTGTGTATGATTATACATGATTTAGTATACAATACAAAGTTCAAACGGACAGATTCGGAGTATAACCAATCTTTAACATTGAAATTCATGAATTGTGTCGAAACTTTGCGAAATACCAAAAACAGTAAAGTTAAAAGCTTTAAAATTGTGTAATTATGTGTTTAAGTTGATAAAACCATAATTTAATTGTTATTAAACGTTTATGTAAAGTCCAGAAACTATGGGTAGTAATTTAATCGGTGAATTGTGAAAAATTTTGGCCAAATTTGGTATTTTTCTGCGTTCTTCGAGAATGATTTATCTTACGAAGAAATACCTGTACAGATAGTGGACAGGAAGGAGCAAATACTTAGAAATAAAGTGATACCTTCTGTTAAGGTAATCTGGAGGAACCATAGTGCTGAAGAAGCAACGTGGGAACTCGAAGAGCAAATGATACAGAATTACCCTCAATTATTTGTTTAATCTTTGTATTGTGATTCTGGGGACAAAATCTTTGTAAGGAGGGGAGAATGTAACAGATGATTTAATTGCGTTGTGATTTTGGGGACAGAATCCTTTTAAGGAGGGAAAGATGTAACGAATGCAATTTTTGTAATTGAATAAAAATATTTATTGAGTTATATAAATATTTTTATTAATTTATTGAGCTTAATAAATAATTTATTAAGTTTTTGTGAAATGGGTATATGTTAAGCTTAATAATGTTAAATGTTATTTGAATGTGATTTGTTATGTTTATTCTAATTTAATTTAATGATTAAATTAGATGCTGAAGAGATTTATTTGAATAAATGATTTATTTGAATAAGAGAATTTATTTGGTATTATTGTTATTTGTTAAATGAAATAATTATTTGAGTTGGTAAGGTTTAATTGAATTTATTTAATAATAAGTTCAATTAAATTAGAAGTGTGACATTTTAAACTATATGTTATATTGGTTTATTAAAATAAATGAGAAAGTGTTTAATTCAGTTTTACCAAACAAGGCCCTATGATCTTTGTTTGGAAATAATAGGTTATTTTATTGTGTTTTACTAAACGAGCCTTTAGTTAGAATAATGGATTATTTTTAAATTAGTTTGCCAAACAAGCCTTATGGCTTTTTGAATTATGTAACTGAGAGATTAATATCAGTATACGTTATTATTTGATTTAATTATCAGTTTTTATTTTCTTTATTCTATCAGTTTTATTTTTTTAAGTTACGTCAGTTGTAAAAAGAAGAACAAAAGAGAAAGAAAAGAACAGAGTTTAGAGAAGAAAGAATATACAGAGAAGAAGAGAGAATTAGAGAGAAAAAAAATTGTGAATTGAGAAAGAGAAGGAAGGGTAGTGCTAACTAAGAATTTTATATAG
The DNA here is from genome assembly GCA_034770075.1 of Aralia elata. Classification (NCBI taxonomy): domain Eukaryota; kingdom Viridiplantae; phylum Streptophyta; class Magnoliopsida; order Apiales; family Araliaceae; genus Aralia; species Aralia elata. Next base: position 36,549,783 of record CM068385.1, read on the forward strand.
CTTGAAGGTATGATTCTTTTAGTTTTGTTCTTTATTATATTCTAATTATTTTACTTCTCTGTATATGATTTCTACTTCACTGTATATGCATTTATATGCTAAATACATGAATTACTTGATTATAATTGTTAGTAAGCATGTATTAGAGATTATGTGATGATTATAGATTAATTTGAATGGTTAATTCATGAAAATATGTCTTTGAAATTAGTTTTTAGTTTTTACAGAGTTTACTTCATGAATTGTATATATGTATGAAAATTGATGCTTAAATTAGTTGTTATTCGGTAGGTTAATAATTGTTTATGATTATTTGATGAAAAACAAGAATAATGCAGGAAGAATGATTTTTAATTGGTTGAAAAATGAATTTACAGAGCTTGATTTCATGAAAATGGTTAAAACTTGAATATTTGGTTTTAACAGTGAATTTTTAGTTTTAAATTGGTTGATTATGTGTTTTATAATGCTTAGATTGATTAGAAACATGTTGGGTAAATGTTTTGTATCATATATGATGTCTGGGTATATCTAATTTATTTTCTTGATGGTAGAATTCGGAAAATTTGGCCAAATTGGCCTAAGTTTTCACTGGTTCGCGAGCTGGGGAAGACGACAGTCAAGTCTCTCGCCCCGGCGAGAGAAATGAACTGATTTCTTCGCCCCGGCGACAAATTTGTTAAGCATATCTTCGCCCCGGCGAGCCTCTCGCCCCGGCGACAATTTTCTTAAGCTTTTTCTCGCCTCGGCGAGAATCACTACTGTTAAAAAAAATTAATTATTTTGTTTTCTTTTCTTGGAAGTTATGATGCATAATTAAACTTATATTAACGTATTAAATAACTAAAGAATTTCCAAGATGGTTGCTAACTAGTACTTGTTGACTATGGTATGCTAAATGAGATGTTATGATAAAAGAGCAAGCTTAGAATGCTTTTAATCTTGTGACTAATTATATTACCATTTTACAATTAAATATTTAGGTTGTTTAAGGATCGTGAATTACTTAAATTTGTAGTCTACGCTTGAGGCAAGTTCCTTATCTCAACTTATTACTTTTATGTTGAGCAAGTTGTTCTTTCCTTTAACTTGTTAAATTATTCAATGCAAGTTTATTTATATTGAGCGAGCTTATCGACCTTAGCTTATTGATATTCAAGCAAGGTTACTATCAAGATTATATACTTAAGCTTTATTCCAATCATTGTTTGTTATTCAAACTTCGAGTGTAGTTTCTATTGAACAAACTCTATTGTTGAATTAGACTAGCAAACCCTTATTGATTCAGCTAGTCCTTAGTTGATGAACGATTTCAAAGACTTAGAATATTTTCTATTCTTGTTCCAAGCCAAGTTTCTTTTGGTACGGATTCAGACGATAAACTGAGATGAATAACCCTAATATAGGGGATTACTTACGCGACATCGTTAAAATGTTTGTGCACAATACATTGTACAAAGGGCTGATCCCCCTGAGTACGAGATGTTGGTCCATAGTCTATATGACTGTTAAAGGTTACAGTAGAAATACTTGTTAATCTAGGACACAGTTCGAGGTCTTGTGACCCTCAGATATAATTTCTAAATCTCAAAATCTATTTTTCTTTGAATCGAGCATTCAAACGAGCTTTTAGACTTTGATCATTTATTAACTGAGATTCAGAAAACTATTATTCCTCAGTTGAAATCCATTTCATTTTAATATTATTGTTATCGTACTTGTGAGCAATTGTTTGCTCACTCTTGCACTAATCATTGCAGCTGAGGCTGAGAAGTCGGACGAGCCGTCCACGAGCAAAGGCAAGGGCAAGATGCATAAATAGCTAATGACCTGCTATCTACTTGATGATTATTTGTAACAAGACTTGTTTTAAATTATGTTTTATTCCGCATTGATGTATTAAGGTTTAGATAACCTAGGACTTGATTGTTTAATAGTTTGGAGGTGTAATCCATTTTGAGAAGATGTTTCTTTAAGTTTATTTATTGTTATTTTATTGGGAAGTTAGTTTTGAATGTATGTTATAGTGAACACCAAATCAGTGGGAATTAAGTACCTGGATTTGGGGGTGTCACAGTTGATGAGCGTTCTAAATTCTAGAAACGTTATTGAAGTAAATCCAAACCAAACTTCCTTTGGTGCGGACTCCGATGTCAAACTGAGATGAACAATCCTTATATAGGGGATTTTATTTATGCGTTAGCATTAATATGTTGTGCACATACATGGTACAAAGGGATGATCCCCCTAAGTACGAGAAGTAAGGTCCATATAGTCTTATGACTGTTAAAGGTTTAAGGTAAAAATACTGATAACCTGGGACATAGTTCGTGGTCTTAAGACCCTCAGATGTTCTTTCGAATCTTGTCTTATATTCTTGACTCAAAAGCTAAATCTTCGATTATTCAATATCCATTGATTATTTCGCATGTTATTATTATTGTTGTTGATGTACTTGCTGGGCAATCATTGCTCACCCTTGCATAATAACATTGCAGCTAAAGTTGAAAGAGTTGATGAGCCGTCCACTAGTAAGGGCAAAGGCAAAACAAACAAGTGATGAAGACTTGTTATATTGTTTAAATGATATTTATGTAATAGACTTAAGTATGTTTTCTGCATTGATGTTATGTTAAGGTTAGATGATCTGGGATTTATTTATTAATGATGTTGTAACCCTTTAATGGGAGATTCCTATTTTAATTAATAGTTTTTCCTTTATATTTGAATGGGTAGTTATATGTGATGTGATATATTTGGATTGTGAACACCAAATCATATGGAAACGAAGCACCTGGATTTTGGGGTGTCACAACAAAAATGAAAAGTTAATTTCTTGGTCATCTAAAACTTCTGGGCATATGTAATAGAGTCCTCTATGCATAAAAATGTGTTTGATATGATGTCCAAGTTAGATAGGCATGAAATGAACTGTTTTAGCATGATTTAATATAAGACTTTAAATTAAAATTATGTGGTTTTGGAAATTAAACTTGATGCTAGTAAAGTGGGAACCAAAGCTGATAAGAATCCTTCTATCACGTGTACATATTATGTTATGAGACCTTAGAATGCTAATAAGAGGGTTGTGCATTGAACAACTCAGTTCTGGGCTAAAAAGAGAGTAGCGTGGCCGCGCCACTCTCAGACTTAAATACAGTGCGGCTGTGCTGTACTGCAGAACTGCCAAGAGGTTTTAACTATAATACAAGGTTCATGTAATGTTTAGTTTGGTCAAGCATGTTTTAAATATGTCAAGTAAAGATTACTAAAAGTTTGCTAACAAAAAATGAGTGAACTAAAGAAAAGATTAGGAGTCAAATGTAAACTAAGGATTTCGTTGAATCAATGTGATCTAAGTATGTATGATTGATGTATGCCTATATTTGAACTGAAACCATGTAGGATACGTGAAGTAAAGATAGCAATAAGTGTAATCTACGAGAAAGGCAAGTATCCTGAACTTGTTTAGCCATAAGAAAATATCTAAGCCTCATTCATACTATATGTTGAATGCAGTATAAATTCTCTAGAGTTTCTTATATTACAAAATGTTATAAAAGAATCTTCAAGCTTCATGAATCTGTGATAAAAGCTTGTTGTGATGCATATTCTTAATATCGATATGCATAAGTTGTTTAAAAGTAGTCTAAGCCATTTGATTCAGCTAGACACAGATTAAACTATTTCATTGTTTTTACATTAAGTCTTGAAATATTATTGATGAATATATAGAGTTGTCCAACTAAATTATTTTGGTTTGGACTCCAGACTGAAAATGAACATCTCTGAATTAGGAAATTTTATATTGCGCCAAAGGGTGGTGATAATGAACACAAATGACATTCCCGCAGATAATATTGATCAATACAGGGCATAACGGGCTGATCACCCACCGTGCCCGTAAGTTAGACGGTTTACAGATGAAATTCTATTAAAACCTTTTTAGAAAAATGAAAAAAGAAGAGTTCATAGTCTTGTGACCACTCAACATTCAAAAGTCAGTACGTCGTTTCAAAAATATAAACGAATCATGTTATTATTCAGAATGATTTCAATTACTTTCACAACTTTTATATCATTGTAGAAGTGTATCTTAAAGAGAACATTTATTTCTTGCATATAATATTTATTAACTGCTATTACTTGTTGAGCAATTGAATGCTCATTCTTAGTTATAATCATTCATCAACTAATTCGGCATCAAACAAATTATATCAAATTAACATCAACTTTCATTCCACAACCATAACCTTTAAAAGCTTAGCTAAACACAATTATAAAGCCAAAATTTTTTATCAATTGTTTTCAAAATTCTCAACAAAAATATGGATTAAATCATTAAACTTAGAGCATATACCTAAACCTACCCCCCTCCACACACACACACACTCAAACTTTACATTGTCCCCAATGTAAGAAAATTATGCAAAGATGAAGTAACTAAATAAAATGTAACTACAAAATAAAAAGGGATAGAAAAGTAAATCTGAAATCTTGGGTTGCCTCCCAATCAGTGCATTTGTTTAATGTCGTTTGCCCGACACCAATCCTCTCAATCTTTGTAATTAGACTTATATACTGTAAGTGAGCTAGTAATGGTTTAAGCCTTAAAGTAGTAGCAACATCCTGCAGATCTTGACTTTGCTCCATGCCTTTAGGTAGCTCCCAACCCTTGGTAATTGTAGCCTTCAAACTTCCCTTGTTTGTTTGTTCAAAAGATTTCTGCATTATAGGGTCAAAAACATCAATAGAAAAAACATAATTAACAATACCAAGATACCTCATAACCTCATAATCATTTATCTGTGTCTCTTCATCATCAAACTCTATAGCCAAGGTATCTTTGTATTCATTAATCAATGTTTTGGCTTTTTTTAAGACTGGCCTCCCTAAGAGAACATGTGCAGGAATTAAAGATGTATCATCCATATTCTCATTGTAGAAATTTGTAGGAATTATCAATTCATCTACCTCTACCTCTTGCTCCTTCTCCTTAGACTTTGGATCCTCATCAACTTCATCAGCAGTTTTGGGTACTTCCAATTGTGTGTCACTCCTCAATGTTATGGCACTAGCACTCTCTCCATCGGTTACCTTTTCATCATCTTCATGAAAATCTGACTTTTTCTCAATTTTTCTGTTCTTTATTAAGACTTGAGGAAAAGAAAGTGGTGGTCTATACTCAAAGTGGGGTGGATACTTATGTTTGTGCGCAACATTGCTGCCCATTTCACCCTTGTACGACTTGTTATGTAAGGAAGGCCCTGACTTTTCTTGCTGCCATACATCTTCATCACTTCTCAATGTAATTGCACTTACATTATCTCTTGGATTGGTTACTGTCTGTGAGGGTAACCTCCCTAAGCCTTGAGAATCTAGTTTACCAATTGTTGTAGCAAGCTGACTAACTCGATTCTCCAACTAGTGTATGGAAGTCTTTGTTTTCTGCTGGAACTGTTGTGCTTGGGTTATGAAGGCTTTAAACATATCCTCAAGAGATGGTCCAGAACTGGAAGGAACTGCTTGTTCATGGTGGTACTGCTGTTACATATGTTGAAAATTAGGTTTCCTATTATCCCCACAGCTCAAGTTGGGATGATCTCTCCATCCTAGATTGTAAGTGTCAGAATAAAGATCACATTGATTACATTGACTTATTGAACAGTTTTATCCTCTTGCAATATTGGACAAGCACCAGTACTATGCCCTGATATTAAACAAATTCCACCCATTTTTGCTAGTTACATGTTCCCTGCAACCATTTGTCGAACCATAGTAGTTAAATCTGAAATCTGATGCTCAAGATTATATGTACTTACCTCATTTACCCTTTTTGGTGCATGCTCATTTCTTGTTCCATACTGCTGTGAGTTAGCTGCCATATTTGCAATTAAGTTCCTTGCAGCCTTAGGTGTCTTATCAACTAGTGTTCCTCCACTTGCTGCATCAATCATGCTCCTATCTATTGGCAACAGTCCCTCATAGAAGTATTGGATCAAGTGTTGATCATCAATTTGGTGAGGTGGACAACTGGAACACAAGTTCTTAAATCTTTCTGAGTACTTATAGAGAGTTTCTCCACTGAACTGTCGGATGCCACATATCTCCTTCCTTATGTTAGCCACTCTTGAAGCAGGAAAGTACTTCTCCAAAAATAGCCTCTACATCTCATTCCACGATTGTATGGATCCCGAAGGAAGATAGTATAACAAGTCCTTAGCCAAATTTGCTAATAAGAATGGAAAAACTTTAAGCTTGATTTGTTCCTCTGCTACTCCTTGTGGTTTCATGGTGGAACACATCACATGAAACTCCTTTAGATACTTGTATGGATCTTCACCAGCAAGACCACAAAAAGTAGGCAAAAGGTGTATTAGTCCTGATTGCAATTCAAAAGAAGCATCTAAAGTAGGATATTCAATACACAATACTGGTTGATCAAGATTAGTAGTAGCTAATTCTTTCAAAGTCCTGTTATTATTGGCAGCAACCATCTCTTCTTCGTTTAAATCTGCAATAGTGCTTCGGGCTTAACGATTCTCTTTCCTGAACTTGTATGCAATTTTCTCTATCTTTGGTTCAAACTTCAACACAATAGAGTGAAAGGATCGAGTAATAAACTAAAAATAAAAGAAAATAAAGAATGAATAAAGACAATTAACACTCACTAGCAACGACGCCAAAATTTGAGAGCTGTCGTTAACACTCCAAAATTAAACATTACTCCTACTCTACGAACATAAAATTCAGTATAGTAATAAGCAAGGAACGATCCCACAGAGAATGAAGTTGTCTTATATTTATCCTAATGTTTAAGGGGGGAGGGTTTGAGTTCAATTAAGTAATTAATAGAAATAATATTTAAAATGATGTAAATAATCAATGAATTAAAACTCCAGTTCTTTAGTTTAGTATCACCTTTTCACAACAGTGAAATAACTAAGTATAACACTATTTATCCTTCAATGAAATTAATAGTCCTAGTTAACAATAAGCTCTGTTAACTGAAATTCTCCTTACATTATCACTTCATGAAATAAGCTCTTCACAAGATTCTAACTACATATAACCTAGAACAAGCTCTCTAGATTTAATATGACAACAACATTAAGAATTAGGGAATTAGACTATTCCAAGCAATAATTACACCAGCTCGGATTATTTAACTTTTCTTTTGATAATATTTGCAATACTCAAAAGTTTGACTACAATCGTATATTACTAAGTACTACTTGTGATTAGGAACAATATCAATTACACGTAATACAATTTCTTAATCTAGCAAATGATATTACTTAGCTCAACTGAATTGGCCATATTAAATCAACCCAAATAAATAACACTCAAATATTAATTCAGATCATCAAGAATGAATTTCATACGAGAAGGAATAAATAGTGAAAATTCAATCAAATCATTAATTATGAATAAGGTTCAACATCTTTTAGAACTAAAAATAAAGAACTTAGTCTGACATGCCTTCAATCTTCAATCTCCAAAACTAGGGTTTTTGCAAATGTGTTATAGAAGGTAATAGTCCCTAAAATCTAACTAATACATTGTATTTATACTCCTAGAATAAAATTCTAAAACTTTAAGAAAATAATAGTCCAAGTTACATTAGAATTTACTAGAGGTTACAAAAGCTGGAAAAAATCTCGGTCTGCTGACTAGCTACGCGTCCGCGCAATGCCTAAGCACCGCGGCTTGCCTATTGAGAGTCTGATAGGTTCATAATATTCGATTATTTTTATTCCTTTATGCTTAGTTTAGTTGCATGTTATTTGTTATATAAGTTGAATTAAAGTGTTTATTGATCTTTGGAAGAATTTGATGTGATTATGCAAATATGAGTTATAATGATGATTTTTATATTGTTTTGTAGAATACTAAACGATCGTTAGATGAAAGCTCTACGTTCGTAGTGTTAGAATGGCAATCTGGCAGCTCTACGATCGTTTGGTTTTCAGCTCTACGTCTGACGAAAGTTACTATACGATGGTGTTGTTTACTAGACGATTGTCCTAAGTCCACTCTACGATTCCGAGAGAACTCTACGACTGCATAAGTACTCTATGGAGCGATGGTGCAGAGTTTCACTCTACGTTTCGTTACACTACGATTGCTGAAAAAGTGTTACTCTACGATTTTGATTGACTTGCAGGATTCCTATTTTGAGTAGGATTTGAGTTGCTGGGATGATAGAGTTCGACTTGTATGAGGATTTGGAGATGGAATTACGCGCTTACATAGAAAGTATCTTTGATGTTGGAAGTAGAACCTGATATGGAATCCAAGTTGCAGTTTAATATGGGAACTGATGCCGAACAAGAGAAGGAAACTGAGGAAGACTTGGATTTAAAAACTGAATCTTGATTTGATAAGGAAGCTACTTAAAGCTGGACTTCAGAGATTGACAAGGATTTAGAATCCTACCAATTCTACAGAATGAAGACTTCCGAAGTAGAGTTGGATTAGAATTCTTCTACGGTTAATCTATAAATACCTATCACTTGTAATCAGTTGAACACATTCAACATCCAATATCTTTAATCTTAGAATATATTTTATCAGCATGCTAGCTTAGTTCTTTTATTCATATTTGAAGGGATGTGGAACCGTATTTATAGTTAATATAATAATTGAGTTATATTATTGATTTCTTCGTGTATGAAATTTATTCTGATAATCTGATTGAATTTCTTATATGTTATCCATTTTACTAATTTGGTTTTTGCAGGATTAAATTGGTGAATTGTTAAAATCTGCTAGATTAAGGTATGATATTAAGCAAACGATGTTATATCTGATCACCGGTAGTACTTAGTAATATTTGATTGTGGATAAGCTTTTGGGTATTATTAAGATTATCGGAAGATAAGTTAAATAATCCCTGATAGTGTGATTATTGCTTGGAACAACCTAATTCTCTAATTCTTAATGCTTCTATCATATTAAGTATAGACTGATAGTTCTAGGTTATATAATAGTTAGAGTATAGTGGGGGCGATTGTCACATTAGATTTAAAAACTAAGGAGAATTTCGGATAATTGAGCGATTATTGATCATCTAGGGTTGTTAATTTCGTTGAAGGAGGAAATAATGTTAACTTGGTTATTTTATTAACGTAAATTGGTGAAGCTGAACTGAAGAATTGAAGCTTTTACATATTTGATTACCTTTATTAATTTAATTATGTTTTTCTTAGTTAATTATAATTTATTCAAAACCCCCCAACTTTTAAATACTGTTTTTTATTTAGAATCATTAGAATAAATTCAAAACAATATCATTCTCTATGGGATCGATCCTTGCTTGCTACTATGCTTATTATTTGAATTTGTAGAGTAAAGTGAGGTTTAATTTTGGATTGCTTTACGACAGCTCTCCCCAATTTTGGCGCTGTTGCCGAGGAATTGATTATTTGTGCTGAATTTATTCTGTGTTTCTTTTTAGTTTATGACTCGATCCTCCCAATTTACTGAACTGAATTTTGATCCAGAAATAGAAAAAACAGCAAAGAGGCTAAGAAAGGAGAGTCGTAGAGTCAGAAGTACAACTGCAGATCCAAAAGAAGCCTTTGTTTCATCACCTGGTCTTAACATAGCAATTGAATTGTTGTCAAACATTTCATCTACTGAATCAGAAAAAGAAGACAAGATGGCTGATCCTAACAATAACAGGACTTTAAAAGAGCTAGCCACTCCTAATCTCAATCAATAACCTTTGTGTATTGAGTATCCTACTTTTAATGCTTCTTTTGAACTTAAATCTGGGCTAATTCACCTTTTGCCTACTTTTCGTGGTCTTATAGGTGAAGATCCATACAAGCATTTGAAGGAGTTTCATGTGGTGTGTTCCACTATGAAACCACAAGGAGTAACTGAAGAACAGATAAAGCTTAGAGCTTTTCCATTCTCACTAGCAGACTTAGCAAAGGACTGGTTGTACTACCTACCTTCAGGATCAATCCAAACTTGGAATGACATGAAGAAGCTATTGTTGGAGAAGTACTTCCCTGCTTCAGGAGTGGCTAACATCAGGAAAGAGATATGTGGCATCAGGCAGTTCAGTGGAGAAACTTTGTATGAGTATTGGGAAAGGTTTAAGAAGTTGTGTTTCAATTGTCTACCTCACCAGATTGATGATCAACATCTAATCCAACACTTCTATGAGGGATTGTTGCCCATGGACAGAAGCATGATTGATGCAGCAAGTGGAGGAGCCTTAGTTGACAAGACACCAGAAGCTACAAAAAACCTAATTGCAAACATGGCTGCAAACTCTCAATAATATGGTACTAGGATGAATCATGCACCAACAAGAGTAAATGAGGTGAGCATATGTCATCATGATCAGCAAATCTCTGAATTAACTGCTATTGTTAGGCAATTGACTGCAGGGAATATGCCATTAGCAAAAGCTTATGGGATCTGTTTGTTATCGGGCCATACCAATGATTCATGCCCAATATTGCAAGATGATGAGACTATGCAACAAGCCAATGCAATGGGGAACTTTCAGACATAACCTCAGAAAAGATATGATCCATATTCAAACATACAATCCAGGATGGAGGGATCTAAAAGTAGTATGCACGCAAGCCAATAATATTTGATATGATGTAGTATATACATTGTAATCTTATCCGGTTATTAAAGGTATTTTACTTTATATACATTGTGCTGTTATTTTAAATATGATAAACCCATAGTTTTGAACAATGCTTTTAGAATCATGATGGTGATCATGCTAATGAGATCTAAATTCTAGATAGCTCACAAACTAAAATCGTTCCTAATCGTTGGATTACTAAAAAGGGGATTAGTGAATCCAGATGGATTAGTACATACGTTGCTTGCTCTTAAGAAGAGGATGATTGATCTCATAATCATTTATGTGGAGACACTAAAGCAAGTATGTAGGTGCTTATTAGAGAATAAGTTCACTGAACGTGGCTCGCTAAGGAATACCTAATGGAGTTTTACTCGTCTGTCAATAAGAATTCCTCTAGTGATAGTAGTACAAGTGATCCTTGGACTTGAGATCATCATAGTATCTTGTGTATGATGAGTTATACTTTGACATGTCCCTTAAGACCTTAAGGGTATATCAAAGGATATGATTGGGTATAATAAGTTGTACATGGAGATAGGTGAATGATCAACAAAGAATCTACCTCGTCTAGCAAAAGATGTGAATGTCCTATGTGATTCGATAAATGACAACTCAGTAGTCCTTGGCCAAGAAAGAATGAAATTAGAAAGAGTTTCTAATTTGCATTATTTAGAGTTGTGCATTTAGGAATCGAAATACATATAATTAAATAAAATAAGACTTCACAATAAATCCATGTCTTATATTTAATTGGGACATTGTATGGTAGAAGGATTGAATTGTACGGTAACTATGCACTGAAAGTTTCTTTTATGATTAATGTTGAAATCTATATTATCTGGAAAGTCGTTGATCGCTAAGGGGGCTTACCCTTATTGTAGAATAAATATTATTTATTTAAATAAATTAAACAGTTTAATTTATTTATTTAAATAAGATTAAAATTGTTCTAATTGATTTATTCACAACCGGTTTAATATGGAGAACCTAAAGGGTCACACCGCAAAAGGAAAATATTTATTTAAGAAGTAAATGACATAATTGTAATAATGAGTTAAGTGTATTTAATTTAGTCTATGGAGATAGAATAAATTAAATAGCTTAATATTTATTATTTAATATTTTAGAAATATTAAATATAAATTAATAAGAGGAGTCTTATTATTATTATTATTATTATTATTATTATTACTATTACTATTATCTAATTCTTAATAGGGATTATGAATTAATTAATAGAAGTACTCTCTCAAGAATTCCTAATTAGATTAGGAGGTTGATTTAATTAAAAGAGTTTAATTAAAATAGAAACCCTAATCCTAAATAGTTTAGGGAAGGGTTATTCCTACATCTATAAATAAGAGGAGTCTTATCATAGATTAGGGTTACACACTCTTGCATTAGATTGTGGAGAGTACTTGCAATTTCTATAGAGATAGAAACTAGGGTTTTGCCAACACCTAACTTCTTGAATACCTATTCTTCCTTGGTGGATCACCTCTAGAGGCCACACACTTGGGTGGCTAACATTGATCAAAGGAAGGAATCTCATCGGTGGAATTCGAGGAAAACACGAAGGACTAGGAGTTGAACTTGTACCCGAGGAAGCTTTGATCTACGAGGGTATAATTCTTATTCTCTTTCTCTTTCGTATAATTGATAATTGATCACAAGGATAAATCATGGTGATGGTTTGTATTAAAATTTTAAAATCCGTTTTATCGCGCTTCGGCTTTATTTATGTAATGTGATTGCATGCTTGCGTTATATACAAACTTAACAGTGGTATCAAAGCCTAGCATTGTGCTAATTATTGATTATTATGATTCCATGTATGTATGGGTATGCGATTGGTTCGATTTTCTGGGCAAAGAAAAAAAAATTCAAACTCTGCTACGCGGCGCGGCCGCACCACTTCCAATTCATTCTGGAGCGCGGCCGCGCCCGAACCCAGAAACTGTTTCTGGAGTGCAGCGCGGCCGCGCTGCTCCTAGTTCAATTTGGAGCGTGGCCGCGCCGATCTACAGAATTTGAAAATTTTTTTATTTTGATTTTATTTATTTTCAATTAAGATAAAAGATTTATTTTGAATTAGAATATGATTAAAATTAAAAGTTTTATTTTAACTTGGAATTGGATTCCATGTTAACTAGAATAAAAAAGTTTATTCTATTTTGGAATAGGACTCTATGTTTCCTAGAATAAAGAAGTTTATTCACATATGGAATGAGATTCCATGTTTCCTTAAAAAAATAAAGATGTTTATTTTGATAAGGAATTGGATTCAACATATTTTATTTTTCAGTAATTTTAAGTTAAAATAAAGGAGTTTATTTTGAACTTGAAATTGAATTGGATAAAAAAAATAAAGAAGTTTATTATGATTTAAATTTTGATTAAAATAAAGGAGTTTATTTTTGTTTCAAAATTGGATTTCTAGTCAACTTTTAATTGCTCATTAAATGATATCAATACATATATGAAATCGTTTTATTATTCATGAGATGAATGTTATTTATTGATGCGTATGGAGATATATATGATAATAAATAGGGATTGATTATGGACTATTGACCAATGTATGATTGGAATTATTTTAGAGGATGCTTGAATGTATTTGTTTTTTTATAAATGGGGACTGCGCATCTCGCCTTCCCTAATTTTTTTTAATGTAAATTCTATCTCCCTCCTATGTACTTCCCCTTGACTGCTGATCAAGGTTTCTATCTATTGTAAATAGTTTATGTAATAGGACTAGTTAGAATTATATTTTGAAGAATTGGAGACAAAGGAGCAAGGAGCGCTTGAAAACCCGTTTATAATGGAGCCCGAGTTTAAATGTAATAGTTATATTAAATTTAATTCTTTCACCCTAGGTTTGACCTTTTAGTTCACTTGGTGGCTCTAGTGAACCAAACTAGAATAAAAGTCCATAATCAATCCGGGTAGAATATAGTATTCTATATGTGCATGCTTACTATATATATATATATTATATATTATCCAACATGCTTCGCATGTTAAATAATATGACGCGTATTTTATATATATATGCATGCACGCTAAACAAGATGAGACTAATAATAATAAACCCCTCAAAGAAATCATATTAAGTCCTAAGCGTTCAAAGATATTCAGAATATCGAACGTCGCCTTCTAGCATGGTAAAGCAATAGAGTATTAAATATTTAATATGAGTTTGTTGTGTACACACAAGGAAAGTGTTAAATATTTAAGATGTTGTTTTATCACATTTGATGCTTATTAAGGAATTGAACATTACTGCTTTGTTGTGCACACACAAGAGCGGTCTTTTTATCTTCACATATATGGAAGTGCTAGGTTGGACTTAACTTAGATTATTTTAGTTCGGATGTACACACACTTGACCATTATAATCTAAGAGGCAAAATACAAGGGGTTACATAGTTATGTAATTGACAATAGTTGTCTACCTATTTATTTATATATAGTTTGTTGTGCACACACAAGGTTATATACATTTGAAATGGGATCCTTATTCTCACTAGCAAATCTTTAATTAGATTTGCCGAACTATATATTGAGGGTAATATAGTTTGATGAAAATAGTGGGAGATACCAATTTAAATAAAGACCTAATTTATTTTGGCAATTATTTAAATGAATGTATGCTAAAATGTCGTCTATTTCACATGCAGAATTTTGCAATGTCTAATTTACTATCACTGTGGAGCATATTAGATGCTAATTAACCGGACCGAATTACATGGACTAGTTAAAGAATTTGAGAATAGTTCTCAAGGCTGAAAAAGCTATCTTATATCCTTAATACGCATATCCCTGCAATGGTTGCAGACAATGCCTTTGAGGAAGAGATTGCTACTTTTAGAAAGTGGCAAGATGATGCATAGTTGGCTCAATGCATCATACTCGCATCCATGAGTAACGAGTTTCAGCGTCAGCATGAAACTATGGATGCTCCTACTGTGCTCCTACTGTACTCCTACACCTTCAAGGAGTTGAATGGTGAGGAAAGTAGGACTGCTAGATATTAGATATCTAAGGAGCTCTTCCAATCTAGAATAACCGATGGCACTACAGTATAGACAAATGTCCTAAAAATGATCAATCTAATTGAACAATTGGGACAACTGGGTTTTGTATTGGATGAAGAGTTGACCCAAGATTTGATCTTGCAATCACTTCCGGACTCTTTCTCACAATTTGTTGTGAATTTCCACGTGAACAAGCTATATGTCAGCCTGCCTGAGTTGCTTAAACACGTTGAAAACTGTAAAGAGTCACTTTCCAACTAAGAAAGACCAAGTCTCACAGGTAGATGATTCTTCCAGGAAGCGGAAGAGGGCCAAAGGATCTTCTTAAAAGAAGAACAATTCAAAGAAGGTATAAGGAAAGGCAATAACTAAGGACACTAAGAACAAAACTGATGCAGATAGCAAAGGAGTTTGCTTCCATTGTAATAAGCCTGGACACTGGAAAGGAAACTGTAAGGAGCATCTTACAGAGGCTAACCAAAAGAAGCTTAGTGAAGCTTCGGTTACTGATATAGGTTTGTTTATCATTGAAATAAATCTTTCTGTAAGTCAAGGTTCTACTTGGGTATTGGATACCGGCTATAGTATCACATATGCAATCCAATGCAGAGACTAAGCAGAAGTAGAAAGCTAAACAAAGAGTAAGTAATCTTACGTGTGGAGAATGGATCAATGGTTGCTACATTAGTCGTAGAAACTTATAGTTTAGCGTTGCCTACAAGCTATTCTAGTTCTCTTTAGAAATATTATTACTTTCGTTGTTGGACAAGGAAGGTTCTGGTATTATATTTATGAACAATTGTTGTTCTATTTATAATGATAATGTTTTGTTTCAAACTAGAAGATCACTTGATGGACTTTGTAAACTTGACTTACATGAAGAAATAATTTTGCAAATTGAACAAACTAGTAAAAAATGGAGATGATTATTCAAAGAGTTGAATATGTGTATTTGATGAAATACAAGTCTGAATCATTTGAAAGGTTCAAAGAATTCAGAAGTGAAACAAATTGACAAAGTATTAAGATTCTTTGATCAGATCGAAGAAGCAGTACTTGTACAATGAGTTTCTAGATCATCTCAAAATGATATTTTCTCATAATGGATGCTTCACGATAGCAATAATTGATTAGTGTATCTAAAAGGATAAATTGTACCTTGTTGGACGTGGTGCGGTCCATAATAATTTTTACCGACATTCCAGTATCATCTGGGGTTATGCCTTCGAAACGGCTGCATATCTACAAAATAAGTTAACCTTAATATCCGGCCCCAAGACTCCATAAAAGTTATGGATATGGAGGATTCCTAGTCTTAAGTATGTTAAGATAAGGGGTTGTCCAACTTATGTGAAAAGGTTTCAAAAGGATAAGCTTGGGACAAAAATCTGACAAGTGCAGGTTTGTGGGATATCCTAAAGAATGTTTAGGGTGTTATTACTATAATCCTACATGTTGCCTTCTTGGATAAAAGTGTTTATCATTGAAGGAGCTAGTGGGAGGGTTATAGATCTTGAAGGAGTTTAAGAACCACAAAGCACTTTCAGTCAAACCGAGGAACATGTAGATAGACCTATTGTACCACAACCGAATCGTAAATTTGGAAGAGTACCGAAGATAGTGATGAGGTATGCATCATAGAGGATGATGATCCAGTTATATACGATGAGGCTATGAGTAGAAGACACTCAGAGAAATGGCAGATGGCCATGAAATCCGAAATGGACTCCATGTGTGAGAACCAAGTACAGACTTTGGTTACTCTACCGAAAGACATAGTGCCTAGAGGTTGTATATGGGTCTTTAAGAGAAAGACTGGGGCAAATGGCAAGGTGGAGACCTATACGATCAAACCTATTTAAAAGGTTTAAAATCAACTCAAGGAGTTGACTGTGATAAAACCTTAATACCGGGTAATGCTCAAGTCCATTTAGATTTTGCTTGTGATTGCAGCTTATTACGAAATCTGGCAAAATGGATGTATAGACGTCCTTTCTCAATGAAGACTTGAGGAGAATGTATGTATGATACAGCCAGAGGAATTTGTTTCAAAGGTTGAAGCAAATCATGTTTTAAGCTGCAATGATCCATTAATGGATTGAAGCAAGCTTCTCAAAGATGGAACATTCATTTTGATGAGACAATCAAAAGAGTTTGATTTTATCAAAAACGAGAATGAACCTTGTGTGTACAAAAGGGTCAGTGGGAGCACTGTGACATTCCTAGTAGTATATGTTAATATACTACTGACAAGGAATGACACACCAATGCTACAATCAGTAAAGATAAAATTGTCTAAACATTCCTCCATGAATAACTTGGAAGGAGCAATCTATAAATTGGGGATATAAATCTATATAGATAGATTTAAAAGGATGCTTGGCTTAACCCAAGAAATGTATATTCATTTGATGCTAAAGGCATTTAGCATGGCAAACTCCAAGAGATGTCTCATGATGATGAGCCATGAAGTGTATCTCTTTAAATTGTCCTCAATAAAAGGAGATCGCATAAGTTACTATCATGTATGCAATGAATATACAAGGCCTAATGTTGATCAGTCATATTCAGGAGAAGATCACTCTGAGACAGTGATAAACATCTTTAAGTACTTAACCGGTACTGAAGATGTGATCATGATTCATAGTAGGTCTGAATTAAAATTAGAGGGTTAAACAGACTCAAGTTTTTTTAGACTGACCAAGACGATAATAAATCCAATTTAGGGTAAATTGTTACCTCAAATAGTGATGCAGTGAAATAAGAAAGGTTCCAAACAGCAAAGAGTTGTTGATTTAGTAACAAAGGCAAAGTATATAGCTGTAAGTGAAGCTGTAAGTTGATTGTTTGGATGAAAAGTTCATCACAGAACTAGGAATAGTTCCTAAGTCTCATCTTGGATTCAAATATGTGTTGCGGCACTTTCATTTGATTAGCGGAATCATTAAAAGAGGAGAAGTCACTATAGAGATAGTGGACTCTCAAGAACAACATTGCATATCCATTTACTGAAGCTTTATCCAAACAGCAGTATGATCGTCACTTAGAGAAGAAAGGTATTAGATACCATGATGGTTGGCTCTAGTGCAAGTGGGAGATTGAAAGTAGTATGCACGCAAGCCAATCATATTTGATATGATGTAGCATATACATTGTAATCTTATTCGGTTATTAAAGGCATTTTACTTTATCTACATTGTGCTGTTATTTGAAATGTGATAAACCCATAGTTTTGAGCAATGCTTTTAGAATCATGATGGTGATCATGCTAATGAGATCTAAATTCTAGATAGCTCACAAACTAAAATCGTTCCTAATCGTTGGATTACTAAAAAGGGGATTAGTGAATCCAGATAGATTAGTACATACGTTGCTTGCTCTTAAGAAGAGGATGATTGATCTCATAATCATTTGTGTGGAGACACTAAAGCAAGTATGTAGGTACTTATTGGAGAATAAGTTCACTGAACGTGGCTCGCTAAGGAATACCTAATGGAGTTTTACTTGCCTGTCAATAGGAATTCCTCTAGTGATAGTAGTACAAGTGATCCTTGGACTTGAGATCATCATAGTATCTTGTGTATGATGAGTTATACTTTGACATATCCCTTAAGACCTTAAGGGTATATCAAAGGGTATGATTGGGTATAATAAGTTGTATATGGAGATAGGTGAATGATCAACAAAGAATCGACCTCGTCTAGTAAAACATGTGAATGTCCTATGTGATTCGATAAATGACAACTCAGTAGTCCGTGGCCAAGGCAGAATGAAATTAGAAAGAGTTTCTAATTTGCATTATTTAGAGTTGTGCATTTGAAAATCGAAATACATATAATTAAATAAAATAAGACTTGATAGTAAATCCATGTCTTATATTTAATTAGAACATTGTATGGTAGAAGGATTGAATTGTACGGTAACTATGCACTGAAAGGTTCTTTTGTGATTAATGTTGAATTCTATATTATTTCGAAAGTCGTTGATCGCTAAGGGGGCTTACCCTTATTATAGAATAAATATTATTTATTTAAATAAATTAAATAGTTTAATTTATTTATTTAAATATAATTAGAATTATTCTAATTGATTTATTCACAACCGGTTTAATATGGAGAACCTAAAGGGTCACACCGTAAAAGAAAAATATTTATTTAAGAAGTAAATGATATAATTGTAATAATAAGTTAAGTGTATTTAATTTAGTATATGGATATAAAATAAATTAAATAGCTTAATATTTATTATTTAATATTTTAGAAATATTAAATATAAATTAATAAGAGGAGTCTTATTGTTATTATTACTATTACTATTATTTAATTCCTAATAGGGATTGGGAATTAATTAATAGAAGTACTCTTTCAAGGATTCCTAATTAGATTAGGAGGTTGATTTAATTAAAGGAGTATAATTAAAATAGAAACCCTAATCCTAAATAGTTTAGAGAAGGGTTATTCCTACATCTATAAATAAGAGGAGTGTTATCATAGATTAGGGTTACACACTCTTGCATTAGATTGTGGAGAGTAGTTGTAATTTCTATAGAGATAGAAACTAGGGTTTTGCCAACACCCAACTTCTTGAATACCTATTCTTCCTTGGTGGATCACTTCTAGAGGCCAAACACTTGGGTGGCTAACATTGATCAAAGGAAGGAATCTCATCGGTGGAATTCGAGGAGAACACGAAGGACCAGGAGTTTAACTTATACCCGAGGAAGCTTTGATCTACGAGGGTATAATTCTTATTCTCTTTCTCTTTCGTATAATTGATAATTGAACACAAGGATAAATCATGGTGATGGTTTGTATTAAAATTTTAAAATCCATTTTATCGCGCTTCCGCTTTATTTATATAATTTGATTGCATGCTTGCGTTATATAGAAACCTAACAGGATCATCTTAACCTTAGCTATGGAGGAAATAGACCACCTGCACCACCTGTTTTCCCCAATAGACGGCAAGGCTTCTAACCAGCTCCACAACAATACTAACAAAGACAACGAGCACCTGCCAACCCTGGGACATCACTGGAGGACATGTTCAAAGCCTTTATGACTCAATAACAGCAGTTCCAACAAGAAACAACAACTTCAATCAATGATCTAACAAACTAAATGAGTCAGCTGACTACCACAATTGGGAGATTGGACTTTCAAGGCTCAGGAAAACTGCCCTCCCAAATAGTTGTAAATCCAAGAGAGAATGCAAGTGCCATTACACTAAGGAGTGGGAAAGAGCTGGAAAGCCTAAAACCACTGCTGAGTTTGAAGAAAGGAAGAACAAGGAGACTGAAATACCTAAGGTAACCTCTAACCCTGCTATTTTAATAAAGACTAACGTTTTACCCTTTCCACCAAGAAATCACGGGACTTCAAGGAAGGATGAACAAGAAAAAGAGATCCTTGAGACCTTCAAGAAGGTGGAAATCAATATACCTTTGTTATATGCAATCAAACAGGTGCCAAGATATGCTAAATTTTTGAAGGAGTTGTGCACTAATAAAACGAAATTGAAAGATGATGAAATAGTCACTGTTGGAGAGAATGTATCAACAATGCTTTAAAGGAAAATGCCCCCTAAATGTAAGGATCCAGGCATGTTCACCATTCTATGTAGGATAGGTAACATCAGGTTTGAGAAAGCTATGCTAGATTTAGGAGCTTCAATTAATGTCATGCCATTATCTATATTTGCTTCCTTAAATCTAGTGCCTTTAAAACAAACTGGTGTTATTATTTAACTTGCTGATAGGACTAACACTTACCTTGAAGGGGTAATTGAAGATGTTTTAGTACAGGTAAATGAGCTAATATTTCCTGCACACTTCTACATTGTGAACATGGAGGATGATTCATCTCCAAACCCTGCTGACATTTTATTAGGGAGGCCATTTTTTAAAACTACCAGGACTATGATTGATGTGCATAATGGGACCTTGACTATGAAGTTTGATGGAGAGAAAATCCAATTCAACATATATGAAACCAGTTTATGCTATTGATATTGTTGGCTCTTTAGTACAGGATTCTTTTAATCAAGTGCAAAGGGACATCTTGGAGATTACAATCATTAACAGTTTGGAGTTAGACAAAGAAGAAGAAATTGAAGAGTCTCAGGAGTTGAAGGAGACTGTAGCTGCTTTACATTCATTACCATAATTCTCAAATAAGTATGCAGTTCATTCTATTCAATAACATGTTTCTCACCAAAAGTTGTTACCTTCTGTTATTCAGGCTCCTATATTAGACCTCAAACCATTGCCAACCCATCTGAAGTATGCTTACTTGGGAAAAGATGACACACTGCCGGTGATTATTGCCAATAATTTAACCAAAGTACAGGAAGCCAAGCTGCTGAGAATCCTTAAGGATCATGTCACAGTCTTTGGTTGGACCATTGCAGATATAAAAGGCATCAGTCCTGCTGTGTGTATGCATATGATTCTGTTAGAAGAAGGAGCCAAGCCTACTAGAGAAGCCCAAAGAAGATTGAACCCACCCATGATGGAGGTAGTAAAGAAAGAAGTGCTGAAAGTACTTGATGCAGACATTATATGCCCAATTTCAGACAGCCAATGGGTGAGCCCAGTCCAGGTAGTTCCAAAGAAGTCTAGAATCACAGTTGTCCAGTATGACAATAATGAGTTGGTGCCAACAAGAATGCAAATAGGCTGGAGAGTGTGCATAGATTATAGGAAGTTAAATGCAGTTATTAGAAAAGATCATTTTCCTCTCCCCTTTATTGATCAAATGTTAGAAAGGTTGGCTGGTCACACTTACTATTGTTTTCTAAATGGATTTTCAGGTTACAACCAAATTGTGATAGCCCAGAAGATCAAGACAAAACCACATTCACATGCCCCTTTGGTACATTTGCCTATAAAAGAATGTCATTTGGACTTTATAATGCCCCAGGTACCTTCCAAAGTTGCATGGTAAGCTTGTTTACTGATCTTTTAGAAAGTTATATTGAAGTTTTTATGGATGACTTCACAATTCATGGTGATTCTTTAGATGCATGTCTTGATAATTTGACTAAAGTACTTGATAGATGCTTAGAAACAAATCTTGTTTTAATTGGGAAAAATGTCACTTTATAGTAGAGCAATGGATAGTGCTTGGCCATTTTATTTCTTCTAGAGGTTTAGAAGTTGATAACGCCAAAATGGAAATTATTGCTGCATTACCTTACCCTACAAAAGTGCAAGAGATTCGTTCTTTTCTTGAACATGCAAGTTTCTATAGAAGGTTTATCAAGGACTTCTCCAAAATAACTTTGCCTTTATGCAAGTTACTGCAGAAAGATGTGGAGTTCCAGTTTACTGAAGAGTGCAAGGAAGCTTTTGACAAACTAAAGGAATTGCTGACCTCAACACCTGTTATTCAACCCCTAAACTGGGAACTAGCCTTTGAGATCATGTGTGACACAAGTAACTATGCAGTAAGAGTTTTTTTTGGGCCAAATAGTGAATAAAACTATCCATACCATTTACTATGCTTCCAGGACTCTTAATGCTGCTCAAATAAACTACTGTACGACTGAGAAAGAACTCTTATCAGTTGTTTTTGCTTTGAATAAATTTAGATCTTATTTACTTAGAACTAAAGTAGTAGTTTATTTTGATTATGCTGCTCTCAGGTATCTCTTGACCAAGAAGGACTCAAAGCCAAGAATGATAAGATGGATTCTGTTGCTACAAGAATTTGATTTGGAGATTAAAGACAAGAAAGGAGCAGAAAACCAAGTTGCAGATCACTTAAGCAGATTGATGAGGGATAAGGAGGCATTTCCATTACATGATTCCTTTCTGGATGAGCATCTACTTACAATCAATGAGGAATGGCCCTGGTATGTTGATATTGTAAACTACTTAACAAGTTCACATGTTCCTAGCAAGTTCTCTAGACATCAGAAAGATAAGCTTAAGAGTGATGCAAAGTATTATGTATGAGATGATCCACATCTGTGAAAATTCTGTGTTGATCAGGTAGCTAGAAGATGTGTTCCCAATAGTGAATTTCATTCCATTCTATCTTTTTTGTCATTCATATGCTTGTGGAGGTCATTTTGGACCAAAAAGAACTGCTCACAAGGTTTTAGAATGTGGTTTTTATTGGCCAATAATTTTTAAAGACTCTTATATGTTCTGTAAGATATGTGCAAATTGTCAAAAGACAGGTAATATCTCACAAAAAAATTAAAAGCCACAAACTCCTATTCTAATTTTTGAAATTTTTGATCTGTGGGGTATTGATTTTATGGGTCCCTTTTCTGTTTCTTTTGGTAATGTTTATATTCTTTTGGATGTTGATTATGTTTCAAAATGGGTGGAAGCTAAAGCCACCAGGACTGATGACTCTAAAGTTGTTACAGATTTTGTCAAATCTAACATCTTTAACAGGTTTGAATTCCAAGAGCCATTATCAATGACAGAGGAACTCACTTCTGCAATAGGGTGTTAGCAGCATTGTTTAAAATATATAATGTGATCCACAAAGTTTCTACATCCTATCATCCTCAAAGTAATGGCCAAGTTGAGGTGTCTAATAGGGAAGTCAAGTCCATTTTGGAAAAAGTAGTCAACCCAAATAGAAAAGACTGGAGTCTGAGATTAAAAGATGCACTTTAGGCTTACAGAACTGCATATAAAACACCTATAGGTATGTCACCTTATAGGCTGGTGTTTGGTAAACCTTGTCATTTACCTGTGGAACTTGAACACAAAGCTTTTTGGGCAATCAAGCAATGTAAAATGAAGATGGATGAAGCTGGGGAGCATAGGAAGCTGCAGTTGCAGGAGCTTGAGGAGTTGAGGAATGAATCATATGAAAGCTCTAGAATTTATAAGGAAAAGACCAAAGCCTTTCATGATAAACAAATTTTAAGGAAGACTTTCACTGTTGGACAAAGAGTTCCCCTTTTTAATTCAAGGCTGAAGTTATTTTCAGGTAAACTATGTTCTAAATGGGAAGGTCCTTTTGTGATTACTAATATTTGTCCTTATGGTGCAGTTGATATTCACAATCGAAGAACAGGGAAAACTTTCAAAGTTAATGGACACAGGTTGAAACTCTTCTATGAAGGCTATGAGGAACAGGTGGAGTTGTTGGATCTGGTGGATCCAGTTTATGGAGATTGAGAGAGGAAAGATGTCAAGCCAATGACATTAAACAAGGGCAGCTACATAGGAGGCAACCCATGATTCAGATTTGATTTTCTATCCCTTCACTTTTTATTTTTAGTTGTATGTTACTTAGTTACTTTCTTCTTTGCGTGATTGTCTTACATTGGGGACAATGTAAGGTTTGAGTGTGGGGGAGGGGTTTAGGTTTAGTATTTTTATGCTTAGAGTATGCTGATGTGTGGAATATATGTGTTAAATGAGAATTTTTTTTCAAAATTTTCTTTTTACGATTGTTACCTTACGATCGTAGTGTCCTGCTGAATTTTTGAAGGTTGAAATTGTAGAGTTGATATTGATGCTTATTTGCAGAATTTGATTGGATGCCTTATTAACTGATAAACAATGATGACTTAGTTAGGATCCATATGAACTAAATTTGAATTAGAATTGCTTCGCATGAATACTTGAATATGGGATGCATGGTTATTTGACTAAGTTATTTGTGGGATTATACTTTGTGCACTGATCTTATGATTTAAAACTTGTTTAACTGCTTATGTTGTTTATAGAACCATGAGAGAGGAAAAATAATGAAAAAATGTGGAAAATTGTAGATTAAAAAAATGCAGATGTCTTGTGGTGGATTGAGATGGAGCGTAAAACGCACTCGTTGAAAAGCAAGTAAGTGAGATGGAGCATAAAATGCACTCACTTAAAAGAGAAAAAAATGTGAAAGGTGAAATGGAGCATAAAATGGAAGTGAAAATCACATGTTCTGATGGTTAAAAAGAATTGCAGGATAATCATATTTTGAGTTATGAGTCAGTGTGCATAGTTGTTCCATAATAGCTAAGCTGGGTATTTGTGTTGATCATAGGATAGATATTTGTGTGGGTATTCTGATTTGGATGATGTTCTATGGGGAATAATAAGGTTGTTGTTGAGAATTGGTTGATGAGGTGTTGGTCAGGTTTTTGTGATGAGTATGGGTATTTACTGCTGATTAAATTGAACTTAAAACCTTTGATAATTTAGTTGGATGGAGATTTTGATTAATTTTGAATGTGATGTGCATTCTATTTATAGGAGGACATGTAAAAAGCTAAGTGTGGGGGAATTTGATAGGTTCATAATATTCGATTATTTTTATTCCTTTATGCTTAGTTTAGTTGCATGTTATTTGTTATATAAGTTGAATTAAAGTGTTTATAGATCTTTGGAAGATTTTGATGTGATTCTGCAAATACGAGTTATAATGATGATTTTTATGTTGTTTTGCAGAATACTCTACGATCGTTGGATGAAAGCTCTACGTTCGTAGTGTTAGAATGACAATCTGGTAGCTCTACGATCGTTTGGTTTTCAGCTTTACGTCTGAGGAGAGTTATTCTACGTCTGAGGAGAGTTACTCTACGATGGTGTTATTTACTCGACGATTGTCCCATGTCCACTTTACAATTCCGAGAGAACTCTAGGACTGCATGACTACTCTATGGAGCGATGGTGCAGAGTTTCACTTTACGTTTCTTTACACTACGATTGCTGAAGGAGTGTTACTCTACGATTTTGATCGACTTGCAAGATTCCTATTTTGAGTAGGATTTGAGTTGTTGGGATGATAGAGTTCGACTTGTATGAGGATTTGGAGATGGAATTACGCGCTTACACAGAAAGTATCTTTGATGCTGGAAGTAGAACCTGATATGGAATCTAAGTTGCAGTTTAATATGGGAACTGATGCCGAACTAGAGAAGGAAACTGAGGAAGACTTGGATTTGGAAACTGAATCTTGATTTGATAAGGAAGCTACTTAAAGCTGGACTTCAGAGATTGACAAGGATTTAGAATCCTACCATATCTGCATAATGAAGACTTCCGAAGTAGAGTTGGATTAGAATTCTTCTAGTGTTAATCTATAAATACCTATCACTTGTAATCAGTTGAACACATTCAACATCCATTATCTTTAATCTTAGAATATATTTTATGATCATGCTAACTTAGTTCTTTTATTTAGTTCTGAAGGGATGTGGAACCATATTTACAGTTAATATAATAATTAAGTTATATTATTTATTCCTTTGTGTATGAAATTTATTCTGATAATCTGGTTGAATTTCTTATATATTATCCAGTTTATTAATTTGGTTTCTGCAGGATTAAATTGGTGAATTGTTAACATCTACTAGATTAAGGTATGATATTAAGCAAACGATATTATATATGATCACAGGTAGTACTTAGTAATATTTGATTGTGGACAAGCTTTTGGGTATTATTAAGATTATCAGAAGGCAAGTTAAATAATCCCTGATAGTGTGATTGTTGCTTGGAACAACTTAATTCTCTAGTTCTTAATGCTTCTGTCATATTAAGTCTAAACTAATAGTTCTGGGTTATATAACAGTTAGAGTCTAGTGGGGGCGATTGTCACATTAGATTTAAAAACTAAGGAGAATTTCAGATAATTGAGCGACTGATGATCATCTAGGGTTGTTAATTTCATTGAAGGAGGAAATAATGTTAACTTGGTTATTTTATTAACGTAAATTGGTGAAGCTGAACTGAAGAATTAAAGCTTTTACATATTTGATTACCTTTATTAATTTAATTCAGTTTTTCTTAGTTAATTATATTTGATTTAAAGTCCCCCAACTTTTAAATACTATTTTTATTTAGAATCATTAGAATAAATTCAAAACAATATCATTCTCTGTGGGATCGATCCTTGCTTGCTACTATGCTTATTATTTGAATTTGTAGAGTAAAGTGAGGTTTAATTTTGGATTGCTTGAGGACAGCTCTCCCAGACTCACGGCCCAAGCTGCTAGCGTTGCGGTCCAACTTCAAGAGCGCTGCGGCTCATAATGTTCTGCCCGTTTTCTCATAATTTTGCGCCCATTTTGATCCCTTTTTCCTCTTTTTCTCTTTTTAGCTCCAATTTCTCCTAAAGTCAATAAATACCTTAATAAGCTCATATACACATAAAACATGTAATAAAACTAAATATAAATGGATCAAAATCATAGAATATTATGTACTTACTATATTGCTATGCGAAATAATAATAATGCATTCATTAAGAATCATTTTCCACCCGTTGCTTATGGTATTCAGGTATATTCCTATACCGTTAACAAATTAGCATTCACTACTAAGAAGAATTATTAATCACAAGTTATTATATTCAAATCTTAATTTAGAATCCATTGTCAAATTTCATTTAAATCCATCTAATAATTGTTGATCAAGCAATTATAACAATAAACACAAGATACAATAAACTATCCATTCCATAATAAATTCAACTAAGAGAAAGTATAAATATTAAATTAAATCATCATCGGGTTTCATTGAATCCTTAACTAATAATTTAGTTCATAATAAAAGCTAAAAACATGAATAGTTTATCAAAAGACATCCTAGAATACAAGATATAAGAGTTAAAAAAGGAAGAAATAAAACTCTGATGAATTATGTCCTCCTTTCTCAGCTCTCTCTCCTACCTCCGGAATAATCCCTGATGAAACCATTCTTCTCTTCTACGTACTGAATAATGAATGAATGAATTAATTATTAGTCTTCTAATGCCTCTAGACACCCGAAATATTGCATATATCTTCTAACCCTGGCAGGAGGACAAAATAGTCATCTTTACCAGAGGACATCCAAACAGAGGATTTCAAGATTCAAATCAACCGGCACAAAGCCATCTCAACGACTGCGGAGTGACGAGCTACTTAAGACGTGATGGTTGACCAACTGACATCGATGGAAGATCTATTTCTGCATTTCTCTCTATCCTTTCCGAATTCGGAATTGGCCAAACCATATGTCATTGCGTAGCTCTCGGAAAGATCTTTCCGGAATGGTATAACACGTCTCCTAACCCTTCCCGGATTGAAAGATACGAACATTCCAGCGAACGAGGCGATGAACCGACGGCATGGCACGAAGTTCGAGGCGCGTGGACCCCACCTGAGCCTACCGCAGGTGTACCTGTGGTTAGCCGCGGGTATACCTATGGTTACCCAGAGAAGCCTATAAATATCGAACTTTAGCATATTTTCAAAAAAAAGAGAGATCTTAGAGAGAGAAAGTATGGAATTTAGAGAGAGGGGCTCGGATTTTGGGCATAAAATACTAGATTTTGTATAATTTTATACTAGATCTAGATATATTTGAGAGCAAGGAAGTGTCAAATCTCCTTCCCTAAGGTGAAAGATTCAATCTTTCTTATAAATTCAATATAGATCTATCAGATCTCTTGTGTTTTGTTCATTGTTGCATTCAAAGTTTGGTTGTTTTTTGATTGTCATACTTTTTATCAAGTCCCTTTTAGATCTATATCATTTCTTGCATTTGTCATTGTCAAAGTTTGAATCTTTTTGCTAGATCCACCCTAGATCTAGCTTGAATCTAGCTTATTAATGGTTTTAAAGTTTAAAGATTTAACCTTTTTACTAGATCTTACTTAGATCTATGGTGGATCTAGTCATTTATCATATTTTAAGTTAATTTTATCAATACTCCGCAAAACCCTAGATCTGTATCTAGTGGGGAGGGGGTCCTAACTAATCGGCTAGGGATTCTAACAATTGAATCACCTGATAGCGGTTTTAGGATACATTTTTATATACGTTATGTTTAAATCCCGATTGTGGTATTGTATAGATCTGAGGGATTTTAGATCTACAAATTTATATCCTAGATTCTAAGTCATTTTCCGTAGATCTCGTCAAACCACACAGTCCCTCGAAACGTTGGCTTCGGTATTACTATCTAAAAGATAGGGTTATGGGAACCCACTTTTGGATCTCTTTTTGCTTGCATATTCAGTATGTTATGATGTGAGCGTAGGAATATTGGAGTCGAGATCCACGACTCGGATCTTGACTAAATTCCCACGATGGACATGGTTTCCATTGTAATAAGAGATATTCGATCATTGTACATGTAAATTTGGGCCTTAAAACGATATCGAGGGTTTCATCCTATAAAAACCGAATTTAAGGCCCCATGATAGTGAAAATTGCAATTGCGGGTGTTCGGGGCTATCGAGATGGCTTTCATGCCCACGGATCGCCCTGACCTTATTTTGATGTTTAATTTCCCGTTCATCCCCAAAAACGATTTTCTAAACAAAATGACAAAGATTTTCTAAAAAATCCAAAATCAAATCGCTTGGGTTAGTAAGACGATCTTAAGTTAAAATTAAAAGTAACAAAGAGTTTTGATTCTTATTTGGCGAAGGGTTTGAAAATCATATTTTTCGAAACATCACCCCAAAAAATGTTTTATCAACTAAAAGCTAAAATGAACCTTTTCCTCGATTCGAATCCCTCGCGTATAGGTTTAAAGAGGCTTTCAGTTACTTTCAAAATAATGCACTTCTCACGATTTTGAATCAAAGCTAGATAGCGATTTCCTTCAAAATCACACACACACTTCACACTTACCAAAATAATAAGATGTGGTAACCGTGTTTTTACGGAAGTTAGGAGGTGCCTAACAGCTTCCCCTCGCTTAAGCAAGCCCCCGAACTCTATGAATCTTGGTTTCAAGACCAATTTTACGGAGTCACATATTGGGCCATATTGCGAAAAAAATCTAAAATCCAGATGAGTTGGTACATCTATTTAAATCTTTACCAACTAGCGGCTCTGTCTAATTGGCCCATCATTAAAATCAACCTTTCAAAACCCCGTCGGCATTTTTGTCGGATTTTTCCTAAAGCTCACCCTTTTAGCGAAATGAATAAGATTGAAATCTTCAAAAAGGGTAAAAAGACAAAAATTAGGAAAAATGTTTTCCCCGACGTCGACAGCTAGCGACTCTGCTAGGGACATTAGAGGGCTTAAGCCACATACAATCTTATTGTTTTCCTTTCTTATCTATGTGTAGTGTGAATGAATTGAATGTATGTGATGAATGCCTTATATTCGAATGCTTTAATTTAATGCTTCAAATGTCATCATATGCATGCGCTGAGACACGATGAATGTATGCAAATGTATGTTGTGTGATTCCTCCTTTAGGAGGCGAACCCGTCGGTTGTTGATTACTAGACTCAAGGGGGCATTCCCCCGCGAGGCTGAGGAAAGGCACCACTCAGATTCACTCTAATTAAAAGACCGGATTCATTCCCATCGAGTAAGTTGCGCAGATCTGGGGACCTTCATGCCGAAAAGCCCGCAAAAGTAACCCTAGGGTAGGTCAGCCTCAGATAAACCCAGTGTTACAAGAAGTCTTTTCATGCACTGTTACTCCTTATATGTAAAATGTCATCCATATTCGATTTAATCATCTTCCATATCTTATCATAAAACCACTAATCGTTGTTTTGCATGAAAAGAAAATCTCAACACATACTGCATTAGCATGCATCTGAACCTACCACATTTAAATACTAAACTTTGTCATATTGCTTTCGTAAATTGGTCCAAGAACTAGGCTTCGAGCTTGTAGGGTACGAACACCACTTATCAAAATGGCTGAAGGTTCCATGCCAGATTCCATCCCCGTCTCTCGGGAAGAATTCGAGAACTTCAAGAAGCAAATAGATAAGATAAGCAGTCTACTGAAAGAATAGTACAAAATAACCAAAGATCAGCCCGGCCCCTCCGGCTTAGGAGGCAGTTAAACCCAGGGCACCCAGACTCAAAACCCTATCTTCCAATTCGATAGCAAGGACACTAAAGGGTCTACCGACCAAACCAAGATAGTCAATATCCCAGACGATGAAGAAGATGCAGGAATCAAGAAAAAGGTAAAACAAATCGAAGAGGCCATAAAATCTATGAAAGGGACAAGAAACTACGGAAGTGTCCAATATTCTGACCTATGCATATTTCCGGGAGTCAGGTATCCCGACAGATTCTAAGTGCCAAATTTTAAGAAATACAACGGACTCAGCGATCCTTACACTCACTTAAAGGTATACATAGGGGAACTCGGTTCTTATGCCGAAGACGAGAGCTTTAGGATGCAGCTATTGCAGAAAAGTTTGACAGGCGAGGCAAGAACTTGGTATGCCCGGCTTGACAATTCCAAAATCCACAGTTGGGAGGAATTAGCCCATGCCTTTTTGAATCAATACACTTTCTATTCTCAGATGGCTCCCGACAAATATCAGATGACTAAGATCAAGAAGCAACCTAATGAATCCTTTCGAGATTATGCCCAAAGGTGGAGACGATTAGCTGCTCAAGTGAGTCTACCAATAGAGGAAAATGAAATGGTGATGACTCTTATCGACATTCAGCAGGCTCCCTACTATGAAAGGGTGTTGGCTGGCATTGGTAAGCCATTTTCTGAGATGACAAAGCACTGAGAAATGGCAAAAATGGTGTTGAGAGCCGAAAAGATCAAGGACCTCACGACACTAGAAGTTGTGGCCGAGCACATTCAGTCAGGAAATTATGGAAATGCGCCCAAGAGAGGCCATAAGAAGAAAGAAGAGAATGTCTCCCTGGTATTACAAGGGCAACCCCGAGGAAACAGAAATATTCCGCTTATACGAATGCAAGGCAATCATTCTCAGTTATCACAAACGCTAGTTCCTCCCAAGCATACCCCACAGAAAAGCGTTGAAGAGAGGCGCAGGCGCGAATTCACTCCTCTTAGTGATTCTCTCGAAAACATATTGGTCCTACTATTAGCTCAGAAAAAAATCACAGAGCTGGCTCCCCCATCTGATCCCAAAGGAAACAGGTACGATCCCAACAAAAGATGCGCCTATCATTCCGGTTCCCCTAGTCATAATACCCAAGAATGTTGGTCTTTAAAACATAAGATCCAGAACCTGATAGAAAGTAGTGAGATTCTGGTAACGCCACCCGAGCAGCCCAATGTCCACACCAACCCTCTCCCGCAGCACAACATTGAAGGTATGAATATGATTGGCTCTAAGAATGCTGGAAATCGCAAGTACCTTAGGAAGATTGAGGAGCGTACTCCGTGGTTTAAGACTAAAGCTATGGTAAAAGAGTATGCCACGAGACAGGAGTTAGAAAATATAAATGCGCAGCTGAGTCAACTGGTCGAATTAAATGTGCACCAATATCAGCTCACGCGACAAATGATTAGTCAATGTTCAAAGAGCAAATCAACTGCAGCTCCTCTCAGAGTTATTTCCCTCACCGAGAAGGATCAGGCCAGGCTCCGAGAACAAGAAAGATGGGAAGATAAGATAGTTAGGGAGGCCCGGCTAGTGAACAAATAAAGGATGAACCGTGTGTTGGCTATGAAACGACAGTTCACTCCCCTAGGACAAACCCAAGGAAGAAACGATGCACTTGTTGATAAGTAAGGGAAAGGTCATAAAGTTGCTACCCAACCCCCCATCAGCGCTCGCTTAAAGAGGTATAACCCTACAAAGATTTGCCTATATCATTCCAATTCGTTGGGTCGTGCTATAGAGGAATGTTGGGCTCTTTAACATAAGATTCAAAACTTCATTGAAGCTGGGGAATTGCAAATAGCCAGCAATATTGAGGTTCTCACGATTGAAGGGAGTACCCTAGAAACAAGGGGCTTATCATACCTATTAGAGGTAGAAAGCTCGGATGAAGTGGTGGCCGTAATCACATACCTGGAGGGCACGAAAACCCGACCTCTCATGGTTTAGGGAGTGGCAAAAAAAATCAAGAAGGTCCTTGAACCTCTTGTGTTGGCATCTAGACCACATTACCCCATCACTAGCTTGAAGGCAGTTCCTTGGAACTACGGGAAAGAAACGAGCAGCTGAATACACTGTCGTCTTGCCTAAGGAAAACCCTCTATATTTATCAAAGAAAGCAACAGAGTCCGCGATGAAACCTGTTGTGAAAATACCCGATGAAATGGCGATTGCATTCCTCACCAAAATGGGACATAGTGAGGTAAATGTGGTGAAGTCCCTCGAAGAAGCTCCAACACAAATCTCCATTCTTGATTTAATCCTGGCATCCGAAGATCATCTGAAAGTATTGGTCAGAGTCCTGGAAGAGGCGCACCTCCCCAAGATCGTGGATATAGAGAAATTCAGCCACCCGATTGGCCATATCCTAGATAGTAACGTGATCTCTTTCACAGACGATGACATACCACTCGAAGGGACTGGCCATCACAAGCCATTGCACATCACGGTGATCTCCTCAGCATACGTATTGGGCGGTGTTTTAATTGATGGAGGATCAACCCTGAATATATGCCCTTACGATACCTTGGAAAGAATGAAGATCAATCCTAATCGAATTCGAAGAAACCACATGGTGGTCAGGGCATTTGACGGGTCAAGGAGAGACACGGTTGGGGAAATCGAACTTCCTATGGAAATAGGTCCATATACCTTCAACATCTCCTTCCAAGTGCTGAATATCACTACGGGGTATAATCTGCTATTAGGGCGACCATGGATCCACATGGTCGGGGCAGTCCCATCAACACTTCACCAACAACTGAAATATATCATTAATGGGAATCTGGTGACCGTGTCCGCTGAACCCGAATACCCTCCTCACTTGCACGGATACATACCTCTGATTTGTTCGAATAAAAGGGTTGAACCCGCCAGCTTCTAGGGTTTTGAAGTAAGCACTGCCAGATATCAACCTATCGGCTCCCCTGCTCTAAAGCCAAGGGTATCTCCTAAAGTTATGTTAGTGGCTCAAGAAATGCTCACCTGTCAATATCAACCTAGAAAAGGGTTAGGAAAGAATGGTCAAGGAATGAAAGATCCAATCCAAATGCCCACTCAACTTCGAAAGGTAGGGCTAGGTTATGTTGGTAGTTGCAAGCGAAGAAATCCTCACAAAAGGATTCTGCCTCAACTGGTCTCCATCCTTATGCCAAGGTTCAACGATTTCAATCTCACAGACCCGCTGAAGAAAAATCCTGTGCAAGTACCAAATTTGTTGATACCCAAGGTTGACGGCTCAGCTGAAGAAGTAACTGATAATGAGGGCAACTTGATTTTGACTAATGAGCAGAAAAGGAAGAATGAACGATTCCTGCAAGAAATCCAACAACAATTTGAAGGGTAATTCTCTCTCTCCCAAGGCAAAGATGGAGATGGAGGAAAAGAAGACATTGGCAGTACCAAATCGGCTATCGCCCAGGAAATCATCACTTTCCTTGATTGGACCAAGGTAGACATTTCTAGGGAATCTGGGGATATAGAGAACGAGCAAGTCTTAGTCATCATTGAAGACATCACCCCTTAGAATGTCGCCTCCATCTCAACCGTTAATGACGACATGACCACTAACAACTGGAAAGTCGAACCACAAATAGTTCACAAAGGGTAAAAAACGGGAGATGAGTCGTATTGGTCCTCGGAATCTAGAAGGGCCTTATCTTTACTTTATTTTATTTTCTGCATGTTTATGTTATGATCGTTTCATCTAGTGAAAACTTATGTATTGAAAAATAGTTGCTATATAATGAGTATTTACGTTTTATTGTCAGGTGTCCCAATTTGAATGATTTTAGCCCCATTGATGCTTGGCCAAATCCAAAAGATGATTATAATTTCAACATAGAGCTTGTTTTGATTTGATGGGGATCGAACAAGAGGAGGTGGATGACGAGGAGGTGCCCGAAGAAATCAAAAGATGGGTCGAAGATAAACCTAAACCCAATCTTGAGTAAACCACCACCATCAACATTGGAACCTTAGAAAATCCCAAAGAACTCCAGATAGGATCCGATCTCAACCCAATCCAAAAAGAAGAAATGACCCAGCTCCTGACCCAGTATGAGGATGTATTTGCTTGGTCCCACGAAGATATGATCGGACTGTCTACTGATATAGTCGTTCATCGATTGCCAATCGAAGAGGGTTTCAAGCCGGTTAAACAAAAATTGAGAAGGTTAAAACCAGAATGGAGCCTGAAGGTTAAAGAAGAAATCATCAAGAAATTCAAGGCTGGAAGTATCATGGTATCCACTTACCCCGAATGGTTATCCAACGTGGTCCCAGTCCCAAAGCCAGGAGGGAAAGTTTGAGTCTGTGTGGATTACCGAGATCTCAACAAGGCTAGTTTCAAAGACGATTTTCCTGTGCCATTCATCAATATCTTGATAGATAACACCACACAGTTTGAAATGTATTCGTTTGTCGACTGCTTCGCCGGTTATCACCAGATCATGGTCGCCGAGGAAGACAGGGAGAAAATGATATTCATTACTCCCTGGGGCACATTTTGTTACAGGCGTTTGTCTTTTGGCGTCACTAATGTTGGTGCTACCTATCAAAGAGCAAGGATGGATTTATTCCATGACATGATGCATAAAGAAATTAAGGTCTACGTGGATGACATCATTGTTAAATCAAAAAAGGAAGAAGACTATGCAGCCCACTTGCAGAAGTTGTTTAACCGATTGCGTAAATACAATTTAAAATTGAATACTGCTAAATGCGCCTTCGACATCAAATCAGGAAAGCTTTTGGGATTTCTCGTCAACAACCGGGGCATCGAGATAGACCCTGCCAAAATAAAGGCCATTACTGAAATGCCGGCACCACCAACCGAGAAGGAAATACGGGGATTCTTTGGAAGAATCAACTTCATCAACAGATTCATATCCCAATTGACGACAACTTGCAAACCAATCTTCAAGTTGCTCAGGAAGAGTTCCTCTGGTAAATGGAATGAAGAATGTCAAAAAGCCTTCCACACCATTAAGCAACAATTGATAAAGGCACCCTTGTTGGTCCCACCGAAAGATGGAATTCCTCTGTTTATGTACATCTTAGTTAACCCCCAACACTATGGGATGTATGCTAGGATAGAAGGACAATATGGGCAAGGAAAGAGCTATATATTATCTAAGCAAGAGGTTCAGCAGTTGAGAACACAATTACTCGATGATCGAGAAAACTTGTTGTGCATTAGCATGGGCCGCTATGAGGTTACAGCATTACCTGCATGGCCACACGACATATCTGATCTCCCGCATGGATCCTCTGAAATACATCTTCGACCGACCGATGCTGAATTACCGATTATCAAGGTGGCAGTTAATCCTCCAACAGTTCAATATCATTTACGTGACACAAAAGTCAATCAAAGGCCAAAGGATCGCGGACCAGTTATCTGACGCACCCACAGGAAGGTTCGAACCATTAGAAACATATTTCCCAGATGAAGGTGTACTGGTCATTTAATTTATAAGGAATCAAAGAGAAGGCCAGTTTGGAGATTATATTTTGACGGTGCTATGAACACGGAAGGAGCCAGAGCTGGGGCAGTCCTTGTATCCATCACAGGGGAGCAATACCCTGCAGCTATGAAATTATTATTCTGTAACTCTAATAACACGACCGAGTATGAAGGATGCATTTTGGGACTAGAAATGGCCCGCAGAATGGGAGTCAAACGAGTAGCCGTCTTTGGAGACTCGGAATTAGTCATCCGACAATCCATGGGAATATACAACACAAAGGAACTCCATTTGCTCCCCTATCATCGACATGTTATCAAAATGGCAAAGGAGTTCGAGGACATTACCTTTATGCATATCCCACGAAAAAGAAACGATTTTGCAGACGCCTTGGCCACATTGGCAGCATTGATACATATATCCAAAAGGAAGGAAACATCTAGCTTTAACATTGCAATAGAACACAAACCCGACTATTGACTTATGTTGGGGAAGTTTCAAACGAAATCCCTCAGTATGAAAAGCCATGGTATCACGACATCAGAGAATATCTACGTGATGGATCCATTCTCATCGAGGCAAATCGAACAGAAAGGCAACAGATCCAAAAGATGGCATTAAAGTTTTATTTGAACGGTGACACCCTGTACAAGAGGGATGTCAATATGGGACTTTTGAGATAGCTTGACAAAGGTCACACCCAGAGGTTAATAAACGAGGTACACGGGGGAGTGTGTGGACCGCATATGAGTGCCCCCCTTCTTGCCAAAAAGATCTTAAGAACAGGACACTATTGGTTAACACTCAAAGCAGATTGCGTTGATCACGTCAAGCATTGCAATCAATGCCAAGTACATGCCAACGTGATTCGTGCACCATCCAACGACCTACACTTTATGACATCTCCATGGCCTTTTTCTATATGGGGAATGAATGTGATCGACCCAATCTAGCCCAAAGCAAGCAACGGACATCGATTCATATTCACCATGATCGATTACTTTACCAAGTGGATAGAAGCAGCCTCTTTCCCCAAGATGACGAAGGAGGTAATTGTCGGCTTTATTCGAAATAACATCATAAATCGACACGGACAACCAAAAGTCCTGATATCAGATAACGCCAAGAACCTGAATAATGCAATGATGAAAGAGCTATGCGAGAGGTTCAAAATCAAACATCTCAATTCAGTCATTTATCGACCAAAGATGAACGGGCTGTGGAAGCAGCCAACAAGAATATTAAGAACATCATGGCCAAAATGGCAGCCGACCATCGAGGTTGGCTAGATCGATTACCTCTTACCTTGCTTGCCTATCGAACATCAATCCGCACCTCGACTGGGACAACTCCCTACTCCTTAGTATACGACATGGAGGCAGTATTGCCAGTTGAAATGGCATCCCTTAGAACGTTGTTGGACGCCCAAATTGAGGAAAGTCAATGGTTGCAGGATCGATACGACCAGCTAGCCCTAATAGATGAAAAAAAGAACGACTGCCATTTTCCACTGGCAGTTATATCAGCAGTGCATTTCCAGATCATACAATAAAAAGGTATGATCCCGGGAGTTTAAAGAAAATGATCTGGTGTTGAAAAAGGTCATCCCTTGTCAAGACGAAGCTAAAGGAAAGTTTTCCCCGAATTGGGAAGGACCTTTTGTTGTTAAGACAATTCTAACAAAGGGATCTCTAATACTTCAAGAAATGGATGGTGCGGTGTTCCCTCAACCCCTCAATGCAAATTCTGTGAAACGATACTATCCCTAAGAAATTGATTACCTGTGTGTGTATTAAAAAAAATTAATTTTCAATCAGGGGCTATTTTTAGCTTGAACTAAGTAAGACCTGATCTCCTCATTATCACAGGAGTACGTAGGCAGCCATCTCTCGGTGCAGTTTAATCCTCATAAAATGTCAAATATAATCAATGGACCATCTGATCCATATATCGATCGACCAAATACCCGTCCCAAATACAAACCCTTTTGAGCCAAACTTTTCAAATAGGCCTAAACCTTTTAACCCGATCAACGACCCACTCCAATGAGATCAGAGTGCATCTACGCGTCTCCCAGCAAATCCGATACGGGACCCTCAAATGGTAAATCAACAGTGTGTTGGGGTCATAATCATTCGAAAGAAGCGGCAAATCAAACAAGTTTGGGAAGATACATCAAAAAGGGAAGTTGATACATCAAAAAGTAGATGTTTTCTTTATATATTTAATTGTTTGATATACATTGGTTTTCTATAGTGAAATGACAAAATAACATAGTCTATGCAGAGATGTAAGATACAAGCTACAAATCTGAAGTCAAAGAGGCTAAAAGAGAAAGACAAGCTGCAAGCTCTAGAGTCTCAAGGGCAGAACGAAGCTCTTGTATTACCACCTCAACCCGCCTCAACAAAGCAAGCGTAATGTGGACGATCTCATCCTGATCGTCTAAAACTCGATGAGCCTAGTCAACAACCTCCTCTATATAATCACGATAAGCATCCCTCTTAGAGGAGGCCGCATCTCTAGCAACTAAAACGGCATCTCTCTCGGAATAGACAACATCCCTACCAGTTACTGCAGTCATCATCAGTGCACAAGCCTGATCTCACTAAAATGAAAGGTTGTAAATGCGACACTCCAATACTGCACTCGGTGTATCCATAGACCCAGAGGAAAGGGGTGCATTTCTTGCTGATGCCACCGTCAAATCAGCACACAACTCCTCCTTGGAAGGCTCGGCATGAATATCCTCCATAAGCTCCTCCCCAGATGAGCTGTCATCAATATCAGCAATATGTGGTGACAAATCAGCCTCCAACCAAGCCAAATACTCAGATGTATGACTTGGATGACCGCCACAAAACTCTGTCGTCACACGATGAGCCCAGAATCCATACACTCTGGCTAAATCCACCTCGGTGGATGACAAAATAGGGAACTGATACTCATCAGCAATGTTAAAAGAATGAAGATCCTACATCTGATCAAATTAACGCATCATCACCAATGGATGGTAAGTAGTAACACCCCTCAGCCCAGCTAGGGGAATGAAATTAAGGTCAACCATATGGATGACGCTAAAAGGTGAGCAATACCCGTAGTACATCAATATCGAGAACGGTTCCTCAATAGACTCAAGGAAAGTCATCCAAGATGCCAAATACACGCAACATGAGGGATGAAAAGAATAGCTCATGGCTATGCAGTGACCAAAGCAGAAACCATGTCAGCGAAAATTTCCAATCAGCCTCAGATGGGTCATGAACCAGACATACAACAAGACCGAACAGCCGCGAAACTCCCTGTCCCCAAAAGTACGACAATAAGTAGCGGATATGAAGGTCTCAGCCAAGATCAAGTGCAAAATAGTCTGATCCTCTTGAAGGGCCCTCACTACCATCACAACCCCGATATCCATGTGGTCCCCGTAGATCGGCATATACAGAAACGAGACAATACACATCATCAGAATGTCTGCTCGTAAAGACCTCCATCTCTCCTCGGATATAGCGAAGTCCTCCCTATAGACTGTAAAGCCCTCCAAAGAACCAAATCTATCAATCAGAAAGTCCAACAACACCACATGACTGATAGTGATCTCAGATAACAACACTACTCGCCTCAAACCAGTAGTAATAAAAAACTAACGCCACATGTACCTGAACCCATGCACAAGGCCCACCAGGGGTAAATCGGTGAAACGAGCATACTCCTCGAGACTCGGTGTGAGCTCCAAGGATCCGAACTGAAATAGTGGTGATCTGGAACCCAGTGGGATATCATAGCCTAAACAAACCCCTCTTGCCCTAGAAGGACAGAAACGACATCGAATGCCTCAGGAGTTTGCCAACAGTCGATCAATCCTCAACAGGCAAATCATTAAACCAATGCCTTAACCTCGCGGCTATACTACCTACAGAGTAATGGTCCAAGCGAGTAACTGAAGAGGAAGCCATCTGTAAAATCAGTATCAAAAGATTACATAGGGGTCAATTTTATGCATTTCATATAATAAGCGTACATCAAAATAAATAAAATGAATAATCATGCATAAAAACATCCATACACATGAAACTATGAATTGTACATAAAATATCTATATCATTTCCTTTATACAATATATGAAAACAAAAAAAAATAAAACGTACAGGGAAAGGGGGCACAGGCGCCCAATAGCTAAATACAAGTCTGCTAAATGAAATCTACAGCATTAATGAAAGCAGTATCATCATCAAGTCGACCAACCCGGGTCAAATCATCCTGGTTTAGTACACTGCGTCAAAGTTTAAATCAGGGCAGTGAAAGACAGACCCCCTCCCTCTGGAATATCAGCAGCACTGGGGCCAGACGATGAACCAGTGCCTAGGCCAGCATAATCACATGTGTAAGCCTCTGCTGGATCCCTACCCAACCAACGAATGAAAAAGCATAACTGATCCACCTGATGAGTCAGACTAGCAATCTGGGACTGATGGGTAGGCTCATGAATACAGGACATCCATTCATACATCACTACCGATCCAGGCACGAGATCTCCCAAGAAATGTGTAGCCCGGGTTTGGGCACTAATAGTCCGAGGTCTCCACCAGATAGCAAAATCCTCTGAACCGCTAGGACCATCCGGTAGCAGAAATCCATCCGTGCCATCGAGGGGAATCTCCACAATCTGGGCGTCAACAGGCCATGATCTCCAGGGAGGAGGATGGAAAGGGATACGAATCTCTCCTGAAATACACCGGAATGCCCGCTCCCCAAGATAAAGCTCCCAGCCTCCAAGGGTCGGCAAGGGAACACGACGAGTAGACAATTTAAACTCTGGCCTAGTAGGGAAGCCATCCTCAAAACCCACGGCCAAATGCTCAAAGATGTACGGGACCCAAATCACGTCAGCGGCAGTAAGCAGCTCAAGCTGAAGTCGATAGTGGGTAAAACTGTCAAAAATTGGGACCTCCTCTATGGTGGTCTGATGCCATCGGCGACCCCGAGGATATGTATCCAAACCCAAAGTGGTGACTGGGCGAAGACACGGGAATCTCTCATAAGCCCAAAACTGAAAAAGAACGACAACAACTCTGTCAATCAAAATGACAAAAGCAGAAACAGGCACTAAAATCAAAAAGGGAGGGATGCTTATTAAGAGAAAGGGAAGAAGCCCAGCCAAGCATCAGTCTGTCCCTTCAAGCGGAGGCACATGCCCTGGAGGAAGTAGGCAAAAGTAAACGATCCCCAGTCACACTCCCCGATACGATCTACATCTAGAATGGCACCTACTATGCTAAAATGAATGGTGGAGGAGTTGTTCACCAAGAAACAACCGCTCATAATGATCAAAGAGAGACGACGGAGAAGCTGATCACGCTTAATAGGATCCTCAAGAAACGCTCAAGTAGAGCTCCTCTGATGGCATCAATTGCCAATGTAATATTCCGAACCCTAATAAGATCTGTATATGTAAATTATTTGTTTAATAAATGAAATTTCTTGTTCTGACTTGGTATTATGTGATTGTGTATTTTATTAAACAATTAGGTCAAATAAAAAATTTTCGCCAAGTAGCTGTGTCGTGCTTAATCGGACAAAATGATTTGTCGTGCTTCCGGCGAATTCACCGAGAAGCGTTTCGGCAAATTATTTTTGTAAGCTGTTGTGTCGTACTTGAAATTGACGAAGTACTTTGTCGTGCTTCGACATTAATATAATATTATATTAAATGATAAAATTTTAAAATAAGTTAAATACGGTTTAAAATGTTACGTGGAAATAGAAACCCTAAATTGAAAATCCTAATTGGTAATAATTGTCCGAATTGATCAATTAAAACCCTAATTATTGTACAATAATCTTAATTGATATAATTAAGATCTAAGTAATGATCATAATATTAGTTATGAATTATTAAACTTATATTAAAACCTTAAACGAAAGATTAACACCCTAATTGTATGATTGAAAATCCTAAACCCTAATTCGGAACCCTAAAATCTTAATTTGGTTTAATAACCCTAAATTATGAGATGATAAACTTTAATTATTATATATTAACTTAATTAAGGTATTACTAACCATGATTAATCATCCTAATCATGATTAACAAAAATCTACTTTTAATTAGTAAGTAAAATAAATCAAAAATTAAAATCCTAGCCAATGAAAATGAAGCTAGGAGTGTGCAAGCTTGTGCTTGGCACACTCCAGCACAAGTAGGTGAATCACACCAGCTTATAAGCAGCACAAGTTAAGTGGGAAGATATTTTTGGTGGCAAGATTTGGAAATTAAGCCTAGGAAACCCTAATTCAAGACACTATAAATAGAATGAGATCTGATCATGCAAGCCTACGAAATTTTAAAGCTTATACACTCACATATCCAGCCTAAACAAACCCTAGCAATCATAAGCTCAGAATCAGAAGCCAGAAATCAGAATTTAAAGAAAAAGGTGCACAAAACCCTAATTTATGTTTGATCTTCAAGCCTGGAAAATTTTTGTGTTTTAGATGTTTAGGAATACTTGTTAACATGTTATTAAGTGATCTGGGCGGTTAAAACATGCTTACATAACATCTAGGTATGAAAATCAAGCCAAAAACTCAAACTGTTCTTGGCAGTCAAGAACAGTCTGACAGGCCTTTTTGTCAGGCCTTTTGATCCTCTTAGATTAGTTGTTTGATCTGTTTTTATGCATCTATGTGTAGCCTACCATGTTATCTTTAAAGCCTGACGTGTATCATAGCAGACAAATAATAGGATCAAAGATATGATAGGTCAAAAGTGCTTTGACCGTTCGGATTTTCATTTCTGGGTAACCCAGAAACATGAAGAACATTCTGACAGAGTCTGACAAGACTTTTGATCAACCCAGAAATGACCTAGATGACATATTTTGTGTAGTTTGTTGGTTTAAAGTTGTTGTATGCTATATAGACTTTAATCTTGAACCATTAAAACTCATAAACAAACAATCAATCAAACGGAATTAGCAGTCAAACCACGTTGACCGTTATGACTGGATGAGTTTCTAGGTTACCCAGAAACTCAAGAACAGTCATGAACGGGGTAGTTTGACCATAAATTGCTAGCATGTTATGATATAGTTTGAGGTGAAATTTGATATGTCGTTGTACCCTACCATGTTAGCTATAACAACAAACAAAAATCAAAGACAAACATCAAACCAGTTGGAATTAATTTGAGGTCAAATGTCACTGTTGGACGTTGACCAGGTGTTCTTCATGAAGAACACCTTTAGCGACGAAATGCATGCACAAACCCAGAAAACTAAAATTCTATGCAGACCGTCACTAAAGCCCTTTAGCGACGGATTTTTAATAAAAATAAATAAAAAATTTATTAAATAAATTATAAAATAATAAATAAATATTAAATAATTATTAATAATTAATAAATAAATCCAAAAATTCATTTTTAATTATAAAAAAATTATTTTTAATATTTTTACATATTCTGAATTATTATTTAATTTAATTAAATACTAAATAATAATTATGATAAATCATTTAATAATTGTTTTAATTATTTAAAAATGATATTAAATTATTAATTAATTATATTAATTATTTAAAAAATGATATTAAGGTAAATAAAATTATTATATATATAATAATTAAATAAAATATTAAATATTTAAATATTATTAATGATAAATAAATCATTTAAAATAATATATTAAGTATTTAAAAATTACTTTAAATGATAATTAAATCATTTAAATATCAAATTAAGTTTAGAAAAATTATTATAAGTAATAAATAAATTATTTTAATGATAAAATAAAGTCTAAAAATATTGTTAATGATAAAATAAATCATTTAAATAATATTCTATCTTTCTAAAAATATTATAAATGATTAATAAATCATTTAAATAATATTTTACATATCTAAAAATATTCTAAATGATAAATAAATCATTTAAATAACATATTAAATGTTTTAAAATTATTCTAAATGATGATTAAATCATTTAAAAATATTCCTAAGCTTGTAAAATTATTTAAAAATACTTCCAAGCTTCTGAAAATTATTTAAAAATAATACCAAGCTTCTAAAAATGTTAGAAATAATAATTAAATTATTTAGACTAATAATTCGACTTCCAAATTAAATTTTATCGAACAATCTATGTGTTTAGCCATTAAGGATGCGACCGAGATACCGAATCAACGTCGAACCTTAATGAAACTTGTTTAGTTTAGCATGGTACATGTTTATATACGTGCTAACGCTTATTATTGGTATACGTAGACTACGTGCGTTGACCGATTGTACTAAAATTATAGTGAGCTACGCTAAGGCAAGTCTCTCAACTTTGTTATATTTAAGCAAGTATTATACATCTTGCTATCAATTATTGTGAAGTTATTGCTTCTTGTCCAGCATAACTTAATAAATGAATTATTATTCATATATTGCTTGTTCGAGCTTAAATTGTTGTGTCAAGCCAAATTGTTTGGTACGACATCTTACACTGAGAAATGGAACACCTTGATGTAAGGTGAACTAGAAATTTTCCCTTAAAATAAGGTGACGAAATTCCCTTAATATAAGGTGACGAACAGTTGATAATATATCAACATAAAATGGTAGGATGATATGCATACTCCTAGGATATTGGTGAGGCTGATCACCTACCA
Source organism: Aralia elata (assembly GCA_034770075.1). NCBI lineage: Eukaryota > Viridiplantae > Streptophyta > Magnoliopsida > Apiales > Araliaceae > Aralia > Aralia elata. The sequence goes on from CM068385.1 coordinate 36,594,369, forward strand.
GATATCCAAAACACAAATGGTTCTAAGTCATTTAAGACTGATAAAACTAAATGAAAAATATGGTTCATGTATAGAACCCTCAGTATACATCATTGATATCTTTCAAATCAAACACATGGTGTTTATATATTCAAATGAACTTGCTGAGCATTTGTAGCTCATTCTTGCGCATATCTTCTTTTGCAGCTATAAATGATATCCATGGCACGTCTGGGACTAACAAGGGGAAAAGCCATGCTTATTAGCTTTAAATTTCTGTTGATGAATACTTTAAGTCTTTTAAAGACTTGTTGTTGTAATAACTTAGTATAACGAATGATGTAACCGAACAAAACATTATGTAATATATTATGATCCTGTATGTTATAGAATGCGTTATACTCTGATCTTTAAATTCTTTAGAATAGTTGTACTAAGTTAAATACAGTGTCTATATGAACTATACATCTGAATTAGGGTATCTAAATGATGTGGAGAGTCCTATATGGACAATCTTATCATTAATACTGTGAATGTCAGATAGATAGGGAATATTGATATGAAAGAGATATTCATAAGATATGAATCTATATATCTAAGTGAGGGTATCCAAACACAGACAACGTTCTGGCCGGAACTAGTACCTGTTATGGGATACTGTGAACCTTGGATAACTAGAAGTCATATTTTATTGAATATTTATAGTTGTATAGTTCCACGTGAGCACCAGATCTGCTACAGGGGAGTGTAGAGATTTGGGGGCGTCACAGGTTGGTATCAGAGCTGTAGATTATAGCTCTAAGGTAGTTAGGAAATACCTTAGGATATGATCTTCGAGTTCGTAAAATACTTAATCATACATAAAATAATCTTAAAAGCTTTATCTTATGTGTAAATTTGTTTCCCCATAAATACTAAATAAATTAAAATTCTTTTGTAGGATGGCAGGAGTAAACCAACACATAGGATGGTTATCCGACAGTGAGCCCGATGAGGTGCCTGATTACGAGCCGGCTACCCCTGAACTAGATTTAGAGGATGAAGACCCAGAGGAGGAGGAGCTTATTCATGATGAGGAGATCTTAGAGGCAGAGGAGGCAGAGAACCTTGTAGATGGGCAGTTAGTAGACCCTGATTCTGAGGAGGATATTGGAGCAGGCCAGATGATGAGTGTCGAAAGACACGAAGAGATAGTCATTGAGTTGGTAGAGCAGTCGACAGCAGAGTTAGAAGCTGCTAACTCTCGTGCAAACATAGCAGCAGGATTATTGGAGAGTGAGCGAGATACAACTCGGCGTTTGAGGATACTCCTTCAGGACACACAAAGGGAGAAACAGGAGGCACAGATGCAGGCATACAGAGCCGATAGGAAGAGTAAGGCGGCATTTGATGGCCTAGAGCGACTAGTGTTTAGGTATCTGGTGGAAGAAGAGAAGGAGGATTATATGATTGATAGAGCAGTAGTCGGTCACATGATACGAGATGCTGATAAGGGGATGCGTGATAGCGCAGTTTAGTAGTGTCTAAGTTTATGTGTTGTACTTAGTAAGATATCAAAATTTTGAGTTGTAAAATAGGAAATCCTTGTAATAACTAGTAGTAGTATAACTATTAGTCGGTTATGTAATCGTTGTTGCATGTTATATACAAGTTGTGTTTATATAATCAAATTGTTAGTTCTATGTAAGCATATCTTTGTATTTATACTTGCTTTTCTTTATTTTAGAACCATGGCATCAGGACGAAGAGCCCAAGCCCGAACTGAGACCACCGAGCCAAATCCCACACAACAATTAGTAAATATTCTCTTAGAAACCTTACAAAATCGTCCACCACCTCAACCCACCCCAGTTAATCCACAGGGTACAATATTCAAGGACTTTAAACTTGTAGGACCACCAGAATTTAAGGGAGCTGCAGAACCAATTGAGGCGCAAACATGGGTTACCGAGATAGAAAAGTTTTTTAGGGTAACTAAAGTTGGCGAAGATCAAAACACGATCTTTGCCACCTTTTTCCTCAAGGGTGAGGCAAACCATTGGTGGGAAAATATAAAAATTCGTGCAGGTGAGGATATAATTCCTTGGACCAGGTTTAAGGAATTATTCTTCGAAAATTAATTTCCCCAATCAATGAAGGATCGTATGGAGGTACGATTCTTAGAATTGAAACAAGGAGAGCTTACTGTATCCCAGTATACGGCTAAGTTCAATGAATTAGCCAGGTTTGCCCCACATCAGGTTGATACAGAGGCAAGAAAGACTAGGAGATACGAAGAGGGATTAAAACCCCAAATTCGTAGCAAATTGTCAGTATTTCAAGTGAGAACTTTTCCAGAAATTCTCGAGAAAGCTATTATAGCTGAAAACGAGAATGAAGCTTTAATAAAATTTCATAAAGAAAAGAGAAGTTTGAGTGAAGGAGGGAAGTTGAAAGGAGAAGTTAGTACAAGAGGTACTAATAATAACAAAAGGAAGTGGGATGCCACTGTTCCTACAAACTTTGTGAGAAGGGGTAACAATTACAATAACAACAACAATAATAGAAACCAGAACAATAACAATAAGGTGGGTCGTTGTGCCATATGCGGAAAGAATCACCTAGGGTTATGTCGCCAGAAGGTGGTTACTTGTTACCATTGTGGGCAAGAGGGACATTATTCCTCTTATTGTCCTAAAAAGAGTAATGATAATACTCGTCAGAGTAATCCGAATATTACTTGCTATCTTTGTGGTGCAACGGGGCATGTGTCTAGGAATTGCCCGAGGAACAGAAACCAATTTGGGGGAGGAAACCAAATCCCAAACAATAACCCCAAACCAACAGTAGCAGGAGATGGGGGTCCAGGTCGTCCAACCGTAAGAACGTTTAATATGGCGACAAGGGATGCTGTTGCTGCACCAGACGTGGTAACAGGTATCATCCCTATCGACACTTTAAATGCATATGTGTTGTTCGACTCTAGTGCTACTTGTTCATTTGTGTCTAATAGCTTTGCTAAGAAATTATCAATGCCATGCGAAGACTTAGACATACCTTTTAGTGTGGAGATCGCAAACAATGAGATAATTCCCGTTAAAACCATCTATAAGAATTGTGCTATAGAGATTAAGGGACACAAGTTTCTTGTGAACCTCATTCCCATACAATTAGGGGAATTTGATATAATTTTAGGAATGGACTGGCTAGGGAATTATAATGCAATAATTGACTGCCAGCAGAAGCGGGTGAATTTAGTGACTGCTTCAGAGTCAAAAGTAGTGTTCAAAGGTGGTTGTTCACCTAAACGATCTCACTATCTGATAGTAATGCAGGCAGAGAGATTGCTTAGGAAGGGTTGTACAGGCTATTTGGCATATATAGTAGATACTCGAAAAGAAGGAGTAAAGCTAGAACAAATACCTGTAGTTAGAGAATTTCTGGATGTGTTTCCAGATGACTTACCCGGTTTACCTCCGGATAGAGAGATCGAATTTGTTATTGATCTAGCGCCGGGTACGGCACCAGTTTCCAAGGCACCGTACAGAATGGCACCTGTAGAGTTGAAAGAGTTACTTGTGCAGCTACAAGAACTCTTAGACAAAAAGTACATACAACCCAGTGTTTCGCCTTGGGGAGCACCAGTGTTGTTTGTAAAGAAGAAGGATGGAACATTAAGGTTGTGTATTGATTATAGAGAATTAAATAAGTTAACAATAAAGAACAAATATCCTTTACCACGAATTGATGATCTGTTTGACCAGTTGAAAGGGGCCGAATACTTTTCGAAGATCGACCTACGATCGGGTTATCATCAATTAAAGGTAAGAAAAGAAGATGTGCCGAAGACAGCGTTTAGGACACGTTACGGACATTATGAGTTTCTTGTGATGTCTTTTGGATTAACAAATGCGCCGGCAGCATTCATGGACTTAATGAACAGAGTGTTTAAACCATGCTTGGACAAATTTATCGTAGTGTTCATCGATGATATTTTAGTATACTCGAGAACAAAAGAGGAGCATGCTGAACACTTAAGAAGCATATTGGAGATATTACGCAAGGAACAACTTTATGCAAAGTTTTCCAAGTGTGAATTCTGGTTGGAGCGAGTCCAGTTCTTAGGTCATGTAATTGACAAGAATGGAATAGCGGTAGATCCAGCCAAGATAGAAGCGGTTGTGAATTGGGAACAACCAACAACCCCAACAGAAGTAAGAAGTTTTCTCGGTTTAGCAGGGTATTATCGGCGTTTTATACAAGATTTTTCAAAGATAACGACCCCGCTAACCAATTTGACTCGAAAGACGGTAAAGTACGTCTGGACAGACAAATGTGAAAAAAGCTTCCAAGAGTTGAAAAAGCGGTTAAGTATGGCCCCAGTGTTATCTTTACCAGATGATACAGGAGGCCTCGTTGTTTATAGTGACGCATCACACAAAGGGTTAGGGTGTGTGTTAATGCAACACGGAAAGGTGATTGCATATGCATCAAGACAACTCAAAGATTATGAGAAGAGGTATCCTACGCATGATCTTGAGTTAGCCGCCGTAGTATTCGCCTTGAAAATTTGGAGGCATTACTTGTACGGGGAGAAGTGTGAGATATACACAGATCACAAGAGTCTGAAATATATTTTCACACAGAAGGAGTTAATATGAGACAAAGGAGATGGCTAGAGTTGATAAAAGATTTTGATTGTGAAATCTTATATCATCCAGGGAAAGCCAACGTTGTAGCAGACGCATTAAGTAGGAAGAATCAGGAGAAATTGAATGTGATGACTAATAACGAGATACTGATAAAAGAGTTTGACAAACTTGAGATTGAGGTAAGAGTTCCAGTTAACTCTACCCAGAAGTTATTTGTCATCGAGAGTAATTCGACTTTATTGGACAAAGTCAAAGAATTACAGGAGACTGATGCAGAATGTCAGAAGTATAAGGCAGAAATGACTCATAAAAAGCATGTTAAGTTTAGAATGGATAAGGATGGAGTACTGAGATACGAAAATAGAATTTGGGTACCTTCAGTACAAGAATTAAAAGACGAAATACTGAATGAAGCCCATAATTCTAAATTCGCTGTACATCCAGGGAGTACAAAAATGTATAAAGACCTGAGCCAACATTTTTGGTGGTCTAACATGAAGAGAGAGATAGCGGAGTGGGTAAGTAAGTGTTTAACATGTCAAAGGGTTAAAGCTGAACATCAGAAACCAAGTGGATTATTACAACCCTTAGAAATTCCTGAGTGGAAATGGGAGCATATTACCATGGATTTCGTAGTTGGCCTTCCAACCACACAAAAGGGTCACAATGCCATTTGGGTAATTGTAGATCGTCTTACCAAATCAGCTCATTTCCTACCCATCAAAATCAACTTCAGTCTAGACCAATTAGCCAGACTTTACATCAATGAAATCATTTCTAGACATGGAGTCCCTGTTTCTATAGTATCAGACAGAGATCCACGATTTACTTCAAATTTTTGGATAAGTCTCCAGAAAAATTTAGGAACTCAGTTGAGACTAAGTACAGCATACCATCCACAAACTGACGGTCAGAGTGAGAGAACCATCCAGACATTGGATGACATGTTGCGCTCTTGCATCATGGATTTCAAGGGAAGTTGGGAAGATCAATTACCTTTGGTAGGATTTGCATACAACAATAGCTACCATGCCAGCATAGGAATGCCACCATTTGAAGCCCTATATGGAAGAAAATGTAGGACGCCTTTATGTTGGGACGAGGTTGGGGAACGGCAAATGCTAGGACCCGAAATAGTGCAACAAACCACAGAGGTAGTTCGAATTATACGGGGAAGATTACAAGCGTCACAAGATCGACAGAAGAAATATGCTGATCAACACAGGAAGTTACAAGATTTCGAAGTCGGTAGTCACGTATTCTTAAAAGTATCTCCGTGGAAAGGAAAAATACGTTTCGGTAAGAAAGGCAAATTGAGTCCGAGATTTATTGGGCCATTTCAAATATTAAGGAGAATAGGTGAGGTAGCCTATGAGGTAGCCCTACCTCCTGAACTAGAACATATTCATAACGTGTTTCATGTGTCCGTGTTACGACCGTACAAACCTGATTATAAACACGTTATCGATTATATATGAGCCCATTCAAATCGAGAAAGATTTATCTTATGAGGAAGTTCATATTGAAATTGTGGATAGGAAAGAACAAAATTTGCGAAATAAAAAGATACCTTCAGTTAAGGTTATCTGGAGAAATCAGAATATCGAGGAAGCTACGTGGGAGCTCGAGAGTAAAATGCGAGATAACTACCCACATTTATTTTCATAGACTGCACTGTAAATTTCGAGGACGAAATTCTTATTAGTGGGGGTGAATGTAATATTCTGAACCCTAATAAGATCTGTATATGTAAATTATGTGTTTAATAAATGAAATTTCTTGTTCTGACTTGGTATTATGTGATTGTGTATTTTATTAAACAATTAGGTCAAATAAAATTTTTTCGCCAAGTAGCTGTGTCGTGCTTAATCGGACAAAATGATTTGTCGTGCTTCCGGCGAATTCACCGAGAAGCGTTTCGGCAAATTATTTTTGTAAGCTGCTGTGTCGTACTTGGAATTGACGAAGTGCTTTGTCGTGCTTCGACATTAATATAATATTATATTAAATGATAAAATTTTAAAATAAGTTAAATAGGGTTTAAAATGTTACGCGGAAATAGAAACCCTAAATTGAAAACCCTAATTGGTAATAATTGTCCGAATTGATCAATTAAAACCCTAATTATTGTACAATAATCTTAATTGATATAATTAAGATCTAAGTAATGAATCATAATATTAGTTATAAATTATTAAACTTATATTAAAACCCTAAACGAAAGATTAAAACCCTAATTGTAGGATTGAAAACCCTAAACCCTAATTCAGAACCCTAAAACCTTGATTTGGTTTAATAACCCTAAATTATGAGATGATAAACTTTAATTATGATATATTAACTTAATTAAGGTATTACTAACCATGATTAATCATCCTAATCATGATTAACAAAAATCTACTTTTAATTAGTAAGTAAAATAAATCAAAAATTAAAATCCTAGCCAATGAAAATGAAGCTAGGAGTGTGCAAGCTTGTGCTTGGCACACTCCAGCACAAGTAGGTGAATCACACCAGCTTATAAGCAGCACAAGTTAAGTGGGAAGATATTTTTGGTGGCAAGATTTGGAAATTAAGCCTAGGAAACCCTAATTCAAGACACTATAAATAGAATGAGATCTGATCATGCAAGCCTATGAAATTTTAAAGCTTATACACTCACATATCCAGCCTAAACAAACCCTAGCAATCATAAGCTCAGAATCAGAAGCCAGAAATCAGAATTTAAAGAAAAAGGTGCACAAAACCCTAATTTATGTTTGATCTTCAAGCCTGGAAAATTTTTGTGTTTTAGATGTTTAGGAATACTTGTTAACATGTTATTAAGTGATCTGGGCGGTTAAAACATGCTTACATAACATCTAGGTATGAAAATCAAGCCAAAAACTCAAACTGTTCTTGGCAGTCAAGAACAGTCTGACAGGCCTTTTTGTCAGGCCTTTTGATCCTCTTAGATTAGTTGTTTGATCTGTTTTTATGCATCTATGTGTAGCCTACCATGTTATCTTTAAAGCCCGACGTGTATCATAGCAAACAAATAACTAGGATCAAAGATATGATAGGTCAAAAGTGCTTTGACCGTTCGGATTTTCATTTCTGGGTAACCCAGAAACATGAAGAACATTCTGACAGAGTCTGACAAGACTTTTGATCAACCCAGAAATGACCTAGATGACATATTTTGTGTAGTTTGTTGGTTTAAAGTTGTTGTATGCTATATAGACTTTAATCTTGAACCATTAAAACTCATAAACAAACAATCAATCAAACGGAATTAGCAGTCAAACCACGTTGACCGTTATGACTGGATGAGTTTCTAGGTTACCCAGAAACTCAAGAACAGTCATGAACGGGGTAGTTTGACCATAAATTGCTAGCATGTTATGATATAGTTTGAGGTGAAATTTGATATGTCGTTGTACCCTACCATGTTAGCTATAACAACAAACAAAAATCAAACACAAACATCAAACCAGTTGGAATTAATTTGAGGTCAAATGTCACTGTTGGACGTTGACCAGGTGTTCTTCATGAAGAACACCTTTAGCGACGAAATGCATGCACAAACCCAGAAAACTAAAATTCTATGCAGACCGTCACTAAAGCCCTTTAGCGACGGATTTTTAATAAAAATAAATAAAAAATTTATTAAATAAATTATAAAATAATAAATAAATATTAAATAATTATTAATAATTAATAAATAAATCCAAAAATTCATTTTTAATTATAAAAAAATTATTTTTAATATTTTTACATATTCTGAATTATTATTTAATTTAATTAAATACTAAATAATAATTATGATAAATCATTTAATAATTGTTTTTAATTATTTAAAAATGATATTAAATTATTAATTAATTATATTAATTATTTAAAAATGATATTAAGGTAAATAAAATTATTATATATATAATAATTAAATAAAATATTAAATATTTAAATATTATTAATGATAAATAAATCATTTAAATAATATATTAAGTATTTAAAAATTACTTTAAATGATAATTAAATCATTTAAATATCAAATTAAGTTTAGAAAATTATTATAAGTAATAAATAAATTATTTTAATGATAAAATAAAGTCTAAAAATATTGTTAATGATAAAATAAATCATTTAAATAATATTCTATCTTTCTAAAAATATTATAAATGATTAATAAATCATTTAAATAATATTTTACATATCTAAAAATATTCTAAATGATAAATAAATCATTTAAATAACATATTAAATGTTTTAAAATTATTCTAAATGATGATTAAATCATTTAAAAATATTCCTAAGCTTGTAAAATTATTTAAAAATACTTCCAAGCTTCTGAAAATTATTTAAAAATAATACCAAGCTTCTAAAAATGTTAGAAATAATAATTAAATTATTTAGACTAATAATTCGACTTCCAAATTAAATTTTATCGAACAATCTATGTGTTTTAGCCATTAAGGATGCGACCGAGATACCGAATCAACGTCGAACCTTAATGAAACTTGTTTAGTTTAGCATGGTACATGTTTATATACGTGCTAACGCTTATTATTGGTATACGTAGACTACGTGCGTTGACCGATTGTACTAAAATTATAGTGAGCTACGCTAAGGCAAGTCTCCCAACTTTGTTATATTTAAGCAAGTATTATACATCTTGCTATCAATTATTGTGAAGTTATTGCTTCTTGTTCAGCATAACTTAATAAATGAATTATTATTCATATATTGCTTGTTCGAGCTTAAATTATTGTGTCAAGCCAAATTGTTTGGTACGACATCTTACACTGAGAAATGGAACACCTTGATGTAAGGTGAACTAGAAATTTTCCCTTAAAATAAGGTGACGAAATTCCCTTAATATAAGGTGACGAACAGTTGATAATATATCAACATAAAATGGTAGGATGATATGCATACTCCTAGGATATTGGTGAGGCTGATCACCTACCAGATATCCAAAACTCAAATGGTTTTAAGTCATTTAAGACTGATAGAACTAAATGAAATATATGGTTCATGTACAGAACCCTCAGTATACATCATTGATATCTTTCAAATCAAACACATGGTGTTTATATATTCAAATGAACTTGCTGAGCATTTGTAGCTCATTCTTGCGCATATCTTCTTTTGCAGCTATAAATGATATCCCTGGCACGTCTGGGACTAACAAGGGGAAAAGCCATACTTATTAGCTTTAAATTTCTGTTGATGAATACTTTAAGTCTTTTAAAGACTTGTTGTTGTAATAACTTAGTATAACGAATGATGTAACCGAACAAAACATTATGTAATATATTATGATCCTGTATGTTATAGAATGCGTTATACTCTGATCTTTAAATTCTTTAGAATAGTTGTACTAAGTTAAATACAGTGTCTATATGAACTATACATCTGAATTAGGGTATCTAAATGATGTGGAGAGTCCTATATGGACAATCTTATCATTAATACTGTGAATGTCAGATAGATAGGGAATATTGATATGAAAGAGATATTCATAAGATATGAATCTATATATCTAAGTGAGGGTATCCAAACACAGACAACGTTCTGGCCGGAACTAGTACCTGTTATGGGATACTGTGAACCTTGGATAACTAGAAGTCATATTTTATTGAATATTTATAGTTGTATAGTTCCACGTGAGCACCAGATCTGCTACAGGGGAGTGTAGAGATTTGGGGGCGTCACAGCCAAGGCTCCAGAACGGATGCTACGGGCCTTAAAGACCCCGTCATAATAAGAGAACCCCAGCAATGTGCGAACGACGGTAGGAGAGATAGAGGGCTCAAGGGTGATCCGACGACCGGAAAACTCTATGCCGATAATGTATCGCCAATCCCATGGTGTCATCATCACCTCACAGTCTAGTAAATGAAGAGAGTGGGTATGGTGGAACCACCTCTCCGATAAAGCACGAAAGTAACCCCAAGGGCAGTGTCGGGGCACTATAGTAAAGAAATGCTCGAAACCCTAGGAATGTTCTCGAGCTTTATAATGATCATTGAGGGTCTCATAGAGGGAATAGACAGTAAACCAGTTACCCCGAGGATGTGTCTCCTCCGGGACATACAATACCAAAATTTCAAAACATCTACAACAGGAAACCAAAATGACTCAAAGGCTTCGTAAATATACCTTATTAGCACACAGGTACATCGACGGATGTCGACTCATATCGAGTCCCAAAAGATCTGGAATGGTCACATGAGCGCTAGGAAGTGGGTGACTATGTACAGGCGGCACACCCTCGTCAACAGCTGGAAGATCCTCCTCCATAGAAGCATTGTCGGCTCGATCCGTGACAATCGGATGATCACAGGCCTCCGCCAGACGTCGAGGCTGTCTAGAAATACAAGGAGATGGAGCGGCGGACGCCCTATGACGGCGAACCCCCGAGGAAGCCCGATGTGACGAAAAGCTACCATGATCCATAACTGGACAAAGATCAACCCTCTCAGCACAAGGTACATACTACCTAATTTTATGTTAAAAGTCAAGTGCATTTGAATATAGCATCATGCATGTTCTGCACGAGCATTGGGGGGAATCTTGTGTTTTAATTTCTACATACCTAGCTCAGTCATCTAGCTCCTGAAAAATTTTCAACAGAACCTCCCCTAAAATATAGACTAACCGCCAGCACAAGCGTGTAGGCATGACCATCTTATAGGTCCCCAAGGCACAACACAAGAATAATATATGGCCCATAACTTCCCACAGTTTAAATTTTTAATTTTGACTAAGCAAGGGCGAATAATAGCGAAAATATATATTACAGTAAAATAGGAAACTCGCATTAGAAACCGACTTTCGCATTTTTTTAAAATAAACAATTTTATCCGAAATGTGCGACAAAGAACGATCTCATGCTACTAAAATTCTTACATCTGCGGGTTCAAAATATTAAAATATATGCATGCATCGAGTCAAAATATTTTTATCAGCTAATTAAGGCATTCATTGATGATACATTGCATTTTATTGACTAACGACTATAAGATAGTGAAACGAGATAAAAAATGATTAAGATTAGTATGAAAACAGTACCCGTGAGCAAACAAACGAACGTACGGAGTTAGAAATAGCAGAATCAGGTCCCACGGAGCAGAATGTGCAGAAATACATGTGGAAAAACAAGAGAATCTGAAAAGAAAAAGCAAGAAAGCACGAGAAGAATGAAGAAAGAGCCGCGCGATTAGATTATACTCGCTACGGGCAGCCACAGGTGTAATATCCGAGAATTTTCAAACTTCATTACTAATTAAATATAAATTTTAATTTTTAATGAGTTAGCTTTGTATGCTCATTTAGAATATTGTGTGATTAATTGGTTATGTAAGTATGTGATTGCGCGTAATTGCTAGAATTAATTAAAGGGAGTCACTAACGGGTTAATTAAATTAGTAGACTAGCCCTAAGAATTGCCTTAATTAATTAATATAATTATTAATTAATGCGCGCAATATTGATATCATTATGTAATAGTCTATTTAATAAATTAATACTAAGTGGACTACATTAAGTTATTAATTCCATCTTTATGTAATCACAGATTGGGGAATTAATGTATACTAGATTAATTGGGTTGTTATGGTATGATTTATTTAATTAACTGAGTAGCAATAAGTTGGGATCATAATTTTGGGACATATCCCATTTTAATTTCCAACCGTGTCTGGTATAAGAGAAAGAGAAAAAGGAATTCAAATCAAAGCTAGTGAATAGTGGGAGTCCAATCCCCTCTTCTCCTCCTTTTCCTAGCCGCGCCTATTGCTTGCATCAGTTGGTGAGATGATGACTGAGGGAGTGGGGTGAATTGATTAGTTGCATTGTCTACCATCTTCTTCTTCCTTCCACTGGTTAACCAAATTGGTTAATTTCATTGCCTAGTTAATGAATTTTCTATAAATTGGAACCAATTCTTCACAATTCCAGTTGCTAGAATTTCTGCTTAGTTCATATAGAGAGAGTGAGTATTGTTGGGAGTGAGAGCAATCTAAATTAAGCATTTGAGGATTTCAAATTTGCATTCAAGAAGGTACACTGTGTTCTAAATTTCGTGTTTGTTAAATTCTATGAAATCCATAATTCTTGCTAATTAGTTTGTCAATTAGTATAAAGATGTTATATGGGTTTGTGTGCATGTTTGGGACCAATGTGGATACTCTGGGTTGCATTTAAATGGGTGAGGCCATGGCCATTTTCGAGTTCTGCAGAAGTAGAGCCGAACTTGAACCAGTGCAGGAGTGGCGCTGCCGCACCACTCCCAAGGCTAAAAACTGCACGGCCGCGCAGGCTGCCAGTGTTAGTTACTATTGTTCTGATGCTTTAAGCATGTTAGTTTAATTCCTTCATGCATAAACATAGGTTACTATGTATCTAGAATCCTTGTAAATACCATGAGTTGCATATGTACTCTATGTATGTAATCTTCTAAGTGGAACTTAAGAATTTCGAAATGAAAATTGGCAAATGGACGTCTCTTTATAAACTGACCATTGAGTATGTGTATATAGCTTATATATATGTTCAAATGCATGTGAGTCATGATTTCCAAGTTGTCTTGCATGAGCCATGTGGCATGAGTTGTTTTAGAATGATTTGTAAGGGAAAATATAGAGTTTAAAGGCGAGTATCGTCAAACATTGTGGAAAGTTGTGTTCTGACCATACAAGCATAAATGTTAGGACTCATTATGCCTCTAGACATGATTGACATGATCATCTATTAGCTAAACATGAATTTGATGTATGATAGCAAGTCTATGATGATAAGAATCCAAGTATAAGCCATGTGTTAATGTGGACATGTGTTGATTTCGTGCGAGCATGTATATTAAGTCTTGTATAGCCTCATTATGTGGTATTGTGACCATGATAATGGTTTCCTTGTGAAGTAAACTTGATCAACTTAACATATGGAAAATTCTGACTTAAAACCTTATATCTTTCAAATGGATTAGGATGAGCATGCTAGGGTTATAAACCAAGTTAATAACATTATGAGCATGTGTATTTGAGTTATGTCAGTAGCATGTATGTAAAAAATAAACTAGATTCCAATTGGATGAAAATTTCACTATGGTCTGGTCAGTGAGTGGCGCGGCCGTGCCACTCCTAAGGCAAAAACCAGCCGGTCGCGCAGGTCGCCAGTTTTGCCTAGTTGTTTTAAATGGTAAACAGAGCCTTGCAGTATGTATGTATGTATGTCTTAAGTTGTATTGCATGATTAAACTAATGTGATATGTGTTCAAGCTTACGTTGATGCTTAGAATCGAGGTATTCTAGACTTGTTAACTCATTTAGTTAAGATGAGAATTAATGAATATGGACTTAGTAATAATGGTTCCATCTACGTGACTATGTGTTAGGATTACTTGGTGAGTAACCTCTTGTGAGGGTAAACTTGTGCTAGTATACGATACTAATTGGGAGACCGGCTTGTTAATGTTAGGTCGTCTCAACGCAATTTAAGTTAAAGCTAGATTATTGTAGCTGAGCAAACAAGCAAGTTTCTAAACCTTATGCACTACTTTTATTTTCGTGCAAATAGGTATATGTTAAGCAAGTTCTCTACCCCGAAACCTTAATTGTTGCAAGCTCCTATTTCAAACTGCTTACCTATTGCAAGTTATTCATTTAAGCTTGAACCTTTAATTCCTCAAGCATGCTCTAAATGGTTTAATTACTTAACAATTATTCCACATCATTGTTATTGACACTCGCACATTGTGCAATTGTTTTCGTGCCAATATTGTCTGGCACTTTATTAAAGTTCTAACATGGACGAACTGCCATAGTTAAGTCTTAGCCATTGTCCGGCTAGACATATGTGGTAATAGATTTTAAAAGCTATCCAAACCGATTAATGGTGCGAAAATCTTGAACTTTATGAACACCCCTTCAATATAGGGGAGTATCTCACGTATCGGATATAAGATACAAATAGCAGAGTTAAATGTTATGCATATACATAGCGTACGCGAGGCTGATCCCCTCAAGTACTTATTCTGTAGCCAGTAACCAAAGGGTCAATTAGCTATTGACTCCCTTGAACATTTATTGTTCAAAGTCTATTTCACTATCATTCGTTCTAAAAGCAAATATCTTTCTTGCTTCCGATATTCATATTGTTGAATTTCTCTTTATACTCAGTTCATAAAGATATATCGTTTATTGTTGTATTTAAACTTGCTGGGTAAACTAGTTGCTCACCCTTGCTATATCATGAACCTTATTACAGTTAAGCCCGAGACTTCAGGCAAAGACAAGGGCAAGGAAAAGCTGAAGTATTAGACTTCGAGTAGCTGACTTTAGTTTATGCCTAGTTTAATTTACTATCAATGTAATTCGAACCTTGATTAATATTTAGGGTATGGTTTATGTTATGTATTTGAGGTTATCGAATCTTGGGACTAGTAACACCTTTTGAATGAACAACATATGTTTATTATATTCCGCATTTAGTCATTTTATGTTGTTTGGAGGTGAATGTTTGCATTGGATCGTGATGACCAAATCCGGGTAATTGAGACACGAATTTGGGGGCGTCACATCAGGTATACCTGCGGCCAAGCCTAGTGGGTCCCACTCCTCTTATTTTGCTACATACGAGGTTAACACATGTCCTTCTCAGCCCTAATAGGTGTAACCACGAATACAAATTCCCATTTTGAAGCATAAAGAAGATCAATCCGGGCACTAATGCTCGCAGAAATCTGAAATTTGGTACCAAAGGATCTCAAGTTATCCATTGGCAAAAATTGACAAAACCAAATCAGGAATGAGAAAAACAGTAAAAACAGATCAAAGACAGGTCAAACACGAGAGAAAACCTACCCTCCATTAAACCGTTGGGGATGAGACTCAACAAAAAAGCATCAGGGATAAGACCTAATAATTAAATCCGTTGAGGACGATACTCAACATTAAAATATCAGGGACGAGACTTGGTGATTAAACCCGTTGGGGACGAGACTCAACAAAAAGCGTCACGGACGAGACCAGATAATTAAGCCCGTTGGGGACGACACTCAACAAAAGTGTCAGGGACGAGACCTGATAATTAAATCCGTTGAGGACGAGACTCAATAACAAAAAGTGTTAGGGACGAGACCTGATAATTAAATCCGTTGAGGACGAGACTCAACAACAAAAGTGTCAAGGACGAGACCTAATAATTAAACCCGTTGGGGACGAGACTCAATAAAAAGTGTTAGGGACAAGACCTGATAATTAAACCCGTTGGGACGAGACTCAACAAAATATCAGCGACGAGACCTGATAATTAAATCCGTTGGGGACGAGACTTAACAACGAAATGTTAGGGACGAGACCTGATGATCAAATACGTTAGAGACGAGACTCAATAACCAAAATGTCAAGGACGAGACCTGATAATTAAATCCATTGAGGACGAGACTCAACAACAAAATATCAAGGGACGAGACCCGTTGATCAAATCCGTTGGGGGCGAGACTCAACAACAGAAGTGTCAAGACTCAACAAAGGAATCAGGGGTGAGACCCGATAATGTCACAACTATGACAATTTCCCTAGCAAAACCATCACAACATCAGAAGTTTAAAACATTTTGCACCATAACATTATTTGATGATTGACTTGCATCCCTTTTATGATTATCTTGCATTGTCAATATAATTTATCATTCATTGGGTGTTTATATCTTTTTCCTGCTCATTTCATGGCATTGCATAAACATGACAAAGAGGGGCATCTTTAGACACCCGAAATTTTTTATATATCTTCTAACACTAGCAGGAGGGCAAAATAGTCATTTTTGCCAGAGGACATCCGAACAGAGGATTTTAGGATTCAAATCAACCGGCACAATGCCATCTCAATAACTGCGGAGTGACGAGCTACTTAAGACGTGACGGTTGACCAACTGGCATTGACGGGAAGATCTATTTCTATATTTCGCTCTATCTTCCCGAATCCAGAATTGACCAAACCATATGTCATTGCGTAGCTCTCGGAAAGAGCTTTCTAGAATGGTATAACACGTCTCCTAACCCTTCTTGGATTAAAAAATACGAATATTCCAGCGAACGAGGCGATGAACCGACGACATGGCACAAAGTTCAAGGCGCATGGACCCCACCTGAGCCAGCCGCAGGTGTACCTGCGGCGATATACCTGCGGCTGTCCAGAAAAGCCTATAAATATCGAACTTCAACAGATTTTCAAAAAAAAAGGGATCTTAGAGAGAGAAAGTGTGGAATTTAGAAAGAGGGGCTCGGATTTTGGGGCATAAAATATTATATTTAGTATAATTTTATACTAGATCTAGATATATTTGAGAGCAAGTAAGTGTCAAATCTCCTTCCCCAAGGTGAAAGATTTAATCTTTCTTATAAATTCAATATGGATCTATTAGATCTCTTTTGTTTTGTTTATTGTTGCATTGAAAGTTTGCTTATTTTTTTATTGTCATACTTTTTATCAAGTCCCTTTTAGATTTATATCATTTCTTGCATTTGTCGTTGTCAAAGTTTGAATCTTTTATCTAGCCTATCAATGGTTGTAAAGTTTAAAGCTTCAACTTTTTTCCTAGATCTTGCTTAGATCTATGGTGGATCTAGTCATTTACAATATTTTAAGTTAATTGTATCAATACTCTGGAAAACCCTAGATCCGTATCTAGTGGGGAGGAGGTCCTAACTTTATTTAATCAATAAATATTTAAATTAAGTTACAAAATTCTCGTTCGTCACAAAACATGCCTTTTCTTACTTTTTCATAAGAACATAAGAAAAAGTTCATAGATTACCTCTTATATGGATTCTTCCACTTGAATTACTCTAATGATGCTTCTTTCTTTGCTTGTTTAATCCTTAGAAACTCCAAAAATTCCTTCTAGCTTTCTCTCTCTCTCTCGCAATTTCTCTCAAGTATAGAATTAGCAAAAATGGCCAAGCTTTTTGGAATGGAGTATTTATAAAGGCTTGGCAATTCATGCTTCTCCACCTTTCATCTTCCTATTAATCAATTGCTAAGGATTAGTGAGAAGGGAGTGGAGAATTTGAAAGGTCTTTAGATTAAAAAAAGGAAAAAAAAACTCCATAACCCCCATCCTAATTACTCCCTCCATTTTAATAACTAGCATAATGATCCTCACTCTCTCTAATTAGTTTAGCAGCCATGTGGGACCCACTCCATCAGTTGACTTCTTTTCATTTAATAAATTACTGTTTTAACTCTTTAATTACCTATTTGACTAATTCGACATCCGAAAATCGACTTTTTCGTGACTACGGTCATTTCCTAAAAAAATTGACGTTCCGAACGTCGTGGGAATATTCGTTTTGTCAAATTCAACTCCGAAATTCGAGTTTGACTTTTTATCCGAAAAAGTCAACCGGTTGACTTTGACCAAAAAGTCAACCCCGACACATTTTGTATTTATAGTCTATCTTTACTAATTTCGACGTTCCAGACTCAAATATCCAATCCGCGTCACCAAATTCCATTTCGAGCTCAAATTCGAGTTTTAGCTTCATTACTAGCATTTAGTACAAATGTTAACACCCTTAGTTAGATTAAACAATTAAATTAGTACAAACTAACTATTAATACACATCTCATCACATAACTGAATATATATATATAACACATGCACACATATTTATTAAATCATGAAGAGCTTCATATAAAATTCTTTTAAATAATATACATCAATTACATGATATTCTCGGTTATTACAAAACACGTATTATCCAATAAAATTTTTTTAAGAAAAAGACGAAAACACGATTCCCGAGAAAATGCTTTTCGTCTTTTCGACAGTTCCTTTTGTCGTTTCGACTTTTTATATTTCACAACATAGTAATTATACGTCATTTAGAGAACAATGAACCAATAATATTTTTCCTATGAAAAAGACAAAAAAAACTATTCTTTTGGGAACTGTCTTCCGAATTTTGAAATATCATTCCTGAATAGCGTTAATACGGAGAATGAATACATTTCCACGAATAAAAATTCTACCCAAAATAATTTTCGAATATTATTAATTCACGAATACGGGGCGAATACGGATCGAATACAGAAAGAATACAAAGAATATTATAAGTATTATATGTAGTATAATACGAGAATTATACTGAAGATTATATGAGCTTGATATAAGATTAATAAGAGGTATAATACGAGTAGATTACGAATATTATATGAAGTATATACGAAAGAAATGTGTATAAATACTTAAGTATTATACTAATTAGTTGAAATCAAACTAATATGCAACTCGGAATCCAAGTGATTTACTTTCGACCAATCACGATCAAGTATGGCTATCCATGTGAAATGGTTTAGACCAATCAGAGTTGGGCTAGACTATATCAAGTTAGTGTAACCAAACTAGGGAAAGAAAACCTAGTTAGACTAACTAATTAGTAATTAAATTTAAGAAAACTAAAATGGACCAATCAAAACCAAGGAAAGCTAACTAGTGATCCAAGTGAATTGTTTTTGACCAATCGTAGCAAAGGATGATGTAAGCATGATGTGGCATGACATAAGGCTCAAAAAAGTACAAAAATGATGTCATGATGATGTCGCTTGGTGGAAGATATTTTGTGGCTTAAAGACCATTCGTTCTTCACCATTCTAACAAGCAAATTTCAAGTAAGTAAAGTTATAATCAACTATTAGAAAGAGAGAGTTCTCGTGAGTTAGATTAATCTCAAGTTGCAAAGGATTAGTTAAAGCTTGCAACTTTAAGAGGTAAAATCCCTAGTCGTTATTATGTTCATTTTTCTTTCATATTATAGTCTATAAGCTCAAGAACATAAGTCGTGGCCATGTATGATTTTCGTTCTCCGTGTCCTTCATAAGTTCTTGAGCAAGTAGTTGTTATGTTCAATTTTATATAATAGTATAGTAGAAATATCAAGAACACAAGTCGTTACCATGTTCAGTTTTCCAACTCAAAGTTTCTTCATGTGTTCTTGAGAAAATCTTATATATATATATATATTTAAGTTTATGTTATTTCAAGTTTAAAGTATCATAAATCACCTATGTAAGCGGTTATAATGCCCAAATTATTTCATCTACAAGAACCTTAAGCTCAAGAACATAAGTTGTTACCATGTACGATTTTTCGTTCCTCGCGTTCTTCGCCTTCTTCGTGTGTTCTTAAGCAAAAGTCATAAATCTTACATAAGTAAGTTTATGATTTTGTTATTTTCATGTTATAAAGTGTTATTAAATGCTAGGACATGTTATCCTATAGAGTTAATGCATGGGGTATCATTTTTTATCAACTTGATCAAGGAAATATAAAACAGTTTTAGACCAGTCCCCTTACACCCATTTTAGGCTCAGTTCTGTTAAGAATTTCGAATTTTAGTATAAATATGATTTGTAGAGACGGAAGTTACGAACACGTGGAATTTTGAACAACTCAAAAATGTTTTAAAACGAAGAAGTTATGGCCGTTTAACCGAGTCGAGGTCTGGCTGCGAGCAAGCTGTCCACTTTATAAAAAGTCCCTTAAAAATGAGTTTTTGAGTTTGAGAATTTTACTAATAAAACCACCAATGAGGATAGTCTAGTTAAGTTATAAAAACACTTACTATGGAGTAAAATTCGATGCACTAACATTCGTGTACGCGTAATCCATTATGTAGGGTTTTAAACGTTTACCGGGACCCTAGTTTCGATTCGAGGCAAGTCTTCGAACTCTTATGTTTTATTAGCAAGTCTCATATCCTAAACCTATGTGCAACTATTTCTAAGCTTGTTCAAATGTGATAGTTGATATGTGAAAGTATATGTATGAAAGCCTTATGAAATGTTAAGTAGGATATGATGATTAAATGTTAAGTGTTTAATAAGTAGGATAAGTAGGATAAGTAGGATATGCTATATATGATTATGGTCTATTATTAAGAATGAGTTAACATGATCGTTAACTAAAAGTTACGTCAAGTCAAGTATGTTAAAGTTTATATAAAGCATAAACTGTTTATGTGCTATAAGATAGACTTGCTGTAATATTCCGAACCCTAATAAGATCTGTATATGTAAATTATGTGTTTAATAAATGAAATTTCATGATCTGACATTGTATTATGTAATTGTGTATTTTATTAAACAATTAGGTCAAATAAAAAATTTTCACCAAGCTGATAAGTAGATTTCATACCTACTTATTGGATGCTATTTGGTTTCATTCGTTGCTTATCTAATAGCTACTTAACACGTTTTCATGCATTTTTCCCTCTCTTTCGGTTTTGATTTACTACTCTCATTATATGGCTTTTGCACGGTTTTTTGGTAAATTTGACACGGAGTATATTGCATTTGTTGGTTGGGAGCTATTTGATTATTTGTTGCTTGTACAGGACACG
Organism: Aralia elata; assembly: GCA_034770075.1. NCBI lineage: Eukaryota > Viridiplantae > Streptophyta > Magnoliopsida > Apiales > Araliaceae > Aralia > Aralia elata. Next base: position 36,615,366 of record CM068385.1, read on the forward strand.
AGAATCGAGAGATCAAGCTACAGCAGCACAACAACAGACTGGCAACCGGCGCAGCTGCGCCCTGCTTGGCCTGGAGGCCGGCGCAGCTGCGCCCCTCCTGTTCCTTCCCTACCCCCCGGCGCAGCTGCGCCCCTTTTACAAAGGGCGCCGGCGCAGCTGCGCCTGTCGCCAGTCAGCCATGCAGCACGTTCCATCCAGCGAAGCAGCATTATCAGGAAATCATGCAATGCCAGATTTTGAGGGATCAGTGGTTTTAAACTTTATTAGTGGGAATCAGAATAAGTCAAAATAAGACAAATTAAGCATGTATTATTAACCAATTTGGAATTCAATTTGGGGCTATCTCTCCTACACAAAAATTAGAGTAGTTTTACTACATTCTAGCTTCAAATTTGGAAACAGCCAGCTGAGCACAAATTGCATTTGGGAACTGAAGAATGGAGCCATATGGATGCTGAATTGGAGATTGGGGGCAAGAAATCAACAATCTACACAACTTGGAAATTCATCAGAAGTTGCAGAACGGAAACAGGGAGCATTAATATTTCATGTTTTTGATTAATTTTTCCTATTCTGTAATTATGATGATGAACCAATTGTGTATGATGAATTCTATTATTGTTATTATGGAATAAACTCAATTCTTGGGATTATAATGGATCTTTTGCATTGCTAAAAATTGATATGCTTCCTTATTGTTGCTAGTTGGCTATGAATTGAGTGTCTAGCATAATCTATACTTAATGTTTAATTGCTTGATCACCAATTACAGTGATAATTTGTATGGAATTGAGAAAGGAAATATAAATTGAGATCTAATTATGCTAGCATATGTTCATAATTATTACACTCCTTGTAAAATTATGTTTCGTGCTTAGGATAGAGATATACCGAAGCACCATATGTGGCCAATTGAAAACTTGTTCTTAAACCCTTTTGATTGTAATTCACATAGAGATATAGTGCGCTAGTCATCTAGGGTGTTCACATTCATTCTATCAATTGTGGATTTAGTGTGATATGGATATGGTGCATCGAGAGATGGTCATATTTTACATTCGTGTTTTCGACCAACATTCTATAGTAATCAATTAGCAACAATATGAAGCATGGAAATCTAAGTTTGCATTAAGTGATATTATAATCCCAAGCCCATAAAATCTGTATTTGTACAACTATAATTTGTTCTATTTGTTTCATTAGTAATCGTTAGATAATCTCATCACTATAATCAATTGTTTAAAGAGACCAAAATATTTATAAAATCGGTGTTTGTAGTCATAAATGCAATTCAATTCCTCGTGGGATCGATACTTTACTTACTTTATATTACTTGTGGATCACGTGCACTTGCGTGTATGAGTCGTATTTGTTATACATACAAATATCCCAACAAGTTTTTGGCGCCGTTGCCGGGGAGTTGTAATTGTGTTTATAACTTTCATCATCAATTTAAAGTAGATTGGTCTTAGTTAAACAAATCTGTTCTTATCCTAATTCTATTTTATTTTCTTCTACATTGTGATAGGTACTCTTGAGTAGTGTATGCATACTCGATCGAAAAATCCTAACCTACTGCCTTTCGTGGATAACATTGAGAAAAGGGTTCAACAGTCAAGAAAGTGTGCTGAAAATACTCTAGAGGATCTAGACCAACCACAACCAATGGCGGGAGAAGCACAAAAAGCATTGAGAGATTATTCTACGCCAAGAATCAATGATTTGCAATCAAGTATCTCAAGGCCAGCCATAACGGCAAATTCCTTCGAAATCAAGCCAGGGACTATCCATATGATCCAAAATTATGTCCAATTCGGAGGAATGGTGGTTGATAACCCGAATGAGCACTTGATAAACTTTTTAGAGATCTGTGATACATTCAAATTCAGTGGGATTTCGGAAGATGCGGTGAGATTGCGGTTATTCCCATTCACATTGAGGGATAAAGCAAAGAGTTGGCTACACACACTACCACCGGGATCTATTACTACTTGGCAAGATTTGGCCCATAAATTCTTGACAAAATTCTTCCCACCGGCCAAAACTGCAAAGTTGAGAAATGACATCTCTTCATATGAACAACATCATGGAGAATCCTTGTATGAGACATGGGAGTGGTACAAGGAACTATTGAGAAAGTGTCCACATCACGGTTTGCCCCAATGGATGCAGCTTAACACATTTTACAATGGGTTGAATATTCAAACACAGGCAGGCATCGATGTAGCTGCGGGTGGAGCATTCATGGGTAAAAACTATGACGAAGCTTATGAACTTTTGGAGACCATGGCTGCAAATACCTATCAATGGCCATCCTCCAGATCCAGCCAACCAAAAGTAGCAGGGATACTAGAGGTTGACACGACCACTTCACTTCAAGCCCAGATTTCAGCTATAGTCAAAAAGATTGACAACATATATGAAGCAAAAGGGCAGCAAGTCTCCATGATTTGTGAGCTTTGTGCAGGTTCACACTCTTCTGATCAATGTGCCATAATGCAGAGTCAGTGCAATTTGTGAGCAACTACCAGAGGCCAACAAATCAATATCAGAACAACTACACTCCGGGGAATAGGAATCACCCCAACTTCTCGTGGAGCAACCGACAAGACCAACAGCAAGCTCCAAAACTTCTCAATCCTCCGGGGTTCCACATTCAACAACAAGTCTCGGCTACGGATAAAAAGGTTGCCGAAATGAGTGAAAATTTGGAGAGATACATGGCCAAAACTGACAAGTTGGAACAAGGCCAAACATTAGGCTTCAAGAATTTGGAGAATCAAATGAGTTAATTGTTCATTTGTTATCTAGCAGACCTCAAGGAGCTCTTCCTAGCAACACATAAATTAATCCAAGGAGAAATGGGAAGGAGCAATGCCAAGCTGTCACCACCAGTAGTGGGAAGCAAACCCTGCCAGACAGCGCAACTGCGCCCCTGTCACACGAGGAGACAGCGCAGCTGCGTCCCTCTTCAGCGCTGGAATCAACTGGCGCAGCTGCGCCCATTTTGCAAAGGGAAACGGCGCAGCTGCGCCCCTCCCCAGAAACTACCTCTGCTGATATTTTTGAAGAGGAGGATAGCCTTGAAAGATCTGAGCCCACACCAACAAAAAGCACAGAGAAGACTCAAACTCCTCCCACCAAATATTACCCACCAGTTCCGTACCCTCAAAGGCAGCAAAAGCAGAAAATGGACAAGCAATTTTCTAAGTTTCTTGAAGTTTTCAAAAAGCTTCAGATCAATATACCATTTGCATAAGCCTTAGAACAAATGCCGAGCTATGCCAAGTTCATGAAGAGTATTCTGTCAAGGAAGAAGAAATTGCAAGATTTTGAAATTGTAGCTTTGACAGAGGAGTGCAGCGCGGTATTACAAAGGAAGCTACCTCCAAAGTTGAAGGATTCGGGCAGCTTCACCATTCCTTGCACCATTGGAGACCTGTCGTTTAAAAAATGTTTATGTGATCTTGGTGCAAGCATTAATCTCATGCCGTTATCCGTTTTTTACTCAGTTGGGATTACCAGCACCCAAGCCAACAAATGTCTCTCTTCAGCTAGTAGATCGTTCAATCACCTATCCGAGAGGTATTGTGGAAGATGTTCTTGTTAAGGTCGATAAGTTCATTTTCCCAGCTGATTTCATAATCCTAGACTTTGAGGAGGACAAGGACATCCCCATCATACTTGGGAGACCATTTCTAGCTACCGGGAGAACTCTCATTGATGTGCAAAAACGAGAATTGACAATGAGGGTTCAAGACCAAGAAGTCACCTTTAATGTCTTTAAGGCTATGAAATTTCCGACCGAAGAGGAAGAGTGTTTCCGAGTTGACATCATTGAAAATGTAGTGACCGAGGAATTCATTAAGGCCACACATAGTGACTTGCTTGAGATGACACTGACAGGGGACATAGATTTGGACGAGCCCGAAAACCGTGAGTATGTTCATTTTCTAGATGCAATACCCAGAATGGCAAAGTTCAAGGTACCGATTGAGCCCTTGAAAGGCTCAAATGATTCCTCATCGCATTTGAAACCATCTAGAGAGGTACCTCCTAAACTTGAACTAAAGCCCTTGCCTAGTCACCTCAGGTATGCATATCTAGGCACTTCAGATACATTACCTGTCATTATTTCTTCTGCACTAACATCTTTGCAGGAAGGAAAGCTGATAAGAATCCTTCGAGAGTTCCAAGGAGCTATCGGATGGACCATTGCTGATATAAAAGGAATCAGCCCCTCATTTTGCATGCACAAGATCCTGATGGAAGATGACAGCAAGCCTACCGTAGAGCATCAAAGAAGGCTGAATCCAATCATGAAAGAAGTGGTTAAAGCAGAAATTCTGAAATGGCTAGACGCCGGGATCATTTATCCCATCTCTGACAGTCCGTGGGTGAGCCCGGTGCAGTGTGTACCCAAGAAGGGAGGAATAACTGTGGTAAGAAATGAGAACAATGAGCTAATTCCAACCCGAACAGTCATGGGGTGGAGAGTTTGCATGGACTACCGAAAGCTCAACAAAGCCACAAGGAAAAATCACTTCCCACTTCCATTCATTGATCAAATGTTGGACAGACTTGCAGGGCATGAGTACTACTGTTTGCTTGACGGATATTCTGGTTATAATCAAATTGCCATCGCTCTAGAGGATCAAGAGAAGACCACTTTTACTTGTCCATATGGAACTTTTGCTTTCAGGCGAATGTCTTTTGGTCTCTGTAATGCTCCAGCTACATTCCAACGGTGCATGATGGCAATAGTTTCTGACATGGTGGAAATCAACATGGAGGTTTTCATGGATGATTTTTCGGTGTTTGGAAATTCCTTCGACAGCTGTCTCGAGAATCTGGTCATGGTATTAAAGAGATGCGTAGATACAAACCTTGTGCTTAATTGGGAGAAGTGTCACTTCATGGTTCAAGAGGGAATAATCTTGGGTCACAAGGTCTCAACCAAAGGTTTGGAGGTGGATAAAGCAAAGTTAGAAACTATCGAGAAACTGCCTCCATCGACTTCTGTGAAGGGAGTTCGAAGTTTTTTGGGCCATGCTGGATTCTACTGGAGATTTATCAAAGACTTCTCCAAAATCACAAAACCCCTGTGCAATCTATTGGAAAAAGATGTTCCGTTTCTATTCGATGAAAATTACTTAGCAGCCTTTGAGTTGTTGAAACAGAAGTTGACAACGGCACCTGTGATAGTGGCACCAGATTGGTCTCTTGCATTTGAGCTTATGTGTGATGCTAGTGACTACGCTGTGGGCGTGGTATTGGGACAGCGCAGAGATAAGGTTCTACATGCAGTCTACTATGCCAGCAAAACACTTTCAGAGGCCCAAATGAATTACACCACCACCGAGAAGGAGCTACTCGCAATTGTTTATGCATTCGACAAGTTCCGATCCTATCTCATTGGAACAAAGGTAGTGGTGTACACTAATCATGCAGCCATTCGGTATTTGATCTCAAAGAAAGATGCCAAGCCAAGATTAATCAGGTGGATCCTTTTGCTCCAAGAATTTGACTTGGAAATTAAGGACAAGAAAGGCACAGAGAATCTGGTGGCCGATCATCTTTCCAGATTAGACAATCCGGATTTAAAGAGCAAAGAGAAGGTTGAAATAAACGATTGCTTCCCTGATGAACAGCTATTTGCAGTCACATCTGAGATCCCATTGTTCGCTGATATTATCAACTATCTTGTGAGTCATGTACTACCACCGGATTTAACTTCTCAGCAGAAGAAGAAATTTTTGCATGATACAAAGAGATACATGTGGGACGAGCCTTACTTGTTCAAACAATGCACGGATCTTGTGATCAGAAGATGCATTCCCGATGTCGAGACTACCAGTATATTACATGCATGTCATTCTTCTCTGTATGGCAGCCATTATGGAACGCAGAGAACTGCAGCCAAGGTACTCCAGGCCGGGTTTTATTGGCCCACCTTGTTCAAAGATGCCCACCAATTCATAAAGAATTGTGATCGATGCCAACGGGTGGGCAACATCTCCAACCGAAATGAAATGCCACTAAATGTGATCTTGGAGGTGGAGATCTTTGACGTATGGGGCATAGACTTCATGGGACCATTTCCATCATCTTGCAACAATCTCTATATCCTTCTAGCAGTTGATTATGTGTCCAAATGGGTGGAAGCTTCGGCGTTACCAACCAATGATGCTAAGGTGGTTTTGAGGTTTCTACAGAAGAACATTTTCACTAGGTTTGGCACTCCATGGGCAATCATCAGTGATGAGGGCAACCATTTTTGCAACAAACAGTTCACAGCCCTCTAGGCCAAATATGGAGTGAGACACCGAATTGCCACAACATACCACCCACAGACAAATGGTCAAGCCGAAGTATCCAACCGAGAGGTAAAAAGAATTCTGGAAAAGATTGTTAATCCTTCCAGAAAAGATTGGTCTCTAAAGCTAGATGAAGCCTTGTGGGCTTATAGAATTGCATACAAAACACCTCTCGGGATGTCTCCTTGCCACATGGTCTATGGCAAAGCATGTCATCTCCCGGTCGAATTAGAGCACAAGGCTTACTGGGCGATTAAAAAGTTGAATTTCGACCCATCTGCAGCGGGAGAGAGGAGACTTCTACAGCTAAATGAGCTTGATGAGTTCCGCTTGCAGGCCTATGCGAATTCTAAACTCTACAAGGAGAAGGTAAAGAAATGGCACGACCGAAAAATCATCGAGAGGAAATTTGAACCTGGCCAAGCGGTCTTGCTATTCAACTCCAGGCTCAAGTTATTCCCGGGAAAGCTCAAATCCCGATGGTCGGGTCCCTTTACCATCACAGCTGTATTCCCACACAGAGCTATCGAAATTGTTGGAGAGGACAGTGAGCAACCATTCAAAGTTAATGGCCAAAGGTTGAAGCACTATTGGGGAGGCGAATTCGATCGCCAAAAATCCTCAGTTGTCCTAACCAAGGACTGAGCATCAAGGATAGTCGAGCTAACCGACTTTAAACCAAAGCGCTTCTCGGGAGACAACCCGAAATTCTATTATTTTTTTTTATTCATGTGTGATTTTAATTTAGTTTGTATGATTTCATTTTAACATGCTTGTTTGTTTTTCAGGTGTGCAATCGCGCCCTCAATCGTTGCAACTTGAACAGACTTTAAGTTTGGGGGTGTAAAATACGATGCATTGTGTATGCATCGTTTGTAAGTTTGTAAGTTTGAATTAAGATTTTCGTTCCTTTTTAGGTATGTTAGATGTTTTTAAGAATTGAGTTTTTCACCTGATATTCTAATGTGTGCCAAGTGTGTTTCAGCTATGTATTTCAAAAAAAAAAATTTCATCCAGGGAGTTAGAAGGCCGGCGCAGCTGCGCCGTCCACCACTAGGTCATCCAGTGCGCAGCTGCGCCGGGGTCTGTCTGAGCCACAATCTGAGCAGCTGCGCAGCTGCGCTCCCTCAACAGTTCAACAAGGGCGCAGCTGCGCCCATCGACTGGAATTATATATATATATATATATAAAGGACTCGTACCCATCCGTCCTGTCACATCACAACTCATAAACCCTAAAACCTAAAACTCTCTCTATTAGCAGAGAAAACCCTCTCCTCTCCTCTCTTGTCATTTTCACTAAACCCTAGTTACATCAAATCTCCACACCAAACTCTAACCACATTCAATCATGCCGAAGCGTGCACGCACACCCCAGCCTTCTTCTTCTTCCAGCAGCAGTGGGTCCGAATCTGCAGGTGGTGGCATCAACACTCTGGATGCTACCAAGTTCGTCAACCTCTCAGCCCAACATTACTACTAGGAGGTGCTGAGCGTCAAATCCTTCATACCGGAGAGAGGTTTGAAGCCCAAGGCACAAGATGGGTGAATTCTGGACCAAATCCGGCGTTTGGGATGGTTGCTATTTATTGAGACGCCCTTGTCAGCCCCGATGGCCATTGTTCGGGAATTCTATGCCAATGCCCGGGAGACCCAAAACGGCATCTCCTTCGTTCGGGGCAAAGCAGGTCTCTTACACTGCGCAGGCAATCAACGAAGCTCTTCCGCCTGCCCTCCACTACTGCTGAGACCACCAACTGGGTGGTACATGAGCGCTTCGAGACTGATCTCGATGTTTTGGTTCGAGAGATGTGCCAACCGGGTACTCAATGGAAGACTCAATCGGGCACCACTCAGAAGGTCCACTTCCCCCAGACCGCGCTGAACAGATTTGCCAAGGCGTGGTACGCCTTCATTTGCGCGAGTTCTCCTGCCGACCACCCATCACCAGGACGTGACCCGGGACTGCGCGGTTATCTTACACCGCATTCTGCGAGGGGGGAGCATTGACATGGGTTATATCATTCACCACTCCATGCTTCAATTCATGCGGGCAGTCACTTCCGGTGCCATTCCACACGCTTCGATTATCACACGCCTTTGTCTTGCGGCGAAGGTGGAATGGGACGAGGAGACCCTTCAGTTGCCCATGCGGGACATTGATAGCGCCACGATCAGAAAGTACAATGTATGGCGCGGTGGAGAGTCCCGGCCTTATGGGTTGGGTTTTATTATTGCTGATGTGGAAGAGGAGGACAATGACGAGGAGGAGCCTGCACTGCCAGTGCACGTGCAGCAGAGGGGAGTAGGTGGCCACGAGCGCGAGATGCGCCGCCTGCAGCGCCGCATGGACGCGCTGCACACGAGCTTCAGAGACTACAGTGTCTCCTTTACAGGTGCACTGTCGGAGGCATTCAGCCAGCAGGGGTCCACGTCGAGTTTCCCACATTTGGAGCCAACATCCCTTATCCTCCGCCTAACACACCGCCTAGCGGCAGCGCCGAGGACGACTCTTAGGGGAGTACTCTTTACCCTTTTATCTCCAATGAGGACATTGAATATTTTAAGTTTGGGGGTATTAGGCTTGCCTATTTATTTGTGATGCTTTATTCGTGATGCTTTTATTTATTTGTCTTATAGTTAGTTAATTGTTTGTTTTCTTTTAGTCTTATTAATATTTGCATGATTCAAAAAAAAATGGTGAATTTCTCATGCCTATCATATCATGTAGTTTAGTTGCATGATCCTAACATCTTGATTAGTAAACATCCTCACTTGCCTATTATGAGAATTTTTTTTGAAAATTGCTAATTGCTAAGACTTGGGTCGAATGCCATGATATACTGCAAATCTTGTCTTGTGTTGAGTCTGATAGAACCAGTTAGCACGCCTTTAGTAATTATCTTACTAAGTAGCCTAAAGATTTGCATAATTGAGTTCTTGGGGGAAATTGGTGTGTTAATAAAGAAAAAGCAAATGAGGGTAGTGTAGGTTGAGACAACACTTGTGTCTAAGTTTGGGGGAAAACTTAATGAAGCATTTGAACAACGAGATGGAGCGTAAAACGCACTCATTGTTATTTATTATATAAAAAAATGAAATATATATATATATATATATATGAATAAATACTTGGTTGGCCTAGTTTTGTGGCATTTGATATTCGAGTAAGTACGCCCTAGGGGATGTCTCTACACCTAGTGCCCTAAGACCATTTGGTTTGGGAGTCGTTGGTCGAAAATGCGCTACATGGGTATCATTGAATAGCCTAAGGGAATTAGGCATTGCACAACCAAGTATCATAGTCAGAATAACCTCTAAGTCGGTCCCCAATCTAAACATAGCGTTGTCTTATCTATAACTTACCCCATTTGTTGTGTTGCAAGTTTGAGTATACAAATTTCCCCCTAAGAAACATATTATGAGAATTATTTGGGTTGCTATAAGTTTGATGAATACTACACACACACACTTTATCGCTCACTACAGGATTTGATTCGTATGACTATCATGGTACACGAACTAAGTTTTGGTTAGATGCTAGGATCTTCTGAGACAAAACATTTGGATTATTTACTAATTGTTGAGGATTTGTGGTGCATTTATAGATTATTGCATTTCATCCATGTTTGCATTCATTTCATTGTAATTGCTTGAGGACAAGCAACAATTCAAGTTTAGGGGTATTTGATAAGTTGGTTTCATACCTACTTATTAGATACTATTCTGCTTCTTTTGTTGCTTAACTAGTAGTTCCAAGTATGTTTTCATGCATTTTTCTCTCTCTTTTTGGTATCGCTTCACTATTTGCATTCTATGGTTTTTACACAGTTTTTTGGTTAATTTAACACGAGTTTTGATGCACAGTGCGCGTGAATCGAGAAACCAGACTGAGTACAGCAAAGCAGCAGCAGACTGACAGACAGCGCAGCTGCGCCCATTTTGGCTTGGAAGCCAGCGCAGCTGCGCCAGTGCCCTGCGCAGTAAGCTCCCAGCACAGCTGCGCCCAGCTTGGCCTTGAGGCCGGCGCAGCTGCGCCCTCCTTTTTTTCAGCTGATGTCATCAGTGCAGCTGCGCCCATTTTGCAAAGGACTCTTGGCGCAACTACGCCTGTCGCCAGCTAGCCATGCAAACCACGTTCCAGACAGCGAAGCAGCACTACCAAATATCATGCAATGCCAAATTTTGTGGAATTAGTGGAATGAAACTTTATTAGTGGGAATCAGAATAAGTCAATAGAAGACAAATTGAGCATGTAATATATTGAATTGAGAATTTAATTAAAAAAGAGCTTCTTCTACATGAAAATTAGCAAGTACACTGCATTCTTAGTTCTAAAATTGAAATAATTCTGCTGATCATTAAATTCACTTGGGAATTAAAGAATGGAGCTACATGGATGCTGAATTAAAGATTGGGAGCAAGAAATCAAGAATCAGCACAACTTGGAAAATCATCAGAAGTTGCAGAAACGGAAGAACTGAAACAGGGAGCTTTAATATTTTCTGTTTTTAATTAATTTTCCTATTCTTTAATTATGATGATGAACCAATTATGTATGATGAATTCTATTATTGTCATTATAAACTAAACTTAATTTTTGGGATAATAATGAATCTTTTGCATTAACAGAAAATTGATATGCTTCCTTATTATTGCTAGTTGGTTATGAAATGAATATCTAGCATAATTTATACTGAATGATTAATTGCTTGATCACCAATTACCATGATAATTTATATGGAATTTAGAAAGGAAATATAAATTGAGATCTGATTATGCTAGCATATGTTCATAATTTTTACATTCCTCGTGAAGTTATGTTTCGTGCTTAGGATAGAGATATACCGAAGCACCATATGTGGCCAATTGAGAACTTGTACTTAAACCCTCTTGATTGTAATTCACATAGAAATATGGTGCGTTAGTCATCTAGGGTGTTCACATTCATTCTATCAACTGTGGATTTAGTCTGATATGAATATGGTGCATCGAGAGGTGGTCATATTTTACATTTGTGTTCTCGACCAACATTCCATAATAATCAATTAGCAACGATAGGAAGCATGGAAATCTAAGTTTGCAATAAGTGAAATTATAATCCCAAACCCATAAATCTGTATTTATACAATTATAATTTATTCTTTTTGTTTCTTTAGTAATCATTCGACAATTTCATCATTGTACTCAACTGTTTTAAATAGATCGAAATAATTATAAAATCGGTGTTTGTAGTCGTAAATGCAATTTCTATTCCTCGTGGGATCGATACTTTACTTACTTTATATTACTTGTGGATCACAGTGCACTTGCGTGTATGAGTCATATTTGTTATACATACAAAATATCCCAACAATAAGCTGTTTACGGTAAATGGTAATCTTACGAATCAGGAAAGTCTTTCAGTTCCTATTTGTTATGTGAACTAAATGATTGATTTGTTTTAAACCTATAATGCAAAAGCATGATGAATTCTATATGTTGTATGTATGAAAACGACAAAGTCAAATTATGACTACGTTCGTTGAGTTAGGAATGTTGATTGAGTTATGAAACTCAATTATTACTTGGTAACTGATGTACAAACATGTATGATATGCTAAAATTATAATGTTTATGATTGTATAAACTGAGCATGTTGTTTATGTAGGGTTTTAGATATATAAACGCAGCGGAATTTAAAATTTTTAAAACAATTTTTTTAAAACCCTAAAACTGGATCCCATGCGAAAAGAACAAATTAATTCAGAGGTTTAGATTTGTTTTACCGATTATCCGTGCTTGAATGGAACGATGAAATTCTGAACGGCTTCGAATCTCTAACGCAATCCAGCGGAACTGAGTCTCTACGGTTATCCACACGAACGTCCCACAAATCGTCACACGGTCTGCAGCAAAGAGAACTCCGGGTTACTAGCCGCTAAGATCTGGATTTTTCTCAAGTTTTGCTCTCAACTCTCTTTTCTAAAACGGCTAGGATTTTATTTTCTTTTGGTTTTCACGTACCTCAGACTGCTGATATATCAGATATATAATAGCATCCAAAAAGTAATTAAACAAAACCCTAATCCTATTAGAAAAGTAAAATCCGAATTTATATATATTATATTTTAATTAAGTCTTACTTAATTAATATATATATATATATATATACAATATTATCCTGATAATTTAAATTCGTAATTTTAAATACTATCAATCATATTGATATATTTAAATCCTTACAATTTAAATTAATTCTCTTTTAATTACGTTTCTAAGTGTGTGACCCCTATAGGTTATTATTATATTGGCAATAATTTTAAAATCATATTATAAAAATTATAAAACAGCGAGTGGCATCTAGTAATGCATCACTGCTACCCAAATAATAATAAGATCGGTGACTCGATGCAACCTTTTCGTGACCAATGTTTCAATGTAATTTAATCCTTTTAACCTTGACATCCTAGATTAAACTCGAGCCATGGAATGTGTCATACTCTTCATAATTTAATCTGAGTTTTCTTGATCAATGAGTAGACTATATGAAACAAATCACTATTTGAGCATGGCCATGTATTTCATAGTCCTACTCAATCAAGAGGCCTATGGATATCACCCCTAATATATAGGAGGGTTAAATTCCATCTAGATCACTCATATTCCTCACACGATTTATGATGTACCCAATAATCACCTTTATTTTCCACCCTATTAAAGGTGACCTTTGATGATATCAAAGTACAAAATTCTCGTATAGTAATATAGTGATTTCAGGTCAGAGGACCATTACATCATTGTCACTATGAGAATTGCTTATGACAATTTGCATAATGCTCCACGTAGAATTCTCATGATGGGTCTGTCCAGTACATTGTTCTCTAACATGTACCTATGCATTGACTTAATATCTCATATATTAATGACCAATGAGATTTGGCCATCAGTCAATCCACATACTAGTCTCAATGTATCATTGTTGTCCCATTCTCAATGATACTCGACTAGGGAAATTTAAGAGTAATGATACTTATTGTAATTATATAATCTCATGTTCAAGTCACATACTTGAAGCTATATAATTTGTATCATTATTCTAAGGACTTTTATTATGTTAACATTTATATAATACAGTAAATGAAACCATAATAAAATAATTCATTTATTCAATCAAATATCAAAAGAAATGTTAAGCAATTACATTAAATAATTGGCCTCTAGGGCATAAACTCTAACAGTTTATGTGTTACGTGATGCATGAAAACTGTTAGATTTTGCTAAGTTGTCGAGCTCATTCTTGCAAATAACCACTTTTGCAAGTTAAAGATACGAGGTAACGTTATGTGCTTTTCAATGACGTGGATCAAAGTGATGCATGAAGATTAAATGTTTTAGTTGAAAGTTATTACCTGACTTATATTAATATTTTGATAAATGTATTTACATTAAGTTGTAAAGTTTGTATTGAGGTGTAATTTTTTATAATAAGTTCGACAAGGTGAATCATGATATTAATATAATTCTAAGATATTTAGATGTAAAGGTTGAGAATTTTTGGGATCGAGAATGATTTGTAATAGAAAAGTTTGAATTATTCCGCATTTTTATTAAGTTTAACATTGAAAATGTTGTAAAGTCAGAATGAGGATGTATTGATAACGTCCGATGTTGAGAGTTGAATTGTATGAATTTTGGGGTCGTTACACTAAGTCATTGAAGACTGATTGAACTGGTTGAAACACATGGTTCATGTATTGAACCCTTAGTTGGCAAAAGCTTTTGAACTTCTTTCAAATCAAACACATTGTGTTTACATTTTTGAAATAAACTTGTTGAGCATTTTGTAGCTCATCCTTGCATAAACTTTCCTTTGCAATTTTAGATGGTAATCCGGAACTTCAGGGACAAACAATGGAAAGAGGCAGTGTTAATTAGTGTTATCTTACTGTTTTAATAAATCTAAGTCTTATAAGAAGTTGTTGTAATAAGAACATAGTACTGAGAATAATGTAATCAAACTTAAGGTTATGAAATATATATTATCATCTTTTGTTATATCGATTGCGTTGTATTTACATCCTTAGATAAGTTAGAAAGTAGCATTTGAATTAGTACAATATCTATATGAACTATACATCTGAATGAGGGTATTTAAATGATATTGGGAGTTCTGTAAGTACTGAGGTTACACTTAATGAGCGCCGGTAAGGTGCCACCTTTACCGGAATGCGCCCCTCAGTTCCAAGAACAATCTTATCATTAATACTGTGAATGTCAGATAGATAGGGAAAATCGATATGAAAGAGATATCCATAAGATATGAATCTATACATCCAAGTGAGGGTATCCAAACACAGTTAACGTTCTGACGGGAACTATTATCTGTTATGGGATACTGTGAACCTTGGATAGATAGAAGTTGTATATTATGGAATATCTAATAGTTGGTTAACTAGTTAAGCTTGAACACCAGATCTGTTATAGTGGTATAAAGAGTTAAGTTCATAGATGTTGAAGTTATTTAACTATGCTAGGTTAATATTATTAGCAATGTTTAGAAAGTTCTAACGAGGAAAGGGGTTAGGTCATCTAATTGCCCGTCGTTTTAATGAAAAGCCCCCTCTTTCCTGGGAATTGACTGGTTGTTAATACTGCAAGTCTCGGATAGATAAATGGAGATTTATTTTTAAGTCTTTTAAGACTTATGTGTAATAATAACAAGTTATCTGGGAATGTTATAACCATGAACGAATGATATTATAATATTATCACTTTTTCGCATTATACTCTGATTATTATAAGTTAAAATTTCTATAGCATAATGTAAAGGTTGTACGCGTGAGCACGAAGTCTGACCTGACTAAAAGAAGCTAGCCGGTGGATTTTCGGGGCTTCACAAGATGGTATCAGAGCTATCGACTATAGCTCTAGGGTAGGAGTGCTTTAGGATATAGTCTTTAAAGAAGTAAACCTTATTGTTTAGACATACTTATAAAAGAGTTCTTTAAACAAGTAAAAATATAAAAATAAACCTTAACAGTTATATATAAATATATATATATATATATATATATATATATATACACATTGTGTAAAATTGCTTCATTATAATACTAAGCAAAGTAAAAATCTTTTGTAGAATGCCTAGAGATGATAAGCTTGAATAATACGAGGATTAGAAGAATTAAAGGTGAAGAAGAAGAAGTTAGAGAAAATAAGGAAGGGATGTACTAGTATAAAGGTAGTACTTTTATAGTGTCTTGTAAATATAGGCAAGTTGAGTTAGATAACATCATATATATTTGAGAAGCCATGTATTATAGGTTGTTATGTGATTCAATAATTGTAAAATTGTTAATATGAAAGAAATGTCCATTATACATAAACCTATCAACCTAAGTGAGGGTATTTGGCACGTTAAAAGTTCTAGCCATCAGTGAACATTGTTGACCTAATTTAAATATTAGGAATTTGATGTGAGAAAGGATGAATTTAGAAAATTCATATTGAAGGACTAAGTTAGAGATAATTTCGAGGACGAAATTCTTATAAGGAGTGGAGAATGTAATATCCCGAATATTTATAGAACTTATAAATATGATATTGACTGACTAAAGTTAGCTGTAAAGTTAATTTCGAGGACGAAATTCTTTGAAGTAGGGGTGAATGTAATACCATGAATATTTTATGAGGCTTATAAATATGATCGTATATGGTTAGAGGTTAATTTAATGACCTAAAACTAAGTATCGAGAAGTTTAAAACCTTAAACCCTAATGAGATTCGAATTTTGTAACATATGTGCTTAATAAAGATCGAAATGATATTTCGAAGCAGGTGTTTTTGTGATTTTATAGTGTAAACGATGAATTAGGTCAAATAAAAAAAAATTATCAAGCTGCTTAGTCGTGCTTACATTGACAAAAATGATTTGTCGTGCTTTTCATGATTTCTCCAAGAAGCATCCCAGCAAATCATTTTTTTTTGACAAGTTGTTGTGTCATGCTTGGGAATGGACAAAGTGATTTGTCGTGCTTACGGTGACAAGCTACATTTTCGAGCTTAGAAGATAGGTTCAATTGCAGGCTGTATTGTCGAGCTTGGAAGATATTTTCATTGAGGAGCTTAGAAGATAGGTTCAATTGCAAGCTGCATTATCGAGCTTGGACGATATTTTCATTGAGGAGCTTAGATTGCAAGCTGCATTGTCGAGCTTGCAAGATATTTTCATTGAGGAACTTAGAAGATAGGTTTAATTGCAAGCTGCATTGTTGAGCTTGGAAGATATTTTCATTGAGGAGCTTAGATTGCAAGCTGCATTGTCGAGCTTGGAAGATATTTTTATTGAGGAGCTTAGAAGATAGGTTCAATTGCAAGCTGCATTGTCGAGCTTGGAAGTTATTTTCATTGAGGAGCTTAGATAGTTGCATTATCGAGCTTGGAAGATATTTTCATTGATGAGCTTAGAAGATAAGTTCAATTGCAAGCTACATTGTCGAGCTTGAAAGATATTTTCATTGAGGAGTTTAGAAGAATATTCTAAGAATATGTTAGGGTGCAAAGTGTCTGTCGACGCCGGGTTTTCTCGCTTAACGCGGGGGTTGTAACCCTTTCCAATTTTTAGCCTTTTGATTTAATGATTTTTTGGAAAAGGTCGGCATTGGTGTCGACGGGGTTTTGAAATATCGTTTTTTATGATGAGCCAATTAACCAGAGTCGCCAGTTGGTATATTTGAAATGGATGTACCAACTCATCCGAATTTTTTATAAATCGCTGGCTCATATGTGACTCCGAATTAATTGGTCTGCGAATCGAGATTCATAGAGTTCGGGGGCTTGTTTAAGTGAGGGGAAGGTGTTAGGCACCCCTCGACTTCCGTGAAACACGGTTACCGCAATCTTGATACTTTCCTATCCTTTAATTCATGAATATGTGTATGTAAGTGCGTGTGTGTGTGTGTGTACCTATGTGAATGTTGTGGTGAATTTGTATGAAAGAATCATTTGGATTTTAGGGAAAATTGTGTTTTAAATTGAGAACGCTTCGGAATGTCTTTTCGGTATACACGAGAAAGCTTTATGGGAAAGGTTTGATTTTAATTGTCAAAACTATGAGATTTTCGTTAGGTGTCGTTTTGGCAAAACAAGAGTTTTAAACCTTTGCCAAAATAGGAATCGAGATCTATACGTTGCTTTCATAAAATGATGGGCAATTTCTAGGATCTCTTTCACCCTATGCACAAAGATTTAATAAAACGTCAATTATTTATAAAATCATTTCGTGTGTTGTTTTGGAAAACGATTTTTCTTTAGCTTTCTCGTTAGATATGAATCGACATTTCATTAACGTTTCTCAAATTTTAACCTCGTGATTCTAATATCCTACTTTGATTGATTTTATGAAAATCTTATCATTTAGCTTTGAAATCAATTTCGTGTCATAATTCAAATCGAGCATAAACACGCGTCGGGCTATTCATGGGCATGTAAGCCATCAAAATATCCCCGAACGCCAACAATCACAAATTTCACTATTTCGGGGCCTTAAGCACGATTCTCGCCTTAGCGTCGTTTTAAGGCCCAACGATTACATATTTACAATGAGAAACTACATCATCTCTACTTCTTACATCAAGATATGTCCATCATCGGATCGGGACCCCGGGGTCGCTTTCCTAGGCTCACAACCAAGTATCCACAAACAATCGGATATTACAAGAAAATAAACCAACCCGGATAATCTAACAATACCAAGACATCCTAGATAGCAAATTAAAGGAACCACAACCAATACATCTCTTATACAACAAGCAAGAAATCAAAACGTGAATATCATCGGGTTATTAAGAAGAATTTTGTTCCAATGGAAACCTCACAAATAATCCCTAATTCATTGTTTCACAATAAATTACATGAAGACTACATTAATTTTAGCCAAATGATATGATAGAAGTTGCAAAAATAATGAGATTTTCACCTTGCAAATGATACCAAAATTGTGTAGAAAACTTGTTGTATTGAGGGAAATATGAGATATATATGATATAATTCTAAAAACAAAGGAAAATTCTCTCTTTTTCTCTCAATTGTTGCAAGAACTTTTGCTATTTCTCTCTTATTTCCGAGCTAAAACTGCTGCATGCTGATTTCTCCTTCTTTCTTCCGCAAACTGCCCAACCTCCTGTATGCTGCCTGCTGCCGAGCTTAAATAGGCTGGCCAGAGCCAGCCGCAGATCTATCTGCGGCTGGCCGCAGATAGATCTGCGGCTGGGCCAGCTGGCACGCCTCCCATCGCACTCAGCTGCTGAGTGCTGATTTCCCGGTTTTCGTGCTGGCGCACCCACTTGGCCGCAGATCTATCCGCGGCTGGCGGGATTGACTTTCTCGATTTTCGTGCCACGCTTCGATTTTTCGTACCGCAACGTCGGTTTTCGCTGACTAGGCTCGTATTTCGCAGTCCGGGAACTTCCGGGAGACGTGCCACCTCATTCGGAAATTGCCTGCCTCGGACGATCATGCTGTCACGTAAACTTGGGTTGCCCAAAGCATTTCGGCGGGGCCGGGCGCTCGCCCTTGTTCCCGCTCCTTTGCTCCCGCAAGCTGGTTCAATTGACGATTTCGCCCTCCTGTCACGGTTAGTAGAAGGAAACGCAAAATTTGGGGGTGTGTCTACAGCTGCCCCTCTTTATCATGTTTATGAAATGATAAATGAAATGAACAGGATAAAGAATAGACACTCGATGCATGAATGACAGTTCGTAAGAATGACAGTACATACATGATGCCACACATATAGCTTATGACGCAACACAAGATGTAATGCATGCAAGACATTCGTAAGAGTGTCAATGTATCAACCCCCTGACCGTGTTTGTTAGTCTTTGGGTTCACTCTTTCAATCTATCGTCTCGTTCGGGGCCGGGTATCGTCGCCGGTCACCCATCGCGTAACCCCCGGTTATCGTCGCCGGTTGGTTACCTTGTTGGAGCCGGTTATCGTCGCCGGTCATCCATCTCGTGATCGCCGGTTATCGTCGCCGGTCGATCGTCATGTCGGGGCCGGGTATCGTCGCCGGTCACCCATCGCGTAACCCCCGGTTATCGTCGCCGGTTGGTTATCTGTCGGAGCCGGTTATCGTCGCCGGTCATCCATCTCGTGATCGCCGGTTATCGTCGCCGGTCGATCGTCATGTCGGGGCCGGGTATCGTCGCCGGTCACCCATCTCGTAACCCCCGGTTATCGTCGCCGGCTGGTTATCTGTCGGAGCCGGTTATCGTCGCCGGTCATCCATCTCGTGATCGCCGGTTATCGTCGCCGGTCGATCGTCTCGTCGGGGCCGGGTATCGTCGCCGGTCACCCATCGCGTAACCCCCGGTTTTATCGTCGCCGGTTGGTTATCTGTCGGAGCCGGTTATCGTCGCCGGTCATCATCCATCTCGTGATCGCCGGTTATCGTCGCCGGTCGATCGTCATGTCGGGGCCGGGTATCGTCGCCGGTCACCCATCTCGTAACCCCCGGTTATCGTCGCCGGTTGGTTATCTGTCGGAGCCGGTTATCGTCGCCGGTCATCCATCTCGTGATCGCCGGTTATCGTCGCCGGTCGATCGTCTCGTCGGGGCCGGGTATCGTCGCCGGTCACCCATCGCGTAACCCCCGGTTATCGTCGCCGGTTGGTTATCTGTCGGAATAGCCGGTTATCGTCGCCGGTCAATCCATCTCGTGATCGCCGGTTATCGTCGCCGGTCGATCGTCATGTCGGGGCCGGGTATCGTCGCCGGTCACCCATCTCGTAAACTTTTCACTTCAACACGTCAAATGGTTGCAAGGGAGCAAGGTGGGACCCACCAGGGCCAGCCGCAGATGGATCTGCGGCCATGATCGGGCCTTAAATCCAACGCGGCTCCTCCAGATCTGTCACTCTCAACTTGTAATTCAAAGAGATTCTCTCGATTTTTCTTGTTCGCAAGGGCCTTTTTTTTTGTCGATTTTTTTCAACTTTCCTGCAAAAACTGTTCCGGTAGGATTGATCCACACGCTACAGGTAACACTTTGACCGGTCACTTTTCAATTTCGTCAATGTTTTGCTATACATTTGACTATTTGCATGTTTAGAGATAAAATGTATGCTTTACAATGCTATGTAATGTACCATCATATATACATGCTATGTATCACCTATGTGAGTCCTATTTTATGTTCATGAGGCGAGGCGGTCCCACATATTGTTATTCCTTTTCTGCAATAAAATCATGCATTACATGCTGTAATTACATATATGAATGCAATTTAAATCTGTTTGAGGCTTTGATTGATGGAAAACACGTTTGGCTTATGCCTGGGATGTTCAATTTACAAACGGAACTCTGCCGATTTTTTTTTTTTTTTTTATTTTTTATTTATTTTTTTTTTTTTTTTTAAGCATGCATCATGTTGCATTAATCATATGATGAGGCTAGAAATTTAGAAATGTTCATTACATAATTTTAAAAGGAAACTTACCTTCTTTCTCGCCCGTTCTATTCCAGCTATGGATCGTGATGCGCCCAGTAGCTCCTCCGCCTCTCGGACTTCGGGTGTTCGCCGTCGTAGGGCTGCACCCACTCCTGTTCCTCCTCGGACCCGTCAGGCCCGTCGTTTGACGGAGGCTGTTATTCGTCCTGGTCATCCGGACGTTGAGGAGGCTGTCCCTCCGGAGGTCGCGGCAGAGGGGCCATCCTCCAGCACACCGGCTCCATCTACTCATCAGGCTCCTTCTGGCGCCTCTGTGCAGATACCCGATCTTTTGGGTCGGGATCTCAGTCGTCACCCCTCGGCATCTCTCGTGGCTAACGAGGTATATTTCAGCTCTATTCTGATTTCATTCTCAATTTCTCCATTCTCCTTTTATCCGGATTGACCCCTTGGTGATTGCCCCAGGTACCCGAGTTTACCCAGCCGAGGGGTAACTGGTTCAACATCTATTCCCTTTACGCGGCCCTGCACAGTGATTATCGGGCGATGGTGGACTCTTGGGGCTTCCGACATTTCTTCACTATCATCCCCCGCCAGTGCCCCTGGGGTTACATGAGGGCTTTATCCGAGCGATGGTTCCACCAGACGCAGTCTCTTCATCTCCTCGACTGCGAGGTCGTGTTGACCCCATGGGACTGGAGGTACATTACTGGCATTGAGTTTACCGGGTCCCGCGTCCCCTTGGATCTTGATATCACTCCTGTGGAGGTTCGAGCTTTGCTGGGTTTCGCTGCTGAGGACCGGGTCTTTAAGGCCCGCAGTATCCGATCTGGTGCCTTGGCAGTCGATGCAGTCGGGGGTCTCTATGCGCTGCCTATTCCAGCAGATCAGGGCACCAGGGACATTCTGCTACGACGCCTGTTCCTGACCATCATGAGGGGTTGTTTTCTGGGGAACAACTCCTCCACCATTCATTTCAGCGTCGTAGGAGCGGTCAGAGATGTGGACCGCATCGGTGATTATGACTGGGGGTCATTCACCTTTGCCTATTTCCTCCACGGCATGCGTCTACGCTCAGAGGGACAGACTGATGCCTGGCTCGGCTTCTACCATTTTCTGTTGGTGAGTCCCCTCCTCCTCTCTCTCACTGTATTTCTTTTCCTTTCATCTCTTTTCTGTATTTGATAGTGACTCATGCCCTGTCTTGTTTCTATTCGCAGTTTTGGGCTTACGAGCGGCTGCCATGTCTGAGGCCTATCACTACTCTGGGCCCGGACACTTATCCTCGGGGTCGGCGATGGCATCACAGTACTCTGGAGGAGGTCCCCGTGTCGGGCAAGCTTCGCTTTGCACATTGTCGTATTCAGCTGGAGTTGATCACGGCTGCCGACGTCGTCTGGATTCCCTACCTCTCTGAGCATCTGACTGTGGGGTTTGCTGACGGGCATCCTTCCGGCCCGGAGTTCGAGCTTTCTACCCGTCGCCTCACTTTGCAGAGTGTTGGAGGCTGGGTGATGTATCTGGGAGAGCGCGCATTCAGATGCGTCACCGGGGAGATCCGCATCCCGCACTCCCTTTCTTTCACTACTTTCTGGCCGTTGGATTCTCAGCCCTCGGAGATCATGCTTGCCGGGGAGGATGGTCGGATGCTTTCCACAGGTCCCACTACGAGTGATGCATTCCGTACATGGTGGGTGCCCCGTACCATCGGTCCTCAGACTCGGGCCACTTTCTTCCTTGGAGACATGGTTCCAGGCTCGGTGACGATGACCGATTGGGCTGCCTGTGTTCGGACCCCTACCCACGCTGAGCAGATCGCCTCATTGACTCGTCAGGTAGATCAGTTGTCGCTGTTTATTCGGGGGTTGGGCCGGGCCCCGGAGGAGGCTTACACCTACGATCCTGACGGTGCAGGTTATGATGCAGGCCCGAGTTCATCTGATGCCACAGCGCATCCCTACATCCCTGATATGAATTTTGGTCCTCCGAGCTCGGCGACTCCAGGGGATCAGTTCGAGGATCCTGCTTTCATAGATGATACTGATTTTATTTAGACCAGGATAGGATAGGGTCTTTTGTATCAGCACCTGCTTAGATTTCTTTTTTCATTTATGCACTATGTACAGGAACTCATTTATTTATTTATGCACAGTTTTCTTTTTCATTTTTATGGGATTCACCTGGTTTATTATTAACTGTATGATGCATGCTCTTTTATTTATGGATAGAGAATGACCCCTGTACAGTCTTTTTGATACTATTTTTTCACAGATGTCGTCCTCGGATGCCGTGGTTCGTTTGGATTCCATTCCTCCCACAGGGTTGATTGGCAGCCTCTTCCGCTGGTTGGACAGTTTACTGCCGGCAGACAGGATTATCGCAGATGGTCTTTTGGGACATTCTTGGTCCTTACTGACCTTTCAGGTGCCAGCGGGTTTTGTGGATGGTCTTCTGAGCCATTGGGCCCCTGCCCGTCAGGTGTTTAGGTTTGGGACAGTAGAGCTGACCCCCACCCTTGAGGAGTATGCTCGCTTCACCGGCCTGCCGTTGGATGGTCCCTGTGCTAGGGTTACTGTTGGTTCCATGCGCCGTCAATTCTTGACTTTTACCGGTTTGCGGAGGGCTGTCCTATTACCGGTAATCACATCAAACCATATGGTTCCTCTTCAGTTCTTGATTGACCGATTTGGCTCACCTGACAGTTTCCGTCTTTTCCTCGGTGATTTTTCCGTGTCCGAGGAGCGCTGGGATGCCTTGAGAGTGGGCGTTCTGATGGCCTGTGTCATCTCAGTTTTGTATTTGCCTGCAGGATCCGATCACTTGGACATGCGGATTGTTGCGGCCATTAGGGCCCTTCAGGAGGATCACACCATTCTCCCCATGATATTGGCGGATACCTATATGTCGGCCACATATTTGCCAGTCCTTCCGAGGAAGATTCTTCAGAGGGAGCTCGACTTTGCTGTATGTGTGGTTCATGAGTCATCTTAGTCCCATCGGCCACTTCCGCCGCCAAGGGTTTTGCTTCAGTCACAACATAGCCGCTCAGTTTTCGTTTCGTCCCGTGAGTTGTACTGATGTGGCCTCCTGGACATCATTTTTGTCTATCATTGAGGACCCCTTTCATCTATTGGTTTATTCGGGCTATTGCTCCTTCCTGAGCTTCTTGACTCATGTGCCTGGCATGGATTTCATTCCCATTGCTGGGTTAAGGGGCGTGACGACCTATCATCCCCTGGCGGTTATGGGGCAGTTTGATCAGACACAGGATTTACACCCCTTCGCGGGTACAGAAGCCGCATACCGATTCCTTATATCATTCTGTACAGAGAGGGATCTATTGCAGGTATACGAGCTTTGGAATCACAGGATCTTTGCCGAATATAGTGCGAGCTGTCACATCCAGACATTTGCCTACGCACAGTGGTTGCGTGGAGACCTGGATTCGGCTAGTTTGAGTCGGACTGGGGCCTTTGATGACTCTGGAGTGATTTTCACAGAAGATACCACAGACCACTCCATTTCAGCCGATTATGCCCCGAGTCGGGTCGCTGATGATTCCCGACTCCGCCTGGCGCTGATTACTACTGAAGCCGAGAGGGATGCCGCCCTTGCCGAGAGAGATGAGGCCATTCGGGCTAGAGATGCTGCCATTGCCGATAGAGAGGCCATTGTATTTCAGACCAGGGCAGTGGTAGATGCTCATTTTGGGACTGTCAACCGAGCTACTGCTTTACTGGATCGTATTGATATGATGGGGCAGCAGATTGCAGGAGATGCTGATGCTTCAGATCTATCCACCACCCTGTCCATCCTGCTTCGGTTAGTTTCAGATTGGTAGATTTATTTTATTTCCTGCATAGACTATGTTGGTTTCATCAGTTATTGAAAGAGAAATCTTGTAATAAAACGACTTATATATATAGACATGCATTTAAATTTAGTCATTTTCCCCCTTTTGTCGCATCATTGCCATCCATTGGATCATCATTTTATCCATCTGACCATGATCTTGACATTTCGCCTTCTTTCTTTCCTCAAGACTTGATGGAGATTTTGACAGATATTGCCGCACACCTTCTGATTTCGTCGGATTGAATCTCAGATTTTGGATAACTGTTTGGGTTGGATCAGGGTATGTATTCTGGGATGAAACTGGTTAGGCAGTTAGTTTCGGGAAGGTTTTGAGGGTGTAGGAAGGTTTTATCTGGCTATCGAAAATTGGTTTTGGTTAAGGAAAGGATTATTATTTTTTTTTTTTTTAAAGGATCGGACCGCGCCATGATGGCTGCCTACGTACCCCCACAAGTTGGGAGATCAGGTCCTACGTATTTAGTTCGCTCTCAAAGGAAAAAAGAACTGATAATTTAAGCGTAGAACCGCTTCACCGAGTCAGCATTGAGGGGTTGTGGAAATACCTCACCATCCATTTCTTGCAATATGAGGGCTCCTCCGGACAGCACTTTCTTAATCACGAATGGTCCTTCCCAATTCGGGGCAAACTTCCCCCTGGCTTCGTCCTGACAAGACATGATTCTCTTTAGCACCAGGTCATTCTTCTTGAATATCCGAGGTCTGATCCTTTTGTCATATGATCGGGAGATCCTCTGTTGATATAGCTGGCCGTGCTAGACAGCAGCCACCCTCCTTTCATCAATTAGGGCCAATTGGTCGTATCGACTTTGCATCCAATCCTCCTCGCTTATCTGAGCATCGATCACTATTCTGAGGGACGCCATCTCAACTTCAACTGGCAGGACAGCCTCCATTCCATATACCAAGGCGTAAGGGGTTGCTCCCGTAGAAGTACGCGTGGATGTTCGGTATGCCAGCAGGGTGAGGGGTAACAGATCCGGCCATCCCCGATGATTAGCAGGACATTTTCGCCATGATCTTCTTGATGTTCTTATTGGCCGCCTCCACTACCCCATTCATTTTGGGACGGTAAATGACGGAATTGAGGTGCTTAATCTTGAACTGGTCACACAGTCCCTTCATGAGGCATTGTTTAAATTCTTGGCATTGTCAGAGACCACAACCTCAGGTTGCCCATATCGGCAAATGACATTATTCCTGATGAAGCTGACGATGACCTCCTGAGTTACTTTAGGGAAAGACGCTGCCTCTACCCATTTGGTGAAATAATCGATCATGACGAAAATGAACCGGTGCCCGTTGCTTGCTTTGGGCTCTATTGGTCCGATTACATCCATTCCCCACATCGAAAATGGCCACGGGGAGGTCATACAGTGCAGTTCATGGGGAGGCGTATGTATCACATTACCGTGCGCCTGACATTGATAACACCGTTTGACATGATCTTCGCAATCGGCCCTCAGCGTC
Source organism: Aralia elata (assembly GCA_034770075.1). NCBI lineage: Eukaryota > Viridiplantae > Streptophyta > Magnoliopsida > Apiales > Araliaceae > Aralia > Aralia elata. Next base: position 36,641,460 of record CM068385.1, read on the forward strand.
AACCAATAATGCCCTGTCCTCAAAATCTTTTTGGCAAGCATCGGTCCACTCATATGGGGCCCACACACTCCACCATGTATTTCATTCATAATCTTTCGGGCCTGTGTTTCATCTACGCACTGCAACAGTCCCAACCCGGCATCCCTTTTGTAGAGTGAATCGCCACTCAGGTAAAACTTCATCGCCATCTTTTTGAATTCTCATCCTTTCAGTCCGATTTGCCTGATCGGGAAGGGATCTGTCTCTCAGATATTCCCTTATGTCGTGATACCAGGGCTGCCTCGTCAACACCACCTCATTTGATAACACTGCCACATTTTCCTCATATGCCGGGGCATTCTGTACGGTGATCTCAATCTGTGGACTGTCCCTACTCTTGATCACGTGGATTAAGGAAGCCAAAGTCGCCAACGCATCGGCAAAATCATTTCGTCCCCGAGGAATATGGCGGAAGGCGATATCTTCGAACTCTTGCATAAGCTGGGTGACACAACGATGGTATGGAAGTAACCGAAGCTCCTTAGTGTTGTATACCCCAATTGCTTGTCTGATTACCAATTCTGAATCCCCGAACACCGCTAGTCTTTTTACTCCCATGTCACGGGCCAATCGGAGTCCCAAGATACACCCCTCGTATTCAGCGGTGTTGCTCGAATTGCTGAAACGAAGCTTGGTGGCCACGGGATATTGTTCTCCGGTAATAGAGACTAGGACCGCTCCGGCTCCTGCCCCCTCGACATTCATGGCACCATCAAAATACAGCTTCCAGAATTGTCCCTCGTCATCACATTTTTCGTGCGATACCCAAAATATATCCTCGCCCGGAAGAGGAGTTTCTAACGGCTCCGTCCCTCCTGCCGGGGCTTCTGCCAACTGATCTGCAATTCCCTGCCCTTTCATGGCCTTCTGGGTCACGTACACCATGTCAAACTGTTTGTAAAATTAACTGCCATCTTGATAGTCGACAATTCAGCATGGGCCTTTCGAAAATATATTTCAGGGGATCCATTCTTGATATCAGGTACGTTGTATGCCCATGGAGGTAGTGCTGTAATCTCCCTGCCGCCCAGGCCAGAGCACAACAAGTCTTCTCGATGGGAGTGTAATTCTGCTCACATTGGCTAAATCTTTTGCTGAGGTAATAGATGGCCTGCTCTTTACCCGCCTCATTTTTCTGTCCCAACATACATCCCATCGCGATGGTGTTGACGGATATATACATAAACAAAGGGATCCCATCCTTCGGGAGGGGGGTACCATCACAGGTGCCTCCGTCAGATGTTTCTTAATGATCTGAAAAGCCTTCTGACACTGCTCATTCCATTCTTGGGAAGCACCCTTTATTAAAAATATAAAAATCGGCTCACATGTAGTCGTCAAGTGAGATATAAAAACGGCTGATGAAGTTTATTCTCCCCAGGAATCCTCTTATCTCCTTCTCTGTGCGAGGTGCTGGCATATCCACAATGGCCTTAATCTTTGCTGGATCCAACTCAATGCCCCGATCACTAACCAGGAAACCCAAGAGCTTGCCCGACTGTACTCCGAAAGCGCACTTGGCTGGATTGAGTTTCAAATTATACTTTCTGAGCCGATCGAATAGCTTTTTGAGATGGGTTATATGATCAGATTCTTCCTTCGATTTCACAATAATGTCATCCACGTAGACTTCTATCTCCTTGTGCATCATATCGTGGAACAAGGCCATCATGGCTCTCTGATAAGTAGCCCCTGCATTTGTGAGACCGAAAGCCAGTCGTCTGTAGCAGAAAGTGCCCCAGGGGGTGATGAATGCGGTCTTTTCCCGATCTTCCTCCGCCACCATTATCTGATGATATCCCGCGAAGCAATCCACAAAAGAATACATTTCGTACTGGGCTGTGTTATCTACCAGGATGTGTATGAAAGGCACCGGGAAGTTATCCTTGAGACTGGCCTTGTTTAGATCTCTGTAGTCTACGCATACCCTCACCTTTCCTCCAGGTTTAGCCACTGGGACCACATTGGATAGCCATTCCGGGTAAGTGGACACCATAATGATTCCCGCCCTGAAACTGTTTGATGATCTCCTCCTTCACTTTTAAGCTCCACTCAGGTTTCAACTTTTCTTAGTTTCTGCTTGACAGGCCTGAAACCCTCCTTGATGGGCAACCGGTGCACCACAATGTCGGTGGATAATCCGATCATATCCTCGTGCGACCAGGCCAAAGACATCCTCATATTGGCTTAGTAACTCAATTATTTCTGCTTTTTGGCTGGGGTTAAGGTCTGTCCCTATCTTGAGTTCTTTTGGATTGTCAGGGGTTCCAATATCAACGGTGATGGTTTGGTCCAAGTTGGGTTTGGGTTTATCCTCGACCCATCCTTTGATCTCGTCAGGTGCGTCGTCGTAATCTGTCTCGTCTTGTTCAATGCCCATTAAATCGAAATCCAGCTCAATGTCAAAATCATAATCATCATTCAAATTTGAAGGACCATCTGTTAGGCAAGGATTACTCAAATGGGTACACCTGACATGAAACAAAATACTTGTCATATATAAATCATTTTTTCACGACGATCGCAATTTCAAATAACACGAAGAAACGACACAATTATGCAGAAATAAAACAACAACAAAATAAAACTTCTTCATTACCCCTCATCTGGGGTCAACCACCCTGCCGTCGAGCTTTACCCCCTGTTTGGATATCACTGGTTTCTGGGTCCAATTGTCGATGGTCAGGTCAGCTGAAATGCGCTGGATGACAGAGGTCCTCACATCGGACACCTCCCCGATGATTACGGATACGTCGCCTGAGTTCTCCTCCATACCCTCTCCAGGAATAATCAGTCCTGCCCAATCGATGACAGGCACAACTTGTTGGGCTCCCGGTGGTATGACAATATTCGTCCCCTCCTTACTGCTTGTTGATTGTCCGGGGATGTAGCATTTGGTTTCAAACTCTTTTGCGACCTCCTGCAGGAAACTTTCCCTCCGGGCCGACTCATTACGTGTGGGGGTTAACTCTTCATTCCCTGCCCCAATCATAGGTCCGCTGATCCCCTGCTCATTGTCGGGCTTTGGTCGCTGGACTGCCAACTAGTCGAATCGGAGTCGCACCCTGACGGTGTCCCCGTACTGCGCCCACATGGTATCCCAATCCTGCCTTGCCTATCTGCTGTGGTAGGTGGATGGGCTTGGTGATTCCCTGACTGCTTTTCCCTAGTCCTTGTCCAGGTTGGAAGTTCATTTTAATCATTTCCCTTGCCACAAAGGTGAGTTCCGGAGAGACCCTTGGTTTCACAGCTGGAGCTCCCAGGCATCTATAATGGGGAGTGCTAATCTCTAGTGCTTGAAAGCTGGCAGGCGCCGCTGACTCATCCACATTGATTACTGGTAGGCCACTCCTGGGAGGAGAAGGGTCATCACATTCCGGCCGAGATTGTTACCAGATTCCCATCGATGATCAACTTGATTTGTTGGTGGAGCGTGGAAGGAACTGCCCCGGCCATGTGTATCCACGGCCTCCCTAACAGCAGGTTGTAGCTTGCCGTAATATCTAGGACTTGGAAGGATATATCAAAAGTACAGGGCCCTATCTCCACTGGCAATTCTATCTCTCCGATGGTATCCCTCCGGGATCCGTCAAAAGCCCGAACCACCACATGACTGGCTCGCAGGCGCTTGAGACTGATGTTCATTTTCTTCAGCGTGCTGAGAGGACATATATTCAATGCCGATCCCCCGTCGATCAGCACCCCATTCATGACATATCCTGAGGAGATTACCGCGGATGTGTAGCGGTTTTCGGTGCCCCCTTCCCTCTTTGGGAATGTCCTCATCCGTAAAGGATATTGCATCGGTTTCCAATAAGTGGCCTATCAGCTGGCCGAAACCCTCCTCACTAATTTCTTTGGACACAAATGCCTCCTCTAGAACCTTCATCAGGGTTTTGCAATGCTCACTGGATGACAACACCAAGTCCATGACTGATGTTAGGGTTTATTCCTCATTTAAAATCTGGATCCCCCTCATTTCTGGGTGATCCATCCTTTTCAAAAACTCTATGGCCCTTTCCTCGGAAACCTCTTCATTTTTTCTCTTTTTGGCTTCTCAAGGACTTGCCCGGGAAGATATAAGGGGTTCCCCCTGGTCGTCACGGAAGCACAACTGGCCGCTTCCTCGGGTATTCCCCCGTAATTCCAGGGTACAGTCTTCAGACTACTGATAGGGAGTTGTGGCCTTGCAGCAAAAATGATGGGCCTCGGAGCTGTCAACTTGATAGGTCCCTCTATGTTATTCGTACTTACCCCTATCAACCTGATGGGCGTTATCCTCGCACTCCCATGGTCATGTATCACATTTATCATCTCCTCAATTTTCTGCACATAGTTCAACCTTGGCGGCCCCCCAGCCTCACTTGCCTCCGTCGCATTGACTCCCCCCCCATCATGTCTTGGCAGGGGATTTGCCTTAACATTCGGGGAATCCGGCTGTTCCACCACAATCTCTCCACTGTCAATCAGGTTTTGGATTCGATGCTTTAACGTCCAGCAATCCTGTGTATCATGGGCCAGGGGAACTGGAGTGGTATGCACACCGCTTGCTCGGGTCAAACCTTCTACCCTTTGGGTCACTCGGGGGTGCCAAACCAACAATCTTCTTTTGGGCTACTAATACCGCTAATACTCGTTCAAGCGGCTCCTCCCCGAGCGGGGTGAATACTCGGTTTTGCGATGCCTCCATATCTTCTTCGCCCCTCTGCTCTTTGATCTGAGAAATTGGGCTGTCGGGGTGGCCCTCCCCTCTGTGCCTGTACCGGAAGATGGTTTTCTGCTTTACTGGACGACCCTTGTAGGATGAGGGAGACATCCTCTTCCTTCCTCTTTTGGACTCTCCGGGAAGTGCTACCATAGTTTCCATTCTGTATTTGCTCGGCGGCAGTTTCTAAAGCAGTAAGATCCCGGATTTTACCCGATTTCAACCCCATGTCAACCATCTCTCCATGTTTAATCATTTCCGCAAAAGGTCTTCCAATCCCTGAGATGACCCTCTCATAATACGGTGCCTCCTGAATGTCTACAAAGGTCATTACCATCTCTGATTCGCTCATCGGGGGGGAGTTACCTGGGCAGCCATGCCCCTCCATCTTTGCGCATATTCCCTAAAGGATTCCCTAGGCTGCTTTTTAACCTTTGTCATTTGGTACCTGTCAAGAGCCATCTGGGCCTGAAAGCTGTATTGGGTTAAGAAGGTATGGGCCAATTCCTCCCAGTTATGGATTCGGGCGGTGTCGAGGCGGGCTACCATATTCTTGCCTCCCCTGTTAAGCTTTTCTTTTCTGAAATAGCTGCATTCTTAACCCCTCGGTCTTCGGCATACGACCCGAGTTCTCCAATGTAGATTTTCAAGTGTGTATAGGGGTCTCCCTTTCCATTGTATTTTTCAAACTCGGGAACTTTAAACTTTTCTGGATATCTGGCCCCGGGGAAAACACACAGATCTGAGTAATTAACCCTGCCCAGGGAGCCTATGCCCTTTAGAGATTGGATGGTTTCCTCCATGTATTTCATTTTTCTCCGAAGGTCGTCATGGTCCCCCTCCTCTGGGATAGTAATCACTTGTCCTGCTAGGTATGGGAACGGCCTTTGGGATGACTGGCTCGTCCTTGAGTCGGGGTTGGTCCTCTTTATAAGGCAAGTTTGTACCATTTTTAGGAGGATTCTGATCATTCCCCTGGTGGTGGAGTATTATGCGATCCCTGATTTACCGGATCCTGTCTGATCAAGAACTCTTCCTTTAACATTGTGGCCATTTCCATCATCTGTCTCTTAAAATCATCAAACTCCTCCCGAGATATGGAATTATGGTTAGGAAGATCAGCCATTTCAGATGTAGAGACCTGGGCTTTCTTAGACTGCGAACGGGTTTGAGGAGCAATCCTACAGAGACAAATGGTTCGAAGTTTAGTTCTGGGGAACTGAAAACATGGATGCATGCTAAAGCTATAAATTTTTGTGTGTTGGGGTTCTTTAATCTTTCCCTGCAAAAGAGAAAGTTAGTAGTCCTTTAGTGCCATAACCAATGCTAAACATGCTTTATTATGCTCCCCCAACTATTCCCTGCAATTCACAGCGGTTAGTAATCTCTTTCGACATAGAAAAGGGATGTATGAATATTGAATGAGATCATGACATTTAGACATATAAACGTAAAAAGGTATGAAGAGACTTTTCCTGCGTTGGGTTATTCTGAGGATGACCTATCCTAGGGTTACTCTCACGGGCTTTTCGGCATGAAGGTTCCCAAATCTTCGCAATCTACTCGTTTGAGCCCTTTCGATTGGAGCGGATTTGAGTGGTGCGTTTCCTGAGCCATCTCCGGGGAGCAGCCCCATCGAGTCCAGTAATAAGCAACCGACGGGTTCGCCTCAGGAGGAGGTACAATCTCAACATACATTCACATTCATCGTCCTCACCGTATGCAAATGATTTCTTTAAAGTAAAGCCATTCCATTCAATCATTCATTCATTTGGACAAAACACGCATTCACACAACAAAAACACAAAAGATCAAAATATCGCATGCACACACATATTCATGAATTTTTTAAAGGATAGAATAGCATCAAGATTTTAATGCGGCTTAAGCCCTCTAATGATCCCCAGCAGAGTCGCCAGCTGTCGACGCCGGGTTTTCTCGCTTAACGCGGGGGTTGTAACCCTTTCCAATTTTTAGCCTTTTGATTTAATGATTTTTTGGAAAAGGTCGGCATTGGTGTCGACGGGGTTTTGAAATATCGTTTTTTATGATGAGCCAATTAACCAGAGTCGCCAGTTGGTATATTTGAAATGGATGTACCAACTCATCCGAATTTTTTATAAATCGCTGGCTCATATGTGACTCCGAATTAATTGGTCTGCGAATCGAGATTCATAGAGTTCGGGGGCTTGTTTAAGTGAGGGGAAGGTGTTAGGCACCCCTCGACTTCCGTGAAACACGGTTACCGCAATCTTGATACTTTCCTATCCTTTAATTCATGAATATGTGTATGTAAGTGCGTGTGTGTGTGTGTGTACCTATGTGAATGTTGTGGTGAATTTGTATGAAAGAATCATTTGGATTTTAGGGAAAATTGTGTTTTAAATTGAGAACGCTTCGGAATGTCTTTTCGGTATACACGAGAAAGCTTTATGGGAAAGGTTTGATTTTAATTGTCAAAACTATGAGATTTTCGTTAGGTGTCGTTTTGGCAAAACAAGAGTTTTAAACCTTTGCCAAAATAGGAATCGAGATCTATACGTTGCTTTCATAAAATGATGGGCAATTTCTAGGATCTCTTTCACCCTATGCACAAAGATTTAATAAAACGTCAATTATTTATAAAATCATTTCGTGTGTTGTTTTGGAAAACGATTTTTCTTTAGCTTTCTCGTTAGATATGAATCGACATTTCATTAACGTTTCTCAAATTTTAACCTCGTGATTCTAATATCCTACTTTGATTGATTTTATGAAAATCTTATCATTTAGCTTTGAAATCAATTTCGTGTCATAATTCAAATCGAGCATAAACACGCGTTGGGGCTATTCATGGGCATGTAAGCCATCAAAATATCCCCGAACGCCAACAATCACAAATTTCACTATTTCGGGGCCTTAAGCACGATTCTCGCCTTAGCGTCGTTTTAAGGCCCAACGATTACATATTTACAATGAGAACTACATCATCTCTACTTCTTACATCAAGATATGTCCATCATCGGATCGGGACCCCGGGGTCGCTTTCCTAGGCTCACAACCAAGTATCCACAAACAATCGGATATTACAAGAAAATAAACCAACCCGGATAATCTAACAATACCAAGACATCCTAGATAGCAAATTAAAGGAACCACAACCAATACATCTCTTATACAACAAGCAAGAAATCAAAACGTGAATATCATCGGGTTATTAAGAAGAATTTTGTTCCAATGGAAACCTCACAAATAATCCCTAATTCATTGTTTCACAATAAATTACATGAAGACTACATTAATTTTAGCCAAATGATATGATAGAAGTTGCAAAAATAATGAGATTTTCACCTTGCAAATGATACCAAAATTGTGTAGAAACTTGTGTATTGAGGGAAATATGAGATATATATGATATAATCTAAAAACAAAGGAAAATTCTCTCTTTTTCTCTCAATTGTTGCAAGAACTTTTGCTATTTCTCTCTATTTCCGAGCTAAAACTGCTGCTGATTTCTCCTTCTTCCGCAAACTGCCCAACCTCCTGTATGCTGCCTGCTGCCGAGCTTAAATAGGCTGGCCAGAGCCAGCCGCAGATCTATCTGCGGCTGGCCGCAGATAGATCTGCGGCTGGCCAGCTGGCACGCCTCCCATCGCACTCAGCTGCTGAGTGCTGATTTTCCCGGTTTTTTCGTGCTGGCGCACCCACTTGGCCGCAGATCTATCCGCGGCTGGCGGGCTTGACTTTCTCGATTTTCGTGCCACGCTTCGATTTTCGTACCGCAACGTCGGTTTTCGCTGACAGGCTCGTATTTCGCAGTCCGGGAACTTCCGGGAGACGTGCCACCTCATTCGGAAATGCCTGCCTCGGACGATCATGCTGTCACGTAAACTTGGGTTGCCCAAAGCATTTCGGCGGGGCCGGGCGCTCGCCCTTGTTCCCGCTCCTTTGCTCCCGCAAGCTGGTTCAATTGACGATTTCGCCCTCCTGTCACGGTTAGTAGAAGGAAACGCAAAATTTGGGTGTCTACAGTGTCATAAGTTGAGCCCCTAACGTACAATTACTGAAACTTGATTTTCCTATAAATATCAAAGCTTAGTTCTTCATTATTTCCTACCATTTCAAGAGCAGTTCAAGAGTTAAACCACTCTATATTTATATTGTGCGAGATATTGTGAGAGATATTGTGAGATAAAAATTTCATTTGAAGCATCGAAACGCTACACGATTGGAAATAAAGCTAACAACTACAAGAGGTATACTCTAGTGGTTATAATTTTCATTTTTATGTATGTATTAGTGAAAATATACTTTTATAAGCAGTTATGATGCCGAAATTATTTTATATATAGTACAAAAGTCCTATTTACAAGCAGTTATAATATCCGATTTATTTCTCTTATATATTAGAAAATATACTTTTATAAGCAGTTACTATGTCCGATTTTCTTCAAGTATTTAGTAAGAATATTCATTTTATAAACAGCTATAATGCTGAAATTATCTCATATATAATGACCTAATATTCATTCTATAACCAGTTATAATGCTGAAATTATTTAATGTATAGTAGAAGAAGTCTTAATTATAAGCGATTATACAAACCGAAATAAAAACTTAAAAAAGTTAATTGTTAAACGTTTAACTAGTTATATACGCCGATAATCGTATAGGATTTACGACGAACATTTAGACCATTATATTTATCTTTAAAAGATATACGAGACAAGTCTTCTATTCCTTTAAACTATGTGCAAGTAATCTAACGCTTATTATTGGTATAAATAGACTATGTGACGCCGACAGACCGCGTAAACTAGACGAACTAAAAAAAAACGCACAGACAAGTCTCCAAACCTTGTTACCTTTATGCAAGTATTATACATCTTGCTATCAATTGTTGTGAAGTTATTGCTTCTTGATTCAGCATAACTTAAGAAATGAATTATTATTCATATATTGTTTATCCGAGCATGAATTGTTATGTCAAGCCAAATTGTTTGGTACGACATCTTATAACTGAGTATACAAACACCCTATATGGGTTATTATTATCGATAATATATTGACATCTAGTGCATGTTGGGCACAATTAGGATGGTATGCATACTCCTAGGATATCGAATAGGTTGATCCCCGATATTTGAACAAAACTTTTCTAAGTCATTGAAGACTGATAGAACTGGTTGAAACACATGGTTCATGTATTGAACCCTTAGTTGGCAAAAGCTTTTGAACTTCTTTCAAATCAAACACATTGTGTTTACATTTTTGAAATAAACTTGCTGAGCATTTTGTAGTTATTCCTTGCATAAACTTTCCTTTGCAGTTTTAGATGGTAATCCGGAACTTCATGGACGAACAATGGAAAGAGGCAGTGTTAATTAGTGTTATCTTACTGTTTTAATAAATTCAACTCTTATAAGACTTTATTGTAATAAGAACATAGTACTAAGAATGATGTAATCAAACTTAAGGTTATGAAATATATATATATATATATATATTATCATCTTTTGTTATATCGATTGTGTTGTATTTACATCCTTAGATAAGTTAGAAAGTAGCATTTGAGTTAGTACAATATCTAAATGAATTATATATCTGAATTAGGGTATTTAAATGATATTGGGAGTTATGTAAGCACTGAGGTTACACTTTATGAACGCCGGTAAGGCGCCACCTTTACCGGAATGCGCCCCTCAGTTCTAAGAACAATCTTATCATTAATACTTTGAATGTCAGATAGATAGGGAATATCAATATGAAAGAGATATCCATAAGATATGAATCTATACATCCAAGTGAGGGTATCCAAATACAGTTAACAATCTGACGAGAACTATTATCTGTTATGGGATACTGTGAACCTTGGATAGAAAAGTTGTATATTATGGAATATCTAATAGTTGGTTAACTAGTTAAGCTTGAACACCAGATCTGCTATAGTGGTATAAAGAGTTAAGTTCATAGATGTTGAAGTTATTTAACTATGCTAGGTTAATATTATTAGCAATGTCTAGAAAGTTTTGACTAGGAAAGGGGTTAGGTCATCTAATTGCGCGTCGTTTTAACGAAAAGCCCCCTCTTTCCTGGGAACTGACTGGTTGCTAATACTACAAGTCTCGGATAGATAAATGGAGATTTATTTTTAAGTCTTTTAGGACTTATGTGTAATAATAATAAGTTATCTGGGAATGTTATAACCATGAACGAATGATATTATAATATTATCACTTTTCCACATTATACTCTGATTATTAGAAGTTAAAATTTCTATAGCATTATGTAAAGGTTGTATACGTGAGCACGAAGTCTGACCTGGCTAAAAGAAGCTAGCAGGTGGATTTTCGGGGCTTCACAGTTAATTAGTATTATCTTACTGTTTTAATAAATTCAAGTCTTATAAGACTTTGTTGTAATAAGAACATGGTACTAAAAATGATGTAATCAAACTTAAGGTTATGAAATATATATATTATCATCTTTTTTATATCGATTTCGTTGTATTTACATTCTTAGATAAGTTAGAAAGTAGCATTTGAATTAGTATAGTATCTATATGAACTATACATCTGAATTAGGGTATTTGAATGATATTGGGAGTTCTGTAAGCACTGAGGTTATACTTAATGAGTGTCGGTAAGGTGCCACCTTTACCGGAATACGCCCCTCGATTCCAAGAACAATATTATCATTAATACTTTGAATGTCAGATAGATAGGAACTATTGATATGAAAGAGATATCCATAAGATATAAATCTATACATCCAAGTGAATGTATCCAAACACAGTTAATGTTCTGACGAGAACTACAATCTATTATGAGATACTGTGAACCTTGGATAGATAGAAGTTATATATTATGGAATATTTATAGTTGATTAGTTTAGTGTGGCACCAAATCTGCTACAAGGAGTGTAGAGAATTTGGGGGCATCACATTTTGGTATCAGAGTTGTAGATTATAGCTCTAAGGTAGGAAGTGCTTTAGGATATAGTGTGTTAGAGATAGTAAAAGTAAGATTAGACATTCCCGTAAAAGAGTCCGTAAAATAAGCAATACACATAAGATAACCTTAAAAGATTTATATTTATGTGTAAACCTGTTTTACTATAATACTAAACAAGTAAAATTCTTTTGTAGGATAGTAGACTCCGATTGGGAAGACCTTCCAGTAGTGATAGATTTACCTATGATAGAGTCTGAGCAAGATAGTGACCCCGAGGAGGAAGAGGAGGGGGCGATAGAAATATACCCAGATCTAGGATCACCAGAGGTAGAGCCTGAGGAGGAGGAACTTATGCATGACCAAGAGCTACTGGAGGCAGAACTAGCTGAAGATCCTGTAGTTGGGCAGTTGATGAGCGTAGAAAGGCATGAGGAAATAGTTACAGCATTGGTACAATAGTCAACAGAGGACATAGAGGCTACTAACTTTAAGGCATTTATAGCCGAGGGTTTACTGGAGGCAAAGAGGGGTTCTACTCGCCGATTGAGGACATTACTACAGAATCCTCAAAATGAGAGGCAGGATGTACAAGTGCAGTTAGATCGAGTTACTCGAGGGTGTCGTAACTCATTCGACGACTTAGAGTATCGAGTTATTAGATATTCGGTAGAAGATAAGAAGGTGGACTATCTTATAGATCGATCAGTGGTATGCCACATGATCCAGGATTCCTATGATAAGGCGCGTGGTTGTTAAGTATGGGATAGTACTTAGGTTTACTTTTAGTAGTGTGTACTATAAAAATTTTGGTTGTAAATAGGGAATCCTTTGTATTAGTTAGTGGTAGTATAAACTACTAGTCGGATATATAAACTTTCAGTATGTAATATACAAATTATGTTTATAAAAATCAAGTTGTTAACTCTGTGTACGATATATACTTGTATTTTTACTTGTCTTTTCTTCAATTATAGAATCATGGCAATAAGAAGGGGAAATCAGACAAAAAGAGAGAATGAGGATAGAGAAACTGTAACGACCGAGAATTCTGAAATTGCCTTGTAATTCAAATTTTTGAATATTAATGAATATTTTAAATTTTATTAATATTATATTTGTGTTACGTGTTTAAAGGTTGCGTGACAACCTGGATTACGTGAATGCATGAAATTTTATGTGTTATAGTTTTGTTTAAGTGAATAATTGATTTCGCGTAGCGTCACTAAATCACTATTCACGGGGCACGTTTCCTGAGGCACTATTCACGCTATAAAAATTTTTGTGTCTTTTTTTCGACTTTCATAAATTTCATAAATACGTGTATGCGTACGAATAATTTTTCCAAGTGTCAGAAAATTTTATTTGAGCTAATACGTGATTTTATTTGTATCCGAAATGTGTTATATGGGTGTTCCGAATGTTTGGACAAATTCCATAATAATTATTTTTTTTATACATCCCAATAATTATGGGAGTACCCATTTTAATTTTGGGTAGAGTTATTTACCAGTTTTGGTACAAAAGTGGGAGTTTTCGGATATATTTTTGGTGTTTTCGGGTATTTATTTTGGCTTGTTACTCCAAGAGAGAACCAATCCCTCATTTTAGACCAATTAGAATTGAGCAAGGAGGGAGGTTGCCGGCAAGCTCCTTGAGCAACCAACCCCATTTCCATTTTTCTTCCACTTCTCCCAAATTCACTCCACTTCTCCCAAATCATTCAAACATTCATTCTCTCTTGCATTCCACACTCCTCCTATTCCCATCAGCTGATAGAGAGAGAAAGAGAGAGAGAGCTGCAAAGAAGGAAGAGAAAGAAGTCACCGGAGTTCGCCGGAAAAAGGAGAAGGAGGTCGCCGGAAAAAGCAAGGAAGAAGAAGGAGAAGGCACGGGTGGAAGAAGAAGAGGATTCAAGCAAGGAAAACCCCCTAAACAAAGCCTAGCCGAACTCCTTAACATCTAGGAAGGATTTACAGAGGTAAACAATCAATCAAATCTATTCCATTTGATTTCTTGTAAAGATTTTTAAGTTTTTCTTAGTTTTGAGCTCTTAAGCTTGTGGGTCGGATTTTTGGCGATTCTTGGTGTTTTTGTTTGTTGTGATTGTTTGTAAATGTTGTTAAGAGACTATATAAGCCATTAATAACATCAAAGTGGAACAAAAACGCAAGAAATCCTTACCTTGGCTTAATGGAGCTAGAACAATGGACTTTGGACATGAACTTGGACATTTGGACTTTTTATAGGACTATAAAGCTGTGATTTCATGCTTGTTAATTTTGTTTGTTGTTATGGTATTGTAGTTCCATGGGTTACGAAGCTAACCCGGTTGGAATAGAGCAAAAAGGAGTTAAAACGAATTCGTAGTAATGATTTTTGTAAAACTTGTCAAGAACTCGGAGAACAGAGTATGAACCTTGCACTTTGGCTTAAGATTTGACCATGTTAATATTTATGGGTAATTCTAAATTTTTGATATGTTATAGCCCCATAAGTTAGGAGTCCATAGGGTCCGAAATAGACCAATTTTCTTGTGTATTGAAGGAGTTATGGAGGTTGGAGTGGCCGAAGGTCGGAGTCGCGAACTGGGAACAAACCCAGAATCCGGCTACTGCAGAATGGTGCCGCAGCGCCACTCATAAGCCCTGCAGCTCACGCTGCAGCGAGGGGCATTATGGGGAAAGACCGGGGCTCACGCCGCAGCGTGAGGCCCAAGCTTTAAGGCTCACGCTGCAGCGTGAAGCCCTGCCAGGGAGAAAACACGTGACTCACGCCGCAGCATGAGGTCCAGTGCTTAGGCTCGGCGCTGCAGCGCCAGTTCCGTGTCCGGACTGGGTCGGGCAGTCAGGTCGGGTCAGGTCGAGTCGGACCTAATGAATCCTTTTCAAACGGGTCCAACACTTAAATTTTTCCTTGTATTAAATGATTAGACAAGTTAACTAAGCATATTTTGTTAAGCCCTAAATGTTTAATTAGTCGTAGGGCAATCAATGTGTTTTGATGCTGCAGTGTCCGTTTTGAACCATTATTTAGAATGTGACTAATTGTTATGTAAATATGTACTTAATTGTGTAGGATATTAAGGAGCGTGTATAATATTGTAGCAGCGCTTCAGGCAAGTTCTTTAACCCTTGTCTAACCCTTGTGTTGGGCAAGTTTCCTTATCCTAGCTCGATTTAATATTGGGCAGGTTTCATATTTTATACAGGTGTTGTATATTGTTGCAAGTTTCATGACTCAAATGGAGTTATTACTTTTAAATCATATTAGTGGATTAACTATTGTGAATTATTCCACCTCAAAGATAATTATTGATATTCGCAGCTTATGCATTTGAATTCGTTATCTGTTGTTGGATTGTGAAACATTTAAGTTCTTCATTCATGAACTGTCTAAGGAAATTGTCTACGCCACTTGTTTCGACTAGACACGTACAGGTTATTATTTTAAAAGCTATCCAAACCGATTGTTGGTGCGGATTCTTGGACTGAGAGAGCAACCCTTATGTAGGGGATTTTAATGTGTCGATTATTCGATGCAGTCAGAGCTAAATGTTATGCATATACATAGGGTACGAGAGGCTGATCCCCTCAAGTACTACTGACGGGCTAGGCGTTTAAAAGGGTTAGTTGAATAATTGATCCTTTGGCCAAATAGTTCATGGTCTATTGGACCACTCAGCAGTAAATAATCAATATTCATCATTTCTTTTGAACTTTGATTATATTGTCAGCTATTTCTTCAATGTCTTAAATTGTTGAACTATGCGATTATTGTTCTCATTCATTCATGATATATCCTCTTTATTCAAATTAAACTTGCTGAGCAAAATAGTTGCTCACTCTTGCTATATCATGAACCTATTGCAGCTAAGCCGGGGAGTTCCAAAGCGGACAAAGGCAAGGGAAAGCTTAAGGAATAGTTATATATACTATCCTATTATATAATTCGGGGAATCATTTTGTATTATTATGGTATTCTGCGATGTATTTTATTTAAGGTTTTAGACCTTGGGACCGTAGTAAACCTTTTGCAATAAACAACATATCTTTATTTATTCCGAATTAGTTGATTTATGTTGTTTAGAGGTGTATGGATATATTTTATCGTGAGCACCAGATTCGAGGTATTGGTACCTGAATTTGGGGGTGTCATAGAAACAAACCCTACCCAGCAGTTAGTTGATATACTCTTAGGAGCCTTATAAGGTCGTCAACCAAACCAACCTAATGCAGTTACCCCATAGGGCACATTATTCAAAGACTTTAAACTTGTTGGTCCGCCTGAGTTTAAAGGAACCGCAGAACCCGTTGAGGCTCAAACCTGGATTACTGAAATAGAAAAGTTCTTTATTGTAACTAATGTCAGTGAAGACCAAAAGACAGTCTTTGCCACCTTTTTCCTCAAAGGTGAGGCGAATCATTGGTGGGAAACTAATAAGGTTCGCGTAGGTGTAGGAATAGTTTCTTAGGGTAGGTTCAAGGAACTATTCTTTGAGAATTACTTTCCCCAATCAATGCAGGATCGTATGGAGGTACGATTCCTAGAGTTGAAACAAAGGGAGCTTACTATATCTCAATATACAGCTAAGTTCAATGAACTAGCTAGGTTTGCCTCACATCAAGTAGATTCGGAGGCAAGGAAGACCCGGAGATATGAGGAAGGTTTGAAACCCCAGATTCGTAGTAAATTGTTGGTGTTCCAAGTAAAACCTTTCCAGAAATTCTAGAAAAAGCTATCATAGTTGAAAACGAGAGTGAAGCCCTTCTAAAATTTCACAAAGAGAAAAAGAGTCAAAATGAAGGGGAAAGGTATAAATGAGAAGCAAGTACTGGTGGGTTTAACAATAACAAGAGAAAGTGGGATACCGCTTTTACTAATAATTATGGGGGAAGGGGAAATAATTTATAACAACAACAACAACAATAGAAACAACAATAATAGGATTGACCCTTGTGTTACATATGGGCAAAATCATCGAGAAGTATGTCTTAATAAGAGGATCCATTGTTTCCTTTGTGGTCAGAAGGGACATTATGCCCCTAAGTGCCCTAAAACTAATAGGAATAGGTGTTTCAGTTGTGGGTCAATGGATCACATAGCTAGAAATTACCCAAGACCTAGGGATCAAAATGGAAGGAGAAACAAGCAAATAGGAAGAAGTGCCTTGTAGGTTGTCATATTATTGTCTTTCCAGCGTTTTATAAATAAGGGAATCCTTTTATGTAACTAGTGATAATATACAAATCACTATTTGGTTATGTAATTTTCCATGTGTGTAACTAATGATACTATATAAATCACTAGTCGAATATGTAACTTTCTGTATTTGAAATACAAATTTCTATTTGCTAAAGCCGAGTTGTTTACTTATTGCACTTATATTTATATTTGGTTACTCGTTGTCATTAGATAAATGGCACCACGAAGAAGATCACAAGCGAAAAATTAAGAAAAGTTAAAATGTAATAACAAAACAACGAGGTATCCTTACCTCTTTAGTTAGATCACATCCATAACGTGTTCCATGTGTGACGCCCCCAAATCCGGGTTTCCTAACCTCGAATTCGGTGCTCACGATACTCAACGACAAACATACTTTCTAACTAAATGTGGAATAATAAACATACATTGTTTATTGAAATAATAATAAGGTCTTGCAATCTTGGTCCCAAGGTTCTTTAACCTTAACATAAAACGTACCCTTAATACAATAAAAGGTTCACTTAATCAAACAACATTTAAGAATAACTAGTACATAGGCACTATCGGGCGTCTATTCTTGCACCTTCCCTTTTCCTTTGTCTCCTCTAGACGTTTCTGCCTTAGCTGAAATAAAGATCATGATATAGCAAGGGTAAGCAACTAATTTTCTTAGCAAGTATATACACAAAGAGATATATCATGATAGAAGGAAATTTCGCTTTCAATGTTCAACAACAGTATAGCATTGTGAAGAATTATGAATTATCAGTCAACAGTTAAATATTCAAATAATTGAATGTTAATTACTGAGTGGTTTGAAATAACCAAGGACGTTTACCAAGGTTCTCAGCATGTAAGCTGGACCTCTTAAAAAGTTTTGTTAATCGAGGGGATCAGCCTCTCATACCCCGTGATTTATGCATAAACACTTAATAACCAGCATTGATAGCATGCCTTAAACAAGTTTATCCTTTTCTCAGCCAAGAGTTCTTACCACAACAATTTAATAAGAACAGCTTTTAAAATACCATTGTCTTAACCAATTTAGACATGTTGGATCTAGCTGATACAAATAGCATAGATCGATCTCATAAACAATTCATACTTGAAAGAACTTTAATTAAATTTACAGTTCAATCATAATAGGATAGGAATTCAATTGCACAATGTGCGAATCTCAATAATCAGTATAGATGTGAATAATCGACAATAATTATTCACTAACATGCTTCGAAAATAATAACTCGAGATTGAGTTAGGGAACTTGCCTATCTGCTCAGCTACAAATAATTCTAGCTTTAACTAATTGACCTTGAAGAACCTAACATTGATAATGTTGATCTATCAATTAGTACTGCGTAGTTGTATATCGACACGCTTACTTATGCTATTTATTTAACAATTAAGTAAATCACATAGCACACATATACTATCGTAAATCCTATAAGACACTTAATTGATCCTTAGGTTGATGGTTTAATTAATTACCAGTGTTTCCCTTAAGTGATAAACACTTATTAAACCCTTAAACAATTAATAATAATTGTTCAATTGATTAACATTACTCTTTCTTAAGTAATATTTATTTATTAAACCCTTAAGCAATTTATTATGATTGTTTAATTAATGGGTTATTAAGCTCTCTCTATTTTATTGACTCTATCTTCAATTAATTACTATTAAATAGTAATTAATTAATTATCTTTAGTTATTATTATTAATAGTACTTAATAACTAATTATATTCACTTATTATTTAATTATTAATCAAATTATAAATTTTAATTGTCTTTAATTATTATTTAAGATTAAATAATAATTAATTAGGTTTGTTTATTATTTAACGTTAATCAAATAATTAATTAGTGCGTAACGATTATCTTTAGTTATTATTTAATAATAAATAATAGATAATTAGATTTATTTATTATTTAAAATTAATTAAATAATAAATAATTAATTAGTAAATATGAATTATCTTTAGTTATTATTTAATAATAAATAATAACTAATTAGATTTATTTATTATTTAAGGTTAATCAAGTAATAAATAATTACTTAGTGAATAAGAATTATCTTTAGTTATTATTTAATAAATGATAACTAATTAGGTTTATTTATTATTTAAAGTTAATCAAATAATAAATAATTAATTAGTGAGTAATAATTATCTTTAGTTATTTTTTAATAATAACTAATTAGGCTTATTTATTATTTAATGTTAATCAAATAATAAATAACTAATAAGTGAGTACTAATTATCTTTAGTTATTATTTAATAATAAATAATAACTAATTAGGTTTATTTATATTTTAAAATTAATCAAATCATAAGTAATTAATTTACAATTCTTAATTATCCTTAATCATTATTTAATAATAATTAATCAATTACTTAACTTTATTTCTTATTTAAACATAATTAAATAACAAATAGTTAATTTTTTTTCTAATTTTCGTTCTTGATTTCCAGATTTGGGGTCTTTCACCAAAACCTTCATAAAACGAAATCTACAACTTCGATTTACGATCCGTTGGTTTTGTTGGATTCGTATCTTCCTGAACTACACTTTTCATTTATCAAACATCAAATTTGGTTATGTTTAGGTCTCGGAAAACAGGCTCAAAGTCAGGGGTCAGCAAGGTTGTTCAACAGTTGGCATGCTTTGGTAATAAATTCATGGTTTGCTCATTTTTCAACATATTTGAGTGATTCAAAAGGGATTTTGTCCCTAACCTATGGATCTAGCATATCAAGAAAGAAAATCACAAGATCCCTTTATAGATTTCAAAATGACAAGCATATAACAACCTTTTTCAAACAAAATTTTCGGAAATCTCCTTTACTTCCTTTCTTCTAAATTTTTCCAACATAAACTCACACATATGAACAAGCAAAACATTATATATTCAAGATCTAACCTTATCATAAGGTTCTAGCCATCAAGAACATAAAACTTCAAGGATCTATGTCCAAACACATTAAAATAGCTTAAAGTTTGGAGTTATACCTTTTTGATTTCTTCTTCTTCTTTTCCTTCCCAAAATAGGTTGTGAATGGGGATGGCCTAAACAATCAAGACCTTCTTCTTTCTCCCACAAGATTTTTTCTTGCTTTTTCTTCAAACTCTCTCTCTAACACTCTCTCTATACTTGGTGAATAATGAACCAACCTCACTATCATTGGTGAGGGGTCCTATTTATAGGAAAGTAGAGACCGTGGGCAAAATAGTCATTAACCATGACTAAGCAAGGGCAATTTGGTCAATTCATCAATAATAGGAAGCTTCCTAGCAACTTCCTCAAGGGTATTTTAAACATTACCCAACTTCTTTTAAGGTTAAAATAGTCTTTTCGCAAAATCTTAATTATCCATTAGTTATTAACCATTCTTCATTGGTTATTAGACATTGGTTATTATCTTGTCATAATTACATTGTTTAAATACAATGGTTATTATCCCGCCATAATTACATTGGTTATTAACCACTTGGATATACAATGGTTATTGCCCCTTCATAATTACCTTGGTTATTAACCACTCTTGGCCATTTTAGTCATTACACACCAATTCCTACACTTGACTCACATATGGTTATTTCTTAGCCATAGTTATATCATACCTGCCAACACAAGTATAGACATAGCTTATACATCTCCCACCAATTAACCCAAGTTGGTTTAAATAGAACACAACGTTAACTCATTAAATTAAATTAGATTTAATTAATAAGGATGTTCAAAATTCACGGTCATTACACCATGTATCCGAGTTAGGACTGTACAAACCTGATTATAAAACACGTTATAGATCACGAGCCTATTCAGATCGAGAAAGATTTGTCGTATGATGAAGTTCCTATTGAAAATCATAGATAGGAAAGAACAAATTCTACGGAATAAAGTAATACCTTCAGTCAAAGTAATTTGGAGAAATCAAAACATAGAAGAAGCTACGTGGGAGCTCAAAAGTAAAATGCGAGACAACTACCCACATTTATTTCTGTAACTTGTACTGTAATTTCGAGGACGAAATTCTTATAAGGAGGGGAGAATATAATTTCTCGAATGATTATAAAACTTATAAATATGATTAGAAATAATTTAGAGGACGAAATTCTTATAAGTTGGGATGAATGTAATACCCCGAAATATTACCAAAATTATAAATATTGTCTTAACTGGGTTAAGAATGAAACCTCTAGAAATATCTAATGAACGACTGTTTAGGTAATCTTTGAAAACCTAATATGATTCGAAAACACGATCGTATACGTTTAGAATTAGAAATGTATAACCTAAAACTAGGTATCGAGAAGTTTAAAACCTTAAACCCTAATGAGATTTGAATTTTGTAACATATGTGCTTAATAAAGATCGAAATGATATTTCGAAGCAGGTGTTTTATTATTTTATTATGTAAACGATGAATTAGGTCAAATAAAATTGTTCTCCGAAAAACGTTGTGCTTAAAAATAAAAACGTCAAGCTTAAAATATTTTCACCGACAAGCTTCTCGGTATATTTACGAAAAGCTACTTTGTCGTGCTTAAGCTGATATAGTGCTTTGTCGTGCTTACGATGACAAGCTACTTTGTCGCGCTTACGCTTAGCACACGCTGGCACACGCTTCGCACACGCTGGCACAAGCACGTCGCAATTACCCTTTTACCCTAAGCTTTTCCTAGCCTATAAATACCCCTGCATCCATTCATTATTTCCTACCATTTTTCAAGAGCAATTCAAGAGCAAAAGTACTCTATATTTATATTTTGAGAGATATTGTGAGATAAAACTTACTTTCGAAGTATCGAAGCACTACGCGATTGGAAGTAAAGCTAGCAACTACAAGAGGTATTACTCTCGTGGTTATTATTTTCATTCTTCTTTATATATTTAGTAAAAATATAATTTTATAAGCAGTTATAATGCCCAAATTATTTTAAGTATATAGTACAAAAGTCCTATTTACAAGCAGTTATAATGTCCGATTTATTTCTCTTATATATTAGCACATATACTTTTATAAGCAGTTACTATGTCCGATTTTCTTCAAGTATTTAGTAAAAATATTCATTTTACAAGCAGTAATAATGCTGAAATTATCTCAAATATAATAGTCGAATATTCATTTGATAAGTAGTTATAATGCCCAATTTATTTCAAACATAGTAAATGAATATTCATTTTTGCAAGCAGTTATAATGCTTAATTTATTTTAAATATAGTAGAAAAATATTCATTCTATAAGCAATTATAATGCTGAAATTATTTCATGTATAGTAGAAGAAGTCTTATTTATAAGCGGTTATGATACCCGAAATAAAACTTAAAAGATATTTTTGGTTACAAGTATGTAACAAAGTCCATTATATTCTAACTTTGCAAGGCCGAATCAACGCCGAACCTTAACGATACTTGGCTAGTTCAATTCGATACGTGCTATTATAAATTCTAACGCTAATTATTGATATGAATAGACGTAAATAGAATACACAATGTCGATAGACAGCGTAAACTAAACGTACTACGCACAGGCAAGTCTCCAAACCTTGTTACCTTTATGCAAGTCTTATACATCTTACTATCAATTATTGTAAAGTTATTACTTCTTGATTCAGCATAACTTAAGAAACGAATCATTATTCATATATTATTTATCAGAGCATAAATTGTCGTGTTAAGCCAAATTGTTTGGTACGACATCCTATGCTGAGTATACAAACACCCTTTATGGGATGTTATTGTCGATAATATATTGACATCAAGTGCATGTTTGGGCACGATTAAGATGGTATGCATACTCCTAGGATATCGAATAGGTTGATCCCCTATAAGATATCTGAACAAAGCTTTTCTAAGTCATTGAAGACTGATAGAACTAGTTAAAACCCATGGTTCATGTACTAAAACCTTCAGTTAGGCAAAATCGTTGAACTTCCATCAAATCAAACACATTGTGTTTACATTTTTGAATAAACTTGCTGAGCATTTTGTAGCTCATACTTGCATAAACTTTCCTTTGCAGTTCTAGATGATAATCCCGGAACTTCAAGGACGAACAATAGAAAGAAGCCGTGTTAATTAGTATTATCTTACTGTTTTAATAAATTCAAGTCTTATAAGACTTTGTTGTAATAAGAACATGGTACTGAAAATGATGTAATCAAACTTAAGAAATATATATTATCATCTTTTGTTATATCGATTTCGTTGTATTTACATTCTTAGATAAGTTAGAAAGTAGCATTTGATTTAGTACAGTATCCATATGAACTATAAATCTGAATGAGGGTATTTGAATGATATTGGGAGTTCTGTAAGCACTGAGGTTACACTTAATGAGCGCTGATAAGGTGCCACCTTTACCAGAATGCGCCCCTCGGTTTCAAGAACAATCTTATCATTAATACTGTGAATGTCAGATAGATAGGAACTATTGATATGAAAGAGATATCCATAAGATATAAATCTATACATCCAAGTTTGGGTATCCAAATACAGTTAATGTTTTGACGAGAACTTACTATCTATTATGGGATACTGTGAACCTTGGATAGATAGAAGTTATATATTATGGAATATTTATAGTTGATTAGTTTAGCGTGAGCACCAAATTTACTACAGGGAGTGTAGAGAATTTTGGGTCGTCACAAAATCATTAAACTTCCTTCAAATCAAATACATTGTGTTTACAGTTTTGAATAAACTGCTGTGCATGTTGTAGGTCATACTTGCATAAAACTTTCCTTTGCAGTTTTAGATGGTAATCCCGGAACTTCAGGGACGAACAATGGAAGAGGCAGTGTTAATTAGTATTATCTTACTATTTTAATAAATTGAAGTCTTATATGACTTTGTTGTAATAAGAACATGGTACTGAGAATGATGTAATCAAACTTAAGGTTATGAAATATATATTATCATCTTTTGTTATATCGATTGCGTTGTATTTTCATTCTTAGACAAGTTAAAAAGTAGTATTTGATTTAGTACAGTATCCATATGAACTATACATCTAAATGAGGGTATTTGAATGATATTGGGAGTTCTGTAAGCACTGAGGTTACACTTAATGAGCGTCGGTAAGGTGCCACCTTTACCGGAATGCGCCCCTCAGTTCCAGGAACGATCTTATCATTAATACTGTGAATGTCAGATAGATAGGAACTATCGATATTAATGAGATATCCATAAGATATAAATCTATACATCCAAGTGAGGGTATCCAAACACAGTTAGTGTTCTGACGAGAATTACTATCTGTTATGGGATACTGTGAACCTCGGGTAGATAGAAA
Organism: Aralia elata; assembly: GCA_034770075.1. Taxonomy (NCBI): domain Eukaryota; kingdom Viridiplantae; phylum Streptophyta; class Magnoliopsida; order Apiales; family Araliaceae; genus Aralia; species Aralia elata. The sequence continues at coordinate 36,665,640 of CM068385.1, forward strand.
TTATATATTATGGGATATTTATAGTTGATTAGTTTAACGTGAACACCAAATCTGCTATAGGGAGTGTAGAGAATTTGGGGGCGTCACATTCAACATATTACATCAATATCAGTCTAGCCTAAACAAGTGGCATAGACTTTCATTAACAAAGTAATTCATGCATACTAGAACGTTTCATGCTTAACGATTCAATATTTGAACGAATTTTTCAAATGCACCTTAGTGTGGATATAACATGCAATTATCGCTTAAAAAATAACAAATAAGAGTTTGAATAGAAAACTTTCTCAATTACAAGAATTCGAGTAATCTTAAAAAACTTGCATTTAATATGAAAATCAAATGAAGTTAGAATACTTGTCTGTCTCGTTATTTATGCTTAACCGTAGTACGTTGTTACTCAAATAACGTACAACATTCATAAAGATTCGCTTAATCGTTACCCTTGTAAAAACATTGCCGGTAATTATCAAAACTTAACTCGGTAAACATTCTTCAGACTTAATCCGAACATAAACGTTCCCTCACAATATAATTATAATACTACATAAAAATATGTAATTAGCATCTATATAGACTCATATGCCACAAATCAGCACATTCCAGTCGGTAGAAATATTTCGGTAATTCCCAACTTTACGGTTTTAATTGTTTTTAAAATGTTCGAAGCCTAATTTTCTCGTTAAGCCTCCTTAAACATTTTATTTTTTTTTTCTTTTCTGGCCACACATATATACATATATCCCACATACAAAAATAATTTTTCTGGAATTTTTCAACTTCCTTTAATATTTTTCAAAAACCCGTTTTTAGTTCGTAACTTATCAAAATTAGCTACATCATGCTCAACTTCAAAAATTCCCATCTCTGGTCAGAATCTCACATATAATAACATGAAGTTCCAGTTTAAACTTCGTGGCCATCGGAGTTATAGAACTCAAGTTATGGCAGTTTTTGTCTTTAAAACCCTAAAATGTAAACAGCTATAACTCACTCGTCCGAAGTCGGAATACGTTCAATTTCGAACAGAATTTAATTTATACCATATAGTTTCATTTCCCAAAAGGCATGAATTTATTTCAATGTTTAAGTGGTCCAAACAGGGCCCGGACCAAACTGGCAAGGAGGTTTTAAGTGGTTTTTAGCTCTGGACTGTTTTGGGAGAATTTGACCTTACGAAACTCTACAACTTATTTTCTAGAAATTCCACTTGAAGGTTTTAGGGGACTTCCATATCTAACTCCATGACTTGACCTCACTCAAAAATTCGAAATAGGCTAGGAGATATGCTTGTTCAAATCTTAGGTTCCGTTTCTGAAAATTTCTAGTTTTTCCAACTTTGAGATTTCTTAAAAAGCTTTGGTATTTTCATGGTTTCTCATACATAAAACATATAACAAGCATATATACTCCTTCATAACCTTCCTTATATCATAGGATCCACCATGATATATCATACACACAACCTCCCATAACCAATCATGCAAAAACATAAACTAGGCTAAGAAAAATTTATGGTTAGGGTTTTAGAAGACTTTTATACCTTCTATGCTTTTCTTCTTGTGGATGGTTGTTGATCCTCTAGCCTCCCTTCTTACTCAACCGTGGCCCTCCTCCTCTTCACTACCAAGCTCACTTACTCACTCCCTTGCTCTTTCTCTCTCTAAGTTACTAGCTCTCTCTAAAGGAAAAGTGCTGAAATTTGTTTAACCAAAGTCTAACACTTCCTTCTTAATTCTATTTATAGGCACAAACTAATCTTGCTTAGCCATTCACTAATCATCCAACACATTCCTAATCATGAAAGCTTAGAAGCTTATAATTAAGAGGTTACTTGCAATGCATTTTGTCAAACAAATGATGAAGATATGGAGTGACAAACTGAACAAAGAAAATTTTGCAAGTAACTTTCATTTTTTCTTCATGTGGGGCCCACTTGACCACAAATTCTTCTCATGTGGGGCCCACCATTTGAAAACTTACTCTCCCATGTGGGGCCCCATATATAGCCGACTACTCCCTCTATTATCCTCCAATTTTTCTTTTTCTTCTCCTTTAATTATAACATCATGCTGCTATTTATGTGTTTATGTCATCAAGTCTCATTTTGGGCCACCTATTGGGCCATGATTCGGGCTTGGTCTTGGACTCCCTACAAAATTTGTTAAGGCTTGGTATAGGCTTAGGTTTGGGCCTTAATAATCCCTCTTTTGGACTATTCAAAATAGCAATGCACTAGGGTTTGTTGTCTAGGTTATTTACTTAACTTTTTTCGACCTTTAACAAAATTTACTAGCTTGTTTGCATAATTCATTTAAGCCATCATATATTATCATACGAGTCTATCATTTCAAGTTTAGTTAGTTAGTAACATAAGTTAGGCATAATAAATTCTTATCTCTTGGCTTTCCTTTTTGTTCCATCAATTCTTTAACTCAATTAGCCTTAATTAGCTTGAAAACTCTTATCGTTCGGTCGACAAATTATTACACATATATCTAACCATATTTATGCAAGAACTTCATTAATAATACTTATTAATCACTTAATGATTATTATTCTCTTCATTTGTCATTCAATGCTAACATTCAAGCTATGTTAATTCATAACATACACTTATCTTGCTTCCTTCTCATTCATTAGTCAATATCAAATTAATAAATTGACTAACTTGTTTAAATATCATTATATACATATATACACACATATGTTCAAAACAATTCCTCATAAAAAAAAATCATTCATAAAAAAATAACATTTATTATGACACGTAGTATTCCCGGTCATTACATTCTTCTCCCCTTATAAGAATTTCGTCCTCGTAATCACTATTACCGTACGTTCAAATTCTGCCTATCTCTAGACCCTTACTTATTCGTCGACCAATTTTATTGAATTACTACAACATAGGTATTACATCATTTCTTCTCTCATTTACTCTTTCCCATCCCATTCGGGGGCAGAAAATCTTTGCTTTGTAACGACCCCAAAATTCATACAATACAACCCTCGTCTTCGATCGTTATCAATACATCTTTATTCTGACTTTACATCATTAATCGATGTTAAAATTAATAAAATGCGGAATAACTTTAAACTTTTCTGTCTTCTTCCTTTGTTTTCCCTGAATCATAACCTTTATCATTTACGTATTCTAGAATCATATATATTTTATGATTCGCTTCATCAGAGTTATTATAAAATAAAACTTACTACCAGGTTCAATACCCTTTATACACCGGATAAAATTAAATTTTACAACTCAACATCAGTTAAATATCATACATTATCAAACACATCATCCGGAACCCTTAATCATGGTTTCAAAAATATTAATTTAAGCTAAAACATCTAATCTTCATGCATCACATCTGATTCATGCTATTCAAGCAGAACATAACGTTACCTTGAATCCTTAACCTGCAAAAATGGTTGTTTGCAAGAATGAGCTCGACAGCTCAGCAAAATCTAACAGTTTTCATGGCATCACGTGGCACATAAATAACATGTTCATCGTATACATCATAAACATCTGACTAAACATATCATACATAATGTACATCACATATCAAGTAAAGATTGAGTTCCTTACTCAATCAGCATACTCATATATTGACTTTCGCAATTCATATTACAACATAGGCAGTTCTACATGCTCTTTGTAGTATAGGTTACAATAAATCAAACATCAAGTTCATATAACAAATAGGAACTGAAGGACTTGCCTGGCTCGTAGATTACCAATTACCATAAACAACTTATAATAATCTGCACATCACGCATCCTACACCATATATAATCATGCACATCATTTATTAGTCACATGGAAATGCTTAGTAATTGTTTGTGTTAACTCTACTTTACATTCCATAAACCTTTATTTTTAATCGATGCACAATGTTCAATTAAGTTTGATTGTGTGAACTTCACCTTACACCTCAGTTCTATTCTTTTTAGGCGACACTCGAAGTTCATTCAAGTGTTTAAGATTTATCATGACTCCGTATTATGAATCTAACATTCAATAAAATTTATTATAGTTGACTGAAACAACTTTATCTTATTACCCCTTCATACTTTACTTTATTTAACACTTAACATTTAGTTAAGTCTTAAGCTTCATCATTACATCAAATTAGATGTAGTACATTTGTTAACATAACTTAAATAACCATCCATCTTAGGTTCCTTTAGGATCCTCTGTAATTATCACTCAATATTCAGTTAAGTCTTTATAACTTGTCATTATATCACAATAGGTGAATAACACTCAATTGAATTTATTAAGTTAATTAACATCTCAATCTTTCAAATTTTTATACCTCACGAACATCAAGCTTAAGTCTTATATAACTTACTAAAGCATCACTTTTAAAACATCATTTGTGTAATTTTAACATGTTATTAGGTCTTAAAATATGTGTTACATTTCATTACAATCATTTATTAGGGTTATATGGGCATTCCTAGAATTGTACAATTAAAATCTCATTTCTGGGCAAAACTGACTATCGGCGTTGCGGCGCCACATTTATACTAAGGATCGGTGCTGCGGCGCTGGGTCACAAATTTTCGGATTGGGACAGGGTCGGCATTGTGGTGCCCATTTTGAACTAGCAAGGCGGCGATGCGGCGCCGTTCGTACAGTTTCCAATTTTTGCAGTTCGCGAATTGAACAGAACATCCCAAAAATCCCTAATTTCTTCACCCAAATAACAATTTAAGCAAACCCAAATGCTATATACTTTATAAACCCAATACGTAATACAATGATTTAAACAACATAAATAACATAAACAATCAACTTAGAGGCTCAAAAAATCACTGTTTATTGCTCTATTTTCCTATTTCAACACATTTAGCGAATCCAACTCTCACGAATTCGTTTCTGAATCAAATTGATTCATTCTTTTTGCATTGTTTTCGTTTCTCAGAGTACTACAACTATCACCCATCAATTTACAGATTACCACAAGGATTAAACCATCAATTTTAAACCCCAAAATAGGCCAAAACGTACATATTATGCCAAAACTCAAATTCTTCTATTTTAAAACATATTCTCATGGGATTTTGATCACTCAAAAATCGTTCATATACAACATATAATCAGATTAATTACAACCCAACAACATATATAGCCAATTTCTCAACAAATTAATCATCAAAAACCATCTACAGATAATTAAATTTAGAAAATCAACTAAGAACTTTTAGAAACAAATTGTGTACCTTTAATTCTTCTTTAGACTTAGATGATTAGGATAGTTTGATTACCCTGCTTCTTCATTTCTTTGATTCTCAAGCTTTCTTCTTCTTTCTATTTTCACAGAGAACTCTCAATTTCTCTCTTCCTCTCTACACTCTAAGCCTTCTCAGACTTAACTGACAATATCACGTATATAATAACTGGCTAGCAGTTATACAAACCAAGGGTCTCAGCAGTTAGGAAAAATCAAAGGTCCAATTAAATCTCCATTTTAATTTATTTTAATATTCTTCTTATAATGTGGTAAATATGACACACCTCAATTAACTTAACCAAATTTATTTTATTAATAAACTTAATTAAAGCTTACTAATAAAATTATAATTCAATTTAGTCAAACTATAATTTTATTAAATAAATTATTTTATTTAATAAATCACTTGCGTAATAAAATACAACTGACTATTGTTTATCATCAATTTACTCAATATCATCATACTTAAATAATTTATTCCATAATAATTTTCATCAAATATTTATCTTATTTAATAAAATATTCCAACTAAAATATTTATTTTATTCAATAAATATTTTAACTATCTAACGAAATTCACCATCGTATTACCTTAACATATTACATTTATATGTAACACGTTGCTTTCCTCATTTTATTAAAATAAATAATATATTTCCATTAATTCACTTCTTTAATTAAGTGAATTACTCTCATTATTTATGAAATTTAATTCATAACAATTCCATTGCCCACAAGACATAACAATCAAATTATATTATTTCAGAATATAATTTTCAACTTACTAATATTCAGTTAATATCTTTTTCGTAATAATTTCATTTACTTCATTTAATGGTTTAATTAACTATTAAGCCTTATTTTTTCCAATATAAAAATATACATTTCTCTTTTATATTCACATTTAATCACATATTTTACAATATATAATACATATATACATATACTCAAACTCAAAACATCTCATAATAAAATTTTATTTATTAAATTCTTATTTAATAATTTCTAAAATCCGGGTTGTCAAATGCTTAGCCCAAGTCTTATTGATTTTCCTTGGCTCATGTCTACATGTTATACTCAGGCATCAGCATAATAGTATTCTTCTACCATATTAAGATCATCTATTCCGTCAAGGTTCTCTAGAGGATTCACGCAGTCGAAGAAGCTACGTGGGAACTCGAAGAGAAGATGAAAACAAATTATCCTTTTCTATTCGAGTAACCTTATTTTGCAATTCCGAGGACGGAATTTTTATAAGGGGGGAGGGATGTAGTGCCCGTGAATTTTAAACGTCATTATTAATTAAATATATAAATTAAATTTTTAATGAGTTAGTTTGTGTGCTTATTTGAACCTTTTGTGTGCATTGGTAGCCTACATGACTAGGTGATGAATTGTTTTAAAGTTGAGTAAAGGGGGTCACTAATAGTATAGTTAAATTAGTGAACAAGCCTTAAGGTTTAATATCAATTAAATTGATAAAGTAGTTACTAATTAATCATGCAAGTAAATTGAATATACTTAGTATATTGAATTGAGTAAATTAATTAATAAAAGTATTAATTAATGAGAATATTGTCACATTGAATAATAAAATTTAAATAGTTTCAATTAGTAATCAATTTCTAATTGATTAGCTTATTTAAATTAAGGAACTAAGACCGATTATTTATTTGATCATGGGTGTAGTAAATTAATAGTGTGGTAAATTAATTAATCAATCATTGGGTTAAAATTAAATGACCCAATATTGCATTAAATAGATTTAGATTTTATTAGCCTAATTAGGTTACAAGTTAAAGAGATATGTGTAAGTAATTAAATTCCATAAGATTGGAAATAGAAACCCTAAATAAACAATTAGGGTAATACATATTAAAATTGTTAAACTATGTTTATTACCTATTAAGCCCTATTAAGCCTTTTAAGGCATGAAATTATGTCAATCAACTTGTTTTATTTGGTAAACTCTTATACAACAGGACAAGGTTGTCAAGCTCCCATTGGTGGAAAATCTAATAGCACACTTAAAGATAAGATTAAGGCTAAATGGAAGGGATAAGGTGAACTCTTATATCCAATGGGTAAGAAAGATGTTTGGGATAATATGATTTATTGTAATTTAGCATTATAATTTGAAGTTTTCTATCCTTTCATTTTATTTGTAGTTGATTTCTTCTTGTCTTGTCCTTCTTTTATTTGTCCCTAGCAAGAACACAAAGTGTGAGCTTAGAGAGAAAAAGAGAGTGAGATTAGGCATAGTTCATGCATCCCAAGTTCATCACATACTTTGGTAGATCAAGGAGAATAGCTACAAGATCAAGGTGAAACCCTAAATCATTTTCTTCTTTCTTACTTTTTTTTATTTTTATATTTTTTGAGAGATTTTGTTCTAAGACTCAAGAATCATTAGATATTCATGTTTTATGTATAGATCTAATCCTCTTGAGTGTTAGAAATGGAGATTCAAAGGAAGAAAAATGAACTTATGTTCTTAAAGGGTAAAAACCTTAGCTTTTCTTCACTTGGATCACCCATAACTTGAGATCTACAACTTGGATTTATGATCCGTCGAAGGAGGGTGCTAGATACATGAAGTTAGCTAGTAAACCCAAGTGGTAGAACACAAATCCAATAATTTTTGAAGCCTTGGGGGCTATTTTCCCAAAACAGTCCAGCTATAAAAACTTAAAACTTTAAAACCCTAAAAGCTTATTGTCCTCGTTTTTTCCAAAGGTTGTTTAGGCCAGTTATAAAACTTTTAAAAATCTGGTAAAAATCACAGAGGTACCTTAAGAAGGTATCTACAAGTAGGAAAAAGAAACGAACATGTTTTTTCGATGTGTAGTTTTTGTGATAATGGCTTTTACCGTGAAGGACTTCTAAATATTTATACCCTGATTTCTCACTGTGTATACCTTGAAAACATATGAAATGTTTACAGTATGTTTATGTATAGTATGATAGTGTACCCTGAAAATTTCAGAATTGTCTGAGCAAAACGCGATTTATGAAAAATGTAACAAGATTCAGAGGTTTTGGGTACTTTAAATATAGTAAATCACTTTCTAAAATTCCAGGAAAATTGGTGGATCATTGTTGGATCATATACTATCCAGATCCAGAGGATAATAATTTTCAGAGCCTATTTGCTATTTTTCATAATAATGTTATAGTTATGGTTAAACGAAAATAAATGGTTAAATGATGTCATAAATAAGGAAAATGTGATTTTTAAGCTTGGATACTCCTAATATTATATATTCTAACTATTGAGGGGTATTTTGTTAATATTTAATGAGATATAATATTTATGACCTTTTATGGGTAGTAAAGGAGTTGTTTAATAAAGGGTAAAACAAATTAGAATAAATTGTTTTATTTGCCTAATAACTTATTAAAATATTACTATGATATTTGTAATATAAGAATTCGATATTTTTTTAGTAAACAAAGAAATATTAAGGTTAAAAACTTCATGGAAATATTATTGAATGGGTAATAATATTTGTTTTAAACATTAATAAATGATTAAGATGTTATTAAAATGGCTAATAATATTAGATTAAAATATTATTAATGATATGAAGAATTAAAAATCTTCTTAAGAGATTAATATAATAAGATTAAAGTATTATTGGATGAATTAAAATAATATTAAGATGTTAATAACATTAGTAAACGAATAAAAGTGTTATTAGTGGACAAATAATACCAATAGGTGAATTACAAATTATCAGGATAGATTAATATTAAGTGTCTAATAGTAAATTACGATAGTATTTATTAACTTATTTGTGCTAAGTGATTTGCTTAATTGTTTAAATAAAATAAGCATAAGTCCAGCGTATCGATAATACAACTACGCAGTACTAAATTGGTAGATCGACGTTATCAAATGTTATGTTTCTTCAAGGCCAATTAGTTTAAAGCTAGAATTACTTAGTAGCGGAGCAAACAGGCAAGTTACCTATCTTCATCTCTTTCAGTATATTGAATGCAAGTTCTAACTTTACTCCAACATTTTATATATTGAGCAAAATTTCTAAACCTTAAGCATTATTTTTAATTCTAGCAAAAAGGTAAATATTGTTGCAAGTTATTCTTTAAGCTTGAATCTTATCTCCAAGCATGCAATATAAGAGGTTTAAATTACTTATTAAACTTATTCCACGTCTTTGATATTTATTGACATTCTCACTCGAATGCATTTGAATTCGTAAATTTATTTTAAGTTCAAAAATTTGTGAACTATTCATAGGAAATTAAGTCTGAACCCTTTGTCGGAAGTTCATGCAAGTATATTGAGAATATAATTAAAAAGCTAACCCGAACCAATCAATCGGTAAGTATCCTTAAGACTAAATGGGTACAACCCCTTTTATTATAGGGGAATACCCCCAGGTAACCGGATTATAAGGTAGCAAACAGCAGCGAGTTAAAATTATATGCATACACATAGCGTTAACGCGAGGGCTGATTCCCTTCAAGTAACTTATGCTGTAGCCAGTAACCAGAGGGTCACCTAGCTATGGACTCCTTTGGAAATGTTATTGTTCAGCAGTCTAAACTTGACTATCAATTGGTTCTAAAAGCAATAATCGTTCTTGCATCAGATATTAATAAATGTTGAATTCATTTTTATTTCTATATTCCATACATCATGAATATATCCATTTAATGGTCATAGATTAAATAAAACTATGCTGAGCAGACACTATGCTCATCCATGCTATAATCATGACTTTTCATTGCAGTTAAAACCCGAGACATTCAGGGAAGGCAAAGGGAAAAGAAAAGAAGAAGTGATAGTCTTTCACGTAGCTGTCTTTATTTTTATGCTTAGTTTAAAATTTTGCTATAAATGTAATTTGGAACCCGTGAGAAACCATTTAGGGTATGTTTCTGTGTGTTATGTTATTAATGTTTAAACAGTATCTTGGGACTAGTAACACCCATTTTGAATGAACAACATATGGTTTTTCGTTATAATCCTCAGTTAGTTATTGTATGTTGTTGAGGAGGAGAATGTTTGTAATGGATCGTGGATGAACCGAAATCCGGTGTAATTTTGAGACCCGAATTTGGGGGTGTCACAGTTTGGTAACAGAGCTATCGGTTATAACCCTTATTAGGAAAGAAGTCCATTAGGCAAAAACCCTCGAGAATATAGTGGAATAGAAGAGGATAGAACTCATATGGAGTTTATTTTTGGGTAATAAATTTATTATGATCTGTAAAATAGAGGATTTGGATCATACGTTGGTGTTATAAAGCTTTTGGGATAATTTGAGGAATGTTGGTATTGATGAGAAATTAAGGTAAAGTGAAGACCAATACGTATGAACGATCCAATTGTTAAGCTGGAGTTAATAGAAAAACGAGGTAATTAGAATTAATCAATTAGATGTTATAAGATCAATTCTGTGGCTATTGATCCAATTTTTGAGGTCTATTCATTAGATAAAGAATATATGGAGTGAATGTGGTATAGAGTTTCTTTGTGATAAGAAGAGGTCGGGAACCTTAGAATCTGTTGGGTTAAAGGTTTGCAAGAAGGAAATGAATAATTTCGATAAATAATTAATATATCGAATTAATTTTGTAAGTGTTTAGTTAAGATTATTAAGCTTTATGGTGGAATGCCATGCGAGAACAAAGGAAAAAGAACACATATATAGTTGTTAAAGACAAAAGTTAGAGAGAGTATTAAGATGAATGATTTTTATATGCACAAAAAATAAAATTTAAGAGATGACTGATGTCAAATTTAGATTGTTATGATGATTAGAAAGGAGAGACAACGGCAGATTATAAGAAATGAACCGGGGATAGATTTAAGTGTCCCTGATCTGGAAAAAAGTAACTAGAGATGGAACTGAATGATGAGATTTTAATAGAAAACCCTAAGGAGGAATCAATTGGAGCCAGATAAAAGGACTAAGTGGAGGGAAATGAAAGAAAGAAAGATTAAGACTGAGAGTTATAAGACCTTTGTGAGTCGTAATGAATAAAGAATATTAGTCAATGTATATGTACTAGTATACCTATGCATGAAAGAAATGGTGAATCTCAATTATTGTACAGCTAGCAGTATTTCTGTTGTAAGGAGTCCCAATTTTATAGAGTAAAGTTTGTGAGAGTAGTATATGTGAAACCCATCTAGTATTAGAAAGTACAGAGGGGATAAGTAAGATATCATTAAAGTAATATGATGTAAGAAGTACGAGGTTACTCAAGATGATCTTATTAGATATTTACTAAAGGTGCCATTGAGTAGATATGATTGATGAATACATCCCGCACTTTTCATATTCTAGTGGCATGGAGTTCTTATAAATCCCAACTATTTTTGTCATAATGGGATAGTTAACATTTTATAGGAATATGTCTTGAATTTATAATTGTTTTGCCACACTAAGGGGTGTAATGTGAATATAAATTGTAGTTAATAATTATTGCCATGATTGATTGTGATCGATTTTGTGCCATTGACTCTTAAATGATAATCATATGTAGAATTTTGCACGATGTGGTAAAATAAGAAGGAATTCTGTACGGTTTTGTTTAGAAGCAAACAATGCCGTCAAGGAGACAACCCCGGATACACCATGGAGGAAAGAGTCAGTGAATAACGAGGAGGGTCCAGACTGACCCCAAGATGGACCATAGCGAAACAATGTTAACGAGGAACACGCTGCAAGGCAGACTAGCCATTGGCTGTTGATTTGGCCAATGAAATCACATGACAAACTTTAACTGTTTTCAAATTACTTAGTACCCAACCGGAGTTTCGTGGGAATCTGGATATCGAGTGAAGCCCAGACATGGGGTAGAAGAGAATGGAGTAAAGTATAATAAGGTCGCAAGATTGACCGAGGGCACAGAAGACTTCGTTTGCCCACTTTCATGAGGAAGGGTGAGTCAAATAACTGGTGGAAGGCGAATAGAAGGCCGAGCTGGGGACGGTGCGACTAAGCGTGGACTCATTATAAATGTAGCTATTTTTATCAAAAAAACGATTTTCTAACTAAGAAAGTCACGCAGGCAATGTAAAGTGGAGATAAATTTTCTTTGAATCTGAAGCAAGATAGATATGTCGGTAGGGTAGCATAGTACTCAATGAAGTTTAACAAACTATCTAGGTTTGATCCACACTAAGTGGACACCGGAGCTAGGGCGAGCCGAGAGAGAATTGATCAAGGGTAAAGCCCTGGGCGTATAGTCAGGTTGTGGTTTTGCAGATCAACACATTGTCCTACGTTACTTAAGGAAGCAATCGTTGCCGAGGGAGGAAATGAAGCGTTGACAAAGTACAAACCCAGATCAGAAAAGCCATGATGGTTCACAAGGAAGGATTGTCGTGGGTTCCAAGGACGTTGGTGTCAGGTATCATCCCAAATCAATGATAAAAATGCTTATGTGTATATTCGAAATTCGGGTGCTAAACCTGCTCTTTTGTTTCCGGAAGAATTGCTTAAAATGTAAGACTTACCGTCGTGAAAATTTAGAGAACAACCCTATGACCTTCAGAAGTAGCAAATACGTAAATTAACCCCGTAGAATGCATTCATAGGAATTGTTTGTAGCTGAAATTGCGAGGATTATAAGCTCAGCGTGGAATTGATACCGATTCGTTTAGGGGAGTTTCAATGTAGATCCTTGGAATGGATTATTGGTTATCGATTCACGGAGCAGCAGTCCATCGATTGTAATAATAAGTGTGTACACCTGAAGACTTCTAATAAGTCGAAGGTAAAATTCTATGGTAGTAAATCGCCGAGTACAATCATAGAAGAAGGGTTGTATAGTTTATTTGGGCCCATGTAGTTTGATACTCGTCGATTCGGGGGCAAACCAAGTCAGATACCTATCGTAAGGGAATTCACAGAATAGTCCTTTCCAGATGAAATTCCGGGATTACCACCGAGATAGGGAGGTAGAATTTGTAATTGACGAATGGTAGCCTATGCGTCGCAACCAATAACGAAGGCGTCGTATCGCAAGGCACCGGTAGAAATGAAGAAGCAAATGGTACACTTGCAATGAACTGTTGGATAACGGATATATCAGCACCGAGCGAGTCACCATGGGGGTAGCGCCTGTCTCTATACTAAAAGAAAGAAGGAATGGAACGTTAAGGCTCAGTATCGTAGATAACAGGGAATTGAACAAGAATACGATTAAGAACAGGTACCCGCAAACCTAGAATAAGATGTGATCTGATAGTATCAACTCAAGGGAGCAAAATACTTTTCCCAAAGATTAATTAAAGGACAGTGTCACCCAACAGCGAAGGGAGAGACAGGAGAAAAACCCCTAAGACCGGGCATTCAGAACTCGTTATGGACATTTCGAGTTTCGGTTAATGTCCTTTGGACTAACAAATTGCACCATCATCGCCATTCATGGATATGATGAACAGAGTGTTCAAGCAGAAGTACTTGGACAAGTTCGTGGAAGTATTCAATCGATGACTTCTTAGTATATCCAGTTGACAGAGGAAGAACAAGCTGAACATCAAAGGATTTAGTATATGGAGGCATTAAGAAGGGTAGAACGTATGTGATGCGCGGTTATACAAAGTGTGAAATAAGTGGATTGCAAAGGGTGCAGTTTTCTAGGTCACGTCATTGACCGTGGATGGTGTTTCGATAGGACTACCCCAGCAAAGGTGGAAGGCCAATAGTCAACTGGGAGCAGTCACACACATGCCTGAGTACGCCGACGGAGAACAGGAGTTGTCAAAGGGTTAGCGGGATACAATTGGAGATTCGATCCAGGAGAATAATTTGGAAGATAGCAATCGTCATAGACCAATCCTAACCAGAAAGACGGATAAAGTTCGTTTTGGACGGAGAAGTACGAGGAGAGATTTTCATAGGAGCTGAAGAAAAAGACTTAGCCAAGCACCAGTGTTGACTATTACCGGACGACACTGGGGGTTATTTGAACAATAACAGTGATGCGCCAAACAAAGGCCTTGGTTGTGTACTAATGCAGCATACGGCAAGGACACTGCGTACGCTTCACGTCAGCTGAAGGACTATGAGAAGGGATACCCGATTCAATTGATCTGGAGTTAGCTGCAGTAGAATTCGCCTAGAAGAATAGGAGGCCCAACAAAAATAGAGAGAGGTGCTAGATATATACAGATCAATAAAAGTCTGAAATATATCTTCACTCAGAAGGAGCATGAATATGAGGCAAGGCACCGATGGGTTAGAATTGATCAAGGAATACAGACTGTGAGATTCAGTACCATCCGGGCAAAGCAAATGTAGTGGCAGATGCCCCTGAGTAGGAAAGGCAGAGAGAAAATAATGAGGCACAGGTCACGACACAATCAGAGTTGATAAAATGAGTTCGGACAGTCTGGAATTGGAGGTTAAGACTCCGATGGAGGTGGACGGGAAATTAATTCACCTAGACCAAAAAAGCGAGCCCGACTCCTATAGGATCAGATTAAGGAGGCTCAAGAAAAGGATGAGGATTGTTGAATTCAATAAAGAAGTGAATTGCCGAAGGCTAGGAGCTTAAGTAAAATATAGATAGCACTGGATTGCTAAGGTTTGAAGGGAGATTCTGGGAACCGTAGGATCAGGAATTGAGGGAAGAAATCCTTCAGGACTCTCATATAGCACGAAGTACTCAATACATCCGTGGAGCAAGGGGTGGTAGGGGGGGGGGGGGGGGGGGGGGGGGGGGGTGGGGGGGCAAAGATGTACCCATGATTTGTGCGACGAAATAATTGGTTTGGCACGAATATGAAATACGAGAAGAGGCAGAGATGCGTCAGCCGATGTCCTGACAAGCCAGCAGGATTAAAGCATAGCACCAAGCGACCGAAGCGGATTACATCAACCCAATTAGAGATTCCGGAGTGGAAGTGGGAGCACATCACAATGGACTAAGTGTGTGGGACAGCCCACCAACAACATAAGTGTTAATTGACGCTATCTGGGTTAATTGTTGGATCGGTTCTAACCAAGTCTGCTCATTTACTGCCAATTTAAGCTACGGTAATACACAATCTGGAACAAAAAGCAAAACATTACGTCAAGGAGATTGTAATTCGCGTCATGGGAGTTGCCGGTATCTATTGTATCGGACAGAGATCCGCAGCTTCACCTACACCCACACACTGACAAAAATTTATAGGAGAAGGTCTGTCATGCAAGAATTGAGAACACAGATGAGGTTGAGTTACCATTTAGATGCGTATCATCCACAAACTGACAGTCCGAGAGCGATGTTTTTGAGCGACCACGATTCAGGACCCTTAGGAAGATATAGCTTCGGGCGGATACGTGAATGGATTTAAAAAGGGTCAGCTGGGATGACCAATTTGCCACTAGGTGGAGTACGCTTATACAACAAACAGCATTAGTCACGCTAGTATACAGATATGCCACCCGTTAACGAAGCGCTATATGGAAGGAAATGCCGGAACCCCCGATTATGTTTGGGAACGAGTTTAGGAGAGCGGAAGACTGTTGAGACCTGAATTGGGGTGCAAAGCAAACAACAGATACAAAACAACAGGTCAGCGAATTCGTCCGTTAGGCAGCACATGATCGCCAAAAGAAATATGCCGTACTTACAACGTTCAGAAGAGAGACATTGAAGTTGGTAGCTTTAGTGTTTTTAGAAGGTATCTCCCTGGAAAGGGAAGATCCGTTTTGGCACCAAGGTGAAAATTGAGCCCTAGTGGTTCATAGTGAACCGTTCGAGGGTATTAAGGTTAAGGCGAATTAGCGAGGTGGCGTTACGAGGTAGCGATCCCTCCTGAAACTGAGTACATTCACAACGTTTATTCAATAGTGTCAGATGAGTAGCGGCCTACGTAAAAACCTCATACTAACAAGCACGTATATCTACGTATGAAACCAATCCAAGTTCGAGAAAAGACATATCTGTTAACGGGGAAATACCTGTTCAGAATACTCGATATGAAGGAGACAGAAACAGAGGCATCAGAACAATCATTCCTACCAAGGATTCTCTAGAGTCATATCACGCAGTCGAAGAAGCTACGTGGGAACTCGAAGAGAAGATGAATAACAAATTATCCATTTCTACTTCGAGTAACCTTATTTTTGCAAATCCGAGGACGGAATTTATTTATAAGGGGGGAGGGAATGTAGTGTGCCGTGAAATTTAAAACGTCATTATTAATTCAATATATAAATTAAATTTATTTAATATGAGTTTAAGTTTGTGTGCTTATTTGAACCTTTTGTGTGCATTGTTAGCCTACATGACTAGGTGAAGAGGATTGTTATTAAGTTGGAGTAAAGGGGTCCCTAATAAAGTATAAGTTAAAATTAAGTGAACAAGCCAAAGGTTTAATATCAATTAAATTGATAAAGTAGTTACTAAATTAATCATCGCACTTAAATTGAATATACTTAAGTAAAATTGAATTGATTAAATTAATTAATAAAAGTATTACAATAATGATAAAATTGGTCCACAATTGAATAAATAAAAATAAATAGTTCAATTAGTAATATCAATTTCTAAATTGATTAGCTTATTTAATATAAGGAACTAAGAACTGCGATAAATTAAATTAGAATTACATGGGTGTAGTAATTTAAATAGTGTGTGGTAAATTCGAATTTAATACCAATCATTGGGTTAAAATTAAATGGACCCAATATTGCCATTCAAATATATATTTAGAATTATATTAGCCAAAATAAGTTACCAAGTTAAAGAGATAATGAGTAAGGTAATTAAATTCCATAAGATTTGGAAATAGAAACACCTAAATATAACAATTAAGGAAATAACATATAAAAATTGTTAAACTATTTTAATTACCAATTAAGCCCTAATAAGCCTTATAAGGCATGAAAATTAATTCAATCAACTTGTTTTTATATTTGGTAAACTTCTTACACAAAAAGGACAAGGTTGTCAAAGCTACCCCAATGGTGTTTGGAAAATCTAATTATCACACTTTAAAAGATAAGATAAAAGGCTAAATAGCAAAAGGATAAAGGTGAACTCTTATATCCCAATGGGGTAAGAAAGATTGTGGGGGATAATAGCAATGAATATATACTAAATTAGCATTATACTTGCAAGTATTCTATCCTTACATTTTATTTCAAGTTTCATTTCTTCAATTCATCTCCTTCTTAATCAATTTGTCCCAAGCAAGAACAACAAAGTGAGAGCTTATAGAGAAAAAGAGAGTGAGATTAGCATAGTTCATGCATACCCAAGTTCATCACATACTTTTGGTAGATCAAGGAGAGAAGTCTACACATATCAAGGTGAAACCCTCAAAATCATTTCTTCTTTCTTTCTTACTTTTGTTTTATTTTTATATTTTTTTTGAAGGGGTACACCAGATTGAGTTCTTAAATACCTCAAGAATCCATTTAGATATTCAAGCAATTATGTACAGATCTAATTCTCTTGATTGGTTAGAATTGAGATATCAAAGGAAGAAAAAATGAACTTAGGTTCTTAAAGGGTAAAAACCTTTAGCATTTCTTCACTTGGATCACCCAAAGACGTGCGATCTTACAACTTGTATTTAATGATCCGTTCGAAAGGAGGGTGCAATATACAAGAATATAGTCTAGTAACACGCCCCGCCACCCAATTGGAAGACACACACAAATTCAATAATTTTTGAAGCCTTGGGGGC